>JAIOJX010000029.1:35761440-37142440 GCA_022376925.1 Tragulus kanchil | reverse complement strand
TAACCAAGAACTTTTGTACACGTTTAAGCTATTATTATTAAAAGTGTTTGCAAAATGGTCAAGATTATAATATTGCTGAATTATATAAAAGTCCTTTTCATGTTGAGCTAACATTTGACTTTAGCACAAAAAAGAGATATTTTAGAACACGTAAAATAATATTTTTAGTTTTTCTCATTTTGTTACCAAATTTCAAACCTTACATGGAGGTTATTATAGTATATTTGACACCCTATATACCTGTGATTAGAGATGTGTATATATATGAGGGCTAGGCATGCTGTGTGTCTGAGCTTTGTCTAAATGTTATGCAGAAGTTTGTAGAGCTAAAGGTACGTAGGTTTAATTCATGCAAGGTAAACAATAAGTGCTCTCTTTTATACAATATGCATTGCATCTGGACCTTAAACATATAAAAATGGTCAGTGAAACTTCTGTGAACATGAAGAAATTATTAAAAAAGGCATTTAAATGAAATTTGCTAAGTTGTGATTTTTACGGTTGGAACCAAAGTTATTCAAATAGTAAAAGAAAAGATAAAGAAAGAAAAGGAAATCTCCCATAATATTTTTCTGCATCTGTTTGCTTTGAGTAGGCGTTTTGTCATTATTGTGTATATGAGATGTACTTGTATTGTTCATAATATATTTTTTTTATTATGTGTAGAAAGATTTTAAAAACTTAACTAACGTGCAGCAATTTCCAGTGAACCTGTACTTGGACATCAGGTAGTGAGTCTATTTGTGGTCACTAGCACTGTCTCCTAAACTTGTAAGAGTTCTGAAGCTATTCTTTGATTTTTGCCAGTGCTATTAACTTATGTAGACCTGTTAACAAGCAGAGCAACACAATTATAGTTATCCTACTGAGCCATGGATTCTGAGCTTCATTTTAAAAGTGAAAGCCAAGTTGGTGTATGTAAAGGATTTCCATGTAGCTGTGGTGCTAGTTATTACTGGCTACATTATACGCTAAATGTATTTGTGTTCCCCAAGTGTACAAGCCTTCTATCAAAAGTATGTCCTATAACTCATATATTCAAGGTGTAGGGTATGAAAATGCAAAGCTTAGGAGAGCACTTTACCAAGCTGGTGTCCTCCAAACTGAAATTGTTTGTAACGATAGTCTTTTACAGGTTTTCATTTAAAGATGTTCGTGTGCTTTTAATTGACAACTAACTTCTTGCTGCTGTATAGTAAAATATTAATATATTTTTATCATTAAACTGCTGCATGACTATCATCTTTGAGTGAAGAGAAAATGTTATAAAAAAAAAGATGCCTTAAACAGTACATTTTGGTTTGGAATTCTGTAGAAAGTATTTTGGTTTAAAAAAAAAGGGGGGGGTCTTATCTGACATAGAGAGTTCTGGGGATGAAATTGTTTTTCTTGGCAAATTCAGCCATATAGATCTAACTGCTGTATGTAGAAGATACCACCTGTAGGAGCTGGAAGGTATCAGTGCTTCTCACATTGTAAAGCATTGACCTAGGAAGGTGAAACAGTTGTCTTTGAAGGATTTTTTTTTTTTTTCTGCTGATTCTTTGGGTTTTGATTTGGTATTTTTAAGCTCCCTGGTTGAGTGTGTTGTCTTTGTTTTTGAGATCTACTGTATGTGTTGAATAACAAGCTATTTCCATTGTACTGTGCATTTTCCCATTAAATTGTTTGCTTTTAATATTCATACAATGTTTAATATGAGGTGACCGTACAATAGTTAGGAGTTTCTTTACTTACAAAATCACTGGAAATGATTAAATTGCTTTTCCCCTTCCCCCAAGGTGCATTTTTCTTATTTCCACATAGTAAAGTTGAGCTTTTACAGTGCATAATGTGACATTTGGAATGCTTATCAACTGCATGTAAACATTAATAACCTGCACTTTTTTGTCTTACGGTTTGTTGAGCTGTTTTGTTCACTGTATTTTAACTGTGATGTGGAAAAGACTGCATTCTCTGTGCTGTTACTAGTTAGGAAAGAGAATTGCTTTGATTTTGTCTCTTGTTTACTCTAGCTTCTTAAAGTTAAGCCTTGTACTACAGGTTGTTGGAGTACTCCTAGATCAGTGTTTCATAGTAGCCAGCAATAAGTAGTGCAAGTCAACAAAAACACAGCAAACTTAGGCAAAGTGTCCTTTCTTTGAGATGTGAGTTCTTTCATGAGGTTTTCTTTAGGGTCCGAGTTACCTAAAGTGAAGCCTTTCATAGCTACAGACTTCAGATTCTGCTTGGAATCCTACCGGATCAAGAAGCACATATATTGTGCAATTATCTTTACACTATTACAGTTAAACACAATCTTACTAAGATTTTGAAACCAGTGTCTGATTTATGGTCAGTGGATTTAGAAAGAAATCCACGTGCAAATCTTTTAAGACTTAAGAGGTGATCATAGAAAAGACTAATGACTGTAAAGATGCTCATTTTTTGCATCTCATTTTACCTCCCCAAGTATCCCCCTAACCTTTCCTTTCCCCTCTCCTTTTTCATCCTTTTTCCACCCTTACCCCCAGGTGCTCGGTACTTTACCAAGGTTCTATATCTCAGTGTTTTATGTTAGAGTTTTTCCTTGTTTTTATTTTACTAGTTGGTAGACCCTGTCTGTGCAGAAACAAAAAAGGAAATGGTATATTTGACCATATGTGTTATTCATAGAAGACAGTATGATCAAATGTGCCAAAAACAAGTAAACAAAACTTAATTCATGACAAGTATGCCTTATTTTTAATGATCTGCTTTGTCTTACAATTAAGGTCCAAGAGCTTGGTTAAACTATACTATTTGCCTAAGTATAAAAGAACACTTGAAATGCATTACATTCTTTAAAATGAGAGACATTGTCAAGTAATTTAATCCAGAGATCAGCCACCAGATTTGAAATGCCCATATAAGTGTGTATGTTTGGTATTGTTTGTTTTTCTGTTCTTTTTTTTAAGTCACCAAATCTTTTTTTAAGCTACTTTTTATTTGTGCCTCCTATTTATCATGCTGATGTTGGAAGCAGCAGTCATCCAGCCACAGAGGGAGCTAAAGTTAACTAACCAGAACTGTAGAAATCATTATACATGCCTTTGACAACAAAGGAAATTCGTAAAAAAAGCCATGTTGGCTTTTCCTCCACTAGATACAGACTGGAGGTAGATGAATATTTGCCAAATGGAAAAAAAGACAATGTGAGTCAGAAAAGACAGACTTTAACAGCTTCTCAAAAGCCATGGAGAGTAGAAACCAAAACCAACAGGGAAATGAAAAACCTTGAAAGTCTCACTTTCTAGTTGTCCCACGCAGGGGTTGAAATTTGATTCAAAGTGGAAAATATATCTGTGTTTTATAGGTCTTCAGATCTAGAGATGGATGGATAACTATCCCAATTTGATTTTTCAGGTGATGGAGAAAGCTGCTAGTAATTTTAACCCCTGCCTAAAGAAGACAGATAATTTCATTTGGGAGCAAGTACTTGTTGCCTTGAAAAATAGCACTGTAATAGCCTATGATAATTAGTTATAGAATAACCTTTATCCCTTTTAAACTATGCAAATTATTAAGTAAGTGTAAATTAGGACTCAATTAAAGATAGTTGATTATATTGCAATCAGATGGCATTCACAGACTTAACTGGAGCATATACAAATAAAATCTATTAGCCTAAGAGTTTTGTATGCTAACAGAAAGAATATAATTTAGCTACCTATTCTAAAAATGGTGAATATTATTAATATTGTACAATAGGACTGGGAAGACTGCCTCCTTTTTTGAAGAGAGAGATTAAGGATTTTTATAATTGTTTTTCATCAAATTTTAATATTTTTGTCAAATTTTTAGGTATTTAATTTGTAAAACAGTTTGCTTTGTACTGGCATACAGAAAATAGGGTATTGATTTTAAACTTTTTGAAGCCAAGTGATCAAGTACATTTGTAATAAAAGTCAATGGATCTATATCAGTTGTACTCACTGTTTTCATTTCTTATACTTATTAATACAGGAATGCGGTACATTCTCTGCAGGAAACTAAATTTGGGTGGAAGGGAGGGAAAAAGATAAGTTCATTGATACTGAGAATCTGGGTGGGTACCATGGCCCAAGTATACTTTATTTAATCTTTAAGTCAATTAAGATTTGGTATATTAAAAAAAGATGTATAGGTCACTTTTTTCCTACCTTTTTTCTTATAAAACTTGATGTTTGTGGGGTTGTCTCATTCAGTTTTTTCTGTGCTTTAACATATTTAGTAATGTTGAAACTTTCTAAACTAACACATTTTTCTCACGATATTTTGGGTTATTTGCCAGCCATGGTTGACCCACCATGGACATGATTATTTTTATCTCCCGCACATGGTTCACCCTCTCTTCAGTATTCTTGCTCATTTTTTTCATGTTACACATACATTTCCATATGATTTCAGAATGGAGATTTCTGAAATTGTTGTTCTGGTGGCTTTCATAGCGCCATGATTTGTTTTTATTTCACATGTGAACATACTTTGAAGATTTTTTTACTACCATAAAAAGTGAGATACCAAATCTGATGACTTTTTTACATTTTCAATGTCAGAATGATATCCTGATTTCTATGTAAAAGGATGTTTAAACAAGAGAGCTTTAGGAACTTAGGTTTGGAAAAAGTTGGTGATAACTCTGAGTATAACATTTATAGTTGATGATTCCTAAATTTGGATATCTTAACAATTTGTAGAGATGTATTTGTATATGCACACTTCCCCCATGAGAGTGGAATGAATAGGAAAGAGTACTGATTAGAACTGCTTAAGTGAATAAATTCACTAAAGTTATTTGTACAAAGCTGCCTGTTAAAGTTTATCCACTTTTAAATCATATAATATTTCTGTTTAATTGAGAGCTAACCAAATTTAGGCCATTCATAATGAAATTATGTAACGCTAAAGTGATCACCGCTATTAAAATTAGTTTCACCCGCTAATTAATACAAAGAATTTGTAATATTTTTTAGGAGAAGCTGAAGAGTTATTTGATCCTAAAACAAAACCTAAATTTAAGGCCTAGGTCCTTTGAAAGGCTCTTTTTGAGCAGAAATTTCATTATTATGGGCTAAATGATGATCATCTAAACTAGCATTAGTGTGAGTCAGGCAGAATTTCATAATACAAGAACCACATGGAAAGTGAAATATATGATTGGTTTCAAGCCAACAGTTTATCACCTTTCAGTTGCTTAACTCAACCAAGTTTTCATGTTGAATGGTCCTAGGCAATCTGTGTCCTTAGGAAAGTTGAATATGGCAAAGGTAACTTGTTAGAAACATTTTTCTTAAAAATTTCATAGCACTCATTTATTGTTATTTTGTCCCCATATTGTGTTTGGTATTTATTTTCTTTCTTTTTTCCTAATGTGCTTTTCTTTTGTGGAAAATTGTCTTGTTTAATAGGTAGAAGCATGGTGGTGATGCTCTGTGTAAAATAAAGTTACTTCTTAAGGACCAAAAATATTTTACTCACTTTGGAGTCGCAAGATTTTTGCATTTTCATTAATATATACTGTGTTTTAGTGGTCATTAGTAATTTGCTTATAAATTTTTACCCTATTTCCTGGAAAAATTTAAGCTAAATAGTTTAATTTTCTTGACTGAGGGTGCACTTTAATTATTCAAGAATCCTACAAGTTCAAGGACCAAACCTTTATATTCTAGAATTGTGAGAAACCTGGAAATATTCTTGTTAGCATGTGTTTTGTCTAAACTGGATTAACACAGAAAGATCCTATGAGGGCTTATGTTCTTACTACAAAGTAGCAATCAAACTTACAGGACAGGTGACTTTGGTATTCACATTAACCAGCTCAGTGATGGCCATCTGCTGATAAGTTAATAGACATATGTTGGGGAATGGATTGGCAGTTTCCAGTGCAGGTAGTTGTTGGTGACATTTGACCTACCTCCCTACCGTATACACTGGAATTTTCTTTTTCCCATCCTCCTTTTTCCTTGTTTTTCTCTTTTATACTTCTCCTTGCCGTAGGCCTGCCAGCGGCACTCCAGTTTACCTCCTTATGAAGGAAGTAAAGAAATTGCTGACTCTTGCCTTAGAAAAGAACAGAGCTAACTGATCCCGGAAAGATTTCTGTATTATGAGGTAATTGGGCAGTTTTTTCTGATTTCTGTTTCCCTATCATCTTACGTTGGCAGTTTGAAGAGCATTGACATTGTTAAGATATGAATGGATTGGAGAAAGTAAGAAGTACGTGTATTTTAGATAAGTTCCTGGATGCTGAGACTTACTGGTTTGGAAATTTGAGAGCAGAAAGGGGAGAACTATTTAAATGTGTTTATGAATGAACATGTGAGAGGTGTACAAGGGAATGGTTTGGAGGTAGAGTGGGATAAATTTTTACTCTTGGTAGGAAAAGACACTGAGATGGAGTCGTAAGTCAGAGTTGTTTGCTAAGGACAATGAAGCTGATGTTCACTAAGGAAGTTGCAGTAAAATCAGAGAAAATGGGTCACTTGGTTAAGAGAAAACTGTTGCTCTATGTTGCGATGATGATGCAATATACAAATCTGTTTTCAGGTATAGGATGTTTGCTTTTCTGGACAAATAGCACAATTGTGGAATGGCAACTTTTCTGGTCAAGGCAAGTTGGTGCTAGAGACTTATTTTGAGTAGAAGAAATAAAGTTTCAAATGTTTTCATACTTATTTTTAAAAATATCAGAAATATTTATCATACAGACTATTCTCCTGGGCTCATGCTACAATATAGCTTACCTTTGCTTTTCAAAATGTTCTTTAGATCAAATTATTCAATTCTGCAGTCCACAAAAATCCATATTATGCCTTGCTTTTATAGAGCCTTGAGCCTTTGTTCCACATAAATTTCTAGAAGTACAGTAAATCCTATAAAATCACTGAATTGAAATTTTAGGTGTCTTTTCTGTTTCTTTTCTATTTGTAATCCTAGTTTGTAATCCTAGCAACCATTTAACATTGTGAACCTTATGAGACCCTCAATAATATTTATTTCTGAAATAAGACAACATTACATGCTCCGCCCCCACCAAAATCAAGTTTCCATTTGTTTTTCTTCCACTTTCTATGTTGATTTAAATTCTAGAATTCCCAACAGTTCATTGGTGACAAATATTAATAATATAATTTGTTTCATCTTGGAAATTCTCACGTCCTTTGTAGGGTGAAACTGACTGTGTTCAGATTTCTGGTCCCAGTATCCCAGGAACATTTTAATAAGATAAAGAGATGCTATAATACTTGTTTTTAAAGTTACGTAATTCAAGTCTATTAGGATTAATTCTGTTTTCTAGTTTAGTATGGATTTATTCTCAGTGATTTTGACAGATTACTTTCATGTTTCATTTTACCCAAATCTGTATATTTTAGTGATACAACCTGTTAATGATAACTTTTTTTTAAAAAAGAGCTTCTGATTTTGTATTTGGAACATAATTTTTTTTTACAATGTCAAGTACATTAATAATAGCTGAATTATTTTTATTTTAACTTATTTTGTAGAGTTGGCACTTGGTATGATTTTCACATAATAGTATTATATGTCAGATTTTAAATTATGATGGTTACATACTATAACATAAGTCAGTGCAGAGCCTTCTTAAATAACTCCTCCCTTAGGAATTGTTTAAAAAGAAGTGAATTCCCAAACCTGTGTCAAGAACCAGTGATTTAAATGACTGTGAGATAAGTCTTTGAAAGGCTTCCTTGAGTCTAGTCAATGGAGATAAATGATAGCCCAGTTCCATGCTGCATACAGTTGTTAGGGTTTATAAAGTTGTCGATATGTAAAAGTATAAAAGCAGGAAAGACTGTAAAGTTGCCTATAAAATTTCTAGTTTTCATTATTTGCACTATTTATCTTTGCACTTGATTTTCTGAAAGTTAAGACTAGTCACTTTCACTTTTGTTTCTAGTCTTTTCTAATTTCTTACGGAATTACATTTTCAATATCCCACCCAAAGCAAAACTTATATGCAATTAAATATTCTTTATAAGTCCAAGAAAATATTTCTTAGTGTTACCTATGTAGAACAAACATTTGTTTTGATAAAATTTTTAATACGGGCCTTTATTTGCCAATAAAATCCTTTGTAAATGTGAGTTTTATTAAACTATTTGAATAGACAGAGTGAAAGCTTAGGATAGAAAAGAAAAAAAATATATATATATATGTATGAAGTGATGTCTTTGAGATCCAATTGCCAGCCTGAAATGGCCTGATTTTGGAGTGCTAATTTGTTTTCAGTGAAGTCAATGAGGTTTGAGTCTAACTGGGTATTGGCTTGAAAAGCTGGAAGTGAAGTGGGTGGCAAGTGGCAGCTCCCTCTTTCATGTAGTTTTCCATAATACTCATGGAGTTTCCTCAAGGTTTGTGTGATATAACTGGTATTTGAATAATTATATTAGATATATATTCCTTTTTGGAACTCAAGGTTGACTCACTTTTTGAGGAGGGGGCAAGGGATAAGAGACTTTATTTTAATTAGAGGCATTCTTATAACTTCAATATGTATTCTAGAAGGAATAAGAGAATGAAAAGCATACCTGTGAACATATTTTTTGTCTTAGTGAGATTGCGCGACACAGTGTTTGGAATTGAAAAAAAAAAAAAAGTTTTGTCAGTAGAACGGAAATTTTTTTGGCTGGAATTATTTTTTGTAAATTATTCAGTTATTTCATTTTATAGTCCCTTTCCCATAGCCTTTTTAGGAACTTCATACTTAAAACCAACAAGCTAGAGGCCTCTCTTCAGATCTGGTTTATTTTTGGAATGCTTGAGTGTGTTTCTGGATGGAAGGGGTGCGGCAGGGGGTGGTGTTTTAATTCTTGACATGCTCTTCTCAGCATGTTTTGGTGTTCATTCTGGATTTTAAGTGTGCAAATTCTGTTAAAAATTCAGTGATGTATTTGAAATGAGAAAACTCTCTATGACATAGTGTGAATGTGTATGGCTGGACTCTACTGTGGAACTTTGTGGCTTTGTTTTTAATTGAGGTAGAAAGTTAAACTTCCATTGTTCAGACTTTAGGTTTATCTCGTGGAAATGTGCCCAGTTGTTATTTAAATATGGACCAATTTTGGGAAATTAATGTTGACAAATGTGTATTTGACTCTAGATAATCCTCTATTCACAATTGTAACTTAAAAGCTTATATCAGTAGAGTTGTCTTGGGTTTTACATTGTCTTGGGTTGGATGATGATTAGTATTATATCTATGAAATTTCCTTTGGGAAAAGAAAAATAATTCAGTCTCTAAACCTTTTCTTGAAGACTGAATTTATCATATATGGAAAATGAGAAAATTTTAGAAAGTAGCTTTATTTTTAAGTAGGGTTTAATCAGCTTAATTAATTATTTTTCCTAGTTTGAAGCACTTATTTCCCAAATCTGAATAAAGGGAAAATATCAACAATCTGGCCCCCCTTTTCTGAGGCCATTTTTAGTTTTCTGTCCCCATTTCCTAATCCTGGTATAAAATGAATTACGGGTATCCCTCTTAAGTCCCTGTAGGACCTTTTGAGGGTCACAGATACCTTTGATTATCTGATGAAAGTGATGGACCCTCTCCTCAGAAAGAAAATACCACATACACAGTTTTGCATACAACCTCAGGGGCATCGCACATCTTCTGGAACCTAAGTTAAGGATCTCTGCTCTAAATAAACTCTGTAGAGAAAATTTAATGCAATTAATTGATAAAATTAGGCACTAAGTATTGGCATAAAACATTTCAGATTGGAATTACTGTTAGATGGTGGCCCCTACTAGCAAAATGTGACATTTCAGACAGCTTTGTTAGAATTATAACATCCAGACAGAAGGAAAAGAGAAGCAAAGTTCTGAGAGCTATTTTTAAGGAATCAGGGCATCTCTAGACATGGGAGCCACTCCTGGTTCAAGGCAGGGGTCAGGGTGCCTGACAGCTTCTAGCAGGGTAGAGTTTGATAAACCACAATGCTCAGGATGCCAAGGGGTTAGCCATTACCTTAACCCCTTCCTCACCAAAAGATTTTAGTTTTGTCTCTTGGGAAACAAGTTGTCACTAGGGAAGAGAAAGATTTGCCTTACAACTTTGCTGGAACACATCAGTTTGGTGACATATGGGACACCGGTATTATTTTTTGAGATGGTACATAAAACCAAAGTAAATTATTCTCTATGTAGAACATTATTTACTAATAACATTTGTTTGGATATATTAGCTTTGACAGTTTTTACCAGTAAATATTGGTTTTATTTAAAACTGGGAATCCAATTTATAAATAGGATAGTTGATATATTAGTCCTTTCCCCAATGTAAAGAATAGTTTAAAGGTTTATGCATACTTTTTATTTTTCTCTCTTGATGCCATGGAGTGGGGTGGGTAGGGTGGGGGATATCTTTGAGTCAACAACTGACAAAATATCTTCTTCAAATTGAAAAATTGAAAAAGCAGCACCTTATTTAAGTCTAACTGTATACCATTTTAGTGCATGTATTAGTTTTAATAATGATTTTGGTGCATGCCTTTGGGCTTATTCAAAAGTGTACAATAGGAAAGTATACGATTTCCTTTCTTAGAAAGGAGATGTTTTTCTACTTTGCAACATGTGATTACAAAGATCTTCCTCTGTGGAAAGATTAATGATGTATTGAACTACTGAAAAGTATATATTTTAGATATACAGAAGGAATCTACATGGAGCAGCATTCAGACCTATATAGAATTGACTTGTCCATACAGATCCTCAGGGCATCGCACATCTTCTGGAACCTAAGTTAAGGATCTCTGCTCTAAATAAACTCTGTAGAGAAAATTTAATGCAATTAATTGATAAAATTAGGCACTAAGTATTGGCATAAAACATTTCAGATTGGAATTACTGTTAGATGGTGGCCCCTACTAGCAAAATGTGACATTTCAGACAGCTTTGTTAGAATTATAACATCCAGACAGAAGGAAAAGAGAAGCAAAGTTCTGAGAGCTATTTTTAAGGAATCAGGGCATCTCTAGACATGGGAGCCACTCCTGGTTCAAGGCAGGGGTCAGGGTGCCTGACAGCTTCTAGCAGGGTAGAGTTTGATAAACCACAATGCTCAGGATGCCAAGGGGTTAGCCATTACCTTAACCCCTTCCTCACCAAAAGATTTTAGTTTTGTCTCTTGGGAAACAAGTTGTCACTAGGGAAGAGAAAGATTTGCCTTACAACTTTGCTGGAACACATCAGTTTGGTGACATATGGGACACCGGTATTATTTTTTGAGATGGTGCATAAAACCAAAGTAAATTATTCTCTATGTAGAACATTATTTACTAATAACATTTGTTTGGATATATTAGCTTTGACAGTTTTTACCAGTAAATATTGGTTTTATTTAAAACTGGGAATCCAATTTATAAATAGGATAGTTGATATATTAGTCCTTTCCCCAATGTAAAGAATAGTTTAAAGGTTTATGCATACTTTTTATTTTTCTCTCTTGATGCCATGGAGTGGGGTGGGGGTGGGGGATATCTTTGAGTCAACAACTGACAAAATATCTTCTTCAAATTGAAAAATTGAAAAAGCAGCACCTTATTTAAGTCTAACTGTATACCATTTTAGTGCATGTATTAGTTTTAATAATGATTTTTGGTGCATGCCTTTGGGCTTATTCAAAAGTGTACAATAGGAAAGTATACGTATTTCCTTTCTTAGAAAGGAGATGTTTTTCTACTTTGCAACATGTGATTACAAAGATCTTCCTCTGTGGAAAGATTAATGATGTATTGAACTACTGAAAAGTATATATTTTTAGATATACAGAAGGAATCTACATGGAGCAGCATTCAGACCTATATAGAAGTCATAGCATTCTGTATAGGACCAAAAAGGAAATAACATTAAACACTTAAACAGACTTTGTTGGGTAGAAATACCTTTAGATCTTGCATTGACTTCCAAAAAGAAAATGCCACAAAAGTTTGCTGCAAACTTTTGTTGTTTGAATTTTCTCTGTCAGTGTATTTAGCCCAAATAGAACAGCTTTGGGTTAACATACGTGAGAATCAAAAAAACAAAGCCAACTAAATATATCAGTCTGGTTTGCCAATCCAGCTTGACTGAAACAAGTAAACTCATCACTTTCAACATGAAAAACTGTCCAACTCCTCTAAGGTTTTGACAGAATAACCTTGGCTGATGTGGGAAAACTCCCACTTTGATTTCTGACCTGACAGTGAAGGTTCGTGTTTGACATGATTTCAAACCTGACAGTGTCTGTTTAAGGAGCTATGGTACAGTTTGCTAATTCAATCCCAGATACCTGTTGATAACCTGTGAGATCTAGAGTCCAAAGTAGCCAGCAGCCGTATCCCTGAGTGCTCTGTGCCCATCAGATCTCTTAAAGTAAGCAGGGTTGGGACAGGTCCCAGCACTGATGAATGACCTCAGGTGCTGTGGACAGACCCAGATTCAAGACTTGTATCTGCTTTCTTGGGAGTCATCTCTGAACTAATGTCCCGCATGGTGTTACTTACTGTAGATGCTCTCTCTTGGAGAAGGCCCAGAGCACACATCCTAATTGCTTGTGGTACTCAGAGAGGGGGTGCTAACTCTGATGCCCTGGCCAAATTCCAGTTTAGGGATGTGGGTCTTCTTGCCATTATAGTCAGAAACGTGCATCACTTCCCATTTTCCCTGTTGATCTCAGTGCAAACTGCGCTGGTATGTTTCTTTGCCCCAATCCCAAGTCTTTAAGATGCTGGTGTGTTACATGGGCCAAGTTCATGCCTTATCCTAATGCTGGAAAGTTGAGGAATAAGATTTCATGCCCTGCAGTTGGAAGGAGATGTTTTTCTACTTTGCAACATGTGATTACAAAGATCTTCCTCTGTGGAAAGATTAATGATGTATTGAACTACTGAAAAGTATATATTTTTAGATATACAGAAGGAATCTACATGGAGCAGCATTCAGACCTATATAGAAGTCATAGCATTCTGTATAGGACCAAAAAGGAAATAACATTAAACACTTAAACAGACTTTGTTGGGTAGAAATACCTTTAGATCTTGCATTGACTTCCAAAAAGAAAATGCCACAAAAGTTTGCTGCAAACTTTTGTTGTTTGAATTTTCTCTGTCAGTGTATTTAGCCCAAATAGAACAGCTTTGGGTTAACATACGTGAGAATCAAAAAAACAAAGCCAACTAAATATATCAGTCTGGTTTGCCAATCCAGCTTGACTGAAACAAGTAAACTCATCACTTTCAACATGAAAAACTGTCCAACTCCTCTAAGGTTTTGACAGAATAACCTTGGCTGATGTGGGAAAACTCCCACTTTGATTTCTGACCTGACAGTGAAGGTTCGTGTTTGACATGATTTCAAACCTGACAGTGTCTGTTTAAGGAGCTATGGTACAGTTTGCTAATTCAATCCCAGATACCTGTTGATAACCTGTGAGATCTAGAGTCCAAAGTAGCCAGCAGCCGTATCCCTGAGTGCTCTGTGCCCATCAGATCTCTTAAAGTAAGCAGGGTTGGGACAGGTCCCAGCACTGATGAATGACCTCAGGTGCTGTGGACAGACCCAGATTCAAGACTTGTATCTGCTTTCTTGGGAGTCATCTCTGAACTAATGTCCCGCATGGTGTTACTTACTGTAGATGCTCTCTCTTGGAGAAGGCCCAGAGCACACATCCTAATTGCTTGTGGTACTCAGAGAGGGGGTGCTAACTCTGATGCCCTGGCCAAATTCCAGTTTAGGGATGTGGGTCTTCTTGCCATTATAGTCAGAAACGTGCATCACTTCCCATTTTCCCTGTTGATCTCAGTGCAAACTGCGCTGGTATGTTTCTTTGCCCCAATCCCAAGTCTTTAAGATGCTGGTGTGTGTTACATGGGCCAAGTTCATGCCTTATCCTAATGCTGGAAAGTTGAGGAATAAGTGAGCTTGGTGTCACGGTGCCCTGCAGTTGGAAGGTAAACTCTTGTGATGTTCTAGGGATGAAGTTGGCCATCTTCTTATCAAAAGTTGGGGAATGTACACTGATCAGAGGCTTCCAGCCATGAGGTGTGAACTGAAACCTATTTTCCCCCTTTTCTTATAGCATGTTGAGAAAATCTGTTGGGTTTTTAGCAGTCAGGGAAGGCCGGAGTTCTGCAGCTTTAATCTGGGTAACTGAGGCTGGTTTGAGCAAGACTTTGGTTAATTAACTAGGTTCTCAGATGCCACAGACTCCGTGAAAAGTCACCATTATTTTCAATGGTTGTGATAGAATTTCCCGCAGTAGCCATTATTTTAAGATTATATTGCAGAGTTGCTTTATTTGAGCTTTTTGTGTATACACAATCCCAAACTGGAAGAAATATTAATTTAAAAAAGGAATCCTGCTGTGAAAGGTATATATTACTCTAGATTTTTCTTACTGTAAATATTGTAAGATTGTAATACTGTCGATATTTTATTAACCAACAAATGTTAATCTATGTGAATTCAGACTTATTTTAAATGTGCTTCTTATTTACTGTGTGTGGTCCCTGTTGCTGACAGTATTAAGTTATATTCTGATGTAAGATTAACTTTATTAAAGAATGTAAACATTAATGTTTCCTTATGGGAAAACAAATAAAGTATGAAGAAGACAATTCTTTTCATTAAAATATACTGTGTATTTACACTTGCTAGACCCAGCACCACTTATAAATTTAGTACACTGTTCTAAATTTTAGTTAACACAGCTGACATGATTGTGCTCTGCTTGAAAGTCCAAGAGTAGATATTGTTGGAAAATAGTTTGTATTTGTCTGCTGTGAATCATAATCTTGAAATTTCTAATCGAATTTGTAAAATTTTTATAGTAAAATATTTTAATGACAATTTAAAAATTTATCTTCTCTAAAGAATGGTCGAAACAATATCCTTTCAGAAGTAGAATTGTTCTTTAATACCTTTCCAAAATGACTTTGGTTAAATGGACCAGATGTATATTAGTTGAAATTTAGGACAACGTTGTAATATTCTTTGAGTTTACAAGTTAATCCTTATTGGAGATGTGCCAATTCTACAGTAGAATATCATTAATTTGCACTGTTTGGGGACCCCATTAAGAATGCTGAATTTTGCCAACTAAGAAGTAAGCAAATGCAATTTAAAAAGTAAATTTGAGCATTCTGTATTAAATATGTGCAGTTATTATCACATGAAGAAGCGCAGTGTGTCGGGCTGTAATATAACCATACTTGCTGTCATGTTCTCCCACCTCAGTGCTGGGAACTCACCATGTGGAAACCAAGCAAATGTGTTGTGCATCAGCCGGCTTGAGTTTGTTCAATATCAAAGCTGAAACTAGCGAGGTCTGCTGTATTGCTTATTGAAGTATTGTGATTCTTTTAGGCATTGATTCTTACAAAATATATACTGTAACAGTATACTTTGTACAGATTTAAATTTTATTTGAAAAAAATGAAATAAAGTAGGCAAAAAAATAAAGATGTTTATTTTTCATGTGACTATATAAACAGATCAGTCTTTTGTTTCAGTGCCTTTGGTGGGGGTGGTTATGGTTGCTCTTGGATTTTTCTTTTATTTGGATAGATAGAAGCCATTTTAAGGATTCAGTAGCAGGTATATTTGTCTGATCATTAATTGACTTGCAGGCATCACACTGGAAAACTTTTCTATTTTATTTTAAAACAAATTTATATAATTTCAGAGGTTTTATGTGAATGGCTTCCCTATTTTGCTTCCTAAGTCAGTTTTTAAAATTCTCTGGTGGTGGGACGGTTAAAAGTCATCACGATTGAAGAGAAAGAAAACTTTTTCCCATAGATCATGCCTTTTTTCCACCGCAGGATTTGTGGGTTTTGTTGTTTAAATCTGAAGTTGGTTTGGGTTACAAAAGAATCGTGATAAAAGATGAAGAGAATCCTCTGCAGGAAATAGAGGTTGTGCTTGAAAATAAAATCCTTTCAAAACTTTTTCTAGTGAGTGGCGTGTTAGACAATGAAAGAGATTACCCATAAAAATGTGCCACAGGAGTGATCCTTCACAATAGTTTTAATGGGACCTTCTCATAGAAGATTAGATTATGTGACCAAAAAGAACTATCCCAGTGATGGACCTCTGACTCCAAAAACAGCAGTGGCTTCAGGTGTATGATGTTTTCCCCAGTATTTAGAAATAGAGTTGGAAGCTTGGATTTCTGCTGTCTCCTCAATTTATCTTTTCTGATGTTTTCACTTACTTTTAGGCTGGATATGAAAAGGCTTAGAACAACAGTAAAGTTCCTGCAACAATCACTATAGAAAATTTTTTCTTTGTGCTTCCAGTGCAGGGAGCAGGGGTTCAATCCCTGGTTGGGGGAGCTGTTTAGGTTGGTGCAAAAGTAATTGCAGTTTGGACCATGACTTTCAAATCATTATAACTAGGCTCAAACACATCTTTATTAATCAAAAGAGGAACTGTTACAATCAACACATTTTGCCAATGAGAAATAAGCTTGTTTATTCTTGTAAAAATCCATGCTTCGGGATTCGATGAACTCCTAGAAAGCATTTTCTGCCTCCTGCTGGTTGTAGAAATGATTTCCTTGCAAAAAAGTTGTCAAGATACTTGAAGAAGTGGTAGTCAGTTGGCGAGAGGTCAGGCAAATATGGCAGATGAGGCAAAACTTCATAGCCTAAGTCATTCAGCTTTTGAAGCGTTGGTTGTGCGGGTGTGCAGTCAGGCATCATGGAGAAGAACTGGGCACTTTTTGTTGACCAATGCCAGCTGCAGGCATTGCAGTTTTCGTTGCATCTCATTGATTTGCTGAGCATACTTCTCAGATGTAATAGTTTCATTAGGATTCAGAAACCTGTAGTGGATCAAACAGGCCTCAGACCACCAAACAGTGACTATGATGTTTTTTGGTGTACGTTTAGCTTTGGGAAATGCTTTGGAGCTTCTTCTCAGTCCAGCCACTGAGCTGCTCATCGCTGGTTGTTGTATAAAATCTACTTTTAGTTGCATGTGACAATCTGGTAGAGAAATGGTTGCTTGTTATTGCATAGAATGAAAGATGGCGACACTTCAAAATGAGGACGTTTTGATTTTCAGTCTGCTCAGGAAGCACCCACTTATCAAGCCTTTTTGCCTTTCCAGTTTGCTTCAAATGCCAAATGACTGTAGAGTGGTCAACGTTGAGTTCTTTGGCACCTTCTCATGTATTTGTAAGAGGATCAACTTCAATGATCCTCTTACCTGGCTGTTGTCAACTTCTGATCACCAGCCACAGCACTCCTCATCTTCACGGCTCTCGTCTCCTTTGCAAAACTTCTTGAGTCACCATAACACTGTACTTAGATTAGCAGTTCCTTAGGCCACATTCATTCATGTTGCGAGTTGTCTCTGCTGTTTTACAACCCATTTTGAACTCAATAAGAAAATTTCTTGAATTTGCTTTTTGTCTAATGTTTCCATAGTCTCAAATAAATATAAAATAAACAGCAGTTAATGTCATTAGCAAGAAAAAGCATAAGGTGAGAAATGGACATTACCACAATGTATAACATAACCACATTTAAGAATGTATACCAGGGAACATACATGTCTATGAACAACAAAACTCTGTAAAACCTTTAAAATAAAGAATTTTTTAAAAAATGTTTACCAGTATCAAACAGCAAAAACCACAATTATGTTTGTACCAACCTAATAAGATCTTGCATGCTACACAGTATGACCAAAAAAAAAAAAAAAAAAAGACCACCAAGTAAATAAGTATATATCTATAAATGTGTATGATAGTAGTTATATTCTAAGACCCGATGCATGGCAATAGAAATATTTCAAGTTCACAGAAGCACAGTTTCAGGCTTCCATGGATAAATTCCAAGCAAACTTTGTTGTTGTCATCTGGGTTTTTTCTTACTGAAATGGCTCTCTATTGTAGAGAACAGCGAACTAACTATTGGAGAAGAGCTAGCCATAGCTAGTCAGCTGTTACAGCTTCCACACCTGACAACCTATAAAAATAATGCAGATACTGTGCTGTATGAAAACTTAAAGCTGAGGGTGCTGCTGTTTGTTGTGGGTAGGGCAGGCATGAAGACACTCTTAACTTTCCCTAGTTCAGCAGTGCTTCTGATTTAGGCAGCTAACGGAGGACAGGTGAGTACTTTCTGAAGATTTCTCCTGTCTCCTTAAGGTAGAGTCCAACAAACTCCTGGGCTTGTCCCAGAGGAGGGCTCTCTAGTGTAGGAGGTGGTGGTAGAAACTAGCCACTATTTGTGGTAAGTACAAGGGAGTGAAAAACCCGAAGCCAGGCCCGTTCCTAACTGTCCCATGGCCTAAATCTTTAAAAGATTCGAAATGGGACTATGATTAAGTGTGCCCTGAGGTCATTTTGGAAAGCTGGAGGTGAGGTTCTGTTGCCGGGCTACAAGGGGAACATCCCAGACTTGGGATGGGTCTGAACTATAGAGCAAGGTTTATTGACCCATGAGAACCCCTAAGGAAAAGGGACCAGTATGGTCAACAGAACTGTTAGCCATTTGTATTTAGCACTTTCTTTTCTAAAGTAATAAAATTGTCAATCTCTTCTCTCCTCCACCTCCAATGGATGTTAACTTTTATTTAACCATGTGATATGTCATGTACTTCGGCTGTTCTGCATGAATTTTTAGAACTCTTTGTTCCCAGTGCCAGTAACAGTTTCTTTCTAAGCAGAGAGGACTTTCTGATTGGGGGTACTGGGTTTTGGAAGAGGTTCCGCTCATTCAGGATCAGAGGAAGGAGAGATCTCTTTTTCAGTATTTGTCTGCTAGCTTAGCCTCAGGACCAGGACAGTCACTGCTGCTCTCACCTCAGCACCACCCCTCCACTTCAGGAACTTGAAGAGAAGGAGCCACTATTTTTTATCTGAAAAGGGGGATTCTACCTTAATTTTGCAAATCTCTGGAGTGTTTCAAATAACATCATTCCCATTTTCATACCAACTTTGATTTTCATTCATTTTCATTTGTTCAAATCAGGCCATTTGGCACTTAGGCTGGCAGTGAGAAAATGTCACAGAAAGACTCACTGAATGTTGCAATATTTAGAAAAGAGCAGGCTATCCCCACCTCACAGCCAGCAGAGTTATCCAGTTAGCCCTACCATCCCAGGATCCTGACTCTCCCTGAATGCTCAGCTCACAACTCAGACCTTCCCCCAGGGAAACTGGCAGCTGCTTCAGCCTCACTCGCGCTCCTCTTCCTGTTTCTGGCAGTGACACTGAGGGTGGGCATGTGCTGCCACCATCCTAAATTTTCCTAAGCCCTCACTTAACAAAACCAAAACCAAAAACCTTATGTTGAGTGCTTAAAATATGCAAGCTAAGTGTTTTATCTAGGTTATTTCATTAAGTCTTACTACAACCCTATGAAGTAGGCACTATTATTACCCCCATTTTACAGAAGAGGAAACTAAGACATGAAGAGATCAAGTAACATGCCTGGAATTCAAGTCATGAGTCCCGACAGCTGATGCCAAAGGATACCCTTGATCTCAGTCACTCTAACGCCTCCTCTTCCCCTAACTTGAAGGGTCTCCCTGACTTTGACGATGTATTTAGCTGGAGGGCAAAGCCCACGTTCCCTGCGTTAAAGGAAGATTTCTCTGTATAGCTCCAAAACTGCACTTCCTGTTCTGAAGGTAATTCATGAATGAATCTACATTTTCATTTCACCCTCCCCTTCCATGGGGGAATGACTTACTCAGAGCTGGTCTGAGGACACCTGGCAAATGGCCCTTCCAGGCCTCTCTCCACTGCTCTTTCTTAAAGTAAGTACAGCGCTGAGTATTATTCCTGCCTCTTCCCATCCTCCCTACAGTGACCTGATCAAAGTGATCTGTGAATGAGCCCTTCAGTTCTATCTAGTGAAGCTGTCGATTTCTTCCTGGTCCTCGGATTATACCCCCAAGCAGACACTCTGTCTTCCTTACGGCTGACCTCCTATCTGGGCCCAGATACAGGCTCAAAAAGGAACAGGAGGCAGCTTCCTGGAGAGGATCTGGGTCTCCCGAACCTCACTATTTGCCAATAGTTGGCACAGTAATTGAATCAGTCGGGGCCAGCCTTGTCATTTCCAGCTCAGAGTTTTGCTTGGGCTCTTACGTTTCTGAAGGCACATAGAATCCTCTAAAATGCTATTTCCCAAATGCTTCCTGACATCTAAGGGAAGGTCCAGAGTGTCAGTCTCCTAGGGGCTTCTTCCAAATATAAAATATGATATTCCTTGGGACTTAGGGGTGGTTTAGAGGGCTATGGTATTAGAACTCTTGTCTGAAAAGGGCAGCTTATGATCCTTCATGTTTCTTGTATCCTCTAAAACAGTGATTCTCATGGTGTGGCCCCTGGACCATGAGCATTAGCACCCCCGTGTTCGACATGCAAATTCTTGGTCCATACTCCAGGTGGAACTGAATCAAAACCTGCAGGAAACCAGCAATCCCTGTTGTAACAAGCCTTCCAAGGGACTCTGATGCACACTGAAGTGTAAGAACCCCCTCCTCTCTAAAACAGAAGTTCTTGATCTCTTTTGGAGTTTTTGGTCTGAGCGTCTTGTGAATACTTAGGACCCTCTCACCTGCTTCACGGAAGTCCGAGTTAAGAATCCCTGCTCTGGAACCGAGAGCTTGTCCATGCCGCTCTGGCTTCTGCCCTCTCCACACTGCCTTGAGACGGGCTGCCCACGTGCTCCCTGTTAGCTCTTTGATTCCTGTCCCGCCGGGGGTTGTCGCTGAGCGAGGGCGGCCCCTGCACCAGAGAACACAGGGGAAAGGGCTTCCTGCTGCATTTGTGTGGCGACTGTAGCCCGTGGCCTCTAGACAAAAAACAAATGCTCGGGCCCAGGGCACTGCGCCAGGGCCTGGGCAAACAGAAAAGTGATTCCTTCTCCTGGAGCTGGGAGCTCTGTGTAAGAACAGAACCGCTATAAACTGCGGCACTTCCTGTGACTGTCCTGGCTGGGGCAAACTGATGGCAACTAGAGCTTTGTCAGTGGCCAGTTCTGGTTGTGCCCGTTGTCCCTCTTTGACTGCTTGTGGTACCTCTGTTTGCTTTATAAGTATCTTGGTTTGGGTAACAAATTATATGGTCCCCCATTTTCTCACCGAATGGCCTCATCACTGGTCTCCTCGCGGCCATTTTTGCCCCCTGCAGTTCATTCTCCACACAGCAGCTCACCTATAAATATGGTTACAGGGCCCTGATGATCTGACCCCACCTACCTCTCAAGTTTTGTCTCCTTCCTTTCACCTCCTTGGACATCTCTTTTAAGCCAAGCTGGTCATATTCCATGTCTTGAATGCATGGAACCCATCGCCTCCTAACAGTGCTCAGCTTTGCTCTGACTTCTGCCCAGAACTTGCTTCCCTACAGATTCTCTCACCGTGGCCGTTTTTCATAAATAGGCATCAGCCTTCATGTTCTTCTTTCAAGGAGGTCCCCTTCCAATCACTCTCCCTCACAGCTCCATTTCCATTATCTTTCTAGTGCTTATCACTGTCCAAAATTGTCTTTTCTTTTTCTGTGAGGCTAACACTGTGAAGGGAAAACTAAGGCCCTCCCAGTGCCTGGCAAGTCTGGCACACAGCAGAAACTCAGCAAACATCTCTTCGCTAAGTAGCTGGACTGCAACTTCCAGAGTGTCTCTAGGGCTGACTCCCTTATCTTGTTAAATGCACGTATGGTCTTGCCTCTGACCCACATGTGGCTTAGGACAGAGACCCTGAATATGAGATGATTCTTCTCTGCCCGCTGCCTTAGCTTCCTGTATCCCCCGCCTCTCAATGGGCCTCAGCATCTCCTCTGCCTAGGTATTTCATCTCCAGGTGAGGTTCTGGGGAAAGGACAGTCACCCTGGCCTCCATAGATAGCTTGATGACCACTGTGCCCACGGCTGCTCCCTCCTCCCAAAGCACTTTTGGTTGGGGCTCCTGTCATTCAGCAGGCACTTAGGGGGCCCCCTGGCCACTAAGCACCAAAATTCTTCTGGGCTTCTTGATAAGTTGGGAACTCACACTTCCTGGAATCCACTAGCCGAGGGAGCAGAGGAGACTAGCTCTCCAAGGAGTGATAGTCCCTATTTCCCAGTGCTACAAGCTGGGAGGTGTCCAGAGAATCATGGCTTCCATAGAGCACCAGCATCACTGGTGATGTTTAACCACATCTTGGCTCTTCTACTCTCTGTTCCTCTGATCTTTATTTTTTAAATATTTATTAATTAATTGATTTTTGGCTGCCTCAGGTCTCTTAGTTGCACTAGTTCTTTGATTCAGCACACTCTGGCTTCTCTCCACTTCTGAGGTGCAGGCTTAATTGCCCCAAGGCATGGGAAATCTTAGTTCCCTGATGAGGGATCAAACCCAAGTCCCCTGAACTGGCAGGCAGATTCTTAACCAGCGGACCACCAGGGAAGTCCCATCCCCCCAGTCTTTAAAATGAGAGTGGTAACGACGGAAACCTCCTCCACCAATAACATTCCAGGGCAGCAGTGAAAAAGAACCTCCCTCCTTCATTCTAAACCTGAAGAGGAAATGAGGCTCCTGAGCTCAGCTGAGTTTAAAATAAATTTAGGCTCCAAGATAAATTTAGGGCTATGGAATATGGACTCAAATAGCAAAGTCATACAGAGAGAGGAGAGAGAGTTTGATGGTTTCCAACCAACTCGCCATAAAGTGAGTCCTTGATGAGAGCCAGGCTGCTGTGTGGTGGGCAGAGGACAGGGAAGCAGAAGAAGGACTTGGAGACTACACCATCCCCCTGGAGGGTTTCCAAGGTCTTTAAGTTCTGGCCTTTGGGGAAGGAGCATGGAAGTGGAGGTTAAATATGTAGGGTTTTTTTTTTTTAATTGATAATACAATTTATTGGACCAAATTTTTTTCCTTTCACAGAGTCAGAAGTTTTTTTATTTTGCTTTTTTGCTTTTACAGAGTTTTGTTGTTTACAGATATGAGTAATTCCAGAGTAGTCATATGTATGTTAGTTTTGAAATTAGATCTAGATGCTAGCTTTATGGCCTTCAGCAACTCCACCTAACCTGTCCTGGTCTCAATTTCCTCACCTGTAAATGGCACCAGAGTGCCTACTTCATCCTCTGGCCAGGAAAATTAGATGAAATAATTCATGCCAAGAACTTACAGCACAGAGCAGTATTCAATAAATGCCCCACTTTATGTTGTAGTGTCACTTATCCATCTCTCAGTGCTACCAAGCTGGGAGGTGTCCAGAGAATCATTTAGAGCACCAGCATCACTGGTGATGTTTAACCACATCTTGGCTCTTCTACTCTCTGTTCCTCTGATCTTTATTTTTTAAATATTTATTAATTAATTGATTTTTGGCTGCCTCAGGTCTCTTAGTTGCACTAGTTCTTTGATTCAGCACACTCTGGCTTCTCTCCACTTCTGAGGTGCAGGCTTAATTGCCCCAAGGCATGGGAAATCTTAGTTCCCTGATGGGGGATCAAACCCAAGTCCCCTGAACTGGCAGGCAGATTCTTAACCAGCGGACCACCAGGGAAGTCCCATCCCCCCAGTCTTTAAAATGAGAGTGGTAACGACGGAAACCTCCTCCACCAATAACATTCCAGGGCAGCAGTGAAAAAGAACCTCCCTCCTTCATTCTAAACCTGAAGAGGAAATGAGGCTCCTGAGCTCAGCTGAGTTTAAAATAAATTTAGGCTCCAAGATAAATTTAGGGCTATGGAATATGGACTCAAATAGCAAAGTCATACAGAGAGAGGAGAGAGAGTTTGATGGTTTCCAACCAACTCGCCATAAAGTGAGTCCTTGATGAGAGCCAGGCTGCTGTGTGGTGGGCAGAGGACAGGGAAGCAGAAGAAGGACTTGGAGACTACACCATCCCCCTGGAGGGTTTCCAAGGTCTTTAAGTTCTGGCCTTTGGGGAAGGAGCATGGAAGTGGAGGTTAAATATGTAGGGTTTTTTTTTTTTTAATTGATAATACAATTTATTGGACCAAATTTTTTTCCTTTCACAGAGTCAGAAGTTTTTTTATTTTGCTTTTTTGCTTTTACAGAGTTTTGTTGTTTACAGATATGAGTAATTCCAGAGTAGTCATATGTATGTTAGTTTTGAAATTAGATCTAGATGCTAGCTTTATGGCCTTCAGCAACTCCACCTAACCTGTCCTGGTCTCAATTTCCTCACCTGTAAATGGCACCAGAGTGCCTACTTCATCCTCTGGCCAGGAAAATTAGATGAAATAATTCATGCCAAGAACTTACAGCACAGAGCAGTATTCAATAAATGCTTCCATCCTTACTATCCTCATTGTTGTTGAGGTGGTGGGTCAGAAGGGAGACACAGTTGGGACTTGCATAGTTGATAGGAGCACGGCCTCCACAGCCTCTGCGTTTGTCCCCGGATGGAGGAGCCGTGGAAGGTGGAGGCGCCTCTCTAGAGTGGTCAGCTGGTCTGCAGTTAGCTGAAGGGAGAGGAACCCACTCTGACCCCTTCCCATTCCAGCTTTCATCCTACCTATATACCTTTCTCCCACCAGCCCAAGGAAGAGCCTGTCTGTGATGCTTCTTCACAGGCCTAGCTGTGTACTAGAGCAGATTTCTTTTTGGTTTGCCTCTTACTATCTCTGTTCCAGGTCTGGGATATCTGGAGTGTTTTTGGTGATGGTAGAGCAAAGTGCTCTTTCGAAAAACAAAATGAGGTCTTGGTCTAGGGGTTCTGCTTCCTTCTGGCAACAGCAGAGACTGCCATCTGCTAAGGGCATGGGGTGACTAGAGGTCGATGCTGAATATTAATTCACCTGTTGGACATCTAAGATAGCAGCTAATCAGCCCCGGGGAACAGCTCTTGCATAAGGAAAGGAGAGATTTGCCTTTGTCAGACATTCTTAAGCGGGGACTTTGGGGGGTCTGTAAAGCTCCTGAAAAAGATTTTAAATGTGTTTATTTTTAATTGGAGGATAATTACTTTACAGGGTTTGTGTTAGTTTCTGCCATATATCAGCATGAATCAGCCATAGATAAATGTATGTCCCCTCCATGT
This sequence comes from Tragulus kanchil, assembly GCA_022376925.1. NCBI lineage: Eukaryota > Metazoa > Chordata > Mammalia > Artiodactyla > Tragulidae > Tragulus > Tragulus kanchil. Next base: position 37,117,419 of record JAIOJX010000029.1, on the reverse strand, counting down.
TCAACCTCCCTCCCACCTCCCACCCCGTCCCACCCCTCTAGGTTGTCCCAGAGCACCAGGTTGAAGCTCCTGAAACTTTACACAAGATTATACCTGTATGTTCAAGATCCATAGTTTTCTTCAAAACTCTCAAGGGAAGTCACAGCCCCAATAGGTTCAGAATCACTGGTCCTGATCTGAGAGTAGAAATAGAACCCTCCTCTAGGAGGTCTCTAAGAGGCTGTCTCCTGCCTGGCTGATCAGCAGGACTGTTAATGAAAAGGGCCTGCAAGTGGGCTTGGAGGAAAGAGAGCTTTTCTCTTCATTGAACCTTGGGTGACTGGTTGGAGCCTGTCCTATTCATTTGGGAAGGTGGGGGTTTGGAACTAGGTAAATATCCCTTGTTTCCCCTGAACTTTGATTGTGCTCCTATAAAACCCTCTAGACTGCCATATTTTGTGCCACATGGGGGGACTGATCTGGTGTCATCTCAGAGGTGAGAACAGAGTCTAGTGGCTGTGCTAGCTGTGTGCTGGTGGAAGGGTATGGTGTGCAGGGGTCTACATAGTTGGTACTCAGTCACAGTTTTTACACTCCTACATCATTATTTCCTTTCTTTTGGAGACATTGAATCTAAGTTCCTATAGTCCGTTTTTTAATTTCCCCAGGGCCAATGGCATCTCCTTACCCTTGGGGCATCCTTTCATGAGAGGCCAAGTGCCCTGGTCTTATCCCCAGCTGTGTTTATTTACTCCTTACCCCTTACCCTACAAATCCTAAACAATAGCGCTACTAGCCAACCTGGGGCCTTTGAGATTGTCAGTTGCTTCTCCGAATATCCATCATTGAGTCTGTTTCAGTTCTGCCCAGTCCTGATACTATCTCCTGCTTTTCTCGACATTTATCATTTCTTGTTTCAACTCCTTGTTCATGCTGACAAATGGTATCTCTCTGCCTGCTGAGAATTTCCCCTCCTCCACCCCAACCCCAAGTCCATGTGCTCAGCCCAGCTTACTGGATGGCATCAGAATGCAGCAGGGTTTCCTAAAATGTGGCTGTCCTCCTACTGGAATCAGGCACATGTCTAAATAGCTCACAAAAGGGTTTGTGTTAGTTTCTGCCATATATCAGCATGAATCAGCCATAGATAAATGTATGTCCCCTCCATGTTCAACCTCCCTCCCACCTCCCACCCCGTCCCACCCCTCTAGGTTGTCCCAGAGCACCAGGTTGAAGCTCCTGAAACTTTACACAAGATTATACCTGTATGTTCAAGATCCATAGTTTTCTTCAAAACTCTCAAGGGAAGTCACAGCCCCAATAGGTTCAGAATCACTGGTCCTGATCTGAGAGTAGAAATAGAACCCTCCTCTAGGAGGTCTCTAAGAGGCTGTCTCCTGCCTGGCTGATCAGCAGGACTGTTAATGAAAAGGGCCTGCAAGTGGGCTTGGAGGAAAGAGAGCTTTTCTCTTCATTGAACCTTGGGTGACTGGTTGGAGCCTGTCCTATTCATTTGGGAAGGTGGGGGTTTGGAACTAGGTAAATATCCCTTGTTTCCCCTGAACTTTGATTGTGCTCCTATAAAACCCTCTAGACTGCCATATTTTGTGCCACATGGGGGGACTGATCTGGTGTCATCTCAGAGGTGAGAACAGAGTCTAGTGGCTGTGCTAGCTGTGTGCTGGTGGAAGGGTATGGTGTGCAGGGGTCTACATAGTTGGTACTCAGTCACAGTTTTTACACTCCTACATCATTATTTCCTTTCTTTTGGAGACATTGAATCTAAGTTCCTATAGTCCGTTTTTTAATTTCCCCAGGGCCAATGGCATCTCCTTACCCTTGGGGCATCCTTTCATGAGAGGCCAAGTGCCCTGGTCTTATCCCCAGCTGTGTTTATTTACTCCTTACCCCTTACCCTACAAATCCTAAACAATAGCGCTACTAGCCAACCTGGGGCCTTTGAGATTGTCAGTTGCTTCTCCGAATATCCATCATTGAGTCTGTTTCAGTTCTGCCCAGTCCTGATACTATCTCCTGCTTTTCTCGACATTTATCATTTCTTGTTTCAACTCCTTGTTCATGCTGACAAATGGTATCTCTCTGCCTGCTGAGAATTTCCCCTCCTCCACCCCAACCCCAAGTCCATGTGCTCAGCCCAGCTTACTGGATGGCATCAGAATGCAGCAGGGGTTTCCTAAAATGTGGCTGTCCTCCTACTGGAATCAGGCACACATGCTCTGAGCTCAAAGTCAGCTCACAAGTAGGAAGAATGGGCTGAGAGTAACGCCACACAGTGGTTCCCTGGACTCCCCAGGAGCACAACCTCAGCCCTATAAGGTGAACTGACTAACAGGAGCTCAATCACACAAGAATTTCACGTTGCTTTTGGAATACTCTCCAGATGTGAACCAGTCAAGTCTCCAGGTCATAGGCCTCTGATTTGGATTCATCAGACTGGTGTAAAACCTCCAGCCCATTCAAGAACACAGGTGCATACCTCCAGCCCATTCAAGAACACAGGTGCATTCCTCCTGACCACCAGATCTGGGAGGGCCATCACCCCAGGACTGCCCTGATCCCCACAGAGCTGAGGGGTCTCGAGGAGGTATTAGAGCCCACAGAGGGCAACATTTTCTCCGAGAGCTCTTCTGAAAGGCTCTCTATGCAGAGAACATGAGGTCTTTGGAGGAGCTGCCTGAGCCCATCTCCTCTGTGAAAGATGGGCCTATGGCCTGGAGACCCTGCTGTTGGACAGAGGGTCAGCGCTTCCTCCTGCTCCTCCAGTCATTCTGTGTGGGTTCTGAACAGCTATGACTTGAGTGGCCTCTTGATTGGAGGGCTCTGAGGGTGATCACAGTGGGAGCAGCTACCCTCTGCCATTGGCTTCCTCCCGAACCCTGACTTCCATGAAGGAATTGTGAGGGAAATGAAAGACTTACAAGGCCATCTGATCTCACAGTCCGCCCCCAGGCAGAATGAGCCAACTCTTGGTCCAGGCTGACTGGCCTTTCTAACCACATAATAGTTTCTTGGGTTATGGAGAAGAACTCTTGCAATCTCTGGGTTTGATAAAATTATTTATCCCATCCTTTATGGACTTATATTTTATGGGGATTTTTTGCCTCTAAGTCATCATTTATTTTCATCCATCTTTATTCTTTTTTGGCATGTGGGCCTCCAATTGCAGTGGCCTCTCTGCAGAGCACCAGCTCTGGGATTTTTCCATGTGCACTCTGCTTCCTCCTAACCTCCCCCCAAGTCCATGTGCTCAATCAGGCATCAGAATGCAGCAGGGTTTCCTAAAATGTGGCTGTCCTCCTACTGGAATCAGGCACACATGCTCTGAGCTCAAAGTCAGCTCACAAGTAGGAAGAATGGGCTGAGAGTAACGCCACACAGTGGTTCCCTGGACTCCCCAGGAGCACAACCTCAGCCCTATAAGGTGAACTGACTAACAGGAGCTCAATCACACAAGAATTTCACGTTGCTTTTGGAATACTCTCCAGATGTGAACCAGTCAAGTCTCCAGGTCATAGGCCTCTGATTTGGATTCATCAGACTGGTGTAAAACCTCCAGCCCATTCAAGAACACAGGTGCATACCTCCAGCCCATTCAAGAACACAGGTGCATTCCTCCTGACCACCAGATCTGGGAGGGCCATCACCCCAGGACTGCCCTGATCCCCACAGAGCTGAGGGGTCTCGAGGAGGTATTAGAGCCCACAGAGGGCAACATTTTCTCCGAGAGCTCTTCTGAAAGGCTCTCTATGCAGAGAACATGAGGTCTTTGGAGGAGCTGCCTGAGCCCATCTCCTCTGTGAAAGATGGGCCTATGGCCTGGAGACCCTGCTGTTGGACAGAGGGTCAGCGCTTCCTCCTGCTCCTCCAGTCATTCTGTGTGGGTTCTGAACAGCTATGACTTGAGTGGCCTCTTGATTGGAGGGCTCTGAGGGTGATCACAGTGGGAGCAGCTACCCTCTGCCATTGGCTTCCTCCCGAACCCTGACTTCCATGAAGGAATTGTGAGGGAAATGAAAGACTTACAAGGCCATCTGATCTCACAGTCCGCCCCCAGGCAGAATGAGCCAACTCTTGGTCCAGGCTGACTGGCCTTTCTAACCACATAATAGTTTCTTGGGTTATGGAGAAGAACTCTTGCAATCTCTGGGTTTGATAAAATTATTTATCCCCTCCTTTATGGATTTATATTTTATGGGGATTTTTTTGCCTCTAAGTCATCATTTATTTTCATCCATCTTTATTCTTTTTTTGGCATGTGTGGGCCTCCAATTGCAGTGGCCCTCTCTCGTTGCAGAGCACCAGCTCTGGGCACATGTGCTCCAGAACACTGGCTCCAAATTGGACACACTGGTCCAGCCACTCTGCAGCACGTGGGATCTTCCCTGGCTAGGGATCAAACCGGTGCCCCTGCACTGCAAGGCAAGAGTTTGTATATGCACCTGGGTACCAAGAGTACCAAGAAAGCCCACAGAGTCCAGACACTCAGACACGCTTTGCCCAGCCATGTTCCCCTCCTGTTTCTGTATCCACTTGGCTGTCATTGCATCACTTCTGCCTGGTTCCAGGTACTGTTGGGCCAGGTCAGCACAAGTTAGCACTAAAGTGTCCCCTTAATGCATCGTCACCTGCTGCTTATTCAGGGTATAAAATTTCAGGGTAAGGCCTACAGAATTTGCCACAGTGATTGGAAAGTTAACTCCCACATAAGACTCTTAGAGAAATTATTTCCTAGACATTTGTGTTCCAAGGGACAGAATGAGCCACTCTAGCACAGTTTCAGGGCCAGGAAATCTGCCACAGGGTCTGAAAATTTCTACAACATAAATACAAGTGCAGCATCTGATTCCTCGAGATCTTGCTTCCAAACACAAGATGCTACAAAGAATTCTCCCTGGCCATCTCCCACCATACCCGCCAAGTTGCTCAGGGCCCAGCCAGCCACCCAGTTTTACATGTCTAAATCTGGCATTAAAGTCACAGGCAGGGAGAGGGATTGTCACAGGTAGTTGCAGCATCCCATAAGAATTTGTTTAGGAGTTAAAAAGGCCCCAAACTTGCCAGTCTGAGCTTTTTGAGCACAGTGGGAGCAGCTACCCTCTGCCATTGGCTTCCTCCCGAACCCTGACTTCCATGAAGGAATGTGAGGGAAATGAAAGACTTACAAGGCCATCTGATCTCACAGTCCGCCCCCAGGCAGAATGAGCCAACTCTTGGTCCAGGCTGACTGGCCTTTCTAACCACATAATAGTTTCTTGGGTTATGGAGAAGAACTCTTGCAATCTCTGGGTTTGATAAAATTATTTATCCCCTCCTTTATGGATTTATATTTTATGGGGATTTTTTTGCCTCTAAGTCATCATTTATTTTCATCCATCTTTATTCTTTTTTGGCATGTGTGGCCTCCAATTGCAGTGGCCCTCTCTCGTTGCAGAGCACCAGCTCTGGGCACATGTGCTCCAGAACACTGGCTCCAAATTGGACACACTGGTCCAGCCACTCTGCAGCACGTGGGATCTTCCCTGGCTAGGGATCAAACCGGTGCCCCTGCACTGCAAGGCAAGAGTTTGTATATGCACCTGGGTACCAAGAGTACCAAGAAAGCCCACAGAGTCCAGACACTCAGACACGCTTTGCCCAGCCATGTTCCCCTCCTGTTTCTGTATCCACTTGGCTGTCATTGCATCACTTCTGCCTGGTTCCAGGTACTGTTGGGCCAGGTCAGCACAAGTTAGCACTAAAGTGTCCCCTTAATGCATCGTCACCTGCTGCTTATTCAGGGTATAAAATTTCAGGGTAAGGCCTACAGAATTTGCCACAGTGATTGGAAAGTTAACTCCCACATAAGACTCTTAGAGAAATTATTTCCTAGACATTTGTGTTCCAAGGGACAGAATGAGCCACTCTAGCACAGTTTCAGGGCCAGGAAATCTGCCACAGGGTCTGAAAAGTTCTACAACATAAATACAAGTGCAGCATCTGATTCCTCGAGATCTTGCTTCCAAACACAAGATGCTACAAAGAATTCTCCCTGGCCATCTCCCACCATACCCGCCAAGTTGCTCAGGGCCCAGCCAGCCACCCAGTTTTACATGTCTAAATCTGGCATTAAAGTCACAGGCAGGGAGAGGGATTGTCACAGGTAGTTGCAGCATCCCATAAGAATTTGTTTAGGAGTTAAAAGAAGCTAAACCTGGGCCTTCTCCAAAGCTTGCCAGTCTGAGCTTTTTGAGAACCACATCCGATCCGTTCCAATGTGTTGAATGTAAATGTTTGTCTTGTGCCTGCTTGGCAGCTCTAGGGGTCTCTGCAGGGTTCCTTTGGCCCACTACAGTGGCCGTGTAGGTTCCCCTTGGAAAGGACAGTGTGAGGGACTGCCAGCTATCAGCTACAGGACCCCAGAGTTGGCCTTAATCTTCTGAGCCCTGATGAAAACATTATCCAAGAGGGAAAGGAGGGGTGAGGGGCAAAGGCTCCCATGTGGCTGTAGGAAGAGACTTAGGTGGGAGGAAGGGGCACAGGCATCCAGCCACATTGTTTCTCAGCAACTTCTACACTCACTCTGCCCTTTCCTTCACCCTTACCTTATCTCACTTTATTCTTACATGTTCACTTCATGACATTATTTTGAGATGTCATTCTCTCTTTTTCCAAATAGAAAATATCCATCTTCAAAGTGACAGCTTAGGGCTTAGACACAGTAGCTTCTCCATCTCAAGGTAGACCAGCATTCTTTGGGATACAGTTGGTTGTTATGAACCAGAGACAGTCACCATCGTCCTCATCAAGTCAACTCGCCTGATGACTTACTGAGCCAGTACCTTGTGCACAGGTGTCCATGATGACTGACATTACTGCTCCCTATTTAATGGAGTAGGGCCAGGCCTGGTGAAGTTAGATGACCTGCCCCAGGTCTCGCAGTTGGTCAGAGGGAGATCCAGGCCTCCAGGGAGCCTGGGCCATTGCCATGGCTCATGTTCTTCAGGAACCCAACAAGGTGCCTGCCTGCCCCCAACAAACTGCCAGGAACAGTTGGAAGAAGCTTTCACAGCATGTCTTTCCTAGGCCCCAGGTCACCTGAAGCTGACCCAGGACCACAGGGACATGTCCACTCAAGGAATGAGTGGGAGGGGAGCGGGAGAGCTGAGTGGTTCTCTATTGTTCCTTAGTGAAATCCCCTGTGGTTGTGGGCATGGGGGTGCTCAGTGTGCACGTGTGCGCTGCCTCCCTGCTCCTAGTTCTCCAGAGGAGAGGCTTTCTCCAAGAACGAGTATTCCTCATCCCACCACTCTGGCCTAAGCTTCAAAGAACACAAAGGGTCCCAGAGAAGGCCAAGATCTATTTCTCCTGGAAGGCCAACAGTCCAACTGTCCCTCAGCCCAATTTCTCTTCAAAATAGCCTATTGTCTCTCTGTCCCCTCTGGTGATTTACATGGCAGGTTTATTTAATTAGCCAGAGGTAAGTCAACAGTGCCTCAGAGTTAATTAATATTCTGAGCCCTGATGAAAACATTATCCAAGAGGGAAAGGAGGGGTGAGGGCAAAGGCTCCCATGTGGCTGTAGGAAGAGACTTAGGTGGGAGGAAGGGGCACAGGCATCCAGCCACATTGTTTCTCAGCAACTTCTACACTCACTCTGCCCTTTCCTTCACCCTTACCTTATCTCACTTTATTCTTACATGTTCACTTCATGACATTATTTTGAGATGTCATTCTCTCTTTTTCCAAATAGAAAATATCCATCTTCAAAGTGACAGCTTAGGGCTTAGACACAGTAGCTTCTCCATCTCAAGGTAGACCAGCATTCTTTGGGATACAGTTGGTTGTTATGAACCAGAGACAGTCATCATCGTCCTCATCAAGTCAACTGCGTCTGATGACTTACTGAGCCAGTACCTTGTGCACAGGTGTCCATGAGACTGACATTACTGCTCCCTATTTAATGGAGTAGGGCCAGGCCTGGTGAAGTTAGATGACCTGCCCCAGGTCTCGCAGTTGGTCAGAGGGAGATCCAGGCCTCCAGGGAGCCTGGGCCATTGCCATGGCTCATGTTCTTCAGGAACCCAACAAGGTGCCTGCCTGCCCCCAACAAACTGCCAGGAACAGTTGGAAGAAGCTTTCACAGCATGTCTTTCCTAGGCCCCAGGTCACCTGAAGCTGACCCAGGACCACAGGGACATGTCCACTCAAGGAATGAGTGGGAGGGGAGCGGGAGAGCTGAGTGGTTCTCTATTGTTCCTTAGTGAAATCCCCTGTGGTTGTGGGCATGGGGGTGCTCAGTGTGCACGTGTGCGCTGCCTCCCTGCTCCTAGTTCTCCAGAGGAGAGGCTTTCTCCAAGAACGAGTATTCCTCATCCCACCACTCTGGCCTAAGCTTCAAAGAACACAAAGGGTCCCAGAGAAGGCCAAGATCTATTTCTCCTGGAAGGCCAACAGTCCAACTGTCCCTCAGCCCAATTTCTCTTCAAAATAGCCTATTGTCTCTCTGTCCCCTCTGGTGATTTACATGGCAGGTTTATTTAATTAGCCAGAGGTAAGTCAAAGTGCAGCTTGTCCTCAGAGTTAATTAATATTTACTGAGCCACCACACAGGGAGTGACGCCAAGGCTGAACTGTGTCCTCTGTATCAGCATAGGGAACAGACTTCAACCTCTTGTGCCTAGGTGGGATTTGGAACTGGAACCAGTGAGAGAGTAAAGATGAAGGGGCCCCAAGTGACTGTGAGGGTAGATGAGGTCGTGCACCGAACAGGTTTGCCACAGTGCCTGGCACATAGTAGGGACTTAGATATCAATGGCTGTGTGTATACATTTTAAAAACAAGTGGCAGGGAAAGGTGGCTAGGAATCCTGTTCCTCTCTGGGGCATTTTCCAAGGGAGAGTGGGATAATGGTAGCAGGGGACACAAACCTTCAGGCCCGCTCTTGCTTCCACAAGCATCACCCAAGAAGAAATGCACACGCTTTTCCCTATTTTCACCAGGCCCCTTTAGAAGATGGGGAAAGTGCAGGCTGGGGACCCTGGAGGAATTCAAGCAGAGCATGTGTGAATGGAGGCTCTCCTTTAACTGTGATTTGACAGCAAAGGGAAGGAAATCTGTCCTGAGCAAAAAAAAAAAAACACTACTGGACTTTGCAGTTCTCTCTAGGGAAGGGTCTTCCTCTGCTTCTGTCACCCCATCTCTGCACATACAAGAACCCTACTCCACTTTTTTTTTTTAATTTTGGCCTCTTTTATTGTTTTTTTTTATTTACTTGTTTTTCATCCATCTTTATTCTTTGGCCTGTGTGGGCCTCCCATCGCAGTGGCCCCTGTCCTTGCAGAGCACCGGCTCTGGGTGCATGGGCTTCAGAGCACTAGCTCCTAATTGGACACACCAGTCCAGCCACTCTGCAGCACATAGGATCTTCCTGGGCCAGGGATCGAACCAGTACCTTTGCACTGCAAGGCAGACTCTTTACCCACTGGACCACCAGGGAAGCCCCCTACTCCACTCATCCCAGACTTTTTTTTTTTTGTTTGCATAACATGTGGGAGCTCAGTCTCCCAACCAGGGATCGAACCTGTGCCTCTTACATTGGAGGCACAGTCTTAACCACTGAGGCACTAGGGAAGTGCCCCCAGAAGACTTTTGACCCTGACTTCTCTTTCACATGGTGCCTCCTTGGGCCCTGGCCTGTGGAGTGCACTGACAGGGCCATCCCTAGGGCAGGATTTGGTGGCAGTGCTTGCCCTCTCCCTCTGCCTTCTCCAGGTCTGCCCTGACTGCTGGGCCGCAGGCAAGTCCCATTGCCCGAAGCCCTCTTTGCTGCTGGTGACTCGGGTCGGCCTGCGCCTAAGTCTCCCAGTTCAACATCTGGGCAGCCTCAGTCCACCTTGTGGAAGTGCTGGTAGAGTCACTGCCTGGGTCTGTAGGCTCTGTCTGCCAGGTTTGACCTCATGACCCTATAGGAGCCTGCCCCAGAATCAGAATGAAAGGTTATCATGAAGCAATCCAACCCTTCCTGGATGCTGAGGCCAAATGAGAAGACCACACTACTGAGACACAACCCAGTGGCTGTCTCCACTGCCAGAGAGATAGCTTTTCTAAGTTAGAGATGGAGGCAAGATAACAGCAGCTCTAAGACCTACCTAGACAGATTTGGGCAACAGGGAGCAGAGTGAGGCTTAGAAGTTTCATCCTGGATTTGCCCCATCTTCTGCACAAAGCAAGAGGCTGAGTGGAAAGCCTTCTTCCGAATTACCTGAGATGACTTTGGGAAGGAAAATGGAATGTGCGATGGGGCAGAAGCTGACACAGCCAGTCAACTACCTTGCAGCTCCGGTGGGCCTGAGGTTCTGGGCCCCTGCGCCCCCTGCTGGCCCCTCGCACAGGCTCCTACCCTTGGCGCCCTCCTCCCCCGAGGCTTCCTTCTTATCCCAGAGCGACTTCATCACCCTCTTCCGCGTCACTCTCTTTCTCTTTTCACCTTTGGACCTTGCCTACAGTTGCTCCCTCTTCTTTCCATAACCTGGGCTTCCTCCTCTGGGGAAAACAAAACAAAACAAAACAAAACAAAACTATTGAGTACAACCCGGGGCTTTTTTTCTTTCTTCTTTTTGTAATGTAGGACCCAGCCTCTTAAAGAAGCCCCTTAGAATTGTGCAAGTGGCAGCCTGCCCAGCCAGCCCCTCGGAGCAGGCTCTGCTGCAGCTCCCCGGAGGGCATCCAGCCTCAGCCCTTCCTTATCCCTCTGTTTCTCCTACTGCAGAAGCTGACCGTTCCCGCAGAAGCCCACCCTGACAGAGTCTCTTGGGACGACCCCTCCCACTCTCCCAGACCAGCTCTCCACTGGCCCCGGAATATCTTGTCTCTCTCTTTCCCTCGCTCCATCTCTCTCTGCTCTTCCAAATCCTGTCCACTCGGCAGGTTCTGCTGGTTCCACACTCCAGCCCATCTCCGCTATGTCTGCTCCTGAAGCTCCTGCTGCCAGGTCACTTGCTGAGACAAAAGTCTCCCAAGTGCGTTTGTCCTGGGAGATTGGAACCACCCAGAAGGCAAGGAGTTTTCCCTCCTGCAAAGCTTAGGGCAGTGCTGGGCTTCCAGCCGGCGCTCTGGACCCCGCTGAACGTTGATCATCTGCTAAGCCAGCGCTGCCCAGGAGCTCTCCGCACAAGGTTGGGGGAGTGGCGGGTCCAGGTGTGGTTGGGCGCGCGAGGCTCCCACTGTCAGCTCATTCCAGGAGAGAAGACAGGGAGACTTTCCCAGAATGGGTGAGAACGAGGAGGCTTTTTTCCCAGGGTGAAAGGAGGAAGGACCAGTAGGGAGTCGGGTCCCAGGTGTCAGTCAAAACCGCGCTGGTGGAGAAGCACACGCTGGATGTAAAAGGACGTGGATCTCAGACAACCCCCAAACCTCATCCTTGCCTCGTTCCCCTACCCTTCCATCCCTGCCAAGGGCCACCTGTCTTTCGGTTCGCGACCCTGGGACAAGAGTCTTGGGTGACCTCGGGCGGCACCCAGTGCTACTGTGGACAGCTCATTCCGCGGCGGCGGTGGTGGCGGCGGCGCCCGGCATGTCCCCGGCGCCGCCAGGGGGCGAATAGGGTGCCCGCCGGCTCTTGGGACGCCCGGAGCGCCGACGCTGCGCTCCGGAGAGGCCCGATCAGGGAGCGCGCGCGGGCCAGAACCTCCCTGGCTTTCCGCCGCCGCAGCCAAGCCGGGCCGCTACTTCCAGCCCCGCCTTCAGGCTGGCTCGGTTGTTCTGGGCGCCCCAGGCCTGGGAGAGGGCTCAGCCGCCGGGCGCCCGCACAGGTGGCGGGGTCGCCAGCGCGCCCGCTCCGCGCGCATGGGGCACTGCCCCGCGGACTCCCCGCGCTCCCTTCCCGCTCCTCCTTCGCCCTCTTGGCAGCGCCGGCTCTGCTCTCGCAGCAGCCCCGATTTCGGGACCGGCGACTGAATAGGCCGCACCCCGGGCGCAGCAAATGGAGGACGCTGGAATTTAAGGAGGGGGCGAGGGAGGACGCATCTCAGTCTCCCGCCTTCTCCCCACCGCTGCGAAGCGGCCGCGGGCGGTGCGCAGGCCAACCTCAGAGCCCTGGCGCGCCGCTCCTGCCCGGCGCCGGTGCTGGCGCGGGTGCCAGAGAGAGACCCCACCCCGTGCGAGGTTGGCCGGGCGGACCGGTGCCGCACCTGTCGGAGCCGGCCTCTACCCGCTCAGACCCAAGCCGGCCCACGGTACACGCCGCCCAGGCGAGTACGGAAGGGCCACAGTTGGCTTTAGGAAAACAAAACGAAATAGTGGGTTTACAATTGCGTACGTACGCCCCTTCCTGGGTCAGCGGGTTAGGACCATATTTCGGTAAGTCTGGACCTGCAACCGCAGACCTGGACGGCTCAGAACCTGCGTCCTGGCCTTGGCTTTGCTGAGGATCTTCCGCCGACTCGATGAGATGCTGTTTCCGTAGAGAAACAGTCTGACAGGGTTGGTGATAAACGTGTGTGTGTGCTTAAATCCTCTTTTGTCCCCCCACACTAGCCTGCGTCCATTTAGGTAAACATTTCTACCCCTGAATAAAAAGAAGTCAAGTTTATGTTTCGTTTGAAAGAGAGTCTTGGAAACAGTACCTCTCTACTCACCGCTAGTCCATCACCCACACTGAAATTTTCCTTTGATTTGGTCAGGTTCGGGGTTTTTGCGACCCCGAAAGCCAGAATTAAAGGTTAAATTATGTCTCACGCTGCACATGAGCTCAGTTTTCAAATCCTAACATTTAGCACCGGCTTCCGCAGCGGGAATGCTGGGGCTGACGTCTGTGGACGGTGGTTTTCAGATTCGTGCTGGTCAACAAGACGCTCAGATAAACCCCTGGGGGAGCAGATACGGAATGAGCGCGCTCCTCCGCGCTGCGGGAGTCGGGAGTCGGGAGTTGCCAGACCAGACCGGTTTAGTCTCAAGTTGCTTTCAGGCTCTGCGTTGTGGGGTTGGGCTGCAAATTGCAGACCCTAAATCTGTTTAACATCCGCGACTGGGGTCCCAGGAGACCCTCTGCCTCCTCCTGAGTTCATCTGGTGTGAAAGGTGGGGCCCAGGAATCAACCCACGGTCGGAGAGCCTGGGTGATTCTGCAGCCGTGAGAGAGCCTCCCCCGCCCCCCAATCCCAGGCCTCCCCAGGACACAGCACTAAGGCTCCCTGATCCACCCTCAGCCCAAGGCAAGATCCCAGTTCTAGGCACCCAGTCCTTCAGTTGCCTGTGTGTCTGAGACTGCCTGACTCCCTGGAGAGGAGGAGTGGCCTATAGTCCAGAGCCTCACATCTGAAGAGTGGAGCCTGTTGGAGCCCTGGCCCCCATGCCCAACCTCAGGAGGCTGTGGAGGTGGATGTGCTCAGGTGAACAGTCTGCCTGACCACAGCCTCTGACCTTTGCCAGACACTGATCCTGCTGCCACTGTGTCTTCTCGGTGCTTTTCCCAGGGGTGAGCGCCTACCAGGTATGCCTCCCACAGTTTCCCCGTTCACCTGAATGCAGCGACTTGTTGGAAAAGGTTCAGCCCACCCAAGGCCTCAAGTCCCATCTTCTTCCCCTTCTGCACTACCCTTCCTCCTGCCCAGCTATACCAGGGAGCCCTCTTTCCAGGAGAGCTACCCAGAGGGGAAGGGTATGTCCCCCAGCCTCACAGGTGGGAAGGGATAGACATGAACACACCTGTGAAGGCTCCCCTTGGACCACTTTTAGTCACAATGGGTCTACCATCTCAAACAATTTAGTGGGTACCTACTTTGTGCCAGGCACCATGGCAGAGGTCATGGATACAAACGTAAATCAAGCCATTCCTGCCCTTAGAGAGCGCCTGGTGTCTGATGAAGGCATTTACTCTTTAACTCATTCTTTCACTGAAATGAATGAGGCCCTTTACCAACTACAAGGGAGACAGCGAAGAAGACAAGCACAGCCCCAGTCATCCGAAGAGCACCACCTTGTAGATCCACAGTCCATAAGGGACACAGACCTTAACCGAGCCATCTGGCAAATAGAGAATTGTAAGCCATGATAGAGAATCACAGGATGCTTGCCTAAAGGAGGTGGGAGGAGGGGGCCACCTGAGGGGGAGGGCCTGTAGGAAGGGACGGACCAGGACACAGGCCTGGCAGAACCTGGTGTGGTGCTTATCTTCTTCCTGAAACATGACGCCAAAGCTTCGAGAAGGCCCCTCCCTGTACCCTGTCCCTCACCCCCACACCCAGGAATTCTGCCAGCCTCTCTCTCTGAGGATGCCAGGCACTTTTCCTTGCTGCCAGTTGGTGGCAGAAGGCCACAGTGCCCCTTGTGGCCAATGTCGGAAGTGTCCAGGCCCGTGAAGGGGCGGGGTTTCAGGCGGTGGAGCCGCTGCGTCCCAGCCACCCGAGCGCCCACTAACTAGCCTCAGTCCTGGGGCAGAGTCTCTCTGTCAGGCCTCTTGGTGTCGCCAATGGAGACCTCCAGGGCGGCCTGCTGGGAATGCTAGGCTCCCTCAACTGACACACAAGCGCCTGTGCCGCTGCCCGGGGTCAGCCGGCAGCAGCCTGTGGTGGAGTGGATGGCCCAGAACACCCCGGCAGCTGTGGGCTTCCTTGTGTCTTTACAGATGTGCTGGATGTTACCCGCTGCGTGCTCCACATGGGACCCAGAAGCGCCTTGACTACCCTTCCTCCTGCCCAGCTATACCAGGGAGCCCTCTTTCCAGGAGAGCTACCCAGAGGGAAGGTATGTCCCCAGCCTCACAGGTGGGAAGGGTTAGACATGAACACACCTGTGAAGGCTCCCCTTGGACCACTTTTAGTCACAATGGGTCTACCATCCCAGACAATTTGGTGGGTACCTACTTTGTGCCAGGCACCATGGCAGAGGTGATGGATACAAACGTAAATCAAGCCATTCCTGCCCTTAGAGAGCGCCTGGTGTCTGATGAAGGCATTTACTCTTTAACTCATTCTTTCACTGAAATGAATGAGGCCCTTTACCAACTACAAGGGAGACAGCGAAGAAGACAAGCACAGCCCCAGTCATCCGAAGAGCACCACCTTGTAGATCCACAGTCCATAAGGGACACAGACCTTAACCGAGCCATCTGGCAAATAGAGAATTGTAAGCCATGATAGAGAATCACAGGATGCTTGCCTAAAGGAGGTGGGAGGAGGGGGCCACCTGAGGGGGAGGGCCTGTAGGAAGGGACGGACCAGGACACAGGCCTGGCAGAACCTGGTGTGGTGCTTATCTTCTTCCTGAAACATGACGCCAAAGCTTCGAGAAGGCCCCTCCCTGTACCCTGTCCCTCACCCCCACACCCAGGAATTCTGCCAGCCTCTCTCTCTGAGGATGCCAGGCACTTTTCCTTGCTGCCAGTTGGTGGCAGAAGGCCACAGTGCCCCTTGTGGCCAATGTCGGAAGTGTCCAGGCCCGTGAAGGGGCGGGGTTTCAGGCGGTGGAGCCGCTGCGTCCCAGCCACCCGAGCGCCCACTAACTAGCCTCAGTCCTGGGGCAGAGTCTCTCTGTCAGGCCTCTTGGTGTCGCCAATGGAGACCTCCAGGGCGGCCTGCTGGGAATGCTAGGCTCCCTCAACTGACACACAAGCGCCTGTGCCGCTGCCCGGGGTCAGCCGGCAGCAGCCTGTGGTGGAGTGGATGGCCCAGAACACCCCGGCAGCTGTGGGCTTCCTTGTGTCTTTACAGATGTGCTGGATGTTACCCGCTGCGTGCTCCACATGCGGAGGACAGAGCCTGGGACCCAGGGAAGCGCCTTACACACCTGCCGACCTCGGTGACCCAGGCCTTTGGGGATGTGGGTCTCTGGGCCTCCCCCTCTCCTCCTCTGCCGGCGGCTCCACATTCACAGCGGCTAGAGAGCTCCATAGCTGCATTTGGTGGCCCTGAGACCCCAGCATGGAGAGAGGCCACTTCTCCTGCTGATATCATGACCCGTGAGTCGTGTCTGTGGAAAGTCTGAGAATCCTCTTTGGAAAGCCGGAAGCAAGCACTGAGCAGAGGTATGATCCTTGTCAGTACGTTCTGGCCAGGCATGATCCTAGCCAGGGCCCTTGGGTCTCGAGAGGCAGGTCTGCCCTCCTGCCTGAGTTTCTCACACTAGGAAGGTGAACAAAGCTCCTTGAGCTTTTAGACTCAGAAGAGCTAAGGCCAGCAGCAGGACCACCTGGGGCTCCAGGCAGGGATAAGGTCAGGAAAGTAGAGCGTCCCATGCCTTAGAAGCTGGTGGGCCCCTTTCTCTCATTCAGTTGACCGAACTCCTCTTTGACGTATTATAAATATCTTTATTTGGCTGTGCCAAGTCTTAGTTGAGGCATGCAGAACCTTTAGTTGACACATGCACGACCTAGTTCTCTGACCAGAGATCGAACCCGGGCCCCCTGCATTGGTAGCATGTAGTCTCAGCCACTGGACCACCAGGGAAATCCCTTAGGCATTATAAATGTTCAGTGAATTCCAACTCTGTTAGGTTGGATGGCATTAAGGGGTCCTGAGTACATGCTAGGAACACAGCAAGGGACAGGCAATAATAACAGTAACGCTACCGTGTACTGATATGGGCACTCGGAGCGGCATGCACTGTGTGGCTTGCATTACTTCATCCTTATGACCTTCTCAGAGAGGACTGCTGTCATCCCCATTTGATAGCCTTAGGAAACTGAGGCTTAAAGAAATGAAGTCATTTGGCCACATTCACACACTGCTAATTAGGATTAAAATGAAGGTCTGTGTGCCTACAGGGTTCACATTTGCCTTCCCTCCTATAGACCGTCCCCCAGAGCCCAGAGCTAGACGAGGGGGAAGTGCTGGTGAAGAGTGGGTACTCTGCTGGCCTTCGCCCCAGTCAGGCTCATCCTGGCCCCGCCCCCGCCCGCCACAGACTGTCTTCCTGGCCTTCGGGATGGTGGCCTGAGGATGGGCAGGAAGGCCCCCTGATGCCAGGGCAGGGAGGTGGCCGCTCAGCATTCCTGAGGGCTGAACTCGCCAGCGGTCTGTGCTCCCTGGTCTGCTCGATGGTGACTTCCCAGAGCTGGCACCTGGCAGGCAAGTGGGCTTAGGATCAGAGGTGCCTCCTGAGCCCAAACACAGACATGTGGGCAGAGAACCTGCCACGGAAGCCCCTCGTTTATCCCATGTGTCCAGAGCTGGCCCGGGATCTGACAGTCACACCGCTGCCCCCAGCAGCCCTGGCTTCTGTGATATGGAAAAGTACGGCCCTGCTTGTGGAAGGAATGGGGCAGGGGCGAGGGGCGCAGAACTGCCACAGACAGGACGCCAGAGCCCAGAGCCGCCATCCCCTCTCCAGAGGAGACCAAGCCCTTCAGGAAGGAGAGTCGCCGCTGCAGGGGAACAAAGGGGCGCATTATGGGGATTATCACATTCAGTCCTTAAAGCCATCCTATTATCCATTTTACAGAAAAGGGAAGTAGGATCAAGCTCTTTTCCAGCTGGGAAAGCCAGGTCCCTCAGCTGCCCTGCAGCCCCATGTGAATTCCTCTGCTGTATCATCTTACGGCCTTTATCAGGTGGTGGTAGGAGGGAGGGCCCAGTGGGGAGGGTTCAGCAGAAGAGCACGGGGTCCTAGACTCCAAGACGTAGAGAAGGGAGAGGCTTTCCCAGGTGTGTATAAGGTGTTTGACACAAAGCCCAAAGGCGACGGCCACTCATCAGTCAATTCCAGCTGAGCCCCTTCTAGATGTACGTCCAGTGACGGCAGCATCCCTGCCCTGGGGAGGGTGAGAGGGGACAGATGCTCTCCAAGGCGAGTACTCTGGAGCTAGCATGTGACCGAGTGGAGGGACAGCGAGCCCAGCCTGAGGCGGGGAGGGGCCAGCAAGGCTTCCTGGAGGGGAGTCCTATCAAAAGAGTAAAAATTTAATCAGGCAGACAAAGGGATGAACGGAGGCAGGAGTAGAGAGGACCACAAAGTAAGGCCCAGGGAGGCCTAAGCACTTTGAGAGCTGCTGAGAAAGGCGGGCAGAGGGGTGAGGTGAGCAGAGGCAGCAAGAGAGGGTGGGTGGGCAGGCCAGAAGTCACAGACCCTAAAAGTAGGGCCTGTGGGTTTCCAAGCCAAGGAACTGGGGACATCTCCCACAGTCCTTCCCCCTCGGACATTACTGTGAACCAGACTGGGAACATTCCAGCCTAATCAAAGCTCAGATCATGAGGCTCCACATACGGGGAGCTCACCGGCCCCTCCCCGGGAGGGTGGGGTGGCGTTAACAGGTTCTTGGGGAGTCAGACCCTCAGAAGGCAGGAGGCCCAGAGTCTTCCCTTCCCAGACTCTGGCGGATCTGGGGAAGGACGGAGGGGAGGAGAATGGAAATAGAGCTGGTGGGCCCACCTGCCAGAGGAGACGGAAGACCCTGCCTGGGGCACAGGACGACAGAGCCCTCTGGTTCTCTGGGGCCCCTGCTCAGGCCAGAGTTTCAGAGAAGGGGTGAAGGACAGGGTTTCGGTCCCAGCCTGAGCGCAAGCCTGCCTGGCTGCCCTCTCCCAGGCCCAGCCCCGCCTGCTCTCAGGTGAAGCAAGGACACAGGCTAGGATATGGGAGCAGGAGCCCCCAGCCCTGGAAATGGGGTGTCAGATGGCCACCCGGACTGCATATTCTGTTGTTGGAAAAAAATCTTTTTTCTCTCTTCATTAAAGTTTCCATTCTTTTACTTTGCGAACAGCATTGCACTTAGGAAAGAAGCTAAGGGGATGGAAGGGTGTGGGGACAATTACCTAATTTCAGCCTGAGATAGAGGGGCCCCTGTCCTCTTTATACGCTGGAGAACCTCCTCCATCTGTCTCCCAGCTCCCTGGGTCCTTCGCCCACTCAAGCCCCGCCCCCAGCCCATCCCCACCCCGCCCCCACTGCACGGGGAAGCAGGTCTCTGGCATTGGCACCAGTTAGGGAAGCAGTGTGGTGGTGACAGGACACCACATGATGGGAGTGGGTAGGGAGGGGAAGGGGTACTCTCCCTTCCAGGACCTCTGCGCTGCCTCCTCCAGGTCCAAGACCCTGGTATCATTATCAGAGAGACCAGGCCAGGAGGAAGTCTTCCCTAGTCAACCTGGCTGAGTCTCTTTCAGAGGTTGGCTAAACTCTGCAGGGCCTTGTCCCCGAGCTATCGCCAGTGACAGTAGCAGCGGCTACAGCAGCAGCAGCAAAGGAGACCACATGTGGCAAGCCGGGTAGGTGTCTGCCCTGTGCTCCCACAGTTTTTATTCATTACCTTTCGATGTCCGCGTAAACCTTGGGAGCTTTTAATAGTCCCATTTTATAGGTAAGACCACTGAGGCTCAGAGAAGGTATGGCTTCCCAAAGTCACACAGTTTGTAAGTGCCAGTGTCAGGACTCAAACTTGGTCTCCCTGTAGGTGGCCTCAGCACCCGTCTGTCCTGGGGGGTTCCCTCTCTGCCTCCCTACTGCTGTCTGCTCTGACCCTGGTGCCTCGGACACCTGGGACCACCTCCCTCACCTCCCGGGACCACAGGCTCTGGGATTAAATGAACCTGAGTTTGTATACTGGGACCCTGAGCAAGTTCCTTTCCCTCTCCAGGCCTCAGGTTCCTTATCTCCAAACTGGCGGAACCTTGTGATAAAAGTACTAACGAAGGAGTGTTTAGTGGTGGTAACATTAATACTTACCAAGCGCCCACTGTGTGCCAGGATGTTTTGTGTGTTATCTCTCTAAATCCTCAAAACCACCCGAGGACTCCCGTGCTATAATCACTGCCCCTGTTTTATAGGCAAGGAGGCCGAGGCTTAAGGGAAGCAATTTGCCAACACTGATATGCCGCAGAGCTGGGATTGGCCTCCAGAGTCTGTGCTCTTGATGTGTGAAGTGCGGGTACTTGTGTATTTGGGCCCTCAGGTCCTCTGGCTTGCTCCCTAGCCCGCTCTGCAGAGGGCTGCAGGAACCCCTGGTAGTAACGGGGACTGGCATGCCGCCCAGAATCCCCTTCCTAGGCCTTCTGAGTCAGCGGCAGGCTTCTCCTGGTCACCTCCCCACAAAGTTGCAGGGCAGAGGGAGATTGTGGCGGAGCCCGGTTCATTTATTTGTAATTTGGCTTGTTTACTGTTGTCTGTGCTAGGTTTTTTTTTGCTGCCTCCTCCAGGTCCAAGACCCTGGTATCATTATCAGAGAGACCAGGCCAGGAGGAAGTCTTCCCTAGTCAACCTGGCTGAGTCTCTTTCAGAGGTTGGCTAAACTCTGCAGGGCCTTGTCCCCGAGCTATCGCCAGTGACAGTAGCAGCGGCTACAGCAGCAGCAGCAAAGGAGACCACATGTGGCAAGCCGGGTAGGTGTCTGCCCTGTGCTCCCACAGTTTTTATTCATTACCTTTCGATGTCCGCGTAAACCTTGGGAGCTTTTAATAGTCCCATTTTATAGGTAAGACCACTGAGGCTCAGAGAAGGTATGGCTTCCCAAAGTCACACAGTTTGTAAGTGCCAGTGTCAGGACTCAAACTTGGTCTCCCTGTAGGTGGCCTCAGCACCCGTCTGTCCTGGGGGGTTCCCTCTCTGCCTCCCTACTGCTGTCTGCTCTGACCCTGGTGCCTCGGACACCTGGGACCACCTCCCTCACCTCCCGGGACCACAGGCTCTGGGATTAAATGAACCTGAGTTTGTATACTGGGACCCTGAGCAAGTTCCTTTCCCTCTCCAGGCCTCAGGTTCCTTATCTCCAAACTGGCGGAACCTTGTGATAAAAGTACTAACGAAGGAGTGTTTAGTGGTGGTAACATTAATACTTACCAAGCGCCCACTGTGTGCCAGGATGTTTTGTGTGTTATCTCTCTAAATCCTCAAAACCACCCGAGGACTCCCGTGCTATAATCACTGCCCCTGTTTTATAGGCAAGGAGGCCGAGGCTTAAGGGAAGCAATTTGCCAACACTGATATGCCGCAGAGCTGGGATTGGCCTCCAGAGTCTGTGCTCTTGATGTGTGAAGTGCGGGTACTTGTGTATTTGGGCCCTCAGGTCCTCTGGCTTGCTCCCTAGCCCGCTCTGCAGAGGGCTGCAGGAACCCCTGGTAGTAACGGGGACTGGCATGCCGCCCAGAATCCCCTTCCTAGGCCTTCTGAGTCAGCGGCAGGCTTCTCCTGGTCACCTCCCCACAAAGTTGCAGGGCAGAGGGGAGATTGTGGAGCTAGGTGGCCGGAGCCCGGTTCATTTATTTGTAATTTGGCTTGTTTACTGTTGTCTGTGCTAGGTCTTTGTTGCTGCGCAGGCTTTTCTCTAGTTGTTGCAAGCGGGGGCTACTCTCTGGTTGTGGCGCTCAGGCTTCTCATTGAGGTGGCTTCTTGTTGCAGAGCACAGCCTCTAGGGTGCCCAGCCTTCAGGAGCTGCCACACGTGGACTCACTAGTTGCGGCTGGTGGGCTCAGTAGTTGTGGCACAGGGGGTTAGTTGCTCCATAGCATGTGAGATCGTCCCCGACCAGGGGCCAAACCTATGTCTCCTGCATTGGCAGGTGAACTCTTTACCACTGTTAGCCAGGACTTATTGAACAGCTACTGTGTGCCAGATCCTGTACTAGGCATTAAGGATACACTGGTGAACAAAAGTGGACCGGGTATTTGGTCTCATGGATATATACCCACGTGGAAAAGAATCAAGTATGTGTCCAATTACTAGTTGTGATACAGCCCAAGAAGCAAAACTACAGCCAATGCTAAGGCAGAACAACAGAGGGAACATAGTTTAGATTGGCGGGGGAGTGCAGTGCGGAGCGGCAAGGCCTTTCGAAGGCACATAACCAATCAATCAGACAGTTGATTAACCCAAACCAGAAAGGTGGTCAGGGTCCACCTGCTATGATTTGCGGAGTTAAGAGAGGTCCACTTGGCTTTCCTCTCATCAAGGAAAAGTGCTGTAGTCTCTGGTCATTTTGCCGTTTGCTGAGTGAAGAGGCCTTGAAATTCCAGCTCCCCGGTGACCTCCGAATAAAGGTAAAGGAAAGCCTAATTCGACTTGGTTTTTTGGATAAAACAGGTAGTGGCGGGTCCCCACACCACGCGGATCGGTGATTGAGCGTCAGCCCGTGGCCGCGCTCCCCGCCCTCAGAAGTGCGGTGCTCTGTCGCCACCTGGTGGACTTAGCTGGCCACGCACGGGCCGCCCGGCCTCCCGGGTCTCGTGTAGGATCTGGAACGCGGCTTCCATCGGGAGGAGACTGCAAAGGAGGCAGTGGGTTCGGGTGACTTCCTGGCAGCGGGCGGGGGTGGGGAGAAGGAGCGAGGATGGATGGGGAACTGCTGCTTGAAAGTCAACTGACTGGAGACCGACAATGGCCCCATTGTGTCCGGGGCCTTGACCTTGATTTCCTGCCACTGTCGTCTCCCGGCGTGGCATCACCCGGGGCTGATTGGCCTGGAGTCCGCTCCGTGACAGTGGGCGGGCCCCGGGGCTGGATGGGGAGCGCGGGCGCCAGCGGGGGCTGAGACGCTCGACTGGGCATGCCCCGCGCCCCCGTCCCGTAATCCCAGCGAAGGTGGGGGGGGCGAGGGGTCGACGCCTCTCAGAAGTCCTCCTTGCTACTTGCTCTCAAGTTTGGGGGCAAACTCTCGGAACTGTGAAAGCAGTACTGCCTAGCGGCTAGGCATGTGCCAGATCTGTACTAGGCATTAAGGATACACTGGTGAACAAAAGTGGACCGGGTATTTGGTCTCATGGATATATACCCACGTGGAAAAGAATCAAGTATGTGTCCAATTACTAGTTGTGATACAGCCCAAGAAGCAAAACTACAGCCAATGCTAAGGCAGAACAACAGAGGGAACATAGTTTAGATTGGCGGGGGAGTGCAGTGCGGAGCGGCAAGGCCTTTCGAAGGCACATAACCAATCAATCAGACAGTTGATTAACCCAAACCAGAAAGGTGGTCAGGGTCCACCTGCTATGATTTGCGGAGTTAAGAGAGGTCCACTTGGCTTTCCTCTCATCAAGGAAAAGTGCTGTAGTCTCTGGTCATTTTGCCGTTTGCTGAGTGAAGAGGCCTTGAAATTCCAGCTCCCCGGTGACCTCCGAATAAAGGTAAAGGAAAGCCTAATTCGACTTGGTTTTTTGGATAAAACAGGTAGTGGCGGGTCCCCACACCACGCGGATCGGTGATTGAGCGTCAGCCCGTGGCCGCGCTCCCCGCCCTCAGAAGTGCGGTGCTCTGTCGCCACCTGGTGGACTTAGCTGGCCACGCACGGGGCCGCCCGGCCTCCCGGGTCTCGTGTAGGATCTGGAACGCGGCTTCCATCGGGAGGAGACTGCAAAGGAGGCAGTGGGTTCGGGTGACTTCCTGGCAGCGGGCGGGGGTGGGGAGAAGGAGCGAGGATGGATGGGGAACTGCTGCTTGAAAGTCAACTGACTGGAGACCGACAATGGCCCCATTGTGTCCGGGGCCTTGACCTTGATTTCCTGCCACTGTCGTCTCCCGGCGTGGCATCACCCGGGGCTGATTGGCCTGGAGTCCGCTCCGTGACAGTGGGCGGGCCCCGGGGCTGGATGGGGAGCGCGGGGCTCCCGCGGGGGCTGAGACGCGCGACTGGTCCTGCCCCGCGCCCCCGCCCCGGAATCCCAGCGAAGGAGGGTGGGGCGAGGGGCCGACGCCTCTCAGAAGTCCTCCTTGCTACTTGCTCTCAAGTTTGGGGGCAAACTCTCGGAACTGTGAAAAGCAGTACTGCCTAGCGGCTAGGCACTGGGATTTGCAGTCTGAGAGACCCGGCTTCAAATTCGTTGCAGGACCCCAGGACAGTCTTTACCACAACCCACCTTTTTCTCTCTTTCTTTCTTCCTTTCTGCACACGCAGGGGTACACATTCCCTTTGTAAAAAATATCACACAATACAATAAAAAGCAAAAGCTCTGCACCTTTGTCACACTCGCACACCGCCCCCGCCCCTATCTTAGGTAGCTGTTGCTATTAGATTGATGTGTGTCCTTCCTGACCTGATTCAGTGAATTTACATGAGTCTGAACGTATGAAAATAGATGATTTCGCGTATGTACTATCTGGGCCTCAGTTTTCTAATCTGAAAAAAAAAAATAGAAATGAAAATAATCGTAGTTAAATTTGAAGAGTTACCGAGAATGTTACCTGAGGTCACTCGTGTGGAATGCTTAGCTTAGCACCTGGCACACAGCGTCTGTGACGATGGTTGTTATCATCTTTATTATCGTTACCGCTGGGCCCCAGCCCAAGGTCTATCCAGTTCTAAGGTCTGGATGGAAGCCCCGTCTTCCTCCACAGCCTGCTCTCCCTGCTCCCCTCTCCCTCCTAACAGCCTGTGATAAAAAAAATCTGTGTTCCCTAATGCCTTTGTTTTTTAAACCTAGAGAGAGCATCTGGTGTTTTCTGCGTGTTCTCCCCTCCCCTTCCCTTCCTTCGCCCTCCCCCACCCCTTCCCTTCCATATTTGACCTGTTTGCGACCGCTCACCCACTGCACGTATGAGAGAGAACATTTCATTCTGGGTCAGAAGAAGAGAGTCCCATGGCCCATGTGTTGTTGGTGGACCCACGGTGCTTGTGCATAAAGGAAATCCCCTGGGCAAGGTTACGGCTAGTGGCTGAAAGTAGGGCAGAAGAATGGGGGAATGCTCTGAGGAAGATCGAGTGGTAAAGCAGGTAAGCACGCATAGGATTGGTTGTCAGACCACCCCAGCACGTGGACAGGGGCACTCATTTCACCTAGCGGAGCCTCAGTTATCCCATCTGTGCAACGGGGCTGCTAACAATAGCCATCACACTCAAGGCCTGTGAGGATAACACGGAGCCTGTGAAGGGACTTGACACTGAGAATGCCAGATACTAGTTATCAGTATTATTATGTTGGAAGATTAAGTGTTGTGTTTGCGAGGAGAATTTCTAACTTCTTTTTTCTTTTTAAAATCAGTTAATCTTTGCTATATGGAGGACTCTTGGTTTGGATTTACGAGTCTTAGGAGCAAGGTAAACACCTTTTCCTGGGCCTCTGTTGAAGCAGCCAGGTGCTGCTTCCTGGGGCTGTCGCTGGTCCCTCAGATGGCCACAGAGAGCATCAGGATACAGGAGACCGAAGAACTTCACTGTGTCCGATGATGCAGCAGGAAACACGTCAGACCCATGTGAGTAAGACAAGGCCACATTGCCCATCCCTCAAAGAGCCATGGAGCTGCTGCTCCATGCCCAGCCTGCACTGCAAGGCCTGCACAGCCAAGGGTCCCTGGAATACAGGGGGTTTTAGTGAGGCGGGAGCTTACTCCATATATGAGCTAATGTTTATTCAGTTCTTATTAGATGCCAGGTGTATTATAAGGACACCAAACAAGTCTTAGATAAGATCTTTGTCCCCCAGTAGCGTGTGTTTTATTGCAACTTTATTTTTTTAATTTTATTGAAGTATAGTTGGCTTACAGTGTTGTGCTGATTTCTTCTGTACAGCAAAGTGACTCAGTTATATGTATATATGTATCCTTATTCATATTCTTTTTCCATTATGGCTTGTTACAGGATATTGAATACAGTTTCCTGTGCTATACAATAGGACCTTGTTGCTTATGCACCCTATTTGTAATATTTTGCATCTGCTAATCCCAGACTCCCTTTCTATCCTTCCCTCACACCCACCTGGCAATCACAAGTCTGTTCTCTCTGAGTCTGTTTTTGTTTTGCAGACATGTTGATTTGTATATTTTAGATTCCACATATAAGTGATCTCATATGGTATTTGACTTTCTCTTTCTCACTTACTTTGCTTAGTGTGATAATCCTTAGGTTCATCCATGTTGGCTGCAACTGGCATTATCTCATTCTTTTGATGTTTGAGTAATATCCCATCTTCATTATCCATTCATCTGTCAATGGACATTTAGGTTGTTTCCATGGTTTTTTGTGTTTTTTTTTTGTATTGATTTTTAATTTATCCACCTTTATCCATCTTTATGCTTCATCCTGTGTGGGCCTCCCATTGCTGTGACCTCTCTTGTTGCAGAGCACTGGCTCTGGGTGCATGCACTCCAGAGCACCTGCTCGTATTTGGACACACCCGTCCAGCCCTCTGCGGCATGTGGGATCCTCCTGCGCCAGGGATCAAACCGGGGCCCCCTGCACTGCAAGGCAGACTCTTTACCCACTGGACCACCGGGGAAGCCCTGTTTCCATGTTTTGGCTATTGTGAATAGTGCTGTTATGACCATAGGAGTGCATGCATCTATGGGCGGGCATTGCTATATCATATGGGAACTCTATTTTTAATTTTTGGAGTAACCTCCATACTGTTCTCCATAGTGGCTACACCAATTTACATCGTCATCAACAGTATAGGAGGGTTCGCTTTTCTCCACACCCTCGCCAGCGTTAATTGTTTTTGTGGACTTTTTAATGATGACCCTTCTGATTGGTGTGAGGTGTAGTTTTTTGGGGGGTGGGCAGGGCGGGTTGGGGAGGGAGGGGGCTGGCGGGGCACTTCTATTGGCCTTTCATTTATCTGTTTTCATCCATCTTTGTTCTTTGGCCCGTGTGGGCCTCCCATCGCAGTGGCCTCTGTTGTTGTAGAGTACCGGTTCTGGGCACATGCGCTCCAGCACTCTGGCTTGGTAATTGGACACATCAGTCCAGCCGCTCTGCGGCACATGGGATCTTCCCAGGCCAGGGATCGAACCGGCGCCCCTTGCACTGCAAGGCAGACTCTTTACCCACTGGACCACCAGGGAAGCCCCTGAGGTGTAGTTTTGATTTGCATTTCTCTGATAGTTAGCAATGTTGAGCAAGCTGATTGACCATCTATATGTTTCCTATGCCTACTGGCCGTCTATAAGTTTTCTTTGCAGAGATGACTGTTTGGGTCTTCTGCCCATTTTTGATTGGGTTATTTTTTATTTTCATATTGAGCTGTGTGAGCTGTTTGTGTGTTTGTAAACTAAGCCCTTGTCACTCACACCATCTGCAAATATTTTCTCCCAGTCTGTAGATTGTCTTTTCGTTTTGTATATGGTTTCCTTTGCTGTGCTAAAGCTTGTACGTTTGATTAGGTCCTGTTTGCTTATTTTTATTATTATCTTGGGAGACTCACCTAAGGAAACATTGGTATGATTTATGCAAGGATGTTTTGCCTATGTTCTCTTCTAGGATTTTCATGGTGTTATGTCTTCTATTTAGGTCTTTAGTAGCTTGTGTTTAAATGGTTCTTCTGTACATGATACTTTCTATACACGGTACTTCCCTTTTGGAGGGGTATAATTTACACACATTAAAATTTACCTTTTTGAGTGTACAGATCTATGAATCTCAGCAAACACAGTCATGTAAGCATCATCACCATCAAAATATAGAGTATCTACCCCCACTACCAAATTTTTCTTCTGTTCTTTGGTGATAAGACCTGCCCTAGCCCTAGTCCCAGCCCCAGCCATTAGAAACCAGTGAACTGATTTTGTCCTTACAGTTTTGCCTTTTCCAGAATAGAATCTTACAATATGTACCCTTGTGAGTCTGCCTCTTTCACTTGCTGTAACGTTTTTGAGAGTCATTCATATTGTTGTACATATCAACTGTTCATCCCTTTTCTCCTTTCAATTTTTCATTATAAAATGTTTTAAATATAAATTTTAAAGAACAATAGAGTGAATATCTATACACCTACCACCTAGTTCAATAATTGTTTGCCTTTTGCTGTATTTTAAAGTGACATCTATAATAGGTATGTATTTGCTGAACCATTTGAAAATAAGTTGTCGACAGCAACAGTTCACTTCTAAACCTTCATCATATATCACCTAAGAATGAGTGATAAGGGACTTCCCTGGCGGTCCAGTGGTTAAGACTCTGTGCTTCTACTGCAGGGGGTGTGAGTTCATTCCCTGGTCAGGGGAAATAAGACCCCCGCAAGCCCTGTGAGGCCAACTGCTGCCCCAGCAACAACAAAAAGAGTATGAGTGCTGACCATACGTTATCTTACCTAAGAAGGCTGACAATAAATTCCCAAGTGTCATCTACTCTCCATCATTTGCATATCTCCCCAGTCTCAGAGAAAGCCTTTTATAGTTTTTTGCTAAGGTGCTAGAGTTTTATTTCTAAACTTTTAGTTTTGAAATAGATATAGACTCAGAGGACATTGCAAAAGTAATAGTCTCATATATCTTTTAACCAGCTTCCCGTAATGGTGACATCTTATATTGTGCTGTATTAATATACCAAAACTAGGATGCTTGCATCGGTAACTAGACAACAGACCTTATTCAGTTTTCACCACTTCTTTTCTTGGCCATACCACGTGGCTTATGGGATATTAGTTCTCCAACCAAGAATCGAACCCTTACTCTTGGCAATGAAAGCACAAAGCACTAACCACTGGGCAACCAGGGAATTCCTTAGCTGAACCAGTTTTTAACCTGCATTCATTTGTGTGAGGGGGAAGCTATGTATTTAGTTTTATGCACTTAAATCCAGAGTAGAGATTCCTGTAACTACCACGGCAGTTGAGCTGGATAACTGTTACATCACCATGGAAGAACTCTCTTGTGCTCCCTCTTTGTAGTACACCTCATGCCTCCCTGGTCCTCCTCTGGACCCCTGGCAACCAGTTACAATATGTACCCTTGTGAGTCTGCCTCTTTCACTTGCTGTAACTTTGAGAGTCATTCATATTGTTGTACATATCAACTGTTCATCCCTTTTCTCCTTTCAATTTTCATTATAAAATGTTTTAAATATAAATTTTAAAGAACAATAGAGTGAATATCTATACACCTACCACCTAGTTCAATAATTGTTTGCCTTTTGCTGTATTTTAAAGTGACATCTATAATAGGTATGTATTTGCTGAACCATTTGAAAATAAGTTGTCGACAGCAACAGTTCACTTCTAAACCTTCATCATATATCACCTAAGAATGAGTGATAAGGGACTTCCCTGGCGGTCCAGTGGTTAAGACTCTGTGCTTCTACTGCAGGGGGTGTGAGTTCATTCCCTGGTCAGGGAACTAAGACCCCTGCAAGCCCCGTGAGGCCAACTGCTGCCCCCCAGCAACAACAAAAAGAGTATGAGTGCTGACCATACGTTATCTTACCTAAGAAGGCTGACAATAAATTCCCAAGTGTCATCTACTCTCCATCATTTGCATATCTCCCCAGTCTCAGAGAAAGCCTTTTATAGTTTTTTGCTAAGGTGCTAGAGTTTTATTTCTAAACTTTTAGTTTTGAAATAGATATAGACTCAGAGGACATTGCAAAAGTAATAGTCTCATATATCTTTTAACCAGCTTCCCGTAATGGTGACATCTTATATTGTGCTGTATTAATATACCAAAACTAGGATGCTTGCATCGGTAACTAGACAACAGACCTTATTCAGTTTTCACCACTTCTTTTCTTGGCCATACCACGTGGCTTATGGGATATTAGTTCTCCAACCAAGAATCGAACCCTTACTCTTGGCAATGAAAGCACAAAGCACTAACCACTGGGCAACCAGGGAATTCCTTAGCTGAACCAGTTTTTAACCTGCATTCATTTGTGTGAGGGGGAAGCTATGTATTTAGTTTTATGCACTTAAATCCAGAGTAGAGATTCCTGTAACTACCACGGCAGTTGAGCTGGATAACTGTTACATCACCATGGAAGAACTCTCTTGTGCTCCCTCTTTGTAGTACACCTCATGCCTCCCTGGTCCTCCTCTGGACCCCTGGCAACCAGTAATCCATCTCTACAGTTTTATCATCTTGAGAATGCTGTATAAATGAAACCATATAATATGTAACCTTTTGAGATGGAATTTTTTTTTACTAAGCTAAGGCTCTTGAGGTTCTTCCAGATTGTTGCGTGTATGATCATTCTCGTTTATTACTAAATAGTAGTCTTACATGGACTTACCACTGTTTAGCCATTTACCAGTTGAAGGGCATTTGAATTGTTTCCAGGTTTTTGGGTGTTTTTTGGTGATTATAAATCAGGTTACTGTAAACATTTGTGTAATAGGTTTGTGAATTTAAGCTTCATTCCACTGGGGTAAATCCCTAAGAAGGGAACTGTTGGGATGCATGGTGAGTGCATGTTTATCTTTATTTATCTTTATGTGAAATGAATAAACTCTTCTGTCAACTGGTTTCACCACTTTGCATTCCCAGCAGCAGCAGATGACCCACAACCACCCTGCATACTCACTGGGTAGTATCTGCTTGCCTTTCTTTCTTTCTTTTTTTAAATTTCAGCCATTTTAGTGCATGTGTCATGGTACCCTGTACAACTTTTAACCTATGAATAAGATTATGTCATGACCCTTCTTAAAACTCCCCAGTGGGGCTTCCCTGGTAACTCAGTGGTGAAGAGTTCGCCTGCCAATGCAGGAGACATGGGTTCGATCCCTGATCTGGGAAGACCCCACATGCTGTGGAGCAGCTAAGCCCGTGAGCCACAACTATGGCGCCTGTGCTCTAGAGCCTCGAAGCCGCAACTATGGAGCCCATGTTCCGCAACTACGGAAACTTGTGTGCCGTAGAGCCTGAGTTCCACAGCAAGAAAAGTCACTGCAACGAGAAATCTGCTCACCTCAGCTAGAGTGTAATCCCCATTCCCTGCAACTAGAGAAGAGCCTGCAACAGCAGTGAAAACCCAGAAGAGCCAAAAATAACATAAATAAATAAATAACAAATTTAAAAACCTCCCCAGTGGCTTCACACCACACTCACAATCCAGTTCAAACTCACTTTGGAGGCCTGCCAGACCCTCTCTCCTGACCTTTAGCGACTTCCCTGTTGTTTCTTTAACACCTTAAGCCTGTTCTGCCCGGAATATTCTTGCTCTCCATTTCAGGTGGCTCAGCTTCTCACTCCATTTGCTCTCTGTCCAATGTCAGCTTCTCAGAGGCCTTCCCTGGTGGTCCAAAGGAACCCCATCCTGCCACTCAGCCTCAGAGTTCTCCTACCCTATTTTATTTGTCTTCCTAGCACTTTGCTTGATAAAATATTATATCAGTTATTGAACTGTTTACTCTCTGTCTCCTATTGGCTTTTTGATAACTGACGCCAGTGCTTAACCCGGGGCTTGGCACAGAGAAGAGGATAAATATTTGTTGTGAATGTGTATCGAAGACCTCTTGTGACCCTCCTTCCATCCTTCTGGTCCACCTTTTACTCAGCCATTGCCACAACAACCATCTTTGAGCAGGTTGAGGCCTGTTGGCTTAGCTGCTCCCCACAGCTCTCGCCTTCTTCCTTGGGTCTGGACTCAAGCATGGTGGCCTGGAGGTTTGAGGGAGTAAGCCCTGCTGGGGCAACCCCGGACGCACAGGGCTGGCATTGGTGGATCTAACCTTGCTTCTCTGATACTCTGTGGATGGTTCTGAGATGCCCCCCGTACTGTTCCTCACCAGGTCCCTCTGGATTAAACCCCACAGTGGTGACTGTCTCCATAACACATGACTTGCTTTCCTTCCTTCCTGTCCCCACACCCTAATCCTCTTCCCAGGGTCATATCTAGAATTAACTGCCAAGCAAGCCCTTACTCTGTTTTCTCTCCCTGCCAGGAGGTAGCAGAGATAGAAAAAATCCCAGATTCAGTTAGAACAAGTATATGGAGCTTATAGTCTAGTGGGAGAGACAAATAATTAAATGAAAAATCAAGTAATTAAAATTTAAATAACGACAGGTGAAGAGATAGACTTTCCAACAAATGGTGCTGGAATCCCTGAATATCCATATGGAAATCAGTGACTCTGGGTCTCTACTTCACCACATACTTGAAATGGATAGAAGAGCTACATTTTTTAAAAAAGAAAACTATAAAACGTCTAGAAGAAAGCGTAAGAAAATCTACATGACCTTGGGATAGGCAGATATGTCTCAGATCATGGAAGGAACTAATTATAAAAGGAGGAACAAGGTAGAAGACAGTATCAAGAACACACCTAGTCACAGCTACTGTGGAAGAACGTTTTACAGTCATATTTGTGACAAACACTTTCTATCTAAAATAATACAAAGGGTGGTCCAGTGGTTAAGACTCTGTGCTCCCAATGCAAGGGGCCCAGGTTTGATCCCTGGTCAGGGAACTAGATCCCACATGACACAACTAAGACCCAGCACAGCCAAATACATACATAATAATAAAAAGAAATTTGAAAAGAAATTTGTTTAAAATATATAAAGAAATATAATTCAGTACTAAAAACCAGATTAAAACACGGACAAAAGATTTTAACAAAAACTTTGAAAATAAGAGATATAAATTCCACAAACATATGAAAAGCTATCCAGTATCATTAGCCGTTAGGGAAATGCAAGTGAGATAACAGCATGCCTCTATTAGGATGGCTAAAGTTTAGAAGACCAGCACCATGTGCTAACAAAGATGTGGCACAACTGAAACTCACATGTTGCCGGCAGGAGTGTGAAATGGAAAATCACTTTGGAAAGAAACATGACAGTATCTTACAAAGCAGACACTTAGCATCTGCCCAGCCATCTCTAATCCAGGTATTTAGCTCAGAGAAATGAAATGTATGTCTGCACAAAGACTTGTCATGAATCGTCAAAGCAGCTTTATTTATTTATTTAGATTTTTTTTTAATTGACGTATACTTGATTTACCATGCCGTCTTAGTTTCTGGTGTACAGTGAAGTGATTCCTATAGAGACAGAGATATTCTTTTTCAGATGCTTTTCCATTAGAGTTTATTACAAAGTATTGAATATCATTCCCTGTGCTATACGGTAGGCCCTCGTTGTTTATCTGTTTCGTATATAGTAGTTTGTATTTGCTAATCCCAAACTCCTCACTTATCCCTCCCCTACTCCTTTCCCCTTTGGTCACCGGTTATAAGCTTGTTTCCTATGTCTGTAAATCAAAGCAGCATTATTGGTAATAGCCCCAAATTGGAAATGGCCCAGATGTCCATCAACAAGCAAATAGATGAATTGTAGTATATTCATATAATAGCTTGCTACTCGGTAATAAAAAAGAAACAGATGCTGATAAATGCTCCAACACGAATGAACCGCCAGAACATTGTGCCAAAAGAAGGAAGCCAGGCAAGAGAGAACATACTGGTGGATGCTAATGTTTACACTGTTCTTTTTTGGAGGGTGGGGGCACTGCCCAGCTTGTGGAATCTCAGTTCTCTGACCAGGGATTGAACCCAAGGCCACAGCAGTGGCAGTGCTGAATTCTAACCAGTAGACCACCAGGGAACTCCCTGGATGATTACATTTAAGTGAAGTTCTAGAACAGACAGTATGAAGCTATGGGAACAGAAAACAGAGCAGAGATTGACCGGGGCTGGCCATGGCGAGGGGTACACGGATTGGAAAGAGGAATCAGGAAAATCATACAGATGAAGATCATACAGTGAATCATACATCTTGAGTAGAGTGGTGGATACTTGGGTATTTGTCAAAACTCACATAACTATACAAGTTAAATATGTGCCTTTGATTATATGCAAATTATACCCTGATACAACTGATTTTTAAAATGGATTAACTATAGCTTATAATAAGTACTATGAAGGGAAGAAAATATGGTACGTAAGAGAAAATGGGGGGGAAGGAAGATTACTTTTCATTGGTTGACCATGTGATTCTTGAGGAGGTGACATTTGAGAGGTGATCTGAATGTCAAGAGGGAGACAGCAATGAGAAGATCTAGGAGAGGCCATTCCGGAAAAAGATCACTTCAGGAACAATGACTCAGAACAGGAAGGAGCATGATAATCTTGGGAACAGTCTGAAGGCCAGGGTGACTGGGTGAAGTGGGTAGGGCAGAATGGTAGGAGACAGGGCGAAGAGGTAGGTATGAGCCAGATCATATTGGACATTATCAGCTCCGATAAAGGTCTGGAATTTGAAATGAATAAGATGTAAATCCCTCATGGGTCTAGTGAGGCAGAAATACATAAGCAAATAAAAGCAACACAAGGGGGCTTCCCTGGTAGCTCAGTGGTAAAGAGTTCACCTGCCAATGCAGTAGACATGGGTTCAATCCCTGATCCAGGAAGATCTCACATGCTGTGGAGCAACGGAGCCCATGAGCCACAACTATTGAGCCTGTGCTCTAGAACCTCGGAGCCACAACTATTGAGCCCATGTTCCGCAATTACTGAAGCCCATGTGCCCTAGAGCCCGAGTTCCACAACAAGAGAAGTCACTGCAACAAGAAGCCTGCTCACCTCAACTAGAGAGTGGCTCCCACTCCCTGAAACTAGAGAAGAGCCTGTGGTAGTAGTGAAAACCCAGAATAGCCAAAAATAAATTAATTAATTAAATTAAAAGATATTTTGGAAACATGTCCAGGGAAAGGAAGGAGTAGTCAGCACTACCTGGGAACATCTGGGAAGGCTTCCCAGAGGAGGTGGCATTTCAGCCCAGACTTGAAGGAAGAGTGGCAGAGGAGAAAGGGTGATCCAGTAGAGGGTGCTGGATCTATAGTAGCCCAGATGCAAGCAGCTCCAACAGATCAAAGATCTGAGCATAAATCCAGTTGGAATTTTCCCTCAAGGGGAGTGTCTGGAGAGCTGAGACTGAAGAGAAAGGCTTTCCAGTGCCTCATCAGACTTGATCCTGCAGGGGATGGAAAACCCCTGGGGAATTTTAAGTACAGGGCTATTAGGGCCAGGATTACATTCCAGATCAAGATTAGGCAGGTGGAGAGCAAGACCATTGGTTCTGGTATGAAATCACAGGTAAGACTTGATGAGAGCCAGGTGCAGGTGCAGGGAGAAAGGCCAGAACTCTGCCATGAGGTCATGGGGATGACCCCAGACTTATGGGATGCCAGGTTTGTGGCTTGAAGGCTTGGCTTCCCTGAGGGACAATGTCTAGTTAAGCAGGACCCACAAGGTGAGACAGGTTGAGGTAAGCACCTGCAGAGTTTGAGGCACAGGCTATACATGCGAACTCATGGCCTCTACTCCCTCAAGGAGCTTGTGACTGGAGGATTCCTAGGCCCTGTCCTCAGTGATTCAGAGGCAGTGGGTCTACCGTGGACAGTAGCCTGCTGGGCTATTCTCTCCATGGGATTCTCCAGGCAAGAATGCTGGAGTGGTTTGCCATGTCCTTCTGCAGGGGATCCTCCTGACCCAGGGATTGAACCTGCATCTCCTGCTTGGAGGACAGATTCTTTACCACTGAGCCACCAGGGAATCCCAGAACAGGCTCATCTGGGATACCTTAGCATAGTGCTCTCCAACAGAAATATAATGAAAATCATTCATACAATTTCAGGTGAGATGAATTTCAACAATATATTTTATTTCACAACAAGAAGTCCTGCGGAAAGGTCTCCCATGAAACTAGAGAAGAGCCTGTGGTAGTAGTGAAAACCCAGAATAGCTAAATTAATTAATTAAATTAAAAGATATTTTGGAAACATGTCCAGGGAAAGGAAGGAGTAGTCAGCACTACCTGGGAACATCTGGGAAGGCTTCCCAGAGGAGGTGGCATTTCAGCCCAGACTTGAAGGAAGAGTGGCAGAGGAGAAAGGGTGATCCAGTAGAGGGTGCTGGATCTATAGTAGCCCAGATGCAAGCAGCTCCAACAGATCAAAGATCTGAGCATAAATCCAGTTGGAATTTTCCCTCAAGGGGAGTGTCTGGAGAGCTGAGACTGAAGAGAAAGGCTTTCCAGTGCCTCATCAGACTTGATCCTGCAGGGGATGGAAAACCCCTGGGGAATTTTAAGTACAGGGCTATTAGGGCCAGGATTACATTCCAGATCAAGATTAGGCAGGTGGAGAGCAAGACCATTGGTTCTGGTATGAAATCACAGGTAAGACTTGATGAGAGCCAGGTGCAGGTGCAGGGAGAAAGGCCAGAACTCTGCCATGAGGTCATGGGGATGACCCCAGACTTATGGGATGCCAGGTTTGTGGCTTGAAGGCTTGGCTTCCCTGAGGGACAATGTCTAGTTAAGCAGGACCCACAAGGTGAGACAGGTTGAGGTAAGCACCTGCAGAGTTTGAGGCACAGGCTATACATGCGAACTCATGGCCTCTACTCCCTCAAGGAGCTTGTGACTGGAGGATTCCTAGGCCCTGTCCTCAGTGATTCAGAGGCAGTGGGTCTACCGTGGACAGTAGCCTGCTGGGCTATTCTCTCCATGGGATTCTCCAGGCAAGAATGCTGGAGTGGTTTGCCATGTCCTTCTGCAGGGGATCCTCCTGACCCAGGGATTGAACCTGCATCTCCTGCTTGGAGGACAGATTCTTTACCACTGAGCCACCAGGGAATCCCAGAACAGGCTCATCTGGGATACCTTAGCATAGTGCTCTCCAACAGAAATATAATGAAAATCATTCATACAATTTCAGGTGAGATGAATTTCAACAATATATTTTTTAACCTGTTTCCAACCAAATCTTAGAATTTCATACAGTCAATAAAAATTAAAATATTAAAAATTAAAATATATATGGAAAAAAAAGAAGCAATGGGTCTAGCCTGCAGCCGAGGAAACTGCTTGTGTCTACAGTGCCCCTCCCTCTCTGATATAGGTGGAATCCACACCCACAGAACTGCCCATTCGGTCTCTCCTGGAAGGGGCCCTGAGAATGAGGTGGACAGGCTTATTCTCATCTGGTCTCTGGCCAAAGCAGCCCGGAAATACAGGTAAAGGTGATGCTAATAACTAAGGCCCCGGGCGTGGTGGTGCAAAGGTCGCCTTTGATGCAGTGAAAGAGTTGCTCTAGAGATAAACCACAAGGTCCTTCTATACAGCACAGGGAACTACATTCAATATCCTGTGATAAACTGTAATGGAAAAAGAATATATATGTATAAGGAAGTTACTTTGCTGCGAAATTAAACATAACATTGTAAATTAACTGTGTGCTTTATGTGCTATGCTAAGTCGTTTCAGTCGTGCCCACTTGGAACCCTGTAGTCTGTAGCCCACCAGGCTCCTCCGCCCATCGGATTCTTTAAGGCTAGAAAACTAGATGGGGTTGCCCTGCCCTCCTCCAGGGGATCTTCCCAACCCAGGGATCAAGCCTCTGTTGCTTATATCTCCTGCATTGGCAGGCGGGTTCTTTACCACTAGGGCCACCTGGGAAGCCCAAATTAACTCTACTGCAGTAACATTAGAAAAAAAGAAAGAATTGCACTAGAGTGACCCTGGTCAACATGTATAACTCCTGATCACCTGACCAAGGAGCCATGGAAAAAGTAGTGGTGGGGCGAGATGAAGTAGATGCCTCTGAACCCTCTACTAGGGTGTGGAAGAGGGGATCCCCGGAGGCGATACATGGAGGTTCCGGGGACCTGGAGAACATGCTCTAGGCAGAGAGCAACTTTTTTTTTTTTCAGAGAGCAACTTCTACTCGCACACCATTTAACCCTTGCGACAGCTCTGTGTGCTTGGGTCTATTATTATTTCCACACAGATGAGAAAACCAAGGCCTGAAAAGATTTAGTAAATGGTTGTGGGTTCCAAAACAAGGATGTAGAGGAACCAAGGCTGGAATACATGTCCCTGGGCACTCCTGATCACAGCACGGTCTGGCCTCCTTGAGGGAGAGAAGTCACTTTACCTCTTAAATGATCTTCCAAGCAAGGTATGGAGGAATTTTCATTTCCCATCCCTTTCAGAAAGTGTCTAAGTCCTTACTATGTGTGTTTTCCAAAAAAGAAACAAAACAAGGCTTCCAGGACCCAGAGGAGTTAGGATTTAGAGCCTCCTGGTACAAACTGAGTTCTCGGGTCCCAGCCAGGAACAATTGCCTGATCTTCTAAGAATCTCACAGCAGTAACACATGCCTTGGCTTTATCCAGGCAACAGGAGGAGGTGGTGGAGGCGGCCATGGCAGCAGCAGCCTCAGCAGCAGCCACAAATCCATCCCCAGCGCACGACAGTCCTGTTTTGCTGTGATGGAATACACATGGCATATGTCTGCGAAGTTACTATCTTGAGAGTGGATAGAAAGGGGATTTTTCATGTGCCAGATTTCACTTTCCTTTCTGAAACAATCCTTGTAGTAAACAGAGGTTTTTCTGATCTTGTTAAGAACCGCAAGAGGGGAATTCCTTTACATATTTTAAGTAAAGCTATTGTCTTGTGGAGTCTCAGCCTATTGACGGTGCAAATGTTTGTTACATGTGGAAGCCCTCCCTGCCCTCTCTCTCCCTCCAAAGGCCAGGACAGGAAGAGGTGCTCCACCAACAGGCAACCAGCTCCGTTCTGGTCTCAGACCACCCCAGTGATGAGACCACCGCCTGGCCTGTGGCTGCTGTTGGCTAACAGGGTGGGTTAAGAGGAAAACCTTTGGAGCACGGGAGGCCTGAGGCGGGGGAGACGAAGAAGGGCCAGGCAGCGAGCAGAATGTGACTTTTAGGAGGAGAATTATTTTGAACCACGTCTTGTGTGCTGACAGCATAATGATCATTATTAGGACCTCAGATGTAACACGGAGTCCGCCCTGAAGTTAAATTTTCCCTTTCAGATCAGCGTGGCCTGTCAGCGCAGCCTAGGATGGCTCAATGCAGCCTCCTCCGTGCTAGTGGGGAGGAACGCTCCAGCTGCTCCCTCACAGTTACCTTTCATGAAAGACTTTGCTTTTTTGGTAAACAGGAGACCTGTTTACCTTAGCCTTATCAAATCAACATGACAAGCCCCCAAGCTGTATTGGTATTTTTCTACCCATATTTCGTTTTGGGGTGCTACCTCATAGAGGGGCAAACCTGTGGCCTCAATGATACTCAAACAGATTTTGTTTAGCTTTCACCATGTTTTAAAATTGGTTTGCACGTCAAAATTCTGTTTGCTAAGCTTCTCTTGAAAAAAAAAAAATCACACAACTTGGCCACATGGGGCCACACTCCGCTGGGCCAGGTGGCTAGTTCGTGGCTCCCTTTGCATATGGTTTGTTCTCCAGTTTGCTGTAATCCCCTCCACTTCCCATGCTCCTCCTCCACAGTCTAAGAAAGGGTACAAATTAAAAGGCACATATGGAGGGACTTCACTGGTGGTCCAGTGGTTAAGATAGAACTAAGATCCCACATGCTGCATGACATGGTCAAAAATAAATAAAATAGGGCTTCCCTGGTGGTCCAGTGGGTAAGGACACCGCCTTGCAGTGCAAGGTGCACCGGTTCGATCCCTGGCCTGGGAAGATCCCACGTGCCACGGAGCGGCTGGACCGATGTGTCCAATTACTGAGCTGGAGCTCTGGGGCGCACGCACCCAGAGCCGGCGCTCTGCGACAACAGAGGCCACCGCGATGGGAGGCCCACAGGAGCCGAAGAACGAAGATGGATGAAAATAGATAAATGTAAGACCAATAGAAGTGACCCACCCGCCCCCTCCCTCCCCAACCCGTCCCCCCAAAATAAATAAATTAATAAATATTAAAAATAAATAAATAAATAAAATGATACTAACAACTATAAAAAATAACTTGAAAAAAGCAGATATGGAGAAATTAATTTTAGTCTCAGCTCCACCCCTTATTTCCTAGGGCCTCTAACACAGGTGTGTGCATCTTTCTGAAGCCTCTTTTTAATCCCTAGGAAGAAGAGAATAATGAGATAATGTATGCAGAGCACTGACCAAAAGCACTGTGAGTGCTTAGTGGAAGCACTCACAAAGAATTTGCCCTGTGTGTTCACTGGTGATTATGATTAATTCCTGTCAGTCACACAGAGAAGACCCAAAGCTGTATACAAATGGATATACCTACTGGAAACATAAGTTTGATATCAGCAAGAATTTTGAAAATTTGTTATGCTTATTCTTACATCTGCAGAGCTTAGAACAGCCCCTGGCACGTGGTTGGTACTTAATAAATGTGCTGAACTATGTGGATTTAATGTTTCCCTAAGTGCAGATTCTTCATATGTCAAGTGCTAAATCATCATTTGTTGTTGTTGTTCAGTGGCTAAGTTGGGTCCAACTCTGTGACTCATGGACTGCAGGAACCTAGGCTTCCCTGTCCTTTACTATCCCCTAGAGTTTGCTCAAACTCAGGTCCATTGAGTCAGTGATACCATCCAACCATCTCGTCCTCTGTTGTCTCCTCCTCCTTCTGCCTTCACAGTCTTCCCAAGTATCAGGGTCTTTTCCAATGAGTCCATTTTCGCATCAGGTAACCAAGGTACTGGAGCTTCAGCTTCAATAACAGTCCTTCCAATGACTATTCAGGGTTGATTTCCTTTAGGACTGACTAGTTTGATCTCCTTGCAGTCCAAGGGACTCTCAAAAGTCTTCTCCAACACCTCAGTTCAAAGGCAACAGTTCTTCACCACTCAGCCATCTTTGTGATCCAGCTCTCACATCCGTACATGACTACTGGGAAAACCATAGCTTTGATTATATGGACCTTTATCAGCAAAGTAATGTCTCTGATTTTGAATATGCTGTCCAGGTTGTCATAGCTTTTATCCAAGGAGCAAGCATCTTTTATTTTCAAGGCTGCAGTCACCATCTGCAGTGATTTTTGAGCCCAAGAAAATAAAATCTGTCACCATTTCCATTGCTTCCCCATCTATTTGCCATGAAGTGATGGAACCAGATGCCATAATCTTCATTTTTTGAATGTTGAGTTTTAAGCCAGCTTTTCCACTCTCTTTTTTCACCTTCATCAAGAGACTCTTTAGTTCCTCTTCACTTTCTGCCATAAGGATGAGGTCATCTGCATATCTGAGGTTATTGATATTCCTCCTGGCAATCTTGATTCCAGCTTGTGATTTATCCATCCTGGCGTTTTGCATGATGTACTCTGTATATGAGTTAACTAACCAGGGTGACAATATACAGCTTTGATATATTCTTTTCCCAATTTGTAACCAGTCTGTTGTTCCATGTCTGGTTCTTACTGTTGCTTCTTGGCCTACATACATGTTTCTCAGGTAAGGTGGTGTGGTATTCCCATCTCTTTAAGAATTTTCC
This sequence comes from Tragulus kanchil, assembly GCA_022376925.1. Taxonomy (NCBI): domain Eukaryota; kingdom Metazoa; phylum Chordata; class Mammalia; order Artiodactyla; family Tragulidae; genus Tragulus; species Tragulus kanchil. The sequence goes on along the minus strand of JAIOJX010000029.1, from coordinate 37,076,590 downwards.
AGTTTGTTTTGATCTTTAGGCTAGTCAATAAAACAGAATTAGGTGGTTTTCCGGAATTCTCTTGCTTTTTCTATGTCCAATGGATGTTGGAAATTTGATCTCTGGTTCCTCTGCCTTTTCTAAATCCAGCTTGTAAATCTGGAAGTTATCGGTCCACACACTGTTGAAACCTAGCCTGAAGGATTTTGAGCATTACTTTACTGACATGTAAAATGAGCGCAATTGTCTGATAATATGAGCATTCTTTGGTATTGTCCTTCTTTGGGACTGGAATTAAAACTGACCTTTTCCAGTCCTGAGACCAGTGCTGAGTTTTCCAAATTTGCTGGCATACTGCGTGTAGCACTTTAACGGCATCATCTTTTAGTGTTTTAAATAGCTTAGCTGAAATTCCATCACCTCCACTAGCTTTATTCATAATAATGCTTCCTAGGGCCCACTTGACTTCACACTTTAAGATGTCTGGCTCTAGGTGAGTAATCACACCAGCATGGTCATCTGGCTCATTAAGTTCTTTTTTGTATAGTTCTGTGTATTCTTGCTACCTCTTCTTAATATCTTTTGCTTCTGTAACATCCATATTGTTTCTGTCCTTTATTCTGCCCAATTTTTGCATGAAATGTTCCTTTGGTATCTCTGATTTTCCTGAAGAGATCTTTAATCTTTCCCATTCTATTGTTTTTTCTCTATTTCTTTGCATTGTTCACTTAGGAAGGCTTTATTATTTCTTCTTGCTGTTCTTTGGAATTTTGCATTCAGGTAGGTATATCTTTTCTTTTCTCCTTTGCCTTTTGCTTCTCTTTTTTACTCAGCTATTTGTAAGGCCTCCTCACACAACCATTTTGCCTTTTTCTTAAGGGTAATTTTGATCACTGCCTCCTGTACAATGTTATAAACCTCCATTCACAGTTCTTCAGGTACTCTTATCAGATCTAATCCCTTGAATCTGTCATTCCCCTTGTATAATCCTAGGGAATTTGATTTAGGTCATACCTGAATGGCCTAGTATAAATGCAAATGGACATACAGGCTGAGTATTTCAAATTTATAGCTGCTGAGTTTTTTCCCCTTATTTTCAAAATATCAGAAAGTAGGGAAAAGTTGATGGAAACTTCACACTCATGAGTTGAACAGAATTAGGTGGTTTTCCGGAATTCTCTTGCTTTTTCTATGTCCAATGGATGTTGGAAATTTGATCTCTGGTTCCTCTGCCTTTTCTAAATCCAGCTTGTAAATCTGGAAGTTATCGGTCCACACACTGTTGAAACCTAGCCTGAAGGATTTTGAGCATTACTTTACTGACATGTAAAATGAGCGCAATTGTCTGATAATATGAGCATTCTTTGGTATTGTCCTTCTTTGGGACTGGAATTAAAACTGACCTTTTCCAGTCCTGAGACCAGTGCTGAGTTTTCCAAATTTGCTGGCATACTGCGTGTAGCACTTTAACGGCATCATCTTTTAGTGTTTTAAATAGCTTAGCTGAAATTCCATCACCTCCACTAGCTTTATTCATAATAATGCTTCCTAGGGCCCACTTGACTTCACACTTTAAGATGTCTGGCTCTAGGTGAGTAATCACACCAGCATGGTCATCTGGCTCATTAAGTTCTTTTTTGTATAGTTCTGTGTATTCTTGCTACCTCTTCTTAATATCTTTTGCTTCTGTAACATCCATATTGTTTCTGTCCTTTATTCTGCCCAATTTTTGCATGAAATGTTCCTTTGGTATCTCTGATTTTCCTGAAGAGATCTTTAATCTTTCCCATTCTATTGTTTTTTCTCTATTTCTTTGCATTGTTCACTTAGGAAGGCTTTATTATTTCTTCTTGCTGTTCTTTGGAATTTTGCATTCAGGTAGGTATATCTTTTCTTTTCTCCTTTGCCTTTTGCTTCTCTTTTTTACTCAGCTATTTGTAAGGCCTCCTCACACAACCATTTTGCCTTTTTCTTAAGGGTAATTTTGATCACTGCCTCCTGTACAATGTTATAAACCTCCATTCACAGTTCTTCAGGTACTCTTATCAGATCTAATCCCTTGAATCTGTCATTCCCCTTGTATAATCCTAGGGAATTTGATTTAGGTCATACCTGAATGGCCTAGTATAAATGCAAATGGACATACAGGCTGAGTATTTCAAATTTATAGCTGCTGAGTTTTTTCCCCTTATTTTCAAAATATCAGAAAGTAGGGAGATTCTTAAGAGTTGATGGAAACTTCACACTCAGTTGAGTTATAGCCTAAGAGAAAACAGTTTTCCCACAGGGCAAGGTTTCTAAGATCACTCTCTGAATACCCAGTCTCTTCAGGAATCAGTGCTACGGAAAGTCACAATTAAAATTGCACGAACTCCAGGTGCTGTACAAACACAGTTAAAGCACGAGTGCTCCCTGAAGCACTTTCTTCAGAAGTAATCCTTCCAGAGAGGCGAGTACATGTAGGTAAACCCTGTGGTGATGGGTTCTATGCCATGATCTCAACAAGGCTTCACCTCTCAAGGCTGGAGTTTGCTCCCCAGTGGTTGCAACTTTCCTGGAAATACCGGAGAAGGAGAGTTGGCTCCCAAGTGGAGTCAAAGATATCCTTTTGGAATAATACTGGAATTTCATATGATTAAAATTGCCTACATGTGCCTACCAGCTTATTCGATAAGCGTATGGTTTTGGTGTCAGTGGCCTGTAGGGGTCAGCTGTGTTTTTTGCTTGCTACATATCCATTCTTTCTAGTTCTGGTAACTAAACTTCAATTTTCCTGGGGAAGCTGTACCTTCCACAGTTTCAACAGCGGGGTTTGAGCGGTGAGGCTAGTCTTACCCCTAGCTCCAGAAGACAGCATGGACTATCCAAGATGCCACATCCCCTGGCCACAATCACACATTCAGAGAGAAGCACGTTACCCAAAGTTGATGCAACCAGTAAGACTCCAGTCTGGAACTTTTCTTAGGACTGCTGGGAAAGAGACAGCCTTTAGTCTGCTGTGAGAATGTACTTCTGACACTCTCAGAGGGGCTGCCTGAGAATGCAGGGAAAAGAGAGCTGAGAGAGAGAGCGAGAGAGGAGACTCCCCACTGCTTGAGTGCCTGGATCCAGCTATACCTGAATTTCACATTTCCCTCTGGACTCCCGGTTTCAAGAGTCAATAAATTCTCTTTCCCTCTTTCTTAAACCGATTTGAAGAGCATGTTAGTTCCTTGAGATGGAGACAGTCCTGACTAGCAAATTGGAATTTGAAAATGTAAATCAGAAAAAGAAGTGTAAAATTGAGACTCATTGCTCAGGTGACATCCCAAACCTTGAGTCCTAATGGAAAGCAAACTGATGCCTCTTTCTCCTCACATGAACCTCAAATTCCATTACAATCAGGCAGCCCAGGGAGCTTGCAAGCAGTATAAGTGAAGTTTGTTTCCGCTGTCTTTAATATCTTCACACACACAAAAAAAAAAATCTGTTTTTTTTTTTTTTTTTCTTTTCTGGCTTTTGTGCACGTTCTGGCCATATTCACTGACTTTCCTTTCACATGTGTTCATTTGTTTCCACAGAAGGAAGACACTGAAATAAGCCAGAGGCCAAGTCTTAGTGGATTTCTCCAGTGCTTTAAGCTCTGTTTTGATGGGAGTTCCACAGTGTTTGTCACTGGGCCTGTGAGCTCCGAAAAGACATTATTGATGAGTACAGCATGTAGAGACATTTACTTCACAGGGGTACTGAGCTCCTCTGTCTGCCAGGTTCCAACTGCCACACAGGTGTGAGCAAACAGTGCAGCCTCTCTCCTCTCCAGGAGGCATGGTTTCTAGTCCTTGGTCAGCCCTCCCTTTCCTCTTGGGGCGGCACCTTCACCCCTACTTTCTTTCCCTTCTGACCAGGTTGGATTCTGCTTCCAAATGATTCTTTACAAAACACTGCATTCCCCCAAAGGTGGGGATATACGTATACACAGAGCTGATCTACTTTGCTGTACAAGAGAAACTAACACAACATTGTAAAGCAATTACACTCCAACCATTTAAACATAAAATAAAAGTTTAAACAAACAAACACAAAAACACTGCATCCCATTCCCATTTCTCACTCTGAGGAGCTTCAATAGATTCCTGTAGTTTTTGTATTGAATCTGTACTGTTCTTCTCATGCCTTAATAAAACCAATACCAATAATAAAGAAAAGCAAACAGTTAGGAGCACTTACTATCTGCCAAGCACCATGTCCAGGTGTCATGCATTATCTTCAAAGTAACACTGTAGATACACTGGGGGTGAGGACGGGGATGGGAAAAAAAATCTGTAAAGTAGATAACAATGTTATCCCTATTCTTTTCCAGACGAGGAAACTAACAGAGAGAGGTGAAATAACTTTCTCAAGATCATGTGGACAGTAAGTGATGGAGTGCAAATGCAGCCCTGTCACTCTGGCTCCAGACCCCATGCTCCTACCAGAAGATCCTGCTATCTCAAAGGCTCTTCTACCATCTGTTCCGTGGCTACCTTATTTCTCACAACTCTCCACTTTTCACAGTCCACTTAGGCTGGTCTTATGGCTCTGCTCACCTTTCTCTAATGCTACTGCCTTTGCTTATTTGTGCATTCATTCATTTCTTCAGTCAGCCCCTGCCCCAGGTGCTCATGTCGTCTGGATGACATCACCAAGAAAGCTCTCTTCTCTTACCACTTGTCCAAATCCTGCCTTTCAGGCTTTGCTCCTTTCAGACCCTCTCTTCCACACATCCTATCTCAGCCAATGCAGCCAACATGGCGTCCGTCTCCATGTATGCTGAGGGCAGACAAGGGCATGACAGAGTTTAGCAGTCAGTGTCCTGGGGCCTTTGCACACTCATGCTGTCCCGCAGTCCTGTCAGTAGTCTGAAGTCTGGAGGACCGAGTCAGAGAGCCTGCTGTTTTTGTAGTGTAGCGTGTACATTAGGCATCGGAGAAACAGTCTTTCGTCTGAATCGGGGAGGGGGAGAATGGATATACGTATACCTATGACGGAGTTCCTTCACTCTTCACCTGAAACTATCACAACATTGTTGATTGGCTATAGCCCAATACCAAATGTTTTTGGTGTTAAAAGGTACGTAAAAAATTCAAAAGAAGAAACATTCTTTCATCCAGCTCTCACATCCATACACAACTACTGGAGAAAATCATAGCTTTGACTATACAGACTTTTGTCAGCAAAGTGGTGTCTCTGCTCTTTAATATGCTGTCCAGGTTTCTCATAGCTATTCTTCCAAGGAGCATGTGTATTATACCCATTTTACAGATAAGACTGAGGCTCAAGGAAGGTGGGTAACTTGTCTGATTTTACAAAATGGATAAATCGCAGAGCATAGGCTCCCCACCCCTGCATTATGCTGCCTCCACAATCCTTGGATGGTTCTCCTGAGTTCACAAATGTTTAAAATCCATTGCCATTCCTATGGCTAATCCAGTCACTGAAAAATATGCTTTGCCAGAACCTTTCACATGGGCATTTTTTTTCAATTTTCAGGAAAGAAAATCTGAAGAAACTTGAGTGACTCCTGCATCTGGCTGACGGCGTACTTCTGGGACTGGAGGTCAGACTCTAGAAAAGAGCCACGTGGACGTGCTCCCTGGCCACGACTCTGGGGCTGGGGTGCTGCCAAGTGACATTCCTTGAGTTTGTACTCATGACAGCACTCCTTCCTCAAGAAGGTGGTAGGAATGAGGGGGGCAGAAATGTTCTATTTTTCCTGGGATGGTTAAGCACTCAGTAAAAGGGTAGTGGCCAAGGACCTTACTGAAAGCACCATTCTTTTCCCCCAGCACAGCCCCTGTGTGTCCCAGCTGCCATGTCCAGCTGCCCTCCCTTCCAAGACTTCTAGCCCTGCCCCCACCCTCATCTCTCCTTGCTCTGCCCACAGTACAGCCTCAGAAGCTCTGGGCTTTCCCCCAGGGCCTCCAACAGGTTCTTTTCACCTGCCCCTCCTTCCTTGTAGTCCACACTTTTGTAACCTCTTGGAGTCTCTTCCCTTAACGCTGCTAACACACCCTTCCTTTCAGCAGCCCCTCCCCTGGTCTGCCTCTTCTCCTTTCTCTGGATCCCTCCTCCCCTCCCCCTGCTCCCAGCACTTCTCCCCTCCCCTGCATCCATCCAACCTCACTCTAACCCAGCTTTTCTCCTACCCGTCCCTAACCTGCACTTGGGAGTGCCCCTCCTCAGATCTGCCACCCCAGGTCTGACTACCCCTGCCCTGCTCCTACCTCCAATCTTCCTGTCTCCTCATCTCTGCCCTTTGGAACCTGGACTCATGTACTAAATCTCTCTCCTTTTTTTTAATTTTATTTATTTTGGGCGGGGGTCGGGTTGGGGAGGGAGGGGAGTGGGCGGGCCACTTCTATTGGTCTTTCATTTCTCCGTTTTCATCCGTCTTTGCTCCTTGGCTCCTGTGGGCCTCCTATCACGGTGGCGTCTGTTGTCACAGAGCGCCGGCTCTAGGCGCATGTGCTCCAGAGCTCCGGCTCGCTGATTGGACACATCAGTCCAGCCGCTCCGCGGCACGTGGGATGCTCCGAGGCACGTGGGATCCTCCCAGGCCAAGGACCGAACCAGCGCCCCTTGCACTGCAAGGCGGTGTCCTTATCCACTGGACCACTAGGGGAAGCCCCAATCTCTCTCCTTTTAATACAGTTCTGTCAGGAGCCATGATTCTTCTCTTTCACAGATTTTTTCCCCATGTACATTTTAGTCTCTTTTTTACATAAATGTATAAACAAATGTCACTTAATGCAAAACTATTAAGTAAACTGTAGAGGTGGTACTTGCATATGAGATGCACCACTTATAAACTTTTTTTTTTCCTTTCGCACATATGGAATCTTCCCAGATGAGGGATCAAACCCATGCTTCCTGCACTAGCAGGCAGACTCTACCACTGAGCCATCAGGGAAGCCCCACTTATAAAACTTTTGATCGTCAAGGATCATGCCTCAAGTAGCCTGGCACTGCCCATTGCCAAGAACCAAAAGATGCTCACTAGAAGTTATTTCTAAAATAACTTTTTGGCTTAAAATCCTATACTCTGAGAGGGACGGACTATACATATGAAACTTCCATAGTGGCGCAGGGAGTAGGAGAGTAAAACTTGAATGGAAAGAAGTGAAGGGATGGAATATGCAGTGAACTCTCAACCCAGGACCTCCATGGGTGTTACATTTTCATTTTCAACCTCTAGTGACTGCAAAGTCACAGAGTTGTAGGCATATGATTATAGTGAACTAGGGGAGGAAATTGAAGAGAAAATCAATTTCTAAACTGAAAAACAAACCTTTTCTAGTTAAAACTTGCAGTCTTGTTCTCAGCTTTGCTCTGGGAGTGTTTCAGCACTTTCTCTTTCTGCTGGAACAGAAGGGAACTTCAAGATAGGAGGTCTGGGCCTGGACTAAAAGCCTGTCTTTCATCCTGAATGAATGAAGTCTTAACCACATTCTCCAGCAAAGGTCTCACTTGTTGTGAAGCTTATGGAGAAAGTTGCCAGAGACCAATCCAGTTATCAGCCTCAGCCCTAGTCTTCTCAGGTACAGTTCTCGGAGCAAACCCTCAAACCTAGTTGGGTCTAGAAGAAGAAGGGGAGAGAAGTAGCCCACAAGCCAACCTGGCATGGCTTGCACTGAACCCGTAAGGTGAAGACATAGGCCCTGCCGGCCAGGCACTTGCCCTAGCCGTAAGGAGGTAACGTCTGGAGTCTCGGAGCACTTCTCCAGCCTGAGGGGAGTGCCTTTTGGAGTTTCGGGTATCCGTGCCCACTTGAAGGCCCGAGCAGGAAGGCCAGAGCCCGACCTCGAGTGTCCGCCAACCGCCCGGGAGCGCTCGCGGAGGCGCCGCGAGTCCGGGCGGCTGGGGGCGGGGCTCGTGCTGTGACACCGCCCCTCGCCTCGCCCCGCCCCGCGCGCGTTGCCAGGGTGATCAGGTGACTCCCGGCTCGAGGCGCTAGGGGAGGCCGTAACGTCAGACGCGCCCAGTCTCCTCACTCGCTGCTTGGCAGGCACCGCGCCACTTGTGCGGTCTCGTCAGATTCCAGCGGGTCCCGGCCGAACCAGGGCTCAGCGGGCTCGTAGAGAGGAGAGGTGAGGCGCGGTGGACCCGGGCACGGCCCAGTTGGGGCCAAGGAGGGGGTAAGGCGCGGACAGGGCCCTTCGGGGTTTTGCGCACCCCCGAGGTTCCGAGAGGGCTCGGGGAGAGCGACGGGCCCCGGAGCGGAATGGGCGGGCTCCGGCCGGGAAGCGCGCAGCCTGGGGGAGAGGCCGGGAGCCGGTGGAGCCGTGGCACCCGGCCTGACAGCTACCCCGGCTCCTCGCGGCTGCTTCTCCGTGTCCGGTCGCAGCGCCGCTGGCCAAGGCTGGAAAGATCCCGCACCGCCCGCCGGGCCTCGGAGCCGTGGACTTCGGGGTTCCGCGGAGCGAAGAGTCGACTGACTGAGGAGCTGAGCTCGCCACACCCGGTCTCGGGGGACGTCTGCGGGCGGAGTCTACAGCTCTGCGCCTTGGGCTGCGATTTCCAGAGCACCGCGGGGAACCCACTCCGTCCTCTGAGCCGAGGCTGCTGGGGGCGCGAGGCCGGGCGGGAGCTGGGGACAGAGGTGTTCAGAAAAGGAGTTTCGAAGGGGAAAGAATCCTGACTGTTGAGTGCGGTTGACAGGGACGTGAATAGACCCGTTGTGGGGGTTGTGAAACCTGAGCGGAGCCCCGAGGGCTGGGGGCTCATCTCCTGTGGCTCTGGGGGCTGGACGAGTAGGGGGAGGGAAAGGGGACCTCCGGGGAAGAAGACCTTGAGCTGGAAGGAAAGGAAAGACGTTTCGGTGATTTCCTGGACCGAGTCGAGAGCGGAGGGGGAGTTTGAAGAGTTAGGTTAGGGCGGGTTTGGAAAAACTCTCCGCTGAGGGTTTATGTGTGGCATTAAAGCCTCGGCTAGGTTGCGGTAGGGGGAACGCTGGGAAGGGGGAGCACTAGGGAGGCTGTTGTGACAGCCTGGAAGAGAGGTGACAACGCCTAGAACTCGAATCTGTTGGGACTCTGAGAACTCTGCGTCTGAAATATTTGTAGCAGACAGGAATGGGGGCGCAGGCAGCCAGGTGCCAATTATCCTAGATTTTTAAAAACTCATTTTGACGGAAGAGGAGCACCCAGGTGCTTTTCATGTCTCATTTGACCAGATCAGTTTTGACTTTTCGAGGGCTTTGCCTCCCTCTTCAGAGTAAGAGGTTGTGTTGTCCAGGGCACTTACTCTTCAGAGGTTTCAGAGGGTTCTGTAATGTCTCTTATCCCCAGGGTAAAGCCCAAAGCCTGAGGGAGGGGTAGGAGTTTTAATGGCATGGAAGTCCTTGAAGGATAATCAGTGTCCAAAACATGCATATGGGGCACAGGGGAAGCTGAAAGGAGTCTAGGCTCTTTGTTAATTTTAGAATAGAGTTCCCTATCAGTGTGTGGGCTTCCCAGGTAAGGCTGCTTAAGTGTTAATTGGCCATTTTTGTCTTCAATTTTTGAGAAATGAGAAGATATTTTGATATTTAAAGAAGAATAATTTGGTGATATACAGTTGTTTTTTTTCCTAGCGCTGAAATTTGCTGATCTTTTGGTTAAAAAAAAAAAAAAAGAAAAGAAACAGCTGTCTGTTTTGTATTGAACCTTACACAAACTTCTGTTTTTTGGAGAAAGTGAAATAGCTGAAACTTCTCACCAATTTGTTTTATATTTGTTTGACTCCAGAAAACAAAATTGGACCTCCAGGGATCCTGTACAGGAAAAGGCAGTTTGAGGGAACTGTTGAAAATGGAGAAACCAGCACAGCACCCAAGGGAAGACAAATTCAGAGTGGTGGCACCTGGGTGGGGTGAACTTCCAGTCAGATATGCAATATTATTCTCTGTAAATGACATCTTAAGGCAGGTCATTTGAGCATTGAGCAATGTGTGTTTACCACATATTTCCACTAACCTGAAGTTTCTCCCTCTGTGTATTTATATTGGTAGGGCTTGTTAGTGTTTTGTTGTTGTTTTTTATGTTATTAGGAACCCCTAATATTAAGAACCACTGGCCTCGGCTAGGTTGCGGTAGGGGGAACGCTGGGAAGGGGGAGCACTAGGGAGGCTGTTGTGACAGCCTGGAAGAGAGGTGACAACGCCTAGAACTCGAATCTGTTGGGACTCTGAGAACTCTGCGTCTGAAATATTTGTAGCAGACAGGAATGGGGGCGCAGGCAGCCAGGTGCCAATTATCCTAGATTTTTAAAAACTCATTTTGACGGAAGAGGAGCACCCAGGTGCTTTTCATGTCTCATTTGACCAGATCAGTTTTGACTTTTCGAGGGCTTTGCCTCCCTCTTCAGAGTAAGAGGTTGTGTTGTCCAGGGCACTTACTCTTCAGAGGTTTCAGAGGGTTCTGTAATGTCTCTTATCCCCAGGGTAAAGCCCAAAGCCTGAGGGAGGGGTAGGAGTTTTAATGGCATGGAAGTCCTTGAAGGATAATCAGTGTCCAAAACATGCATATGGGGCACGGGGGAAGGTGAAAGGAGTCTAGGCTCTTTGTTAATTTTAGAATAGAGTTCCCTATCAGTGTGTGGGCTTCCCAGGTAAGGCTGCTTAAGTGTTAATTGGCCATTTTTGTCTTCAATTTTTGAGAAATGAGAAGATATTTTGATATTTAAAGAAGAATAATTTGGTGATATACAGTTGTTTTTTTTCCTAGCGCTGAAATTTGCTGATCTTTTGGTTAAAAAAAAAAAAAAAGAAAAGAAACAGCTGTCTGTTTTGTATTGAACCTTACACAAACTTCTGTTTTTTGGAGAAAGTGAAATAGCTGAAACTTCTCACCAATTTGTTTTATATTTGTTTGACTCCAGAAAACAAAATTGGACCTCCAGGGATCCTGTACAGGAAAAGGCAGTTTGAGGGAACTGTTGAAAATGGAGAAACCAGCACAGCACCCAAGGGAAGACAAATTCAGAGTGGTGGCACCTGGGTGGGGTGAACTTCCAGTCAGATATGCAATATTATTCTCTGTAAATGACATCTTAAGGCAGGTCATTTGAGCATTGAGCAATGTGTGTTTACCACATATTTCCACTAACCTGAAGTTTCTCCCTCTGTGTATTTATATTGGTAGGGCTTGTTAGTGTTTTGTTGTTGTTTTTTATGTTATTAGGAACCCCTAATATTAAGAACCACTGGAAATTAGATTTCTGGGCTACACTTTTATAAAATTGTTATCCATTTTCCAAATCTTTTTAGAAATATTTGAAACGGCCAGCTAATCATGCTTCTTTTATAAACAGTTCTCCCACCCTCCAAACACTACAACTAATAGGAATAAAGTAGGATAATCTCCTGGAGTAGGAAATGGCAACTCACTTCAGTATTCTTGCCTGGAAAATTCCATGAACAGAGGAGCCTGGCAGGCTGCAGTCCATGGGGTTGCAAAGAGTTGGACTAAGTAAACACACAGACAAGCACAAGGATAATCAAATGATTAGCTTAGAAACTTGATCAAGGAATTGTAGATAAGGAGGGAACTGTAGGGGGCTTTGGGAGACTATAGTCAGATTAATGATCACTCAGAATAATGGGAAAATTCTGAAACCATACGGGCTTGCTTGACTCATAAAGCAAAACAAGTGGCTTAGCGTCAAAGCCAGATTGGTTGGCTTAACAATAAAATCAGTCTAACTTGCTTGGCAACAAAAGCATGAGACGTGCCCCTAAGCAATAAAACTATGGTGGCATGAGATCTACGTGCTACCTAGTGAGCTCAGAGAGTTAATGACCCCCAAAACATAGTCTTTGACCCCTAAGACATGCTCTTTGCACAATGCCTCCCAAACAATAAAATAATAACAGAGAATAAGGCCCACATCCTGCCCAGGGGTATCATCAAGTTAATGACCCCCAAGACATGCTCTGTGCACACAAAAAAACCATCATTTATGGGAAGATGACTTTTCAAAATGGAAGAAAATTTCACTGTACTGAGACCTGAAATAATTTTTCCAAAGTGCTATGACAGTCCTGGCCTGACCAAATAGGGACAAGAAAACTTCCCTGCTCTACCTGGGGAGGAACTGATGTTGGAAGTGTGACATCTCAAGAAAGACCAAGAAGATCTCTACCCGCTCTTGCTCTGATTATAAAATGTAACCCACTGAGAATTCAGGGCAGTGCAACCCTTGCCTGCCTGCTTGTAAGCCTTACAAGTGTCTTGTTCTAGTAAATCATTTGTTATGTCACTTTGCCTCTCGCTAAATTCTGTGCTGAAACATAAAGGACTGGGAGCTCTTTGGAGATCTCTAAGACTACGCCCATCGGTTTCTTTACTCTGTGCTGTCAGGGCGGTTAAGTAGGTTTAGACTGGGGAAATTTTCCTGTTTCATTCACCCTTGCCACCCCTCACAAGTTACCTATTGGTAGAGAATTTAAGACTTCACTGTAAGGAAGAAAAGATAGTGTTTCCCTAAAAACAAGCTATGATAGACACCGGGGCTAACTGTTCTGTTGAAAACCCAAAATACCCTCCCTTAAGGGGAATTGGGCCCAGATGAGAGGCAGGGCTGAGGTATGAGCCAGAGACCCTCATGGAACCTTCTAGGGCTGCCTGCGCCATTGTCACCCAATGGCAGGCCATCTTTCCTGGCTGGAAACATTCCTCAACCTTGAAATGGGGTCATGGGCACTGTGGCCTTCACAGAGATTCTGAAGGAGTTATCACAGGACGCTTATTGAAATTTGAGCTCCTCCAAAGCAAATATTTTAATTGTTGGATGAATAATTTTTTTTGAGATGCAGTCAAATTAAAAAAAATGAAGAAGAGATGGACATTCTAAATTTTTGTAAAAGCCTCATTGTGCACCCTAAGACTTTTTTGTTTTTGTTTCCTGGTATATTTGGGTTTGGTTACCAATAAACCAACAGTGTGATCTGGAAGCCTTAGGGTAAGTACATGTTTGCATTTTATAAGTAAATAAGTCGACTGTTTTACATTTTATCCAGCTGGTTTAGAGTGCCTGGAGTAAACCAGTAACCTCTTGGGCTTTTGCTCCAACCTCCTTTCAACCCAGAAGGAGTTATTAAGCTGCTCTTCAGAGACTGAAGTGTGCAGTAATGCTCGTGAGGAGTGAAGTGGTCATCTTCTGAAATTTCCCTTCTGCGTCTTTCTGCCAGTCTTTGGTCAGATAAAGATTCCAGTGCTTGCTGAAGAGCCAAGGGACTCTACAGAACTACAGCATCTGTCTCGAACCTGTGGCATTTGTTATCTAGGTATACATCTCACCTGCGGGAAGTCTCTGACAGGAGAGGCTTCCTGTTTTTCTCAGGCTGAGCTGAGAGCTGTGTTCTAGGCCTTCATGCTCCTCACACTTGACCAAGGCTATTAATTGACTTGGCTGTAAAATGGGAGTCAGCAATTAAAACACAGCAGTTGAGAAGCAAGGGAACTGGGCATGAGTTGACCCGCCAGACTCCAACCAAAAAGGTTCACATCATCTTGGGCACTGTATATAAAGGACTCTTCAAAAGGCAGTGAGTGAGCTTTGAATGACTTTGTTTGTAGTTTTAAGGAAGCATATGTGGAATATTAGTACTGATTTTGGCCTCAAAATCAGAGCTAAGAAACAGGATGGGCCCTCCCTTCTAAGGCAAGGGAGAGAAATGCTATGAACCTCGTCTCTGGAGCTACGGCTTTGCCAAAAACAAGGGATGGTTTCTAATTTTCTGAACCTTTCAATTGAAGTGTCAGCTAAAGTTGAGAGTTGTTTTATTTGGTGGGAAGTTTTAGGACTTCAAGCCTGGGTGATAGCAGCTCAAGTAACCCTGACAAAACTGCTCAGAGGGGGCAAGGGGCGGAGCCAGGTTATAAAGTTTTGCAGCAAAGGGCAGGTAGTCTAAATATCAAAAGATTATTGCTGTTTAAGGAAAACCAGATGACCCAAGTTAAGGAATTTATTGCTTTTCTATATATGAAAGATGCAAGAGTCTGAAATCCATTCCCTTGATAATCACCTCAGCTATCAGGTCAGTATCCTGTTTTCAGAGCCTGAGCTCCTCAGGGCTCACCATAGGGGCTGGCTATAGTCTGATGGCCGCTGAGTTCCGTTGGGGCTGCTCACGGTTGGAGGGCTACAATTGCTGGTGACAGTGGTGTCCTCGTTTACTGATAGAGCAGGAAATATTCCATTCCTCAATAAGCATACCTCATTTTATTGTACTTTGCTCTGTTGTGCCTTGCAGATGCTGTGATTTTTACAGATTGAAAGTTTGTAGCAACCCTATGTCTATCTGTGTCTTTTTTGTTGTTGTTACAAAAGTGTCATTTAATCCAGATTCTTTGAGGTATGTGAATATTAATATACTGTTTAGGATTATTGTGAGTTTTCTTCTACTTTGAGAAATTTTGGAATTAGAGGGAGTGAGGAATGTTGGGAGAGGTTCCTCTATGTTAAGAAATATGGACTGCTTCTCAGTGCCAGTGAAATAAGACTTCGCTGAGGACCAGCTCTCTGAGTCGTGCCAGGACCCCTTTAGCAGTGGGAATGTCTTCTTTGATTCCAGTGTCCAGAGGCTTCTTGAGAGCGTGGATTTTTGAGGAGTCCTCAAAGCAGCTGGCCCTATTTGACACTGGCCCCGCTTTCCAACTAGGGCATCTGCACAGGATCCCTGAATGAGCTGCTGACCTATCTATGTCATTTGTTTTTGCCACGTTTTGGTAATTCTCACAATACCTCAGACCTCCACCAGCAAAAAGATTACAGCTTGCTTAAGGCTTAGATGTTTTTGTTCATTAGCATTTTTCAGTAACAAAATAGTTTTAAATTAAGGTGTGTACATTGTTTTCTTTTTTATATGTAATGCTTTTGTACCCTCAGTAGACTATGGTATAGTGAAAACATAACTTTTATCTGCACTGGGAAACCAAAAAATTTGACTTGTTTTATTGTGATACTCAGTTTATTGTGATGATGCATGTGAATGATTTAAGGGAGTCTTGGTAATCGTGTGAGGGTCTGATATACCTGAATTTACTCATTGGAGAGTAAAGCCTATTCACGGATATCTCTCATCAATTCTCTGATTTCTGCTAAAGAGGCATTAGTCAGTCTCGAGAGAGTTGGCTCAGAAAATATTGTACATCACAGTTGAAAGCTGTCTGATGTTATGACCAGTGTTCACAGGAAGGTAGAGGCAGGCGGAAAACTTGGGAAGAGGAGCTCCTCAGGCCATAGGGGCTGATAGTCTATCCGTGATCGGGGCTGCTCACGGTTGGAGGGCTACAATTGCTGGTGACAGTGGTGTCCTCGTTTACTGATAGAGCAGGAAATATTCCATTCCTCAATAAGCATACCTCATTTTATTGTACTTTGCTCTGTTGTGCCTTGCAGATGCTGTGATTTTTACAGATTGAAAGTTTGTAGCAACCCTATGTCTATCTGTGTCTTTTTTGTTGTTGTTACAAAAGTGTCATTTAATCCAGATTCTTTGAGGTATGTGAATATTAATATACTGTTTAGGATTATTGTGAGTTTTCTTCTACTTTGAGAAATTTTGGAATTAGAGGGAGTGAGGAATGTTGGGAGAGGTTCCTCTATGTTAAGAAATATGGACTGCTTCTCAGTGCCAGTGAAATAAGACTTCGCTGAGGACCAGCTCTCTGAGTCGTGCCAGGACCCCTTTAGCAGTGGGAATGTCTTCTTTGATTCCAGTGTCCAGAGGCTTCTTGAGAGCGTGGATTTTTGAGGAGTCCTCAAAGCAGCTGGCCCTATTTGACACTGGCCCCGCTTTCCAACTAGGGCATCTGCACAGGATCCCTGAATGAGCTGCTGACCTATCTATGTCATTTGTTTTTGCCACGTTTTGGTAATTCTCACAATACCTCAGACCTCCACCAGCAAAAAGATTACAGCTTGCTTAAGGCTTAGATGTTTTTGTTCATTAGCATTTTTCAGTAACAAAATAGTTTTAAATTAAGGTGTGTACATTGTTTTCTTTTTTATATGTAATGCTTTTGTACCCTCAGTAGACTATGGTATAGTGAAAACATAACTTTTATCTGCACTGGGAAACCAAAAAATTTGACTTGTTTTATTGTGATACTCAGTTTATTGTGATGATGCATGTGAATGATTTAAGGGAGTCTTGGTAATCGTGTGAGGGTCTGATATACCTGAATTTACTCATTGGAGAGTAAAGCCTATTCACGGATATCTCTCATCAATTCTCTGATTTCTGCTAAAGAGGCATTAGTCAGTCTCGAGAGAGTTGGCTCAGAAAATATTGTACATCACAGTTGAAAGCTGTCTGATGTTATGACCAGTGTTCACAGGAAGGTAGAGGCAGGCGGAGCTGAATTACAAAGGTCTTGGGAAGAGGAAGACCTGGGAAGTAGTGCCTGACTTCTGCCCTCAGTACTTCATCCATCAGCTTTCCGTATTGGTACCTCGGGTAGTATCATGTGGGGACAAGACATGTGACGAGGGGGACTTTCGTAGGAACTTGACTGTCTCATGAGTCCCTTTCTTTAAATCTGTACTCACTGCTTTCCTGCTGCCTTCTTGCTTCCCGTAGACCCCAAACCCCGTGACCCTCCTTCTCCCCACCCCCAGCCTTTCTTCTGTAACACCCTAAGATTGTGATTCTTCAATTTCTGATGCAATTTCTCCTTTCTTCTGTTTCACAGACTTTGGGAAACTCAGTCTTGGCAAATCTTGACATGTGACAGTGGCAGTAGAAACCCCAGTGAAGGCTGCTGCTCTTATTTAGTTGCTCAGTCCTGTCCTACTCTTTTTCAGCCTGCTAGGCTTCTCTGTCCATAGGATTTCCCAGGCAAGAATACTGGAGTGGATAACCATTTCCCTCTCTAGGGGATCTTCCCAAACTAGGAATTGAACCCCATCTCCTATACTGCAGGTGGTTTCTTTACCGCTGAGTCACCTGGGAAATCTCCAGCAAGTGCTAGTTGCATTTTAAGTCAAAGGGCTTGGAGATGGGTGCTTGCTTTACCTGCTTCTCATAGTTAATTAGTATTCCACATGCCTGATTTTTGTCTTATCTCTTCAGTACTGTTATTTAACATTTTTCTTATACCTTGTGCCATTTTAAAAAAAACTCTAAAAGTTATTCACAGGGGAAAGTATAATTGACTTAAATTGAAAACTACTATCACCTGACACAAATAGAAGGCAAATATTAAAAGTGTAACTGTTAAAATTGTCAACATTCTCCAAAATGTGCCGCATACCCTACTTGGAAAAATACTGGCTTCATCCAAAGGTGTGACTCACACTTTGTGAATTTTTTCAGGCTGCAGTAGACAGGTGGGAGAGATGGTTTGGGGATAAGCAGGCTTCAGAGAGGGCCCCTTGAGCTCCATCTCCTGAAACTCCGCATGGCTCTGTGATACCAGGAAGAGTGAAGGATCTAGGAACTAAAAGGAAATGTTTGCACTCAGTTGGAACCACTGGCATTTTGATATACGGTTTGCCAAAAGGAGGCCTGGGTGGTGGTGAGCCTGTACACTCTATCATCAATAAATTCTAGGACCTCTGCCAAGGATGTGATTTTATTGATGCTGTGTTCTGTTGTTTTTTTCTGTGCACCCATGTGCTTGGAAAACTCAGGGTTTTGTTCAGGGTGAATGTAGTTTGATTTTCTTGTTTTGTTTTTAGTTCATCACTGCCTCATACTCCTTTGAGCCCTTTGTCTTCCACATTTTAATATACAGTTGTCATTGGTGGATGCTACTAATGACAGAACTCTGAAATTAGCATCTATGGGAAACTCAGTCTTGGCAAATCTTGACATGTGACAGTGGCAGTAGAAACCCCAGTGAAGGCTGCTGCTCTTATTTAGTTGCTCAGTCCTGTCCTACTCTTTTTCAGCCTGCTAGGCTTCTCTGTCCATAGGATTTCCCAGGCAAGAATACTGGAGTGGATAACCATTTCCCTCTCTAGGGGATCTTCCCAAACTAGGAATTGAACCCCATCTCCTATACTGCAGGTGGTTTCTTTACCGCTGAGTCACCTGGGAAATCTCCAGCAAGTGCTAGTTGCATTTTAAGTCAAAGGGCTTGGAGATGGGTGCTTGCTTTACCTGCTTCTCATAGTTAATTAGTATTCCACATGCCTGATTTTTGTCTTATCTCTTCAGTACTGTTATTTAACATTTTTCTTATACCTTGTGCCATTTGAAAAAAAACTCTAAAAGTTATTCACAGGGGAAAGTATAATTGACTTAAATTGAAAACTACTATCACCTGACACAAATAGAAGGCAAATATTAAAAGTGTAACTGTTAAAATTGTCAACATTCTCCAAAATGTGCCGCATACCCTACTTGGAAAAATACTGGCTTCATCCAAAGGTGTGACTCACACTTTGTGAATTTTTTCAGGCTGCAGTAGACAGGTGGGAGAGATGGTTTGGGGATAAGCAGGCTTCAGAGAGGGCCCCTTGAGCTCCATCTCCTGAAACTCCGCATGGCTCTGTGATACCAGGAAGAGTGAAGGATCTAGGAACTAAAAGGAAATGTTTGCACTCAGTTGGAACCACTGGCATTTTGATATACGGTTTGCCAAAAGGAGGCCTGGGTGGTGGTGAGCCTGTACACTCTATCATCAATAAATTCTAGGACCTCTGCCAAGGATGTGATTTTATTGATGCTGTGTTCTGTTGTTTTTTTCTGTGCACCCATGTGCTTGGAAAACTCAGGGTTTTGTTCAGGGTGAATGTAGTTTGATTTTCTTGTTTTGTTTTTAGTTCATCACTGCCTCATACTCCTTTGAGCCCTTTGTCTTCCACATTTTAATATACAGTTGTCATTGGTGGATGCTACTAATGACAGAACTCTGAAATTAGCATCTAGCCTCTGTTTTCTCTTAACTTTTGCCTATAATGCCTATTTAAAACTTCTGTGAAAATGAAGAGCAGAAAGGAGGAAGGAAAGAGCTGTCTGGGGATGTCTGGTCCTTAGGTGCCCACATGGCAGGTTTGACTGGTACTTGCTGGTGTTCAGTGAAACTCATTCTTGTCCTTTGAAGCTGCCCTGCGGTGCTGACTGAGCTGCAGCTCCTGCAGAGGATCAGTAGAGCGTGCTTTAATGATGGAGCAGAGCAAGGGCTGGTCTGGTAGCCGGCAGGAACCAGGAGTGCTTAGTTAAATCACCAGCACATGAAGCTGTAGGGGCCTCTTTGTAAGCAATCAAGATTTCGACTTTCCCACAAAGCCTAGTCTAATGCTCTGGGAGGGGACAGGCAGAGCCTGTCCTTCAGGGGCTGTACTGGTTGGGGACCTGACCTGCAAAGAGGCTTTGTCAGACCTGTGGGGGCAGGGGATGGACCTGTCCCTTTCTAGTGTGTCCTCTCAAGTTGGCAGGGGGCAGAGTTCCTCCCTTTTCTCTCTCTCACTGCCCTAACCTGCCCTTTCATCTCCTCAACTCACTTTGTCTCTTAACAGCTTTCTTCTCTTTTCTTTCCCATCTGTTCACTGCTGCTTTTGCTTCTACCCTCCCTCTTGCTGGGCTCATTTTCTTTCCATTGTCACTTTGAGGACCAGCTGTTTGAAGTTCCAGACTGACAATACCATCCTCTCTATCCCTGTGACTAGATGTAATTCAGATGTCCCAGGCTTGCTTTCAGAGGAGGAGCCAGCCTTCACTTCCCTGTGGCTTTCAGACAGCTGTGTTAGTGGGGTACTGACCAGAGGCCCCGAGCTGTGTGGGTCAGATGAATCATGTGGTTGGAGTTCTCAAGGGGCAGTGAATGGGGGTGTGCGGGGGGCTTTGAATTGCTGGCGTTTGGGGAGCTATCAGACTACGGGCTGAGTGAGGTCCACCTTTGGGAAGTCCTTCCAGAAGCTAAAGGCTGTCCTGCATTCAGGTAGTCCTGTGGTTTCTGCAGAGAACCATCTGCAATTAATGAAGGCTGCAGAAAGGGCCCTTTGTGAGATTGGCCTGGAACCCATGGGTCTGTTCACAGCTGTGGATCCTGCCCCAGAGCTAGAGCAAAGCGTGTTCTCAGTGGTAATTGGATGGTTGTTGGAAGCATCTAGTAGTGTGACTTTCCTGCTCAGTAAGTTAAGAAGTAGGTTGCATACTCAGTTGTGTCCGCTCTTGGGGACCCCATGGACTGTAGCCTGCCAGGCTCCTCTGTCCATGGGATTTCCCAGGCAAGAATACTGGAGTGGGTGCTGTTTCTTTCTCCAGGGCATCTTCCCAACCAGAGATCAAATCTGAGTGTTCTGTGTCTCTTGCATTGGCAGATGGATTCTTTACCACTGTGCCACCTGGGTTCTCCTAAAAGCTATGGAGTAGACTTTATTAAAGATAATTTCCATTTTTCAGTATGTATCGTCACCTCTCAGTAGTTCCAGGACCCCTTCATACCAAAATTATATGGTTGCTCAGATCTCTAGATAAAGTGGCATAGTATTTGCATAAAACCTATGCACAGCCTCTGAAATTTTGGAATTTTCTGGAATTTGATTTGCTCTTGGTTGAATCCAAGGTTGTGAAAGCTGCAGATATAGAGGGCCACCTATGTAGAAAGTGTGTATGACTGAAAAGTACAGTTCAATGAATAAATATATTCATTAATATAACTGTCATCTATTCAGGTCTAGAAATAGAACTTTAAGCTCAAATGGGATAGTAGAATGCTTTGTGTTGTAATTTGCCCTTTTTCACTGTGTTGACACTTTTCAATTATTAGCACATGTAATTCTACCTCATTCTTCTTAAGGGGCAAATAGCAACTCTGTGGTTTGGAAGTTCCATGGTTTATTTAACCATCCCCATATTGGTGGACCTTTAAGATGTCATATATGTATATGTATGTATTTTATATATATGTTATATAATTGTTACAAGCAAATGTTATAATAATAAATATTTGTGTTTGTGTTTGAATTGCTGGCGTTTGGGGAGCTATCAGACTACGGGCTGAGTGAGGTCCACCTTTGGGAAGTCCTTCCAGAAGCTAAAGGCTGTCCTGCATTCAGGTAGTCCTGTGGTTTCTGCAGAGAACCATCTGCAATTAATGAAGGCTGCAGAAAGGGCCCTTTGTGAGATTGGCCTGGAACCCATGGGTCTGTTCACAGCTGTGGATCCTGCCCCAGAGCTAGAGCAAAGCGTGTTCTCAGTGGTAATTGGATGGTTGTTGGAAGCATCTAGTAGTGTGACTTTCCTGCTCAGTAAGTTAAGAAGTAGGTTGCATACTCAGTTGTGTCCGCTCTTGGGGACCCCATGGACTGTAGCCTGCCAGGCTCCTCTGTCCATGGGATTTCCCAGGCAAGAATACTGGAGTGGGTGCTGTTTCTTTCTCCAGGGCATCTTCCCAACCAGAGATCAAATCTGAGTGTTCTGTGTCTCTTGCATTGGCAGATGGATTCTTTACCACTGTGCCACCTGGGTTCTCCTAAAAGCTATGGAGTAGACTTTATTAAAGATAATTTCCATTTTTCAGTATGTATCGTCACCTCTCAGTAGTTCCAGGACCCCTTCATACCAAAATTATATGGTTGCTCAGATCTCTAGATAAAGTGGCATAGTATTTGCATAAAACCTATGCACAGCCTCTGAAATTTTGGAATTTTCTGGAATTTGATTTGCTCTTGGTTGAATCCAAGGTTGTGAAAGCTGCAGATATAGAGGGCCACCTATGTAGAAAGTGTGTATGACTGAAAAGTACAGTTCAATGAATAAATATATTCATTAATATAACTGTCATCTATTCAGGTCTAGAAATAGAACTTTAAGCTCAAATGGGATAGTAGAATGCTTTGTGTTGTAATTTGCCCTTTTTCACTGTGTTGACACTTTTCAATTATT
The DNA here is from genome assembly GCA_022376925.1 of Tragulus kanchil. Taxonomy (NCBI): domain Eukaryota; kingdom Metazoa; phylum Chordata; class Mammalia; order Artiodactyla; family Tragulidae; genus Tragulus; species Tragulus kanchil. The sequence continues at coordinate 37,054,773 of JAIOJX010000029.1, read as the reverse complement.
AGCACATGTAATTCTACCTCATTCTTCTTAAGGGGCAAATAGCAACTCTGTGGTTTGGAAGTTCCATGGTTTATTTAACCATCCCCATATTGGTGGACCTTTAAGATGTCATATATGTATATGTATGTATTTTATATATATGTTATATAATTGTTACAAGCAAATGTTATAATAATAAATATTTGTGTTTGTGTTGGCAAAGAATCCACCTGCCAGTGCAGGAGACTCAGGTCTGATCCCTGGGTTGAGAAGATCCCTTGGAGAAGGAAATGGCAACCCACGCCAGTATTCTTGCGTGGGAAGTATCATGGACAGAGGAACCTCGGGAGGGGAGAGGCGGGCTATGTAATCCATGGGATCACAAAAGAGTTGGACATGACTTAACGACTAAACAACAGCAAACAAATATATGTTTGTGTATGCATTCTATATATATGTTATGTAGTTATTATAAGCAAATGTTATATTTGTGGTATGAAATTGTATATAAGATTTTTTCTTTTTGACATATTAGCACTAGTCTATACCTTGTAGGATAGACTCCTAAAGGTAGAATTACTGGTTCAAAGACTAGAATGTTTTATATTATTTGAGGTTCACTTAAAAATGAGTCTTTATTGAAGAATTTATAAGGAAAAAGAATGACCCCTCTGTGAAAAGAAAGGATGTTTCCTCCAAACCTTAGAGAGGAATGGGATACTAAAGCCTGGATGGCTCAGGATAGGCTGTTTTGGTTGTTGGTAGATATTTTCAAGTAGAAATTTTGGTCATTTTTCCTTTGTATTTCTCTTTCTTTTTAAATTTTATTGAGTTATAGTTAACTTAAAATATTGCATTAATTTCTGCTGTACAACAAAGTGACTCAGTCATACATATTCTATTCTATTCATATTCTTTTCCATCATAGTTTGTCACAGGATATTGCATATAGTTCCCTGTGCTCTCCAGGAGGACCTTGTTCATCTTTTATAAAATTTGCCTCCCTGCTGATCTAGAAATAGAACTTTAAGCTCAAATGGGATAGTAGAATGCTTTGTGTTGTAATTTGCCCTCTTTCACTGTGTTGACACTTTTCAATTATTAGCACATGTAATTCTACCTCATTCTTCTTAAGGGCAAATAGCAACTCTGTGGTTTGGAAGTTCCATGGTTTATTTAACCATCCCCATATTGGTGGACCTTTAAGATGTCATATATGTATATGTATGTATTTTATATATATGTTATATAATTGTTACAAGCAAATGTTATAATAATAAATATTTGTGTTTGTGTTGGCAAAGAATCCACCTGCCAGTGCAGGAGACTCAGGTCTGATCCCTGGGTTGAGAAGATCCCTTGGAGAAGGAAATGGCAACCCACGCCAGTATTCTTGCGTGGGAAGTATCATGGACAGAGGAACCTCGGGAGGGGAGAGGCGGGCTATGTAATCCATGGGATCACAAAAGAGTTGGACATGACTTAACGACTAAACAACAGCAAACAAATATATGTTTGTGTATGCATTCTATATATATGTTATGTAGTTATTATAAGCAAATGTTATATTTGTGGTATGAAATTGTATATAAGATTTTTTCTTTTTGACATATTAGCACTAGTCTATACCTTGTAGGATAGACTCCTAAAGGTAGAATTACTGGTTCAAAGACTAGAATGTTTTATATTATTTGAGGTTCATTTAAAAAATGAGTCTTTATTGATGAATTTATAAGGAAAAAGAATGACCCCTCTGTGAAAAGAAAGGATGTTTCCTCCAAACCTTAGAGAGGAATGGGATACTAAAGCCTGGATGGCTCAGGATAGGCTGTTTTGGTTGTTGGTAGATATTTTCAAGTAGAAATTTTGGTCATTTTTCCTTTGTATTTCTCTTTCTTTTTAAATTTTATTGAGTTATAGTTAACTTAAAATATTGCATTAATTTCTGCTGTACAACAAAGTGACTCAGTCATACATATTCTATTCTATTCATATTCTTTTCCATCATAGTTTGTCACAGGATATTGCATATAGTTCCCTGTGCTCTCCAGGAGGACCTTGTTCATCTGTTGTATACACAGAAGTTTGCCTCTGCTAATCTCAGGCTCCCAGTCCTCCCCACTCCTACTCCCTTACCCCTCTGGAAGCTGTAAGTCAGTTCTCTGTTGATTTGTGTTGTATTTTATGTTCTACATGTAAGTGATATCATGTGTTATCTGTCTCTCTCTTTCTTTCTTTTTTTTTTTTTTTTGTTTTTTTAAAGATTTGTTTTTTTTTTTTTTTTGGGGGGGGGTGGGGGTGGGGGGGGGGGGGGGGCGGGCGGGCCACTTCTATTGGTCTTTCATTTGTCTATTTTCATCTATCTTTGTTCTTTGGCCCATGTGGGCCTCCCATCACAGTGGCCTCTCTTGTCGCAGAGCACTGGCTCTGGGCGCATGCGCTCCAGAGCTCTGGCTCGGTAATTGGACACATCGGTCCAGCCGCTCCGCGGCACATGGGATCTTCCCAGGCCAGGTATTGAACCGGCTCCCCTTGCACTGCAAGACGGTGTCCTTACCCACTGGACCACCAGGGAAGCCCTGTCTCTCTCTTTCTGATTTGCTTCATTTAGTATGATCATCTCCAGGCCAACCAGGTTGCTGCAAATAGCATTATTTCTTTCTTTTTGATGGTTAATTCAGGAAGCATTCTTTTCTTTTTTTTCCTTTAAGGGCTATTTAACACATGTCATAAATCTTATTCCTTAGAGAGTAACAGGCCAGGATCCAGCCAGAGGTTCTGTATAGAAAGCTTTCTGCAACAAGATTTTAGCAGCAGATGTGTTTGCCTGTACTGATGGGAATGTCTGTGGGTTCCCACAGGCATGTTTTTTTTTTTTGAAAGGTTTCCCTTAGAGAGGAATACTAAAGCCTGGATGGCTCAGGATAGGCTGTTTTGGTTGTTGGTAGATATTTTCAAGTAGAAATTTTGGTCATTTTTCCTTTGTATTTCTCTTTCTTTTTAAATTTTATTGAGTTATAGTTAACTTAAAATATTGCATTAATTTCTGCTGTACAACAAAGTGACTCAGTCATACATATTCTATTCTATTCATATTCTTTTCCATCATAGTTTGTCACAGGATATTGCATATAGTTCCCTGTGCTCTCCAGGAGGACCTTGTTCATCTGTTGTATACACAGAAGTTTGCCTCTGCTAATCTCAGGCTCCCAGTCCTCCCCACTCCTACTCCCTTACCCCTCTGGAAGCTGTAAGTCAGTTCTCTGTTGATTTGTGTTGTATTTTATGTTCTACATGTAAGTGATATCATGTGTTATCTGTCTCTCTCTTTCTTTTTTTTTTTTTTTTTTGTTTTTAAAGATTTATTTATTTATTTATTTAGGGCGGGGTTGGGCAGGGAGGGGAGCCGGCGGGCCACTTCTATTGGTCTTTCATTTGTCTATTTTCATCTATCTTTGTTCTTTGGCCCATGTGGGCCTCCCATCACAGTGGCCTCTCTTGTCGCAGAGCACTGGCTCTGGGCGCATGCGCTCCAGAGCTCTGGCTCGGTAATTGGACACATCGGTCCAGCCGCTCCGCGGCACATGGGATCTTCCCAGGCCAGGTATTGAACCGGCTCCCCTTGCACTGCAAGACGGTGTCCTTACCCACTGGACCACCAGGGAAGCCCTGTCTCTCTCTTTCTGATTTGCTTCATTTAGTATGATCATCTCCAGGCCAACCAGGTTGCTGCAAATAGCATTATTTCTTTCTTTTTGATGGTTAATTCAGGAAGCATTCTTTTCTTTTTTTTCCTTTAAGGGCTATTTAACACATGTCATAAATCTTATTCCTTAGAGAGTAACAGGCCAGGATCCAGCCAGAGGTTCTGTATAGAAAGCTTTCTGCAACAAGATTTTAGCAGCAGATGTGTTTGCCTGTACTGATGGGAATGTCTGTGGGTTCCCACAGTCTCCAAGGCTGGAACAATGCTCAAACGCACATACCAAATTTATTATTGGAGAGAGATGTAATTGGCTATAGCCATATTTCTAAATAATGTTGAACTACTGTGGATTACTAACGTGAGTATGACTTTTCAGACTTCACAGTCCTTCATTTAATATATCAGGACAAATGGAGAATGCTTACATTTTTTTTTTTTAAAGATTTATTTATTTATTTTGGGCGGGGGTCGGTTTGGGGAGGGAAGGGAGCGGGCGGGGCCACTTCTGTTGGTCTTTCATTTCTCTATTTTCATCCGTCTTTGTTCTTTGGCTCCTGTGGGCCTCCCGTCACGGTGGCGTCTGTCGTCGCAGAGCGCCGGCTCTGGGTGCATGGGCTCCAGAGCTCCGGCTCGGTGATTGGACACATCAGTCCAGCCGCTCCGCGGCACGTGGTATCTTCCCAGGCCAGGGATCGAACCGGCGCCCCTTGCCCTGCAAGGCGGTGTCCTTACCCACTGGACCACCAGGGGAAACCCGGAGAATGCTTACATTTTTGTGTTACCTTAATACTGGAGATAGTGGCTTAAAACAATTAATTACCCAAATGGCTTTTGGCAAACCATGTTACTAAATAGTTTGCAGATTCTTTTAGTTTCATGTATAACTCAGTTATACAAGCAATATATAGTTTTTATTGCCTTTGGGAGAAAGGACAGTAAGACAGTCTGTGAACTTCTTCAGTACTTTAGGACGGAGCCTCCAGTGATGAATGATCCACTATTATTTTTTGGCCTCCCTCGTGCATTTTGATGTCCTTGTTCAGTGAAGAGCCAGTTTCTTAGCTCTGTGTCATTGTGCATTCCACTGTGAGAGACTGCTACTCTAAAGCCACAAGCCACAAGCTCTAGTTTATCATTCATTGATTATGTGAGGATGGCTCCAGGCCCAGTGAACTCTCTGGCAAACAAAAGATCATGAATGAAGGTAGGGATGGGTAATAATATTTGGGAGGTTGACACCAGAAGCATTATTTAGACAATAATGAATAAAACTGCAGATTGTCTCCTTCAAGCCTGTTCCCCAAAGAAAAGCAACTTAGGAACTGGTAAAAGCCAAATGTGTGGTCCAATGGTTGATATTCTGTGCTTTCACTGAGAAGCGCATGGGTTCAGTGCCTGATCCAGGAACTAAGATCCAACAAGCCGCATAGCACGGCCAAAAAAAAGAAAAAAAATGGGTAGGACTGAACCCCTGCTGTTGCTGTTGCCCTGAGCCCCAGTGTAAAGCTGGCAGGGCAGGAGTAGATTCTTGCCGGGTGGAGGCCTGCGGCTGTGGAATGCCAGTAACTGTGGCTTTGGCTTTGGGATTCAGATTTGATGCTGTTGCTTCTTTTCTTGGCCCACAACAGGCTCACACTGTGTGACTGGTTCACTTCCCTTATAGGCAGGATCACTCTCTACTTGCACCTGAGTTTCAGTAAACTTGAGTAACCCTTTGAAGTAACCGCTCTCTGAAGCAAGTAAAGTGTCTGATCTGTACAGCCAAACCACCCTCACCATACCCTTGAAATTGAGAGCTTCCAGATTTTCCCATCTGATGCAATAACCGACAAAATGGAAAATGTCATTTTATTTTTTATTATCAGAGGTTCTGAAGGGGAAGAGCAAGCCAGCTAGAGTTCTTCCTCTCATACCCTCAGTACTGGGACTGTCAGGTAGTCAGTACTTAATAATGTTGAATAAGCGAATGATTAGGTTTGCCTTTGGGAGAAAGGACAGTAAGACAGTCTGTGAACTTCTTCAGTACTTTAGGACGGAGCCTCCAGTGATGAATGATCCACTATTATTTTTTGGCCTCCCTCGTGCATTTTGATGTCCTTGTTCAGTGAAGAGCCAGTTTCTTAGCTCTGTGTCATTGTGCATTCCACTGTGAGAGACTGCTACTCTAAAGCCACAAGCCACAAGCTCTAGTTTATCATTCATTGATTATGTGAGGATGGCTCCAGGCCCAGTGAACTCTCTGGCAAACAAAAGATCATGAATGAAGGTAGGGATGGGTAATAATATTTGGGAGGTTGACACCAGAAGCATTATTTAGACAATAATGAATAAAACTGCAGATTGTCTCCTTCAAGCCTGTTCCCCAAAGAAAAGCAACTTAGGAACTGGTAAAAGCCAAATGTGTGGTCCAATGGTTGATATTCTGTGCTTTCACTGAGAAGCGCATGGGTTCAGTGCCTGATCCAGGAACTAAGATCCAACAAGCCGCATAGCACGGCCAAAAAAAAGAAAAAAACTGGGTAGGACTGAACCCCTGCTGTTGCTGTTGCCCTGAGCCCCAGTGTAAAGCTGGCAGGGCAGGAGTAGATTCTTGCCGGGTGGAGGCCTGCGGCTGTGGAATGCCAGTAACTGTGGCTTTGGCTTTGGGATTCAGATTTGATGCTGTTGCTTCTTTTCTTGGCCCACAACAGGCTCACACTGTGTGACTGGTTCACTTCCCTTATAGGCAGGATCACTCTCTACTTGCACCTGAGTTTCAGTAAACTTGAGTAACCCTTTGAAGTAACCGCTCTCTGAAGCAAGTAAAGTGTCTGATCTGTACAGCCAAACCACCCTCACCATACCCTTGAAATTGAGAGCTTCCAGATTTTCCCATCTGATGCAATAACCGACAAAATGGAAAATGTCATTTTATTTTTTATTATCAGAGGTTCTGAAGGGGAAGAGCAAGCCAGCTAGAGTTCTTCCTCTCATACCCTCAGTACTGGGACTGTCAGGTAGTCAGTACTTAATAATGTTGAATAAACGAATGATTAGGTTTGCCAATAGTATCTTATTTGTTTGTCTAGTAAACAAATAAAATTACACAAATCCTATTAAAAGAGATAAAGAATAACTATAGAAAAAGAAGCAGCAATGATCCTGAGAGCTTACTCTTAGCAAGGCTGTTTGTGAACGTTATCTCTGACCCCAGTGTGAAGTTTGAGTAATCTGATTTCATCTTTCTGCCTGATTCTCAGTGTGATCGTTGCTCCTTCTTAGAAGCCTTATCTGACTTCCCTGACTTATTGTCTTTACTTTTTTTAGAATGGACTAGTGAATGTGTGAATGGAATAAATGAACGTGTCAACGCCAAAGTTTAACGAACACTGTAAACCTGAGATGACAGAGCAGCACAGAACCAGTAATTCTAAAGCTTTTTTTAGCCCAGTCCTACCCAAAATTACGGGTATAAGAATCAAGAAAAGCTGAGGGACCAAGAATATAAAATACTCTATTTACAGAGATCCTATTAAAAGGCCAGTTAATTATGGAATTCAAAAAAGACACAGAGAAGGGCTTTAGAGTAAGATCAGCTCTCATGTTTTTAAACTTTACAGTTTTGTAAGTTCCCAGAATGGACATGTATGTAAAGATAGAGGGATTGACGATGAGAAAGTTCCAAGGTAGGGGAAGTCTGCATGTAACCAAGAGAAGTTTTTTCTAACCCCAGTTTGTTACTTAGCCAAGTGAGTTCTCAGTTTGAAAGAGAAAGGAAACATTTAAAGAACTTAAGGAGCTGAAATGCCTTGTGACAAAAAGAATCAGGCAACTTTCCTGGCAGGCCAGTGGTTAAGATCAGAGCTAGTACTGCCGGCGGCACAGATTTGCGCCCTGGTTGGAACTAAGATTCTGTATACCATGTGGTGCAGGCAGAAAACACACAATTACAAAGACCACCATAAAAAGCAGTGATGAGGGCTTCCCTGGTGGTCTTGTGGGTAAGGACACCGCCTTGCAGTGCAAGGGGAGCTGGTTCAATCCCTGGCCTGGGAAGATCCCATGTGCCGCGGAGCGGCTGGACCGATGTGTCCAATTACCGAGCCAGAGCTCTGGAGCGCATGTGCCCAGAGCCGGTGCTCTGTGACAACAGAGGCCACTGTGATGGGAGGCCCACACAGGCCAAAGAACAAAGATAAATAAATGAAAGACCAATAGAAATGGCCAAGAAAAAAGAAAAAAAAGCAGTGATGAGCATATATAAAATAGTTATCCACAAAGGAGAATGAGTAGTAGGAAGGGAAATTAGGGCACTAGAAGGGGACCGGAGGTCTACAGAGGCATTCTAGCTAACAACAACAACAGAAAACCCCAAGAAAGCTTAATTGTTTTCCTGACTATGGAATTTTCAAAAATATAGAATAAATAACAATTCCCTGACTTATTGTCTTTACTTTTTTTAGAATGGACTAGTGAATGTGTGAATGGAATAAATGAACGTGTCAACGCCAAAGTTTAACGAACACTGTAAACCTGAGATGACAGAGCAGCACAGAACCAGTAATTCTAAAGCTTTTTTTAGCCCAGTCCTACCCAAAATTACGGGTATAAGAATCAAGAAAAGCTGAGGGACCAAGAATATAAAATACTCTATTTACAGAGATCCTATTAAAAGGCCAGTTAATTATGGAATTCAAAAAAGACACAGAGAAGGGCTTTAGAGTAAGATCAGCTCTCATGTTTTTAAACTTTACAGTTTTGTAAGTTCCCAGAATGGACATGTATGTAAAGATAGAGGGATTGACGATGAGAAAGTTCCAAGGTAGGGGAAGTCTGCATGTAACCAAGAGAAGTTTTTTCTAACCCCAGTTTGTTACTTAGCCAAGTGAGTTCTCAGTTTGAAAGAGAAAGGAAACATTTAAAGAACTTAAGGAGCTGAAATGCCTTGTGACAAAAAGAATCAGGCAACTTTCCTGGCAGGCCAGTGGTTAAGATCAGAGCTAGTACTGCCGGCGGCACAGATTTGCGCCCTGGTTGGAACTAAGATTCTGTATACCATGTGGTGCAGGCAGAAAACACACAATTACAAAGACCACCATAAAAAGCAGTGATGAGGGCTTCCCTGGTGGTCTTGTGGGTAAGGACACCGCCTTGCAGTGCAAGGGGAGCTGGTTCAATCCCTGGCCTGGGAAGATCCCATGTGCCGCGGAGCGGCTGGACCGATGTGTCCAATTACCGAGCCAGAGCTCTGGAGCGCATGTGCCCAGAGCCGGTGCTCTGTGACAACAGAGGCCACTGTGATGGGAGGCCCACACAGGCCAAAGAACAAAGATAAATAAATGAAAGACCAATAGAAATGGCCAAGAAAAAAGAAAAAAAAGCAGTGATGAGCATATATAAAATAGTTATCCACAAAGGAGAATGAGTAGTAGGAAGGGAAATTAGGGCACTAGAAGGGGACCGGAGGTCTACAGAGGCATTCTAGCTAACAACAACAACAGAAAACCCCAAGAAAGCTTAATTGTTTTCCTGACTATGGAATTTTCAAAAATATAGAATAAATAACAATTGCCTGTAATTCCAACACTCAGGGAAAGCCACTATAAATGTTTTTTTTTCCTCTTAGCTAAATATTATCTATTACTGTACACTTAGAGCATGAAAATCTTAGTGTACAACTTCAGGAGTGTCCCATGTAATCAAGACTGAGCTCAGCAAGTGGAAACATCTCCGTTATCCCAGGAGTCTCCTCTTGTGCCTCTTCAGTCAGGATCCATAAAACATCTTGACTGTTTTTGAACCTCGTATAAATGGAATCTTACAGTATGAAGTCTGGCTTCCTATTGCAGCTTCTGTTTTGTAGACTATACTGTAACCTTTCTGTTCTGCTGTTGATGAACATTTGGATAGTTTCCGGTTTGGGGCTATCATAAATCAAGCTGCTTTTACCTTTTTTTTTTTTTTTGGCCGCACCACACAGCATGTGTGATCTTAGTCCCCTGATCAGGGATAGAACCTTTGCCCCTAGCATTAGAAGCACAGAGTCTTAAGTACTGGACTGCTGGGGAAGTTATTGACCATTCTTGTATATGTCTTTGGTGTGCTCATACCCTCAATTTACTTCAGTGTATTTCTAAGAGAAGAGTTGCTAAGTCATAAAGTAAATACTGCCTGAGTCATGAATATATTATAAACTTTGTTCAAAAGGTGTAATTACTTTAGCTTTTATATAAAAGTCCATGATAGTGTGACTTATTCATGGTTTATTAGAATGGATATTTCTTTTTTTTCTCCCAGAAGACTAGCTAGCACTATTTATTAGAAAGACTAAGTTTTACTTTCTGAGTTGTAGTGGTGCCTATTCTATTAGGTGACTCCTATATGCATCTCTTGTAGAATTCTTCTGTAACATTGATCCATTTATTAATGTTTATTTTAAAGAAAATTGGGATCATGCTTTTGCATTTTTCTTACACTTAATATTATACTTCAAAAGCAAATTGAAAATAATTACAAGGAAACTATTCCATAGATGTACTGTGATTTGTTCTTTCCTTTTTGTGGGGAGGAGCATTTAGGATTTTTTTTTTTTCTTTTTTCTGTTTTGCTTTGCTCTTTTATGTTGCAGACTTTCCTCACATGTCTTGATAATCCTTGTTCATTCATTTACTTATGAGGCAATAAAAAGTTGATTAGTTTCTCTGTGCATGGGCTTTAGTGTGGAGTGACTGGTTGAGTCATTCCAGCCAGTCTTTGGAGTCTCGAGTATCATTATCAATTTTTTTCCCCTTGAGACTGCTCAGTTTTCCAGAGGAGCTTTGCTTTATGGCCCAGCATGTGATCAATCTGGGAGTATGTTCCACATGAGCTTGAAAAGAATGTGTATTTGTTTTGAGAGGAAATGCTCTATAAATATCAGTTGAGTCAATGTGTCTGATGTTTCACTTAAGGCCTGTGTTTCCATTTTAATTTTCTATCTTTTGTGATCTGTCCACTGATGAATGTGGGATGTTAGTGTCCCTCACTGTTATTTGTTACTGTCATTTCCTCCTTTTATGGTTGTTAATATTTATCTTATATATTGAGGTTCTCCTTTGTTGGGTACATATATATTTATATTTGTTTTATTTTTTGGACTGCTGGGGAAGTTATTGACCATTCTTGTATATGTCTTTGGTGTGCTCATACCCTCAATTTACTTCAGTGTATTTCTAAGAGAAGAGTTGCTAAGTCATAAAGTAAATACTGCCTGAGTCATGAATATATTATAAACTTTGTTCAAAAGGTGTAATTACTTTAGCTTTTATATAAAAGTCCATGATAGTGTGACTTATTCATGGTTTATTAGAATGGATATTTCTTTTTTTTCTCCCAGAAGACTAGCTAGCACTATTTATTAGAAAGACTAAGTTTTACTTTCTGAGTTGTAGTGGTGCCTATTCTATTAGGTGACTCCTATATGCATCTCTTGTAGAATTCTTCTGTAACATTGATCCATTTATTAATGTTTATTTTAAAGAAAATTGGGATCATGCTTTTGCATTTTTCTTACACTTAATATTATACTTCAAAAGCAAATTGAAAATAATTACAAGGAAACTATTCCATAGATGTACTGTGATTTGTTCTTTCCTTTTTGTGGGGAGGAGCATTTAGGATTTTTTTTTTTTTCTTTTTTTTGTTTTGCTTTGCTCTTTTATGTTGCAGACTTTCCTCACATGTCTTGATAATCCTTGTTCATTCATTTACTTATGAGGCAATAAAAAGTTGATTAGTTTCTCTGTGCATGGGCTTTAGTGTGGAGTGACTGGTTGAGTCATTCCAGCCAGTCTTTGGAGTCTCGAGTATCATTATCAATTTTTTTCCCCTTGAGACTGCTCAGTTTTCCAGAGGAGCTTTGCTTTATGGCCCAGCATGTGATCAATCTGGGAGTATGTTCCACATGAGCTTGAAAAGAATGTGTATTTGTTTTGAGAGGAAATGCTCTATAAATATCAGTTGAGTCAATGTGTCTGATGTTTCACTTAAGGCCTGTGTTTCCATTTTAATTTTCTATCTTTTGTGATCTGTCCACTGATGAATGTGGGATGTTAGTGTCCCTCACTGTTATTTGTTACTGTCATTTCCTCCTTTTATGGTTGTTAATATTTATCTTATATATTGAGGTTCTCCTTTGTTGGGTACATATATATTTATATTTGTTTTATCTCCTTCTTGGGTCAATCCTTTGATCACTATGTACTGTCCTTCTTTGTCTCTTGTAACAGTCTATTTTGTCTGCTATGAATATTGTCACTCCAGCTTTCTTTGATTTTCATTTGCATGGGGATTTCCATTCCCTCACTTTTACTCTGTATGCATCCCTAATCTGAATTGGATCTCTTGTAGGGAGAGAAAAACAGGTCTTGTTTTTGTATTTATTCAGGCAGTCTATGTCTTTTAGATCATTTAATCCATTTATATTTAAAGTAATTATCAGTATGTATGTTCTTATGCCATTTTGTTTATTGTTTTGGATTTGTTTTTGTAAGTCTTTTTTCATTTTTTATTCTCTTGTGATTTGACAACTAACTTTAGTGTTGTTTGGGATTGCTTTTCTTTTGTGTGGGTGTTTTTTTTTTTTTTTTGGTTTGTAGTTTCTGTGAAGTTTTGATGTAGTGGTCTGTATATAAACAAAATTGTTTTAAGTTGCTGGCCTTCTAATTTCAAAAGCATTTCCAGTATCCTGCATTGTACTCTCCTCTTCTTATGGTTGTTGGTTTTGATATCATATTTGTATGTGAATGGTTTCCTACCTTTACTGTATGTTTGCCTTTACTGGTGAGCTCGTGCATTCATGATGTTCTTATTTCTAGTCTGGCCTTTTCTTTTCTACCTAGAGAAGTTCCTTTAGCATTTGTTGGAAAGTTGGTCTACTTGTGGGAATTTTTTTAAACTTTTGATTCTCCCTGAATTTTTTTGGGCTTTAGTGTGGAGTGACTGGTTGAGTCATTCCAGCCATTTTGGAGTCTCGAGTATCATTATCAATTTTTCCCCTTGAGACTGCTCAGTTTTCCAGAGGAGCTTTGCTTTATGGCCCAGCATGTGATCAATCTGGGAGTATGTTCCACATGAGCTTGAAAAGAATGTGTATTTGTTTTGAGAGGAAATGCTCTATAAATATCAGTTGAGTCAATGTGTCTGATGTTTCACTTAAGGCCTGTGTTTCCATTTTAATTTTCTATCTTTTGTGATCTGTCCACTGATGAATGTGGGATGTTAGTGTCCCTCACTGTTATTTGTTACTGTCATTTCCTCCTTTTATGGTTGTTAATATTTATCTTATATATTGAGGTTCTCCTTTGTTGGGTACATATATATTTATATTTGTTTTATCTCCTTCTTGGGTCAATCCTTTGATCACTATGTACTGTCCTTCTTTGTCTCTTGTAACAGTCTATTTTGTCTGCTATGAATATTGTCACTCCAGCTTTCTTTGATTTTCATTTGCATGGGGATTTCCATTCCCTCACTTTTACTCTGTATGCATCCCTAATCTGAATTGGATCTCTTGTAGGAGAGAAAACAGGTCTTGTTTTTGTATTTATTCAGGCAGTCTATGTCTTTTAGATCATTTAATCCATTTATATTTAAAGTAATTATCAGTATGTATGTTCTTATGCCATTTTGTTTATTGTTTTGGATTTGTTTTTGTAAGTCTTTTTTCATTTTTTATTCTCTTGTGATTTGACAACTAACTTTAGTGTTGTTTGGGATTGCTTTTCTTTTGTGTGGGTGTTTTTTTTTTTTTTTTGGTTTGTAGTTTCTGTGAAGTTTTGATGTAGTGGTCTGTATATAAACAAAATTGTTTTAAGTTGCTGGCCTTCTAATTTCAAAAGCATTTCCAGTATCCTGCATTGTACTCTCCTCTTCTTATGGTTGTTGGTTTTGATATCATATTTGTATGTGAATGGTTTCCTACCTTTACTGTATGTTTGCCTTTACTGGTGAGCTCGTGCATTCATGATGTTCTTATTTCTAGTCTGGCCTTTTCTTTTCTACCTAGAGAAGTTCCTTTAGCATTTGTTGGAAAGTTGGTCTACTTGTGCGGAATTCTCTTAGTTCTTGCTTGTCTGTAAATCTTTTGATTTCTCCAAATCTGAATGAGAGCCCTGCTGGGTAGAATATTCTTGATTGTGGGTTCTTCCCTTTCATCACTTTAAATATAGTGTGGCACTTCCTTCTGGCCTGCAGAGTTTCTACTGAAAAATCAACTTAAAACCTTATGGAAATTCCTACAGGTTTTTTCTTTTTTGGTTTGGTTTCTCCACTGTGCAGCCTATGGGATCTTAGTTTCTTAGCCAGGGATTGAATCCTGGGCTACAGCAGTGAAAGTGCCAAGTCCTAACCACTAGACCACCAGGGGACTTCCCCCTGATATGTTATTTGTTGCTTTTTCCTTTGTTGCTTTTAACACCTTATTGACTGGAGATTTATTAATACATCTTTTGTTGCCCAAGCATTATTGACCAGAAACATTTCAGTATTCACTTACATAACAAGTCGCCAGCCACAAGCATTAGTTTCTGCAAAAATCTCCCAGTCAGTAATGTGTTAATATATTCTCTTTGTCTTTAAGTTTTGTCAGTTTGATGACTGTGTCTCTCAGCATATTGTTCCTTAGCTATATTCTGCCTGGGACTCTCTGCTTCCTGGCCTTGGAAAGGAAACACTCACTCAGCTATTATCTCTTCAAATGTTTTCTCAGGTCCTTTCTCTTTCCTCTTTCTGGAACCCCTATAATGCAAATATTGGTACATTAACTCTTGTCCCAGAGGTCTCTGAGACTGTCCTTTTTTTTCCTTTCTTTTTTCTTTATTTTGTTCCACAATGATGATTTCCATCATTCTGTCTTTCAACTCACTTATCTGTTCTTCTGCCTCATTTATTCCGCTACTGATTTCTTCTAGTGTATTTTTTATTTCAGTTATTATATTGTTCATCTATTTATTCTTCAGATCTTCTGCCTCTTTGTTAAACATTTCTTGTATCTTCTTGATCTTTACCTCCATTCTTTTTTTTTTTTTTCAAAAAAAATTTGGTTTTTTGGCTACTTCTATTGGTCTTTCATTTATTTATTTTCATCCATCTTTGTTCTTTGGCCTGCGTGGGCCTCCCATTGCAGTGGCCTCTGTTGTCGCAGAGCACCAGCTCTGGGCGCATGTACTCCAGAGCTCCGGCTCAGTAGTTGGACACATCGGTCCAACCGCTCCGCGGCACGTGGGATCTTCCCAAGCCAGGGACTGAACCGGCGCCCCTTGCACTGCAAGGTGGTGTCCTTACATACTGGACCACCAGGGAAGCCCTGCCTCCACTCTTTTTTCTGAGACCTTATATGTTTTTTGCTGTCATTATTCTTGGTTTCATTATCAGATAGATTCAGTGCAGTCTTTTTTTTTTTTTTTTTAAACTTTTATTTATTTATTTTTGGCTGTGCTGGGTCTTTGTTGTTATGTGGGTTTAGCTGCTCTGTGGTATGTGGGATATTCCCGGATCAGGGATCGAACCTGGGTCTCCTGCATTGGCAGACGGGTTCTTATCCACTGAGCCACAAGGGAAGCCCTCAGTGCAGTCTTAATTGATCTTGGCTGCTGCTAGATTAGAGCTGTCTCTTTTGGAGCTGTGGTTTGTTCTTAATGCTACAGTTTCCACTGTTTACATTTGATCTTCAGTGTAACACGCTCTACCATAGCAGGGCTTACATTTCACCCAACTGAATTTTAAGAGAAAACATTCATGTTTTAAAGTTCTGTGTCATATCTTAAGTTTAAAGCTCATTTTTATTTTGGTTATGTTAAGTGGTTTGTAGTAGACCTATTAGTTGTGAGAGGATCTTTCTTTACTTGGGTTTGCTTCTGTACAAGCTTGGGGGCAATTGATTTCCCACTGAGTGAACTGCTGCTTTTCAGATGCCAGCTCTGGAATCTTTGATCTCAACACAGATGCTATTTCTTTGACTTTTGCTGTGCTCTTACTGGAAGTTTTTTTCCTGCTTAGAGGACACTGGAAATAAATCCAGGCTTTATTTCCCTAAGATGGTTGTGTTCTGGGAACACAGGGACAGAGTATGGGGTTGGGGGTGGGTCACGACAGTAGAGCATCTGTTTAGTTTATCCTCTTTATAAGTGCCTATGCGTAGCACGTGAGGTTCCCACCACCCCAAATATCAAGCAGTTTCTTAGACAGGAGAAAGATAGGTACTAAAAATGAGGGGAAACATGACTGAGGGAGGAAAGGGAGGACACATACATTTGGGAGACTTTTGAGGGTCCCAAGAATAGGGAGGAATGCATACACAGAAATTGATCAAGAAAAGTCAGGAAACATTGAGGTGTGGAGTTGTGATATGTCTAAACTTTGTTCTCTTCTCCTTTTCACTGCTCATTGTCTTTAGAAGGGCAAAGTCTTCAGAGGAGGCATAGGCTGGAGAGCAGGGAAGGGAAAGCACTCTAGTTCTTTTCTGAATCCCTGCCAGGCCTCTGGAATAGAAAAATGGGAGACAGAATGGGGATGAGATCAGAAGAGAGAGCTTCCGGCCATTCTGATTCTATATTATAAAATTTCAGTTTATTATCCCCTCCTTCAAATACAGTCTCCTCACTTATACCGCCTCCCCCAGGGGTGAAGCTCCTACTCCGGCCCAGCAGTATGCTTACCCCCTTTTCTAAAAACCATCCTCTCACTGCTTCCCCAGGGGGTTTGTTCTTAATGCTACAGTTTCCACTGTTTACATTTGATCTTCAGTGTAACACGCTCTACCATAGCAGGGCTTACATTTCACCCAACTGAATTTTAAGAGAAAACATTCATGTTTTAAAGTTCTGTGTCATATCTTAAGTTTAAAGCTCATTTTTATTTTGGTTATGTTAAGTGGTTTGTAGTAGACCTATTAGTTGTGAGAGGATCTTTCTTTACTTGGGTTTGCTTCTGTACAAGCTTGGGGGCAATTGATTTCCCACTGAGTGAACTGCTGCTTTTCAGATGCCAGCTCTGGAATCTTTGATCTCAACACAGATGCTATTTCTTTGACTTTTGCTGTGCTCTTACTGGAAGTTTTTTTCCTGCTTAGAGGACACTGGAAATAAATCCAGGCTTTATTTCCCTAAGATGGTTGTGTTCTGGGAACACAGGGACAGAGTATGGGGTTGGGGGTGGGTCACGACAGTAGAGCATCTGTTTAGTTTATCCTCTTTATAAGTGCCTATGCGTAGCACGTGAGGTTCCCACCACCCCAAATATCAAGCAGTTTCTTAGACAGGAGAAAGATAGGTACTAAAAATGAGGGGAAACATGACTGAGGGAGGAAAGGGAGGACACATACATTTGGGAGACTTTTGAGGGTCCCAAGAATAGGGAGGAATGCATACACAGAAATTGATCAAGAAAAGTCAGGAAACATTGAGGTGTGGAGTTGTGATATGTCTAAACTTTGTTCTCTTCTCCTTTTCACTGCTCATTGTCTTTAGAAGGGCAAAGTCTTCAGAGGAGGCATAGGCTGGAGAGCAGGGAAGGGAAAGCACTCTAGTTCTTTTCTGAATCCCTGCCAGGCCTCTGGAATAGAAAAATGGGAGACAGAATGGGGATGAGATCAGAAGAGAGAGCTTCCGGCCATTCTGATTCTATATTATAAAATTTCAGTTTATTATCCCCTCCTTCAAATACAGTCTCCTCACTTATACCGCCTCCCCCAGGGGTGAAGCTCCTACTCCGGCCCAGCAGTATGCTTACCCCCTTTTCTAAAAACCATCCTCTCACGTTTGTCTTTTTAACCCAGTGTCCAAGGGAGGATTTGAACCATATTCATCTCTATACCTTGCTACTTAGACCAGTGCCAGAAACAGTCTACATGTCTGCTTGCTTGAACGTCACTCGGGTTCCTTAGATTACATTTCTCTTGCCTCCTAGCACTGGAAATTGTACAGAGGTAGCTTAGGTTAGGTTGGGGTTCCATCTGATTTATGAGCTATTATAAAGTCCTCTGGAATTCCATTTCTTTCCTTCTTTCTGCTGTACCTTTCTTAAGTACCTACTTCATCTTAAGGCTGACGGCTCCCTCAGGGCTGCAGATTGACTGTCAGCAATTTTGTCACCCGTGTCCTTGTTGGACCATGTGTTTGCCTGAGTTAAGGGGAAAGGAAGTTTGAGAATGTTTGGAGAGCGCCAAGATTTTAATGGATCAACCACTTTAGAACTAATCCAAGTGGCCAAAGGTTGCCTTTTGTGATTGACTTAGTTTTTGATTCCTTGAATCAATCTTGATGGAAAAGAGGAATGGGGGACCTGCATTGGCTTAGGTTAGACTGGGCTCACCCTGGCGCTGGTAAGGCATAAGCTTCCCCTGAAGCACATGAACTGTAGGAGGAAAGAATGGATACTTAACTGGAAATCTGACATTATTATTATTAAGCGGGATACTACTGTTGTGTGGGCAGCCAGAAAAGTCCACTATTTTAATCAAGATTTTCTAGCGAGCCTTACTTTATGACTGTTCTCTTCTTACAGAGTTATTTATGAATTTATGGATTGCATGTTATAAAGAAGAATTAATGGTGAAATTATTAAAGTTTCAGTATAAGATTCTTCCCTCTGTTAACTTAATAGAGGAGAGGGGCAACAGTACAAGGTGTCAAGATGACGTTTCACATTCATCCAGAGTGTACAAACCTTGCATTCCCCAGCGATGCTTTTAATCAGCAAGTTATTCTGTCAGGCACTTCAGGGGATATGGAGATGCTGGCCCCCTCCAGACTATGAGCCTCATCAAGAGGCTCTGAGAGCTGGGAGGAAATGGCCTCCCTCACAGAAGCAAACCACCCAAAACAGGGAGTGTGAAACACTGGGGAATCCTGGTGAGCCCTCCAGAGTCCTGAGAGCCTGGATGGTCAGAGAAGAGGCTCGGCATCCTCTGTAGACAGCTCTGCCCTGTGCACAGTGACAACTGAGCACACTGCTCAACTGTGCAGAGCTGGGGTTCTGCGGAGAGCAACCAGGTCACCCAGTTTCCTCGGGGCAGGGGCAACCCTTACCTTCCCTGGTTGCTCACTGCTGACGTTGCAGCTCGTTAGAAAACCCCAGTGTGGCACGGCCTTGTCTAGTGAGGATTTCTGGCACTGGGTCAGCCTCTGCTGACCTGACTCACGGTTAATGCTGTTAGACTTTCTGCCTTCTTCTTAGAGCTATCCAGTCACATTTATCAATATTTTAGAGAATGAAAAAATAAAGTAATAATCTATTCTTCATTCAGCACATTTACTGAGGGGCCGACCTTATGCCAGGCACTCTGCTAAGCTCCAGGGCATGGAGATAACCCAAAGCTGACTTGATTCCTGCTCTCACAGCCTGATGTCTAGTGAGAGAGGCAGACAGAAATCAACCTGATGTGTAAGATATTTGCCAGTTGTGATGGTGAGAAGGAAACAACGGGAAGAGCTGAAAGTGTACAAGAGGTTTAAGATATCTCTAAGGCAGTTTATAAACTGTCTCATGATTACGGTTTTTTTCTGATGATCTCCCCAGATTAAAAACAAATCACTTTCATTGTTTGTCTTCTAGGTGTACTCTGCAGGTCCCTGATGAACCAAGGGAACCCTCCACCATACTCGGGCCCCGGTCCAACGGCCCCGTACCCTCCTTATCCACCACAACCGATGGGGCCTGGGGCCTACCCTCCAGGACCTCCGGGGGGACCCTACCCACCTCCTCAGGGGGGATACCCCTACCAAGGATACCCACAGTACGGCTGGCAGGGTGGACCTCAGGAGCCTCCTAAGACCACAGGTACCGTGATGCGAACGGGGTGGGTATACAGTTGTCCCTCCATATCTGCAGGTTCCACATTCACAGATTCAGCGAGCCACCAAATTGAAAATATTTGAAGAAAAAATTCTGGCAATTTCCAAAAATGAAAACTTGAGTTTGCTGCACTCCAGAAACTACTTACATAACATTCTGGTTGTATTTACAACTATTTATAAACAACATTTACAATTGTGTTAGGTATTATAATCTAGAAATGATGTAAAGCATACAGAAGGATGTATGTAGATTATATGCAAATACCTTTTGTATAAAGTGTATATAAGGCACTTGAGCCACTGAGGGTTTTGGTATCATGTGGGTCCTGAAACCAATCCTCGAAGATACCGAGGGACGACTGTACGTGTGTATGTGGGTGTGCATGTGTGCAGTCCCATGTCACCAAAGGAAATGTTTGCATGTTTTCTTTGGCAGAGGAGAAACTGTGGCCTCTGTGTGCCATGGTTAACATTTCCTAAGCTTGGTGATTGCTTAAGGTGGCTTCTAACTTCTGAAAAAGACTTCTTTCTTGGGAGAGGTGAATCAATTCTGCCTCCTTCCTTTGTGTCTCTTGTCCCCTCTGGGGCTGATGACTTGCTGGCCGACATGTTGTCTGAGGGCACCTCCTCAAGCAGTGAGGGGAGCAGAGTACCAGTTGGACCCGTGTTCTGGCAGCTAGTTTTGTTTTACAGGTTTAGACCGTTGGGATGATTTTCTCTCTCAACTTGTTGACCCTTAAGTCATCCTCTTGTCTCTGCTGTTGGGGTTGGTTTTCTTTACTAATACGTTTTCATAATTCTGTGTAACCTGCTAGCTGAGTTGCCAGCAGGCTTGTGAGCCCTTCTTGTGTGCTACAACAGTGCTACTCAACGTTTGGTCTGCAGACCAGTGCCAGTCCTTGAGCGACTATCAGGCTACAATGAGATTACAAAAAGTGAGAGTAAACACCTAAAAGTGTTGAAAGCAGTTTGACATTGCTGTGACATTCGAGCATGTAATCTTGCATTTTACAAAACGTAGCAGTCTGTGAAGGGTTCGGAAGGAAACATCTTGAGAAGCACTGTGCTCTGTGTCTGGGTGACTGCTGTGACGGTTTTATAACCTCTTGGTTTGCAAAATAGTTGCCCTCTTAGAGCTTTCAGCTTTTGCGTATAGCCCATTCTTACAAGTGCTTATTATGTGCCGGGTGCTCTCCCAAGAGTTTTATATATAGTCACATTTAATCCTTGCAACAATCTTATGAGGTTATCCCCATTTTACAGTGAAGTGATTGAGGCCCAGAGTGGAGTAATGACTTGCCCAAGGCCGCCCAGCTAGAAGTGACAGACCCCAGACTTCCACCCTGGTGTCTGATGGTGGACTCGGTACCTGCATCTCTTATTGCTGCTCTCCCACTCCTGTCTTTTCTGAACTGACACAAGCGTCTGAACTTTAGGGCCTTGGTCTGCCTCAGAGATTTTCCTATAGTTTAACCCCTTACTAATCACACGTAGTAACAGAATTGAGGGTTCATTTTATTTCAGAATTTGAGTTTCTTGAGAATGGCTGGATGCCAGGGAAGAAAAATAGTTTTAAGAGGACTTGTGGGCTCATACAGGAAAGATTATAGTATTATGGTATTAGGTCAGAGGCTATATTAAGATTGAATAGATTGGATACCTGAATACCTTTAAAAGATTTAGTTTATCTTGAAAGATAACTTTATAAGCCAAGGTTCTGTTTCTGTTTTAAAATGTTATAACACATGCTTGGAGGAGTTCAGGAAGTACAACCATTATAATCAGAATAGTTGGCATTCAGGTCTGTGACATCAGAGGGGGATTTCCTGAAAATAAATCTCAGTTTCTGGATTTTTATTTCAAAATAAGGTAACCCTGCGATGAATGAAAGAAGACAATCTGAAAAGACCACATAACGTATGGTTCCATTTTTGTGCAGTTCATGACTAAGCCAGACTAATCTGTGGTTCTGGAGATCAAAATAGTGGAGTGAGGGGCTAGGGTGGGGTTTCTTCTGCCTGGAAGAGCACAGGGAACCTTCTGGGGTATTCGGAGTATTCTTTTATCTTAACCTGGGTATACACATTTTTCCAGCAACACACTTAATATTTGTACACTTTAGTATATATGTCAATAAGAAAAAGCCCAGTATTTGTATTAAACAATAGACTCAACCCAGGGCCTCCCTGGGTTGTATCTTTCATTCATAGTTCTCCTGGTCTATGGGTGAAAGATTTGTGAAACAGTACAGGCTCAACCAAACATTTCCGGGCCTATATTGTTTATACTGATTATAGCTAGCATTCATTGATTTCAGTGGATTGGAACATTACAGAGCTTGTCTAGAATAAGTGCTTCCTGGGCATTTCATAGTACAGACTTTTTTGGAAGTGATTGAGGCCCAGAGTGGAGTAATGACTGCCCAAGGCCGCCCAGCTAGAAGTGACAGACCCCAGACTTCCACCCTGGTGTCTGATGGTGGACTCGGTACCTGCATCTCTTATTGCTGCTCTCCCACTCCTGTCTTTTCTGAACTGACACAAGCGTCTGAACTTTAGGGCCTTGGTCTGCCTCAGAGATTTTCCTATAGTTTAACCCTTACTAATCACACGTAGTAACAGAATTGAGGGTTCATTTTATTTCAGAATTTGAGTTTCTTGAGAATGGCTGGATGCCAGGGAAGAAAAATAGTTTTAAGAGGACTTGTGGGCTCATACAGGAAAGATTATAGTATTATGGTATTAGGTCAGAGGCTATATTAAGATTGAATAGATTGGATACCTGAATACCTTTAAAAGATTTAGTTTATCTTGAAAGATAACTTTATAAGCCAAGGTTCTGTTTCTGTTTTAAAATGTTATAACACATGCTTGGAGGAGTTCAGGAAGTACAACCATTATAATCAGAATAGTTGGCATTCAGGTCTGTGACATCAGAGGGGGATTTCCTGAAAATAAATCTCAGTTTCTGGATTTTTATTTCAAAATAAGGTAACCCTGCGATGAATGAAAGAAGACAATCTGAAAAGACCACATAACGTATGGTTCCATTTTTGTGCAGTTCATGACTAAGCCAGACTAATCTGTGGTTCTGGAGATCAAAATAGTGGAGTGAGGGGCTAGGGTGGGGTTTCTTCTGCCTGGAAGAGCACAGGGAACCTTCTGGGGTATTCGGAGTATTCTTTTATCTTAACCTGGGTATACACATTTTTCCAGCAACACACTTAATATTTGTACACTTTAGTATATATGTCAATAAGAAAAAGCCCAGTATTTGTATTAAACAATAGACTCAACCCAGGGCCTCCCTGGGTTGTATCTTTCATTCATAGTTCTCCTGGTCTATGGGTGAAAGATTTGTGAAACAGTACAGGCTCAACCAAACATTTCCGGGCCTATATTGTTTATACTGATTATAGCTAGCATTCATTGATTTCAGTGGATTGGAACATTACAGAGCTTGTCTAGAATAAGTGCTTCCTGGGCTTAGTGGACCTTGTCCCCTCATGCAGAAAATACTCATGACTTTGGCTTTCTTTCTTACCTTGGTGTCATTTTTTTTTTTCTTATTTGTTTCTTTTTTTATTTCTTTTTCTTCTCTCTGTCTCTCTCTCTCTTTTTTTCTTGGTGTCATTTAAGTATTAATATTATGTTAACATTTTTGAGGAAAAAATAGGATCTTAATTGTTCTGAGGATTAAAAGGCTCTTTTAGTTCAGTGTTATCAATTTGTCATGATTTCGTAAATGCAGTTAAAGGCCATTGAAAATCCTTTTTTTGCAGGATTTTTCTCTGACGTCAGCCTGAGCATTGTTAATTGCCTAGACTTAGCCGGGTATGCCAGATGGTCAGGTTCTTCCCTCAGCCTGGGGTCCAGATCCTGTGATTGGGATCCTCTGATCCCCTTCACTAAGGGATGCACCTTTAGGGACCTGTTTAATTTCTTTCTCTTTGGATTGTTCCTCGGATTCCCAGTCAGAATCATTCTTGGGGCCTGTATTCTAAGCACAGGAATTTTAACTCTTGGCAGAAATTTAGGGGTCTTTTCTAGCAGAATGATTTTAGATTTGTCTACTGCTACATATGCCATCTCCCAGCTGAAGTTCAAGTGTGTACATAGTGCATTCTGTTAACAGCTACCTAGGTGGAAATTGTTCTAGGGTCTTAACTATTCTTTTTTTTTTTTGTAACTATTCTTAATTGATATTTGGTAATTAGTAAGGATTTAATAAAGTTGTGTTGAATGGGCAGGTCAGTGAGCAGATGGCTGATCTAAGCAGAACCTTCTTTGGTAGTCTATTTATAATTCAGATTTTATTTTCTCAGATGTATTTTTTTAAGCCTTTGTTTTCCTCAGCAAACCAGCTTTTTGGAGCCCATGTGATTGGAAGCAGCAGGTGCTTGTGGGAATGAGGCTTCCTGGAGAACACACCTGCAGGATGTCAAGGGTCTCCTGGGATGACTTATAATAATAACAACTGTAACAACTAGTGTTATTTGCATTGGCATTAGCTTCATGCAGTCTTCCTAATGACCCTCTGGCATTAGACCTGAATTGTAGAGGTGGAGTATGAGGCTCATAGTGCTTGTGTTTCAGTAACTATTGTATAACGTATCACCCTGAAACTCAGTGGCTTAAAACAACAGTGATTTTTCCTCATGATTCTGTGAGTTGGTGTTAGAGAATTTCTCCTGGGGTCACTTGCGTGACTTAATCCAGTGCAGGAGACACAATTCAATCCCTGGGTCAGGAAGCTCCCCAGCTCAGCCTGACTGCAGCTGAAATGTCCAAGATGACTTCACTCACATGACTAAGGTCTGGGTTTACCTCTGTGAGGCCTCTCTCTGCACATCTCCCTGCCCATGTCAACTGCTTCCAAGAGTATGAAAGTAGCAGCTGCCAGGCTTTTAATAGCTAGGCCCAGAACTGGCCCTGCTCACTTGCCCTGTGTCCTGTGGCTCAAAAACTGGCCAGAAGGCGGGAGATAGATGCCATCCCCCTTCTTCTGCTTTTTTGCTAATGGTTTTGTTTAGATACAGTTCACACACTGTACGGTTCTCCTGTTTCCAAGTGTATAATCCTGTGGTTTCTGATATATTCACAGAGTTGTGTGACCGCCACCATTAATTTTAGAAAGTTTTCATCATCTTGAAAAGAAACCCTTTGGCAGTTACTCTCCATTTCCTTAACTTTCCTCCTCCATTAATCTACTTTCTGTCTCTGTAGATTTGTCTGTGTTGAACCTTGAGCCACGCAGTATGCAGTCTTTTATGACTGGCTCCTTTCACTTAGTGTAATATTTTCAAGGTTCATCCACATTGTAGAAGTACCAGTGCTCCATTACTTTGCCAAATAATATTTTATTGTATGGATGTATCATGTTTTCATCCATTCATTAGCCGATGGACATTTGGATATCTGCTTTGGGGCTATTGTGAATAATAAATAATGGCTATTACAAACATGGTTGCAAAATAGACTCCATCTCACTAGGCGGAACAGGGACTTCCCAGGTGGCTCAGTGGTAAGGAATCCGCCTGCCAGTGCAGGAGATGCAGGAGAGATGCGATCAGTCCCTGGGTAGGGAAGATTCCCTGGTGGAGGAAATGGCAAACCACTCCAGTGAATATTCTTGCCTGCAGAATCCAATGGACAGAGGAGCCTAGCAGGCTACAGTCCATAAGGTCACAAAGAGTCAGACACCAATGAGCAACTGAGCATGCACACACTAGAAGGAACAGTGTGTAAATACAGAGTGAAAGGAACTATTGGTGGCCATCTTGGCAGACAGGCCACCATGCTCCAATCTTTGCTTTTAGCAATTCACATTCTTTCCATCTGCAAAGTAGACCCACCCCCTTATAAGACTACCCGAAGTCTCATGCACTAACTACCTTGGCTTGGAGTTAAGGCTGAGGATGGCCTCTAACCAGCTATGCTGCTTCCTTCACTCCCTGCTCCTCATTCTCATTCTGCCCAACCCTACAGAGAGATCAAACAAAGTAGGAGCATCTCCATACAGCTCTCCTTCCTGTATCCCACACCTCCCATAGAACCTACCACTCCTCAGTGTTTCAGCTGCACCCCATAAAGAATGCCTTCAAAGCACTTCCTCTGCAAATTCAGTTAGGTTTCATGTTCTCTCTAGAGAGCCTCTTTACATTCTGGCGCCACTCAACTTGATTCTTTCTGTTTTAGTTTAGGCTTTCACCGTTTATGTTACTCAAGACTTGTAAGACTGTATGTGATGGAATCTCAGCCTTAAACACTAACTTACAACAGAGGATCATCAGAGACCTGAGCAAAGGCCCCAAATGATAGGTGGTGACCAAAACAGACAAGAAAAGGGGTCACTGAGTAAACTGAGGCAACACAAGGAGCCAAAACTGCTACAAAAAAAAAAAAAAGAGGAAGGAATCTTATCATATTGTTAGATATGCAGGGAGATTTCTTATTGAAACAAAAGTAGGGATGCTGTGTAAGAAGCAACTCAGGAAACAACAGCTCTGAGACAGGGAGCACAAGTCAGCTCAAGGACTGGGCTCAGAGACCCATTTGGAAAGCCAGGTCTTATCAAACCGGAACTTATGGAGGTTTACATATGTTTTGGCTGCCTATTGCTGTGTAGTAAATCAGCCCACATTTTGGCGTTCAAAATTCTAGAATTGGGGCAGAACTTGGCAGGAAAGCTTTGTCTCTGTTCCCTGGGGGCTGAAACAGAGGATAGCCAGGGTACTCAGTTGAGTGTGTGCTTTCTACCCCTGAATGGGAATTTACAAATGTCCCTCCTTGATTTTCATATTTATAGCTGTCTAAAGGAGGTACTCTTGGCCTGGCTTATACCTGCATTACAGAGGAAGCTCTTTGATTTGGCAGACTCTTTGGAAGGGAGAGAAGGGTAGGAGCAACACTGTGGCCTTCTCACTGCTGGGAGGGGTCAGGTGGACACCTCTCCTTATCCATATCCAGTCCAGGCTTGGGCTTTTCCACTGTTACTGGCTTGATCTGACACTCTTATTCCCCATGAAAGTTCAAGTTCTATAGTATTCTGTCAGTAGTTTCTGTTTCAGTGAAAGTTTGTGCTTCTTCACTATAACAAGAAATTGTTCTTTCAAATGCAAAAACAAACGAAAAAACCCGAACCCATGTGGTCCCCCCACACCTCCCATAGAACCTACCACTCCTCAGTGTTTCAGCTGCACCCCATAAAGAATGCCTTCAAAGCACTTCCTCTGCAAATTCAGTTAGGTTTCATGTTCTCTCTAGAGAGCCTCTTTACATTCTGGCGCCACTCAACTTGATTCTTTCTGTTTTAGTTTAGGCTTTCACCGTTTATGTTACTCAAGACTTGTAAGACTGTATGTGATGGAATCTCAGCCTTAAACACTAACTTACAACAGAGGATCATCAGAGACCTGAGCAAAGGCCCCAAATGATAGGTGGTGACCAAAACAGACAAGAAAAGGGGTCACTGAGTAAACTGAGGCAACACAAGGAGCCAAAACTGCTACAAAAAAAAAAAAAAGAGGAAGGAATCTTATCATATTGTTAGATATGCAGGGAGATTTCTTATTGAAACAAAAGTAGGGATGCTGTGTAAGAAGCAACTCAGGAAACAACAGCTCTGAGACAGGGAGCACAAGTCAGCTCAAGGACTGGGCTCAGAGACCCATTTGGAAAGCCAGGTCTTATCAAACCGGAACTTATGGAGGTTTACATATGTTTTGGCTGCCTATTGCTGTGTAGTAAATCAGCCCACATTTTGGCGTTCAAAATTCTAGAATTGGGGCAGAACTTGGCAGGAAAGCTTTGTCTCTGTTCCCTGGGGGCTGAAACAGAGGATAGCCAGGGTACTCAGTTGAGTGTGTGCTTTCTACCCCTGAATGGGAATTTACAAATGTCCCTCCTTGATTTTCATATTTATAGCTGTCTAAAGGAGGTACTCTTGGCCTGGCTTATACCTGCATTACAGAGGAAGCTCTTTGATTTGGCAGACTCTTTGGAAGGGAGAGAAGGGTAGGAGCAACACTGTGGCCTTCTCACTGCTGGGAGGGGTCAGGTGGACACCTCTCCTTATCCATATCCAGTCCAGGCTTGGGCTTTTCCACTGTTACTGGCTTGATCTGACACTCTTATTCCCCATGAAAGTTCAAGTTCTATAGTATTCTGTCAGTAGTTTCTGTTTCAGTGAAAGTTTGTGCTTCTTCACTATAACAAGAAATTGTTCTTTCAAATGCAAAAACAAACGAAAAAACCCGAACCCATCTGGTGTCCCTCTCCCTCCATTGTGGCTGACTGGGGCCCACAGATGACCACCTCAGGAGGGTTGAGCTCCTTTGGCATCAGAGTGTAAAAGTGGCAACTGCCAGGCCCTCCTTTAAAAAAAAAGAAACAAAAAACTTTTCATTTTACTTCTAATTTGGAAAAAATTCCAGACTTACAAAAGCTTTGCAGATATAGTACAAGCGATTCTGTATATCTTTCACCCAGATTTCTCCAAACCTTACGTAACGTACATGTAATGATCTGCCTGCTTTTTCACTGCCCAGACTCGGAACTTTCAGCATGTCACTTCCATCACACTCTCTCAGCCACAGGTCTAGGCAGCAAAGTGTCAAGGGGAGCGGAATAGACTACTCTCCATGGGCTGGTGGCAAAGCCACATGCAAAATGGCGCATGGGTGGGTGGATCTTCAGAAACTTTACCCCCAAGTCCCAGTGGTGTGAGCTCATGTTCAGTGAAGCATTCTGAATAACAAAAGTCTTTCTAGGTTCTTGTGAATATGCCATAGTAACAACAGTGTTTAAAGTGGCAATTAAACACAGTAGCATCTCCAGTCTCATGGCAGAAAATAGGCCATCTGTCTTTTTAAGGAAAACTCTGTGAATCGGTTAGAAAGTCATGAAGTCAGAGGTTTTTAAATTCTGTCACCAAAGCTGAAGTGGCTCCCACTCAGATACCTCAAATCATGGGAAGTGTCAGAGTCCTCAGCTGATCACGCTCCTGAACTCAGGGAAGATATCACTCACAAATTCCAGCTCTGTCCACTCAGCCCAAGTGTGGCTTCCGAAGCCTCCTTACCAGAGGGCCCTAGGCAGCTACTTGGAATAAGGCGTTACTTGTTAGGGTTAGATAGGATGCGACCATTTACCATTTCTTGTTAGCCAACCGCCCTCTTTCTTTTTCTTTTTTAAAGATGTATTTATTTATTTATTTTGGGGGAGTGGGGTGGGAAGGGACGGGAGCAGGCAGGCTACTTCTATTCGTCTTTCATTTGTCTATTTTCATCCATCTTTGTTCTTCGGCCTATGTGGGCCTCCCATCGCAGTGGCCTCTGTTGTCGCAGAGCACCGGCTCTGGGCGCATGCGCTCCAGAGCTCCAGCTCGGTAATTGGACACATGAGTCCAGCCGCTCTGCGGCACGTGGGATCTTCCCAGGCCAGGGATCAAACCGGCGCCCCTTGCACTGCAAGGCGGTGTCCTTACCCACTGGACCACCAGGGAAGCCCCGCCCTCTTTATTAGGGATATGGAAATACAGAGAGGTTTAGTGACTTGCCTGGGTCTGTGAGTTTTGACCAGGATGTAAGTCCTGATTCCAAGCTAAATGCATTTCCTCTTTATGGCATGCTGCTGAGATCTAGCACTGATTTCACAGCATTCCCAGACAGCCATCAGAGGAAAGTACCTTCTTCCCAGCCCACTCCCCCCGCCGTCTCCTTGTGCCCCCACCCCACAGAAACAAACACAAAAACCTGGTACTTACAACAGAGTACCTCTTTCCTAGTAGACAGTTGATGAGTGTGATAAAAGCTGGATTCAAATCCCCTTAACAGTGGAACCTGGACAGATTGTTGCATCCTTTTGTAGGGCTCCCCAGGTGGTGCTAGTGCTAAAGAACCTGCCTGCCAGTGCAGGAGATGTAAGAGACTCAGGTTCCATCCCTAAGTCGGGCAGATCCCCTGGAGGAGGCATTTGTCAGCTTCATGAAGGTGGTTTTTTCTCTCCTTCATCTCTGCTTCCACAGAGCCTAGGACAGAGTTGGCACGTGGTATATGCTCAGTAAATGCTTGCTGGCTGGATGGAAATATCACCAGTTTGAAAGGTGGTTGTGAATTCATATTCCGTTTTTCATCGCCTTTCCCTTTGAGACTCTACGCTTGCTATTTAACTCTTGTGGGTTCAGATCCTGGGGTTTTATTCATGATCTTTTGGGTTAGGACTGATACTGGCAACGTATTGACATGGAATGAAATGAAACTACTTCAGTAGAGTCCCTGGGATGTCCGCATGGAGTTCAGAAGGCTGACTGGCCTTTGAACAGGGTTTCTGAACCTGTAAAATGTGCCTGTTCTTGCTCTTTGTAATCTGAAGAAGTGAAAGGGGAGCACCTGTGTCAGGAGAGCCCTGCCAGGTCACTGGCCTACCAGCTAGCTGCCGACTAGCCTTTCCCCGACCTCGTCCTCAGTCAGGGTGAGGGCTGGTGGCGTGGCCTGGCTCCCTGCATTCTCCCTTCCATGTCTGGCACTACTCTTTCACTCAGCTCAGGGATAAACAAGGAAGGAGTTGAAGGTTCTGGTAACTCAGCTGATTGGCTTGAGGTCTGGAATTATGGCTTGGCTTGTTTGAGCCTTTTATGCTTTTTTTTTTTTTTTAATCAGAAAGTCTGATCAGGCATTTTCATTGCCTTGGGAAGCCTTTTCGGCATAGATAAAGTCCAGCTCAGTACCTTCCTTCTTCACCAGGTGTCAAATGACAGAATGTCCCAGCAAGGACGCTGTGTGGTGCCACTGAAAGCACTGGCCCAGGAATTTAGGTGGAGTCTCTCCAGTTTCCTGAGCTGCTTCCTTATCTGTAATCTCGTGATCATAGGATTCTGACGAAGCGTGAAGTGATAACCGTTCAGTGTAAAGGGAAGGGAGGATTCAGCACTCTGCCTTGGCCTTCACCACTTTTCTGAATTTTTGCTTATGGGTGGATGGGGTGATGAAGACAGGAAGCCCTCAGGGGACAGGGGGAACCAGCTGCTGAGAAGCATCCCTGATCTCCCTCGGCATCCCCCCACCACCAGCCTGAGGCAGCCGTGGCACCCACAACTCCAGAGTCCTATCATCTACCTTATAACTGTCTCCCCCTTCCTGCTCTTGCCCCTGCTGTCTGTTTTCTCTCCAGACCCTCTAGAAGCTTCTCTTGTCACTCAGAGGAAAAGCCAGTCCTTGGGGAACCAGCCAGGCCCTCTGTGGGCGGGCTGCCCCCACATTGCTGCGGTGCCCCTTGATACCTGTGTGTTTGCCATTCCCTTTCCCTCTGCCTTTCTCTCTCCTCCGAAGTCGATCGGACCTGCGCCCTTTGGGTTCTTGCTCAGCTGTCACCTAGTCAGAGAGGCTGCCAGCCATCTTCCCTCTCCCCACCTCATCACGGCACCTCCCCACTCTGCCCACCTCTTTTCCTTCCCAACACATTATTCATGGGTTCCTTGGCTGCCTTTCTCCTCCTGCTGAAACACAAGTTGCTTGAAGGCAGGGACCTTTGGCCATCATGTTCACCACTCATTTCCAAGGACGTGTTGGCTGGCCGGGTGTCTCCTTTCCCGTTGTTTTCTGCCTGCAGGTGTCTGGCTGGCCGGGTGTTCTGTTCTGTTTCGTGCTGCGGGATAAACAAGGAAGGAGTTGAAGGTTCTGGTAACTCAGCTGATTGGCTTGAGGTCTGGAATTATGGCTTGGCTTGTTTGAGCCTTTTATGCTTTTTTTTTTTTTTTTAATCAGAAAGTCTGATCAGGCATTTTCATTGCCTTGGGAAGCCTTTTCGGCATAGATAAAGTCCAGCTCAGTACCTTCCTTCTTCACCAGGTGTCAAATGACAGAATGTCCCAGCAAGGACGCTGTGTGGTGCCACTGAAAGCACTGGCCCAGGAATTTAGGTGGAGTCTCTCCAGTTTCCTGAGCTGCTTCCTTATCTGTAATCTCGTGATCATAGGATTCTGACGAAGCGTGAAGTGATAACCGTTCAGTGTAAAGGGAAGGGAGGATTCAGCACTCTGCCTTGGCCTTCACCACTTTTCTGAATTTTTGCTTATGGGTGGATGGGGTGATGAAGACAGGAAGCCCTCAGGGGACAGGGGGAACCAGCTGCTGAGAAGCATCCCTGATCTCCCTCGGCATCCCCCCACCACCAGCCTGAGGCAGCCGTGGCACCCACAACTCCAGAGTCCTATCATCTACCTTATAACTGTCTCCCCCTTCCTGCTCTTGCCCCTGCTGTCTGTTTTCTCTCCAGACCCTCTAGAAGCTTCTCTTGTCACTCAGAGGAAAAGCCAGTCCTTGGGGAACCAGCCAGGCCCTCTGTGGGCGGGCTGCCCCCACATTGCTGCGGTGCCCCTTGATACCTGTGTGTTTGCCATTCCCTTTCCCTCTGCCTTTCTCTCTCCTCCGAAGTCGATCGGACCTGCGCCCTTTGGGTTCTTGCTCAGCTGTCACCTAGTCAGAGAGGCTGCCAGCCATCTTCCCTCTCCCCACCTCATCACGGCACCTCCCCACTCTGCCCACCTCTTTTCCTTCCCAACACATTATTCATGGGTTCCTTGGCTGCCTTTCTCCTCCTGCTGAAACACAAGTTGCTTGAAGGCAGGGACCTTTGGCCATCATGTTCACCACTCATTTCCAAGGACGTGTTGGCTGGCCGGGTGTCTCCTTTCCCGTTGTTTTCTGCCTGCGCAGGTGTCTCTGCGGCACTTTCCTCTTCCTCCTCCTCGTCTCTGTACAGAATCCTGGGAATGGTTCTGAGTTTTTGCTGTGTGTCAGGTGGTGCTGAGCACTGCATCTTCCAGCATTTAATGAGGGTGACATCTCTATGTAGTGAGTCTTATTCAAAAAGAGTTTGCCCAAGGTCAGGCTTCCGTGGTGGCTCAGATGTGAAGAATCTGCCTGCAATGAGGGAAGATACAGGTTCAATACCCGGGTCAGGAAGATCCCTTGGTGAAGGGAAAGGCAACCTACTCCAGTATTACCTGGGAAATGCCATGTACAGAGGAGCCTGGTAGGCTGCAGTCCATGGGACCGGAAAGACTGAGCGACTAACACTTTGCCCAAGGTTAGAGTTAGTAAATGGTGAGTGAACATTCTAACACCACGTTTGACCCAAGAACCTGTTCCCTGTGATGATGTCCCAGAGGCCCCTCCCCTGGGATAGGCACCAGAGCCTGAGGACTCTCCTCCCCTTGCGCCTTCCAGTCTGGCCAAGGTCTGTGCTTGGTCTACTTTGTGCTTCCTTCTTGGTCTCTAGGTTTATCCTCATCTCTGTCTTCTTCATGGCAAGAGTTGACTCTCTTGCAAAATACTTCTTTATATCTTTTCCTCACTTCCTCTTTGTTCAATTAATTCGTTTAAACTTTGTCCTTCCTTTCGCATCTCTTAGCACATGTTCTAGGGCATTCAGTTGGACCTTCTAGTGACCAAATGACATTTTCATGGAATTCCTTGGAAAAAGTGCCCTGTTGTCTCTCATGGGCCTGGTCTGGGCTCTTTAAAATTTTAAGCAAGCCTGTTGGGATTGGGAAACTTGTGGTTTCTGACCCAGCAAATGGGTCTGTTCACACAGACTCTCTGCTGAGGGAGGAGAAACAGAACAGTGGCCACAGCAGAGAGGTCTCTAGAAAGGGAGGAGGAGGAAGGTATGGAGGAAGAGGGATGAGTGGGAGACAGTAGGGTTCCCAGAGCTAGCACAGGAACTGCCAGTTAGTAGGGCTTCCAGAAAGATCTACAGAAAGCACGAATCCCCAGGCCTATCCAGGTGAAGGCCCAGAAACTGGGGGCTCAAGGGACAGTTGCCGCTGGTCTGATCCAGTCTGAACGTGGCTTCACAACCAGGAGAAGGTGGGCTGCTCATGGAGTTCTCCAAAGACTTGTGGCTCGCGACTTGAGCTGTGACACCAGTTGTCTCTGTCAGCACTGCAGGCCTCCCCTCACCCGGGAGGGCTGGGACTGTGGCCCAATGGGCTTGCTCAACTGCTCCTTCTTACTTTTGTCCGTGTCTCTTGGCTTCCACTTAGTTTGAGGCTTTGCTGTTGGCCTAGGTTTCTGTGTGATAGGCCAGAAGTTTTTATTTCCCTGCAGATAAAGAAGATACAGGGAACAGTTCCCCACCTAACCCTTGGTCATGCCAGAGTAGAAGCTATGCAAGTTAAGGATTTAAACATTTCTTTTGCCCTCCTGAATGGTTTTCCATTGTTCTTAGAATAAAGATCAACATTCTGAAAGGCCTTGCGAGGTCCTTTGTGGTCTCTTTGTGGTCTCTCTAGCCTTGCCAGCAAATTCTGTGTCACTTCCTCAACCTCCCTAGGCCTCTTCTCCCATATGGCTTTTGCAAATAGTATTTCCTCTGTATGGTTTGCAAAATTCATGCCTGTCTTGACTCAGGGCAAGTAACTCTGATAATCCTCCCATTTCCCTCTTGTGTCTCTTCAGTGATGCTGAGTGGTAGCTTACCCCCTCCCCAACTCCAAGGCAGTCTAGGTCAGCTTTCTGTCCTTCCTTGTGCTCTCTGGGTTTGTAATTTTACAACCTTGACTCTACTTAGAGAATTAAGGTCTCCACCACTGTGCAGAAGGGTCCTGATAGCAGAGACCTTGTCTAATTCAACTGCCACTTGATTTCCCCAGTAAGCACTTGTTGAGTGACGAAAGAGAAAGACGAGTTGAAAGATAATGCAGGAGAAGAGGATAGGGTGAGTTTCTGGAATAAACTTTGTCAAATTGTTAAACTCTGGACTTGAGTTTGCTGAAAAGACCATTTACACTACTTATCTCTCCCAGAGCTAGCACAGGAACTGCCAGTTAGTAGGGCTTCCAGAAAGATCTACAGAAAGCACGAATCCCCAGGCCTATCCAGGTGAAGGCCCAGAAACTGGGGCTCAAGGGACAGTTGCCGCTGGTCTGATCCAGTCTGAACGTGGCTTCACAACCAGGAGAAGGTGGGCTGCTCATGGAGTTCTCCAAAGACTTGTGGCTCGCGACTTGAGCTGTGACACCAGTTGTCTCTGTCAGCACTGCAGGCCTCCCCTCACCCGGGAGGGCTGGGACTGTGGCCCAATGGGCTTGCTCAACTGCTCCTTCTTACTTTTGTCCGTGTCTCTTGGCTTCCACTTAGTTTGAGGCTTTGCTGTTGGCCTAGGTTTCTGTGTGATAGGCCAGAAGTTTTTATTTCCCTGCAGATAAAGAAGATACAGGGAACAGTTCCCCACCTAACCCTTGGTCATGCCAGAGTAGAAGCTATGCAAGTTAAGGATTTAAACATTTCTTTTGCCCTCCTGAATGGTTTTCCATTGTTCTTAGAATAAAGATCAACATTCTGAAAGGCCTTGCGAGGTCCTTTGTGGTCTCTTTGTGGTCTCTCTAGCCTTGCCAGCAAATTCTGTGTCACTTCCTCAACCTCCCTAGGCCTCTTCTCCCATATGGCTTTTGCAAATAGTATTTCCTCTGTATGGTTTGCAAAATTCATGCCTGTCTTGACTCAGGGCAAGTAACTCTGATAATCCTCCCATTTCCCTCTTGTGTCTCTTCAGTGATGCTGAGTGGTAGCTTACCCCCTCCCCAACTCCAAGGCAGTCTAGGTCAGCTTTCTGTCCTTCCTTGTGCTCTCTGGGTTTGTAATTTTACAACCTTGACTCTACTTAGAGAATTAAGGTCTCCACCACTGTGCAGAAGGGTCCTGATAGCAGAGACCTTGTCTAATTCAACTGCCACTTGATTTCCCCAGTAAGCACTTGTTGAGTGACGAAAGAGAAAGACGAGTTGAAAGATAATGCAGGAGAAGAGGATAGGGTGAGTTTCTGGAATAAACTTTGTCAAATTGTTAAACTCTGGACTTGAGTTTGCTGAAAAGACCATTTACACTACTTATCTCTCCCTCAGTAATTCATGTCTTGGTCTGGGCTCTGAGCAGAACTCACTGTGCAGCACTGCTGCAGCGCTGGCAGAACTGCGAGGGGTATTTCGTTTGGGTCAGTTTTGCCTCCACGGAGAGGTTTCGTCCCTGAGCGTAGTAACAACTCTCACAGAAAAAAATGTTTTCTACTCATAGTGCAGATACCCCATTATCTCAGATTGCTGATTTCCTTGGCAGTTCTTTCTTACATGCACGTCATTTGCACCTGACTGCCATTGTAATGTAGATTCCGTTGTGTATTCTGTGCACCCCAGCCTCTCCCCCACTTACTTTGTCATAAGCAAATCTCCTAGGGCAGGGTTTCTCAACTTCAGCACATTGATATATGGGCTAGATATTTTTGGTGGGGGAAGTAGGGAGCTGCCTGTGCATTGTGCAATGTTTAGTAGCGTCTCTGGCCTCGACCCACTAAATGCCGGTAGTATCTGCTCAGTTATGACAGAGAACAATGCCTGGTCCAGACGTTACCAGATCTTCCCTGGGGGGCCAGATCACCTGCCTTCGAGAACCACTGCTGTAGAGTCTTCATAAGAAAACTGTAAGCTGGACTTTTGAGCCCTGTGGAGAAAAGGCCTTCCTAATCAGCTTCATCAGCAGCTAAAAAATTCATGACTTTTTCTGGTGTCTGGCCCAGGAAGAGTCCTCCAGGAACCTGGAGTCATAAAGACTTCCCTTGTGCCCACCTTTACTGGACAGACAAGCTTTGTTTCTGAGGCTCTGTGTAGGTGAGACTAGATCAGTGTGTCTGATATGAATTCCTAGATTAAAACTAGCAGGACAAGAAGAGTTTGAGGCCAGTGGTCCAAGTGTTTGCACATTTAAAATTAATTATTAATTGTTGAATAATAAAAGCTAAATAAAAGAGCTAATAGTTATCAAGTAGTTATGGTGTGTTTTTATGAGTCAACTCCTTTCATCCTGAGAACAAGCCTGTGAGGTAGGTCTTTGTCATCCTCATCATATAGATCAGGAGTCCCTAACCCCTTGGCCACAGACTGGCACCAGTCCTTGGCCTGTTAGGAACTGGGCTGCACAGCAGAAGGTGAGCAGCGGGAGAACAAGCAAAACTTCATCTGTATTTGCAGTGGCTCCGCATCACTCATGTTATGGCCTGAGCTCCGCCTCCTGTCAGTTCATTAACAGGGTTAGCTTCTCATAGGAGTGTGAACCCTACTGTGAACTGTACTTGGGAGGGACCAGGGTTGTGGGCTGCTTATAAGAATCATCCTGAAACCATCCTCCGGGCCCCGTCCATGGAAAAATTTCTTCCTTGAAACAGGTCCCCCATGCCAGAAAGTTGGGGATCACTGGTATAAGGTGAAGGAACTGAAGCAGAGAAACCATGGAACTTGTTCATGGTACTACAGCTTGGAAGAGGTGGAGCTGAGGTTCAGACCCACCAGTCTAACCCCCAAACCTGTCCTCCTCAGTGACTACCGTTTCCTGAGCACCAAGTGAGGTGCCCGGCACTGGGCTGAGAGCTTTATGGACATGGCTTTGATTCTGGTAGGTAGTCCTTCTGGGTAGGTTTTCCCAGCTCTTACACAGGGGGCATCTGAGTCTTAGAGGCTGTAGATCTTGACCGTGGTCCCCACAGGGATCTGACCCAGAGCCTGACATGCTTCCATGTATCATGTGGCCTCCCATGAATGAGTAAAAGTTTTGGGGTGTTTTTGTTGGTTTGTTTTATATAACTTTGTCTTTCTCTTTCCTTGGAATCTCACCACTCACTCCTTCAACAATTGTTAAATGCCTTGTGTAATTCAGTGCCAAGCACTAAATAAATGTTGCTGTTTCTAGTTAGATCTTATTTAGGTGCTTTGTGTACTTGTTTAATCCATAGAGCAGTCCTGTCCTGGTGGTTTCCTATTTCAGAGATGAGGACACAGGTTTGGAGAGATGAATTGAACTGGTCTAAAGTCAGAGAGTAACTGCCTGAGCCATGAATTGAACCCAGGTCTGTCTGCTTTCAAATTGTTTTCTTAGCTCATTTACATTCCATTAAGAAATACTCTTGAAATACCTCTAATATTAATAATGTTTATATATAATACTTTGTGTATAATGTGTGTAATGTTCAGGAGTCCCTAACCCCTTGGCCACAGACTGGCACCAGTCCTTGGCCTGTTAGGAACTGGGCTGCACAGCAGAAGGTGAGCAGCGGAGAACAAGCAAAACTTCATCTGTATTTGCAGTGGCTCCGCATCACTCATGTTATGGCCTGAGCTCCGCCTCCTGTCAGTTCATTAACAGGGTTAGCTTCTCATAGGAGTGTGAACCCTACTGTGAACTGTACTTGGGAGGGACCAGGGTTGTGGGCTGCTTATAAGAATCATCCTGAAACCATCCTCCGGGCCCCGTCCATGGAAAAATTTCTTCCTTGAAACAGGTCCCCCATGCCAGAAAGTTGGGGATCACTGGTATAAGGTGAAGGAACTGAAGCAGAGAAACCATGGAACTTGTTCATGGTACTACAGCTTGGAAGAGGTGGAGCTGAGGTTCAGACCCACCAGTCTAACCCCCAAACCTGTCCTCCTCAGTGACTACCGTTTCCTGAGCACCAAGTGAGGTGCCCGGCACTGGGCTGAGAGCTTTATGGACATGGCTTTGATTCTGGTAGGTAGTCCTTCTGGGTAGGTTTTCCCAGCTCTTACACAGGGGGAATCTGAGTCTTAGAGAGGCTGTAGATCTTGACCGTGGTCCCCACAGGGATCTGACCCAGAGCCTGACATGCTTCCATGTATCATGTGGCCTCCCATGAATGAGTAAAAGTTTTGGGGTGTTTTTGTTGGTTTGTTTTATATAACTTTGTCTTTCTCTTTTCCTTGGAATCTCACCACTCACTCCTTCAACAATTGTTAAATGCCTTGTGTAATTCAGTGCCAAGCACTAAATAAATGTTGCTGTTTCTAGTTAGATCTTATTTAGGTGCTTTGTGTACTTGTTTAATCCATAGAGCAGTCCTGTCC
This sequence comes from Tragulus kanchil, assembly GCA_022376925.1. Lineage (NCBI taxonomy): Eukaryota > Metazoa > Chordata > Mammalia > Artiodactyla > Tragulidae > Tragulus > Tragulus kanchil. The sequence continues at coordinate 37,016,367 of JAIOJX010000029.1, read as the reverse complement.
TGGTGGTTTCCTATTTCAGAGATGAGGACACAGGTTTGGAGAGATGAATTGAACTGGTCTAAAGTCAGAGAGTAACTGCCTGAGCCATGAATTGAACCCAGGTCTGTCTGCTTTCAAATTGTTTTCTTAGCTCATTTACATTCCATTAAGAAATACTCTTGAAATACCTCTAATATTAATAATGTTTATATATAATACTTTGTGTATAATGTGTGTAATGTTCATCATAATAACATGCACTGTTAGCAGCAGTGAAGAGGCAGGCTCCCCTGTCTCTCTGGGACACATCCAGTTGCAACTCTTCACAAAAGCAGGTGAAGCCTTCCTCTCATGAGTGGATGGACTCTTGGCAGTAGATTTGATTCTCATCCCGGTGTTTGTGACCTCTGGCTTTAGCTCAGCAGATCTCCTTAGCTAGGCCTGTGCTTAAATGGAGTCCTGTCCCCTGTCCTTGCACTCCCTAGTGACTGCACTAGGTCTAGGACCTGGTGTCACATGAAGACAGTCTGGTCACAAGAACGCTGGGGGACCATAGGCTCCTAAAGATGGCCTTGGGTTTTTCCATCTTCTTGGATATAGAGACACAGTCTGTTTTGGTCAAGAGCCTTTTCAAAAGCCTTGGCCCGCCCCGTGCTCAGGGGTAATGGAGTATGAAAGGGCAGCTGCTCTTTGTAGATCCAGTTTGCTCAGCTGGTTGGGGGCATGTGCAGGTTGGCCGGACAAGGCTGGCGCAGAAAACAGGTGTCTGCAGTCCTGCCTGCCCCCTGACCACACTGCTGGGCTGTTTTATCAGCCTCCTCGCCCCTATCTCCTTCCAGGTGCAGTCAGGGTTTTCTGCTATAATACTGCTTTCACCCAGTCTTAAAACTTTAAATGCCTTTCCTTCACACTCCCATAAGTGTTTTACAGTTAGGTTGGTATAAACAATGAGGAAATTGGTTTGTGGGCAAGGAAAGGAAGGCTGCTTTTGGTAAAACGCATCCAGGAAAACTGAGAGGTGCAGGTGGGATTGGAGCCAGGACCAAGGTGTTGGGGTGCCCTGTGAGTAGGAGGCCACTGAGGGTGCAGAGGGGTCTTTCCCTAGGACGAACCCTTCCAAATAAACACTAGTGAGACTAGCCCTGCCAAGAGGCGGCCCAGGACCAGAGCACAAGGCCTGAGACTCTGCCTGCACCCCTGCTATTGTGGCCTGGTGCCCACGGCCACCTGCTTCCCCGCGGTCACTGTGGTTAGCCACAGGGGAAACGTCTATATTCTGCTTATATTGTGGCTCCTCAGAGCTGAGATGCTCTAAAAGATGGGATGCAACCCAGGATGACTAACTAAAATGCTAATGTTGGCATTGAAGATGGTGAGGATTGGCATCAGCATTAGTAGACGCTGGCATGGGTGTGGGGTCAAGCCCAGTGTGGTCGGGGCGAGCAGAGTGGTTTCTCCAGACCCAGATTCAGTGCAGCTCGTCTGGACCCAGGCCACTGCTCCTGCGGTACAACCGGCTCTCACACAGAAAAACACAGCTTGGTTTTTTTAAAAGAACTTAAATTATAGGAATATCTCTTCCTTATAAAAAGTAAATAACACCCATACTTTTGCTGTCCAGAGACAACAGTTAATATTTTCTTATAAATCTTTTGGTCTGTGTTTATTAGTTCTTTATGATTCAGCCCTTTTTGAAATTTGACTATCCATCCAGGAGATGTATTTGCAGCTGATGTAAGTGCTGCAAATAAGTATGGTTGGGTGTTTCGGATTTTTTTTCTTCTTTTTAAATTTATCAACTTAAAAAAATTGATAAATTTAAATGCAGCTGGGTCTCCTCAGCTGCATTCTGGCCCCGCAGGATAGGGGAGTCTGGGGAGCGGTGAGCAGTGGCTTTCCGGGAGGCCTCCATGCTGACTGCATGCCTGGCGCCCACCCCACCCCAAGCTCTACAGTACACAGTGCTTTTCCTTCTAGCCATCTGTTTATTGTTTTTACGGCAACAGTAATACTTACAGTGTATTATCTGCTTGCTTTGTGCCTGTTACTGTGCTGCTTTTCAAGAAGTTAGTCATCTGATCTTTATAACAATCCCAAGAGGTTGCTGGTGGTATTGCCTCCATTTTTCAGGTGAGGAAACCTAGGCATAGAAGTGTGAAGGGAAATGTGTTGTACTAAAATGGACAATGCCAGGTACAGTAGGCTTAGACCCAAGCCAGTGAACCTGCATGTGCAGCAGCTGGACTGGGGCTTAGGGGGAGATACAGGGGGAGTGTACAGGAATGAGGAGGGCCCAGCCCCTCCCCTGAGTGTTGGTCTGGCGGGGGCCGAGAGACCCACGGGGACCGGGCAGCGAGTGGATGGTGGCAGTATTTGTGGCCTGCCCTGGCCTTCTGCTGTTCCACACTTGCCTTGACTGCCTGAGGGAGTGGCTTCCTTCTCCAGGAAACGTGGACTTTCCTATCCACTCTTCTGGAAAGCCTTATCAGCTTACAGCCAGGAAGCTTGCTGCTGTGCGCACCCTTGTAGACAAGCTCAGGCGCATTCAGGGTGGTATAGCTGTAGGTGCCAGCCCTTTAGTTTCAAGAAGGTGCTTCCCTCCTGTCCCAGTGTTGGGCCCAGTGGCTTTTTCCTCAGAACTGTGGTGCAATTGGAAAAGATGACTCACTCCCTAGGGCTGCCTGTAGCACATCCTCAGCCTTCTAGACTCTAGAGGCTTTCTGAAGCTGGAGAAGGGCCCCCTCCCAACACACACACATACACATACAAGTGCATGCACACGGGCACACTTTTCCTTTAGAGGTTGTACCTGTGGGGTGTTGACATGGAGAGCTTTGTTCTTAGGGTCCCAGGCATCAGAATCTTTTCCCAGGATATGCCTGCTTAAAGCATGTAAATCAGAGATGGCCCAGGAAAGACGCCAGTGCCTTTCAATTGCATTTTCCTTAGGGGAAACAATAATATCCATTAGACTTCCTTTTTGGTAGTGTCTTGGTTCTCACAGAGCTCTTCCATTTACCCTTCAGTGGGTCCATTTGTCAGCCTGGAGGATTTCAGAGTGGATGAGATCGCTTTTGAGTTGTTCTTAATGGATAAAAATGGAGTTTTGCTCTTAGAGTAGGTGCATCATGGCTAGTTTATAAAGGATCAGTATTCCCTGGCCCCGCCTCCTCCCCACCAGACCCCTGTCCAGTACCTTGGGTAGCCATGGGTGACCGTGAATTCCTCCCAGGTGTGGGCACAACCCCTTCAGCTGGTGGATCTGGAGGGAAGGCTCAGGAGGGTTCTTCCTCTGGAGAATGAGATGGGCTCTGGGTCCCCCTCTCTCTGGCCCAGCCAGGCCTGGGACCCTGAGTCCTCCGCCCGTGCTTGCTTCACTCCTTTCTAAGACCTCCTCCTAGTCACGTGGATTGAAACTAAAATGGACAATGCCAGGTACAGTAGGCTTAGACCCAAGCCAGTGAACCTGCATGCAGCAGCTGGACTGGGGCTTAGGGGAGATACAGGGGAGTGCAGGATGGGCCCAGCCCTCCCTGAGTGTTGGTCTGGCGGGGCCGAGACCCACGGGACCGGGCAGCAGTGGATGGTGGCAGTATTTGTGGACTGCCCTGGCCTTCTGCTGTTCCACACTTGCCTTGACTGCCTGAGGGAGTGGCTTCCTTCTCCAGGAAACGTGGACTTTCCTATCCACTCTTCTGGAAAGCCTTATCAGCTTACAGCCAGGAAGCTTGCTGCTGTGCGCACCCTTGTAGACAAGCTCAGGCGCATTCAGGGTGGTATAGCTGTAGGTGCCAGCCCTTTAGTTTCAAGAAGGTGCTTCCCTCCTGTCCCAGTGTTGGGCCCAGTGGCTTTTTCCTCAGAACTGTGGTGCAATTGGAAAAGATGACTCACTCCCTAGGGCTGCCTGTAGCACATCCTCAGCCTTCTAGACTCTAGAGGCTTTCTGAAGCTGGAGAAGGGCCCCCTCCCAACACACACACATACACATACAAGTGCATGCACACGGGCACACTTTTCCTTTAGAGGTTGTACCTGTGGGGTGTTGACATGGAGAGCTTTGTTCTTAGGGTCCCAGGCATCAGAATCTTTTCCCAGGATATGCCTGCTTAAAGCATGTAAATCAGAGATGGCCCAGGAAAGACGCCAGTGCCTTTCAATTGCATTTTCCTTAGGGGAAACAATAATATCCATTAGACTTCCTTTTTGGTAGTGTCTTGGTTCTCACAGAGCTCTTCCATTTACCCTTCAGTGGGTCCATTTGTCAGCCTGGAGGATTTCAGAGTGGATGAGATCGCTTTTGAGTTGTTCTTAATGGATAAAAATGGAGTTTTGCTCTTAGAGTAGGTGCATCATGGCTAGTTTATAAAGGATCAGTATTCCCTGGCCCCGCCTCCTCCCCACCAGACCCCTGTCCAGTACCTTGGGTAGCCATGGGTGACCGTGAATTCCTCCCAGGTGTGGGCACAACCCCTTCAGCTGGTGGATCTGGAGGGAAGGCTCAGGAGGGTTCTTCCTCTGGAGAATGAGATGGGCTCTGGGTCCCCCTCTCTCTGGCCCAGCCAGGCCTGGGACCCTGAGTCCTCCGCCCGTGCTTGCTTCACTCCTTTCTAAGACCTCCTCCTAGTCACGTGGATTCCTTCTCAGGTAGAGGGGTGGCCCTGATGCCAGGAACTGCCCTCCACGTTTCAGGAAAGTTCAGGAGGAGCCAAGATCTCTGGAAGGACTTAGACTGACCTGAGTAGGAGAGACACCTTCCTTCAGAACTTCAGCCCTGGCAGGGGCTTCCTGGCTTTTCTTAGGAGCACTCTGCTGTGGCTTCATAGAGTACAGCTGAGCCCATATCTGAGCTTGCTTGCAAGGCCGGCTGCAGTTCTTCCATCTGAGGTAGAAGGTGCAGGACAAATTGTATTCATTCCCTTATTCATTCCACGTTCCCTGTACGCCAGGTCTGCTGAGTAGACCAGGGGCATGGCGTGGTGAGGGACATTTTTATCCAGGTAGAATGAGGACCTAAGGGTCACCAGGCTTTATCTTGGAGATCTAAAGGAATTCCTGGGTGGGACCTCTCCCCTGTGTGGGCCTGGGAGAAGGCGGGGGAGGGGCTGGTAGGAGGATTCTTGGGGTTGCCAACTCCAGCGGCTGCTGTGGTGGGGAGGGCCATGGGGATGCTGTGTGTTTGTGCCTCGTTAGGCGGCAGTGCCCCCCCGGGTTATCACCCAGCAGCCTGGCATCCACAAGGAGGGGCCCAGGCGGTAACTAAGAGAAATATACACCTCTTTTACCCGATTTCTGCGTCACTTGTTTGTTCTTCAGCAAGCCCTCAGTTCGTCACGTCGAGGGACAAACTGCCTGTAGACTCTCCTGGCGTCTTTACTTGATGCTCATGTTGCTTCTAGGTGTCTCAGCAACTTCTGTCCTTGCCTTCTGTTCTTCAGGGCTCTATCTTGAAGGTAATAACGGCAGCTGGCAGAAACTTCATGCCTGCTGTATACTAGGCACTAGCCCGTGTGCCTTAACTGCCCACTCCATGGGTGGAGATTGGCCAGCTGCCTCCATCACTCCTGACACACTGGGGCTCCTAGTGTGCCCTCTCCACCTCCAAGGCTAACCTCACCTAGCTTCCCACCTCAGCCTCTCCTAGCACCTTAGCCTGTCTTCCTGTTTCACTGGAACGGTGGTTGGTCATGCTGCTGGAGACATTTTTTTGGATCCAGCTTGATGGCTCAGATGGTAAAGAATCCGCCTGCACTGCGGGAGACCTGGATTCAATCCTTGGGTTGGGAACATACCCTGAAGAAGGGAATGGCTACCCACTCCAGTATTCTTGCCTGGAGAACTCCATGGCTCATCCATGGGTCATGAAGAGTTGGACAGGACTGAGCGACTTTCACTTCACTTCAGTGACAAGCTGGATAGAACTATTAATAGTAGAGTTGACCATGAAAGGAAGCTTTTCTATAGGCCAAGTACCCACTCTGTCCCCCTTTCTCCACTGGGGACGTCTCTGCCCTCACATTTGCTGAATGGCACATCTCAGTGGGTTGGGTTGGTGGTTTTCAGGACCCTTTCTGATGGACTTCTGCGTGGATGTTGGCTGTGGCAGTTATAGAACACAGGAACCATTGTGGACTACTCAGCAGAGCCCAGGCACCCCACATAGTTCTTTCCCAATCTATAAGGATGACCTTTGTTGCTGGGAAATGGCAGGCGGTGTGCTTCAGGGAACAGAAGGTAGGATGAGAAGACATTCCTTACAAGGGAGGTTCACCTTGCTGAGTCACCTTCTCACCATGCTCACCGAGAGTGGTCATCCTATCCCGTCCCACCCTCAGAGCTCGCCATGTACCAGGGCTCTGCACTGGGGTGCATTCAGGTGAAAATACAGCTATTTTTACTGTCGTCAAATTAAGTTTAACCAGGGAGGAAGAAATCAACCGGGGGCGTTTTGTGTAAATGTATTTGCTAGGACTGTTAATCAGTAACTCAGGAACCTGGTACCTGCAGAAGCCAGTTGTGGTCTGTATACCTAAGATAAAAACACACCTTGTGTTTGATAAAAAATGATATGGTAGTGTTTACCTTGTTAGAAAATGCAGCGAGACCTATTTGAATGAGCCTCCTGAGGCAGGCACTCAACGTGAGTCAGACTCCCATAGCCGATAGCAAAGTGGCCTGTGCCCGCCCGTGCCCAGACACTAACAGCAAGCACCCAGCGGCGACCTCCGTGCTGGTCTCTGCCCATCTCAGCCCATTCTGAAGTCAGCTCCCCTCAAATGGTCCTCTCCATTTTCCCCTGTAACCCAGTGTCCAAAACCAGAAAAACAGTTTTGCTAGTTTCTGTTTAGCCTCCAAAATCATGGCCGTTGTTATCTAATATTCACAGGCCACCAGCACTGAGAGTCTATGGGTTCTGAGTCTACTTCTCTTCTCTTGTCTTTCTTCTCCTGGCTTGTTCCCCTGATCCCCTGGTTCCAAGTGTCTTTCCTGCTGCTCAGCAGGATATGAAATAACAGATCCTGCAGTCAGCAACCCTCCCACTAAGCCCTCCTTGGGGCAGGGGGAGTCAGGCCATGAAGACCTCATCAGGAGAGGCCAGGGCTGGGCCAGTCTAGCACACCACCTGTATCTAGGTGAGCCGCTCATAGCCAGTGTTACTTTTTTCTTGTGAAGGAAGTAAAACGAGGACAGGACAGTGGTAGAATTGGTATTCCTCTCTCCTTAGCTAACTGCAGGGCCTTGTCCTGACTCTGAATTCTAGCAGTTGTTGATTATTGGTGTCCACCCCCACCCCCCACCCCTAGTGTGGCATGTCAGCGTGCACCTCCTCAGACAGGTCGTGGGCTCTTCTGTGCAGTGTCTCTGAGCTGCCTGAGTCAGGGCGGGTGTCCTGTATCCCAGACTCCCCTGCAGGGCTGACTGTGTCAGGGGATGAGCAATGATCACTGAGCAGAGTGTGTCTCTCCTCTGTGACATCCTCTGTCTATGAGGTCTGGCCAGAGTGTTCTGGAGGGGGTCTTCTGGCCAGAGGGCAGGCAGGTACCTGGCTGGCAGAGCTGACCTCCTTCGCTTGATGACCACAACAAGTGTCTAGCTGCCTGGCATCCAGGCCAGCCCGGGAAGGCGGGATCGAGCGCCCACCAGCTCAGGAGGACAGACAAAGCTGCTAGGACAGAGCGTCCCTGAGCCGCCAGCCTATTTGAATGAGCCTCCTGAGGCAGGCACTCAACGTGAGTCAGACTCCCATAGCCGATAGCAAAGTGGCCTGTGCCCGCCCGTGCCCAGACACTAACAGCAAGCACCCAGCGGCGACCTCCGTGCTGGTCTCTGCCCATCTCAGCCCATTCTGAAGTCAGCTCCTCAAATGGTCCTCTCCATTTTCCCCTGTAACCCAGTGTCCAAAACCAGAAAAACAGTTTTGCTAGTTTCTGTTTAGCCTCCAAAATCATGGCCGTTGTTATCTAATATTCACAGGCCACCAGCACTGAGAGTCTATGGGTTCTGAGTCTACTTCTCTTCTCTTGTCTTTCTTCTCCTGGCTTGTTCCCCTGATCCCCTGGTTCCAAGTGTCTTTCCTGCTGCTCAGCAGGATATGAAATAACAGATCCTGCAGTCAGCAACCTCCCACTAAGCCCTCCTTGGGGCAGGGGGAGTCAGGCCATGAAGACCTCATCAGGAGAGGCCAGGGCTGGGCCAGTCTAGCACACCACCTGTATCTAGGTGAGCCGCTCATAGCCAGTGTTACTTTTTTCTTGTGAAGGAAGTAAAACGAGGACAGGACAGTGGTAGAATTGGTATTCCTCTCTCCTTAGCTAACTGCAGGGCCTTGTCCTGACTCTGAATTCTAGCAGTTGTTGATTATTGGTGTCCACCCCCACCCCCCACCCCTAGTGTGGCATGTCAGCGTGCACCTCCTCAGACAGGTCGTGGGCTCTTCTGTGCAGTGTCTCTGAGCTGCCTGAGTCAGGGCGGGTGTCCTGTATCCCAGACTCCCCTGCAGGGCTGACTGTGTCAGGGGATGAGCAATGATCACTGAGCAGAGTGTGTCTCTCCTCTGTGACATCCTCTGTCTATGAGGTCTGGCCAGAGTGTTCTGGAGGGGGTCTTCTGGCCAGAGGGCAGGCAGGTACCTGGCTGGCAGAGCTGACCTCCTTCGTTGATGACCACAACAAGTGTCTAGCTGCCTGGCATCCAGGCCAGCCCGGGGGAAGGCGGGATCGAGCGCTCCACCAGCTCAGGAGGACAGACAAAGCTGCTAGGACAGAGCGTCCCTGAGCCGCCAGCCTACAGAGCTCTACCCACCAGGAAGTGAAGCTCTGATTTTTCCCCAGAGGTTGATGTGCCTGGAACCATCATGAATAAGTAGAGGATGAAAGACTGTAGGGTGCGTCATTTTAGCTCCTCTTAAATTTGGGCGGCATTAAGTCTAGCCACACTGCAGCACACCCATCACCACCATCTGTCTCCATGGCATGGTTCCTCGTCCCACACCACAGCTCCTGGCCCCCCAAACGGTGAACCCCCGCTCTAGCCTCTGGCCACCACCGTTCTACTTTGTGTGTCTACAAATGTGACGCCTTGAGGCACCTCATGTAACAGGAGTCATACTGTGTGTGTTCTTCTGTGACTGGCTTACTTCATGGAGCGAAATGTCTTTAAGGCGCTATGTTGTGTCGTATGTCCAAATCTCTTTCTTGGGCTGAAGAATATTCCATTGCATGTATCAAGCGTGTTTTGTTTCTCCTTTTGGCCACCAGTGGACACCTGGGTGGCTTCTGCCTTTTGGCATTATGGATGTGCTGCTGTGGACATGCGTGTGCAAACCCCTGTTGAGGTGCTTGCTTTCGGTTCTTTGGGGTAAGAGCAGTGAAGCGCAGGAGCAGGATGTCTTTGAAGGTCAATTTCTGATGACTCACCCTTCTCCACTGAGGGCTAGACTCACAGGTCAAAGGGAAGCTTTACTCATGGCCTAATTTTAGACTCTAACAGAACCACTGGTTGCTCATAACACCAGGCTTCATTTTGATATTTGATAGGCTTTTAGAAGTCCAGTTTTAGGTATTACCTGGCATTGACTCCATGTAGCAGGTGACTTCCTTGTGATGGTGGGGCCCCCTGTCACTCGCCGGTGGGCACTGGAACAGCCAGTGCACCTCCTCACAGTGGCTTGCTTCAGGGGCACAGGCTCTTGCCAGCTTCACCCCTCCTCACCCGAGTTGGGCTGGTCCACGGCCATGTCCCTGACATCTGGCTCTGTCTTGTGACCTGAAGCCCTGAGCCCACCGAGAGCTGAGGATATTGAAGTGGTCTGTCTTCTACTCATGGCCACTATGGGCAGGTGTGGGCTCATCCCCAGGTCTGCCGGTTCTCATCTTGTTTCTGTTTCATCTGCTTTTCATACACAACATGTAGCTTTACTGGAATTATGAGCCATTTTTTTCCCCTAGGATAGTAAAATACTTTTCTGAAACACCTTGACCTTTGGAGCTGCCACAGGAACTGGTTTCCCCTGCACCAGCTTAGACCAGCCTGAGGGCCCGCAGTGGTTGGTGAGGTGGACACATCTGGAGATGACAGGTTTTTGATGGATTCACCTGTCCTCTCGTGGGTCTCTACCTCTAGACAAGACTTCCTTTGGCCAGTGTCCCTCTGTGTTTGCCAGACTAGTTAGGAAGTGACATGGGAGCACCAGGAGAAGACCTGCACCCGCCCTGGAGGGCCTGAGAGTCTATTAATAGTCACAGCCCTTAGAAACCCTGAGGACAAACCAGCCATTTCTGAGGCGATCCTATTTTCTTATCTATTCCAGTGCCTCATGTAAACAGGCAGTAGAGTATTGCTGGCCCACAGGGCAGGGAACCGCTCTTAGCTCCAGGCTCTGTTCTGAACTCTTGCTGTCCCCGTAGCCTCCCCTTCTCATCTGAAGACTGTCTCAGGCCCATCTGTCTCTCTTGCTATTTCTTAGGCTAAGGTTTCTGACTGATTATGATGATAGGGGATAGCAGCAGCTCAGAGTCAGAAAGAGCTGGGCTGGGCGGGGCCAGGTCAGGCAGGTTCTTGGAGGAGATGCACGAGCCCCAGGTGGGGTGCTGTCCTGTGGGTCATGTGGAGGGCTGACGCTTTTGCTCCAGCATGTGGCCATTCTAGTCCCCTGAGGGTTGTCTTGGCTTTAGCTGTAGATGCTGGAGGATGCAGAGAGGCATTTGCCTTCAAACAAACAGCATTATCAGATGCTTCTCAGAGTATCTGAAACATCTATGTCGGGAGTGGAAGGAGAGCCTTTCACGTAGTAACCCAACCTTGAGCAAGATCTCCGGCCTGATCCTGGGAGGAGCCCGCTCATGGATCAGGCCGCTCTTCTTGGTGCTCACATGGACAGAGGGCACTTCTCTGCCCTGGCACAGGCCAGCGATTCCTCTGGCAGAGAAAGGAGGAGGAGGCTGTTCCAGGGGTGCACAGATGAACCTGGGAGCGGGGCTGGCATCTTTGCTCAGGTGTCCCAGGCTGTACGAGAAGGCAGATGACTGGCAGGTGGTCTGGGAGGTCCTTTGAAACCCACAGGACTTTCCTGCTGGGGTCAGTGCTACAGAGCCCAGGGTGCCCAGGCCTTCAGCAGGTGCAGTGGGTTGTCCCTGGGTGTGAGCCTGGCTGTCAGGCTGCAGGTCTGTCTCTGGTCCTTGGGTCACAGCCCTTGTCCTGTTTGTTCCCCTGCTAACCAGGTCCCGCTTCTGGACCTTCCAGGTTCTAGGCTCAGTAATCAATAATCAGCTCCCTGTCCCCTGTCCTGGGCTCTGCCCGAGCTTTTCAGAGTCACATTTCCCAAAGATGTAGCCATGTCTCCTAACCCTGAATCTGAACTCTAATGCCATGCGGTTGGTTGAGGCCAAAGGAAAAGTGACAGTGAGAGAGAGAGAGAGAGTGTGTGTGTATGTACCTGCACACATGTGCTCTTGCACGTGAGTTGGGGTGAGAGTAGGGCCTGCAGTTCTTCCAGCAGTCTTTGTCCTTCCATGGGGCTCCTGGAGTGGAGGGTCGGGCTCTGTTCAGCGACTCTCCTCCTCGTGGCTTTGGGTACACCCTCCCTCAGGCTGGACCTGTTATCCTATACACAGCGAAGGGCTAGCTAACCTTGCAGGCCCTTGGCTCCCAGAATAGCCTGTGACCCTGCCACCTGGCCTCTGGTTTATTTCTGAGGCTTCTCCCCTGAGTCTGGGTGAGCCCTCAACCCTTCTCTCTACTGGTGCAGGCCAGCTCTTTTAGGGAGGGGTCTGCCTGGGAGTCAGGCATTTGAATCCGGTAACACCACCAGTGAGCACTTACTGAACATCGACAGTGTGCTGGGTGCCATGCTGTGAGCGTTTTGCGGGCCCGATCTCTTCATTTTCCCGGCAGCCCTGAGGGGTGTAGATGACTGGGGGTGTAGATGACTGATGTCACTCTTATTTTCCAGCAGAGGAAGCTGAGGCTGAGAGAGGTGGTCACCTGTCCAATGAGTAGATGAACCTATATTTAAATCCAGTTTGATATCTCTTATTAAAAATCTCTGTTCTGAAATTCTAATTGTGGTGCCTCCCACTAAATTGGAGCAGAGTGTCTGGGAATTGAGACGTGGATGGGGGAAGCTGCATCAAATAGGGAAGCTTCTTACCTGCTTCTCTCTGAACTTCCTGACTCCAGAATCTGATGAGAAACCACTGCCTGCCCGCTCTTGCTGAACCTCAGGTTCTTGTGAAGGAAAGTTGAAGCATCTGGAGCTTCTTTAGTGAGCAGGAGGGAGAGCTGGGGAGATGGGAACAGGCTTTTCTGAGAACACAGCTCCTGCCCCACGAGGGTCATCCTTCTGTGTGTTGTGGAGCTCTGGCTGGGTCAGTGCTGGGCGGCAGGGGGCGGGGGGGCGGGGGCGGTGTCTGTGCTGGGTGGTCTCTGCCAATGCACACCTTGCCCACTGTAGCTTTCAGCATCACGGGTTCAAGGCAGTTGTCTCTGCTCCGTGAATGTGGCCCTAGGTGGACTCCTGCCTCCTCACAGCAAAGCTGTCCTCACTCAGCTTTCCACAAAGCCCAGAGTTCTGCAGCCACCAAATACAGACCTCCACATTTGAAGCCCAGAGAAATTTCATCCCGTAGAATTCACACTTTTCTTTGGATTATTAGCTAAGTACTAGCCTTCACACTGCACACGGGTGTAGATTTGGGTTTCCTGACTCAGGAAGAGGCGGCACTGGCCCCACTCCCTTTCAGGAGCCCTTCCAGTGAGTGTTCCAGTGTGTTGGGAACCACTGAGCTAGGATGGGCCTGCCTGTGAGAAGCAGCCTTCCTTGTGAGGACAAGTCGATCTGATCTAGGTCTTGCAAAACAAGAGGATTTGGCTGTGAGGCCATAAAAGATAGGACTCGGTAGTGGGGTTGCTGACTGTGGCCAGATACAGATCCATGGGATCCATGCAGTCTAACCAAACAGTCCAGATGGCCAAAGAGAAGGTTCTGTAGGAAGGAGGAGCCTGGATGTTTTTGAGCAGAGTGACTTGATGAGTAGGTAAGTGTAGAACAGCGGGAGCCAGGAAACAAACATGTCAGTGCTTCCTTCTAGTTGATGCTGGACAGATGACGTGGCCTTCCCTCACACCGTTGCCCCTCCATGAAATGGGACCAGCACATGTTCTCTATAAATGCACAAGGCTGTACAGACTGCAAGTCCAGTAATGCTGAAGAAAGGGTGACCAGGGCTGAGTCTGGGAGCACCAGGCAGGTGTCTCAACTGAGGAGACATCTGTCTGAGTGCCCCAGAGGCAGAGCGGAGAGCTGGAGGGGAGACCTCCAGGTTGAAGGAGAGGAGGAGCCTAGTGACTGTGTTGTTGAGGTCAAGAGAAAGCCCAGGGTTGGGGCAGGCACTGCTTTCAGGGCCAGATGAATAGGCACTGAAGTTGTGGAGACGGCCATGCTCGGGCAACAGGCGGAAGAGTAGCAGGGGCTCTGCTGAGGAGGGAGAGCAGGAAGCAGCACATGATGTTGGTGCTCAAAGCAGTGAGAGAGAGAGGGGAGCTAGGAGGGGTGTCGAGGGACCTGAAGGTGACCCCTGGCAGACCATGGGCTCCCAGCAGTTTGCAAAGTCTAGACTTGACTGCACCTACTTCTCCAAGCCCTCTGGGTAGGACCAGGCTCAGGTGGGCTTCTGACTACCTGCCCAAACCCTAAGGAACAGAAGAGAAGAGGCTGGTCTTGGTTTGGAAATGCCGCCAGCTCCTGCTGCTGGAGAGGAAAGGAGTGCGGAAGGAAGCCTGGAAGTGGGACTGCTGGGGATCTGGTGGTAGGAGTGGTGTTTCTGGCTCATGGGGCTTAGCCTTAGGAGTTGCACCAGCACAAGGAACCCTTTGATCTCCAGGCTTCTTGCAGGAAGGAGTGGTGACCTGACCATGCTGCTGCTTGCCAGGGTTACCCAGTAGGAACCACAGCGTGTGCCCGGGCCAAGTCAGCAAGGCCGGAGGGGAGTCAGAACTGCACTGAAGGCAAATCTGATGGGTCAAACTGCAGGCCATAGGGGCCAGGTCAGGCTGTGACGGGAGCGGTAGAACTGGGAGCCCAGGTTAGGGGAACTGGGCCGAGGGTGGCCTATGGGTAACCGTCGCATTGGAGAAGACATCCAGGACTGAGGCCAGTGCCCTCAGGGAGCCCAGGTCAGTTGATGCCAGCTACCCCCAGAGAGAGACCCCGGAGCTAGCACTGTGGCAGAGGTGAGAAGAGGTCCAAGCTGTGCTGAAGCTGGACAGACCGCCCTCCCACCCATAGGACCCAGCAGTGACCGCGGAGGAGCCACTCTGCGTGTGGCTTTGGAACTGGACAAGCCTGGATTTGAGAAAGCAGACAGAAGCCCCCACCTTGCCCCCACTCTGACCTTGTGTTCTTTCAGAAGTCTGTATGTGTATGTGTGTATGTGTATCCTTCTCGTCATACAAATATAATAGGACCCTCTATATACCTTGCTTTTATCCCTTGCTTGATTTATTGGCAGGATGGAAGAACCATCTCGTTCTTCTTAATGGCCATTTCTGTTCTATGGGATGCACTAGCTTACCTAATCCATCTCCAGGTGACAGACATCAAGGGTGTTGCTAGTTTGGAATTATTTTGATACAGCAGCAGTCACCGTGTACACATATATTTGAACAATGGGACAGTTATTTCTATAGAAAAACCCTAGGTACTGATCTTCTGGGTCAAAGTTCTTTGCATCCCTCAACAGCAGCATTCTCTTTCAAAGAGCTTCTACCACTTCACACTCCTGCAAACAGTGTTTGAGAGTTACACATGATAGTAACTGAGCTGTTGTGAGGATTAAATGAGAAAATGGGTAAAGCTTTCAGCCAGTGCCTGCCACCTCTGGCGGTAGGGCAGGCCTCACTGAAAACTGGACCACTTTGTCAAGCTGGGTGCTGGGTGGGCTTATCATGGGGCTTAGCCTTAGGAGTTGCACCAGCACAAGGAACCCTTTGGCCGAGGAGGGTGGCCTGATGGGTTAACCGTAGCATGTGCCCGGCCAAGTCAGCAAGGCCGGGGGGAGTCAGAACTGCACTGAAGGCAAATCTGATGGGTCAAACTGCAGGCCATAGGGGCCAGGTCAGGCTGTGACGGGAGCGGTAGAACTGGGAGCCCAGGTTAGGGGAACTGGGCCGAGGGTGGCCTATGGGTAACCGTCGCATTGGAGAAGACATCCAGGACTGAGGCCAGTGCCCTCAGGGAGCCCAGGTCAGTTGATGCCAGCTACCCCCAGAGAGAGACCCCGGAGCTAGCACTGTGGCAGAGGTGAGAAGAGGTCCAAGCTGTGCTGAAGCTGGACAGACCGCCCTCCCACCCATAGGACCCAGCAGTGACCGCGGAGGAGCCACTCTGCGTGTGGCTTTGGAACTGGACAAGCCTGGATTTGAGAAAGCAGACAGAAGCCCCCACCTTGCCCCCACTCTGACCTTGTGTTCTTTCAGAAGTCTGTATGTGTATGTGTGTATGTGTATCCTTCTCGTCATACAAATATAATAGGACCCTCTATATACCTTGCTTTTATCCCTTGCTTGATTTATTGGCAGGATGGAAGAACCATCTCGTTCTTCTTAATGGCCATTTCTGTTCTATGGGATGCACTAGCTTACCTAATCCATCTCCAGGTGACAGACATCAAGGGTGTTGCTAGTTTGGAATTATTTTGATACAGCAGCAGTCACCGTGTACACATATATTTGAACAATGGGACAGTTATTTCTATAGAAAAACCCTAGGTACTGATCTTCTGGGTCAAAGTTCTTTGCATCCCTCAACAGCAGCATTCTCTTTCAAAGAGCTTCTACCACTTCACACTCCTGCAAACAGTGTTTGAGAGTTACACATGATAGTAACTGAGCTGTTGTGAGGATTAAATGAGAAAATGGGTAAAGCTTTCAGCCAGTGCCTGCCACCTCTGGCGGTAGGGCAGGCCTCACTGAAAACTGGACCACTTTGTCAAGCTGGGTGCTGGGTGGGCTTTCATGGTCAACTTGGGGAAGGGGAGGTGGCACGAACCGGTGCTCTGACAGCTGCTGAGCAGATGCCACCTTCCCTCACACATCCAGGAAACCACCTGTTGTGCAGGTGGTGACACGGGGCGGGCCGGAGCAGGGGACCAGGCAGGTGTGGCTCCCCCTTCTGGAAGCTGACAGTCTAGAGAGGGAGGCTCTGCAGGTGTGCTCACTGTCTGAGCAGCATAGCCCCCTCTGACTGGGTCTCTCTCTCCCCGCCCTCCCCTGCCCCCAGTGTACGTGGTGGAGCAGCGAAGGAAGACGGACGACACCGGGTGTCAGGCGGCCCTGGCTGCCTGCTGGGCTGCTCTCTGCTGCTGCTGCCTCATGGAAAGCCTGGACTGAGCAGCCAAGCCCTGAGTGCTCCCTGCAGGCCCCGCTGCCTTCTCTTCCTGGAATAAACCACCCGTGCTGCACAGCTGACAGTTTTTCTTTCTTTAAAAGCTACCTTATCTGCAAGCTTCAACGTTTCAGCATCTATGATAGGTGTGAAGTGACGTCTCACTATTTCAGTTTACTTTCCCTATTTACTAGTGACCTGGAACATAAATATATGTTTTTGGCTTGCCTTTAAAAATCTTGTGATTGCTTGTTACATAAGCTTAGCCCATTTTTTTTCTACTGGCTTGTCTTCTCTGATTAGTAGTGAATCCTTAAAAATCCCACACACTAATATTTATTACTTTCATAGACTGGAAAATATATTCTTTCTGTTTCTTAACATTTCTATAGCAAATTTTCTAGTATGAAAATGTTTTTAAACATTTTTGTTTTAAAAAATCTAGTTTTTAAATGTCATGTTTATTAGTATTTCCCTCATGCTTTGTGTGTTTTAATTTTTTGGAAAAAAAAATCATTTTCTTTTCCAAGATTACAAAGATAAGCCTATATTTTCTTCTGAAACATTTTTAACAAAGTCTTTTTAGTCCACCTAAATTGGTTTCTGATCATGGTATAGGATAGGGTTCTGGTTTTCTTTTTCCATTTTGATAATTTCAACACCATTCATTGATTAGATCAACCTTCCCCACTGACTTAAAATAAGATTTGTCATAAACCCATTTCGACATACAAATGGGCTAGAATCGGGAGTCTGGCATGATAAGCATCTTCTCTGCACCCAGCACATGTATACAGACATACCCCTTCTTCTTTACAACTTTCTTAGGTATTCTTGGCCTTTTACTCCTTTACTTTAATCTGGATTTTAGGATAAGTGTCAGTTTCTATGAAAACTGCTGTGTTTGGCTTTCATTTATAGAGTTATTGGGGGAAGAGCTGATACATTTAGAGTGTTGTCTTCCTATTAGGAGCATGATTTCTCTTAATTTTTACTTATGGCTGTGCTGGGTCTTCAGTGCTGCATGTGAACCTTCTCTAGTTGTGGCAAGCAGGGAGTACTCTCTAGTTGCGGCATGTGGGCTTTTTGCTGCAGTAGCTTCTCTTGTTGCCGAGCACAGGCTCTAAGGGCACTTGGCCTCCGTACTTGCAACGCCTGGCGCTGACCTGCTCAGGCTCAGTGTGACACACAACAACATGTGACGCTTGGGCTCAGCAGTTATGGCGCACGGCCTACCTGCCCCCACGGCATGTGAAATCTTCCTGGACACAAACCTGTGTCCCTGCATTTGCTAACATAAAAAATATGTTTTTGGCTTGCCTTTAAAAATCTTGTGATTGCTTGTTACATAAGCTTAGCCCATTTTTTTTCTACTGGCTTGTCTTCTCTGATTAGTAGTGAATCCTTAAAAATCCCACACACTAATATTTATTACTTTCATAGACTGGAAAATATATTCTTTCTGTTTCTTAACATTTCTATAGCAAATTTTCTAGTATGAAAATGTTTTTAAACATTTTTGTTTTAAAAAATCTAGTTTTTAAATGTCATGTTTATTAGTATTTCCCTCATGCTTTGTGTGTTTTAATTTTTTGGGAAAAAAAAATCATTTTCTTTTCAAGATTACAAAGATAAGCCTATATTTTCTTCTGAAACATTTTTAACAAAGTCTTTTAGTCCACCTAAATTGGTTTCTGATCATGGTATAGGATAGGGTTCTGGTTTTCTTTTTCCATTTTGATAATTTCAACACCATTCATTGATTAGATCAACCTTCCCCACTGACTTAAAATAAGATTTGTCATAAACCCATTTCGACATACAAATGGGCTAGAATCGGGAGTCTGGCATGATAAGCATCTTCTCTGCACCCAGCACATGTATACAGACATACCCCTTCTTCTTTACAACTTTCTTAGGTATTCTTGGCCTTTTACTCCTTTACTTTAATCTGGATTTTAGGATAAGTGTCAGTTTCTATGAAAACTGCTGTGTTTGGCTTTCATTTATAGAGTTATTGGGGGAAGAGCTGATACATTTAGAGTGTTGTCTTCCTATTAGGAGCATGATTTCTCTTAATTTTTACTTATGGCTGTGCTGGGTCTTCAGTGCTGCATGTGAACCTTCTCTAGTTGTGGCAAGCAGGGAGTACTCTCTAGTTGCGGCATGTGGGCTTTTTGCTGCAGTAGCTTCTCTTGTTGCCGAGCACAGGCTCTAAGGGCACTTGGCCTCAGTACTTGCAACGCACAAGCGCTGACCTGCTCAGGCTCAGTGTGACACACAACAACATGTGACGCTTGGGCTCAGCAGTTATGGCGCACGGCCTACCTGCCCCCACGGCATGTGAAATCTTCCTGGACCAGGGCTCAAACCTGTGTCCCTGCATTTGCAGGTGGATTCTTATTCCCTGTTCCACCAAGGAAGCCTCCCCTTTTTTTGGCTATCTTTCATGTCCTTAGATAAAATTATATAACTTTCTTCACACAGCTTTCACATATCCTCTGCTGATTTTTAAAATTAGATGTCTTCTCAGGTATATTACAGTTTTAATGCTATTGTATATGGGCTCTTTTAAAATATATTGCTTTTTTATTTGGTGAAAATAATTTCTTCACTCCAGTGGGGCACAGATTGAACTTTCACCCAGTTTTGTTATAACGTTGCCTTGGGGCCCTTTGGGAGGCATAGTTCTTCAGTCTGCCCAAGTGTACTCCCAGGGAACCACCCTCAGTCTACAAGGGCTGGCATTCAGTAGATGCTGAATGTCTCCAGTATGTCAGGTGATGGACCACACAGAACGGACCCCATCCTTGTCCCCATGGGGCTTACACTTTAGGTAGGGAAGCAGACATTAAACCCCACAGGTATTGTTGACATTCTGCTTTACTATTAAGAAATTTATTTTTGTGAAAAAATACATAAGGTGCTAAGAGATGACTGGCTGTTAATAGGCAAAACAGTAAGAAAAGCAGGTGCAAAGGCCCAGTGGCAGAATATGTGCATCATTTGAGAAACTAGAAGAGGAAATTGGTGTGGCAGCAAACAGTGGGATGTTGGGAACAGATTACAAAAACAGGCAGGAGATGACAAGGGGCTCACAACCCTACTTAGGGATCTTGTCCTATGAGCAGAGGGAAGCCATCAAAGTATTTTAAGCAAAGGGATGGGATGACCAACTCACATTTTTAAGAGTTCCCTTTAAGAGTTCCCATGTAGAAAATGGTTTGTGGCACAAATTTTCATAGTGATGATGGAGAGACATGAATGTACTTAAGATATCTGGAAGTAAAATGAACAGGACTGGGTGAGGGATTGGCTGTGGGGACTGAAAAAAACAGGAAATGGAGAGGACTCCTGAGATTTTGACCAGAATTAGCTGCCTAGCCGTAGTGTTTGTGGAAGCTGGAAACAAAGGAAGGAACTGGATTTGGTCAGGAGGAAAATCATGTTGGGTTCTGAATATGTTGGGTTAGACCAAGGTGTCAAGGTGCATATCAGACATTCAAGTAGAGATGTCAGGTAAGCAGTTGTAAATTCACCTGAAGCTTGGGGGTCGAGGTTAGGCTGGAGATGATGTGAGAGGCCCTGGTATATTGGCGATTAGAACTTTGTTGGAAAAAAAGGATGTCTTCTCAGGTATATTACAGTTTTAATGCTATTGTATATGGGCTCTTTTAAAATATATTGCTTTTTTATTTGGTGAAAATAATTTCTTCACTCCAGTGGGGCACAGATTGAACTTTCACCCAGTTTTGTTATAACGTTGCCTTGGGGCCCTTTGGGAGGCATAGTTCTTCAGTCTGCCCAAGTGTACTCCCAGGGAACCACCCTCAGTCTACAAGGGCTGGCATTCAGTAGATGCTGAATGTCTCCAGTATGTCAGGTGATGGACCACACAGAACGGACCCCATCCTTGTCCCCATGGGGCTTACACTTTAGGTAGGGAAGCAGACATTAAACCCCACAGGTATTGTTGACATTCTGCTTTACTATTAAGAAATTTATTTTTGTGAAAAAATACATAAGGTGCTAAGAGATGACTGGCTGTTAATAGGCAAAACAGTAAGAAAAGCAGGTGCAAAGGCCCAGTGGCAGAATATGTGCATCATTTGAGAAACTAGAAGAGGAAATTGGTGTGGCAGCAAACAGTGGGATGTTGGGAACAGATTACAAAAACAGGCAGGAGATGACAAGGGGCTCACAACCCTACTTAGGGATCTTGTCCTATGAGCAGAGGGAAGCCATCAAAGTATTTTAAGCAAAGGGATGGGATGACCAACTCACATTTTTAAGAGTTCCCTTTAAGAGTTCCCATGTAGAAAATGGTTTGTGGCACAAATTTTCATAGTGATGATGGAGAGACATGAATGTACTTAAGATATCTGGAAGTAAAATGAACAGGACTGGGTGAGGGATTGGCTGTGGGGACTGAAAAAAACAGGAAATGGAGAGGACTCCTGAGATTTTGACCAGAATTAGCTGCCTAGCCGTAGTGTTTGTGGAAGCTGGAAACAAAGGAAGGAACTGGATTTGGTCAGGAGGAAAATCATGTTGGGTTCTGAATATGTTGGGTTAGACCAAGGTGTCAAGGTGCATATCAGACATTCAAGTAGAGATGTCAGGTAAGCAGTTGTAAATTCACCTGAAGCTTGGGGGTCGAGGTTAGGCTGGAGATGATGTGAGAGGCCCTGGTATATTGGCGATTAGAACTGTGGGAGAGATTGAGATCACATCAGGTAGAATAGGGAAGGAAAGGAGAAGCTGGCAATGTGGGCTGAGCTTTAAGGAAAACTGACCTGGACTTCTGGATGATGAACCTGCAAAGGAGTCAAGATGGAAAACCAGGAGAATGGAATCTCCTGAAAGTAGCAAGAAGTGTATTAAGAGAACAGTCGGTAGCATCAAATATTTCTGGGAGGTCAGGTAAGAACTCAGAATGTGCATTGGATTTGTCCAGTGTTGTCACTGACTTCCCTCCAGTTCCTGTTCTGTGAAGGACAGCATCAGAGGGGAAGATTGCTGGGACCTAAATATACCAAAGGAAGGCGTGTGTGTGTGTGTGTAAGAGACGAAGGCACGTGTGTGTAAGAGACGAAGGCACGTGTGTGTAAGAGACGAAGGCGTGTGTGTGTGTGTGTGTAAGAGACGAGCTCATGGTGTCAAGAACCAGCTGGGCCATAAAGGCCCAAAGACTCTGCTGAGAGAACCATACAAAAAACAAATTTCAGAAGAGTCAGACACCAAGTAAGGGAGTTAGGTGAATGTCAACTTAGTTTTGAGCCTGGTTAGAGTAGATACTCCCCAGGCAGTGTCTCCAGGGGTGACTTTTGGAGGGACCAGCATGTAGACTATCAAGCATGTGACCATCTGTGCTGGAGAGGCCCTTCTGAACAGCAGCAAGTATAGACCCTTCATGACCACCACTTCAGCCTTCCTGATGGTTCAGGCGTTTGCAATGTTAGTTGTTTTTGGCTAGATCCCATGGAAGGGCCAAATTTTCATGGGGGAAGACATGAATGTACTTAAGATATCTGGAAGTAAAATGAACAGGACTGGGTGAGGGATTGGCTGTGGGACTGAAAAACAGGAAATGGAGAGGACTCCTGAGATTTTGACCAGAATTAGCTGCCTAGCCGTAGTGTTTGTGGAAGCTGGAAACAAAGGAAGGAACTGGATTTGGTCAGGAGGAAAATCATGTTGGGTTCTGAATATGTTGGGTTAGACCAAGGTGTCAAGGTGCATATCAGACATTCAAGTAGAGATGTCAGGTAAGCAGTTGTAAATTCACCTGAAGCTTGGGGGTCGAGGTTAGGCTGGAGATGATGTGAGAGGCCCTGGTATATTGGCGATTAGAACTGTGGGAGAGATTGAGATCACATCAGGTAGAATAGGGAAGGAAAGGAGAAGCTGGCAATGTGGGCTGAGCTTTAAGGAAAACTGACCTG
This sequence comes from Tragulus kanchil, assembly GCA_022376925.1. Lineage (NCBI taxonomy): Eukaryota > Metazoa > Chordata > Mammalia > Artiodactyla > Tragulidae > Tragulus > Tragulus kanchil. Next base: position 36,994,065 of record JAIOJX010000029.1, on the reverse strand, counting down.
GACTTCTGGATGATGAACCTGCAAAGGAGTCAAGATGGAAAACCAGGAGAATGGAATCTCCTGAAAGTAGCAAGAAGTGTATTAAGAGAACAGTCGGTAGCATCAAATATTTCTGGGAGGTCAGGTAAGAACTCAGAATGTGCATTGGATTTGTCCAGTGTTGTCACTGACTTCCCTCCAGTTCCTGTTCTGTGAAGGACAGCATCAGAGGGGAAGATTGCTGGGACCTAAATATACCAAAGGAAGGCGTGTGTGTGTGTGTGTAAGAGACGAAGGCACGTGTGTGTAAGAGACGAAGGCACGTGTGTGTAAGAGACGAAGGCGTGTGTGTGTGTGTGTGTAAGAGACGAGCTCATGGTGTCAAGAACCAGCTGGGCCATAAAGGCCCAAAGACTCTGCTGAGAGAACCATACAAAAAACAAATTTCAGAAGAGTCAGACACCAAGTAAGGGAGTTAGGTGAATGTCAACTTAGTTTTGAGCCTGGTTAGAGTAGATACTCCCCAGGCAGTGTCTCCAGGGGTGACTTTTGGAGGGACCAGCATGTAGACTATCAAGCATGTGACCATCTGTGCTGGAGAGGCCCTTCTGAACAGCAGCAAGTATAGACCCTTCATGACCACCACTTCAGCCTTCCTGATGGTTCGCAGGCGTTTGCAATGTTAGTTGTTTCTTAAAAAACTCTCCGTGGGACTCTGGGGTGGAAGATACTATGGAACTGCAGTTGAGGCAAGCAGGGGCTGTCCTGGGGACCTAAGGAATAGATCTGAAACCCTTAGGTCATTCTGGATTTTCCAGTACATTTTGCTAAGTGAGGTTTGGGCTGAATGGGTTTTGCCCTAGAATGCCCTTCTGACAGGATACTGCCTTGTAAGCAGAATTACCACCATGTAACTGCTGGTGAATTTTCTGAGAATCTGGGTCTCTCTTACTGCTGAGTAGTATTGCATTGTCTGGAGGTAACAGTTTATACTCATCCACCTATTGAAGGACATTTGGGTTGTTTCCACGTTTAGGTGATTATAAATTTATGTACAAGTTTTTGTGTGAATATGAGTTTTCATTTCTCTAAGGAGTAGGATTTCTGGCTTAAATGATTAAGTCTATTTTAGCTTTAAGAAGCTGCTACTGTTTTCCCCCGTGGCTGCATCCCCATCAGCAGTGGCTGAGGACTCTGGCTGCCCTGTGTCCTTGTCAGCACATACAGTCAGGGATTGTAATTTTAGCCATTCTTATAAGTGTGTAGTGGTATCTCCTTGTAATTTTTTTTCCTTGTAGTTTTAATTTGCATTTTTTACATGGCTAATGGTGTTGTCATGTACGTATTCGCTCTTCTCATATCCTATTTGATCCAGTGTCTGTTCAAGACTTTTTTACCCACCTATAAATTGAATTTTCTTATTATGGAGTTTTGAGAGAGTTTATACATTCTAGATACAGAGTTTGTACAGGGTATTATTTCCATGTATTTTCTCCCAGTCTGTAGCTTGTCTTTTCCTCTCTTCAGCAGTGTCTTCCATAGAGCAAAAGTTTAAATTTTCAGAAGAGTCAGACACCAAGTAAGGGAGTTAGGTGAATGTCAACTTAGTTTTGAGCCTGGTTAGAGTAGATACTCCCCAGGCAGTGTCTCCAGGGGTGACTTTTGGAGGGACCAGCATGTAGACTATCAAGCATGTGACCATCTGTGCTGGAGAGGCCCTTCTGAACAGCAGCAAGTATAGACCCTTCATGACCACCACTTCAGCCTTCCTGATGGTTCGCAGGCGTTTGCAATGTTAGTTGTTTCTTAAAAAACTCTCCGTGGGACTCTGGGGTGGAAGATACTATGGAACTGCAGTTGAGGCAAGCAGGGGCTGTCCTGGGGACCTAAGGAATAGATCTGAAACCCTTAGGTCATTCTGGATTTTCCAGTACATTTTGCTAAGTGAGGTTTGGGCTGAATGGGTTTTGCCCTAGAATGCCCTTCTGACAGGATACTGCCTTGTAAGCAGAATTACCACCATGTAACTGCTGGTGAATTTTCTGAGAATCTGGGTCTCTCTTACTGCTGAGTAGTATTGCATTGTCTGGAGGTAACAGTTTATACTCATCCACCTATTGAAGGACATTTGGGTTGTTTCCACGTTTAGGTGATTATAAATTTATGTACAAGTTTTTGTGTGAATATGAGTTTTCATTTCTCTAAGGAGTAGGATTTCTGGCTTAAATGATTAAGTCTATTTTAGCTTTAAGAAGCTGCTACTGTTTTCCCCCGTGGCTGCATCCCCATCAGCAGTGGCTGAGGACTCTGGCTGCCCTGTGTCCTTGTCAGCACATACAGTCAGGGATTGTAATTTTAGCCATTCTTATAAGTGTGTAGTGGTATCTCCTTGTAATTTTTTTTCCTTGTAGTTTTAATTTGCATTTTTTACATGGCTAATGGTGTTGTCATGTACGTATTCGCTCTTCTCATATCCTATTTGATCCAGTGTCTGTTCAAGACTTTTTTACCCACCTATAAATTGAATTTTCTTATTATGGAGTTTTGAGAGAGTTTATACATTCTAGATACAGAGTTTGTACAGGGTATTATTTCCATGTATTTTCTCCCAGTCTGTAGCTTGTCTTTTCCTCTCTTCAGCAGTGTCTTCCATAGAGCAAAAGTTTAAATTTTAAGACCAAATATCATGCTTTTGTTGTTAGGTTTGAGAATTCTTTGCTTAACTCCAAGTCATGAAGATTCTACGTCTTCTTTTACTTATTAGTCTTAGGTGCACTATGCAGGATCTTTTTTTCTTTTGTTTAGGCATGAGGGCTTTAGTTGCCCTGAGCCATGTGGGATCCTGGTTCTCTGATGAGGAATCAGATCTTAGTTCTCTGACCAGGAATCAAACCCATATTCTCTGCGTTGGAAGGCATATTCTTTTTTTTTTTTTCTTTTTTTGGCAGGTGGGGCGGGTTGGGGAGGGAGGAGAGCAGGTGGGCCACTTCTATTGGTTTTTCATTTATCTGTTTGTATCCAGCTTTGTTCTTTGGCCTGTGTGGGCCTCCCATCGCGGTGGCCTCTGTTGTCACAGAGCACCGGCTCTGGGCGCATGCGTTCCAGAGCTCTGGCTCGGTAGTTGGACATATTGGTCCAGCCACTCCGCAGCATGTGGGATCTTCCCAGGCCAGGGATCGAACCGGCGCTCCTTGCACTGCAAGGCAGTGTCCTTACCCACTGGACCACAAGGGAAGCCCCTGGAAGGCATATTCTTTAACCACAGGACTACTAAGGAAGTCCCTGTGTATTCTTTTAAAAGTTTTGTAGTTGCACTTCTCTGATGATCCAATGGGTAAAGAGTCTGCCTTGCAGTGCAAGGGACACCGGTTCGATCCCTGGCCCGGGGATATCCCATTGTGCCACAGAATGGCTGGACCGGTATGTCCAGTTACGAGCCAGCGCTCTGGAGCACATGTGTCCAGAGCCGGTGCTCTGCAACAAGAGGCGCCACTGCAATGGGAGGCCCACACAGGCCAAAGAATAAGGATGGATGAAAATAAATGAAAGACCAATTTTTTAAAAAGTGGACAAAATTTTTTTTAAAAATCAGGAAAAACAAAACCAGATGTCTTGTGCTCATGTACAAGGAAGCAACAGGAAACAGTAACTATCATGAGCAGAGTCAGGGCTGGGCTTCTGCCTTTATACATTCTAGATACAGAGTTTGTACAGGGTATTATTTCCATGTATTTTCTCCCAGTCTGTAGCTTGTCTTTTCCTCTCTTCAGCAGTGTCTTCCATAGAGCAAAAGTTTAAATTTTAAGACCAAATATCATGCTTTTGTTGTTAGGTTTGAGAATTCTTTGCTTAACTCCAAGTCATGAAGATTCTACGTCTTCTTTTACTTATTAGTCTTAGGTGCACTATGCAGGATCTTTTTTTCTTTTGTTTAGGCATGAGGGCTTTAGTTGCCCTGAGCCATGTGGGATCCTGGTTCTCTGATGAGGAATCAGATCTTAGTTCTCTGACCAGGAATCAAACCCATATTCTCTGCGTTGGAAGGCATATTCTTTTTTTTTTTTTCTTTTTTTGGCAGGTGGGGCGGGTTGGGGAGGGAGGAGAGCAGGTGGGCCACTTCTATTGGTTTTTCATTTATCTGTTTGTATCCAGCTTTGTTCTTTGGCCTGTGTGTGCCTCCCATCGCCGTGGCCTCTGTTGTCACAGAGCACCGGCTCTGGGCGCATGCGTTCCAGAGCTCTGGCTCGGTAGTTGGACATATTGGTCCAGCCACTCCGCAGCATGTGGGATCTTCCCAGGCCAGGGATCGAACCGGCGCTCCTTGCACTGCAAGGCAGTGTCCTTACCCACTGGACCACAAGGGAAGCCCCTGGAAGGCATATTCTTTAACCACAGGACTACTAAGGAAGTCCCTGTGTATTCTTTTAAAAGTTTTGTAGTTGCACTTCTCTGATGATCCAATGGGTAAAGAGTCTGCCTTGCAGTGCAAGGGACACCGGTTCGATCCCTGGCCCGGGGATATCCCATTGTGCCACAGAATGGCTGGACCGGTATGTCCAGTTACGAGCCAGCGCTCTGGAGCACATGTGTCCAGAGCCGGTGCTCTGCAACAAGAGGCGCCACTGCAATGGGAGGCCCACACAGGCCAAAGAATAAGGATGGATGAAAATAAATGAAAGACCAATTTTTTAAAAAGTGGACAAAATTTTTTTTAAAAATCAGGAAAAACAAAACCAGATGTCTTGTGCTCATGTACAAGGAAGCAACAGGAAACAGTAACTATCATGAGCAGAGTCAGGGCTGGGCTTCTGCCTACAAGAGGCACTAGCCCCCCAATGCCCACTTTCTTTCTGTGTCTTGTTTTTCTTTAATATTCTGTAGTACCGCACCCTCGGGTTTTGTTTGTGGCTGAGCTGGCCTCGACCCGATTTGTCACCATCACTTAGACCTAATTCTGTAATTAGCTTCCTATTTGCCGCCTCTCTTACTGTGCTTTTGACACAATAAAAGAGGCCAAATTTTCCAAAAAAAAATTGTAAAAAAAAGAAAAAAGTTTTGTAGTTTAGAGCTCTACACATTTAGATCTATGATCCATTTTAGGTTTTTATATAAAACATGAGGGCTTTCCTAGTGGTCCAGTGGGTAGGGACACCGCCTTGCAGTGCAAGGGGCGCCGGTTCATTCCCCGGCCTGGGAAGATCCCATGTGCCGCAGAGTGGCTGGACCGATGTGTCCAATTACCGAGCCAGAGCTCTGGAGTGCATGTGCCCAGAGTCGGTGCTCTGCGACAACAGAGGCCACTGCGATGGGAGGCCCACATGGGCCAAAGAACAAAGATGGATGAAATAGATAAATGAAAGACCAATAGAAGTGGCCCGCCTGCCCCTCTCCCTCCCCACCCCCCCAAAATAAATAAATAAGTATTTTTAAAAAAAAATGAGACTTAGAATGGTTGAAGTTTTGTGCAGCAATTTTTTCAACATTTGCTTGAAAAGACTATCCTTTCTCCATAGAACAGCTTCTGCATATCTGTCAAATGCCTGTGGCCATATTTATAGGGCACTGATACTCTCCTCTCTTTGCGGTTCCTTTGATCTATATCAGTCCCTTCTCTAAAACCATTTACTGTTTTGACTACTGTAGTTTTATATTAACCTTAAAATAAGGTAGCTTGAGTCCTCCATGTTTAGTTATTCTAATTCTCTTACCTGTCCATACCCTTTAGAATCAGTTTATCTGCAAAAAATACTGTTGGGGTTATGATTAGAACTGCATTGGATCTACGAATCATCATGAGGCCTGGTGGTATTTACTGGCATGACTTGCTCCCACTTATAGGCCATAACCTCTAATGAAGCAAGGCAGCCTGCCCTCTCATTTGCTATGTTGTGGTTATTCTAGCTTATGATTGATTGTACTGGTGTCTTTTGAAGTTTGGAGGTAAATGAGGTGTGTCTACATCAAACTGGGTAGGAATGGCTATGAAAAGATGACCCATATGTTGAAGGACTTGTGGGCCAGGACATGCTCTGGGGCAGATTAGCCACCATCATTCACAACCTGCTCTGGTCTATTCTGTAGTACCGCACCCTCGGGTTTTGTTTGTGGCTGAGCTGGCCTCGACCCGATTTGTCACCATCACTTAGACCTAATTCTGTAATTAGCTTCCTATTTGCCGCCTTTTACTGTGCTTTTGACACAATAAAAGAGGCCAAATTTCCCAAAAAATTGTAAAAAAAAGAAAAAAGTTTTGTAGTTTAGAGCTCTACACATTTAGATCTATGATCCATTTTAGGTTTTTATATAAAACATGAGGGCTTTCCTAGTGGTCCAGTGGGTAGGGACACCGCCTTGCAGTGCAAGGGGCGCCGGTTCATTCCCCGGCCTGGGAAGATCCCATGTGCCGCAGAGTGGCTGGACCGATGTGTCCAATTACCGAGCCAGAGCTCTGGAGTGCATGTGCCCAGAGTCGGTGCTCTGCGACAACAGAGGCCACTGCGATGGGAGGCCCACATGGGCCAAAGAACAAAGATGGATGAAATAGATAAATGAAAGACCAATAGAAGTGGCCCGCCTGCCCCTCTCCCTCCCCACCCCCCCAAAATAAATAAATAAGTATTTTTAAAAAAAAATGAGACTTAGAATGGTTGAAGTTTTGTGCAGCAATTTTTTCAACATTTGCTTGAAAAGACTATCCTTTCTCCATAGAACAGCTTCTGCATATCTGTCAAATGCCTGTGGCCATATTTATAGGGCACTGATACTCTCCTCTCTTTGCGGTTCCTTTGATCTATATCAGTCCCTTCTCTAAAACCATTTACTGTTTTGACTACTGTAGTTTTATATTAACCTTAAAATAAGGTAGCTTGAGTCCTCCATGTTTAGTTATTCTAATTCTCTTACCTGTCCATACCCTTTAGAATCAGTTTATCTGCAAAAAATACTGTTGGGGTTATGATTAGAACTGCATTGGATCTACGAATCATCATGAGGCCTGGTGGTATTTACTGGCATGACTTGCTCCCACTTATAGGCCATAACCTCTAATGAAGCAAGGCAGCCTGCCCTCTCATTTGCTATGTTGTGGTTATTCTAGCTTATGATTGATTGTACTGGTGTCTTTTGAAGTTTGGAGGTAAATGAGGTGTGTCTACATCAAACTGGGTAGGAATGGCTATGAAAAGATGACCCATATGTTGAAGGACTTGTGGGCCAGGACATGCTCTGGGGCAGATTAGCCACCATCATTCACAACCTGCTCTGGTCTCTCCCTCCTTCCTGAGCAGGTTGTGACCCAGACCTGCCAGTCATTAGAGGAATCTCCCTGCCTTGGGGTCTTTACATCCCTGCCACCTGGTTATAGAAGTGTCCTGTACCTGGCATGATCTGAATTTTCCTCTAGACTTTCCTTAATTTCTTCTGCCCAGCATAGCAGCCTCCCTCATATTTACTTCTTAAAAACCCACATTAGGTCTTCCCTTGTGGTCCAGTGGGTAGAGAGTCCGCCTTGCAGTGCAAGGGACACCAGTTCAATCCCTGGTTCAGGAAGTACCACGTGCCATGGAGCGGCTGGACCCGTCTGTCCAATTATGAGCCAGCGCTCTGGAGAGCATGGACCCAGAGCCGGTGCTCTGCAACTAGAGAGGCCGCTGCAATGGGAGGCCTATACATGCCAAAGAATAAAGATGGATGAAAATAAAAATGTTTAAAAAAAACACCCACATTAGAAACATACTCATGATGCTTCATGATACAATGAACTGCTTCCTCCTGTCTGCTCTGGTAACGTCACCCATGCCATCAAGGCGTCTCATACTCCTCCCTTTGACCTTCCCCAAGTCACACCATGGTTCCTCTGGTCTGAGGCAACGGCACACATAGACTTGGAGCAGAAGAGCAGGTGCTGAGGAGTCGCTGTGTATGTTTTCACCCTGTGTGTTCCATCACTGTTCCTCAGTCCCCTAAGTCTCTTGGCTGAATTCAGGCCTCTCCTCTTCAAGTCATACAAGAAACACCAGCAGTTCTGTCTCTTGGCCTCAAGGTATATAAAGTCACTCACTGAAGTCTTCTGCAGTCACTCTAGCCAACCAATTCCCTTTTGCATGACTTGCTCCCACTTATAGGCCATAACCTCTAATGAAGCAAGGCAGCCTGCCCTCTCATTTGCTATGTTGTGGTTATTCTAGCTTATGATTGATTGTACTGGTGTCTTTTGAAGTTTGGAGGTAAATGAGGTGTGTCTACATCAAACTGGGTAGGAATGGCTATGAAAAGATGACCCATATGTTGAAGGACTTGTGGGCCAGGACATGCTCTGGGGCAGATTAGCCACCATCATTCACAACCTGCTCTGGTCTCTCCCTCCTTCCTGAGCAGGTTGTGACCCAGACCTGCCAGTCATTAGAGGAATCTCCCTGCCTTGGGGTCTTTACATCCCTGCCACCTGGTTATAGAAGTGTCCTGTACCTGGCATGATCTGAATTTTCCTCTAGACTTTCCTTAATTTCTTCTGCCCAGCATAGCAGCCTCCCTCATATTTACTTCTTAAAAACCCACATTAGGTCTTCCCTTGTGGTCCAGTGGGTAGAGAGTCCGCCTTGCAGTGCAAGGGACACCAGTTCAATCCCTGGTTCAGGAAGTACCACGTGCCATGGAGCGGCTGGACCCGTCTGTCCAATTATGAGCCAGCGCTCTGGAGAGCATGGACCCAGAGCCGGTGCTCTGCAACTAGAGAGGCCGCTGCAATGGGAGGCCTATACATGCCAAAGAATAAAGATGGATGAAAATAAAAATGTTTAAAAAAAACACCCACATTAGAAACATACTCATGATGCTTCATGATACAATGAACTGCTTCCTCCTGTCTGCTCTGGTAACGTCACCCATGCCATCAAGGCGTCTCATACTCCTCCCTTTGACCTTCCCCAAGTCACACCATGGTTCCTCTGGTCTGAGGCAACGGCACACATAGACTTGGAGCAGAAGAGCAGGTGCTGAGGAGTCGCTGTGTATGTTTTCACCCTGTGTGTTCCATCACTGTTCCTCAGTCCCCTAAGTCTCTTGGCTGAATTCAGGCCTCTCCTCTTCAAGTCATACAAGAAACACCAGCAGTTCTGTCTCTTGGCCTCAAGGTATATAAAGTCACTCACTGAAGTCTTCTGCAGTCACTCTAGCCAACCAACTTTCCCTTTTGGTCACCTATTTTCTCATCATGAAAGCAGCAGCTCTTGGTTATCTCCTCGGGTTTCAGAAAACATAACAAACTAAAATTATGTAAGTTTTCCATTTTCTAAGCTCATCTGATAGAGCACCCCTCCCCAAGCTGATGAGCCCATGTGTCAGCCGGGGGCATTTCTGTGGGTGTCCTGCCTCTGCCGATCCCTGGGCCCAGGGTGCTCACTGTGTCCGTGTTGTCAGGACCCTGTGTTGTGTGCGCTGCTGGGCCAGCAGACATGGTTGTAGAGGCTGCACTGGAATGCCTGGCACCTCAGGTCTTTAGCTCTAGGAACATAATCAGTTTTCTTTTCAAATTATGCAAGATGTTTGAAAGCTCATTGGTAAAGAATTTCCCTGCCAATGCAGAAGGCTCAGGTTCGATCCCTGGGTTGGAAAGATCCCCTGGAGAAGGAAATGGCAACCCACTTCAAGTATTCTTGTCTGGGAAATCTCACGGACAGAAGAGCCTGAGAGGCTGTAGTCCGTTGGGTAACAAAGAGACACGACTGAGCACGAGCGTGAATAATACCATCTCACCCCAGGTGAAATGTGGCTATAAACTGAGACTTCTTTTCTTTTTTTTTGACCCATCTTAATGGTACTCACCTTTGTCAGCATTACATTTTCACAATAATCAAAAGCAGTAGCTTCCACAACTGTCTGTCCTTCCTATAGAGGAGGATGCAAGGGCTCCAATAAGTCAAGCGATTTAACTAAAAGTCACCCAGTGACACCAGAACAGAGCCAGGACCTACTTCTCAGCTCGGTCTGTGGGCTCTGGTCTTGACCTCTCCTTTTGTTGGTACAAGGTAGAAATGAAGCCCTTAGGTTTTCTGTGCTGTGTTAAGGGGTGGGGGTGGGGTGGGGAGGTTCCTCTCTCCTCACTTGTAGGAAAAACAGCCTGGCCCTACTGGCAAGTAGCGAGCACTGCTGGACCCCCAGCCACACACTCCCCAGCTGGCAGCTTCCGGCACTGCGCTGAGTCCCCCCGGAGGGAGAGGCAGCACTCGTGTGCTCTCTCACATGCCCTGTTCAGGCTCCTCAGCAACCTCCTTGCCTTCTGCAGCATCTCCATTTGGGAGGTGAGAGGAGGATGGACCTTTCACTTCAGTGTCTGGTGACTGTGGACGGAAAAGGCTAACAGCTCCTTTACCCCATTTCTGTACACTTCCTAGACCAAAAAACACACTGGAGGGAGCTGTTCTTGTACACACACACTATTATTCCCAGAGAATTCAGGTCCCTTTCCTTTCAGTAAACAAGGCCACCCATCCTGCTGATTTCTCAAGGTTCTGAGTTGTGATGAACTGGTCACATTTGACTGGCTTTAATTTTAAGGAGCAAGGAGAATCATCTGCTTTTAAACGTTCAGTCTTTTTACTGTATATCCTTGCATATTATGTTCTCCTGGGGGCCGTGGTGTGGGCTTTGTCTTAATGACAGCCACAGACATGTCACACCCATCCAGAAGCTCACCTGTGTGTGGATGAGGGTCTCCTTACTCCCTTTATCCAAGGATGTGGGATGCTTCTAAATATTTCACCCCCTCTATTCTCTTGAGGGGCTTCAACAGCTCAAGTTGTTTGTATCAGGCCTTCGTAACCCCCCAATCCCCGACACAAACACACACTGCCCCTTGCTTCTCCCTGGATTGTCTCTTCCTTCCCGTGTCTGAGCAGCTGTGCTTCATGCGGACAGCCGCTTCCTCATTCTGTACCGATGAGGTGCAGGCACCAATACCAACCTGAATATGGACTGGTTGGAGGAGCCCCTCCCTGCACACAGACTCAAAGTAAGAAAACAGATCTCAGTGATCTTTTCTGTAGGATGTCATCACATTGTGGTTCCTGTTTATTAAGTCCTCCCTCCTTCAGCCTATGCTGGGACCTGGGCCAAGCATTTTACATCCTTATGTTTTTGTTACAAAACACAGGGTCTTAGGCCCTACTCCCCGCCCCTCCTCCCCCCACCACTTTGCAAGTGAGAGGGCTGGGGCACAGGGAAGCTGTGACTATCACTTAGGCAGTGCTCTCCAGAGCCCATGTACATAGCTGTTGTCCTTAGAGAATAAAGCAATTCAAGTGGTGGGTGCCCAAGCAAAGTGTGAAGTAGATTTCTTCAGGGAGATAGTCCAAGTACCCCCACCCACCCTCACAAACACACAGGAAGTGCTTTATTCTGGGCTGAGTGCCTGCCAGGAGGGACCCTGGAATTCACTGTCTCCCGGGTGCCTGCTGGACCAGGTCCATGTGGCCCTGACGCTAGGGCACACTGTGTAGGAGAGGCCTTTCACCTCCCCACAGCGTCTGCTTCAGGTCACTCGCAGTCAGGCTGCCGTCTGGTCTGAAGTGACTCTTCTTTGATGTGCAGAGAGCACTGGAGCAGGAGGGCTGGGTACAGGCCAGGGTGTACCTTAAACTCAGCTACAGCCCCGCTTCTTTAGCTCAGCATCCTTTTCCCACCAAAAAGTGACTGCCACACGATCTCCAAGGCAGTTTCATTTTCAGTTCTAGCACGCTGTCCCAGTATCCACAACCAACTCTGTCCCAGTGGCACTAGCAGGTCTAGCCCGAGGATAGGATCACAGCAGGTAGGGGCAGTCCAGTCTTACTTATCAGACTGGTACTTACCTGTTTTTTGTTGTATATGAAAAAATTTTACTACCAGATCTACTGGATGAACTGGTGGGCCAGCGCCCAGACCATTCTGCCCTGGAGTAGGTGTCTTGAGACACCAAAGCAGGGAGAGGGATGGAGACGTGGGAGACCCAGCTGAAGCTGCAGGAGCAGCGGGGCGGGCAGTGAGGCCCAGGAGGCCTGGGGAAGTCCCAGCCCAGCCGGCAGAGGCAGCTGCTATCGCAGGGCTCGGGGGCCAAGGCGGTGCCGCTGCGCCATCCCCACGTCCCTCCTGCTTGTGGAGGAAGAGGAGAGTGGAAGATACTCCTCACCTTTCTTGCTCTTGACTTCCATACCCTGGTGAAAACTACACTCCCCCGCCTGCCTCACTATCGCTGGCCACCCTTCACCCCCACCCGCCTCAGCATATCTACCTGGTGCTCACGGTCTTCAGAGCAGGTGGCATAGTGGTACTGCCTTTAGGGCAGTTTCTCTCCTGGTGAAGCCCCCCTGTGCTGAGTGAAAAATGACCGCATTGCATGTGCACACCCAAGGAAAGCTCCAGTGCATCCTCAGCGTGCGGTGTATTCTCTCTGCTCCTGCGCGGAAGGGGCAGGAGCCATCCTGTGGCTCTCTTGAGCTTGTACCCATTCTTAAGATGCATTAAGATTTCCCCTCTCTCCCAACCTCCTGGTCTGAGCAGTAGAATGGCTGTTCGGCATCCTCTGATACCTTTTAGAAGGCTGGCCGCCTTCTGCCGGTTTAGAAGATGGGGTGACTAAGGCCTCCCGCCTCTGGGAGAGCTGTCATCTCCACGGGGGGTACTCCTGGGAGGCGCCATGGCTCTGGTGGTCTTAGCGGAAGTGGAGCAGCTTGGGGTGCCCATCACCGGTCTAGGCCTGCACAAGAGGCCAAGGTGCAGCTTCCTTAGTTCCTGGAGCAAGGAGGCCCCAGACGTCAGAACTCTCTGAGAGGCCCCAGTCTATGTGTTTGCTTCTCCTAACTAGCTACCTGGCCTGGGACTGGGTATAGATGCAGACACAAAAAAATGGCCTAATAAGGCTCAATTACCACTTCAGAGCCCTCAATTAATCATTTAAAATGTCTGAGCTGAGCAAGTGAGGGTTTCAGATTCCAGGACGGGGCTGCCTGAGAACTGGAGCGTTTAGCTGAGATAGTTTCATATGAAAAAATTTTACTACCAGATCTACTGGATGAACTGGTGGGCCAGCGCCCAGACCATTCTGCCCTGGAGTAGGTGTCTTGAGACACCAAAGCAGGGAGAGGGATGGAGACGTGGGAGCCCCCGCTGAAGCTGCAGGAGCAGCGGGCAGTGAGGCCCAGGAGGCCTGGGGAAGTCCCAGCCCAGCCGGCAGAGGCAGCTGCTATCGCAGGGCTCGGGGGCCAAGGCGGTGCCGCTGCGCCATCCCCACGTCCCTCCTGCTTGTGGAGGAAGAGGAGAGTGGAAGATACTCCTCACCTTTCTTGCTCTTGACTTCCATACCCTGGTGAAAACTACACTCCCCCGCCTGCCTCACTATCGCTGGCCACCCTTCACCCCCACCCGCCTCAGCATATCTACCTGGTGCTCACGGTCTTCAGAGCAGGTGGCATAGTGGTACTGCCTTTAGGGCAGTTTCTCTCCTGGTGAAGCCCCCCTGTGCTGAGTGAAAAATGACCGCATTGCATGTGCACACCCAAGGAAAGCTCCAGTGCATCCTCAGCGTGCGGTGTATTCTCTCTGCTCCTGCGCGGAAGGGGCAGGAGCCATCCTGTGGCTCTCTTGAGCTTGTACCCATTCTTAAGATGCATTAAGATTTCCCCTCTCTCCCAACCTCCTGGTCTGAGCAGTAGAATGGCTGTTCGGCATCCTCTGATACCTTTTAGAAGGCTGGCCGCCTTCTGCCGGTTTAGAAGATGGGGTGACTAAGGCCTCCCGCCTCTGGGAGAGCTGTCATCTCCACGGGGGGTACTCCTGGGAGGCGCCATGGCTCTGGTGGTCTTAGCGGAAGTGGAGCAGCTTGGGGTGCCCATCACCGGTCTAGGCCTGCACAAGAGGCCAAGGTGCAGCTTCCTTAGTTCCTGGAGCAAGGAGGCCCCAGACGTCAGAACTCTCTGAGAGGCCCCAGTCTATGTGTTTGCTTCTCCTAACTAGCTACCTGGCCTGGGACTGGGTATAGATGCAGACACAAAAAAATGGCCTAATAAGGCTCAATTACCACTTCAGAGCCCTCAATTAATCATTTAAAATGTCTGAGCTGAGCAAGTGAGGGTTTCAGATTCCAGGACGGGGCTGCCTGAGAACTGGAGCGTTTAGCTGAGATAGTCTCTACTCACATTCCTACCCAGGTTCCTGTGTGACCTGGAGCCCCGCTTGCCCACTGCCTGCCCAGAACATAGAACCAGGTCTCTGAGCAGCCCCCATGAATGCACGCCCTGGCATGGTGAGCAGGCAGCTGGGCCCAGGGCTGCATGCCTCCAAGCATCTTGCTTCTGTCTTCTCTGCTTCCAGCAGAGACAAGGAGGTGGATGGGGAGCCTCTGCCAGCACCTGCTCCGCCCCCCTGGGCCTTTCTGACCTGGGCCTCCGAGTCACACAAACTCATACATTCTTCCCCGCCCATCTCCAACGACCACCACTACTCCCACTGTCTTTTGCACTTGCATTCACGTGGCAGAGGTCTGCGTACCTGCCCCTCTGCAGGCCCCACCCCAGGACTGGGTCTGAGAACACTGAAGGTTGGTACCAAAAAGCGTGTAGGGCCAAAGCAGACAAGCTGGTTAAGGAACCCCTGGACATGCTCTCCAACTCATCCACAGTTTTCTGGAAATTGAGATTCTGTTCAGTCTCTTGCCTGGGACCAAGGCACACGCTGAATTGAGTTCTTGGCTCCTGAAACACTACATAGCAAATAAGACAGTTCGCCTTTTGGCTGGTCTGTGTGTGAGCCTGTCTGTAAAGGCCTGCCTGTATCAGGAGGAGCTGGAGCCCAGGCTGTCCCCAGGCTGGCCACACGGGGGCACTGGATCCCTAAGTAGGAGCTCCGTGTGAGCAGCCCCTGCAGACACCAGACACTCTGCCCCTCCCTGGGCACTGACTGCTCCCACTGCCACTCAGTGCACTTTTGATCCCTCTCCATTGTTCCCTCCTTTAAAAGAAAAAAAAATTTTAATTTTGGAGTAATTCTAGATTTACAGAAGAGTCACAAATAGTAGTTTCTGGACTTCCCTGGTGGTCCAGTGGGTAAGGACACCGCCTTGCAGTGCAAGGGGCGCCGGTTCGATCCCTGGCCTGGGAAGATCCCACGTGCCACGGAGCAGCTGGACCCATGTGTCCAATTACCAAGCCGGAGCCCTGGAGCACATGCGCCCAGAGCCGGTGCTCTGCAACGACAGACGCCACCGCAATGGGAGGCCCACAGGAGCCAAAGAACGAAGACGGATGAAAATAGAGAAATGAAAGACCAATAGAAGTGGCCCGCCCGCCCCCTTCTCTCCCTAGCCCGCCCCTCCCCCTCAAAGAAGAAATAGTAGTTTCTGTGTACTCCTGACCCAGCCTCCCTTAATGTTTAATATCTTACATAACCATAGTTCTCCCACCCCATCCCCCTTGTTCAACCTGCCAGTACAGGCCAGCTGCCAGGAAGGCTCGTGTGGCCTGGGTGTGGAAACACCTGCACTAGAAAAGCCTCTGCCCGAGCTCCTGCTGGGTAACCAGTACCACCAGCAAAACTGTGGTGTACACAGCCCCCTGACCTCAGGTACCCAGGGAGAATGTCACGGCCCAAGACTCGGGCAGCGTGGCTGCATCCCGACTGCTCAGCGAGGGCAGCGTGGGAGCTCTCAGTGGGGCTTGCCACTGGGGGGCAGGGGTGGGGACAGGTGGCAGAGTAGGCGGCGTGAGGAGCAGAAGCCCAGGATGGGTAGTATCCTGGGCAGACTAGGCCACAGCTCAGTGCAGTGGGCCCAAAGGGGCAGACTTCAGGCTCTGCAGGTAGGTAAATGGTGCAACTTCCAGGCCCCACAGTGGGTGCTGTGAGGCCTTCCTCAGAGCGTTCTCCTGGGCTAGTCACCCCAGCTTTTAGTGATGGAAAGAAAAACAGAGAAAACACAAGTCGCACCTACCCCCCCAACACTGACTCTTCCCCTGCCCCGCATCTTCTCTGCAGTCTGGGAGCACAGGTTCTGTCCTCAGCTAATACAAAGGAAAAAGTCCTAAGGGCTCTGGAAGACACAGTGCCCCAGGAAATAACTGACCAGGTTTCTAAGGTATGTACAGCACTAACTCGCCCTGTCAAGGCTAATGCAGCCCTCTGGCTTTAAGTTTTTCAGCCAAACTGATTGTTTCTAACCTGTGCAGCACTGTCTGGAGGTGACCAGCTCAGAGTCTCTACTCACCAGGCTGTGGAGGATGTCACGTGAACTGAGCCCTGTCAAGGACACACCTAGAGAAGGAAGGTGACAGAGGAGGCAAGACGGGAACGTCACTGTTCCCTGACTAAGCCACCTGAGGGGCACAGATTCTGACAGGAGCAAGGGCTGGGAGTAGGGGAAGCCAGAAGGAGACAGGTGTCCCATAGGGCTGTGAAGCACATGCCCGGGCACATCAGGAGCACCTCCATAAAGACAGTATGAGCCAGACTGCAGAGCCTGGCACACAGCAGCCCAGGTTCGCACTGGGTCTCCAACCTGGGGCAAACAGGCTGCTCCTGAGCCAGGGGGGAAGGGGTCTTTCTGTCCTGGGGGCAGAGCCAGTCCACTGGCAAGGAGAATGCAGCAGGAGACTATGAGAGGGGGTCCACAGCCAGCTGTGTTCTGGGTTTCCCTGTCTAATGCCACCCAGGCAGGCTGAGGGCAGGTGGGAACCTGGCCCGTCATGGGGGCAGATGACACCCTTGCTGGGTGGGCACTGGCTGGTGTGAGAGAGGGCTGTCTGTCCTGCAGCCCATTCACTCCCGTGCCCCTCCTGGCCCCTCTGCTATCTTAGCTGGGGCCTTCTCTGGCTGGTCATGTGCTTGAACAAGAGACATGACCTCTCTGAGCCTCGTTCCTTACCTGCAAAATGGGAATGATGGGAACATCTACATAAGTTAAGACTAAATCAGGTAACGTGCCTTATCAGGCTGTCTTCTCTTATTTTTGGTCACTTCTATTGGTCTTTCATTTATCCATTTTTATCATCTTTGTTCTTTGGCCTCTGTGGACCTCCCATCGCAGTGGCCTCTCTTGTCGCAGAGCGCCCATTCCAGGTGCACACACTCCAGAGCTCCGGCTCCACAATTGGACACATCAGTCCAGCTGCTCCACGGCACGTGGGATCCTCCCAGGCCAGGGACCGAACTGGCGCCCCTTGCACTGAAAGGCGGTGTTCTTACGCACTGGACCACCAGGGAAGCCCTGTCTTCTCCTCTTTGACTAGGCCTCCCTGGTGGTGGGTCTTGTTTCCCAGAACCTGAACACCTTCTGTGTCACTGAGTGGGGCCTGTTGAGATTAGAGCTTTGCTGGGAGAGAAGAGAAAGGGGTCTCTCTGTGGAGGGCAGCTGTTACAACACAACTTGGACAAGCTCACACTACCCAGCGTGTTCTAGCTACTATACCAGGCTCCAGAGAGAGGAGCTGCCAAAACAGGAGGTATAAAAACAGATACACAAAAATAGAACTGAAAGATGATTGCCAAAGGACCGGTTTAACTTACAAGATTCATGTGTTCATGAACTCGCAAAAAGTTTAAGATCCTTACTGCTTATCACTGAGTTCAGTGATGATGGTTGCTTTGGGACTTTCATAAACATGAAAACCTCTGAGGCCAAGGTTGATCATCAGACATTCTAATAGGAAGTGAGGCTGATATCAAGTCACAAATCAGCTGATGAGTATGATGAGTAAAGAGGGGTTGGGGGGTCCTTCTTGATCTGGGGATTGTTTAGCACCCATCTCTTAAATAGAGCACTTAGCCCTGACAGGGCTCTGATTTCCTACTCCATTCATAGGAAACACAAGAATACCAGGCTTCGATCATACCTTCCCACCTGCTCAGGTTTCATCCTGCTTTCCATTACTTTGTACAAAAGTTTATAGAGGCTGGCGCACATTCTGCACTGGCCAGGTATGAAAAAACCAAGACTCCTGGTTACTCTTTTGAAGCCTAAAACCTCCCTTTAGATTACAGTTACCCTCCTGCTGTCGGGAGATGGCTTAGGTGTATCTGAAGAACCCCTGCCAGGTCTGATGTGAAATTCAGGACATTGTGCTCCCTGGTTTATAAACCAAGCATAGTTAGCCAACTCTGGCCTGAGCACGACAGACATTCCTCACTTAACCCAGGCTGTCCTGGGGTGAGGTCACTGCAGAGGTTCCCCTGAGCTTGCCCTCCTGCGGGGATGACTGTCCTTAGGAGGAGGGGGGACATCCCGACCTACTCCCCGCCTTCATCCCCGAGACAAGCTCCTCAGGGGACAAGCTGCACCAAGTGTGCTCAGTGGCTCTGGCTGCCGGACGAAGGGAGCTCCCTTGGTCTGGGAGCTGCTGGCTCTGTGGAGCCTGGGGTTTACTGTTCAAGTTACAGTTCATTCTCACTCTCCCTCTCCTCCCCTCCAGTGTACGTGGTGGAAGACCAAAGAAGGGACGACGTGGGCGCCTCTACCTGCCTCACGGCCTGCTGGACGGCCCTCTGTTGCTGCTGTCTCTGGGACATGCTCACCTGAAGCTTGGCTCGCCTGTCCTGCTAGCTCTGCTGCCACCATGACGGGTGTGCCTGCCCCCTCTTCTGACTGCTGAAATCAACGGCTAGGTCTGCACAGACACTTCTACCTTCAACACAGTGGGATTCTAGATTAGCAGGGGTTGCTGCTGCTTAATTCAGTGACTTGATCTTTTTAATGTTCAAGTCTGTTCTTACTGGCCTTTCACAAATGTGCTAAATGACTTTCTTTTTTTGGCCAAAGGCTTAGTTATAAGATATATATTTATAATTTTAAAATTATATGTTCAAAGTAGTGGCATGATGTGATATACCACTGAATGATTTCTCTGCTCACACCCTGTATGTTTCAATAAATTTGTCTAAACCTCAACTGTATGAGTTATTCTAGATAGAATCTAAGCCCTGGGTTTCTCAGACACTGACCAATACATGAGAAGCCAATTTACCTGTTCATCCTGGCAGCTCCTAGGAAGGCAGGGACCAAGGGCCAGGCATCCTTCAGCTGGGCCTTGGGGCCCTCGTGGAGCTAGCATTCTCTCCCCAGTCCCAATGAGAGACAGACTCATCAGGGAGCAGCACTGGCTTTTACTCAGACTCTCGAGCAGGGCGTCCTTGTAACTGTGGCTGACCCGGGCCAGACCTGAGGCTGTCTTTTCCTGCTATCCCCTCCCAGAACCCCGTTCTCTCCCTTGCCACGTAAGACGCTGAGGGGTTTACCGAGAAGAACAGAAACAAAGAACACAAGGCCTCAATGCAGAAGGAGCAGGGCTACAGCCTGGAGAGGAGTGAGGTGGAGACAGTCTCTGCCTCTCTGGTCCTCTGTTCTCATCCATCAGCTCAAGGAAAGCAGACTTAGCAGAGTGGCACAGAGGTCTTTTATTGATCTGACCAGCGTGGCTGGCAGTAGGCCCCTGTCCCGACAACCAGCTAGCCAGGCCATCCATCTCAGCTTTGGCCGCAGGGTGGCGCTGGGCCGCCACAGCAGCCAGTCTCATTTTCCTTCAGCAGGCCAGTCCCGAGAAAGGCACAGCTGACAGCGCCCTGCCTAGCCGTGCCTGCCCACTATCCCTCTTCAGTTGCTGACAAATATTTAACTATCACCTCTCTTGCCTTAAAAACAAAAATATTTAACTACCACCTCTTTAAAAACAAAAGGCCGTGGTTTTGTAGCATGACCTGATTTCTGTGAAGTAAACGGTATGTCCTCCTGTGGCTGACTTCAAGCGACCACGGTAACACCTTGAACATGGAGTTGGAAAGAGCAGGGGCAAGAGCAAACTGCTAGGTAGCATGTCCACAATCCAGACCCAACAGCCTGTTAACCTCAGAAACAGATAATGGCCAAATTTAATAAAGTAATTCAAATAAGCTCTTAATAATTATTAATCATCCTTCATCAATTTAATGGTAAATTTAGTGGCATGATGTGATATACCACTGAATGATTTCTCTGCTCACACCCTGTATGTTTCAATAAATTTGTCTAAACCTCAACTGTATGAGTTATTCTAGATAGAATCTAAGCCCTGGGTTTCTCAGACACTGACCAATACATGAGAAGCCAATTTACCTGTTCATCCTGGCAGCTCCTAGGAAGGCAGGGACCAAGGGCCAGGCATCCTTCAGCTGGGCCTTGGGGCCCTCGTGGAGCTAGCATTCTCTCCCCAGTCCCAATGAGAGACAGACTCATCAGGGAGCAGCACTGGCTTTTACTCAGACTCTCGAGCAGGGCGTCCTTGTAACTGTGGCTGACCCGGGCCAGACCTGAGGCTGTCTTTTCCTGCTATCCCCTCCCAGAACCCCGTTCTCTCCCTTGCCACGTAAGACGCTGAGGGGTTTACCGAGAAGAACAGAAACAAAGAACACAAGGCCTCAATGCAGAAGGAGCAGGGCTACAGCCTGGAGAGGAGTGAGGTGGAGACAGTCTCTGCCTCTCTGGTCCTCTGTTCTCATCCATCAGCTCAAGGAAAGCAGACTTAGCAGAGTGGCACAGAGGTCTTTTATTGATCTGACCAGCGTGGCTGGCAGTAGGCCCCTGTCCCGACAACCAGCTAGCCAGGCCATCCATCTCAGCTTTGGCCGCAGGGTGGCGCTGGGCCGCCACAGCAGCCAGTCTCATTTTCCTTCAGCAGGCCAGTCCCGAGAAAGGCACAGCTGACAGCGCCCTGCCTAGCCGTGCCTGCCCACTATCCCTCTTCAGTTGCTGACAAATATTTAACTATCACCTCTCTTGCCTTAAAAACAAAAATATTTAACTACCACCTCTTTAAAAACAAAAGGCCGTGGTTTTGTAGCATGACCTGATTTCTGTGAAGTAAACGGTATGTCCTCCTGTGGCTGACTTCAAGCGACCACGGTAACACCTTGAACATGGAGTTGGAAAGAGCAGGGGCAAGAGCAAACTGCTAGGTAGCATGTCCACAATCCAGACCCAACAGCCTGTTAACCTCAGAAACAGATAATGGCCAAATTTAATAAAGTAATTCAGAAGTGATAAGCTCTTAATAATTATTAATCATCCTTCATACAATTTAATGGTAAATTTACAAACTTAGTTTTTAATAATGGCTATTGTTTAACAGGCTCAATGCACATGAATTTAAGCAAATTCCGGGAGATAGTGGGGGACAGGGGACCCTGGCCTGTGGCAGTCCACAGGGGTTGCAAAGGGTCAGATACAACTTAGCAACTGAACAACTGTTTAACGACTGGCTTGCAACAAAGTCCCTGAAAATTGAGTAACTGACTCTCCCAAGCTGGCACAAGCTAGACCCAGGACCCCACTGACCCTACGCCTCCGGGAGGCTTCAGGATTGCAGCGGCCACCTTAGGACACTGGCCAAGGGGAGACTATCTTGGAGTGCTGCTGGTTTATTACGCGATTATCTTTCACAGTGTTTGGGAGGAAGCGGGAAAGGACGCTTTAGGAAGACTGCCCCTGAGCTACCACTGTTGTGATCATACATTCAGCTCTGCTCTGCTCTCCTTTTTTGTGTGTCTGCACACTACTGACACATGGAGGCTCAGAGTTTGAGGGGTTTACCTAGAGGAACAGAAACAAAGAATACAAGGCCTCAATGCAGAAGGAGCAGGGCCATAGCCTGGAGAGGAGTGAGGTGGAGACAGTCTCTGCCTCTCTGGTCCTCTGTTCTCATCCATCAGCTCAAGAAAAGCAGACTTAGCAGAGTGGGACAGAGGTCTTTTATTGATCTGACCAGTGTGGCTGGCAGTAGGCCCTGAGAAGAGCTCCCCTATCTGTCCTGGCTCCCATATTCCCTCCCATGGCAGTTCAGGACTTAACCACAGGGGAGAAGGGTGGCTGGGAGAGAGCCAGGATAAAATACACACAAGCACAGGATCTGAAAGGGGCTCTGGGTGATGCACAAAACACAGGGTTACCAGACCATCCAGATAAACGTCCCTCAGGCAGAGGTGTTTCCCTACACAGGCTCCTCGCCAGGAAAGGCAGGGGTCAGAGGACGAAGTTCCCGAGAGGTTGCCTACTGTGCCCTTCGTGCCATCAGCATCTCCCGGATATTGTCCTCTGCCTCCTTCACACTCCGCTCCAGGTAGGACTTTTTCTGCTGCAATATGAGAAGGAAACAAGGGTTAGGATTGGGGTGAATTGGCCAAGTTGGCAGGTGCAGTTTTTATGCCCAGTGGTGAGGGCTTCGCTGTGACTAGTGACTTCCAGGAGACTGCTGTCCATTGAGAACCAGGTGTACACATCTGCCCAGAGCAGTCCCCACCTGGGCCCCTGAGCACCAGGGAGAGGGTGCTTGGTACTGGCAGCAGAAGTGCTCTGTGAAAGGCAATACCACTCTTTCCCCCAGAAGGAAGTAGACGCTAAAAACAGGCGTCTTGGTACATGAAGTTACACCAGACAGACAAAGGCCAGGAAATTCCAGGACAAAGCTCTGGCCCCAGAGCAGACAGTCTCTCAAGGTTTTCCATGGCCCAAGCCAGGCGCCTGTAGCTGTCGCTGCTGAACGGACAATTTTTCAGATGAAGACTGCCCTGAGCTACCACTGTTGTGATCATACATTCAGCTCTGCTCTGCTCTCCTTTTTTGTGTGTCTGCACACTACTGACACATGGAGGCTCAGAGTTTGAGGGGTTTACCTAGAGGAACAGAAACAAAGAATACAAGGCCTCAATGCAGAAGGAGCAGGGCCATAGCCTGGAGAGGAGTGAGGTGGAGACAGTCTCTGCCTCTCTGGTCCTCTGTTCTCATCCATCAGCTCAAGAAAAGCAGACTTAGCAGAGTGGGACAGAGGTCTTTTATTGATCTGACCAGTGTGGCTGGCAGTAGGCCCTGAGAAGAGCTCCCCTATCTGTCCTGGCTCCCATATTCCCTCCCATGGCAGTTCAGGACTTAACCACAGGGGAGAAGGGTGGCTGGGAGAGAGCCAGGATAAAATACACACAAGCACAGGATCTGAAAGGGGCTCTGGGTGATGCACAAAACACAGGGTTACCAGACCATCCAGATAAACGTCCCTCAGGCAGAGGTGTTTCCCTACACAGGCTCCTCGCCAGGAAAGGCAGGGGTCAGAGGACGAAGTTCCCGAGAGGTTGCCTACTGTGCCCTTCGTGCCATCAGCATCTCCCGGATATTGTCCTCTGCCTCCTTCACACTCCGCTCCAGGTAGGACTTTTTCTGCTGCAATATGAGAAGGAAACAAGGGTTAGGATTGGGGTGAATTGGCCAAGTTGGCAGGTGCAGTTTTTATGCCCAGTGGTGAGGGCTTCGCTGTGACTAGTGACTTCCAGGAGACTGCTGTCCATTGAGAACCAGGTGTACACATCTGCCCAGAGCAGTCCCCACCTGGGCCCCTGAGCACCAGGGAGAGGGTGCTTGGTACTGGCAGCAGAAGTGCTCTGTGAAAGGCAATACCACTCTTTCCCCCAGAAGGAAGTAGACGCTAAAAACAGGCGTCTTGGTACATGAAGTTACACCAGACAGACAAAGGCCAGGAAATTCCAGGACAAAGCTCTGGCCCCAGAGCAGACAGTCTCTCAAGGTTTTCCATGGCCCAAGCCAGGCGCCTGTAGCTGTCGCTGCTGCGGAACGGACAACGTGCCTTCTGCTCTGTCCAGTGAGATGAAGATACGCTGCACCGTGGACTGAGAAGCTGTATCACCCGTCTCACCAAGGCAGATGAGTCAGGATGAAATCTGCTTTTCTAATGAAACTGCTGCCTGCCAGGAATCCAGGACAGTGACACACTGAGTAAAACAGACCTTCTGGAAGTTTACCTCCTACCTCATCTGGGTCCTAAATTAAAAATCTCAACTTAGACAAAGAACTTTACTTTCAGGAACCACATCTGGACTAGGCTTACGAAAGATTAGTCAAAGGAAATGATGTCTGTACGTTATTTGCCCTGTGGTCACCCCAGAAGTATGGTCGCTTTACCACGGGTCCCTGCCATGAGGACATAGTTGTGGCTGCCTTCCCACTTAAGAGACATGACATGAAGTCTTCCTTTTCGGGGAATGCTCAAAATAATTCCCTACTGGGGTGCATGGGCCTGAGCCACACCAGAACCACAAGTGAGAGCCCGAGTCCAGAGGCAGCCAGGGCCCTCCCTTCACCCCAACAGCTGGGCATTCGCTCTGACTACTGAAGTGCCCAGATGACCTAGGGAAGCCGAGGGTGGGTTGGGGCAGAGAGCAGGTAAGCAGCCTGCTCTCAGGCCTTGCTGAGGATTGATGCCCAACTTTGGAGGCAGGAGAATGGAAACGAGGGCTTCTGCTGCCTGGGCCCTTCACCATGAAACCTCTCTGCTGCCCCTTCTCTATGCCCCTGCCTCCAACTTCTCCCACTCTCTGTCCAGACAGTTATTAAATGATACACTGGAAATTACAGTTTCCTTTATGTGCCAATGCTAAGGCATCCACAATTTTAGTTTTACTCAAGTATAGTAGATTCACAGTGCTGTGCCAATTTCCACTGCAAGACTCAGCTCCACACAGAGGCATGCTCTTTCATACTGCCCTCCACCGTGTCCCTCACAGGACACTGAACACAGCTCCTTGCGCTGCACAGCAGGACCCCACCCTTTATCCATCCTATATATATAACAGTCTGCATCTGCTAAATCCACAAATCTTTATCACAGTTCTTATGTGAACTTCTGTTTCTTGTTTGTCTCCTAACTTCAAATTTCTTAAAGGCCAGAAAGAGTCCTATCTCTTTCCTCTTCTCCCATCTGCCCAACTTGCACTCAATTTCTTACAAAAGAACAAAAGCTCCATAAAAACGCCTAGTGACCATGATAATTCTATGGCCACAAGTGCATATTACTGCTAAGGAAATCTCATACACTGCGAAACCTGACACAGTCCTATCACTGTGACATCAGAGTGGGACTTAAACTTCCTTTGATAAACAACCATTAGATTTACTTGTGCTGAGTGAAAAAGAGGCGAATACCAGTAACTCCTAACACATCTCTGAACAACATACACGCACTAGTGCAGCACAGCAGTTTGGACAGTGAGCTCCATGTGCCATCTGGGCACCTTCTGGCTCCCAGTCCTGTAGAAATCTAAGGACGAGGCAAGGGGAGCCAGTGGGGTTCTAGCCATGCAGTGGTCAGCCAGGGCGCAGGACCCAGGTCAGCCGCCTTCTATCTCTGCCCACTTGCTGCCCCAGCGAGCAAAACCATCAACGTGGAACATCAGCAAGAGCTTTTCTCCCAACAACCCAGGCTTCTGACCAGTCAAATTCAGGTTCTAACTCTCAGCTTTACAATTCTTTATTGTTACATCTCTTCCTTCCATCTTCCACTTCCAGTTTCATTACTTTTTCATGATTTTTACTACTGCACATCCTAAAGTCTTCAAGATTCAAAATAACATTATACTTGTCTATCTTTAAATTTTCAGTTTAAAAGGCTTACTGGTGGCTTCCCTGGTGGTCCAGTGGGTAAGGACACCGCCTTGCAGGGCAAGGGGTGCCGGTTCGATCCCTGGCCTGGGAAAATCCCACGTGCCGCGGAGCGGCTGGACCCATGTGTCCAATTACCAAGCCGGAGCCCTGGAGCGCATGCGCCTAGAGCCGGTGCTCTGCGACAACAGAGACCACTGCGATGGGAGGCTCACATGGGCCAAAGAACAAAGATGGGTGAAAATAGAGAAATGAAAGACCAATAGAAGTGGCCCGCCTGCTCCCCTCCCTCTCCAACCCACCCCCTCCAAAAATATTTTTAAAAATAAAATAAAATAAAATAAAAGGCTTACTGGACATTAAAGAACTTTCTTCATCCCAACAGATGGGTGTCTTTCTAACTGCATTTCAATAGGTCCTGTCTCATCCTCAAACACATCTTAGCCCAGAAGACCCTCACAGTCAAGCCGAGACCACTGCACATGATGCAGGTTGAACTGTGTCTCACAAAAGACATGATGAAGTCCTGACCCCTGGTACGTGTCAACATGCCCTTACTTGGAGACAAGGTCTTTGCAGATGTAACCAAGTTAAGATGAGTGCGGGGAGTGAAAAGAGGCGAATACCAGTAACTCCTAACACATCTCTGAACAACATACACGCACTAGTGCAGCACAGCAGTTTGGACAGTGAGCTCCATGTGCCATCTGGGCACCTTCTGGCTCCCAGTCCTGTAGAAATCTAAGGACGAGGCAAGGGGAGCCAGTGGGGTTCTAGCCATGCAGTGGTCAGCCAGGGCGCAGGACCCAGGTCAGCCGCCTTCTATCTCTGCCCACTTGCTGCCCCAGCGAGCAAAACCATCAACGTGGAACATCAGCAAGAGCTTTTCTCCCAACAACCCAGGCTTCTGACCAGTCAAATTCAGGTTCTAACTCTCAGCTTTACAATTCTTTATTGTTACATCTCTTCCTTCCATCTTCCACTTCCAGTTTCATTACTTTTTCATGATTTTTACTACTGCACATCCTAAAGTCTTCAAGATTCAAAATAACATTATACTTGTCTATCTTTAAATTTTCAGTTTAAAAGGCTTACTGGTGGCTTCCCTGGTGGTCCAGTGGGTAAGGACACCGCCTTGCAGGGCAAGGGGTGCCGGTTCGATCCCTGGCCTGGGAAAATCCCACGTGCCGCGGAGCGGCTGGACCCATGTGTCCAATTACCAAGCCGGAGCCCTGGAGCGCATGCGCCTAGAGCCGGTGCTCTGCGACAACAGAGACCACTGCGATGGGAGGCTCACATGGGCCAAAGAACAAAGATGGGTGAAAATAGAGAAATGAAAGACCAATAGAAGTGGCCCGCCTGCTCCCCTCCCTCTCCAACCCACCCCCTCCAAAAATATTTTTAAAAATAAAATAAAATAAAATAAAAGGCTTACTGGACATTAAAGAACTTTCTTCATCCCAACAGATGGGTGTCTTTCTAACTGCATTTCAATAGGTCCTGTCTCATCCTCAAACACATCTTAGCCCAGAAGACCCTCACAGTCAAGCCGAGACCACTGCACATGATGCAGGTTGAACTGTGTCTCACAAAAGACATGATGAAGTCCTGACCCCTGGTACGTGTCAACATGCCCTTACTTGGAGACAAGGTCTTTGCAGATGTAACCAAGTTAAGATGAGTGCAGGTTCTAAATCCAATGATTAGTGTCCTTACAAGAAGACCACATAAAGAGTAAGGGGCACACAGGGTAAACAGCACGTGCAGATGGACAGAGAGCAGAGAGACACATCTCTAAGAGGACGCAGGCCGAGGACAGCCCACAACCACAGTCAGCTAGAGGGCAGATCGTTTAGAGGAAGCATGACCTTCCAACACCTTGATTTTGGACTTCTAAGCTTCCAGAACTGCAAAAAATTCATTTCTGTTGTTTTAAACCATGCAGTTTCTGGTAACTTGTTATGAAGCCCTGTGACACCAACACACAGCACCTGAAATGAAGGATGCTCCCAGAGACAGAGTTTACCCCAAGGTTCTTCTGGACCCTTAGCTTCTACCTACACGGAATCATAGAGGCTTAGGTAAGGATCCCTAAAAGTCAAAATGCTGGGCTTGTACTTATTTCAGAAATAACTGTTGAAGAACTAACCCAAATACAAATGAGACCATAAGAGAGAATGGAGAAAATTAAGGAAGCAATGATTAAGTTTTCTTCTTGAGTCTCCACAATTTAAACCATTAGTCAAATCAGAAACCTCGTGGACCCTGCTCTTCCCCATTCCTGTAAATAACTCCATGCTTGCAAAAACTTCAGTGTCATTCTTAAATCTTTCTTTCACATCTGACAACTAATCAAACCACAAATCCTGTTAGTGATATCTCAGACTGTCTTCAGAGTCTGACCTTAACGAAGAGCTTCCTAAGTGGTCTCCTTTCTTCTATCCTTGACCACCCTCTTCAGTTCCTTCACAGTGGCTAGAGTCATCTTGCAACATTTAAAACCTTCTAGTAGCTTCCCACCTCTCTCAAAGGCAAAAAGCCTTTTCAAAAGCCATGTGCAGGAGGGAGGATCCCAACAGATGGGTGTCTTTCTAACTGCATTTCAATAGGTCCTGTCTCATCCTCAAACACATCTTAGCCCAGAAGACCCTCACAGTCAAGCCGAGACCACTGCACATGATGCAGGTTGAACTGTGTCTCACAAAAGACATGATGAAGTCCTGACCCTGGTCGTGTCAACATGCCCTTACTTGGAGACAAGGTCTTTGCAGATGTAACCAAGTTAAGATGAGTGCAGGTTCTAAATCCAATGATTAGTGTCCTTACAAGAAGACCACATAAAGAGTAAGGGGCACACAGGGTAAACAGCACGTGCAGATGGACAGAGAGCAGAGAGACACATCTCTAAGAGGACGCAGGCCGAGGACAGCCCACAACCACAGTCAGCTAGAGGGCAGATCGTTTAGAGGAAGCATGACCTTCCAACACCTTGATTTTGGACTTCTAAGCTTCCAGAACTGCAAAAAATTCATTTCTGTTGTTTTAAACCATGCAGTTTCTGGTAACTTGTTATGAAGCCCTGTGACACCAACACACAGCACCTGAAATGAAGGATGCTCCCAGAGACAGAGTTTACCCCAAGGTTCTTCTGGACCCTTAGCTTCTACCTACACGGAATCATAGAGGCTTAGGTAAGGATCCCTAAAAGTCAAAATGCTGGGCTTGTACTTATTTCAGAAATAACTGTTGAAGAACTAACCCAAATACAAATGAGACCATAAGAGAGAATGGAGAAAATTAAGGAAGCAATGATTAAGTTTTCTTCTTGAGTCTCCACAATTTAAACCATTAGTCAAATCAGAAACCTCGTGGACCCTGCTCTTCCCCATTCCTGTAAATAACTCCATGCTTGCAAAAACTTCAGTGTCATTCTTAAATCTTTCTTTCACATCTGACAACTAATCAAACCACAAATCCTGTTAGTGATATCTCAGACTGTCTTCAGAGTCTGACCTTAACGAAGAGCTTCCTAAGTGGTCTCCTTTCTTCTATCCTTGACCACCCTCTTCAGTTCCTTCACAGTGGCTAGAGTCATCTTGCAACATTTAAAACCTTCTAGTAGCTTCCCACCTCTCTCAAAAGGCAAAAAAGCCTTTTCAAAAAGCCATGTGCAGGAGGGAGGAGTGGGAGAGAGGTATGGAAAGAGTAACATGGAAACTTACAGGAAACTTACACTACCATATGTAAAATAGATAACCAATGGGAATTTGCTGTAAGACTAAGGGAACTCTAACGGGCTCTGCAACAATCTAAAGGGGTGGGGTGGGGAGGGAAGTTCAAGAGGGAGGGAACATGTGTATACCTATGGCTGATTCATGTTGATGTTTGGCAGTAAACAACGAAACTCTGTAAAGCTATTACATATATATATATATATATATATATATATATATATATATATATATATATATGCCATTAATAGTCCTGCTGTAAGCTGACTCTCTGACCTCCCCTCCTATGAGACTCCCTCTTCAGCTCCAGCCCACTGGCCTCCAATCCACCAGCCATGCTCCTGCCGGTCCTTTGCCTTTGGTTTGCTCTGTGTAGGAATTCTCCTCTCCCTGACAGCCACATGACTTGCTCCTTCATGTCCTTTAGGTCGTTTCCAAATGTTACCTTATGTGTCACCTTCGTGATCACATATTCTCCTCACTCTGATCTTCCTCCTGAACACCTATCACCACTTGAAGCAGTGCATGTCTGTCTGTCTGTCTTCCCTTATGAGAAGAAATGGTCCTTGAGGGCAAGACTCTGCTCTCACGCACAAGAGAGTCCAGTGTCTAGAAGAATGGCTTGTTCATCTACGGCCATACCACGCTGAATGCACCAGATCTCATCTGATCTTGGAGGCTAAGCAGGATTGGGCCCGGTTAGTAGTACCTGGATGTAAGAATGGTTGGTTCATAACAGGAATTCAGTCGTTGTTGAATGCGAATGCATGTATCACGGAAATGAGGCTCTACTAATCTACCTGAACAAATCTTGTTTCCCAACGAATAATGGGAATGTAAATAACTCCATGCTTGCAAAAACTTCAGTGTCTTCTTAAATCTTTCTTTCACATCTGACAACTAATCAAACCACAAATCCTGTTAGTGATATCTCAGACTGTCTTCAGAGTCTGACCTTAACGAAGAGCTTCCTAAGTGGTCTCCTTTCTTCTATCCTTGACCACCCTCTTCAGTTCCTTCACAGTGGCTAGAGTCATCTTGCAACATTTAAAACCTTCTAGTAGCTTCCCACCTCTCTCAAAAGGCAAAAAAGCCTTTTCAAAAGCCATGTGCAGGGGGGAGGGGGTGGGAGAGAGGTATGGAAAGAGTAACATGGAAACTTACAGGAAACTTACACTACCATATGTAAAATAGATAACCAATGGGAATTTGCTGTAAGACTAAGGGAACTCTAACGGGCTCTGCAACAATCTAAAGGGGTGGGGTGGGGAGGGAAGTTCAAGAGGGAGGGAACATGTGTATACCTATGGCTGATTCATGTTGATGTTTGGCAGTAAACAACGAAACTCTGTAAAGCTATTACATATATATATATATATATATATATATATATATATATATATATATATTTTGCCATTAATAGTCCTGCTGTAAGCTGACTCTCTGACCTCCCCTCCTATGAGACTCCCTCTTCAGCTCCAGCCCACTGGCCTCCAATCCACCAGCCATGCTCCTGCCGGTCCTTTGCCTTTGGTTTGCTCTGTGTAGGAATTCTCCTCTCCCTGACAGCCACATGACTTGCTCCTTCATGTCCTTTAGGTCGTTTCCAAATGTTACCTTATGTGTCACCTTCGTGATCACATATTCTCCTCACTCTGATCTTCCTCCTGAACACCTATCACCACTTGAAGCAGTGCATGTCTGTCTGTCTGTCTTCCCTTATGAGAAGAAATGGTCCTTGAGGGCAAGACTCTGCTCTACGCACAAGAGAGTCCAGTGTCTAGAAGAATGGCTTGTTCATCTACGGCCATACCACCCTGAATGCACCAGATCTCATCTGATCTTGGAGGCTAAGCAGGATTGGGCCCGGTTAGTAGTACCTGGATGTAAGAATGGTTGGTTCATAACAGGAATTCAGTCGTTGTTGAATGCGAATGCATGTATCACGGGAAATGAGGCTCTACTAATCTACCTGCACACATAATCCTTTTTAGTCTTCCCCCCCAACCTGAATAAATGAGGAATGCCCAACCAGAGGAAGCAAAGGCAGAAAATGACCATTCTCCTTCAAGGTCGTTTTCAGTTTCTGGCATTGCCCTCTAACATCTGCCCTTAGAAATATACAGGTTTAAAA
Source organism: Tragulus kanchil (assembly GCA_022376925.1). Classification (NCBI taxonomy): domain Eukaryota; kingdom Metazoa; phylum Chordata; class Mammalia; order Artiodactyla; family Tragulidae; genus Tragulus; species Tragulus kanchil. Next base: position 36,962,792 of record JAIOJX010000029.1, on the reverse strand, counting down.
CTCAGACCTCACTGATGCAGATGAGGACATCAAAATCTTGCTCCCACAGACAGGCCCTAAGGGTCAAAGCCCTTATGTTTTACAGGTCAGCTTGTGAAACCATAAAACAAACCATCCCAATTTCCCACATCCTGGAGTCAGAAACCTCGAGAAACGGCTCCATGTGATGTCAGCGTCAGGGCTGCTGTGCAGGACAAGGGGACAAGGACTGCTGTGGAAGCTCTAGGAGGCATTTTCAACCCCCACCTTCCATCCTGAGTCCTGCGAAGGCATCTGCTGGCCTCACTGTAGCACCTTTCTGTCTTACTAAGCAATCTCCCTGAGAACATTTCTGTAGGAAATTCTCTAGTGGCATCAAACCCCAGGGCTCTGGGTGCAGCAACATTCTTGTGGGCCTTGTCCTGACACAAAATTCTGAGATTTCCTGTGGCACTTGGCACAGTCAGGGGAAAAGACATTGTTAGACTTCTTGCTCATCAGCCTGAAGTTCTTCTTTCCAGGAGTCAGATTGAGGGCCTGGTGCTTCATTCTCATCCTCTCACAAAGGAAAGAGGCTCAAGTCCCTAGAATCTTTCTGACATGACACCATCTCTCAAACAGACTCCCGAGGTCATTCATCTTATAACATTATCTCTACAGGCTCTTCTTCTTTTCTTAGGAACTTTGTTTCCCTTTCTTTCTCTAAATTAATGTTTTTCCTTTCTGCCCTATCTTGGGGTATAGGAAAGTTTTTTCCTCTCTCACTTTTTATTTCCTTACTTGTCAAATCAGGACTTAGGCAATACCAAATTAAAAATTCAAGAGCTCAATGATCCTCATGTTCTCTCAGTTCACAGAACTATAAAATGGTCAGAGGGGCCAGCTGCCCTTGGGATGTAAGAATGGTTGGTTCATAACAGGAATTCAGTCGTTGTTGAATGCATGTATCACGGAAATGAGGCTCTACTAATCTACCTGCACACATAATCCTTTAGTCTTCCTCCAACCTGAATAAATGAGGAATGCCCAACCAGAGGAAGCAAAGGCAGAAAATGACCATTCTCCTTCAAGGTCGTTTTCAGTTTCTGGCATTGCCCTCTAACATCTGCCCTTAGAAATATACAGGTTTAAAACTCAGACCTCACTGATGCAGATGAGGACATCAAAATCTTGCTCCCACAGACAGGCCCTAAGGGTCAAAGCCCTTATGTTTTACAGGTCAGCTTGTGAAACCATAAAACAAACCATCCCAATTTCCCACATCCTGGAGTCAGAAACCTCGAGAAACGGCTCCATGTGATGTCAGCGTCAGGGCTGCTGTGCAGGACAAGGGGACAAGGACTGCTGTGGAAGCTCTAGGAGGCATTTTCAACCCCCACCTTCCATCCTGAGTCCTGCGAAGGCATCTGCTGGCCTCACTGTAGCACCTTTCTGTCTTACTAAGCAATCTCCCTGAGAACATTTCTGTAGGAAATTCTCTAGTGGCATCAAACCCCAGGGCTCTGGGTGCAGCAACATTCTTGTGGGCCTTGTCCTGACACAAAATTCTGAGATTTCCTGTGGCACTTGGCACAGTCAGGGAAATGACATTGTTAGACTTCTTGCTCATCAGCCTGAAGTTCTTCTTTCCAGGAGTCAGATTGAGGGCCTGGTGCTTCATTCTCATCCTCTCACAAAGGAAAGAGGCTCAAGTCCCTAGAATCTTTCTGACATGACACCATCTCTCAAACAGACTCCCGAGGTCATTCATCTTATAACATTATCTCTACAGGCTCTTCTTCTTTTCTTAGGAACTTTGTTTCCCTTTCTTTCTCTAAATTAATGTTTTTCCTTTCTGCCCTATCTTGGGGTATAGGAAAGTTTTTTCCTCTCTCACTTTTTATTTCCTTACTTGTCAAATCAGGACTTAGGCAATACCAAATTAAAAATTCAAGAGCTTCAATGATCCTCATGTTCTCTCAGTTCACAGAACTATAAAATGGTCAGAGGGGGCCAGCTGCCCATAATGGGGAAGTTTACAAGTGGCCAACATCTGAGGCTGAGGAGGCATGTTTTGGCCAACAGGGAAAAATGTGAAGAGGGCAGGGAAACAAGAGGAAGAAGAGAAAAACAAAGTCAACGTAGGAGCACAATGAGAGAAGTCAAAAAGGGAAATGAGACCGGGATGGGCAGAGCTCTGAAAGTGCAAGTGTGATGACAGCCGGCGTGGGTGGGAGTGCTCACCAGGGCCAGAGAGGGCAGCCAGACCCGACCAGGAACCGAAGACAGGAGACAAGCAAACAAGGCCACATGTCCACATGTGAACTCATCTGGGTTTATCTACTACACCGTAAGGAAACCACTAGGCTGCAAGGTAACTACTAAACTATGTATGGCTGGGAGACACGCTTAACGAATGAGGAAGCAGTTTTAGGCATGGTGCTGCAGAATAAAGAGAAATCTAGGAAGAGGTTACTGTCTCTGCATCTTTCAGAAACTGCTTTCAAGACATCTTTCAGAGGTTCCTCTGCTGAAACACAGGGACAAAAGACTTGGGTCAGTTGAGCAATGACTTTTTTTTCCCCTCCCAGATGTTCTTTTATCTGCTGAACATGGGGTCAGACTCACATATCCCACCTGTAATCATATGGCTCGATCTACCCAAGACAAGATAAAACTCTGCTCTACTCAGCATGTGGAATTCTTGTAACAGAGGTATACCGAGAGTGGGGGGGTCTTATTTCCTCCAAAGAATAGCGTTTACACTTTTAGTCCACCTAAAAATTATGTGATCTCTACCTACTATCGCTCTCCCTAACACATCAGCTTCATTTAAGTTCAGTACATCAGACAACGTGACAAAGAAAATAAGCTCACGGGTTAAGTGAAGAGCAAGGAGGGCTACTGCTCCAGTGCTATGGCAGAGATTAGGTTTTAAAGAAACTTTGTTTCCCTTTCTTTCTCTAAATTAATGTTTTTCCTTTCTGCCCTATCTTGGGGTATAGGAAAGTTTTTTCCTCTCTCACTTTTTATTTCCTTACTTGTCAAATCAGGACTTAGGCAATACCAAATTAAAAATTCAAGAGCTTCAATGATCCTCATGTTCTCTCAGTTCACAGAACTATAAAATGGTCAGAGGGGGCCAGCTGCCCATAATGGGGAAGTTTACAAGTGGCCAACATCTGAGGCTGAGGAGGCATGTTTTGGCCAACAGGGAAAAATGTGAAGAGGGCAGGGAAACAAGAGGAAGAAGAGAAAAACAAAGTCAACGTAGGAGCACAATGAGAGAAGTCAAAAAGGGAAATGAGACCGGGATGGGCAGAGCTCTGAAAGTGCAAGTGTGATGACAGCCGGGCGTGGGTGGGAGTGCTCACCAGGGCCAGAGAGGGCAGCCAGACCCGACCAGGAACCGAAGACAGGAGACAAGCAAACAAGGCCACATGTCCACATGTGAACTCATCTGGGTTTATCTACTACACCGTAAGGAAACCACTAGGCTGCAAGGTAACTACTAAACTATGTATGGCTGGGAGACACGCTTAACGAATGAGGAAGCAGTTTTAGGCATGGTGCTGCAGAATAAAGAGAAATCTAGGAAGAGGTTACTGTCTCTGCATCTTTCAGAAACTGCTTTCAAGACATCTTTCAGAGGTTCCTCTGCTGAAACACAGGGACAAAAGACTTGGGTCAGTTGAGCAATGACTTTTTTTTCCCCTCCCAGATGTTCTTTTATCTGCTGAAGAGACTAACACTGCTACCACATGGGGTCAGACTCACATATCCCACCTGTAATCATATGGCTCGATCTACCCAAGACAAGATAAAACTCTGCTCTACTCAGCATGTGGAATTCTTGTAACAGAGGTATACCGAGAGTGGGGGGGTCTTATTTCCTCCAAATAATAGTGTTTAGACTTTTAGTCCACCTAAAAATTATGTGATCTCTACCTACTATTGCTCTCCCTAACACATCAGCTTCATTTAAGTTCAGTACATCAGACAACGTGAGAAAGAAAATAAGCTCACGGGTTAAGTGAAGAGCAAGGAGGGGCTACTGCTCCAGTGCTATGGCAGAGATTAGGTTTTAAAGAATCATTATGCTGGTAGGCACCAGGCTTAAAAGGGATAAGATAAACCAATAATCATGTCATGTGACACACAGTTAATATAGGTATGGGCACTTGGCTCAAAGAATATTAAGGGGAGAAGGAATCCAATCACTAACTTAAATATCTAAAACAATGGCTCTTGAAGTATGGTCTCAAGACCAGCAGCACCAACAAAACTAAGGAACCTGTTAGAAATGTACGTTCTTGGGCCCCGACCCTGGCCTCCTGCATCAGCCACTCTAGGATGGAGCCGGGCAATCTGGTTTTACAAGTCTTCCAAGTGATTCTGATGCACACCAAAGTCTGAGAACCTCCTTCAGAAGTGGAGGCCAGCAAACTTCTATTAAGAGCCAGAGTCAATATTTTAGGATTTGTGGACTTGACTCTGTCACAGCTACTCAACTCTGCCACTGCAGTGCAAAAACAACATTAAAACATGTGTGGGGCTTCCCTCATAGCTGAGTGGCTACGAGTTCGCCTACCAATGCAGGAGACGTGGGTTCGATCCTTGAGTCGGGAAGATTCCACGGCCTGTGAGCCACAACCCTTGAGCCTGTGCTCTAGGGCCTCGGAGCCACAACTACTGAGCCCATGTGACGCAACTACTGAAGCCCATGTGCCCCAGAGCCTGAGTTCCACAATGGGAGACGTCACCACAACAAGAAGCTTGCTCACCTCAACTGGAGAATACCCCCACTCCCTGCAACTACAGAAGAGTCTGCAGCAGCAGTGAAAACCCAGAATAGTCAAAAATAAATAAATAAATAAATAAAACTTTAAAAAAGAAAAAAAAGAAAAACATGTGTGGACAGGACTTCCCTGGGAGCCCAGTGCCCATGCAAGGGATCCAGGTTTGATCACTGGGCCAAGAAGACCCCACATGCTGATAAGCTTCTAAGCCTGTGCACCACAACTACTGAAGCAGGCACACTCTAAAGCCAGTGCTCCTCAACAAAGAAAACCACCACAATGAGAAGCCCACACATTGCAACTAGAGTAACTGCCACTTATCACAACTAGAGAAAGTCAGAGCACAGCAGCCAAAATTAAAAATAAGTATTTTAAAATGTGTAAACAAATGGGCATAGTTGTTCTAAAAACACAAAAACAAGAAGCAAGCCGGATCTGGCCATCAGGCTATAGTTTACCAACCTCTCTTCTTTAAAAAGAGGGAGCCTTAAGGGGTAGAACTGAATCCAGCAAGTAGAGATTTTACCTTTCAATGAAAGCTGCCTCATGAAAGCATAAATTTCCATCCATCCATCTTTCCATTAATTCATCAAGCCTACTGCCAAACCACTTCTCTTTTTTCCTTCAGTTTCCCTGGTTCCTGAAGCCTGTGGCGTCACCGTGCTGTAATGGCACAGCCCTCACTCATCCACAGCTCAGTCTTCCTCTCCACCAGTGCTGCACTGCTTGAGGGGACTTCAGCAAGAATGGAGGTGACCCATCCAATACCATGACCTTCTCTCCCCTCACAGTTTTAATCCACCTGAGCCACCCAGCCCACAGTCATACCCTAAAATTCTTGACACCAGTAATGGCACCACCTCCAGAACTTCAACTTCACCACCACTACTTTCTATTTTTCCAGGTCATCTTGATCTGATAACTCTCCCTCCAGCACTTCTTCAACCTCATCACAAATCAACTTTTTCACCATCCACTCTGCTTCCAGGACCTTTCCCCTCCCACCCTGCTCAGCCACAACAGGCCATCATTTATATTTACTCCCCTTCTGATTCCCTTTTGCCCCTCTCTCCCTATGTTGCACTTCCATGGCAAAATACCAACAACTGAAGCTAAATCCAACCCCCAATCTACTCCATGTTTGTACCTAACTAGCTGAACGTTGCTGGAGAAAAACACTTAACTGTGTTACATGGTTTCACTTAAATTCAGGACTGTGAATTTCAGACACTCACCGCTGTCCAGAAGCTCTACTAAATTTCCTTAACATATTATCTTCTCTGCTCTCCAAAATAACTCTTGTGCTTTCCTGTTTCCTCACATCTTCTATACTCTCTTCTCCTCTCTCATTCCCAGCTCACTGAGAAAACAGAAGCCATCTGATGAAAATCCTGTTTCCAGTACCAAATCGACCACCTGACCTACACCTATACGTACCTCTCTTCTTTCTCTATGTTAAAATGGACAGAGTGTCTCTGATTCTATCAAAATACTACCCTTTCACCTCGGTGTTGAATCCCTTTCTCAAAAATTTCACTCCCACAGTTATCCTTTTTCTTTCTTCTTAATTTTCAACTTCTCTTTCTCTGGAAGATCCTTCTTGGCAAGGCAAGTCACATAACCACACACACACACACACACACACACAGACACCTTTCTTGATTTCATGTTCCCCTGTAGGTGCTATCCCCTTTCTCTCCTCGTCTTCCTATAAAACCTCCTGAATCAATTGTTTAGCAGCTGCCTCCACTTCCTTACCTCCTATTATCTCCTCAAGCCTTTCCAATTGTGCTTACCAACTACTCTATTGAACTGACAGAAGTCCAGGTCAGCAATGATCTCTGCATTGTCCAAAGCAGTGGTTAATCTCTGCCTCTTCTTACTCAACCTGTTTATTCTTCCTCATCAACAGCATTCAACACAATTCTTGAAATGTCTTCCTCTCTCAGCTTTCACGATATCACATTCCTATCTTCCTCCTACATTACTGCCTTCTCCTTCTAAGTTCTCTTTTGCTGACTACTTCTCCTCTACTCAACTTCAAACTGTTGGCATTTTCTGGGAAGCTGTCCTTAAATTCTCTCCATCACTCTCTTAGAAACCCTCTTCTAGTGTCATAGCTTTAAATATCATTATGACTCCCTGATGTGTATCTCCAACCCAGACTCCTCTTAATTTCTGATTTACACATCAAATTGCTTATAAAACATATCTTCCTGGATGTCAAACCCAAAATTAACATGTCTAAAACAAGCACAACTGATGTATAATCACCCCATGCCCTTCTAGTCTACTGTCTCAGTGAATGGCAGTCATCCAACTGCTCGACTTAAAAACCACAGAAACAAAAAAATACAAAAGCCATCCCTAATTATTCTCTTCTCCTCAAACCCAATACTCACTGTTTCCATCTACCTATCAGTCTTAACTTACTACCAAAGACATCCCTAAACTATCCTCTTCCTCCTATCCAGCTCCAACCCCCCCGCTCCATCATCTTTGCCTGGGTACTTTTCAACCACCTGACCTACACCTATCGTACCTCTCTTCTTTCTCTATGTTAAAATGGACAGAGTGTCTCTGATTCTATCAAAATACTACCCTTTCACCTCGGTGTTGAATCCCTTTCTCAAAAATTTCACTCCCACAGTTATCCTTTTTCTTTCTTCTTAATTTTCAACTTCTCTTTCTCTGGAAGATCCTTCTTGGCAAGGCAAGTCACATAACCACACACACACACACACACACACACAGACACCTTTCTTGATTTCATGTTCCCCTGTAGGTGCTATCCCCTTTCTCTCCTCGTCTTCCTATAAAACCTCCTGAATCAATTGTTTAGCAGCTGCCTCCACTTCCTTACCTCCTATTATCTCCTCAAGCCTTTCCAATTGTGCTTACCAACTACTCTATTGAACTGACAGAAGTCCAGGTCAGCAATGATCTCTGCATTGTCCAAAGCAGTGGTTAATCTCTGCCTCTTCTTACTCAACCTGTTTATTCTTCCTCATCAACAGCATTCAACACAATTCTTGAAATGTCTTCCTCTCTCAGCTTTCACGATATCACATTCCTATCTTCCTCCTACATTACTGCCTTCTCCTTCTAAGTTCTCTTTTGCTGACTACTTCTCCTCTACTCAACTTCAAACTGTTGGCATTTTCTGGGAAGCTGTCCTTAAATTCTCTCCATCACTCTCTTAGAAACCCTCTTCTAGTGTCATAGCTTTAAATATCATTATGACTCCCTGATGTGTATCTCCAACCCAGACTCCTCTTAATTTCTGATTTACACATCAAATTGCTTATAAAACATATCTTCCTGGATGTCAAACCCAAAATTAACATGTCTAAAACAAGCACAACTGATGTATAATCACCCCATGCCCTTCTAGTCTACTGTCTCAGTGAATGGCAGTCATCCAACTGCTCGACTTAAAAACCACAGAAACAAAAAAATACAAAAGCCATCCCTAATTATTCTCTTCTCCTCAAACCCAATACTCACTGTTTCCATCTACCTATCAGTCTTAACTTACTACCAAAGACATCCCTAAACTATCCTCTTCCTCCTATCCAGCTCCACTGCTACCAGCCTAGCCCAAGCCTCCATCATCTTTGCCTGGGTATCTGTTATGGATATGTTAACATGGAAGTCAGCCCACTTTCTGCTTAAAACCCTTGAATGTCTTCCCATGACATTTCAAATAAAATCCAAACCCTTTAACCTGGGCAATAAGGCCCTGCATGATCTGGTCCATACTAACCACTCTAATCTTATTACAACTCTTTCCTTTTTCATTTGTTTAAACAATTCCAAACGTTTCCTGACCATAAGACATTTGTATCATCTGTGCCCTCCATCTGGAATGTTCTTCCTTTGGATACCTTTCAGTGGCTAGCTGCTGCTTTTCATTCAGACTTCAGCTGAAATTTCATCTTTTCAGAGAGGCTTCCCCCAGTAGCTCTCTAATATCACCTTTACTACATGATATTCTTGCTTGTATTTTCATTGTCTGTATCTGAATATAAGCTTCAAAAAGTGGAGATCTTCTCTGATCTGATGAATCCTTCATCCTTAGTACCAAGAACTGACACACAAATAATTTAACCAACATTTACCATACACCCAAAGAGAACTGGGATTAGAGCAGTGAACAAGTCACACACTTATTCACAGAGATTACACTGATGCAGGGCATACAGACATTTAACTACCATTGCAACAAGGGCTTCGAGGGAAAAGAACAGTGTCTAACAGAGGAAGGGGCTCCTTGGATGGCTCAGCAGGGGAATTCACCTGCAATGCAGGAGACCTGGGTTTGACTCCTGGGTTGGGAAGATCCCCTGGAGGAGGAAATGGCAACCCACTCCAGTATTCTTGCCTGGGAAATTCCATGGACAGAGGAGTTTGGCAGACTACAGTCCAAGGGGTCGCAAAGAGTGGGACATAACTGAGTATCTGAGCATGCTAATTGAGGAAACACCTGGTATAATCAAGGAAATCACAGAAGCATTTTTGAATAAGCTATGAAAGATGAATAGGAATTAAGTGGAGAGATCAGCACAGGGAGAGAGAAATTCCAGGCAAATGGAACAGCATGTGCAAAGGCCAAATGAAGCAAAGCAAGTCTGGGAACTAAATGACAGCAACTGAGGTTGAAGTAATGAAGGGAAGGCAGGAACAGATAATACAGAAGGATGAGGCTGGTGAGGTTAAGTCATATCACAGAGGTCAAAAGTCATAATAATGATTTGGTTATTTACCCTAAAAATGATGAAGAGCCACTGGGCCTTAAGCCAGAGTGACAAAAATCAAATTTCCACTGAAAACAAAAAATTACTCTGGCTGCAGTACAGAGAATGAGCTAGAGCAGAGTTTCCTCCAGAAAGCCCAGTGAGTCATGAAAGGGTAAGCTGTGTCCAAGACACTGGTCCCTTTACTCCCTAAGGTGGCCAGAGCTCTCCTATGCAGCTGCCTCCACCTAGAATACCCTTTGTCCACTTACCCCAGTGAATCATGCAAATACTACTCTGCGTGCTGTGATGTAAAAAGGCTAGGGAAGCACTGGGTTAGAGAATATACATGGGAATGCTGAGAGAACCCTATTAGGAAGCTGTTGTAATAATCTTGGAAAAAGATGTCAGTATCTTAGTGGTGGAGAACAGATTTAGCCAGAGAAGAACAGATTTAAGAAATATTCAAGAGAAAAACTGACAAGAGGACTTCACCAAGTCCTTCACCATAACCTTCATTATTTATCAGAAGAGGGTGGTGGTGAAGGTGTCACGAATACCTCTCCAGGGGACCAGGTTTGGAAGGAAAGATTAGAAGTTTAGTTTTTGACATGTCAAGTTTAAGCTACCTGTGAAACATCTATGTGAGATGTGAAAAGAAAATTAGATTGCATCTCTGAAGTTCTAAAGAAATCTGGGCTAGAGATATAATTTTACATATAGGTACTTGAAGCCATGAGAATGATTGGAATTCTGAGAGAAAGAACTCAGAATAAGAGGACTTAGCCTTAAAGAAAGTCAACATTTAGGAAGAATGAAAGGAAGAGGAGGAACCATCAAGTAGTAAAAGAAAGAAGGGACACTGTGTCATAGAAGCCAAGGGAAGAGTGGTTCAGGAAAAAAGATGAGATGACTAGAATCACTGGATGTGTTCAACTAGGAACAGGACAACGTGTCAGAAATGTTGAGGATGGGGGTGGGGGAGTACAACTCCATCAAGCGGTCTCTAGGATATCTTCCAACTTCAAAAAGTCTAGGGAGGGCTTCCCTGGTGGTCCAGTGGGTAAGGACACCACCTTGCAGTGCAAGGGGCGCCGGTTCAATCCCTGGCCTGGGAAGATCCCACGTGCTGCGGAGCAGCGAGCTGGAGCTCTGGAGTGCATGTGCCCAGAGTCAGTGCTCTGTAGTGAGAGAGGTCACTGAGACGGGAGGCCCACACAGGCCAAAGAACAAAGATAAATAAATGAAAGACCAATGGAAGTGGCCAAAAAACTTTTAAAAAAAGAATTAAAAAAAATATTAAACAACAACAACAAAATAGTTTAGGGAATTCCATGGCAGTCAGTAGTTAGAACTCCTCACTCTCACTGCTGAGGGCTTGGGTTCAATCCCCGGCCAGGGAACTAAGAACTCACAAGCCAAGCAGCACAGTCAAAAAATCAAAACTAAAAATGAAAGTCTATGGCTCTTTTGAGACCTGACCCTAAAACGTCATGAAGGGAAACCACCTGATATTATGTGTACTTAGTGTCAGGACAAATTAAACTTTACCTCCTAATTTCAAAGGAGACACTGGGCTTCGTAACACAAGGGTTGTAGAAGTATCCGTATAATTATACCCAAGTAAACTAGCAGAAGGGCTGAAATGCTATATTCAGGAAACAAATATCCTTCAGAGACCACACAATGCCACAACAGAGAACTGTGTGTTGTGCAAATCTCCTAACAGTATACTAAACATGATAAGTATTTGATTCATGGCCTGCATGAAAGAGATCAGAAAAAGAATGTACAAAGACAACTACCAATATCACAACCCTGGGGTCTCTGATTCCTTTCTAAAATAAACAAACTGAAAAAACCTAAACGTATAGCTCACATAGAACGCTATTCTAAATTCCATCTATTTGAGAAACAAATGTACACAGTACATAATAAATGAATGTCATGAATTACAAAAGCAAATTTCCTAATAGGCATTATTCTTCTTCTGCTTCTCCACGGTCAGAAAGCCAAGTATTTATCAAGACTATCAAAACTCTACAAGTCTTCCAAATGAGCAAATAAAACCAGTTTTTCTATTTCAGTTTGTCTTTAGTTTGCACTCTCACAAGAAGAGCAGGAGGATCAAATCAACAGTGTTTACTATGGAGTTTGGCCTGTAGGCATGGCAAAGGGGTAGGTGAATTAAGGTGTGCCTTCCCAAAGCGGAAGGAAGGACAACACCTTACATTCTTGGAAGTGGAGGTGTAACTGACTCACCTGTGGTGGCAAGACTAATGTGCAACTATGTGTGGCAAAAGCCAGAAGTCAGTCTGATTCTATTCTCTGCTCCAAACAAGTTAAGAATTTCTATTTTCTTACAGCTCAACAACCAAAAGACACAACCCAGTTAAAAAATGAGCAGGGCTTCCCCTGGTGGTCCAGTGCGTAAGGACACCGCCTTGCAGGGCAAGGGGCGCCGGTTCGAGCCCTGGCCTGGGAAGATCCCACATGCCGTGGAGCGTCTGGACTGATGTGTCCAATTACCGAGCCGGAGCTCTGGAGCGCATGTGCCCAGAGCCGGCACTTTGCAACGACAGATGCCACCGTGATGGGAGGCCCACAGGAGCCAAAGAACAAAGACGGATGAAAATAGAGAAATGAAAGACCAATAGAAGTGGCCCGCCTGCTCCCCTCCCTCCTCAACCCGACCCCTGCCCCAAAATAAATAAATAAATAAATCTTTAAAAAAAAAAATGAGCAAAAGGGGACTGCCCTGGTGGTCCAGCGGTTAAGTCTCTGCACTCCTAATGAGGTCCAGGATCATTCTCTGGTCAGGGAGCTAGATCCCACATGCAAATAAGAGAGCCCTCACTCAGCAACAAATATCCTGTGTGCTGAAACTAAGACCCAGCGCAGCCAAATTGATTAATTAATTTTTTAAAAAATAAGCAAAGGACCCTTGAGTAGACATTTCTCCAAAAGAAGATATATTACTGGCTTATTAGCACATGAAAAGATGTTCAACATCATTACTCACTGGAGAAATGCAAAAATCACAACGAGATACTACTTCACACCCACTAATAGGGCTACAATCAAAAATGGAAAATAAGTGTTAATGAAGACAGAGAAATCAGAACCCTCCTATACTGATGGTGGGAAATGTAAAATGTTGCAGCTGCTATGGCAAACAGTTTGGTAGTTACTCAAGAAATTAAAAAGACGAAATCACAGTGTGACCCAGCAATTCCATTCCTAGTTAAATACCCAAGTAAGAGAAATGAAAATAGGTGAAGTAACAAAAACCTGTGAATGCTGAGAGCATTACTCATAATAGCCCCAAAGTAGAAACCACCCACATGTCCATCAGTTGATAAGTAGATCAACTAAATGTGATATATCCATATAACCCTTATTCAGCCATAAAACAAATGAAGAACTGATAACATGCTACAACACAAATGAACTTTGAAAATAGTAAGCTAAGTGAAAGAAGCCAGACCAAAAAAGCCACATACTATATGATCCATTTATATGAATGAACATACAGAACAGTTAAATCTATACAGATAGAAAACAGGTGAATAGTTACCAGGTGCTGGAGGAAAGGGAAATGGGCAGCAAATGCTTAATGATTAATGAGTTTCTTTTGAGGGGGGTGATGAAAATGTTCTAGAATCAGACAGTAATAATGGTCGTGTTTAAAAATAGGCAAGGCAATACAAGTTCCTAATGAATAAAATTATTTTCAGAGCAAATTAGTCTTTACTTCACCTAGAGGCTGAGAGTAACACATACACAAACCAGCCAGGATAAAATAAACTTATGCATTATCAGCATATTATCAGCAGAAGCATTAACATTTCATGAGTTAATAAGGTACTCTGGGAGAGACTATGGACAAACAAAGGCAAGGAAACTTCTATGTGATCACAATATTATTTTCCAATCGAGTAACATATTTATACAACTAAAAAAACAGAGATACGGCCACTGGAAACCCATAAAAGGACCTGGACACAGTGAAACAAGAGCTCAAAGCCACTAAAAGCACAGATGCATGACTCATCGGCACGTCCTCTGCTGATCTGCACAGGTCATCAAAGGGCAAAATGTCAATCATTACTCACTGGAGAAATGCAAAATCACAACGAGATACTACTTCACACCCACTAATAGGGCTACAATCAAAAATGGAAAATAAGTGTTAATGAAGACAGAGAAATCAGAACCCTCCTATACTGATGGTGGGAAATGTAAAATGTTGCAGCTGCTATGGCAAACAGTTTGGTAGTTACTCAAGAAATTAAAAAGACGAAATCACAGTGTGACCCAGCAATTCCATTCCTAGTTAAATACCCAAGTAAGAGAAATGAAAATAGGTGAAGTAACAAAAACCTGTGAATGCTGAGAGCATTACTCATAATAGCCCCAAAGTAGAAACCACCCACATGTCCATCAGTTGATAAGTAGATCAACTAAATGTGATATATCCATATAACCCTTATTCAGCCATAAAACAAATGAAGAACTGATAACATGCTACAACACAAATGAACTTTGAAAATAGTAAGCTAAGTGAAAGAAGCCAGACCAAAAAAGCCACATACTATATGATCCATTTATATGAATGAACATACAGAACAGTTAAATCTATACAGATAGAAAACAGGTGAATAGTTACCAGGTGCTGGAGGAAAGGGAAATGGGCAGCAAATGCTTAATGATTAATGAGTTTCTTTTGAGGGGGGTGATGAAAATGTTCTAGAATCAGACAGTAATAATGGTCGTGTTTAAAAATAGGCAAGGCAATACAAGTTCCTAATGAATAAAATTATTTTCAGAGCAAATTAGTCTTTACTTCACCTAGAGGCTGAGAGTAACACATACACAAACCAGCCAGGATAAAATAAACTTATGCATTATCAGCATATTATCAGCAGAAGCATTAACATTTCATGAGTTAATAAGGTACTCTGGGAGAGACTATGGACAAACAAAGGCAAGGAAACTTCTATGTGATCACAATATTATTTTCCAATCGAGTAACATATTTATACAACTAAAAAAACAGAGATACGGCCACTGGAAACCCATAAAAGGACCTGGACACAGTGAAACAAGAGCTCAAAGCCACTAAAAGCACAGATGCATGACTCATCGGCACGTCCTCTGCTGATCTGCACAGGTCATCAAAGGGCAAAACCAGAAAACTACAAATTCACTCTAATATCAAAGGGTTATTTTATAAAGCTTTCAAAAAGCCTCAGCTTTGTTTTCACTCAAAAAGAGAAAAGCGAAACTCATAATTACACCTGTTGGTATCACCAAGAAATCACTGCTGACTCTGAGCTAAACCTCCAAGTCAGATACACAGACCAAGGCCTTTGCTCATTGCTCTGAGGGGCACTGAGAAGTCAGGTCACATTACCCAGTGACACTACTTCATCCAGGGTGATAAAGGGGCTCATATCATGATGAAATCAGGTTATAGACCAGACATTGCAGCTGCCACTTGTCCCAACTCTATACCCACCCCAGTTACCATGGAACTGGTACAAACAGACTGGAGTTTAACATGCTGTTAGCTCTGATCTAAGTAGCTGACATAACACCAATTAAATTTATAATGACATTGGAGTAATAAAAGAGCACTTGGCACACTTCTCTTTGCAAACATGATTCAAGGGGTGGTTTTCCTTTTGCCCTTCCTTCAATTTCCAGATACAAGGCCACTCAGAAGCCACTTTATCTCTTTACTCAAAGAGTTGGTGTTGAGGGGTTTATCATTTTATAAGGACCACTAATATTACAGGACCTAGTTACTGGAGGTGTCCAACCAGGGCATAGGAATCCCCACTTCTTTTACAGTACAAGTGGCTGAAAATTAGAATATGGAATCCTGGGTTCCACTCCAATCTCCCCCTCTTTCTGACCAATCATTATTCTGGCGCTGTGAAGGACAGGTGATCTCCATGTCTAAACTATGGGTAGAGGCCAGCTGGTATACAAGATGGCTTCACCACAGAACCCATGGCTACTAGGGAGTGAGAGCAGGAGATCTCACCAACCTGTGGCACCTGCATCCTTGAGCCCACTGACTAGCCTTACCAGTGTCTATGCTTAGGCTACATGTGCAAGGCATCATGGGGCCCTTGGAACATTTACATGGTATATACTAAAGCTATCAACAATGGATCCTTTGAGTACAATAGACAAAATTACATGTTCTTATGGAAGACCCTACAGTAAACTGAAGAAATTACATGAATTTATTAGTGGGAGCAGAGCTCAAAATAGGGGCAAGTTATTGAAAGATAAGAACAATATGATGTCACCTGCTGAAAATAAGATGTCATGAAACATGGATTTGAATGTCATACCTAATAGCTGATGGTAGTTTCTTCCGGTGAAACTAGCATGAGCCAGGAGGCAAGTTACAAAGGAGACTTCAATTTCATTAGTATGGTTTTATTTTTGTAAAATAAATAAATATTATAGCATGCTAATAGGTCTCAAAGAGTTGGACTGAGTGACTTTCAACATTTGTTAGTGCTGAGTGATGAGTACACAGGTGTTTGTTATATTAGTTTTGTACATTTGTGTATCTTTATTCCCCTCCCCCAGTTAAAAGGAAACCTTTATCTTATAAGCATGTAGCGGCAATATGCCCAGCCAGTAAATAGCTACTGAACATGCATCAGCCGCAAGTAACAAAAACCTAAATTTCCCGAGTATTTACTGTGTGCCAGCTACCGAAGTGACTTACATGTATTATGTTACGAGGTGGGTACATTTGTAAGAAGGGAGAAATGCTGATCCTCTTCACCTGCAGTTTTCACCAGTTCTTGGTCCCAGCCTCCTCAACCTACGCTCAGGAAGACTCCTGGCGTTTCTGACCGGTGTGTTTAGAAAAAGGAACTATGGCTTGACCCCTTCTATTCTGCCAGGATCTGCCCACTTACAGAAGGTGCACATTTTCCTCATCAGGTTGACAGATAAGCTATCCTGCCTCTGTAGAGTGACCTGTGGTTGTCCTACACTTTCAGAGATTTGCTGGGTAACCTAATTCTGGACCAGTGTCAGAAACCATTATTAATGCTGCACACCAAAGCCACATCCTTCAACCTAACTTTCACCAGTAATAAAGACAAATATATTTAAAATTTTCATACTGATAGGCCCAACTTTCACACTTAAGCAGGAAATAAGAGGGTTATTTATTGTCCCTATCCATCAACCTTGCTATTGTTGCTCTTTTACAGTAAGATATAGTTAGGCTTAGAGACATTAAGCAATTTGCCCAAGATGATAGCATGTGGCAGTTAAGAGTTTGAATTCATATTCACTGATCTCAGAGTTCATCTTCTTAATAATTATGACAAGGTATTATGCTATACTTATCAGAGCAAAGAAAAGCAGTAACAACTTACCTGCTGAGAATTTGTAAGATGAACTCAAAGAATATTCTAAAGGCTGAAGTTTTTCTTAGTATACACTGAAAGAGGGTAGGAAATTGTATGTTTGTATGTGCATGTGTGTGAGTATGAGTGTATACAGGCAACAGTGAAAGTATTAGTTATTATAAAAGTCTTCTAGGGAACTGTTAATCTTCAAAACTAGCAGGTATGTTTGCTTTCATCCATGTAAGTTCACTCCTCTTCGAAGTTTACTCAAGAAACCACAGACACACAGAGGTAGGGTTTCTTGTCTTCTGTGCTTTAAATGAACCATGCCGTACCACTCCCTGCAGCATAGTCCCCTGGGCAGTGCTCAGCTCTGAGATGTCCTTGATGTCAGTATCTACATTCTGCAATCTTTCTCCAGAGAAACCAAACCATCCCTCAACAGACCAGGCCTGCCCAGCTCCAGGTCAGTGCTAAGGAAAGCCATAAAGCCCTTGAAACTCAGGTCTAATTGAGCTGACAGTCCCTGCAACCAATACAAAACAAGGGGCCTGCACAGTTCCTAACCACAGAGGAAGCTGGTCCTATCCCTTCAGCATGGCCTATTCACAGCAGAGGCTTGCCCATGTGAGTGTTCACTCAGTTCTCTGAAATCACATTGCACACACCTCTGTAAAAAGCTTTTATACCCTGCTGCAGTGCCCTTGGCTCAGTACATGAACCTTGTTTATACCTCCCATAGCTAGCTACCTTTTCTCCTTAGTTGATCTAATGCAGAATCTAGTTCTATGACTTTAAATGCCACTTATAAACTGACAAGTGTCCAAGTGTTAGTCGCTCAGTTGTGTCTGACTTTGCGACTCCATGAACTGTAGCCTACCAGGCTCCTCTGTCCAGTGGGTTGCCATTTCCTTCTCCAGGATATCTTTCTAATCCAGGGGTCTCACCTGTGTCTCACGCATTGCGGGCAGATTCTTTACTGTCTGAGCCACCAGGGAAGCCCATAAACTGACAGTTTATAGACAATTCTCAATTTTATTTCACTAGCCTGGAGTTCCGGATTCTTGTTTCCAATTGTCTATTCAACACCTCTACTTGGGTATATAATAGTATCTCAAAGGTTAACAAGGCCCAAACCAAACTTTCAATTTGCTTTTAAAATTACTTTCGAAACCTGAAAAGTGATTAGGAAACAACGATCTATGAATTATCAACAGCACATACATTTCCATTAATATGTGGCATCTCTGTGGAGCCCGTCACACATGGAATACTGTGTGGAAACCATAGTGAATGAACAGCATTGCACTGGGAATAAGTACTTGCCCAGAACAAGGAGAACTTACACAAGGTAGTAGAAACAATACTGATTTCATTCATTTTAGCTTTCACTTCTTTCCCTAAGGCCTTTCTGGCTTCTACTTTCAGACTTCGGTGATAGTACTTCTTTTGCTTTGAAATGCTGGTTCCCCTGCCCCAATCCGATGTATACTACTAAAATATAGTTCTAACTGGCCTTCAAGGACCAGCTAAAAGACCTCCTTCTCTCACGAACCCAATCCAGATCTAATAGGTGAAGAGTGATATACGTGGGAGGAAGGAATATGATTCCTTCATAACAGGTTCAAAACTTTTGAGCCTTTTTTCCCTACACTCAGTTGTTTCATTCTACCTTAGAACATATCCTGATTTTGATCATCTCCAGTGCCACCACCCTGGTCCAAGCCACCATCAATTTTTCACCTAAATGTAATGCAACAGCCTCCTGACAAGTATCCTTGTTTCCATATTTACCCTCCATCATCCATTCTCACCAAAGCAGTCAGAAAGGTCCTTTTAAAATGTACATCAAGGGTTTCCCTGGTGGCTAGGTGGTAAAGAATCCTCCTGCCAATGCATGAGACATGGATTTGATCCCTGATCGGGGAAGATTCCACATGCCATGGAGCAACTGGGCCTATGCACCAAAACTACTTAGCCAGCGCTCTAGAGCCCACTGGACACAGCTGCTGAAGTCCACACGCCCTAGAGCATGTGCTCCACAACAAGAGAAACTTCCGCAATGAGAAGGTTGCACACCGCAACTAGAGAGTAGCCCCTATGTGCCTCAACTAGAGAAAAGCCGACGTAATAACAAACAACCTAACACAGTCAAAAACAAATTAAATAAATAAATATAAAATGTAAATCAGATAATATCATTCCTCTGGTTCAAAACCCTCCAAAAATACCCAACCTCAGGCTATAATCCCAAATCCTTAATACGGCTAACAAACCCCATACCATTCTCTGATACCTCTCTGCTCTCATCTCCTACTGTTCTTGCTCACTCAGCTCCAGATGAGATGGCTGCCTTGCTGTCCTCCCAACTCATTAAACATGCTCTCACCCCCAGATTTTTTTTGCCATTTTTTTATTTTGTTTTTTTGCTTTTACAGAGTTTTGTTGTTTACAGATATGTATAATTCCAGATTAGTCATATGTATATCCCATCCCCCCCACCACATCCCACCTCTTCAGGCCGTCACGCAGCCCCTGTGTAAGATCCCTTAACCCACAGTGCATTGACAATAGTTATCTCTTTTACATATGCTAGTATAGAGCTCCATGTTACTCTTTCCATCTCTCTCTCACTCACTCTTCCCTCTCCTCAATGTCCATAAGTCTGTTCTCTATGACTATTTTTCCATTACTGCTCTACATGTGTATTTATCAGTACAATCTTACTAGATTCCATATATATGTGTTAGTATACTATATTTGTCCTCTTTTTGACTTACTTCACTTTGTATAATAGGTTCTAGATTCATCCATTCCACTAGGGCTGAATCTTCTGTATTTCTTTTTGTGGCTGAGAAGTACTCCATTGTATACACGCAGAGCTTCTTTATCCAGTCATTCATCGATGGACATCTAGGTTGTTTCCAGGTTCAGAAAGGTCCTTTTAAAATGTACATCAAGGGTTTCCCTGGTGGCTAGGTGGTAAAGAATCCTCCTGCCAATGCATGAGACATGGATTTGATCCCTGATCGGGGAAGATTCCACATGCCATGGAGCAACTGGGCCTATGCACCAAAACTACTTAGCCAGCGCTCTAGAGCCCACTGGACACAGCTGCTGAAGTCCACACGCCCTAGAGCATGTGCTCCACAACAAGAGAAACTTCCGCAATGAGAAGGTTGCACACCGCAACTAGAGAGTAGCCCCTATGTGCCTCAACTAGAGAAAAGCCGACGTAATAACAAACAACCTAACACAGTCAAAAACAAATTAAATAAATAAATATAAAATGTAAATCAGATAATATCATTCCTCTGGTTCAAAACCCTCCAAAAATACCCAACCTCAGGCTATAATCCCAAATCCTTAATACGGCTAACAAACCCCATACCATTCTCTGATACCTCTCTGCTCTCATCTCCTACTGTTCTTGCTCACTCAGCTCCAGATGAGATGGCTGCCTTGCTGTCCTCCCAACTCATTAAACATGCTCTCACCCCCAGATTTTTTTTGCCATTTTTTTATTTTGTTTTTTTGCTTTTACAGAGTTTTGTTGTTTACAGATATGTATAATTCCAGATTAGTCATATGTATATCCCATCCCCCCCACCACATCCCACCTCTTCAGGCCGTCACGCAGCCCCTGTGTAAGATCCCTTAACCCACAGTGCATTGACAATAGTTATCTCTTTTACATATGCTAGTATAGAGCTCCATGTTACTCTTTCCATCTCTCTCTCACTCACTCTTCCCTCTCCTCAATGTCCATAAGTCTGTTCTCTATGACTATTTTTCCATTACTGCTCTACATGTGTATTTATCAGTACAATCTTACTAGATTCCATATATATGTGTTAGTATACTATATTTGTCCTCTTTTTGACTTACTTCACTTTGTATAATAGGTTCTAGATTCATCCATTCCACTAGGGCTGAATCTTCTGTATTTCTTTTTGTGGCTGAGAAGTACTCCATTGTATACACGTACCAGAGCTTCTTTATCCAGTCATTCATCGATGGACATCTAGGTTGTTTCCAGGTTCTAAGTATTGTGTAGAGTGCTGCAATGAACATTGGGGTGCAGTGTCTCTTTCAATTTTGACTTCATCGGGGTATAAGTCTAGTAGTGGGATTGTTGGGTCATATGGTGCTTCTATTCTTTGCTTTTTGAGGTATCTCTATATTGTCTTCCATAGTGATTATATCAATTTACATTCCCACCAACAATGCAAGAGTGTTCCCTTTTCTCCACACCCTCGCCAGCATTTATTATCTGCAGATTTTTTGATGATGGCCATTCTGACTGGTGTGAGGTGATATCTCATTGTAGTTTTGATTTTCATTTCTCTAATAATAAGCGACTTTTCATGTGTTTTTTGGCCATCTGTAAGTCTTCTCTGGAGAGCTATCTGTTTAGGTCTTTTTCCCATTTTTTGATTGTCATCCCCAGATTTTTACACTCGCTCTTCCCTCTGCTTGGAACCCACTTCTCTGATATGTGCACACAGCTTGCTCCCTCACTCCCTTCAGGTCTCTCTGTTCAAGTATCACCTTATCAGAGAAACCTACCCTGTCAGCACTATGTACAACAATTTATGCACTCTCACCATTCTCTGTCTTTTTATCCTGTGTTGTTTTTCTAACATTTATCTATTATTAATTATCTGTCCCCCTTCCTATTCCCTAGAATATAAGCTTCAGACTCTCAGGGCCTTTGCTAATTATGTCTACCTTGCCTATCATAGTGCATGCAACATTAAGTACTACAGTAGACTGTAGGTTTCTTTTTTTAATTTTGGCCTCTTTTTTATTGATTTTTCATTTATTTATTTTCATCCATCTTTATTCTTCAGCCTGTGTGGGCCTCCCATTGCAATGGCTTCTCTCACTGCAGAATACCGGCTCTGGGCGCATGAACTGCAGAGCACTGGCTCATAACTGGACACACAGGTCCAGCCGCTCCATGGCATGTGGGATCTCCCCCGGCCAGAGATTGAACTGGTGCCCCCTGCACTTCAAGGTGGACCCTTTACCCACTGGACCACCAGGGAAGCCCTGTGGGTTTCTTATTGTATAAAAATAATAACAAAAAGCCTCCGTAGTTAGTCAAAACACCAAGTACAGTGTAAAATCAAGACACCCAGCAAACATTTAATGATGCCTTTTTTTTTTACATACATACAATTCGTCCAGCCTATCTAATAATTATTACTGGCCAAAGCCTAATCTCATGAATCTTAGAATTGTTTACCCAGGTGGCACTAGTGTAAAGAATTCACTAGAAACCACTTCCGTCTGCCGGCCAATGCAGGAGACAGAAGAGATATGGGTTTGCTCCTTGGGCTGGGAAGATCCCTTGGAGAAGGAAATGGCAACCCACTCAAGTATTCTTGCCTGGGAAATCCCATGGACAGAGGAGCCTGGTGGACTACATACAAGTCCATGGGGGTCACAAAGAGTTGGACAAGACTGAGCACACACACAGCCTAAAGGAAGGGAAAATCCACTGTAGGTGAGAAGTTCAGACTCTGATAAAAAAATTAAGGCAACCGACAGTTTACAATTCATTTGAAAACTTGATCCATTTTAAGGCTTCAACTATAGTACTAGAAGCTCCTTCTTCCTCTTATGTTTTTCATCACCGTCTTATCTTTTGTTTCCCTCTCATGCCTTCTCTAAAGCGAGAAAGACACTGAGCCTGCCTCAATGAAGGCTCTCAATCTGAACCTCAAAAATCCAGAAGCAGAAAGCGACTTTTTTGTGTGTGTGAATGTCTAGAGTTAATTAAACTGGATCACAAATGATACCAGTCTTGAGTCACTTGTTGTAGAAACACTGTTCACTTTGCAGACACATTAAACTAAGTTTAAAACATTTATACTAGACTGATATTTAAAACTGAGTTAAACTTAAGATCCAAGTGCTGCTCCATTTTCATTTAGTAAGCTTGTAACCTTAAGATGTATACATTTGGGGCTTTCCGGATGGCGCTAGTGGTAAAGAACCCGCCTACCAATGCAGTAGACACAAGAGACACACGTTTGATACCTGAGTGGGGAAGATTCCCTGGAGGAGGAAATGGCAACCCATTAGGGTATTCTTGCCTGGAGAATCTCATGGGCAGAGGAGCCTGGCAGGCTACAGTCCATAGGGTGGCAAAGGGTCGGAAATGACTGAAGCAACTTAGCACACATACATGTCCTTCCAAATGAATCACAAGACTTCATCATCTATACAGCACAGACAGTGCCGAAGGCTGTGCTCTAAATTATGTATCTGGGAGTCTTTAGTTTGGTTAGAATGATTATATATTTCATTAAATTAGGGAGTAAAGCAGGTTGGTGACTTAAGAAATGCCTAAAAGTAATAAGCATTCCTAAAGCCTGCAGTGTCCAATTGCTCAGATTTCAAAGCTTCAAGATTTTCATTAAAACAGACTTTCCCAAAATATTCCTTACCAAGAATCTCTAATAAAACCAATCCATTTTCCTTTTCCTTTGGTACTAAAGTGACCAAACTCAGACCAAAGCAAAACACACACAAAAAAATAGAAGAACTGTACAAACAGGTTTCTGGATAAGACTTCAGACACAAAAATCAATAAGCAACCTCAGAATACAGAAATCAATAAACCCTCCAGTGAGTCAACACAGAATGATGAACACCAGAAATATGACTACAATTTCATGCCCAGTTTTCACATACTCCATCACAAGTAAACATATATAGCAGGGGTAAAATTTAATTCCTTCAGTTATAGTACTAGAAGCTCCTTCTTCCTCTTATGTTTTTCATCACCGTCTTATCTTTTGTTTCCCTCTCATGCCTTCTCTAAAGCGAGAAAGACACTGAGCCTGCCTCAATGAAGGCTCTCAATCTGAACCTCAAAAATCCAGAAGCAGAAAGCGACTTTTTTGTGTGTGTGAATGTCTAGAGTTAATTAAACTGGATCACAAATGATACCAGTCTTGAGTCACTTGTTGTAGAAACACTGTTCACTTTGCAGACACATTAAACTAAGTTTAAAACATTTATACTAGACTGATATTTAAAACTGAGTTAAACTTAAGATCCAAGTGCTGCTCCATTTTTCATTTAGTAAGCTTGTAACCTTAAGATGTATACATTTGGGGCTTTCCGGATGGCGCTAGTGGTAAAGAACCCGCCTACCAATGCAGTAGACACAAGAGACACACGTTTGATACCTGAGTGGGGAAGATTCCCTGGAGGAGGAAATGGCAACCCATTAGGGTATTCTTGCCTGGAGAATCTCATGGGCAGAGGAGCCTGGCAGGCTACAGTCCATAGGGTGGCAAAGGGTCGGAAATGACTGAAGCAACTTAGCACACATACATGTCCTTCCAAATGAATCACAAGACTTCATCATCTATACAGCACAGACAGTGCCGAAGGCTGTGCTCTAAATTATGTATCTGGGAGTCTTTAGTTTGGTTAGAATGATTATATATTTCATTAAATTAGGGAGTAAAGCAGGTTGGTGACTTAAGAAATGCCTAAAAGTAATAAGCATTCCTAAAGCCTGCAGTGTCCAATTGCTCAGATTTCAAAGCTTCAAGATTTTCATTAAAACAGACTTTCCCAAAATATTCCTTACCAAGAATCTCTAATAAAACCAATCCATTTTTCCTTTTTCCTTTGGTACTAAAGTGACCAAACTCAGACCAAAGCAAAACACACACAAAAAAATAGAAGAACTGTACAAACAGGTTTCTGGATAAGACTTCAGACACAAAAATCAATAAGCAACCTCAGAATACAGAAATCAATAAACCCTCCAGTGAGTCAACACAGAATGATGAACACCAGAAATATGACTACAATTTCATGCCCAGTTTTCACATACTCCATCACAAGTAAACATATATAGCAGGGGATAGGAGACATTTAATTCATTCCTTCAGTTATCTTCAATAGCTTTACAAACAAGTAGTAGATTGCTATCTCCACTTCACAAAAAGTTATTTCTATTATTAGGAAGAAGTTAAGGTGAAGAAAGGTCAAAAGCCAAACTTCCGGAGACACCTACGCTGGCAACACGGGTTAAAATTATCAATACGTGCAAGTCTATTTAAGTCACATACGTGATTAATTTTATCAACCTGACTGGGAACACTGAGTCAGGGTAGTAGAAAGTACTATATAGATGTCTATTCTCACAACAACTCCTCCATTTCTAAACACCGTCTTCTCCACCTCACCTTCTCTCACAGGCTAACTGAACATTTCCACTGTCAAAAGCCACATTAAAGTTAAGCAGAAGACCACAATCACTTGGTTAATCTCAAACATAACCACTGATTAGAGCATGGTCTTTGAGCCCCCAGCTCTGGCTCTCCACTGTAAGTGGATGTGGGTATGTGAGCCCTATGGGGTTTGGGAAGAGAGCGCTCGAACAATGTACTTGTCAGCACTTTAAACAAAAACCCATTCAATGAGAATGGCACCATGTTACTTCTGCCCTTTCTCCTTAGGAACTAAATTAAACAGATTACAGACAGTGGCAAGAGCTGGTCTTAGAACAGCCTCCCCCTTATTTGTTATTTTTAGCAATTTAGTGCGACAACGCCCGACAACTAAACATGCCTAGAATAGCTAAAGGGAGGGGGGATTATCAGATACTACCAGCAAAACACTAGTCATCACTTCCTCCAACCCTAAGAAAGAATCATTTTCCATGTCTTTATAGCATCACACTGTGTTTCAGCTTTTAGAGTCTCATATAAAAACAGAGCACGTATAAAGCATCAGTGGAAACTGATAATGCTTCCTGATCTGAAGTACTGTTCCACCCTCATGTTTTCTTAAAAACAAAAGCAGAATAAAATGAACTAAAATTTTTTTACACAAAAAGTTAGGAGTATAATGCATGTGTGTCCATTGTGGAAAAATTTCTTCACAAGATAAGTATATACCCAAAAGAATGGCCTCATGAATAGTGATGGAATTCAAGTATTTTTATTATACTGGTGGCAGGTGAGAGATTTGTCTGAAGACAGAGTGAGGTGGGAGAAAGTCTTTTAATTTATCATAATCAGCAAGACAGCATCAACCATAGACACTACTTTTAAATGAATTAATCCAGCCAAAATTCTTTGAAAAATGAATAAAATGGTAGAATAAAAATAGTAAAGTCCTAAAGAAAAAAGAATATAGTAAAGTCCTAACTAATATAACTATCTGTAGCAGCAGACTGATTAAAATTTATTAACACATTTTATAAAATTTGCCACTTACAAAACTGTCCACGTACACTCAAGGAATTTAATAATTTTTCAACATTTTCTTAATACTGTTGGTCATTGTTCTAAGTATCATGTATTTTACACGATCACTGTAAGATAAAGTGCTACAAATGACACAATGCTGTCTCCCTGAATATGTTCCCTCATGCATGTGCAGTTTATACGCTATTACGTAGCTCTATCCAAAAGTATCTCTAAAATAGGTGATACTTACTGCAAACTAGCTTTAAGCCATCTTAGACTCACACAGAATCCTGTGATTTCTGTAATTTAAGCAACTACTACAAAGATATCAAAGGAGATGCTGTCACCTCGTATTACATTTTAGCTGGCAAAGTTGTAGGCAGACAACCAGTTTTATTTTAACTGCAATATTAGGATTATTAACTTTCTAAAAATTAAGGATCTGAATAGAAAAGAAACTGGGTTTTTTTGTTGTTGTTCTGGTTTGCCTCCCTCCATCTTTTCATTTTAAGGGAGCATTTTTGCTTCTGAAGTGGCAATTCAAAAAAAATAACAAAGCTATAATGATAAACTTAATAGAAGTAACCCTAGATATCTTGTAATCCAACCTTCTCCTTTTACAGACAAGGACACTGAGGCTTAGAGTACAGCAAGGGCTAGAATCCAGAACTCATAACTCAACAGAAGTTATGAGGACTTTTGTATTTAAATTAGGAATTTAGAGCAGTAAATGCTATTAAGTCTAGTTGACTATAGGTCTAGTCGACTTTGCGGTCTATTTATGGTTCAAGTATCAGTCTGGATCTTGTTCTTTTGAGCTGACATACACAGTATGCTCATTATTACAGGTTTGGCCTGTCCACATCAAATACTGAACAATTCATTTCTTCTGTCCAGCATCTTCAGATTAAAGGAGACCTCTAATACAAAGACTAATCAGGATAAGAATCTAGTATGTGCTGTGTGTGCTAAATTGTTCAAGCCATGTCTGACTTTTTGCGACCCTATGAACTACAGCCTCACACACCCCTCCGATCATAGGATTCTCCAGATAAGAATACTGAAGTGGGATGCCATGGCCTACTCCAGTGGATTTTCTCAACTCAGGGATCGAATCTGAGTCTGATGTCTCCTGCAATGGCAGGCGGGTTCTTTACCACTAGCACCATCTGGGAAGCCCCAAGGATCTAGTATAAAGAAAAGTATAACGATTAACTTCACGGTACCATGAAGTTACAAGGGCAGGGAGGCATGCAGTAACACGAAATAAAATTCAAATTCTAACTTATCCAAAGAAATAATTCACTAGACAGCCTGAAAATGAATGAAAGAACTCTCAGGCATGGAAGGGAGGATGCTAAAGACAAATATTTACAGTTAGACAAAGAAAAGTATAGATCATATGAAATCTAGTAGGATGGTGATGATGGCACACGCAGTGAAGTGATGTAAAGACAGACATGGACAGTGGACATATGGACATTGTGGGGAAGGAACAGTGGGTGAGAGGCATAAAGGAAGTAGCTTGAAGGCCGTACTATCATATGTGAAGAAAAGAGCTATAGTCACTGCTCTGTGAGAAAAGCAGATCTTTCACGGGTGCGGTATGACAGTCTGGAGGGGTGGGATGGGGGGGATATACATATGACTAATTTGAGAACATACATATCTGTAAACAACAAAACTCCGTAAAAGTTAAAAGTAAAATAAAAGTTTAAAAAAAAAAAAAGAAAAGTATAGACCGTATAAAGCGTACAGCACCGAAGGCTGAGGTCAACAACCCTCTGAAGCATTCAAAGGGAAAGGACACTGAGGCTTAGAGTACAGCAGGCTAGAATCCAGAACTCATTAAATTTAAACTTTAAAGGTTTGAGCTTTTTTGTCCATAGGTCTAGTCGACTTTCGGTCTATTTATGGTTCAAGTATCAGTCTGGATCTTGTTCTTTTGAGCTGACATACACAGTATGCTCATTATTACAGGTTTGGCCTGTCCACATCAAATACTGAACAATTCATTTCTTCTGTCCAGCATCTTCAGATTAAAGGAGACCTCTAATACAAAGACTATTCATGATAAGAATCTAGTATCTGCTGTGTGTGCTAAATTGTTCAAGCCATGTCTGACTATTTGCGACCCTATGAACTACAGCATCACACACCCCTCCGATCATAGGATTCTCCAGATAAGAATACTGAAGTGGGATGCCATGGCCTACTCCAGTGGATTTTCTCAACTCAGGGATCGAATCTGAGTCTGATGTCTCCTGCAATGGCAGGCGGGTTCTTTACCACTAGCACCATCTGGGAAGCCCCAAGGATCTAGTATAAAGAAAAGTATAACGATTAACTTCACGGTACCATGAAGTTACAAGGGCAGGGAGGCATGCAGTAACACGAAATAAAATTCAAATTCTAACTTATCCAAAGAAATAATTCACTAGACAGCCTGAAAATGAATGAAAGAACTCTCAGGCATGGAAGGGAGGATGCTAAAGACAAATATTTACAGTTAGACAAAGAAAAGTATAGATCATATGAAATCTAGTAGGATGGTGATGATGGCACACGCGTGAAGTGATGTAAAGACAGACATGGACAGTGGACATATGGACATTGTGGGGAAGGAACAGTGGGTGAGAGGCATAAAGGAAGTAGCTTGAAGGCCGTACTATCATATGTGAAGAAAAGAGCTATAGTCACTGCTCTGTGAGAAAAGCAGATCTTTCACGGGTGCGGTATGACAGTCTGGAGGGGTGGGATGGGGGGGATATACATATGACTAATTTGAGAACATACATATCTGTAAACAACAAAACTCCGTAAAAGTTAAAAGTAAAATAAAAGTTTAAAAAAAAAAAAAGAAAAGTATAGACCGTATAAAGCGTACAGCACCGAAGGCTGAGGTCAACAACCCTCTGAAGCATTCAAAGGGATAGTCTGCTGTGGTTACGGACAAGTGTTCAAGGAAAGGAAACAGGCCACCCTGAGAATGTATCCTAGAAGAAAATAGTCACTGAATCAAGATGCAAAAAGCTGAATTCTGGACTAACTGGAATGCAAAGCCTTTTTAAAGTCTCAATCACAAAAATGAAGACACAGCAGTGATTTGAACAGATCAAATCAAAGGAGCATGTGTGTACAGTATCTGTAATATGTATTTCACAGACAAATAAGAAAGGCTCTATAAAGTGTAAATCTATCTGGGTGGGTTATTTGGTTATCTTCTTACCAGACCTGAAATATTTCTCCTGAAGAAATGAAATATACCACAGATAGTTTAGCACTTGAATCTTAACACGTATATACTGACCAAGATACTGATAGTATTGACAATAACTAATAAAGAATATTCAACCAAAAAAATGAACATTTAAGGACTTTTTCAGACTCATCTTCTCTGAAAGCCACAGAGGAGGATTATATAGCTACATTAAGCTTCATGCCCTAAAACACCAGGACATGGAGAATATATATAGTTCACTAGAACTCTAGCCTTCCAACCATCAGGCCCTTCTAGACTTAAGTCTTAAATAACTAAAAACTATTTTAAAACATTCGTTTTTATGTATGTTGAGAATGCAAATGAACTCTATAAAGAGATACATATTCATATGTGAAATCCCAACATACACTGAACAATAAAAGACACTTCATGCAAGACCCCTGAATTCAAAACAACATAGAAAAGAGATTATTTACTAAACTTACAATTATTTATTTTTTTAATTATAAAGACACTAAAAGGTGCCTAGCTATCTAGTTACTACTGAAGGTAGGAAATCACCAAGCTAATTTTTAGAGTAGAACAATTTCTTAGTTCAGCTAATCTCTGGGATGTTGAGCTAAAAAAACTCAGCAAAGACTAAGAGATACATATCTGTAAACAACAAAACTCCGTAAAAGTTAAAAGTAAAATAAAAGTTTAAAAAAAAAGAAAAGTATAGACCGTATAAAGCGTACAGCACCGAAGGCTGAGGTCAACAACCCTCTGAAGCATTCAAAGGGATAGTCTGCTGTGGTTACGGACAAGTGTTCAAGGAAAGGAAACAGGCCACCCTGAGAATGTATCCTAGAAGAAAATAGTCACTGAATCAAGATGCAAAAAGCTGAATTCTGGACTAACTGGAATGCAAAGCCTTTTTAAAGTCTCAATCACAAAAATGAAGACACAGCAGTGATTTGAACAGATCAAATCAAAGGAGCATGTGTGTACAGTATCTGTAATATGTATTTCACAGACAAATAAGAAAGGCTCTATAAAGTGTAAATCTATCTGGGTGGGTTATTTGGTTATCTTCTTACCAGACCTGAAATATTTCTCCTGAAGAAATGAAATATACCACAGATAGTTTAGCACTTGAATCTTAACACGTATATACTGACCAAGATACTGATAGTATTGACAATAACTAATAAAGAATATTCAACCAAAAAAATGAACATTTAAGGACTTTTTCAGACTCATCTTCTCTGAAAGCCACAGAGGAGGATTATATAGCTACATTAAGCTTCATGCCCTAAAACACCAGGACATGGAGAATATATATAGTTCACTAGAACTCTAGCCTTCCAACCATCAGGCCCTTCTAGACTTAAGTCTTAAATAACTAAAAACTATTTTAAAACATTCGTTTTTATGTATGTTGAGAATGCAAATGAACTCTATAAAGAGATACATATTCATATGTGAAATCCCAACATACACTGAACAATAAAAGACACTTCATGCAAGACCCCTGAATTCAAAACAACATAGAAAAGAGATTATTTACTAAACTTACAATTATTTATTTTTTTAATTATAAAGACACTAAAAGGTGCCTAGCTATCTAGTTACTACTGAAGGTAGGAAATCACCAAGCTAATTTTTAGAGTAGAAACATTTTATACTTCACGTCTCTCCAGGACTCAAACTCTCCTGGGATGGAGTATGAGCTGTCTCTGAAAAACAAATCTCCTTAGCAAAAGACTAAGAGATAAACCATGCAAATACTCTATGAGAACATCTTGACTTCCTAAGGGTAAAAGTGAGTTGCCTGCATGTACCCCAATGTTCACTGCAGCACTACTTACAACAGCCAGGACATGGAAGCAACCTAAATGTCCACTGGCAAATGAATGGTTCCATATATACAATAGAATGTGACTCAGCCATAAAAAAGAACAAATCTGAGTCAGTTCTAGTGAGGTGGATGAACCTAAAGCCTATTATACAGAGTGAACTAAAAGTCAAAAAAAGAAAGACAAATATCTTATTTTAATGCATATACATGGAATCTAGAAAAGTGGTACTGGTGAACCTACTTGAAGGGTTGTAAATGCTGTATTTCATTACAAAATAAATAAATGACTAATTTTTGAATAAATTCTCAACTCTGAGGCATGCAGGCAGATGAACCACTGGGCATAATTCTTTTTTCTTTTTTTTAAAGATTTACTTATTTATTTTGGGCGGGGGTCGGGTTGGGGAGAGAGGGGAGTGGGCGGGCCACTTTCACTGGTCCTTCATTTCTCTATTTTCATCCGTCTTTGTCCTTTGGCTCCTGTGGGCCTCCCATCACGGTGGCGTCTGTCGCTGCAGAGTGCGGGCTCTGGGCGCATGCGCTCCAGAGCTCCGGCTCGGTGATTGGACATATCGGTCCAGCCGCTCTGCGGCACGTGGGATCTTCCCAGGCCAGGGATGGAACCGGCGCCCCTTGCCCTGCAAGGCAGTGTCCTTACCCACTGGACCACCAGGGGAAACCCTGGGCATAATTCTTGATTAATGTATGAAAAACATTCTGCCACTGGCTTTGCTCTCACCTGTCCTTCTCTCTTCATGGAAAACACTGGTAAGAATCATACTGTAGTGCATACCTGACATCATCTCCAAAAAGGGTGTCCCATTGTACACACCAAGGTACCAGTCAAAAGTGAAGTACTTTGGGCAAAAACGAGACATCCGTCCAAGTGCCTACCAGTCACCACCCTTGTTATGGAAAAAATGATCCTCATTAGGCACAGTAAAATCTCCTCAATCATGGGAACTATTCCAAACATTTTCTCATCAGAGTCTCAGAACTTAGCCAACTGCAGAGTGCCACAGGCACCTCCTATCCATTTTTTTTGCCACTAGTCTTCCTACTTGTTTCAGGAACTATCATATGACCATAACAGCCATTTCTATGAGAGTCAGGACTTTTTTCTCAGATTTTACTTATAGCATGGGTTGGAGAGCCATTTCACAACTCTGGGGTTGAAACAATCTGCGTCAGAAGTGGTATTATGCAGGCGAGAATGTCATGATTTCCTTATTCTTATTCTTATTGTGTCATTGCTGAGCTAACTCGGGTGGTGGAAGGGTGGTAACCACGTCAGAGCAAGAGAGGAAGGAAAGTGGTCAACCAGTATTTTGCATGTGCCTAAAATATAATGCGAATTTTAGCGTTAGGCAGATGGGCCTGAAGCAGTAGTTCAATGAGACAGGACACAGGAGAATGATGGTCAAAATGTGCTGAAATACATCACCTGAAAGCTTACAGTTATCTCAAGTATTTCAAATACTTTAGAGTCAAAGGCAAGGAATCAAAAATTCAGCTCTAACGCCTTTACGGGGTTGGGGAGAGAGGGGTTTCACTGGTCCTTCATTTCTCTATTTTCATCCGTCTTTGTCCTTTGGCTCCTGTGGGCCTCCCATCACGGTGGCGTCTGTCGCTGCAGAGTGCGGGCTCTGGGCGCATGCGCTCCAGAGCTCCGGCTCGGTGATTGGACATATCGGTCCAGCCGCTCTGCGGCACGTGGGATCTTCCCAGGCCAGGGATGGAACCGGCGCCCCTTGCCCTGCAAGGCAGTGTCCTTACCCACTGGACCACCAGGGGAAACCCTGGGCATAATTCTTGATTAATGTATGAAAAACATTCTGCCACTGGCTTTGCTCTCACCTGTCCTTCTCTCTTCATGGAAAACACTGGTAAGAATCATACTGTAGTGCATACCTGACATCATCTCCAAAAAGGGTGTCCCATTGTACACACCAAGGTACCAGTCAAAAGTGAAGTACTTTGGGCAAAAACGAGACATCCGTCCAAGTGCCTACCAGTCACCACCCTTGTTATGGAAAAAATGATCCTCATTAGGCACAGTAAAATCTCCTCAATCATGGGAACTATTCCAAACATTTTCTCATCAGAGTCTCAGAACTTAGCCAACTGCAGAGTGCCACAGGCACCTCCTATCCATTTTTCTTGCCACTAGTCTTCCTACTTGTTTCAGGAACTATCATATGACCATAACAGCCATTTCTATGAGAGTCAGGACTTTTTTCTCAGATTTTACTTATAGCATGGGTTGGAGAGCCATTTCACAACTCTGGGGTTGAAACAATCTGCGTCAGAAGTGGTATTATGCAGGCGAGAATGTCATGATTTCCTTATTCTTATTCTTATTGTGTCATTGCTGAGCTAACTCGGGTGGTGGAAGGGGTGGTAACCACGTCAGAGCAAGAGAGGAAGGAAAGTGGTCAACCAGTATTTTGCATGTGCCTAAAATATAATGCGAATTTTAGACGTTAGGCAGATGGGCCTGAAGCAGTAGTTCAATGAGACAGGACACAGGAGAATGATGGTCAAAATGTGCTGAAATACATCACCTGAAAGCTTACAGTTATCTCAAGTATTTCAAATACTTTAGAGTCAAAGGCAAGGAATCAAAAATTCAGCTCTAACGCCTCTCCAAAGAGGACATACAGATGGCCCAAAAGCACATGAAACAACGCTCAACCTCGCTTATTATTAGAGAAATGCAAATTAAAACCACAATGAGATACCACCTCACACCCATCAGAATGGCCATCATCAATAAATCGACAGACAATAAATGCTGGAGAGGGTGCGGAGAAAAGGGAACCCTCTTGCATTGCTGGTGGGAATGTAAACTGATACAGCCTCTATGGAAGACAGTATAGAGATTCCTTAAAAAACTAAAAATAGAAGCACCCTATGACCCAGTAATCCCACTATTAGGCCTATATCCTGATGAAATCAAAACTGAAAGAAGCACCTGTACCCCAATGTTCATTGCAGCTCTCTATACAATAGCCAGAACATGGAAGCAACCTAGATGTCCATCGACGAATGAATGGATACAGAAGCTCTGGTACATATATACAATGGAATACTACTCAGCTGTTAAAAGAAATGCAGAAGACTCAGTCCTAACGAGGTGGCTGGCTCTAGAACCTATCATAAAAAGTGAAGTAAATCAAAAAGAGAAAGAGTACAGTATACTAACTCATATATATGGAATCTAGTAAGATGGTCATGATAACACACGCAGTGAACTCATGGAAGAACAGACAGAGCATAGACATAGGGACATTGTGGGGAACAAACAGTGAGGGGGAGGCATGGAGGGAGTAACATGGAAACCTATACTGTCATGTGTGGAAAAGATAGCTATTGTCATTGTGCTAAGGGAATAGGAGTGCTTACAATGGCTTGGGGTGATGGTCCCGAGGGGTCGAATGCAGGGACCTGGGAGTGGGGGACCATGGATATGCATATGACTGATCTAAGAACATACATGTCTGTGAACAACAAAACTCTGTAAAATCTTTAAAATAAAGAATTAAAAATTAAAAAAAAAAAATTCTTGCTCTAGCTCATCTAAATGCTGAATCTAAGTTTCTGCAACTGTAATATCCACACATAATTATTTTCTTTTTACCCCCCAAAGTGAGCAAAAATATAGAATGTATTTTCCACTCTTTAGAAGATACATATCTCTTCTATCAATAAGGTTTTAGCTCAACTTCACCCTAAAACTGAATTTTAAAAAACCTTAGTGCCTCCCTGGTGGTCCAGTGACTAGGAGTCCATCTGCCAGTGCAGGGGACACAGGGTCTATCCCTCGTTCAGGGAATATACCACATGCTGCGGGGCAACTAAACCTGTGTACCACAACTACTGAGCCCGTGCCCCAGCAACAAGCTACCACAGTGGGAACGCCATGAATTGCAACTACAAAGTAGCCCTCGCTCGCCCAACCAGAAAAAAGCCCACATGAAGCAACTAAGACCCAGAGCAGCATAAATAAATAAATAAATAAAAATGTTTTAAAGCCTTATACTTTCTTTTTGTAGCAATGCTGTACATTTCAAAAAAGAAAATTATTTTCACAAAGACAGATGAGACACATGAAGTCCTAATTCCCAATTCCAATTATATCCATGTCATTTCTAAGAAGCACAGTTTTGTAATTTTCTAATAACATATACAGTATCACGGGTTATATACTCAGCCACCTTCTTTAAAGTTATCCATTGTATCTTTTAAAAAATAGTGAATGCCCTCAATGACATAAATCACATGGTTACTTTATCATACGAAAGGCATCATTTTATTTTTTCTCTTCAACTGGAGTAGCATCATTGGCCTGCTAATCACCATTATGATGAAATGGTGCCATTTCCTCCCAGAACCTCATCAACCATCTTTATAAAGGAAAGCTAAAAACCTATACAGCATTACCACACTGTGAGCCTGTTACAAAGACACTTCCTAATCAAATCCACGAAAATGATTATAGCCTGAAGAACCCAACATATAGGTATTAAAATGTAAAAGACTGAATTTTAAGAAGAAAAAGACAGCCCATCTTCCCAGGGTTCGAATGGTACTTGTTTCTACTCTTCTGGTAAGTAGTGTAACTCCCTATCAAGAGGACATGCGAGCAGGGACTGCCCTGGAGCTCCAATGGTTAAGACTGCAGGGGACGTAGGTCCAATTCCTGGGTCAGGGAACTAAGGATCTGAGGGTAGCATGATAGCACTCCCACATCTGCTCCAAAAGAGGAAAAGGGCCAGCAAGTGAGACACCAGGCTGGGTGACCATGTAGGCACAGCATATGAGCACTGTCTAAAGCTAAACAAATTCTAGGTAATCTTTGCCCTCATAAGGACTAAGGGAAAAAAATGTGGAGAGGGCAAAAATAAACTGTAAGAATGGAGGTGAATAAAAGGGAGTCTAGAAAATACTAATGAAGGTGAGCTCTCAGATCAGACCAGCACCTATGTTGTGTCATAGAAGAGGCTAATCTGGGATTTCCCTGGCGGTCCAGTGATTAAGAATCTGCCTGCCAATGCAGGGGACACAGGTTCGAGCCCTAATCCAGGAACTAAGATCCCACGCACTGCAGGGTAACTAAACCGTGAGCCACAACTACAGAGCTCACAGGCCACAACTAGAAAGTTGCCCCTACTCACCACAACTAGAGAAAGTACATGTATATCAGCTAAGTGCCCATGTGCTGCAACCAGCACCACAGTAAATAAATAAATTAAAATTTAAAAAAATAAATAAAAAGGTTGATCCATAGTGTCATTTATCTAGGCTGTTTGTAGGGGGTACAGAGGCATACACAGTGCTCCTGTCAGAAATTGGAACTTTGAGCCAAAACCAAAACCTTTACTTCATCAGAGATGAAAATATGCTAAATGGCTAAATGAAACAACAGCCTGGCCTTTGTCTGCAGAGTTACTGTATAAATTATGCCTCTTCAATTTAATTGTAACGTATCTGAGGGCAGAAATTAATAATGATAATGGTAATTAGGCTGGACTGGGAAGAAATATCAGGGCCCAGAAGAAGACACTTTATATCTGAAAGGCAGAGTAATAACTGGAAGACCTTGGGGAAAACTATATAGAGTTCTGAATCTGTATCAAGCTTCCCAAGTAATAGCAAATCATATTTGTAATTACTTCAACTGATGATAGTTTACATGCTCAAATCCTCATGTTGTGCTATAAAACTAGATGAATAATTAGAGAGGAAAAAGGGAAAGCACTTAATTTAACACTGAGGAATCAGAAAATGCTTAGCAGAAGAAGTAGCCCTAAACTAATACCTTCAGGATTAACAGAAGAGTAGGAGTAAGTAAGGTAAGAGTAGGTAAGAGTGGTAAGAGTAGGAGGAGGACGTTCCCAGGCAGGGGAATTGCTTTTGCAAAAACTTACTAAAAACAAAGAAAACACAGCAAGTTCTAAAAACAGTATTTCTGCATGTCCGGAGCATGAAGTATAAGAGAAGGAGGAGGATATGAGCGACATGAGAGAAATAAACAGGAGTCATTTCATAAAGAGCCTTGCAGGTATGTTACAGAGCTTGAATGTTACCCTAAGAACAATGATGGGGTTCACTCAGAGGAACAATATGACCAGTTTAAATTTTTTAGAAAGGTCATTCTAGCTTAAATCTGTTAAAAGGAACTAAAAGAGAGAAAACTGGAGGTGGAAAAAATAGTCAAGATGCTACTGCAGATAGTGGGAGCAGCTGGTTTAAAGGTGGGGAAAAACATTCCAGAGGGAAATACTATTTAATAGAGAAAACAGGGAGGAAGTAATACTCAGAGACAGTAAGAAGATAGTAAGAAGAGGAGAAGTCATTATTTTCATTTAATTATGTTTTATTTTTTGTCTGACTGTATTTTTCTGATATACTTATATCACTTTTATAATATAAATAGCACATAAGATGAAAGATTAAAAACAAAAAAGAGAAAATAACTTCCTAGGGTAGAGTCTAGAGTTTAACTTTGCTAAGTTTTTATAGTTGTTCATTAGCATTTCAACCACCAACAAGCAAGCTAATCTATTCTACCATCTGACAGATACCAGAAAACTCTTACCAGTATTTGAGAGACTCCATGAAAGGAAACTCTTGGAAAATGATTTTCCTAATAATCATCTGAACTGAACAGTATGCTAAAATTGTCATCTGTGGCAATTTTACCTTGATGATTTTTTAACTATAACAGTTAATACATAATTGTTACAATTTATCCAGCAATTTTACCATTCAGATGATAGTTTACATGCTCAAATCCTCATGTTGTGCTATAAAACTAGATGAATAATTAGAGAGGAAAAAGGGAAAGCACTTAATTTAACACTGAGGAATCAGAAAATGCTTAGCAGAAGAAGTAGCCCTAAACTAATACCTTCAGGATTAACAGAAGAGTAGGAGTAAGTAAGGTAAGAGTAGGTAAGAGTGGTAAGAGTAGGAGGAGGACGTTCCCAGGCAGGGGAATTGCTTTTGCAAAAACTTACTAAAAACAAAGAAAACACAGCAAGTTCTAAAAACAGTATTTCTGCATGTCCGGAGCATGAAGTATAAGAGAAGGAGGAGGATATGAGCGACATGAGAGAAATAAACAGGAGTCATTTCATAAAGAGCCTTGCAGGTATGTTACAGAGCTTGAATGTTACCCTAAGAACAATGATGGGGTTCACTCAGAGGAACAATATGACCAGTTTAAATTTTTTAGAAAGGTCATTCTAGCTTAAATCTGTTAAAAGGAACTAAAAGAGAGAAAACTGGAGGTGGAAAAAATAGTCAAGATGCTACTGCAGATAGTGGGAGCAGCTGGTTTAAAGGTGGGGAAAAACATTCCAGAGGGAAATACTATTTAATAGAGAAAACAGGGAGGAAGTAATACTCAGAGACAGTAAGAAGATAGTAAGAAGAGGAGAAGTCATTATTTTCATTTAATTATGTTTTATTTTTTGTCTGACTGTATTTTTCTGATATACTTATATCACTTTTATAATATAAATAGCACATAAGATGAAAGATTAAAAACAAAAAAGAGAAAATAACTTCCTAGGGTAGAGTCTAGAGTTTAACTTTGCTAAGTTTTTATAGTTGTTCATTAGCATTTCAACCACCAACAAGCAAGCTAATCTATTCTACCATCTGACAGATACCAGAAAACTCTTACCAGTATTTGAGAGACTCCATGAAAGGAAACTCTTGGAAAATGATTTTCCTAATAATCATCTGAACTGAACAGTATGCTAAAATTGTCATCTGTGGCAATTTTACCTTGATGATTTTTTTTTAACTATAACAGTTAATACATAATTGTTACAATTTATCCAGCACAGATATTATAAGAAAAAAACCATTTCAGCCACATCCCATCTAATTTCCTGAGGATAACCAGTGTTAATTTAATATATATACTTAAAACAAATCATTTTCAATGTTCATATACAGATCTTAGTTTTTGTTTTCATAAAAAGAGAGTAATTTACACATTGCTTTGCCACTTATTCATCAGGACAATTTTTAGATATAGTTACAACAATTGCAAAAAGGTGGGGGTTTTTTGTTTGTTTTTTGTAATCTATGTGAAATCGTTCTGTTCAATTTCTTTAAGGTATTTTTGTTTGGAAAATTCAACTCTTCTAGAGTTGGGCTGACAAAAATGATAAAAATAGGACATAATAAAAACCTGTTCATCATAAGTTTTTTTTTTCTGCTGTTTGCTTATTTGTTTTGTTTCATAATACATTTTCTAAGCTAGAAAGCCATTAGCAAGTGTGTTTAAATTTTCATCAACAAACAAAAACTAAGCCTAGGTAACCTAAAACACTACACGCTTGGCCAGGCCATGCCAAGTCGGTGTCCCTGAGAAATCCCCATAAGACTACAAAGGGTATCTCACCAATTCAATAAAAGGCTGAGTCAGATTCTAAACCACTGCCTCAAACAGTATTCAAAGAAATTAGATAACGTGACCTATGAAGTCACTGTATCCATCCCCACCTCAGGAAATCTTGGTCCCAAAAAATAATGACCAGTTTTTTGTCCATCCAACTTTTACAATATACAGGCTAGACCATTCACCAAAGCCCAAGAAAACTATTTCATTAAAGGTTTTAATGTATAAGAAAATGGTAATAATAAACTCTAATTTTCTGATAATTTACTAAGTTGTTACTCTTACCAATCATCTTTTTCCCTAAGGAAAAAAAATTGCTTTCTTCACTGGAACACTATCACTCAGATAATTAATCATAGCTTACTACTCACTTATTCCTTGTCTAGAATTACATGTTAAAGAGTCATATATTTAGATTGTTTAACTACTACTATTATTATCCACTCTCATGCCTATCTACCACAATATGTGGTATATCCATATACACTGTGCTTTTCTTTTGTAAGAATAGACATGTTCACTCAAAACCAATGGAAAAAAACACATTCAGGCTAACAATATCCTATCCTAAAGTATCCAAAACTCCCTAAAGTTTCTAAAGACTAGTTCTTTTTTTTTTTTTGCTTTATACAATGCCATAAAAAGACTGCATCATTAACTCTAACACAATCAGAAAAACTGAAAACAATGTGACATGCCTTTGGCAGGCATACATTTTCAGTTAACATGACACAGTGAGATAATTACCTTTCTCCTAAAAGCTGACTACAACTATCAATATTCACTCAAAACTTACTTCCAATTCTTTAATTTTTTCTTCTGCTATCTTCTGTTTCTCTAACAGCTGATTATGAATTGCCTCCTTGGATTGAAGAATGAACCTAAAAACACAAAAAAGTTGAAGATTAAGCCACTTGACCACTACGCTCATCAACAACTATATACCACAAATATTAAACTAAGAAAATCAGAAGGATTTTCTCCCAATTCTGAACAAATATAATGCATTAACATGACCAACTTCCTCAGGAAGCATTCTCAAGTTTAAGCCTTCTAGGCTGAGAAGGAAGAAAAGTTTAAAAGTAAACTATGCCTTCTGGACTTAAGAATGGAATCGGGCTTTCCCAGGCAGCTGCCTGAGATGGTGGAGCAGCTTCAGGTCCTGGTGCTCAATGGCCAAGGTCATCTCCTGGGCTGCCTGGTGGTCACTGTGGCCAAGCAGGTGCTTCCGGGCCAGAAGGTTGTCGTGGTGTGCTGTGAGAGCATCAACATCTCTGGCAATTTCTACAGAAATAAGTTGAAGTAGCTGGTCTTTCTCCACAAGTGGATGAACACCTACCTCCCATGGCCCCTACCACTTGGCCCCTCTGGGCAGTGAGAGTAAAACACTGCTCTGGCCCCCAACAGGCATTAGGCTCAATCATCTTTTTCCCTAAGGAAAAAAAATTGCTTTCTTCACTGGAACACTATCACTCAGATAATTAATCATAGCTTACTACTCACTTATTCCTTGTCTAGAATTACATGTTAAAGAGTCATATATTTAGATTGTTTAACTACTACTATTATTATCCACTCTCATGCCTATCTACCACAATATGTGGTATATCCATATACACTGTGCTTTTCTTTTGTAAGAATAGACATGTTCACTCAAAACCAATGGAAAAAAACACATTCAGGCTAACAATATCCTATCCTAAAGTATCCAAAACTCCCTAAAGTTTCTAAAGACTAGTTCTTTTTTTTTTTTTGCTTTATACAATGCCATAAAAAGACTGCATCATTAACTCTAACACAATCAGAAAAACTGAAAACAATGTGACATGCCTTTGGCAGGCATACATTTTCAGTTAACATGACACAGTGAGATAATTACCTTTCTCCTAAAAGCTGACTACAACTATCAATATTCACTCAAAACTTACTTCCAATTCTTTAATTTTTTCTTCTGCTATCTTCTGTTTCTCTAACAGCTGATTATGAATTGCCTCCTTGGATTGAAGAATGAACCTAAAAACACAAAAAAGTTGAAGATTAAGCCACTTGACCACTACGCTCATCAACAACTATATACCACAAATATTAAACTAAGAAAATCAGAAGGATTTTCTCCCAATTCTGAACAAATATAATGCATTAACATGACCAACTTCCTCAGGAAGCATTCTCAAGTTTAAGCCTTCTAGGCTGAGAAGGAAGAAAAGTTTAAAAGTAAACTATGCCTTCTGGACTTAAGAATGGAATCGGGCTTTCCCAGGCAGCTGCCTGAGATGGTGGAGCAGCTTCAGGTCCTGGTGCTCAATGGCCAAGGTCATCTCCTGGGCTGCCTGGTGGTCACTGTGGCCAAGCAGGTGCTTCCGGGCCAGAAGGTTGTCGTGGTGTGCTGTGAGAGCATCAACATCTCTGGCAATTTCTACAGAAATAAGTTGAAGTAGCTGGTCTTTCTCCACAAGTGGATGAACACCTACCCCTCCCATGGCCCCTACCACTTGCAAGCCCCCAGCCACATCTTCTGGCAGACAGTGCGAGGCATGCTGCCCCACAAGACCAAGCAGGGCCAGGCTGCTCTGGACCACCTCCAGGTGTTTGACAGGATCCCACCACCCTACGACAAGAAAAAGTGGATGGTGGTTCCTGCTGCCCTCACGGTTGTGTGTCTGAAGCCTACTCGGAAGTTTGCCTACCTAGGGCACCTGGCTCATGAGGTTGGCTGGAAGCACTAGGCGGTAACAGCCACCCTGGAGGAGAAGAGAAAGGAGAAGGCCAAGATCCATTACCGGAAAAAGAAGCAGCTCATGAGGCTACGGAAGCAGGCTGAAAAGAACATCGAGAAGAAAACTGACAAATTCACAGAGGTCCTCAGGACCCATGGATTCCTAGTGTGAGCCCAATAAAACCATTTATCTTCATGCTTGGCCAGGCCTGCCCTTCCTCCATCGACACCCTAGGACGTGAGGGCCCCCCCCAGGGGCTGCCATGCAGGTGCCACAGGCAGACTTGGTTAGCCAAGGGCCATTAGTGTAGGCAAAGGGCTGGGCAGTCATTATTTGTCTGCTGCCTGTTCATTCATGAGAGTTTTAGGACATGAACAGTTGGAACAACCAGTGTGGTTGCAATTTTTGCAGAAGTGAGCTGGAAGACTTAATTGGAAGGGACCCCATTGCTTACAGGGCCTCTGTTTACGCATCCCACATGGTTGGATACTATACTCTGCAGCTGTTAGGACGTGAGAGAATGCTCGGGCAACACGAGTCTGAGATTCTAAAAGGTGTTGATGGAAGAGAAGTTCAGCTAAGGGGTCACAGGCATCGCCCTTGTGTCTTCCCTATATTTTTGTCATC
Organism: Tragulus kanchil; assembly: GCA_022376925.1. Taxonomy (NCBI): domain Eukaryota; kingdom Metazoa; phylum Chordata; class Mammalia; order Artiodactyla; family Tragulidae; genus Tragulus; species Tragulus kanchil. The sequence continues at coordinate 36,919,855 of JAIOJX010000029.1, read as the reverse complement.
AAAAACCAATAAATTATTTTTAAAGAAAAAAAATTAAAGAAGAATGGGATCAGGCTTCAAGAATATTCAGATAAAAGAAAAAAAGAAGGAGGAGGGATAAAAATCTACTGTAGGCTAAAAGAAAAGTAAACAAACAATAAAAATCCCCCATCACTTTAATTTTTCAATTGTCTGTATCAAATTTTATCTAGATATCTTTCAAACATTATGTATAAATTACAGTTCCTCCTACAATCTTTAAAAAATTTTCTTTGTAACAGCAGTAACTCATGACCTTTTAAAGTCACAATCAAGTACTGTGTTAGGATCAATGCATTAGTGTTTATATGAGTTCCTCATACAAAAAGCGCTGTATAAGACCCAGTATCTCTTATTATTATATCCAGAGTGCGTAATATCTCTGAAAAGCTCAAAATGCACAAGTGGAAATTCTCAACTTATTCCATTTTACTGTCAGGCACATTACTTACAGTAGATGAGGTTAGAAATATGGGGAAGTTTAAAACAATTAATACTAAATCTGTTTTGTGATTTTATGTTCATAAGTCTTGCTGCAGGCAAAGGAAGAACAAACTATTTTTATAGCTGAGAGTAAGTAAACTGAAGTATTTCCCTTCCACTGGAAGCAAGGGAAAATCTCAGTCACTCAAATCTCTTTCAGGATTGTCCATCTGGGTTATAACAAATTTAAAAAAAAGAAAATACAATTAATTACAAAGACTATTTCTTCCCTTTGCACATAATTTGAGAGTTAACCAAAAAACTAAACATCATTTCTTAATAAAAAACCGGACAAGAAAATACATCAAGTCAGCAATACGCAGTTTCCTCTACCAACTTCACAAAAACAACACCATGTACAGATAGGTTCTTACAGAGAGGGTCTGTCATCATAGACAAAAACAACAAAAAGGGCAACTCTAGCTATACCCAGACATCTGGAAGGAAACTTTTTTCCTCTCCTCTTCATGAATACACCTTGATGTACATATAATAATCTGGTGAGCTTCTCTTTCACAACACAAATTATGAAGCATGTGTCCCACCAAGGAGAATCCAGGCAATTTAATGGACAATCCTAGTCTCAATACTAATTTCATTCTTTTCAAAAATCTTACTCGTGTATTTTTTTCTTTTTTTCAAAACCAATAAATTATTTTTAAAGAAAAAAAATTAAAGAAGAATGGGATCAGGCTTCAAGAATATTCAGATAAAAGAAAAAAAGAAGGAGGAGGGATAAAAATCTACTGTAGGCTAAAAGAAAAGTAAACAAACAATAAAAATCCCCCATCACTTTAATTTTTCAATTGTCTGTATCAAATTTTATCTAGATATCTTTCAAACATTATGTATAAATTACAGTTCCTCCTACAATCTTTAAAAAATTTTCTTTGTAACAGCAGTAACTCATGACCTTTTAAAGTCACAATCAAGTACTGTGTTAGGATCAATGCATTAGTGTTTATATGAGTTCCTCATACAAAAAGCGCTGTATAAGACCCAGTATCTCTTATTATTATATCCAGAGTGCGTAATATCTCTGAAAAGCTCAAAATGCACAAGTGGAAATTCTCAACTTATTCCATTTTACTGTCAGGCACATTACTTACAGTAGATGAGGTTAGAAATAGGGGGAAGTTTAAAACAATTAATACTAAATCTGTTTTGTGATTTTATGTTCATAAGTCTTGCTGCAGGCAAAGGAAGAACAAACTATTTTTATAGCTGAGAGTAAGTAAACTGAAGTATTTCCCTTCCACTGGAAGCAAGGGAAAATCTCAGTCACTCAAATCTCTTTCAGGATTGTCCATCTGGGTTATAACAAATTTAAAAAAAAGAAAATACAATTAATTACAAAGACTATTTCTTCCCTTTGCACATAATTTGAGAGTTAACCAAAAAACTAAACATCATTTCTTAATAAAAAACCGGACAAGAAAATACATCAAGTCAGCAATACGCAGTTTCCTCTACCAACTTCACAAAAACAACACCATGTACAGATAGGTTCTTACAGAGAGGGTCTGTCATCATAGACAAAAACAACAAAAAGGGCAACTCTAGCTATACCCAGACATCTGGAAGGAAACTTTTTTCCTCTCCTCTTCATGAATACACCTTGATGTACATATAATAATCTGGTGAGCTTCTCTTTCACAACACAAATTATGAAGCATGTGTCCCACCAAGGAGAATCCAGGCAATTTAATGGACAATCCTAGTCTCAATACTAATTTCATTCTTTTCAAAAATCTTACTCGTGTATTTACTGCAAAGATAGCCCACATTCATGCAAAACAAGAATACTACATAATGCTTTGTTCCAAAATATTAGTATTATTAGTCCAAGGTGCTATTTCTGCTAAGACTATAGTTTACAGAATAGTTTCCTCAGAACTAATTATTTAGTATAGTATTCAAGGAGAAGAGGTGTTTTGAACTGTAATAAATTTCAGTGACAACAACTCAAGAGTATTATAAATCAAGCCCCCAGAGTCACCAAATTATGTCATTACATGGATGATTTTACTAACAAAGACCTGTGGCCACAGAAATAATTTTCAGAGTAAAATATACATTTTTAAATAGCACTAAATGCTGGCCAGTGAATAGCAGTCTCAAATAATAGGTCATCAGACATTATCTTTATTAGTGTCTGGTAAATTTTCAAAGCTAAGATTAGAAGTCAAGTTGTTACTTATGTGGTCTTTAAAAATAAAGTATCTGAACAGATACTAAATCCCTTGAGCAGAAAATAAGATTACTAGAAAGCAAGAATACTCAACAACAAAAACATGTTCTTCCATGGCCACACACCCCTGAGGTAGCTATACGGAACTGACGCAACTTCAAAGGTCAGAGAGATGTCATCGAAGTTAGCCAATATACTTACAAGCCTGCAGACACCTCAGCCATGCAAATTTTAAACAGGGATGAGTATGGAGTAAATGCAAATGTCTACTTCAAAGAATAACTACACAGTCAAAACTCCACATAATTTGAGAGTTAACCAAAAAACTAAACATCATTTCTTAATAAAAAACCGGACAAGAAAATACATCAAGTCAGCAATACGCAGTTTCCTCTACCAACTTCACAAAAACAACACCATGTACAGATAGGTTCTTACAGAGAGGGTCTGTCATCATAGACAAAAACAACAAAAGGGCAACTCTAGCTATACCCAGACATCTGGAAGGAAACTTTTTTCCTCTCCTCTTCATGAATACACCTTGATGTACATATAATAATCTGGTGAGCTTCTCTTTCACAACACAAATTATGAAGCATGTGTCCCACCAAGGAGAATCCAGGCAATTTAATGGACAATCCTAGTCTCAATACTAATTTCATTCTTTTCAAAAATCTTACTCGTGTATTTACTGCAAAGATAGCCCACATTCATGCAAAACAAGAATACTACATAATGCTTTGTTCCAAAATATTAGTATTATTAGTCCAAGGTGCTATTTCTGCTAAGACTATAGTTTACAGAATAGTTTCCTCAGAACTAATTATTTAGTATAGTATTCAAGGAGAAGAGGTGTTTTGAACTGTAATAAATTTCAGTGACAACAACTCAAGAGTATTATAAATCAACCCCCCAGAGTCACCAAATTATGTCATTACATGGATGATTTTACTAACAAAGACCTGTGGCCACAGAAATAATTTTCAGAGTAAAATATACATTTTTAAATAGCACTAAATGCTGGCCAGTGAATAGCAGTCTCAAATAATAGGTCATCAGACATTATCTTTATTAGTGTCTGGTAAATTTTCAAAGCTAAGATTAGAAGTCAAGTTGTTACTTATGTGGTCTTTAAAAATAAAGTATCTGAACAGATACTAAATCCCTTGAGCAGAAAATAAGATTACTAGAAAGCAAGAATACTCAACAACAAAAACATGTTCTTCCATGGCCACACACCCCTGAGGTAGCTATACGGAACTGACGCAACTTCAAAGGTCAGAGAGATGTCATCGAAGTTAGCCAATATACTTACAAGCCTGCAGACACCTCAGCCATGCAAATTTTAAACAGGGATGAGTATGGAGTAAATGCAAATGTCTACTTCAAAGAATAACTACACAGTCAAAACTCAAACCAAAGAAATTTATAGAAAATTTGGTTAGTTCTCAATTTTTTTTTCTTTTTTTTTTTTTTTAAGTTCTCAATTTTTAAAATGTTAAAGATACTCTGTATAATGACTGGAAAGAGTCCCTGAAAACATTTAGATTTCTGATAAAAGTCTCTAGAAAATTCCTTTATCTACTGTTAAAAAAATGAGTTAACAGATGTTATTTTGAAGACATAGGAACTACCAAGAAAATGTAACTATGAGTGGTATATAATAAGTATTATGTACACTACTTCTCAAAATACAGACTCTTCACAGACATCTTGTCTGATAGTTTATGAAAATCAAAAGGTAGATAAATAATCCTACAATTTAGAATGTGTCACAAAGGAAAAATAAAACATGAAGCCAAAACATTTTTATATAACAAATGTTATACACAAAATATGCTTATTAATACTCAGTATAAATAACCTACAGTCCTCACTGCTTTGTAAAAGGCCTCTACATGAGAAATCAATGCCATGTGGCTCGGCACTGTAAACTATCAAGGATATGCAGCCTGCTGTTCCATTTCCTCGTTCTGAAAAACAATTTTACGATGATCTCTGGTTTTATTTAAGACACATCAGAAGCTGTGTTCTGAAGCGCCCTGCAGGTTAGTACATAACTTCTATTTTCTACTGATTCAGCATGTATTGAAAGTGCCATTCATTGTCAAAACAAAACCTAGGATCAGTGGCAATGCTGTCATTTGGGTACACTTACAAAGTATGGTAACTTGGACACAGATTGTTCAGAAACAACAATATGCTTATGAAAATGCATTTTGTCTAGATGGGAAAATGTTAAAAAATAAAACATATTCTAGTGGTATTTAAGGAATCCACAAATTATATAGCAGAGAAAAAAACTAAATAAGAATAATCATATCTTGCTCCTTTGTCTCATTCCACTGGTGATAAAAACTACTAGCATGTGTACACAAAGATCGACATGCAAAAAAAAATTTTTACATCATAGTTTCTTAGCAAAACAAAACGTAAATCCCTTAGTATAAAAAAACAATTTAAAAATTACTCAGTCTTTCACAGCTATCCACATAGTGAAAAGCTGAGTAAGACTTCTATTATTGGCATTATGCAGAGTAGACATCCAGGACAAAGAAGAAAAAAAATTTTTTTAACATTTTGCTGAGCAACTACAAATTAATGATTCCACAGTGTGGAGAAAAGGGAACCCTCGTGTACTGTTGGTAGGGATGTAAATTGGTGCAGTCACTATAGAAAACAATATAGTGACTCTTCAAAAAATTAAATATAGAACCACTGTATGATCCAGCAATTCCATTCCGAAGTATTTATCTGAAGAAAATGAAATCACAAATTAGAAGAAAAATGTTTATGCATATATTCATTGCATCATTATTTATAATAGGATATGGAAACAATCTCAAGTGCCCATCAATAGATTAATGGATAAAATAGATATAAGATATACATTATAGGTAAATAGATAGATATAGATATAGATATGACGAAATCTAACTCAGCCATAGAAATAAGGAAATCTTCCCATTTGTGACAACATGAATGGAACCAGAGGGTATTACGTAGAGTGAAATTAGTCAAAGAAAGACAAATACTGTATGATTTCACTTACACATTGAATCTAAAAAACAAATTAACGGGCTTCCCTGGTGGTCCAGTGGGTAAGGACACCGCCTTGCAGTACAAGGGGCGCCGGTTCGATCCCTGGCCTGGGAAGATCCCACGTGCCATGGAGCGGCTGGACGGACATGTCCAATTACCGAGCCTGGGCTCTGGAGCGCATGCGCCCAGAGCCGGCGCTCTGCGACAACAGAGGCCACTGTGGTGGGAGGCTCACACGGGCCAAAGAACAAAGACAGATGAAAATAGATAAATGAAACACCAATAGAAGTGGCCCCCCTCCCCACCCCCCAAAAAAATAAATATTAAAAACAAATTAACAAACTTAACAAAAAAGAAACACTTAAAGATACAGTGGGCGAATAAGTAGTTCCCAGAGGGAAGAAGGTAGGGAGAAGAAAGAAATAGGTCAAGGAGATAATGAGGAACAAACTTTCAGCTGCAAAACAAATGAATCAAGAGTATAGAATGTAGGGAAGGGGGGGGATATACATGTGACTAATCTGAGAACATGCATGTCTGTGAACAACAAAACTCTGTAAAAGTTAAAAGTAAAATAAAGGTTAAAAAAAAAAAAAAGAGTATAGAATGTAAAGTGTGGGGGACATTCAATAACTATGCAATATCCTTCTATGGTAACATCATAACTAGATTTACCATGGTGATCATTTTGAAATGTACAGAAATATCAAATCACTATGATATACAACAGAAACTAACATAGCATTTTAGGTCAATTATACTTCAAAAACACACAAATTAACTCACAGAAAAAGAGGCCAGATTTGTAGTTACCAAAAGCAGGGACTGAGGGAAGGGGAACTGGATGAAGGTAGTCAAAGGTACAAACTTATACTAAGACAAGTAAGTATTAGGGATGCAGTGTGTAACATAATAACATTGCTGTATGTTATACATGAAGTTGTAGAGTAAGCCCTATGAGTTCTCATCACAAAGAAAAATATTTTTCTCTGAGATGGTAAGTGTTCACTAAACTTATGTGACAGACATTTCATAACGTATGTAAGTCATTATGCTGTACATCTTAAATATACACAATGCTTTTTGTCAATTATGTCTCAATAAAAGTGAAAGAATAAAAAAAGAATTATTTTACAGAGGCCTAAAATGAAATTAAATGTGGACATGAATTTGAGCAAACTCCAGGAGATGCTGAAGGATAGGGAAGCCTGGTGTGCTGGTGTAGTTCATGAGGTCGCAAAGAGGTGGACACAACGAAGCAACTGAACAAGAAAGAAAGAAACTGGGGCCTCTCCTGGTGGTCCAGTGGATAAGGACACCGCCTTGCAGTGCAAGGGGCGCCGGTTCAAGCCCTGGCCTGGGAAGATTCCACGTGCCGCGGAGTGGCTGGACCGATGTGTCCAATCAACGAGCCGGAGCTCTGGAGCGCATGCACCCAGAGCCGGCGCTCTGCAGAGACAGACGCCACCGCGATGGGAGGCCCACAGGAGCCAAAGAACAAAGATGGATGAAAATGGAGAAATGAAAGACCAACAGAAGTGGCCCTCCCTCTCCAACCCAACCCCCACTCAAAAATTAAAAAAAAAAAAAAAAAAGAAAGAAATAAACTGGATTTCACCTTGAGATTCTGCTGAATCCTAGAGACCATGAGCATCCAAACTGTCAAAAAAAAACAGGATTTAAAATAGGAGATAAAGCCTAGGCACCATCCAAAGTGAGGATGTTACTAAGAGAATTCTGTATTAAAGGATTCCACCTCCAGTCTAAGAGTGGGAAAAAAAAACTTGTCTCTCAGTATGTTAAAATAAATAAAATTTGTTTATCTATACCTTCATAGTGAGTAAAAAAAAAAAAAACTTTTAATGCCCCCTAAAATTTGTAACCCTAAGTTGACTTCCTCATGGGTTGTGGTGCAAATTCAAGCTGATTTCCTCATGAGTTGTGGTCCAAACTGAACCTATGAGGGAATTACCTGGAAGTTGGAGGTTAGGAGTCCATGCTTTCACTACCAAGTGTGCAGATTCAATCCCTGGTCAGGGGACTAAGATTCCAAAAGCTGCACAGTGCAACCAAAGAAAATAAAAAATAAAAATAATTTTTTAAAAAACCAACCTATTATATGTCCCTGAAAATCTCACTTACATATTTTAATTTATAGTATTCCTATTTACATAAATGGCAAAAGTCCAATAAACTTGAAGATGGGTTAAGAAAAATCAATCAAACTGAAAAAAAGGGGTGAAAAATCAATAAAACAAACAAACAAACCAAAAACAGGATATAGCAAACAGGACATAAGTCAATATTAAGCTGTCTAACATATGTGTAATTAGAGATTCAGAAAAAGAAGAAAAGTGGAGAAACATCTGAAGAAATAATGCACAAGAATTATCTAAAACTAACGAAAAAAAGAAGCCAAATCACAATTCCAAGAGACTCAGAAACCCAAATAAAAATAAATGCAACAAAATAAAATTAGATGTAACATAATCAAACTACTGAAAACCAAAAAGAAAATCTTGAAGGCAGTCAAAATGACAGGATGCATTAAAAGAAACAAAGAGTTACATCAAACTTCTTGCCACAAATTATCCAAGGAAGAAGACAATAGAATGACATTTTCAAGTATTAAAAGACAAAAACAATTAACTAGCATTATTCACACACTGAATGTATCTTTCAAATATGAAGGGGAAATTCAAACAAACACACTGAGATAATTTATTCTAGCAAACATACGCAAGAAATTTTATAGGTAGTTATTCCAGCAAGAGTATGGTAATATATGTCAACTTACAAAGAAATGAAAAGCACTAATTATAAATTAAGATAAATACACTGCTCAGTATCATGTGCCAGCCTGGATGGGAGGGGAAGAATGGATACACGTATGGATATATGTATGGCTCAGTCCCTTCACTGTTCACCTGAAACTACCACAACTTTGTTAATCATATCCCAATCCAAAATAAAAAGCGTAAAGTCTGGAACAAAAAACCAACTTTTAATGCCCCCTAAAATTTGTAACCCTAAGTTGACTTCCTCATGGGTTGTGGTGCAAATTCAAGCTGATTTCCTCATGAGTTGTGGTCCAAACTGAACCTATGAGGGAATTACCTGGAAGTTGGAGGTTAGGAGTCCATGCTTTCACTACCAAGTGTGCAGATTCAATCCCTGGTCAGGGGACTAAGATTCCAAAAGCTGCACAGTGCAACCAAAGAAAATAAAAAATAAAAATAATTTTTTAAAAAACCAACCTATTATATGTCCCTGAAAATCTCACTTACATATTTTAATTTATAGTATTCCTATTTACATAAATGGCAAAAGTCCAATAAACTTGAAGATGGGTTAAGAAAAATCAATCAAACTGAAAAAAAGGGGTGAAAAATCAATAAAACAAACAAACAAACCAAAAACAGGATATAGCAAACAGGACATAAGTCAATATTAAGCTGTCTAACATATGTGTAATTAGAGATTCAGAAAAAGAAGAAAAGTGGAGAAACATCTGAAGAAATAATGCACAAGAATTATCTAAAACTAACGAAAAAAAGAAGCCAAATCACAATTCCAAGAGACTCAGAAACCCAAATAAAAATAAATGCAACAAAATAAAATTAGATGTAACATAATCAAACTACTGAAAACCAAAAAGAAAATCTTGAAGGCAGTCAAAATGACAGGATGCATTAAAAGAAACAAAGAGTTACATCAAACTTCTTGCCACAAATTATCCAAGGAAGAAGACAATAGAATGACATTTTCAAGTATTAAAAGACAAAAACAATTAACTAGCATTATTCACACACTGAATGTATCTTTCAAATATGAAGGGGAAATTCAAACAAACACACTGAGATAATTTATTCTAGCAAACATACGCAAGAAATTTTATAGGTAGTTATTCCAGCAAGAGTATGGTAATATATGTCAACTTACAAAGAAATGAAAAGCACTAATTATAAATTAAGATAAATACACTGCTCAGTATCATGTGCCAGCCTGGATGGGAGGGGAAGAATGGATACACGTATGGATATATGTATGGCTCAGTCCCTTCACTGTTCACCTGAAACTACCACAACTTTGTTAATCATATCCCAATCCAAAATAAAAAGCGTAAAGTCTGGAACAAAAAAAGATAAAACACGTGTTTTTCTCATTGTTAATAATTTAAAAAAATAGTTCACTGTCTAAAGCATGAGTTGGCAAACTATGGCTTTCAGACTGAACCAGTCACAGAATTCAGCCTCATTTGTTTACAGAATGTCTATGGCTGCTTTCTCCCAACAGTGGCAGGTAAGGAGCTGAGGCAGGAATTAAACAGCCAGCAAAGCCAAAACTACTTACTATATATGGCATTAAAAAACAAGCTGGTGGTCCAGTAGGTAAAGAGTCTGCCTTGCAGTGCAAGTGGCACCAGTTCAATTCCTGACCCAGGAAGACACCACATGCTGCAGAGCAGCTGGACCGGTGTGTCCAATTAAAAGTCAGCACTCTGCAGTGCACGTGCTGGTGCTCTGCAGTGAGAGGTGCCACTGCAACAGGAGGCCCAAACATGCCATGAATAAAAAAAAGATGGATGAAAATAAATATAAATAAAAGAGATATGATGGGGAAAAGAGAAAAAGATTTAAAAGAAAAAGAAGCTTGTCAACTCATGATCTAAAGAAAAATAGTAATATACTGTGGATCTCAATACATATGTAAAATATATAACAATAAAAAAAGATTGCAGAGATTTGAAATATACTAAAATGAAGTGATATTACTTAAAAGTAGATTATAATAAACTAAAGATATACTGGAAAAAATTAAGATAATCACTAAATGAAAAAAAAATTTACTAAGGACTAATGAGCTAAAAATAAAGATAACAGGGCTTCCCTGGTGGTCCAGTGGGTAAAGAGTCCGCCTCGCACAGCAAGGGGCATTAGTTTGATCCCTGGCACGGGAAGATCCCACATGCCGCGGAGTGGCTGGACTGGTGTGTCCAATTACAAGCCAGTGCTCTGGAGCACATGCACCCAGAGCCTGTAAAAAAAATAAATAAATAAATAAAGATAACAGAAGATCATAAAACATACTCAATTAGGGCTTCCCTGGTGGTCCAGTGGGTAAGGACACCGCCTTGTAGTGCAAGGGGCACTGGTTCGATCCCTGGCCTGGGAAGATCCCACATGCCGCGGAACGGCTGGACCAATGTGTCCAACTACCGAGCTGGAGCTCTGGAGCCCATGCGCCCAGAGCCAGTGCTCTGCAGCAAGAGAGGCCACTGTGAAGGGAGGCCCACACAGGCCAAAGAACAAAGATGGATGAAAATGGATAAATGAAAGACCAATAGTAGTGGCCAAAAGAAAAAAAAATACTCAATCTAAAAGAAGTCAAATGAAGACATAAAGAACAGATAAGAAAAAAAGAGAATGCAAACAGCAAAGTGGCATGTTTAAACCTAATTACAGTATTACTGGAAATGCAAATAGCCTAAAGACCCCAATTAAAAGGCAAAGGTTGTCAATTTAATTTAAAAGCATGACTCGACTATATGCATTCACAAGAAATCCACTTTCAATAAAAAGACATAGATAGGTTCCAAGTAAAAACCTAACCACACCCACAAGGATGGAAATAATCAAAAAGACAGATAATAACAAGTGTTGTAATGGAGAAGTTGGGACCCTTGTACTTTGCTGGTAGATACATAAAATGGTATATCTGCTATGGAACATTCTGAAAGTTCCTTAAAAGGTTACATTTACCCTTTAGTAATTCTACTTCTAGAAATATACTACAATAAATAAACACACAAAAGCCCACATGTATAACAAGTTGACTTTAAGTCACTGCAGATGATGATTACAGCCATGAAATTAAAAGACGCTTGCTCCTTGGAAGAAAAACTATGACAAATCTAAACAGCATATTTAAAAGCAGAGACATCACTTTGCCAGCAAAAAATCCATATGGGGGGGACTGGGAGGTGGGTGGAGGAAGGATGGGAGCCAGGGATATACATATGACTAATCTGGGATTATACATATCTATAAACAACAAAACACTGTAAAAGTAAAAAAGTAAAATAAAATTAAAAAAAAAAAATCCATATAGTCAAAGCTATGGTTTTTCCAGTAGTCATGTATGGATGTGAGAGTTGGACCATAAAGTAGGCTGAGCACCAAAGAACAGATGGTTTTTAAGTGTGGTGTTGGAGAAGACTCTTGAGGGTCCCTTAGATTGCAAAGAGATCAAACCAGTCAATCCTAAAGTAAATCAACCCTGAAAATTCACTGTCAAGACTGATGCTGAAGCTGAAACTCCAATACTTTGGCCACCTGGTGTAAAGAGATGACTTGTTGGAAAAGAGCCTGATATTGGGGGCAAAAACTGGAGCCCATGCGCCCAGAGCCAGTGCTCTGCAGCAAGAGAGGCCACTGTGAAGGGAGGCCCACACAGGCCAAAGAACAAAGATGGATGAAAATGGATAAATGAAAGACCAATAGTAGTGGCCAAAAGAAAAAAAAATACTCAATCTAAAAGAAGTCAAATGAAGACATAAAGAACAGATAAGAAAAAAAGAGAATGCAAACAGCAAAGTGGCATGTTTAAACCTAATTACAGTATTACTGGAAATGCAAATAGCCTAAAGACCCCAATTAAAAGGCAAAGGTTGTCAATTTAATTTAAAAGCATGACTCGACTATATGCATTCACAAGAAATCCACTTTCAATAAAAAGACATAGATAGGTTCCAAGAAAAACCTAACCACACCCACAAGGATGGAAATAATCAAAAAGACAGATAATAACAAGTGTTGTAATGGAGAAGTTGGGACCCTTGTACTTTGCTGGTAGATACATAAAATGGTATATCTGCTATGGAACATTCTGAAAGTTCCTTAAAGGTTACATTTACCCTTTAGTAATTCTACTTCTAGAAATATACTACAATAAATAAACACACAAAAGCCCACATGTATAACAAGTTGACTTTAAGTCACTGCAGATGATGATTACAGCCATGAAATTAAAAGACGCTTGCTCCTTGGAAGAAAAACTATGACAAATCTAAACAGCATATTTAAAAGCAGAGACATCACTTTGCCAGCAAAAAATCCATATGGGGGGGACTGGGAGGTGGGTGGAGGAAGGATGGGAGCCAGGGATATACATATGACTAATCTGGGATTATACATATCTATAAACAACAAAACACTGTAAAAGTAAAAAAGTAAAATAAAATTAAAAAAAAAAAATCCATATAGTCAAAGCTATGGTTTTTCCAGTAGTCATGTATGGATGTGAGAGTTGGACCATAAAGTAGGCTGAGCACCAAAGAACAGATGGTTTTTAAGTGTGGTGTTGGAGAAGACTCTTGAGGGTCCCTTAGATTGCAAAGAGATCAAACCAGTCAATCCTAAAGTAAATCAACCCTGAAAATTCACTGTCAAGACTGATGCTGAAGCTGAAACTCCAATACTTTGGCCACCTGGTGTAAAGAGATGACTTGTTGGAAAAGAGCCTGATATTGGGGGGAAAAGGAAGGCAAAAGGAGAAGGGGACAAGAGAGCTGGTTGGATGGCATCATTGAGCCAAGGGATATGAGTCTGAGAAATCTCCAGGAGACAGTGCAGAACAGGGAAGCCTGGCGTGCTGCAGTCAGTGGGATTGCAAAGAGTCGGACACAGCTGAGTGACTAAACTGAACTGAAAAGTCTTCAAAACAGATTATTCATGATAACCAAAAAGTACAATTAACAGGTGCATCAGGCAGCGGCCCGCCTGCCCGCTGGCCTCGCCCCCACCTCCTTTGAGCCACCACCTCCTTCGGTCCCTCCGCGCAAGCCAGCATACAGCGAAGGCCCGGGGGCACCACGGTGCTGACCGAGCCAGCAGGTGGGCTTCGAAGCGCCAGGCGGCTGGCGGGCGGCAGACGCCGGTCTATACAACAGCAACTTTGCCAGGCCAGGCTGGCCGGCTCTCTCGCACTCAGCCGTCGCCCGCTCCTATAGGGTCTTCTGCAAGGGGCTGACCCGCACCCTGATCATCTTCTTCGACCTGGCCTGGCAGTTGCACATCAACTTCCCCTACCTCTACATAATGGCTTCCATGACGCTCAACGTCCGTCTGCAGGTTCATATTGAGATCCACTGAAGCCCTTGTGCTGACTGACAGGCGTGTCCTGGGGCTCAGGGTGTCAGAGAACACAGCATGAAGGATGGACACCGGCCTCTCAGCACCCGCCTTGCGGAGGACCTGGAAGGGCGATGACTCAGACCAAGTGTTGCACAAAGAACTGTCATGTGAGAGAACGCTGGAGGGGACCCCTTGCTCATGACACAGCTTCCCGGGTGAAGAGGCCTGCCATCGGTGGCCGTGGGGATTCACAAAACGAGGAGTCATCACTGGAAACGAAACGTGATCCAAGCGGGGTCAGCCTCTTGCTTCATGATGGTAATGAAGCACTTCCACATTTGCAAGAATCAATAAGAAGAAATTCAGCCTTGGCAGCTGCTCAGAGCAAAACTGCTGTTCTTGGCTCCTGCAGAAGAGCGCTGTGGAGGACTGTCCCGGGGCGCCCAGTAAGCTCCAGAGAGGGACTGGCTGGGGAGAGGCCCCAGGCCCACTGGCAGCCACAGAGGATGGAGCCACAGAGAAGAGCCTTGGCGGTAAACCACAGAGAGGGTCTGAAAGGGATTTTTGGACATAGAAATCTCCAGGAGACAGTGCAGAACAGGGAAGCCTGGCGTGCTGCAGTCAGTGGGATTGCAAAGAGTCGGACACAGCTGAGTGACTAAACTGAACTGAAAAGTCTTCAAAACAGATTATTCATGATAACCAAAAAGTACAATTAACAGGTGCATCAGGCAGCGGCCCGCCTGCCCGCTGGCCTCGCCCCCACCTCCTTTGAGCCACCACCTCCTTCGGTCCCTCCGCGAAGCCAGCATACAGCGAAGGCCCGGGGGCACCACGGTGCTGACCGAGCCAGCAGGTGGGCTTCGAAGCGCCAGGCGGCTGGCGGGCGGCAGACGCCGGTCTATACAACAGCAACTTTGCCAGGCCAGGCTGGCCGGCTCTCTCGCACTCAGCCGTCGCCCGCTCCTATAGGGTCTTCTGCAAGGGGCTGACCCGCACCCTGATCATCTTCTTCGACCTGGCCTGGCAGTTGCACATCAACTTCCCCTACCTCTACATAATGGCTTCCATGACGCTCAACGTCCGTCTGCAGGTTCATATTGAGATCCACTGAAGCCCTTGTGCTGACTGACAGGCGTGTCCTGGGGCTCAGGGTGTCAGAGAACACAGCATGAAGGATGGACACCGGCCTCTCAGCACCCGCCTTGCGGAGGACCTGGAAGGGCGATGACTCAGACCAAGTGTTGCACAAAGAACTGTCATGTGAGAGAACGCTGGAGGGGACCCCTTGCTCATGACACAGCTTCCCGGGTGAAGAGGCCTGCCATCGGTGGCCGTGGGGATTCACAAAACGAGGAGTCATCACTGGAAACGAAACGTGATCCAAGCGGGGTCAGCCTCTTGCTTCATGATGGTAATGAAGCACTTCCACATTTGCAAGAATCAATAAGAAGAAATTCAGCCTTGGCAGCTGCTCAGAGCAAAACTGCTGTTCTTGGCTCCTGCAGAAGAGCGCTGTGGAGGACTGTCCCGGGGCGCCCAGTAAGCTCCAGAGAGGGACTGGCTGGGGAGAGGCCCCAGGCCCACTGGCAGCCACAGAGGATGGAGCCACAGAGAAGAGCCTTGGCGGTCAGGACTGCCGAGCCATCAGAGAGGGTCTGAAAAGGGGATTTCTGAAGATGACCTACCCAGTGCTTTTCTAGAGAAGCTAGACTCTGAGTTGGAACCCTTTTGCCTCCGATCCATCCCGTCTACACTGCTACACACACATCCCCACACATTCTTGAATGATGAGACAGAACGTGTTTTCCCTAGATGTTCGGAGTCCGTGTTTTCAGAGCAGAGAGTAGAATGCAAGAAAATGTTTCCACGTGTAAAAGGTACCTCAGATGACCTGCAGATAACACTGGCGTTACTGGCTCCACAAGCTTTTGAATTAGTAGATCTGTTATGCCATAGTTAAGGAACAGGCAGAACAATAAAACAGTGACATTAATTTTAAACGCTGTCTAGAATGGTTTCTTTTGCGCTAAGTCTGGATGCCATTGGCACAGCGGTGATGTTCCAGCTTCAGTTCATGTGACCAGATAGACTTAAAAGTCAGTGGAACTTCAGCTCACAAAGCTGGTTGAAACAGAAGGAAGTCTCTGAGTTTTAAATTGTGCTTGGAGGACATTTAGGATTGGGAAGCCATGTCAAGGAGATTATGGATAGTAAACACCAGACTAGAATCGGAAGATGTAAAGAAAGTTTACTTTTAGCACCCATTTGAAAGGGCTACTGTCCCAGGTACTCTCTCTGTCCATCTGACAAAAGTAGATATTTGTAAAAATCAACCCTGCTGTGCTTGGTCTGAGCCAGGCCAAGTTGATGCTAAGTTGTTATCATTTCTGCATTTTGCAGAATAATTTGACGGTGGCCGTGGGATTCACAAACGAGGAGTCATCACTGGAAACGAAACGTGATCCAAGCGGGGTCAGCCTCTTGCTTCATGATGGTAATGAAGCACTTCCACATTTGCAAGAATCAATAAGAAGAAATTCAGCCTTGGCAGCTGCTCAGAGCAAAACTGCTGTTCTTGGCTCCTGCAGAAGAGCGCTGTGGAGGACTGTCCCGGGGCGCCCAGTAAGCTCCAGAGAGGGACTGGCTGGGGAGAGGCCCCAGGCCCACTGGCAGCCACAGAGGATGGAGCCACAGAGAAGAGCCTTGGCGGTCAGGACTGCCGAGCCATCAGAGAGGGTCTGAAAAGGGGATTTCTGAAGATGACCTACCCAGTGCTTTTCTAGAGAAGCTAGACTCTGAGTTGGAACCCTTTTGCCTCCGATCCATCCCGTCTACACTGCTACACACACATCCCCACACATTCTTGAATGATGAGACAGAACGTGTTTTCCCTAGATGTTCGGAGTCCGTGTTTTCAGAGCAGAGAGTAGAATGCAAGAAAATGTTTCCACGTGTAAAGGTACCTCAGATGACCTGCAGATAACACTGGCGATACTGGCTCCACAAGCTTTTGAATTAGTAGATCTGTTATGCCATAGTTAAGGAACAGGCAGAACAATAAAACAGTGACATTAATTTTAAACGCTGTCTAGAATGGTTTCTTTTGCGCTAAGTCTGGATGCCATTGGCACAGCGGTGATGTTCCAGCTTCAGTTCATGTGACCAGATAGACTTAAAAGTCAGTGGAACTTCAGCTCACAAAGCTGGTTGAAACAGAAGGAAGTCTCTGAGTTTTAAATTGTGCTTGGAGGACATTTAGGATTGGGAAGCCATGTCAAGGAGATTATGGATAGTAAACACCAGACTAGAATCGGAAGATGTAAAGAAAGTTTACTTTTAGCACCCATTTGAAAGGGCTACTGTCCCAGGTACTCTCTCTGTCCATCTGACAAAAGTAGATATTTGTAAAAATCAACCCTGCTGTGCTTGGTCTGAGCCAGGCCAAGTTGATGCTAAGTTGTTATCATTTCTGCATTTTGCAGAATAATTTGAGCAAAAATCGGGTATCTTTTCTCACACCCCTTTCCTTCCACTTGCCATGCAATTTAAATGGAGGCCCTGCAGTGAGAGCTGCAATATTAACCTTATCTTTAGATAACCCTTTCTCAAACTAGGAACCCTAGCCGTGTTACCCAAAATAAAAAATGAGCTTGAGCCCATCTGCCAGAGCTCAGTCATAGAGAAAAATCAAGAATTTCCCTTATAGAAGGTCTCCAGTTTCTAGGAATTGAGACACCTCCTACACTAATATTTTTTCTGAGATAGCTCCTTTTGTTGAGTGTTGATAACTTTGATAAAAGACATTTAAGAGCAGAAGTTTTCAAGGAGTTCCAAAGTAAGACTTTGTGGTGGCTCAGGTGGTAAAGAGTCTGCTTGCAATGCAGGAGGCCCAGGTTGGAACTCAGGTTCAAGAAGATCCCTTGGAGAAGGAAATGGCTACCCACTCTTGCCTGGAGAATCCCATGGACAGAGGAACCTAGCGGACTACAGTTCATAGGACCACACAGTCAGATATGACTGAGCGACTAATTTTCACTTTCAAAGACTTCACCATTTTCAGAATTATTGTGTATATCATTTTATATTGTGCTAAATTACTATGCCCTGTGTTCTTGTACTGTCCTGGGGAAATGAAGAATAAAACCTGTTCTTTAGCCTAATAAACGTCTTACTTCACGTGAAAAAAAAAAAAGGTGTATCAAATGATAAATGGATAAATAAAATGTGGCATGGCCATACAACAGAATATCACTTAGCAATAAAAAGGAACAAAGTACTGATACATGCTACAACGTGGATTAACCTTTAATACATAATACTAACAAGACAGACACAATCACATTATATGACTATGGTTTTATTTACATGAAATACTCAAAACAGGCAAGTCTATTCAAACAATTATTAGTAGTTTCCAAGGGCCAGGGGAAGGGCTTCCCAGGTGTTGCAGCAGTAAAGAATCCACCTGCCAATGCAGGAGATGTAAGAGACAGGGATTCAGTCTTTGTAAAAATCAACCCTGCTGTGCTTGGTCTGAGCCAGGCCAAGTTGATGCTAAGTTGTTATCATTTCTGCATTTTGCAGAATAATTTGAGCAAAAATCGGGTATCTTTTCTCACACCCCTTTCCTTCCACTTGCCATGCAATTTAAATGGAGGCCCTGCAGTGAGAGCTGCAATATTAACCTTATCTTTAGATAACCCTTTCTCAAACTAGGAACCCTAGCCGTGTTACCCAAAATAAAAAATGAGCTTGAGCCCATCTGCCAGAGCTCAGTCATAGAGAAAAATCAAGAATTTCCCTTATAGAAGGTCTCCAGTTTCTAGGAATTGAGACACCTCCTACACTAATATTTTTTCTGAGATAGCTCCTTTTGTTGAGTGTTGATAACTTTGATAAAAGACATTTAAGAGCAGAAGTTTTCAAGGAGTTCCAAAGTAAGACTTTGTGGTGGCTCAGGTGGTAAAGAGTCTGCTTGCAATGCAGGAGGCCCAGGTTGGAACTCAGGTTCAAGAAGATCCCTTGGAGAAGGAAATGGCTACCCACTCTTGCCTGGAGAATCCCATGGACAGAGGAACCTAGCGGACTACAGTTCATAGGACCACACAGTCAGATATGACTGAGCGACTAATTTTCACTTTCAAAGACTTCACCATTTTCAGAATTATTGTGTATATCATTTTATATTGTGCTAAATTACTATGCCCTGTGTTCTTGTACTGTCCTGGGGAAATGAAGAATAAAACCTGTTCTTTAGCCTAATAAACGTCTTACTTCACGTGAAAAAAAAAAAAGGTGTATCAAATGATAAATGGATAAATAAAATGTGGCATGGCCATACAACAGAATATCACTTAGCAATAAAAAGGAACAAAGTACTGATACATGCTACAACGTGGATTAACCTTTAATACATAATACTAACAAGACAGACACAATCACATTATATGACTATGGTTTTATTTACATGAAATACTCAAAACAGGCAAGTCTATTCAAACAATTATTAGTAGTTTCCAAGGGCCAGGGGAAGGGCTTCCCAGGTGTTGCAGCAGTAAAGAATCCACCTGCCAATGCAGGAGATGTAAGAGACAGGGATTCAGTCTTTGGGTTGGAAGATCCCTTGAAGAGGAAATGGCAAGCCACCCCAATATTCTTGCTTGGAAAAATCCCATGGAGAGAGGAGCCTGGCGGACTACAGTACATGGGGATGCACAGTTAGACACAACTGAGCATGTGCACATGCACCCGTGTGCACACACACACACACACACACACACAGACATACACACACACACAGGACCAGGGGAAGGGGATATTATGGAATAGCTGCTAATAGACTTAAGAATACTTCTTGTGGAGATATTGTTTTGGGGACCTCCCTGGTGGTCCAGTAGTTAAGAATCCACCTGTTGATGCAAGGCACACAGGTTTGGTCCCTCTTACAGGATGATCCCACATGTCATCGAGCAACTTAAGATGGTGAGCTACAACTACTGAGCCTGTGAGCCACAACTACTGAAGCCTGCATGCCCTAGAGCCTGTGCTCCACAACAAGAGACGCCACTGCAATAAGAAGCCCACTCATGTAGCCCCTGCTCACTGCAACTAGAGAAAGTGTGCAGCAACAAAGACCCAGTGCAGCCAAAAGTAGTCTTTTAAAATTCCATAAGTGTTCTAAAAGCCACTAAATTGTATACTTAAAAACTTTTAAAAAGTGATTTTTGTTATGTTAATTTCATCTTTAAAAAACAGTCAATGGGCTTCCCTGGTGGTCCAGTGGACTGGTAAGGACATCGCCTTGCAGTGCAAGGGGTGCCGGTTTGATCCCTGGCCTGAAAGATCCCACGTGCCGTGGAGCGGCTGGACCGATGTGTCCAATAACCGAGCCAGAGCTCTGGAGCGCATGCACCCAGAGCCAGTGCTCTGCGACAACAGAGGCCACCGCGATGGGAGGCCCACACGGGCCAAAGAACAAAGATGGATGAAACTAGACAAATGAAAGACGATAGGAGTGCCCCACCTACCCCCCTCCCTCCGCACCCCCGCCAAAATAAATAAATAAATACATGGTTTTTTTTAAAAATAAAAAACAGCCAAAGAACTTCCCTGGTGTTCCAGTGGCCAAGACTCAATGCTCCTAGTAGTTTCCAAGGGCCAGGGGAAGGGCTTCCCAGGTGTTGCAGCAGTAAAGAATCCACCTGCCAATGCAGGAGATGTAAGAGACAGGGATTCAGTCTTTGGGTTGGAAGATCCCTTGAAGAGGAAATGGCAAGCCACCCCAATATTCTTGCTTGGAAAAATCCCATGGAGAGAGGAGCCTGGCGGACTACAGTACATGGGGATGCACAGTTAGACACAACTGAGCATGTGCACATGCACCCGTGTGCACACACACACACACACACACACAGACATACACACACACACAGGACCAGGGGAAGGGGATATTATGGAATAGCTGCTAATAGACTTAAGAATACTTCTTGTGGAGATATTGTTTTGGGGACCTCCCTGGTGGTCCAGTAGTTAAGAATCCACCTGTTGATGCAAGGCACACAGGTTTGGTCCCTCTTACAGGATGATCCCACATGTCATCGAGCAACTTAAGATGGTGAGCTACAACTACTGAGCCTGTGAGCCACAACTACTGAAGCCTGCATGCCCTAGAGCCTGTGCTCCACAACAAGAGACGCCACTGCAATAAGAAGCCCACTCATGTAGCCCCTGCTCACTGCAACTAGAGAAAGTGTGCAGCAACAAAGACCCAGTGCAGCCAAAAGTAGTCTTTTAAAATTCCATAAGTGTTCTAAAAGCCACTAAATTGTATACTTAAAAACTTTTAAAAAGTGATTTTTGTTATGTTAATTTCATCTTTAAAAAACAGTCAATGGGCTTCCCTGGTGGTCCAGTGGACTGGTAAGGACATCGCCTTGCAGTGCAAGGGGTGCCGGTTTGATCCCTGGCCTGAAAGATCCCACGTGCCGTGGAGCGGCTGGACCGATGTGTCCAATAACCGAGCCAGAGCTCTGGAGCGCATGCACCCAGAGCCAGTGCTCTGCGACAACAGAGGCCACCGCGATGGGAGGCCCACACGGGCCAAAGAACAAAGATGGATGAAACTAGACAAATGAAAGACGATAGGAGTGCCCCACCTACCCCCCTCCCTCCGCACCCCCGCCAAAATAAATAAATAAATACATGGTTTTTTTTAAAAATAAAAAACAGCCAAAGAACTTCCCTGGTGTTCCAGTGGCCAAGACTCAATGCTCCCAATGCAAAGGGGCCAGGTTCGAACCTGGTCAGGGATCTAGATCCCACACGCTGCAACAAGAGTTCTCGTGCCACAATTAAAAATACTGCGGGCCACAACCAAAGATATTGCATACCACAACAAAGATCGAAGATCCCATGTGCCACAACTAAGACCCCATGCAGTCAAATAAACATATTTTAAAAAATACTTTAAAAATAAAAAGCCAAAAGAGGGGACCTAACTGGTGGCCAAGTGACTAAGACACCATGCTCCCAATGCAGAAGGCCTGGGTTTGATTCCTGGTCAAGGAACCAGATCCTACAATGCCACAACTAAGAGTCTGCATGCCAGAAAATAATGAAAAAAAAAAAATTTAATAAAAAACAAAAAGAGGGGCTTCCCCTGGTGGCCCAGTGGGTAAGGACACCGCCTTGCAGTGCAAGGGGCGCAGGTTTGATCCCTGGCCTGGGAAGATCCCACGTGCCGCAGAGCGGCTGGACCCATGTGTCCAATTACCGAGCTGGAGCTCTGGCGTGCGTGCACCCAGAACCAGTGCTCTGCAACAACAGAGGCCACCGCGATGGGAGGCCCACAGGAGCCAAAGAACAAAGACGGATGAAAATAGATAAATGAAAGACCAATAGAAGTGGCCCGCCCATCCCCCTCCCTCCCCACCCCACTCCCCAAAAAAGATAAATAAATAAAAAATTTAAAAAAAGAAAGAAAGAAAAAAATTTCCACACCATAATTAAAGATACTGGATGCAATTAAGAGATCCCTCATGCCACAACTAAGAGATTGCACATGCTGCAACTAATAAATAAGGAAAAGATGTTTTTTTAATAGTCATAAGATTTAAACTGACACTTTGTCAGATATAAGAATGACAAATAAGGGCTTCCCTGGTGGTCCAGTGGGTAAGGACACCACCTTGTAGTGCAAGGGGCGCTGGTTTGATCCCTGGCCTGGGAAGATCCCACGTGCCGTGGAGCAGCTGGACTGATGTGTCCAACTAACAAGCTGGAGCTCTGGAGAGCATGCTCCTGGAGCTGGTGCTCTGCAGTGAGAGGCCACTGCTATGGGTGGCCCACACAGGCCAAAGAACAAAGATGGAAGAAAAACAGATAAGTGAAAGACCAATAGAAGTGGCCAAAAAAAAAAAGAATGACAAATAAGAAATCTTCAACAGGATTAGTTATTACAGACATTCAAATTAAGCCCACAAAGAAATACTGTTACACAGTTATTAGAATAGCTAGAATTAACAGCAACAACAAAAAAAGGCAATACCAAGTGTTGGTGAAGATGGAAGCCATTAAGAACTCTTGTATGTAGCTGGCTGGCATGCAAAATGGTATAGCACTTTGGAAAAGAATTTGGCAGTTTCTTACACGTGTAAGCAATCCTTTACTATTCAACACAGTAATCCCACTCCTAAGTATCTACCTAAAAGAAACAAAAATTTATGTCTATGCAAAGACTATACACAAATATTTATGGCTGTGTTATTCAGAACTGCCAAAAACTGGAAACTCGATATCCATCAACAACTATACGGACAAACTGGTACAACTATACAACAGGATGCTATTTAGCAATAAAATGAACAAACTATTGATATACCCAGCAACATGGAGAAATCTTAAAACCATTCTGCTAAGTCAAAGGAGACAAACACAAAAGGTTGCATACATTATGATTCTATTTCCAAAATATTCTTTAAAAAGCAAAACCATAAGGACAAAAAGCAAATCAACAGTTGCTAGGGGGTGACAATAGAGAGACAGGACTGACTACAAATAAATCTAAGAAATGTTCTAAGGAGATGTAAATATTCTGTAACTTAACTGTGGTGTAATTACAAAGTAGTATGCTTCTCAAAACACAAAGAACTACACAACTAAAATGGGTAAGTTTTACTCTATATAAACGATATTTGAGAAATCAATGAACAAGAAATTACATTACTTTCAACAAAATGGAAATAACAGACTAATCCTAAAATGACATTTACATAGAAGAAATCAGCCCTCACAAACAGATCCCTAGCTAGCTAACTTCTTTGGAGACATCACATGGACCATAAGGATCCCACTTACCTCCCAAGTTTGGGGTACAGGGAACCTGGGGCACATGGTGTATGGTTATCCGTGGAGCAGCTGGAGACCAAAAAGTGGCTCACATGCCGGAGCTGGTGCTCTGCAGTGAGAGGCCACTGCTATGGGTGGCCCACACAGGCCAAAGAACAAAGATGGAAGAAAAACAGATAAGTGAAAGACCAATAGAAGTGGCCAAAAAAAAAAAGAATGACAAATAAGAAATCTTCAACAGGATTAGTTATTACAGACATTCAAATTAAGCCCACAAAGAAATACTGTTACACAGTTATTAGAATAGCTAGAATTAACAGCAACAACAAAAAAAGGCAATACCAAGTGTTGGTGAAGATGGAAGCCATTAAGAACTCTTGTATGTAGCTGGCTGGCATGCAAAATGGTATAGCACTTTGGAAAAGAATTTGGCAGTTTCTTACACGTGTAAGCAATCCTTTACTATTCAACACAGTAATCCCACTCCTAAGTATCTACCTAAAAGAAACAAAAATTTATGTCTATGCAAAGACTATACACAAATATTTATGGCTGTGTTATTCAGAACTGCCAAAAACTGGAAACTCGATATCCATCAACAACTATACGGACAAACTGGTACAACTATACAACAGGATGCTATTTAGCAATAAAATGAACAAACTATTGATATACCCAGCAACATGGAGAAATCTTAAAACCATTCTGCTAAGTCAAAGGAGACAAACACAAAAGGTTGCATACATTATGATTCTATTTCCAAAATATTCTTTAAAAAGCAAAACCATAAGGACAAAAAGCAAATCAACAGTTGCTAGGGGGTGACAATAGAGAGACAGGACTGACTACAAATAAATCTAAGAAATGTTCTAAGGAGATGTAAATATTCTGTAACTTAACTGTGGTGTAATTACAAAGTAGTATGCTTCTCAAAACACAAAGAACTACACAACTAAAATGGGTAAGTTTTACTCTATATAAACGATATTTGAGAAATCAATGAACAAGAAATTACATTACTTTCAACAAAATGGAAATAACAGACTAATCCTAAAATGACATTTACATAGAAGAAATCAGCCCTCACAAACAGATCCCTAGCTAGCTAACTTCTTTGGAGACATCACATGGACCATAAGGATCCCACTTACCTCCCAAGTTTGGGGTACAGGGAACCTGGGGCACATGGTGTATGGTTATGGCTCATCTGGGGATTCTGGATCAGTCATGGGAAGATGCCACAGGACTCTCACTATGCATGAACTAGCACAGAAATCCCTTCCTTACCATCAGTCTCCAAACCATATGCCAGATATTCTCAATATTACAGTGATTAATATATTAACTTATTTTTAGAACATTTTTAGATTGCTGAATTAAAATACTTACTAAATTTAAAAAATAAACCTAAGATGGCACAGTGGAAGGACGTGAGCTACCACGTGGGAATCCACAAACTGGACAATAGCTATATTACAGAAGTTCTTTCACAGAAATAGAAGTTCTGAGCCACACATCAGGCTCTCTAGTCTGGGGGTCTGGCAACCAGAGAAGGAGATCCCAGAGAATCTGGCTTTGAAGGCCAGTAGGGTTTGATGACAGAAATTCCACAGGACCGGGGGAAAGAGAAACTCTACTCTTGGAGGAGACACAAAAGGTCTCAAGTGCACCAGAATTCAGGGAAAAAAACAGCAACCACTAAGAGCCCAGGTCAGACCGACCTGCTGGAAGCAGAAGGTCTCCCACAGGTGCAGGGAGCAGCTGTGGCTCACTGCTGGGAGAAAGACAGGGGCAGGAATACTTCTGAGGAGTACTCACTGGCGTAAGCCCTCCTAGAGGCTGGCATTTTCTCACAAAGACCTGGCCCCACCCAAACACCTGCTGGCTCCAGTGCTGGAACACTTCAGGCCAAAAAACCAACACAGTGGAAACACAGTCCCACACGTTAGCAGAAAAAGTGCTTACATTCTTCCTAAGCATATATTTGCTCAATAAACACAACCCCTGACACAGTCTTGCCCACCAGAGGGACAAGACCCAGTTCCACCACCCAGTGGCCAGGAACCAATACCTCTGAGCAGGAAGCCTGAACAAGTTTCTTAGACAGACTCATCCACCAGGGAGAAGACACCAGAATCGAGAATGACAGTCCTGCAGACTGCGAAACAGAAACCACGGTCACAGAAAGTCAGACAGAGTGAGACAGCAGAGGAGTATCTCCCAGGTCAAGGAACAAGATAAAATCTAATTAAAAAAATAAATAAATAAAGTGAACTAGAGATAGGCAATTTAGAAAAAAAAAAAAATCGGAGTAATGACAGTAAAGATATTTAAGACTCTCACAAGAAAAAAAGGAAGTACATCAAGAAGATACAAGGAATGTTTAACAAAGATTAGATGAATTAAGAATGTAAAGGTAAACAATACAGTATCCGAAACAAAAAATACACTAGAAGGAATCAACCACGGAGTAACTGAGGCTAAAGAGCAGATAAATGAGCTGGAAGAGGGCTTCCCTGGTGGTCCAGTGGGTAAGGACACCGCCTTGCAGTGCAAGGGGCGCCGGTTGGATCCCTGGCCTGGGAAGATCCCACGTGTCATGGAGCAGCTGGACCGATGTGTCCAATGACCGAGCCGGAGCTCTGGAGCGCATGCGCCCAGAGCCGGTGCTCTGCGACAACAGAGGCCACCGCGATGGGAGGCCCACACGGGCCAAAGAACAAAGACGGATGAAAACAGATACATGAAAGACCAATAGAAGTGGCCCGTCCGCCCCTCTATCTCCCCACCCCACCCACACCCTCCCCCCAAAAAAAAAAGAGCTGGAAGACAAAACTGTGGAAATCACTGCCACAGAACAAAAAAAAAGAAATGAGGATAGTCTCAGAGACCTCTGGGACAACACTTAACACCAACATTCACATTACAGGGGTCCCAGAAGGAGAAGAGGGAAAGAGAAAGAACCTGAGAAAATATTTTATAATAAAACTCGTGTTATGTAATAAAATTCCCCAAGCAAAAAAGAGCTGAAAACTTCTCTAACATGGGAAAGTGTCACCCAAGTCCATGAAGCACAGAGATTCCCAGGCAGGATAGACCCTAACGAATGTGCCAAGAGACACAGTAATCAAACTGACAAAAATTAAAGACAAAGAAAAATATTAAAAGCCAACAAAGGAAAGGCAACAAATAGCATACAAGGAAACTTCCATAAGGTTACCAGGGAGAAGACACCAGAATCGAGAATGACAGTCCTGCAGACTGCGAAACAGAAACCACGGTCACAGAAAGTCAGACAGAGTGAGACAGCAGAGGAGTATCTCCCAGGTCAAGGAACAAGATAAAATCTAATTAAAAAAAAAAATAAATAAAGAAAACACGAAATAGGCAATTAAAAAAAAAAAAAAAATCGGAGTAATGACAGTAAAGATATTTAAGACTCTCACAAGAAAAAAAGGAAGTACATCAAGAAGATACAAGGAATGTTTAACAAAGATTAGATGAATTAAGAATGTAAAGGTAAACAATACAGTATCCGAAACAAAAAATACACTAGAAGGAATCAACCACGGAGTAACTGAGGCTAAAGAGCAGATAAATGAGCTGGAAGAGGGCTTCCCTGGTGGTCCAGTGGGTAAGGACACCGCCTTGCAGTGCAAGGGGCGCCGGTTGGATCCCTGGCCTGGGAAGATCCCACGTGTCATGGAGCAGCTGGACCGATGTGTCCAATGACCGAGCCGGAGCTCTGGAGCGCATGCGCCCAGAGCCGGTGCTCTGCGACAACAGAGGCCACCGCGATGGGAGGCCCACACGGGCCAAAGAACAAAGACGGATGAAAACAGATACATGAAAGACCAATAGAAGTGGCCCGTCCGCCCCTCTATCTCCCCACCCCACCCCCACCCTCCCCAAAAAAAAAGCTGGAAGACAAAACTGTGGAAATCACTGCCACAGAACAAAAAAAAAGAAATGAGGATAGTCTCAGAGACCTCTGGGACAACACTTAACACCAACATTCACATTACAGGGGTCCCAGAAGGAGAAGAGGGAAAGAGAAAGAACCTGAGAAAATATTTTATAATAAAACTCGTGTTATGTAATAAAATTCCCCAAGCAAAAAAGAGCTGAAAACTTCTCTAACATGGGAAAGTGTCACCCAAGTCCATGAAGCACAGAGATTCCCAGGCAGGATAGACCCTAACGAATGTGCCAAGAGACACAGTAATCAAACTGACAAAAATTAAAGACAAAGAAAAATATTAAAAGCCAACAAAGGAAAGGCAACAAATAGCATACAAGGAAACTTCCATAAGGTTACCAGCTGATTTCTCAGGAGACACTCTGTGGACCATAAGGCAGCAGCACAATATATTTAAAGTGATGAAAGAGAAGAACCTACAACCAAAAACAGTCTACCCAGCAAGGCACTCATTCAGATTTGACAGAGAAAAAAGCTTTACAGACAAGCAAAAGTTAAACAATGCAACACAAGATCAGTTCTGCAATAAATGCTAAAGGAACTTCTCTAAACGGAAAAGGATACTATTAGATGGAAGAAAACTGCAAATAAAAAAGCCACCAGGGCTTCCCTGGTGGTCCAGTGGGTAGAGAGTCCACCGTGCAGTGCAGGGGGCACTTGTTCAATCCCTAGCACGGGAAGATCCCACGTACCACGGGAAGATCCCATACACCACAAAGCAGCTAGACCAGTGTGTCCAATTACGAGCCAGTGCTCTGGAGCATATGTGCCCAGAGCTGGTGCTCTGCACAGAGAGAGGCCAATGCAATGGGAGGCCCACAGAGGCCAAAAAAAAGAACAAAGATAGATGAAAAAAAGAAAAAAGCCACCAGTAAAGGTAAGCATAAAGCAAAGGCTGGAAATCACCCACACACAAAAATCACATCAAAACCAGCAATAGTGAGGAGAAAGCACAAATGCAGAATATTGAAAATGCATTTGAAATTAAAAGACTGGTAACTAAAAACAATCTTGTTCATACATAGACTGCTAAAGCAAAACCCCATGAAACTACAAACCAAAAATCTACAATAAATATACACATAAAAAAGAAAAAACAGGGCTTCTCTGGTGGTCCAGTGGGTAAAGAGTCTGCCTTGCAGTGCAAGGGGTACTTGTTCAATCCCTAGCACGGGAAGATCCCACGTACCACGGGAAGATCCCATACACCACAAAGCAGCTAGACCAGTGTGTCCAATTACGAGCCAGTGCTCTGGAGCATATGTGCCCAGAGCTGGTGCTCTGCACAGAGAGAGGCCAATGCAATGGGAGGCCCACAGAGGCCAAAAAAAAGAACAAAGATAGATGAAAAAAAGAAAAAAGCCACCAGTAAAGGTAAGCATAAAGCAAAGGCTGGAAATCACCCACACACAAAAATCACATCAAAACCAGCAATAGTGAGGAGAAAGCACAAATGCAGAATATTGAAAATGCATTTGAAATTAAAAGACTGGTAACTAAAAACAATCTTGTTCATACATAGACTGCTAAAGCAAAACCCCATGAAACTACAAACCAAAAATCTACAATAAATATACACATAAAAAAGAAAAAACAGGGCTTCTCTGGTGGTCCAGTGGGTAAAGAGTCTGCCTTGCAGTGCAAGGGGTACTTGTTCAATCCCTGGACCAGGAAGATCCCATGTACCACGGAGCAGCTGGACCAGTGTGTCCAATTACGAGCCAGCGCTCTGGCGTGCATGCACCCAGGGCCGGTGCTCTGCAAAGAGTGAGGCCACTGTAATGGAAGGCCCACACAGGCTGAAGAATAAAGGTGGATGAAAATAAATAAATGAAAAATCAAAGAGGCCAAAGTTAAAAAAAAAAAAACAACAACAGGCAAAGACAACACAAATTACAGACCAATACAAATTATTGAAAACTATAGACCAACATCACTGATAAATTTAGACACAAAAATCCTCAACAAAATTCTAGCAAACAGAATTCAACAACACATCAAAAAACTCATACATCATGATCAAATAGGGTTTATCCCAGGCATGCAAGGATTCTTTTTTTTTTTTTTAGATTTATTTATTTATTATTTGTTATGGGCAGGAGTCGGGCTGGGGAGGGAGGGGAGCAGGCGGGCCACTTCTATTGGTCTTTCATTTCTCTATTTTCATCTGTCTTTGTTCTTTGGCTCCTGTGGGCCTCCCATCACGGTGGCGTCTGTTGTCGCAGAGCACCGGCTCTGGGCGTATGCACCCCAGAGCTCTGGCTCGGTAATTGGACACATCCGTCCAGCCGATCCGCGGCACGTGGGATCTTCCCAGGCCAGGGATCGAACCGGCGCCCCTTGCACTGCAAGGCGGTGTCCTTACCCACTGGACCACCAGGGGAAGCCCCAAGGATTCTTCAATATCTGCAAATCAATCAATATGATACACTAAAAAGCAGCCTAGATGTCCATGGACAAATGAATGGATAAAGAAGCTCTGGTACATGGAATACTACTCAGCTGTTAAAAGAAATGCAGAAGACTCAGTCTTAATGAGGTGGCTGGCTCTAGAACCTATCATAAAAAGTGAAGTAAGTCAAAAAGAGAAAGACAAGTACAATATACTATAACACATATATATGGAATCTAGTAAAAGGGTACTGATAACACACACAGTGAACCCATGGAAAAACAGACAGAGAATAGACATATGGACATTGTGGGGAATGAACAGTGGGTGGGAGGCATAGAGGGAGTAACATGGAAACCTATACTGTCATGTGTGAAAAAGACAGCTATTGTCCTTGGGTTAACGGAATAGGAGTTCTTACAATGGCTTGGTGCAACGGCCTGGAAGGGTGGGAAGGGGGCAGCCTGGGAGGGGGGAAGGGAACCAGGGATATGCATATGACTGATCTGGGAACATGTATATCTGTAAACAACAAAACTCTGTAGAAGTTAAAAGTAAAATAAAAGCTTAAAAAAAAATGATATGTCAACAAACTGAAAGACAAAAATAACATGATAATATCAACAGATGTAGAAAAAACTTTGACAAAATCCAACACCCATTTATGCTAAAAACTCTTCAAAAAATGGGCACAGAAGAAGCCTATCTCAACAAAGTGAAAGCCATATATGAGAAGCCCACAGTGAACATTATTCTCAATAGTGAGAAACTGAAAGCATTCCCTCTAAGATCAGTAACAAGACACAGATGTCCACTTTCACCATTATTATTCAACATAGTCCTGGAAGGTCTAGCTACAGCAGTAAGAGAAGAAAAAGAAATAAAAGGAATCCAGAAAGAAAAAAAAATAGAAGTAATCCAGACTGGAAAAGAAGAAGTAAAACTCTCTATTTGCAGACGACATGATACTATACATTGAAAACCCCAAAGCCACTATTAAAAAACTACTAGAGCCAATCAATGAATTCAGTAAAGTTGCAGGATATAAAATCAATACACAGAAATCACTTGCATTCCTATATACAAACAATGAAAAATCAGAAAGAGAAATCAAGGATGCAATTCCATTCACCACTGCAACCAAAAGAATAAAGTACTTAGGAATAAACCTACCTAAAGAGACAAAAGAACTGTACACAGAAAATTACCAGACACTAATGAAAGATATCAAAGACGACACAAACAGATGGAGAGATGTTCCAGTTCCCGGGGTCAGAAGAGTCAATATCGTGAAAATAACATTGCTACCAAATATCATCTACAGATTCAATGTAATCCCTATCAAATTACCAATGATATTCTTCACAGAACTAGACCAAAAAGTAACACAGTTCATATGAAACGCAAAAGACCCTGGATAGTCAAAGCAATCCTGAGAAAGAGGAATGGAGCTGGAGGAGTCAGGCTCCCTAACTTCAGACTATACTACAAAGCAACAGTCATCAGGACAATATGGTACCGGCACAAAACAGAAATAAAGACCAATGGAACAAGATAGAGAACCCAGAGATAAACCTATGGGTACCTTATTTTTGACAAAGGAGGTGAAAATATAAAATGGGACAAAAACAGCCTCTTCAATAAATAGTGCCGGGAAAACTGTACAGCTACGTGCAGAAGAATGAAGTTGGAACATTTCCTGACTCCATACACAAAGATAAACTCAAAATGGATTAAAAGACCTAAATGTAAGAACAGAGACCATAAAACTCCTGGGGGAGAACATAGGCAAAACACTCAGTGACATAAATCAAAGCAAGATCTTCTATGACTCACCCCTAGAATAAAGGAAATAAAAACAAAAATAAACGTGTAGGACCTAATGAAACGTAAAAGCTTCTGCACAGTGAGAGAAACTACAAACAAGGTGAACAGACAACCCACAGAATGGGAGAAAATCATGGCAAATGAAACAACTGACAAGGGACTAATCTGCAAAATATGCAAGCAGCTCAGACAACTCAATACTGAAAAAACAAACAACCCAGTCAAAATATGGGAAAAAGTCCTAAAGAGACCCAAAAGACATATGAAAAGATGCTCAGTGTCACTTATTATTTGAGAAATGCAAATCAAAACTACAATGAGATATCACCTCACACTAGTCAGAATGGCCATCATCAACAAATTGACAATCAATGCTGGCGAGGGTGTAGAGAAAAGGGAACACTCTTGCATTGTTGGTGGGAATGTAAATTGATACAACCACTATGGAAGACAGTATGGAGATTCCTCAAGAAACTAAGAATAGAAGCACCACATGACCCAGCAATCCCACTATTAGGCTTATACCCTGATTAAGTCAAAACTGAAAGAGATACCTGTACCCCAATGTCCACTGCAGCACTCTACACAATAGCTAGATCATGGAAGCAACCTAGATGTCCATCAACAAATGAATGGATAAAGAAGCTCTGGTACATATATACAATGGAGTACTTCTCAGTCACGGAAAGAAATGCAGGAGATTCAGTCCTAATGAGATGGATCAATCTAGAACCTATTATACAAAGTGAAGTCATAAAGAGAAGGACAAATACAGTATACTAACAAATACATATGACATCTGGTAAGTTTGTACTGATAAACACACAGAGCATTGATGAAAAAACAGTCATAGAGAACAGATTTATGGACATTGGGGAGAGGGAAAATTGGGTGAGAGATATGGAAAGAGCAACATGGAACCCTATACTATCTTATGTAAAAGAGGTAACTATTGTCAATGCACTGTGGGTCTAAGGGATCGTACATGGGGGCTATGTGACGGCCTGGAGTGGTGGGATGGCGGAGAATGGGATATACATATGACTAATCTGGAATTATACATATCTGTAAACAACAAAACCCTGTAAAATCAAAACAGCAAAATAAAATAACTTGTGATTGCGGGGGGAAAAATCAATAAAAGAGGCCAAAATTAAAAAAAAAAAAAGGAAAGAAAAACAATCCAAACACAACACTAAAGACAAACATCAAACCACAAAAGAATAAAAGAGGAAGGGACAAAGACCCACAAAAATAAATTCAAAACAAAAGAGCAATAGAAACATACTGATAAAGGATATATTGATAATTGATATACACCTTATTATATTGATAATTATCTTAAATGTAAATGGGTTAATTGTTCCAACAAAAAGATATAGATTGAATCTGGGATCATACATATCTGTAAACAACAAAACTCTGCAAAAGTAAAAAGTAAAATAAAAATTAAAAAAAAAAAGATATAGATTGAATAGCTACAAAAATAAGACTCACATATATGCTGTCTACAAGAGACTCTCTTCAGATCCAGAAACACATACAGATCTAAAAGTGTGGCGATAGGAAAAGATATTCCATGCACATTTAAATCAGAAAAAAGTCAGAACAGCGATATTCATAGCAGACAAAACAGACATAAAGGGCTTCCCAGGAGAGTTTGTCTGCCAATGCAGGAGACATGGGTTCAACCCCTGATTCAGGAAGATCCCACATGCTGCGGAGCAACTAAGCCAGTGATCCACAACTACTGAGCCTGTGCTCTAGAGCATCAGAGTTGCAACTATTGAGCCCTTGTGCCACAACTATCAAAGCCCGTGTGCCCCAGAGCCCAAGTTCCACAACAAAAGTCACCACAACAAGAAGCCTCCTCACCTCAACTAGAGAGCAGCCACCACCCGCCGCAACTAGAGGAGAGCCTGTGGCAGCAGTGAAAACCCAGAATAGCCAAAAATAAAAAAATAAATAAAATTTTAAAAAAAAAACAGATGTAAAAATAAAGACTGTTACAAGAGCCAAGGAACACACTAAATAACGAACAAGGAAACGATCCAAGGAGAAGATACAACAATTACAAAATATACATGTACTCAACATAGGAAGGACTGATGCTGAAGCTGAAGCACCAATACTCTGGCCATCTGATGCAAACAGCCAACCCACTGGAAAAGACCCTGATGTTGGCAAAGATTGAGGACAGGAGGAGAAGCGGGTGACAGAGGTTGAAATGGTTGGGGATGATGGACATGAGCTTGAGCAAACTTGTTTCCGGGAAAAGAGAATAGTAACATCAAACCACAAAAGAATAAAAGAGGAAGGGACAAAGACCCACAAAAATAAATTCAAAACAAAAGAGCAATAGAAACATACTGATAAAGGATATATTGATAATTGATATACACCTTATTATATTGATAATTATCTTAAATGTAAATGGGTTAATTGTTCCAACAAAAAGATATAGATTGAATCTGGGATCATACATATCTGTAAACAACAAAACTCTGCAAAAGTAAAAAGTAAAATAAAAATTAAAAAAAAAAAGATATAGATTGAATAGCTACAAAAATAAGACTCACATATATGCTGTCTACAAGAGACTCTCTTCAGATCCAGAAACACATACAGATCTAAAAGTGTGGCGATAGGAAAAGATATTCCATGCACATTTAAATCAGAAAAAAGTCAGAACAGCGATATTCATAGCAGACAAAACAGACATAAAGGGCTTCCCAGGAGAGTTTGTCTGCCAATGCAGGAGACATGGGTTCAACCCCTGATTCAGGAAGATCCCACATGCTGCGGAGCAACTAAGCCAGTGATCCACAACTACTGAGCCTGTGCTCTAGAGCATCAGAGTTGCAACTATTGAGCCCTTGTGCCACAACTATCAAAGCCCGTGTGCCCCAGAGCCCAAGTTCCACAACAAAAGTCACCACAACAAGAAGCCTCCTCACCTCAACTAGAGAGCAGCCACCACCCGCCGCAACTAGAGGAGAGCCTGTGGCAGCAGTGAAAACCCAGAATAGCCAAAAATAAAAAAATAAATAAAATTTTAAAAAAAAAACAGATGTAAAAATAAAGACTGTTACAAGAGCCAAGGAACACACTAAATAACGAACAAGGAAACGATCCAAGGAGAAGATACAACAATTACAAAATATACATGTACTCAACATAGGAAGGACTGATGCTGAAGCTGAAGCACCAATACTCTGGCCATCTGATGCAAACAGCCAACCCACTGGAAAAGACCCTGATGTTGGCAAAGATTGAGGACAGGAGGAGAAGCGGGTGACAGAGGTTGAAATGGTTGGATGGCATCACTGACCTGATGGACATGAGCTTGAGCAAACTCCAGGAGAGAGTGAAAGATAGGGAAGTTCGGCATGCTGCAGTCCATGGGGTTGCAAAGAGTCAGACACTACTCAGTAACTCAACAACACCCCAACACAGGAGCACCCCAATACATAAGGCAAATTCTAACACCCATAAAAGGATATTAACACAATTAATGGTGGGGGATTTTTAACACTCCACTTTAACCAATGGACAGATCATCCAGACAGAATATCAATTGAAAACAAACAAACAAAAAAAAAAAACAAAGGCTTTAAATGACACACTGGATAAGACAGACTTTAGACTTAACTGTTAATTATCAGACATTTCATCCAAAAGCAGCAGAATACACTTTCTTCCCAAGTGCAAATGGAACATTCTCCAGGACAGATCACATCTTGGGTCACAAATCAAGACATGGTAAATTTAAGAACAATGAAATTATATAAAGCATCTTTTCCAACTACAAAGTTATGAGATGAGAAATCAATTACAGAGAAAATAACTAAAAACACAAGCATGTGAAGGTTAAACAATGTTACTGAACAACCAACAGATCACTGACAAAATCAAAGAGGAAATAAAAAATTACCTAGAGAGAAATGACAATCAAAATATGACAATCCAAAACCTTTGAGACACGGCAAAAGCAGTGCTAAGAAGGAATTTTATAGCAGTGCAATCTTACCTCAGGAAGCAAGACAAATCTAAAACAACCTAACCTTACACCTAAAGTAACTACAGAAAGAAGAATAAACAAAACCCAAAGGTAGCAGAAGGTACAAAATCATAAAGATCAAAGTAGAAATAAATAGAAATGAAGAAAATAACAAAAAGATCAAACTAAAAGTTGATTCTTTGATAATATAAACAAAATTGATAAACCTTTAGTCAAACTTAACAAGAAAAAAAAAAAGGAGAGGGTTCAAATCAATAAAATTAGCAATGGAAAAGAGGTTACCACAGAGACCACAGAAATTTAAAAGATCATGAGAGACTAGTAAAATTATATGCCATAAAAAGGAAAAAAAAAAAAAAACTGACAACCTAGAAGTTTTCTACATTTTTAGAAAAGTACAAACTTCCAAGACTGAAGAAACAGAAAATAGGGCTGGTAGTCCAGTGGGAGTCTGCCTTGCAGTGCAAGGGGCATCAGTTTGATCCCTGGCCTGGGAAGATCCCATGTGCCACACAGTGGCTGGACCCATGTGTCCAATTGCAGGCCAGCGCTCTAGAGCACATGCACCCAGAGCTGGTGCTCTGCAACCAGCAGAGCCACTGCAATGGGAGGCACACAGGCCAAAGAAGGATGAAAGTAAATAAACAAAAAACCAATAAAATTGGCCAAAATTTTTTTTAAAAAATTTAAGAGGAAAAAAAAAGAAACAGAAAATACAAATAGATCAATCACAAGTACTGAATTTGAAACTGTGATTTAAACACTCCCAATAAATAAAAGTCCAGAACCAGATGGCTTCACAGAGGAATTCTATAAAATATTTAGGGAAGAATGAACATCTACCCTTCTGAAACACTTTCAAAAAATTGCAGAGAAAAGAACATTTCTAAGCTCATTCTATACTATGACATCATCACTCTGATATCAAAGCCAAACAAAGATACCACCAAAAAAAAAAAAAAAAAAGGAAAATTACATGTCAATATCACTGAACACAGATGCAAAAAACTCAACAAAACCCAGCAAACTGAATCCAACAATACATCCAAAGGATGATATGCCATGATCAAGTGGGATTTATCCTAGTGATGCAAATATTCTTCAATATATGCAAATCAATCAATATGATGCACCATATCAACAAACTAAAGAATAAACACCTTATGATGATATCAATAGATACAGAACAACCTTCCAGCAAAATTCAACATTCATTTATGATTAAAAAAAAGTCTCCAGAAAGTACATACAGAGGGAATGCCCTCAATATAATAAAGGCCATATCTGACAAGCCTACAGCTAACATCATACTCAATGGTGAAAAGCTGAAAGTATTTATTCTAAAACCAGGAACAAGACAGGGATGTCCACTTTTGCTACTGATATTCAACACGGTGTTAGAAGTCCTAGCCATGGTAATCAGAGAAGAAAAAGAAATAAAAAGAAAATAGGGCTGGTAGTCCAGTGGGAGTCTGCCTTGCAGTGCAAGGGGCATCAGTTTGATCCCTGGCCTGGGAAGATCCCATGTGCCACACAGTGGCTGGACCCATGTGTCCAATTGCAGGCCAGCGCTCTAGAGCACATGCACCCAGAGCTGGTGCTCTGCAACCAGCAGAGCCACTGCAATGGGAGGCACACAGGCCAAAGAAGGATGAAAGTAAATAAACAAAAAACCAATAAAATTGGCCAAAATTTTTTTTAAAAAATTTAAGAGGAAAAAAAAAGAAACAGAAAATACAAATAGATCAATCACAAGTACTGAATTTGAAACTGTGATTTAAACACTCCCAATAAATAAAAGTCCAGAACCAGATGGCTTCACAGAGGAATTCTATAAAATATTTAGGGAAGAATGAACATCTACCCTTCTGAAACACTTTCAAAAAATTGCAGAGAAAAGAACATTTCTAAGCTCATTCTATACTATGACATCATCACTCTGATATCAAAGCCAAACAAAGATACCACCAAAAAAAAAAAAAAAAAGGAAAATTACATGTCAATATCACTGAACACAGATGCAAAAAACTCAACAAAACCCAGCAAACTGAATCCAACAATACATCCAAAGGATGATATGCCATGATCAAGTGGGATTTATCCTAGTGATGCAAATATTCTTCAATATATGCAAATCAATCAATATGATGCACCATATCAACAAACTAAAGAATAAACACCTTATGATGATATCAATAGATACAGAACAACCTTCCAGCAAAATTCAACATTCATTTATGATTAAAAAAAAGTCTCCAGAAAGTACATACAGAGGGAATGCCCTCAATATAATAAAGGCCATATCTGACAAGCCTACAGCTAACATCATACTCAATGGTGAAAAGCTGAAAGTATTTATTCTAAAACCAGGAACAAGACAGGGATGTCCACTTTTGCTACTGATATTCAACACGGTGTTAGAAGTCCTAGCCATGGTAATCAGAGAAGAAAAAGAAATAAAAAGAATCCAAATTAGAGAATTAAAACTGTCACTGTTTGCAGATGGTATGATACTATATTTGAAAACCCTAAGGATGCTCCCAAAAGTTACTAAAGTAGAAGGACACAAAACTGGTAAACTTGAAGGATACAAAATTAATACAGTAATCTGCTACATTTTTATACACTATAACAATGAAAGATCAGAAAGAGAAATTAAGGAACCAATCCTAGTCACTAATACATCAAAGAGAGTAGAAAAAAGAAAAAAAAAGTTAGGAATAAACCTACCTAAGAAGATAAAAGGCCTATACTCTGAAAACTCTTGACACTGATTAAAGAAACTGAAGATGATAGAAATAGAAAGATACACCATGTTCTTAGATTGGAATAGTCAATATTATCAAAATGACTACTCTACTCAAAGCAATCTGCAGATTCGATGCAATCCCTATCAAATTACCAATGGCACTTTTCACAGAACTAGATCAAAAAAACTCTAATTTCTATGAAAACACAAAAGAGCCTGAATAGCCAAAGCAATCTTGAGAAAGAAAAACACAGCTGGAACAATCAGGCTCACTAGCTTCAGACTATACCACAAAGCTACAGTCATCAGAACAGAGGTACACATAAATTACCATATGCAAAACAGATAGCCAGGGGGGATTTTCTGCATGAGGCAGCGGAACCAATCAGGCTGGGATGGGGTATGGGAGGAAGTTCCAACTAGCCTTCAGAAACCAACTAAAGAATAAACAACCTAGTGATGCAAATATTCTTCAATATATGCAAATCAATCAATATGATGCACCATATCAACAAACTAAAGAATAAACACCTTATGATGATATCAATAGATACAGAACAACCTTCCAGCAAAATTCAACATTCATTTATGATTAAAAAAAAGTCTCCAGAAAGTACATACAGAGGGAATGCCCTCAATATAATAAAGGCCATATCTGACAAGCCTACAGCTAACATCATACTCAATGGTGAAAAGCTGAAAGTATTTATTCTAAAACCAGGAACAAGACAGGGATGTCCACTTTTGCTACTGATATTCAACACGGTGTTAGAAGTCCTAGCCATGGTAATCAGAGAAAAAAATAAAATAAAAAGAATCCAAATTAGAGAATTAAAACTGTCACTGTTTGCAGATGGTATGATACTATATTTGAAAACCCTAAGGATGCTCCCAAAAGTTACTAAAGTAGAAGGACACAAAACTGGTAAACTTGAAGGATACAAAATTAATACAGTAATCTGCTACATTTTTATACACTATAACAATGAAAGATCAGAAAGAGAAATTAAGGAACCAATCCTAGTCACTAATACATCAAAGAGAGTAGAAAAAAGAAAAAAAAAGTTAGGAATAAACCTACCTAAGAAGATAAAAGGCCTATACTCTGAAAACTCTTGACACTGATTAAAGAAACTGAAGATGATAGAAATAGAAAGATACACCATGTTCTTAGATTGGAATAGTCAATATTATCAAAATGACTACTCTACTCAAAGCAATCTGCAGATTCGATGCAATCCCTATCAAATTACCAATGGCACTTTTCACAGAACTAGATCAAAAAAACTCTAATTTCTATGAAAACACAAAAGAGCCTGAATAGCCAAAGCAATCTTGAGAAAGAAAAACACAGCTGGAACAATCAGGCTCACTAGCTTCAGACTATACCACAAAGCTACAGTCATCAGAACAGAGGTACACATAAATTACCATATGCAAAACAGATAGCCAGTGGGAATTTTCTGCATGATGCAGCGAGTTCAAACACTGTGCTCTGTGATAATCTAGAGTACTGGGATGGGGTATGGGAGGGAAGTTCAACAGGAAGGGAACTTATGTATACCTACAGCTGATTCACACTGATAAATGGCAGAAACCAACATAACATTATAAAGCAATTATCCTTTAATTAAAAAAAAAAAAGAAACTGTACAGTACTGGCACAAAAAGCAGCAATACAGATCAATGGAAGAGTATATTAAGTCCAAAAATAAACCCAAGCTCTTATGGTCAATTAATCTATAACAAAGGAGACAAAAATATACAATGGAGGAAGACAGCCTCTTCAATAAGTGGTGCTGGGAAAACTGGACAGCCACATGTTCTGTTTACAACATTTTTCAACACCATATACAAAAATAAATTCAAAATGGATAAAGACCTATCTGTAAGGCCAGAGGAAAACATAGGCAGGATACTCTATGACATAAATCGTAGCAATATCTTCTTTGATTTACCTCCTAATGAAAGTAAAAACAAAAATTAACAAATGGGACCTAATAAACTCAAAAGCTCTGTACAGCAAAGGAAACAAACAAAATGAAAAGACAACCCACAGAATGGGAGAAAATATTTCCAATGATGCAACCATCAATGGATTAATCTCCAAAATATACAAACTCATGCAGCTCAGTATCAAAAAACTAACAATCGAATCAAAAAATGGGCACAAGACCTAAAACAGATAATTCTCCAAAGAAAACATAAAGCATAAAGAAAAAGCATACTCAGAATATATCTGAAGGAAACCACGGTGCAAGAAGATATACACACCCCAATGTTCACTGCAGCATCATTTCCAATTCCAAAACATGGAAGCAACCTAAATGTTCATCAACAGAAGAATGGATAAAGAAACATGGTACATATATACAACAAAATATTACTCAGACATAAAAAGAAATGAAATAATGCCATTTGCAACAACATGGATGGAACTAGAGATTACCATACTAACTGAAGTAAGTCAAATATCATAGGATATCACTCATATGTAGAATATAATTTTTTTAAATGACAGAAGTGAACTTAATTATAAAACAGAAACAGACTTACAGATATCTGACTAAACAGATATCCAGACACCCAGAAACCTCACAAATATGGTTACCAAAAGGGAAATGTTGTGGGAAGGAATAAACCAGGCGCTTGGGATTAACATAATCACAATTATATATATATATATATATATATATATATATATATATAAGACAGATAATCAACAGGAACCTATTGTATATTATATGAACTCTACTCAGTATTCTATGATAACAAATATGAGAAAGAATCTGAAAAAGAATGAATATAACTGAAAAACTTTGTTGTATACCTAAAACTAATACAACACTGCAAATCAATTCTACTTCAATAAAATTTTAAAAATAAATAAGTATACTCAAAGATATAGCAACAGAACAGTTATAGAACAGAAGAGCAAGGAAACACCATGAGAGGGGAAAAAAGGGAAAAAAGAACAAAATGAGGGCTGCCCGGTGACTCAGTGATAATCTGCCTGTTAATATAGCAAACATGGCTTCAGTCCCTGATCGGGAGGATCCCACATGCCACGGAACAACTAAACCTGGTTAGAGTCTGTGCTTTAGAGCCCAAGAGCCCAACTATGGAACCCATGTGCTGCAACTACTGAAAACAACAAAAATTAACAAATGGGACCTAATAAACTCAAAAGCTCTGTACAGCAAAGGAAACAAACAAAATGAAAAGACAACCCACAGAATGGGAGAAAATATTTCCAATGATGCAACCATCAATGGATTAATCTCCAAAATATACAAACTCATGCAGCTCAGTATCAAAAAACTAACAATCGAATCAAAAAATGGGCACAAGACCTAAAACAGATAATTCTCCAAAGAAAACATAAAGCATAAAGAAAAAGCATACTCAGAATATATCTGAAGGAAACCACGGTGCAAGAAGATATACACACCCCAATGTTCACTGCAGCATCATTTCCAATTCCAAAACATGGAAGCAACCTAAATGTTCATCAACAGAAGAATGGATAAAGAAACATGGTACATATATACAACAAAATATTACTCAGACATAAAAAGAAATGAAATAATGCCATTTGCAACAACATGGATGGAACTAGAGATTACCATACTAACTGAAGTAAGTCAAATATCATAGGATATCACTCATATGTAGAATATAATTTTTTTAAATGACAGAAGTGAACTTAATTATAAAACAGAAACAGACTTACAGATATCTGACTAAACAGATATCCAGACACCCAGAAACCTCACAAATATGGTTACCAAAAGGGAAATGTTGTGGGAAGGAATAAACCAGGCGCTTGGGATTAACATAATCACAATTATATATATATATATATATATATATATATATATATATATAAGACAGATAATCAACAGGAACCTATTGTATATTATATGAACTCTACTCAGTATTCTATGATAACAAATATGAGAAAGAATCTGAAAAAGAATGAATATAACTGAAAAACTTTGTTGTATACCTA
This sequence comes from Tragulus kanchil, assembly GCA_022376925.1. Lineage (NCBI taxonomy): Eukaryota > Metazoa > Chordata > Mammalia > Artiodactyla > Tragulidae > Tragulus > Tragulus kanchil. The sequence goes on along the minus strand of JAIOJX010000029.1, from coordinate 36,877,157 downwards.
AAACTAATACAACACTGCAAATCAATTCTACTTCAATAAAATTTTAAAAATAAATAAGTATACTCAAAGATATAGCAACAGAACAGTTATAGAACAGAAGAGCAAGGAAACACCATGAGAGGGGAAAAAGGAAATAAGAACAAAATGAGGGCTGCCCCGGTGACTCAGTGATAATCTGCCTGTTAATATAGCAAACATGGCTTCAGTCCCTGATCGGGAGGATCCCACATGCCACGGAACAACTAAACCTGGGCACCACAATTACTGAGTCTGTGCTTTAGAGCCCAAGAGCCGCAACTATGGAACCCATGTGCTGCAACTACTGAAGCCTGTGGGACCTAGAGCCCATGCTCCACAACAAGAAAAGTCACCACAATAAGAAGACAGCACACGGGCTTCCCCTGGTGGTCCAGTGGGTAAGGACACCGCCTTGCAGTGCAAGGGGCGCCGGTTCGAGCCCTGGCCTGGGAAGATCCCACGTGCCACGGAGCGGCTGGACCAATGTGTCCAATCACCGAGCCGGAGCTCTGGAGCGCATGCACCCAGAGCCAGTGCTCTGCAACGACAGATGCCACCGCGATGGGAGGCCCACAGGAGCCAAAGAACAAAGACAGATGAAGATAGAGGAATGAAAGACCAATAGAAATGGCCCACCTGCTCCCCTCCCTCCCCAACCCGACCCCCGCCCAAAATAAATAAATAAATAAATCTTTAAAAAAAAAAAAAAAAGAAGACAGCACACTATAACCGGACAGTAGTCTCCATTCAATGCAATTAGAGAAAAAGCCTGCACAGGAACAAAGACCCAGCAGAACCAAAAATAAGTAAATAAATAAATTTGAAAAAAGAAAGATATGAGCTGGAATTTCCCTGACAGTCCAGTGGTTACTCTGAACTTCCAATGCAACAGACGTGGGTTCGATCCCTGGTCGGGAACTAAAAGCTACATGCCTTATACAAATGACCAAAAATACACTGTAAAAAGAAACAAAGGAATGAGCTATAAAGACATGAAAAGACAGGAGGAAACCTGGCGGATATAAAATGAACTTTGTTGTTTTACAAATATGAGAAAGAATCTGAAAAAGAATGAATATAACTGAAAAACTTTGTTGTATACCTAAAACTAATACAACACTGCAAATCAATTCTACTTCAATAAAATTTTAAAAATAAATAAGTATACTCAAAGATATAGCAACAGAACAGTTATAGAACAGAAGAGCAAGGAAACACCATGAGAGGGGAAAAAGGAAATAAGAACAAAATGAGGGCTGCCCCGGTGACTCAGTGATAATCTGCCTGTTAATATAGCAAACATGGCTTCAGTCCCTGATCGGGAGGATCCCACATGCCACGGAACAACTAAACCTGGGCACCACAATTACTGAGTCTGTGCTTTAGAGCCCAAGAGCCGCAACTATGGAACCCATGTGCTGCAACTACTGAAGCCTGTGGGACCTAGAGCCCATGCTCCACAACAAGAAAAGTCACCACAATAAGAAGACAGCACACGGGCTTCCCCTGGTGGTCCAGTGGGTAAGGACACCGCCTTGCAGTGCAAGGGGCGCCGGTTCGAGCCCTGGCCTGGGAAGATCCCACGTGCCACGGAGCGGCTGGACCAATGTGTCCAATCACCGAGCCGGAGCTCTGGAGCGCATGCACCCAGAGCCAGTGCTCTGCAACGACAGATGCCACCGCGATGGGAGGCCCACAGGAGCCAAAGAACAAAGACAGATGAAGATAGAGGAATGAAAGACCAATAGAAATGGCCCACCTGCTCCCCTCCCTCCCCAACCCGACCCCCGCCCAAAATAAATAAATAAATAAATCTTTAAAAAAAAAAAAAAAAGAAGACAGCACACTATAACCGGACAGTAGTCTCCATTCAATGCAATTAGAGAAAAAGCCTGCACAGGAACAAAGACCCAGCAGAACCAAAAATAAGTAAATAAATAAATTTGAAAAAAGAAAGATATGAGCTGGAATTTCCCTGACAGTCCAGTGGTTACTCTGAACTTCCAATGCAACAGACGTGGGTTCGATCCCTGGTCGGGAACTAAAAGCTACATGCCTTATACAAATGACCAAAAATACACTGTAAAAAGAAACAAAGGAATGAGCTATAAAGACATGAAAAGACAGGGAGGAAACTTAAATGTATATTGCTAAGTAAAAGAAGTACTGAAAGTGCTTTTTACCCTGCATGATTTCAAACATATATTCTAGAAAAGCCTGAACTATAGAGAAATAAAAAGATCAGGGGTTAGGGATGAGTATATAGAGTGCAGAGAATTTGTGAAACAATGCTGCATGATACACAATGGCAGATAAAGACAACATACATTTGTCAAAACCCATAGAATGGTACAAAACAGAGTGAATCCTGGGCTTCTTTGGTGGCTCAGTGGCAAAGAATCCACCCACCTACCAATAAGGGACACATGGGTTCGATCCCCAGTCTGGGAAGATCCCACATGCCACGGGGCAACTAAGCCTGTGCACTGTAACTACTGAAGCATGAACACTCTAGAAAGTGAATCCTAATGTAAATTATGGCAGTGGTTTAGTTGCTAAGTCTGCAACCCCATGGGCTGTAGCCCTCCAGGATCCTCTGTCCATGGAATTCTCCAGGCAAGAATACTGGAGTGGATTGCCATTCCCTTTTCCAGGAGATCTTCCCACCCAAGGGACTGAACCCAGCCTCCTGCAGGCAGATTCTTCACCAACTAGCCACCAGAGAAGCCCCATCGATCTTATTAATCAGTATCTATCAATATTCCTTCAATTGAAACAAAAATACTACACAAATTCAAGATACAGGAGGAGGAGACTGGGAAGGAGGAATGTGAGAGCACTCTATACATTCTACTCAGTTTTCTTGAAAACCTAAAACTTTTGCTCTCGGAAATAAACTCAATAAATCAATTAAAACAGACAGGAGACATGTTCAAACCATACAGAAGCATACTTGATAAAAATCTATAGAATATTCTCAAATATTAATATAAATTGAGTGATACTGCTGGATCTTAGTACTATACTATTCATGTTCCCCTTATCAACTACTATATTCATTCATAAGCCCCTCTTTCCTTTTCTCTTCTAGACCCCATATTAAAAGCATTATGCAAGCTCTGGGCTAGGTGTTTGTATTCAGTCCCTCAGAGAACTCTTTTATTTTCAAAAAGAATCCACCTGCAATGCAGGAGACATAGGTCCAATCCCCGGGTTAGAAAGATCCCCTGGAGAAGGAAACAACAACTCATTCCAGCATTCTTGCCTAGGATATCCACAGAGAGATGAGCTGGACGGACTACAGTCCATGAGGTAACAAGAATTGGACATGACTTAGCGACTAAATCACCACCATCACTACAAACTTGCGAATCTCAAAATATTAATCTCTACTCATCATTTAAGGTCATGATACACAATGGCAGATAAAGACAACATACATTTGTCAAAACCCATAGAATGGTACAAAACAGAGTGAATCCTGGGCTTCTTTGGTGGCTCAGTGGCAAAGAATCCACCCACCTACCAATAAGGGACACATGGGTTCGATCCCCAGTCTGGGAAGATCCCACATGCCACGGGGCAACTAAGCCTGTGCACTGTAACTACTGAAGCATGAACACTCTAGAAAGTGAATCCTAATGTAAATTATGGCAGTGGTTTAGTTGCTAAGTCTGCAACCCCATGGGCTGTAGCCCTCCAGGATCCTCTGTCCATGGAATTCTCCAGGCAAGAATACTGGAGTGGATTGCCATTCCCTTTTCCAGGAGATCTTCCCACCCAAGGGACTGAACCCAGCCTCCTGCAGGCAGATTCTTCACCAACTAGCCACCAGAGAAGCCCCATCGATCTTATTAATCAGTATCTATCAATATTCCTTCAATTGAAACAAAAATACTACACAAATTCAAGATACAGGAGGAGGAGACTGGGAAGGAGGAATGTGAGAGCACTCTATACATTCTACTCAGTTTTCTTGAAAACCTAAAACTTTTGCTCTCGGAAATAAACTCAATAAATCAATTAAAACAGACAGGAGACATGTTCAAACCATACAGAAGCATACTTGATAAAAATCTATAGAATATTCTCAAATATTAATATAAATTGAGTGATACTGCTGGATCTTAGTACTATACTATTCATGTTCCCCTTATCAACTACTATATTCATTCATAAGCCCCTCTTTCCTTTTCTCTTCTAGACCCCATATTAAAAGCATTATGCAAGCTCTGGGCTAGGTGTTTGTATTCAGTCCCTCAGAGAACTCTTTTATTTTCAAAAAGAATCCACCTGCAATGCAGGAGACATAGGTCCAATCCCCGGGTTAGAAAGATCCCCTGGAGAAGGAAACAACAACTCATTCCAGCATTCTTGCCTAGGATATCCACAGAGAGATGAGCTGGACGGACTACAGTCCATGAGGTAACAAGAATTGGACATGACTTAGCGACTAAATCACCACCATCACTACAAACTTGGCTAATGAATCTCAAAATATTAATCTCTATCACCTGCACTATCATTTAATGGTCACGTCTACTTATATGTTCCACATTTCCTCCAATTCAACACGTTCCAAGTTAAATTCATTTTATCTACCCAGGCCAACACTGCTTACAATCAGGTTCCCCCATTTCAACTTCGGTCTTATCAGTGATGTCACCACTTGTCCACTCACCTAAGTCCCAAACCTGCAGCTATTCTCTGTGTCCCCATATTCCCAATTTATCTCTAAGGCTCTTCATTTTCTTTCATACCCATCCTCTTCCTCTCCACTCCACTCCAGCCACCTTAATTTATGCCCTTATTACTATACTCCTGAATTACTTCAAGAGCTTCCTACCTATATTCCCTGATTCAACTCCCTAATTCATCTTCCAAGATTTTACCCACAATTCTCATGTAACTAGCCCTGAAATGTTGCTCACTGCAATGATTACTGTTAATGATTTTAGCAGAAGCTACTAGTTGGCTACCCAGTATCTGTTCCTCTTTCATTGGTGACAGAGCCCCAATTTTGTCTGGGTAGCCTTCACTGTCAAGCAACTCAGGAAGGTGAATCCTATGATAAACCTTAGTCTTATCTAATCATCACAGTTCCGTCCCCAAAGTTTAAGCATATAGTTCAGTTCTTGTCATGAAATGTGAGAGATGGTCCTTTTGATGACTTTAAAGAAAGATGTCTTTGCTCCCACAAAAGTGACACAGAAATCATGGTAACTTTCTAACTCTGGATGTTGTCATATCTGAATGAAATCCTTGGGAGTTCCTGTTATCAATCTGAAATGAAGCTGGCAAACACAGCAGAGAGGGCAAAAGCAAGAATATGTTTTAAAGGTGGTAACGCATTATGCAAGCTCGGGCATTTATTGCCCTCAGGAACTCTTTTATTTTCAAAAAGAATCCACCTGCAATGCAGGAGACATAGGTCCAATCCCCGGGTTAGAAAGATCCCCTGGAGAAGGAAACAACAACTCATTCCAGCATTCTTGCCTAGGATATCCACAGAGAGATGAGCTGGACGGACTACAGTCCATGAGGTAACAAGAATTGGACATGACTTAGCGACTAAATCACCACCATCACTACAAACTTGGCTAATGAATCTCAAAATATTAATCTCTATCACCTGCACTATCATTTAATGGTCACGTCTACTTATATGTTCCACATTTCCTCCAATTCAACACGTTCCAAGTTAAATTCATTTTATCTACCCAGGCCAACACTGCTTACAATCAGGTTCCCCCATTTCAACTTCGGTCTTATCAGTGATGTCACCACTTGTCCACTCACCTAAGTCCCAAACCTGCAGCTATTCTCTGTGTCCCCATATTCCCAATTTATCTCTAAGGCTCTTCATTTTCTTTCATACCCATCCTCTTCCTCTCCACTCCACTCCAGCCACCTTAATTTATGCCCTTATTACTATACTCCTGAATTACTTCAAGAGCTTCCTACCTATATTCCCTGATTCAACTCCCTAATTCATCTTCCAAGATTTTACCCACAATTCTCATGTAACTAGCCCTGAAATGTTGCTCACTGCAATGATTACTGTTAATGATTTTAGCAGAAGCTACTAGTTGGCTACCCAGTATCTGTTCCTCTTTCATTGGTGACAGAGCCCCAATTTTGTCTGGGTAGCCTTCACTGTCAAGCAACTCAGGAAGGTGAATCCTATGATAAACCTTAGTCTTATCTAATCATCACAGTTCCGTCCCCCAAAGTTTAAGCATATAGTTCAGTTCTTGTCATGAAATGTGAGAGATGGTCCTTTTGATGACTTTAAAGAAAGATGTCTTTGCTCCCACAAAAGTGACACAGAAATCATGGTAACTTTCTAACTCTGGATGTTGTCATATCTGAATGAAATCCTTGGGAGTTCCTGTTATCAATCTGAAATGAAGCTGGCAAACACAGCAGAGAGGGCAAAAGCAAGAATATTTTTTAAAGGTGTTAACTAAAGCCCAAAATACAGTCACTGAGGAAGACTGATAGGCACAAAATGGATAGATCTCACAAATACTATGCTCAACTAAAGCCACAAAAGAAGTATATACTATCATGATTCTACATATATATTCCATATAAAGTTCTAAAATTAATCTACAGTGATAGAAATCAGATTGTCAGTTGCCTAGAGCAGGATCTGTGGAAAAGGAAACCTACTCCAGTATACTTGCCTGGAAAATTCCATGGATGGAGAAACCCAGCGACCTACAGTCCATGGGCTCTCAAACACACACACACACACACACACACACACACACGCACTCCCTGATGGATCAGTCATGAGCAATCTGCCTGCAATGCCGGAGACCCGGGTTCCATTCCTGGCTTGGGAAGATCCACTGGAGGAGGGCATGGCAATGCATTCCAGTATTCCTGCCTAGAGAATTCCATGGATGAAGGAGCCTGGCAGGCTGCAGTCCATGTAGTCACACAGAGTTGGCCACGACTAAAGTGACTAAGCAGCGGTAGGAGAGCAGGATTTGGGTGAGTTACTTGGAAAAAGCAAGAAGGAACATTTTAGAGTGATGAAAATGTTCTCTATCATAACTAGATTATAACCACCACTTTGCCAAAATTTATCCAACTCTACTCTTAAAATGAATCCATTTTACTATATATAAGTAATAGTTCAATGAAGCTGATTTAAGAAAGATAGACAGTATGCCAGACAGTTCTTAAGTGCCAGGAGAAAAACAAAGCCAAAAAATGAGTACAAAAGGCAAGTAGGTGGGAGTAGAAGTATGTATATACTAATTTTAAACAGCGTTGTCAAAAAGAGTAGACATATGCATATGTATAACTGATTAACTTTGTTGTACAGCAGAAAGTAGCACAACATTGTAAATCAACTATACTTCAATTAAAAATGCTAATATATTGATAAATAGGGTAGTCATCCCCTTGATGCACTTTAAAGAAAGGATGTTAAAATCTTTGTGACACAGAAATCATGGTAACTTTCTAACTCTGGATGTTGTCATATCTGAATGAAATCCTTGGGAGTTCCTGTTATCAATCTGAAATGAAGCTGGCAAACACAGCAGAGAGGGCAAAAGCAAGAATATTTTTTAAAGGTGTTAACTAAAGCCCAAAATACAGTCACTGAGGAAGACTGATAGGCACAAAATGGATAGATCTCACAAATACTATGCTCAACTAAAGCCACAAAAGAAGTATATACTATCATGATTCTACATATATATTCCATATAAAGTTCTAAAATTAATCTACAGTGATAGAAATCAGATTGTCAGTTGCCTAGAGCAGGATCTGTGGAAAAGGAAACCTACTCCAGTATACTTGCCTGGAAAATTCCATGGATGGAGAAACCCAGCGACCTACAGTCCATGGGCTCTCAAACACACACACACACACACACACACACACACACACGCACTCCCTGATGGATCAGTCATGAGCAATCTGCCTGCAATGCCGGAGACCCGGGTTCCATTCCTGGCTTGGGAAGATCCACTGGAGGAGGGCATGGCAATGCATTCCAGTATTCCTGCCTAGAGAATTCCATGGATGAAGGAGCCTGGCAGGCTGCAGTCCATGTAGTCACACAGAGTTGGCCACGACTAAAGTGACTAAGCAGCGGTAGGAGAGCAGGATTTGGGTGAGTTACTTGGAAAAAGCAAGAAGGAACATTTTAGAGTGATGAAAATGTTCTCTATCATAACTAGATTATAACCACCACTTTGCCAAAATTTATCCAACTCTACTCTTAAAATGAATCCATTTTACTATATATAAGTAATAGTTCAATGAAGCTGATTTAAGAAAGATAGACAGTATGCCAGACAGTTCTTAAGTGCCAGGAGAAAAACAAAGCCAAAAAATGAGTACAAAAGGCAAGTAGGTGGGAGTAGAAGTATGTATATACTAATTTTAAACAGCGTTGTCAAAAAGAGTAGACATATGCATATGTATAACTGATTAACTTTGTTGTACAGCAGAAAGTAGCACAACATTGTAAATCAACTATACTTCAATTAAAAATGCTAATATATTGATAAATAGGGTAGTCATGAAGGGTCTCAATGCCTAGTTAGTACAGACCTGAAGGAAGGAGAAACATTAATAACCTCAGGTATGCAGATAACAATACCCTTATGACAGAAAGCGAAAAGGAATTAGAGACTCTTGATGAAGGTGAAAGAGGGGAGTGAAAAAGCTGGCCTAAACTTAACATTCAAAAAACAAAGATCATGGCATCCAGTCCCATCACTTCACGGCAAATAGACGGGCACACAAAGGAAACAAAGACAGACTTTATTTTCTTGGGCTCCAAACTCACTACAGATAGTAACTGCAGCCATGAAATTAAAAGGTGCCTACTCCTTGAAAAAATGCTGTAACAAACCTAGATAGCATATTCAAAAACAGAGACATCACTTTGCTGACAAAAGTCTATATAGTCAAAGCTATGGTTTTCCCAGTAGTCATGTATGGATGTAAGAGTTGGACCACAGAAGGCTGAATGTCGAAAAATTGACGCCTTTGAACTGTGGTGTTGGAGAAGACTCTTGAGAGTTCCTTGGACTGCAAGGTCAAACCAGTTAATCCTAAAGAAAGTCAACCCTGAATATTCATTGGAAGGAATGATGCTGAAGCTGAAACTCCAATACTCTGGCCACCTCATGGGAAGAGACAACTCACTGGAAAAGACCCTGATGTTGGGAAAAATAGAAGGCAAAAGAAGGGGACAACAGAAGACAAGATGGTTGAACGGCATCACTGAGTCAACGGACATGAGTTTGAGCAAGCTCCAGGAGGTAGGGAAGGACAGGGAAGCCTGATGTGCTGCAGTCAATGGGGTCGCAAACAGTCAGATGCAACTGAACTGAACTGAAGGAAGGGAAGTTATAAGCCATACAGACATCTGCAAGAAAGATCTACATTTTAAAAGAATCACTCTGAGACTTCCTCGATGGTCCAGTAGTTAAGAATCCACCTGCCAATGCAGAGCACATGGGTTTGACCCCTGGTCTGGTAAGATTCCACAAGCTTGGGCAACTAAGCCCAGTGCACCACAATTGCTGAGCCTGAGAGCTACAACTGCTAAAGCCCAGTGCCCTAGAGCCAGAGCTCTGCAATGAGAAGCGAAGCCTGCAGACTGCAACCAGAGTATAGCCCCTGCTCGCAAAAGGAATGAAGGTAATGCTAGTAGTACCTCATTAATAACCTCAGGTATGCAGATAACAATACCCTTATGACAGAAAGCGAAAAGGAATTAGAGACTCTTGATGAAGGTGAAAGAGGGAGTGAAAAGCTGGCCTAAACTTAACATTCAAAAAACAAAGATCATGGCATCCAGTCCCATCACTTCACGGCAAATAGACGGGCACACAAAGGAAACAAAGACAGACTTTATTTTCTTGGGCTCCAAACTCACTACAGATAGTAACTGCAGCCATGAAATTAAAAGGTGCCTACTCCTTGAAAAAATGCTGTAACAAACCTAGATAGCATATTCAAAAACAGAGACATCACTTTGCTGACAAAAGTCTATATAGTCAAAGCTATGGTTTTCCCAGTAGTCATGTATGGATGTAAGAGTTGGACCACAGAAGGCTGAATGTCGAAAAATTGACGCCTTTGAACTGTGGTGTTGGAGAAGACTCTTGAGAGTTCCTTGGACTGCAAGGTCAAACCAGTTAATCCTAAAGAAAGTCAACCCTGAATATTCATTGGAAGGAATGATGCTGAAGCTGAAACTCCAATACTCTGGCCACCTCATGGGAAGAGACAACTCACTGGAAAAGACCCTGATGTTGGGAAAAATAGAAGGCAAAAGAAGGGGACAACAGAAGACAAGATGGTTGAACGGCATCACTGAGTCAACGGACATGAGTTTGAGCAAGCTCCAGGAGGTAGGGAAGGACAGGGAAGCCTGATGTGCTGCAGTCAATGGGGTCGCAAACAGTCAGATGCAACTGAACTGAACTGAAGGAAGGGAAGTTATAAGCCATACAGACATCTGCAAGAAAGATCTACATTTTAAAAGAATCACTCTGAGACTTCCTCGATGGTCCAGTAGTTAAGAATCCACCTGCCAATGCAGAGCACATGGGTTTGACCCCTGGTCTGGTAAGATTCCACAAGCTTCGGGGCAACTAAGCCCAGTGCACCACAATTGCTGAGCCTGAGAGCTACAACTGCTAAAGCCCAGTGCCCTAGAGCCAGAGCTCTGCAATGAGAAGCGAAGCCTGCAGACTGCAACCAGAGTATAGCCCCTGCTCGCTGCAACTAGAAAATGCCTGAGAGCAGCAATGAAGACCCAACACAGCCAAAAATAAGTAAATTAATTTAAAAAGAAGAAAAAAAAAAAAGAATCAATCTCGCTGCACAGTTGAGAACAGCTATAAACCGGTAAGGATGGAAGCAAGGACCCCAGTTAAGAGGCAACTGGAACCCAATGACAGTTCATACCAAGGTGGTAAAATAAGTAATATTCAGGTTCTAGACATAATGTAAAGACAGTCTTTGCTAATGGACTGAACTTAAGACTAAAACAGAGGAGCCAAGGACGATTCCAAGATTTGGAAGAACTAAAAGGACAGAAAGTCACTTGCTGAAATGAGAAAGACTGAGGAAGGAACTGGTTAATTTATAAATAATGAGAATTTTGTGTGGAGTCTCATCCCAAGGTCACAGTTTTGAGGCCTTGTACCAAGGCCACAGATGCAGAGCCCAGAACCAAGGTCACACCCCTGAAGATGACTGAGCTCCTTTGTAACCACTGCCAAAAGCCCCCTTCATCATTACCAATCAGCTTCCTGACCTCATATTAGGTAAAAATGCCCACCCCAGTACTCACCTTAAAGCACCCTAACCAATTATTCTAATGACACCCTTTCAGTAGGAATTTTCTCTGTCCTAAGGCTATAAAAATTGGCTAATTAACCCATGAAAAGTGTCAGCTCTCTGTTGAGGCTGCCATTGTTCTCACAGCCTGCTTTCCCCATCTATCAGGAAGTTGATCTATCAGGAAGTTGGCATTTGCAGTGCCCCTCACTATCTCTGCTCTTTGTTCTCAATAAACTCACTCCTTTCTGAAATACTGTCTCTAGAAATTCTTTTCCAACCCGAGTTCAGACTGCCACAACATTTTGAACTTTCTTGGTGGCGCAGTGGACAGGAATCTGTCTTCCAAAGCACAGGATGAGGGTTCAACCCCTGGTTCCAGGAGGATTCCACATGCCATGGAGCAACTGAGCCCATGTGCCGCAACTACTGAGCCTGTGCTCCACAACAAGAGAAGTCATTGGAAGGGGAAGCATGCCCACCGCAAGGAAGGGTAACCCCCACTGACCACAACTAGAGAAAGCCTGTACAAAGTAATGAAGAAAGCACAGCCAAAAACACAGAAAAATTTTTAAAATAATAATGATAATTTTGTTTTGGTCAAGTTAGTATTGAGATACCTTATTAGCCCTTCAAACAGAGATGTAAAGGAAGAGGGTATCCAAGCTTGGACTTCAGGGAAGGGAAGATAAAACTCTGGGAGTTTTCAGTATATAGAGAAAGCATTTAAAGAGATAAGCCTGGATGAGGTCACTAAGAAGCTGAGTGTGTGTGTGTGTAAAATATATATTTTATATATATGTATATGAGAAAAAGATCCAAAGCCTGAGCTGAGCCCAAAGTCAATCTAATATTTGGAAATGGGAAAGAAAAGGAAACAGTAAAGAAAACTGAGAAGGAATGGCCAGTAAAACCGGAGGAAAACCAAGAGGCAACATCCTAGAAGCCATGGGAAGAAAAGTGCATTAGGGACAGAAATATAAACTGGACTAAATGCTACAGTAAGTTAATAAGATGAGGAAAGGGAATTCACTGGAATTATTTTAAAAAGTCATGGTTCCTTCAGGAACCCAATTCCATGTAAACATTCCTTGTTCCAGATGAGTAACTTACATACTGATAGGTTCAATCTGTACTAGTTAAAATTCACTGTGTATTTTTAAATCAAAGTATTACTCCTGAAATAGAAACAGTAGTATGCTAATCTATTTTAAACATGACACTTATTTTTGGTCACTACTTGGTATTCTAAGCATCTGGTAAGTAATCACCTCTGATGTTTACCACTTTTACTCTGGTCTCATCAAAACCAAACATCTCCTCACATAAGCAGCAAGCTATGCTATACCTTTTTCCACAATGTGACCTTTATTTTACTAGTAGGTTAAAATATAACACTGGATTAAAAATAAAATATAGTAACACTGGATAAACTAAAATTGCTGGAAAATAAAAAATTACTATCCAATGAGTATTGAAGAACACAAACAGAAGACTCCTGGTACAAAAGCAGAAAGTCACAGAGAAATACAAATATATTTTGGCACAAGTGCAGACAACTCACACACACAGGGGATGCACATTGTGGTCCAAATCTTTTTACCCTGAGCCAAACAATGTAAAAGGCTTTGCTTAGGGCAGTCATGCTCTTATCTATTTAAAGATACATTTTCAATACTTGATTTCAAGCCCTCTTTAAGGCCAAAGAATAGTGTTTTTCCAAGTAATCTGGTCCATTTTGAGGTAACTGGTCTTAGAACAAGAGTTGGTAATGAGAGTTTCTGGCCAGAACAATAACATTGTCCTAGACAAGTACATTCAAACCTAAATTCTAAAAATAAAGTGGGCACACATTCTCTACAAAACCACAAGCACTAATGGTGCATGCAAGTTTTGCTATACCTTTTTCCAAGATGTGATCTTTATTCACTAGTAGGTTAAAATATAACACTGGATTAAAAATAAAATAAAATATACACGCTGCAATCCTAATTACTACATTTTGGCAAAGGACATTTGCAATTCACAGAAACTCCTAATAAAAGCAATAAGAAAGAAAAGAATACCAATAAGTCATTATTTGTATATTCATATATATGAACTGACACAGACTGACTCTAACCTTCTAAGGTTTTGTTTTGTTAATTCCTTTTTGAATTTTCATTAAGCAAATTATGTTCCTTGACATGAACATGTCTGTCCTTTCTCAAACAGATTAGATAGCAAGTTGTTCCTAAATTTGCCACTATGGGATAATGAAAAATGAAACAATATGTGAGTCAGACTCCTTGCAACCCCATGAACTGTAGCCCACCAGGCTCCTCTTTCCATGGAATTCTCCAGGCACAACTACTGGAGCAGGTTGCCATTCCCTTCTCCAACAGATCTTCTAAACCCAGGGATTAAACCCATGTCTCCTGCACTGCAGGCAGATTCTTCACCACCTGCGCCAAGTGGGAGCTAAAAATCAGAAAATTCTTGGTTCAGCTTAAAATTGCTATTTTTTCACTTCAGAGAAATTCAGCTGGATTTGTCATTTACAGCACCCAAAACCCCAATGACAAAGTAACAAAGTTCAAGACTACTGCTACCTTTATTTTTATTTACATAGGAACAACAAGGTAATATTTTTTCATCCTTCTTTCAGTTAACTACATTAATTTTTGCTTATCACCAACTGGAAAACACGGTATTACTATCTTCTCATGTTGCTGATTTGTTGCTACTATCATGCAACAAAAACAGATGGGGAAGAAAGTAAGTCAGGACTTTCAGTCTCAGGAAATGCAGAAGCAAATTTCTCGAAGTAATGGTGACAAAACGAATCAATTACATTTACTTTTTCTCAACAAGTTCTAGCTTAAATGAAGCAATCCCACACCAAAAACAAGCTAAGTAAAATTTTTATTTCAGTATGTTGTACATCTTAAGTGTAACAGACTTTTCTTATAATAAACCCCTAATTAACACAACAAAATACATTTTGCACTAATGGTGCATGCAAGTTTTGCTATACCTTTTTCCAAGATGTGATCTTTATTCACTAGTAGGTTAAAATATAACACTGGATTAAAAATAAAATAAAATATACACGCTGCAATCCTAATTACTACATTTTGGCAAAGGACATTTGCAATTCACAGAAACTCCTAATAAAAGCAATAAGAAAGAAAAGAATACCAATAAGTCATTATTTGTATATTCATATATATGAACTGACACAGACTGACTCTAACCTTCTAAGGTTTTGTTTTGTTAATTCCTTTTTGAATTTTCATTAAGCAAATTATGTTCCTTGACATGAACATGTCTGTCCTTTCTCAAACAGATTAGATAGCAAGTTGTTCCTAAATTTGCCACTATGGGATAATGAAAAATGAAACAATATGTGAGTCAGACTCCTTGCAACCCCATGAACTGTAGCCCACCAGGCTCCTCTTTCCATGGAATTCTCCAGGCACAACTACTGGAGCAGGTTGCCATTCCCTTCTCCAACAGATCTTCTAAACCCAGGGATTAAACCCATGTCTCCTGCACTGCAGGCAGATTCTTCACCACCTGCGCCAAGTGGGAGCTAAAAATCAGAAAATTCTTGGTTCAGCTTAAAATTGCTATTTTTTCACTTCAGAGAAATTCAGCTGGATTTGTCATTTACAGCACCCAAAACCCCAATGACAAAGTAACAAAGTTCAAGACTACTGCTACCTTTATTTTTATTTACATAGGAACAACAAGGTAATATTTTTTCATCCTTCTTTCAGTTAACTACATTAATTTTTGCTTATCACCAACTGGAAAACACGGTATTACTATCTTCTCATGTTGCTGATTTGTTGCTACTATCATGCAACAAAAACAGATGGGGAAGAAAGTAAGTCAGGACTTTCAGTCTCAGGAAATGCAGAAGCAAATTTCTCGAAGTAATGGTGACAAAACGAATCAATTACATTTACTTTTTCTCAACAAGTTCTAGCTTAAATGAAGCAATCCCACACCAAAAACAAGCTAAGTAAAATTTTTATTTCAGTATGTTGTACATCTTAAGTGTAACAGACTTTTCTTATAATAAACCCCTAATTAACACAACATTTTTAAAATTAATTTCCAGTGTTTCAATAAGATTGTTTGGATCCTGGAGGACATGGGGGGAGAAGAAGGGAAAGAATTATTAAAAGTACTCTTCTGCAGAAGAAATATAGCTATGTAATTCCCACACAAATGTTTGTTAACTTCCCCTGGCATAATAACAGTGATGTCATTATACACAGCCGTCAGCAAAGTTATAATGAACACCAAGTTTTGAAATCACTGACAGCTTAAGGAAATTAAGCATGTTACTCAAAAATCTGCTCTCCCTGGAGTATCACATCTGTGGAAGAGGAGACTATGCCAAACTGGAGTTATATACATATGCAACAACATGAACAAAACTGAAGTCATTTTTCCCTGAACAACAGGAAAAGTTTTTTTTTCCCATTAGAACTCTGAGCAATGAAAGCCAGGACTTTATATGGCTCTGTATAAAAACACAAGAAGGGTGGTTCATAGTCTATTAGGAAAAGCAGCTCAACATCAAAACACCCCTTCCTTTCAAATGAAACCTAAAAAAATGACTAAATTTCTTCTTACCTTTGAAAATTACTTTATCTTTGCTTCATTTTCTCTACTCTAAAATACACGAATACCTTTAAAGACAGCATAAAGGAGCTTATAAATTAGAATCCGCCTTGTGGCTCTCACACCAAAAGAGACTGCCTTTTTTCTCCTACAGTAAACACTAAATAAAATATCTAAACTCGGGCTTCCCTGGTAGCTCAGTGGTGAAGAGTTCACCTGCCAATGCAAGAGACATGGTTTCAGTCCCTGATTTGGGAAGATCCCACATGCTGTGGAGCAACTGAGCAACTAAGCCCGTGAGCCACTACTATTCAGCCTGTGTTCTAGAGCCTTGGAGCTGCAACTGCTGAGCCTGTGCGCCTCAACTCCTGAAGGCCATGTGCCCCAGAGCCCGAGTTCCAAAACAAAAGAAGCCACCGCAACAAGAAGCCTGCTCACCTCAACCAGACAGTAGTCCCCACTCCCTGCAACTAGAGAAGAGCCTGCAGCAGCAGTGAAAACCCAGAATAGCCAAAAAATCTAAACTTGGTTCTACTGACAACAACATAAACTATTATTATTATAATATCAGTAATACTTAACAAATGTTTTTAAAATTAATTTCCAGTGTTTCAATAAGATTGTTTGGATCCTGGAGGACATGGGGAGAAGAAGGGAAAGAATTATTAAAAGTACTCTTCTGCAGAAGAAATATAGCTATGTAATTCCCACACAAATGTTTGTTAACTTCCCCTGGCATAATAACAGTGATGTCATTATACACAGCCGTCAGCAAAGTTATAATGAACACCAAGTTTTGAAATCACTGACAGCTTAAGGAAATTAAGCATGTTACTCAAAAATCTGCTCTCCCTGGAGTATCACATCTGTGGAAGAGGAGACTATGCCAAACTGGAGTTATATACATATGCAACAACATGAACAAAACTGAAGTCATTTTTCCCTGAACAACAGGAAAAGTTTTTTTTTCCCATTAGAACTCTGAGCAATGAAAGCCAGGACTTTATATGGCTCTGTATAAAAACACAAGAAGGGTGGTTCATAGTCTATTAGGAAAAGCAGCTCAACATCAAAACACCCCTTCCTTTCAAATGAAACCTAAAAAAATGACTAAATTTCTTCTTACCTTTGAAAATTACTTTATCTTTGCTTCATTTTCTCTACTCTAAAATACACGAATACCTTTAAAGACAGCATAAAGGAGCTTATAAATTAGAATCCGCCTTGTGGCTCTCACACCAAAAGAGACTGCCTTTTTTCTCCTACAGTAAACACTAAATAAAATATCTAAACTCGGGCTTCCCTGGTAGCTCAGTGGTGAAGAGTTCACCTGCCAATGCAAGAGACATGGTTTCAGTCCCTGATTTGGGAAGATCCCACATGCTGTGGAGCAACTGAGCAACTAAGCCCGTGAGCCACTACTATTCAGCCTGTGTTCTAGAGCCTTGGAGCTGCAACTGCTGAGCCTGTGCGCCTCAACTCCTGAAGGCCATGTGCCCCAGAGCCCGAGTTCCAAAACAAAAGAAGCCACCGCAACAAGAAGCCTGCTCACCTCAACCAGACAGTAGTCCCCACTCCCTGCAACTAGAGAAGAGCCTGCAGCAGCAGTGAAAACCCAGAATAGCCAAAAAAAAAATCTAAACTTGGTTCTACTGACAACAACATAAACTATTATTATTATAATATCAGTAATACTTAACAAATGTTTATTACATCAAGATTTGTGGTTTGTTTCCTAATGTCTTAGGAATAAAATCTAATACAACTATATCTTCAGCTTTAAAATTACCTCAAATTGACTGGAATACCAACTCTGCATCAACACAAAACTGTTATCATGACTGCAAAACTTGAGGAAGTGTGATTATATCCCTTTTGATTAATATTCAACATACCTAAACCTAGAGCAACTGCAAATGTTTCATTCTGACTTTTCTAAATGTCCTAATTCAAATTACAAGTCAACATCATTCAAGCTAACAATTAAAATCACAACAAAACCAATATAACATTTTAAACAAAGGGCAGTTCAACCAAATTGTCACAAGTTCAGATTTCTACATCCTAATTAGTTAAAAATTTACTCAATGATTTAGATTTTTGTTTTAAAGTTTGTTACCTATCAGAAATATACTTAGTGTTTTCATTTTCTACCTGTGTCACATTTATCTTTAAGTTTTATATTTCTGGATTCTTCAACTACTAGAGTTCAACCATCAAATTACTTCAACAAGTAGAAATAGCAACACCGCTCCCAAACAGCAATTTCTGCATTGCTAGACACTTATCTAGTTGGTAGATTTATACCATTGTTCATTCTTAGTTCCTTAAATGTGAAAAAATATCCACAGAATGGTGGCATACCTCTAAATTAGTTTAAATATGGTACAAAGTTATTTCTAGTTAGGTTCAAGTTTTAGAAAGGCACTAATCATTCTTCTTAAAGGCTAATCTACTTAAGTTCCTCTTATATTAAAAAAAAAAAAGCTTAATTTATCTCTTTTGGAAAGAAGAAATGTTATTTATGTAATGTTCAAGCACAAGGATTGCAAATTAATGGACCTAATATCAAATAAGGATCTGGATCATACCTGTTATTAACAAAAACAAATTTGACCTTTATTCTAATGATGGTCCTTTCAAATGCTAGTATGACTAAATGTCATTTATGTGCACTCTCAAATGTTATACTAATTTTTTAAAATATTCTTATCTTCTACTATGCAAAGGAAAAAGAAAACTACCATAAACAACTAGAAGCTGGTTCTTATTCATGAAAAAAAAAAAAAACTACAAGAAACTTTCATATAATATTTGAGATCTGTGTCTATTCCCTCCTTGCACGCTAGAAAGATGAAAAGACTAACATGTCCAACTATTCAGACAGATCATTCCACAGTTGTAACTTTCATCATAGTTCTCAAAGTGGTACGGTGAGGTCAGCTCACAAACAGCTTAAGTAGCAAAACTAGAAATTGGTGGTAGTAGTATCAGGCTACACAACAGCCTCTCCGAAGAATATGAAGTAAGAGGACTAAAATGTGCTGGCAACATGCCAAGAGACTAGATTGGACTATAGCTTTGAGTAACAAATATGCAGAGTTTACAGCATACAGCAATTCATCATCTCTTCCTCTGTGGGTTAATTTTCCTTCTTTTAAAACAATTTAACACTACCAATTTTCTCCATATTCATGAATGGGAAAGGCATCTGGGCTTGAAATGACTTGGTAAAGTAAATGCATACCCTAAAATGAAAAATATGACTTTCATCCTATGTGAGGATGAGCAAAGTAAACTACACAATTATACTAACATTACTCTGCACAGAACAGCCTTTACTTTCTAAGGAATATACTGCTCTCAGCATAATCCTAAAGGCTTGGGTTTTTCTATACTGTCAATCCTGACTATCTCTCCAACTTGTCAACATTTAGAATTAGTCAACCTTGTCAATTTAATAAAGAACTAATTCTGTCAGTTCAGAATTTGGTCAGAAACAATCCCTTTGACCTTAACTCAAAATATATGTTACTTTAAAACTTTCATCTTTATAAACTCCAATTCTTAAGTCTCTGGCTCTTACTAAACATTTTCTTTCTAAAGGACCAAAAGAAAATGAAGTTATTTTAGGCAAGAGAATCATATTCAATTCAAATCAACACATATTAACACCTATTTTTGTGCCAGATATTATACTGAGAACTGAGGAAACAAAGATAAATATGCATATGGTCTCTGACAATCTAGTTGGTGAGACCAGACCATTTCAAACTGTATGAGGTTCTGTTCCCTACCCTCACCCCACTACCCATGTGCTCTACTAGCTATAGGAACAAAAGCTCTGGTATCACTCAGGAAATCTGCCAGGGAAGATAGAAAACCCTTCAGAAAAGATAAACTCTGTCTCGAAAGATGCAAATTTCACAAGAAAAAGTGGGATACTGCAGGCCAAGAAGGACAGAAGGAGTAAAATCAAGAAGGCACAAAAACATGGCATGCATGAGGAAGCCCATGTGGCAAGGGTAAGGATAACAATTTTGGGTACATGAGCTACTCCTCTTCTACAGTGACAGACCTTACTGATCATTCTACTCGCAGCCCATGACAGATATCACTGATCAATTAAAGCATATTTAAGTCCACATGAGACTCAAAGTAAGTACTCAAAACCAATGGAAGGAAAGAAGTCCATGAGATGAGATTTATGTGCTATTCTCAGCCTGGGAAGTCGAAGTGGTGGGATTTGAAGCTAGAAGGGTAAATTAAGGACAGATTATGAATGACCATGAATGCTAGAAAAGTTTTCCCTGAAAAATGAAAAATATGACTTTCATCCTATGTGAGGATGAGCAAAGTAAACTACACAATTATACTAACATTACTCTGCACAGAACAGCCTTTACTTTCTAAGGAATATACTGCTCTCAGCATAATCCTAAAGGCTTGGGTTTTTCTATACTGTCAATCCTGACTATCTCTCCAACTTGTCAACATTTAGAATTAGTCAACCTTGTCAATTTAATAAAGAACTAATTCTGTCAGTTCAGAATTTGGTCAGAAACAATCCCTTTGACCTTAACTCAAAATATATGTTACTTTAAAACTTTCATCTTTATAAACTCCAATTCTTAAGTCTCTGGCTCTTACTAAACATTTTCTTTCTAAAGGACCAAAAGAAAATGAAGTTATTTTAGGCAAGAGAATCATATTCAATTCAAATCAACACATATTAACACCTATTTTTGTGCCAGATATTATACTGAGAACTGAGGAAACAAAGATAAATATGCATATGGTCTCTGACAATCTAGTTGGTGAGACCAGACCATTTCAAACTGTATGAGGTTCTGTTCCCTACCCTCACCCCACTACCCATGTGCTCTACTAGCTATAGGAACAAAAGCTCTGGTATCACTCAGGAAATCTGCCAGGGAAGATAGAAAACCCTTCAGAAAAGATAAACTCTGTCTCGAAAGATGCAAATTTCACAAGAAAAAGTGGGATACTGCAGGCCAAGAAGGACAGAAGGAGTAAAATCAAGAAGGCACAAAAACATGGCATGCATGAGGAAGCCCATGTGGCAAGGGTAAGGATAACAATTTTGGGTACATGAGCTACTCCTCTTCTACAGTGACAGACCTTACTGATCATTCTACTCGCAGCCCATGACAGATATCACTGATCAATTAAAGCATATTTAAGTCCACATGAGACTCAAAGTAAGTACTCAAAACCAATGGAAGGAAAGAAGTCCATGAGATGAGATTTATGTGCTATTCTCAGCCTGGGAAGTCGAAGTGGTGGGATTTGAAGCTAGAAGGGTAAATTAAGGACAGATTATGAATGACCATGAATGCTAGGCTAATAAGTTTAGATTTTATCCCATAGGCAACCAAGGATGAACAAAAGATTTTATGAAAAATAATGACATAATCATATCAGGCAGATGTGTGAAGCAAGCATTTAAACCAACAGAATGAGGGCAGAAAGAACATTTCAGAAGCTATTGCTTCTTAGTCTAGGCAAAAGGCCTGAATTTCAGCAATGACAAGACTGCAGGTTCTAAAACAAAAATGCAATGTTCTAGATTTTATAATTTTTGGTTTTAAAACAACAGTTTACAAAAAAAAATTTTAAAGTTTGAGAACAATTAGTATTCTAATTAGAATTCCGTAACAATATTTGAAAAGAAAAGACAAATTAAGGTAAAGACTAGAATTAAAGAAATGAATCACAATGACACTCAAGATCACTCAAGACTATAAATTCAGGACTTCCCCTGGTGGTCCAGTGGGTAAGGACACCACCTTGCAGTGCAAGGGGTGTTGGTTTGATCCTAGGCCTGGGAAGATCCCACGTGCTGCTGAGCGGCTGGACCGATGTGTCCAATTACCGAGCCGTAGCTCTGGAGGGCATGCGCCCAGAGCCAATGCTCTGCAAGGACAGACACCACCGCGATGGGAGGCCCACAGGAGCCAAAGAACAAAGACGGATGAAGACAGAGGAATGAAAGACCAATAGAAGTGGCCCGCCCATCCCCCTCCCTCCCCAACCCGACCCCCGCCCAAAAAATAAAATAAATAAATAAATCTTTAAAAAAAGACTATAAATTCAGAAATAGATATTTCAGGTTTAGCATCAAGTAAGAGAACATCCTCATGATCAGACTAATATTCAGCAAATCTTTTCTTCCTGAGGGCACTAACATTCTAGCCAAACAACAAACTACTACATGCCCCTAAAAACTCCAGTGAGACGCAGAAAGCACAAAATTCAAACTTCAAACCAAAGTTTCAAACCATATAGATATTCCACATTATCTAAACATTTAAAGCTACACATTTTCTTTTAATTTATTTATTTTTGTGGGGGGTATTCTGGGTTTTCACTGCTGCTGCAGTACTTGCAGGGAGTGGGGGCTACTCTCTAGTTGAGGTGAGCACACTTCTTGTTGCGGTGACTTCTCTTGTTGTAGAACTTGGGCTCTAGGGCACACGGGCTTCAGTAGTTGCGGCACACAGGCTCAACAATTGCGGCTCTGAAGCTCTAGAGCACAGGCTCAATAGTAGTGGCTCACGGGCTTAGTTGCTCAGTTGCTCCACAGCATGTGGGATCTTCTCAAATCAGGATTGAACCCATGTCTCTTGCATTGGCAGGCGAACTCTTCACCACTGAGCTAAGAGGGAAGCCCCATATTTCTTTTAAGAAACATAATTTACATGAAAACAATCTGGAAATACTACTGTTCATTTACTGATTCATATCCTAGTTTTTAAACTCTAAAATTTTTGCGTGGAATACAACCTCTAAGTAGCACTTTGGATAGTAAGCAAAAAAAAAAAAAAAAATCACAACTTGCCTATCATTTCTGCAGAATGTTTAATAAATGAAATTATTTTAATTAAAACTTCACTATAGACTGGGCTTTCCTGATGGCTCAGTGGTAAAGAATTCACCTGCCAATGCAGGAGAAACAGGGTCAATCCCTGATCCCAGATGATCTCACATGCCACAGAACAACTAAGCTTTGCTCCACAATTGAGCCTGTGCTCTAGAGCCCAGGAACTGCAACTAATGAAGACCGTGCACCCTAGAGCCTGTGTTCTGCAATGAGAAGCCAGAGCAACAAGAAGCCAGAGCACTGTAACTAAGAGTAGCCTCCACTCCCCGAAACTAGAGAAGGCCAGCATGTAGCAATGAAAACCCAACAAAGCCTAAATAAATAAATAAATAAATAAAATTAAAAAAAAAAAAAAAAACTTCATATAGTTCAAAAGGCCAAAGAATTTTTTTCTTTTCTGGAAAAACAAATTCTTTGACTGTTACAAAGGTTAATGTAATGATATGAAATCCAAGAAAAAAAGGTTAACAAGCATGCTAGAAAAGCTAGCATTACTGTTTAAAAATCTTAGGATAATCATAACAAAGATAAAATTATCCTATAGTGAATACCAACAATACATTTCATGCTACACAGACACGTACTCAAGGGTTCTACTTTGTTTTCATTCCAATTCTTTTTGTGTCAGTGTAACAAATTCTCAAATTGGAATTATCTTCCTTTTAAAGCAATCTAAAATGAAAAACATGAACTCTAGCAATAAAGTTTATTTGTGGTATATTATTTTTTCTCAGAAAGCAAATCAGATGAACAGTTCATCATAAATCTACCTCTTTTTCAAAAAGCTCATCACGAGCAGGGTCTACTTCTCATGATGTCATTTCAAAGCCATCACTAAATGTTACATGTGCCATGCTTCCTTCAAATCAATCACAAAACAAGTTATCCTAGACTGAGGTCAAATTCCTTTCCAACTAAAAGAGCTCCAAACTTAAGTAATGGTCCACTCACTAAGTAATATTCAAAGACCAAATTCCAGAAAAACCCTTCTCCTGTACCTCCCCTACTTAAAAAAAAAAATCAGTCTCCTTTTAGCTCAGCGTAATGGAATGTGACCTGTAGTTAAGGGGCTTTTCCATTCCTATTTACTACTTAGCGAACAAGAAGCAGATGTATTCTCTCTCAGAATGTTTAAT
The DNA here is from genome assembly GCA_022376925.1 of Tragulus kanchil. NCBI lineage: Eukaryota > Metazoa > Chordata > Mammalia > Artiodactyla > Tragulidae > Tragulus > Tragulus kanchil. Next base: position 36,853,154 of record JAIOJX010000029.1, on the reverse strand, counting down.
AAATGAAATTATTTTAATTAAAACTTCACTATAGACTGGGCTTTCCTGATGGCTCAGTGGTAAAGAATTCACCTGCCAATGCAGGAGAAACAGGGTCAATCCCTGATCCCAGATGATCTCACATGCCACAGAACAACTAAGCTTTGCTCCACAATTGAGCCTGTGCTCTAGAGCCCAGGAACTGCAACTAATGAAGACCGTGCACCCTAGAGCCTGTGTTCTGCAATGAGAAGCCAGAGCAACAAGAAGCCAGAGCACTGTAACTAAGAGTAGCCTCCACTCCCCGAAACTAGAGAAGGCCAGCATGTAGCAATGAAAACCCAACAAAGCCTAAATAAATAAATAAATAAATAAAATTAAAAAAAAAAAAAAAAACTTCATATAGTTCAAAAGGCCAAAGAATTTTTTTCTTTTCTGGAAAAACAAATTCTTTGACTGTTACAAAGGTTAATGTAATGATATGAAATCCAAGAAAAACAGGTTAACAAGCATGCTAGAAAAGCTAGCATTACTGTTTAAAAATCTTAGGATAATCATAACAAAGATAAAATTATCCTATAGTGAATACCAACAATACATTTCATGCTACACAGACACGTACTCAAGGGTTCTACTTTGTTTTCATTCCAATTCTTTTTGTGTCAGTGTAACAAATTCTCAAATTGGAATTATCTTCCTTTTAAAGCAATCTAAAATGAAAAACATGAACTCTAGCAATAAAGTTTATTTGTGGTATATTATTTTTTCTCAGAAAGCAAATCAGATGAACAGTTCATCATAAATCTACCTCTTTTTCAAAAAGCTCATCACGAGCAGGGTCTACTTCTCATGATGTCATTTCAAAGCCATCACTAAATGTTACATGTGCCATGCTTCCTTCAAATCAATCACAAAACAAGTTATCCTAGACTGAGGTCAAATTCCTTTCCAACTAAAAGAGCTCCAAACTTAAGTAATGGTCCACTCACTAAGTAATATTCAAAGACCAAATTCCAGAAAAACCCTTCTCCTGTACCTCCCCTACTTAAAAAAAAAAATCAGTCTCCTTTTAGCTCAGCGTAATGGAATGTGACCTGTAGTTAAGGGGCTTTTCCATTCCTATTTACTACTTAGCGAACAAGAAGCAGATGTATTCTCTCTCAGAATGGTAATACAGTTTTCAAAAGAAAAAAAAGTGAAGTGCAGGTGGTTAATCATATAATAAGAATTAGAGAAAAATAAAAAGTGAGTTCATTTACTAGATTTCTCATGTTTGACAGAATAAGTAGACTTAAAACCCAACTGAGGGCTTCCCCTGGGGGTCCAGTGGGTAAGGACACCGCCTTGCAGTGCAAGGGGCGCCGGTTCGAGCCCTGGCCTGGGAAGATCCCACGTGCCACGGAGCGGCTGGACTGATGTGTCCAATTACCGAGCCAGAGCTCTGGAGCGCATGCGCCCAGAGCCGGTGCTCTGCAGCGACAGACGCCACCACGATGGGAGGCCCACAGGAGCCAAAGAACAAAGACGGATGAACAGAGAGAAACAAAAGACCAAGCTCCCCTCCCTCCCCAACCCGACCCCCGCCCAAAAATAAAAAAATAAATCTTTAAAAAAAAAAAAAAAAAAACCCAACTGAATCTTTATTTTTCTTTTACAACCTGATCAAACATCTAAAAGATTTATGATTTGTGTAACTACTAATAATTAGATTGGGAAGGGGAAGGTTAAAACTGCAACTACTTAAATCGTCACACATAAAACTATTATAAACATCTCTTCACAGCAAATCATATTTCCTAAACACTTAAGTACCTAAGCAAGGAGAGAAAAATATGGAATAAGTATTTTCAAAATGTACTTCAAAGTTTAAGATGAAACAATCTGGAATTCAATTTCTTGTTAAAAAAAAAAAAAAGAAATTTGACTGTTCTTAAAAGCTACCTGATACTTTAATCCAAGTTGTAACATGAACACATTCTATGATTTAATTCAAACAAACCTCTTTCTACCCAAAGTATACTTTATTACATTTACTTCATCACAACACCTCTTCTTTCAAGCTGTATTCCAAAAAAAAGACTGAGGTCAAAATCCTTTACAACTAAAAGAGCTCCAAACTTAAGTAATGGTCCACTCACTAAGTAATATTCAAAGACCAAATTCCAGAAAAACCCTTCTCCTGTACCTCCCCTACTTAAAAAAAAAAATCAGTCTCCTTTTAGCTCAGCGTAATGGAATGTGACCTGTAGTTAAGGGGCTTTTCCATTCCTATTTACTACTTAGCGAACAAGAAGCAGATGTATTCTCTCTCAGAATGGTAATACAGTTTTCAAAAGAAAAAAAAGTGAAGTGCAGGTGGTTAATCATATAATAAGAATTAGAGAAAAATAAAAAGTGAGTTCATTTACTAGATTTCTCATGTTTGACAGAATAAGTAGACTTAAAACCCAACTGAGGGCTTCCCTGGGGGTCCAGTGGGTAAGGACACCGCCTTGCAGTGCAAGGGGCGCCGGTTCGAGCCCTGGCCTGGGAAGATCCCACGTGCCACGGAGCGGCTGGACTGATGTGTCCAATTACCGAGCCAGAGCTCTGGAGCGCATGCGCCCAGAGCCGGTGCTCTGCAGCGACAGACGCCACCACGATGGGAGGCCCACAGGAGCCAAAGAACAAAGACGGATGAACAGAGAGAAACAAAAGACCAAGCTCCCCTCCCTCCCCAACCCGACCCCCGCCCAAAAATAAAAAAATAAATCTTTAAAAAAAAAAAAAAAAAAACCCAACTGAATCTTTATTTTTCTTTTACAACCTGATCAAACATCTAAAAGATTTATGATTTGTGTAACTACTAATAATTAGATTGGGAAGGGGAAGGTTAAAACTGCAACTACTTAAATCGTCACACATAAAACTATTATAAACATCTCTTCACAGCAAATCATATTTCCTAAACACTTAAGTACCTAAGCAAGGAGAGAAAAATATGGAATAAGTATTTTCAAAATGTACTTCAAAGTTTAAGATGAAACAATCTGGAATTCAATTTCTTGTTAAAAAAAAAAAAAAGACATCTGACTGTTCTTCAAAGCTACATGATACTTTAATCCAAGTTGTAACATGAACACATTCTATGATTTAATTCAAACAAACCTCTTTCAAGATAACCCCCTTAATGGTATACTTTACTTACATTCTTCCTACACCTTCATACATGTTAGTCTCATCTACCAAAGTCATAATCTCTGTGTCTGTAAGATGTGCATGCTTTTTCGTTCTGTTTAGCTGTTCAATCTGTACGTCTGCAAGCTTCACCTTCTGTTGAGTGTCAATAACTTTGGCTTGAAGCTCTGTGAACGCCTAAAAAGAAATGTCCTTGATTTAGCAGGTGCAAAATTTTACAGGAAGTATTTAAATCAAATCTAAATATATATACATATAATTTTTATAACTTTTTTACCTCTTTTTTTTTTATTGGTCCTTCATTTATTTATTTTCATTCATCTTAATCCTTTGGCCTCTGTGGGCCTCCCATTGCCCGAGAGGCCCTGGTGGCCTCTCTTGTTGCAAAGCACCAGCTCTGGGTACATGCGCTCCAGAGCGCTGGCTCATAATTGGACACACCAGTCCAGCTGCTCCATAGCATATGGGACCTTCCCGTGCCAGTGATCAAACCAGCGCCCCTTGCACTGCAAGGCGGACTCTTTACCCACTGGACCACCAGGGAAGCCCTCTAAATATATTAAAATAAAACCTACTACGGAGACAAAGCTGTGAAATTTATCACAGCAAACATCAATAAAAGTCAATGTAACTGTAAACAATCAAAGTCACTCTGATAAATAGTTGAACCTTGAACAACTCAGTGATTAGGGGCAGTGACCCTCTGAGCAGTTGAAAATCCAAGTATAATTTATAGTTGGCCCTCCATAAAGCAGTTCCTCTGTATTCTTGGTTCTACATCTGTGTAGTACTATAAGATTGGGAAGGGAAGGTTAAAACTGCAACTACTTAAATCCACACATAAAACTATTATAAACATCTCTTCACAGCAAATCATATTTCCTAAACACTTAAGTACCTAAGCAAGGAGAGAAAAATATGGAATAAGTATTTTCAAAATGTACTTCAAAGTTTAAGATGAAACAATCTGGAATTCAATTTCTTGTTAAAAAAAAAAGACATCTGACTGTTCTTCAAAGCTACATGATACTTTAATCCAAGTTGTAACATGAACACATTCTATGATTTAATTCAAACAAACCTCTTTCAAGATAACCCCCTTAATGGTATACTTTACTTACATTCTTCCTACACCTTCATACATGTTAGTCTCATCTACCAAAGTCATAATCTCTGTGTCTGTAAGATGTGCATGCTTTTTCGTTCTGTTTAGCTGTTCAATCTGTACGTCTGCAAGCTTCACCTTCTGTTGAGTGTCAATAACTTTGGCTTGAAGCTCTGTGAACGCCTAAAAAGAAATGTCCTTGATTTAGCAGGTGCAAAATTTTACAGGAAGTATTTAAATCAAATCTAAATATATATACATATAATTTTTATAACTTTTTTACCTCTTTTTTTTTTATTGGTCCTTCATTTATTTATTTTCATTCATCTTAATCCTTTGGCCTCTGTGGGCCTCCCATTGCCCGAGAGGCCCTGGTGGCCTCTCTTGTTGCAAAGCACCAGCTCTGGGTACATGCGCTCCAGAGCGCTGGCTCATAATTGGACACACCAGTCCAGCTGCTCCATAGCATATGGGACCTTCCCGTGCCAGTGATCAAACCAGCGCCCCTTGCACTGCAAGGCGGACTCTTTACCCACTGGACCACCAGGGAAGCCCTCTAAATATATTAAAATAAAACCTACTACGGAGACAAAGCTGTGAAATTTATCACAGCAAACATCAATAAAAGTCAATGTAACTGTAAACAATCAAAGTCACTCTGATAAATAGTTGAACCTTGAACAACTCAGTGATTAGGGGCAGTGACCCTCTGAGCAGTTGAAAATCCAAGTATAATTTATAGTTGGCCCTCCATAAAGCAGTTCCTCTGTATTCTTGGTTCTACATCTGTGGAGCAACCAACTACATATCACCTAGTACTCTAGTATTTACTATTTAAAAAGATCTGTGTACAACTGGATCCCTGCAGTTTAAACCAATGCTGTTTAAGAGTTAACTGTACTGAATTTACCCAGTCCTCAGAAGATGCAATCTATCTGAAGAAGCAGAACAAAGGCACAGTAAATAATAACCATATCAAGTAGCAGGTACCCAGGGAGTAATGAAAGCACTAAATGTAACAGAGGATGAAACCCATAGGTTCAAAACAAGAACCATAAATGCAACAACTCACTGCATCTGTATTACTCAACTAGGTTTAAAGCACCTTCCCCTGTTTGTTTGAAATATTAACATGTGAACATTAATATGAGAATAGACATATATAATAAATGTCTCATTTACTCTTTTCAATAATTCTGAGTTAAGGATGGCAGTTTCGGGCTTCCCCTGGTGGTCCAGTGGGTAAGGACACCGCCTTGCCGTGCAAGGGGCGCCAGTTCGAGCCCTGGCCTGGGAAGATCCCACGTGCCGCGGAGCGGCTGGACCTATGTGTCCGAGCCGGTGCTCAGTAACGACAGATGCCACCGCGATGGGAGGCCCACAGGAGCCAAGGAACAAAGACGGATGAAAACAGACAAATGAAAGACCAACAGAAGTGGCCTGCCTACTCCCCTCCCTTCCCAGCCCAAACCCCGCCCAAAAATAAATAAATAAATCTTTAAAAAAAAAAAAAAAAAGGATGGCAGTTTCACCACCACAGTTTACAAATTAACTAAACTAAATATAACTAAACATATTTAACTATATTTTAAAGATATATAAAAGACTCGCATAAGGCTTAACAACTACTCGGTTTGGAAAAACAAGTATTTAAATCCGTATCTTCTGACCTCTAGTTAAGGAGTCTTTCTAACTCTACTATCCATAATAATATTCAGAAAATGAATATTTTAAGAGAAAGACAAAAAAGCGTTGATAGAAGAATTGCACCATAATCTTCATATGCACATACCAAGCCAAATGTGACCCCTGAGTATCCTTAACTCAAAGGCAAAAGGTTCTTCCATACTTCTGAAGTGCCTAGAATGATGCCCATTGCTTCAATTGTGTCCAACCCTGTGGACTATGGCCCACCAGGTTTCTTCTATCCATAGTGATTCTCCAGGCAAAAATACTGGAGTGGGTTGCCAGTTTCTTTTCCAAGGACTTTCACATGCTGCCAAACTTATTATTAATGACATCTGTGGCTGCAATACACGGTAAAAGCTAATATCTAATTCTTACTCTATGTTCTCACCTAGTAAGGTTTCAAAGGATTTATTTGAGGGGAGAGGAGCTGCTTAAAGTTTTCTGTTAGCCTCTACTCCTCCCCGACCCCCCCAAAATTATAAAAATATCAGAAGATCTTGAAACAAGTTCCTTTTTCGATTTCAGTGGTTGCCTAAACTATCCAATTTAAGTCTGTTAGGATTTTCTTAGTTTGCATTTATGGTCCACAGGTTTCCCAGCAACAGATTCAAGTAACACTGAGGGGTAAGTCTGTTCACAGCGGTATTCTATTGTCAGTGCTCACTAAACCCTAACTTAAATTTGAACTTTTAACAGAAAAAACGGTAGACTTTTAAAACACTTTAAGACACAGTTTCCGAAGAAAGCTAGTACATGGTTAAAGCTGACATAATACAGTAAGAACTAAAGATCAAGTTTCAAACAAAATGCAAGACACACACATAAATCTTCAGAGCAATAATAAACAGCTTCATTTATTAGCTGGAAATGTAACTTCAGCTGTGTTATTTCTTATACAAAGGTTGATCAGAAGGCAGTCTTAGGTAAAATTTGCTCTTCTAACGAAACTAAACTGTGGTCAAAAGGTGGGAAGTGGGCCAGAAGACGCTGGATTCTAGAACCAAGCTCGGACTAAGTCTTCTCTGAAATTGTTTCCTTTTCTAGAAAAGTACAGGTTTAAAGTATATTAAGTCTAGGCTCCTTTCCAATCCCCATTTTCCCTCCCTTTCCAAAAAAAAAAAAAAAGATACGGTTTCGAATCTGTAGTGGTGTTAGAATCCTGACAACTCTTAGGTTGCAAAAACGTTTCCGAGTAACAATAAATTCATAGGTAATCTTTTGAAGTGAGAAACTCAATTCCTTCTGATACCGATTTCATCTGGAAAACTTTCCTGGACTTGTTTCTTTTTTGGTAAGCCTTCAAAAACGCCGTCTCAGGGGGAAGCCCTAAGACGAACATTGCTATAAGAATACCTGACGGAACGGTATGAAGCGACCTTACAGAGCACGGCTTAAAGAAGTGACCTAAAACCACAAAAGCAAATTACGATACACAATTATAGATGTCTCAGCTTGGGCAAACAGGCTCTAAATGGTGGCAGTTAAACAACAAAACTCTGTAAAAAATAAATTAAGAGGCTCTAGCTGGAAGCACTCACTTCAGACCTCACTATGGAACTGAGGACTCCAAGAGCAACGAAAGATCTCCGGAGCTCGGGACAAGGGAACAAAAAACAGCTGCGGCCCACGAAACTTAACCAGACCCAGCCAAATAGGCTCTTAATCCAAAGAGCCGCTCGTCCCCGACCTCAGCCTGAGGAGGCCGAGTCCCGCCTTAGAACTCTGGGAAATCATTCCCCATTTCCCTGGGGCCTCTTTCCCTCCGCAGCACTCGAGGTTCACTCAATAGTCTTGTCCACAGTCCCCTTAGCTTCCAAAGAAAAGTCTCTCCCTCCTCAAGACCCTCTTTTACCTTCTTCAACTCCAGATCCACGGGGGCCGCCATCTTGCTTCGCTCCTGCGCCTGCGCAGTGGGAGAAAACCGGAAAGTGTGGGGGAAGGGCGCGCCTAGAAGCGTTGCTAGCCCTCTTCCTCTGCGCCTGCGCATGAATCAGACCGCGAGGCTTCCTATCTTCCCGAACGCTATTCATTCCTCAAAATCACCCCAATTCCGATTCAGTTAGGCTGCTGTAATTCTCCACATCCTTCCAGACACAGCACAACGCTCAGATTTTATGTGTGGTGTTTCCTTTTCTAGAAAAGTACAGGTTTAAAGTATATTAAGTCTAGGCTCCTTTCCAATCCCCATTTTCCCTCCCTTTCCAAAAAAAAAAAAGATACGGTTTCGAATCTGTAGTGGTGTTAGAATCCTGACAACTCTTAGGTTGCAAAACGTTTCCGAGTAACAATAAATTCATAGGTAATCTTTTGAAGTGAGAAACTCAATTCCTTCTGATACCGATTTCATCTGGAAAACTTTCCTGGACTTGTTTCTTTTTTGGTAAGCCTTCAAAAACGCCGTCTCAGGGGGAAGCCCTAAGACGAACATTGCTATAAGAATACCTGACGGAACGGTATGAAGCGACCTTACAGAGCACGGCTTAAAGAAGTGACCTAAAACCACAAAAGCAAATTACGATACACAATTATAGATGTCTCAGCTTGGGCAAACAGGCTCTAAATGGTGGCAGTTAAACAACAAAACTCTGTAAAAAATAAATTAAGAGGCTCTAGCTGGAAGCACTCACTTCAGACCTCACTATGGAACTGAGGACTCCAAGAGCAACGAAAGATCTCCGGAGCTCGGGACAAGGGAACAAAAAACAGCTGCGGCCCACGAAACTTAACCAGACCCAGCCAAATAGGCTCTTAATCCAAAGAGCCGCTCGTCCCCGACCTCAGCCTGAGGAGGCCGAGTCCCGCCTTAGAACTCTGGGAAATCATTCCCCATTTCCCTGGGGCCTCTTTCCCTCCGCAGCACTCGAGGTTCACTCAATAGTCTTGTCCACAGTCCCCTTAGCTTCCAAAGAAAAGCTTCTGCCTGCTCAAGACCCTCTTTTACCTTCTTCAACTCCAGATCCACGGGGGCCGCCATCTTGCTTCGCTCCTGCGCCTGCGCAGTGGGAGAAAACCGGAAAGTGTGGGGGAAGGGCGCGCCTAGAAGCGTTGCTAGCCCTCTTCCTCTGCGCCTGCGCATGAATCAGACCGCGAGGCTTCCTATCTTCCCGAACGCTATTCATTCCTCAAAATCACCCCAATTCCGATTCAGTTAGGCTGCTGTAATTCTCCACATCCTTCCAGACACAGCACAACGCTCAGATTTTATGTGTGGTGTTAAGCATTTCGACAAATAGCTTAGTTTGTGCTGTTAAATTGAGATGTACGTAGATCAGGCTAAAACATCGTAAGTCATTCATTCATGCCTTCAGCGAGTCCCTGCGCTGTCAGGGATGAGATAGAATCAGCCTGAATTTAAGGCACGGCAGCGTGGAGAAGACCAGAAGGCTAACTGAAGCGTTTTCCCAAAGAATTTATTTCAACGGACTGCTCCTGGAAGATCTGGAAGCAGCGGTTCTCACCGGAGGCCAAATTACTTCGTTTAAAAAAAGAAAAAACAGATTCTCTGATCTTGATCCCAAACTTACTTAAAATCTTTAATATAGAGCAGAGAAATACGCAGTTTTGTAGACTCTCCTCATGATCTGGTGCAAGCGGTTCGCAAACCACATTTTGAGAATCTGCTGTAAAATACCTGGCATTTGAGCCAGAAGGATGACTAGAAGGCTTGACATTAAAAGAATGGATATCTTACCTACTCTAAAAACCTGTTAGGGAGACGAAATAGGGGATTTGGCACTAAATAAATCTGTATTCAATATTTGGTCTATCATGAGCCTGGATATGTCTGATTCCATTTACTAGTTGTGTAGCAATAGAATCTGTCTCCTCCTTTAATATGAGAATAACAGTATTGATGTAACAGAGTTATTCTGAGGAATAAATAAGATCAGGATGGAAAGCTCCAAGCATAGCATAATGCACACAGTAGGTGTACAATAAATAGCTCTAATTACATTCATGTAGTTAGCAATGGTATATTTTTCAAGGTTCAGCAAACAGGCACACAATAATATGTATCCTCCTTTATGTATTTTTTTAACATCACTCATCACACCATAAATAATCTCTCGTCAGACTCTCAAGACTACTGCTGTTCCTTTTTCAAGGGGCATGATAATCTCTATTTTAAATTTTTCTTTTCTTGTTAGCAATCCAAGTATCCATCACTGAATAAACAGATAAATGAAATGTGGTAAGGACATTATGCTAAGTGAAATAAACCAGTCACAAAAAGATAAACACTAAATAATTCCTTTTACATGAGGGACTTGGCGGTGGTGTTGTCTGACTCTTGCAACCCATGGACTAAAGCCTTCCAGGTATCTCTGTCCGTGAGATTTCCCAGGCAAGAATACCAGAGTGGGTTGCCATTTTCTTCTCCAATATGAGAGACTTAGAGTAAACAAAATCATAAATACAGAAAATAGAATGGTATTGCCAACAGTAAGGGGGAGGAACAGGAATTCTTAAAAATGTATTAGATGTATGTGTGTGTGTATTGCTGGGTCTTCATTGATGCATAGGCTACTCTCCAGTTGGAATACATGGGCTTCTCATTGTAGTGGCTTCTTTGTTGTAGAACATGGCCTCTAGGGCATGAGGGCTTTAGCAGTTGGGCTCCCCGGCTCTAGATAGAGCATAGGTGCAATAGTGTGGTCCACAGGCTTAGTCACTCTGTGAGCAGGTGGAATCTTCCCAGATCAGGGATTGAACCCATGTCTCCTGGGTTGGCAGGTGGATTATTTACCACTGAGCCACCAGGTAAGTCTGGGAATTCATGTTTAATAGGTGTAGAGTCAGTTTTACAAGACAAAAAGAGTTCTGGACTTGGATGGTGGTGAGAGTACCATAACATTGTGAATGTATTTAATAAAGCTGAACTGTCCACTTAAAAATCACTACAATAGGACTTCCCTGGTGGTCCAGTGGATAAAGAGTCCGCCTTGCAGTGCCAGGGGCACGGATTCGATCCCTGGCACGGGGAGACCCCACATGCCGCGGAGCGGCTAGACCAGTGCGTACAATTACAAGCCAACGCTCTGGAGCACATGCGCCCAGATCCTGGACTCTGCAGCAAGAGAGGCCACTGCAATGGGACGTTCACACAGGCCAAAGAATAAAGATGGATGAAAATAAATGAATAAATAAAAGAGGCCAAAATTTAAAAAATAAAAAAAGACAGTGACATCAGAGAGTTGTGCAGGGGACCAGATCATGAAAGACCTTTAAGCTACAGTGAAGGATCAGAATGTAATTCTAACTGTGATTAGAAGCCAGTGGATAATTTCAAACAGGATCTAAAAATGTATGATTCTATTTTAAACTGTGGGGTTAGAAGCCAGGAATTTACAGAGGGATTGGCGGGGGCTCTTGCAACCCATGGACTAAAGCCTTCCAGGTATCTCTGTCCGTGAGATTTCCCAGGCAAGAATACCAGAGTGGGTTGCCATTTTCTTCTCCAATATGAGAGACTTAGAGTAAACAAAATCATAAATACAGAAAATAGAATGGTATTGCCAACAGTAAGGGGAGGAACAGGAAATTCTTAAAAATGTATTAGATGTATGTGTGTGTGTATTGCTGGGTCTTCATTGATGCATAGGCTACTCTCCAGTTGGAATACATGGGCTTCTCATTGTAGTGGCTTCTTTGTTGTAGAACATGGCCTCTAGGGCATGAGGGCTTTAGCAGTTGGGCTCCCCGGCTCTAGATAGAGCATAGGTGCAATAGTGTGGTCCACAGGCTTAGTCACTCTGTGAGCAGGTGGAATCTTCCCAGATCAGGGATTGAACCCATGTCTCCTGGGTTGGCAGGTGGATTATTTACCACTGAGCCACCAGGTAAGTCTGGGAATTCATGTTTAATAGGTGTAGAGTCAGTTTTACAAGACAAAAAGAGTTCTGGACTTGGATGGTGGTGAGAGTACCATAACATTGTGAATGTATTTAATAAAGCTGAACTGTCCACTTAAAAATCACTACAATAGGACTTCCCTGGTGGTCCAGTGGATAAAGAGTCCGCCTTGCAGTGCCAGGGGCACGGATTCGATCCCTGGCACGGGGAGACCCCACATGCCGCGGAGCGGCTAGACCAGTGCGTACAATTACAAGCCAACGCTCTGGAGCACATGCGCCCAGATCCTGGACTCTGCAGCAAGAGAGGCCACTGCAATGGGACGTTCACACAGGCCAAAGAATAAAGATGGATGAAAATAAATGAATAAATAAAAGAGGCCAAAATTTAAAAAATAAAAAAAGACAGTGACATCAGAGAGTTGTGCAGGGGACCAGATCATGAAAGACCTTTAAGCTACAGTGAAGGATCAGAATGTAATTCTAACTGTGATTAGAAGCCAGTGGATAATTTCAAACAGGGGACTGGTATGATCTAAAGAGATTGATATGATTCTATTTTAAGGAGACCACTGTGGGTTCTAGGTGAAGAACGGACTGGAAGGAGCAAGGGTGGAAGCAAAGAAACCAGTGAGGAGGCTCCTGTAGTAGTACAGGAGATAGATGCTAATGGTCTGGGTGGGGATGGTGATGATGGAGATAGACAGGAGGAGATGGATTCAGGTAGAGGTTACTGAACTTAATCAAGGGATGAACTGGGGGAGGGGCAACAATGAAACAAAGAGAGGAATCAAAGACGATGTGTAATCTACAAATGAATATTCTGAGTAAAGGAAACCAGAAGAGAAAGAGCAATATGCTGTATGATTCCATGTCTAAAGTTCTAGAATATGCAAGCAAATCTAAAGAGATAGAAAGAAGACCAGTGGTTGCCAGATAGATTGGGAGTAGTGAAAACTAAGGAGGAGACAGAAGGAAGGGATTACAAAGGAGCCTTAGATATCTTTTGTGATGATGGAGATATTTATCATCTTAATTATGAAGATGGTTTCCTAGGTGAGAACTTGTCAAAGTGTACACTTAAATATATTCAGTTTATGAAATGTCAATTATACCTCAATCAAGTTGTTTTAAAAGAAAACAAAGATTTCTAGGTTTTTGAGCTGAGCAAACTATTAAAAGTTGGATGATGATGTCTTTTACTGAGAAAAGAAAGTTAATCCTTATGATATAGTTAGTCTATAAGCAGTCTCAAAGCTACTCTATGGGAATAATGAGAATAATCTTTCCCCCAGTGAATAAACTATATTAGTTAGAGATAGGTTCAGCTGCTATAATAGAGATCCAAACCAGCAATGGCTAAAACAAGATAGAGGTTTATTTTTCTCCATCACAATTATCCAGGCAGAACAGTGTAGGGTAAGTATGTGAGTTCTATAATGACACAGTTCCCAGGCTTCTTCTATCTTATCCCTGTGATCCAAGATGACTCATCACCATGATGTTCATAGCTTAGCTAGAAGGAGCGGGGAAAGGACCTGGGGGTGGGGAGTGGGAGACATTCACTCTGTCCCTTTAAAGGCATATCCTAGAAATAAAAATGTGGCTCTGTTCATGTCACATTAGCCCAGAAAGAATCATATGACCATTCCTGGAAACAAGAAAAACTGGGAAATATAGTTATTATTGTGGGCAACTACATGACCCCCTGAACACCAGGAATTATATTATTAGAAAGAGGAATCAAAGAGCAATACTGGGTTAAAATTAGCAGTTTCTTATATCAGAGCTTTTCAGCTTTCAGAACCATTTCTTGTTCATCAAGTTATTTGATCTTAACAATTTTGTAAGATGGAGAGACTCTCAAGGGTTCATTCCATTTGAAAGTTTAGCAGAATGGTTAAGCATATAGACTTTGAATCTGATCTCCTCATTTCAAATTCTGTTTCTACTGTTAATTAGCTGTGAGATCCAAAGAAAATGACTTAATCTCTGAGGACTCTGTCTCTTCAACTGTAAATTAGAGATAATAGTACCCATCTCATAGGTTGTTATCAGGATTAAATGAGATAATGCATGCAAAGTTCCTAATTTACACTAGCTACTATCATGTGTTAAGTATTACAAATCTACAGATGAATAAAAGAACAGTTCACAGTACAATGGTGGGGGGTCATAGATAAACAGAAAGCTATAAAAGAATATGAAAATTCTGCTGTAGAAGAAGTGACACCAGGAGCTGGAAGAACAGAGAGGAGGGGCTACTGACCCAGGAGTCTTGCAGTAAAAAGTAAGAGTTTGCGCAAAGAAAGAAGAAACGATACTCCTAGAAGAGACTAAAACACCAAGGCAAGAGTCTGGTGTCTTTGGGAAAATACAAATTGTTTGGTATGGCTGAAGCACAGAAGCATGTTAAACACTGAGAGAAAAGGACAAAGAGATGAGGAACAACAGGGGAGAGCCTTTCACGTCAAACTCATTGAGTGCAATGGTCGTTGAAAGCAATGGAGGGTTTTAAGCAAGGGAGTGACTGGCCATAATTACACTTCCACAAAGTGTGGTGCCTGCTTTAGGTGGAGTGATTCCCAGAAGGCAGAAGATGAGAAACCAGATCAGAACTGGGGCAGCCATCCAGAGAGCAAGGGGCCAAAACTAATACAGTGGAAGTGAGGAGAGCCCTAGGGTTCATCTGCTTTTTAAAATTCCTTTCCTGTCCCAAGCAAGTGAAAGCCCTAGAAATAAAAATGTGGCTCTGTTCATGTCACATTAGCCCAGAAAGAATCATATGACCATTCCTGGAAACAAGAAAACTGGGAAATATAGTTATTATTGTGGCAACTACATGACCCCCTGAACACCAGGAATTATATTATTAGAAAGAGGAATCAAAGAGCAATACTGGGTTAAAATTAGCAGTTTCTTATATCAGAGCTTTTCAGCTTTCAGAACCATTTCTTGTTCATCAAGTTATTTGATCTTAACAATTTTGTAAGATGGAGAGACTCTCAAGGGTTCATTCCATTTGAAAGTTTAGCAGAATGGTTAAGCATATAGACTTTGAATCTGATCTCCTCATTTCAAATTCTGTTTCTACTGTTAATTAGCTGTGAGATCCAAAGAAAATGACTTAATCTCTGAGGACTCTGTCTCTTCAACTGTAAATTAGAGATAATAGTACCCATCTCATAGGTTGTTATCAGGATTAAATGAGATAATGCATGCAAAGTTCCTAATTTACACTAGCTACTATCATGTGTTAAGTATTACAAATCTACAGATGAATAAAAGAACAGTTCACAGTACAATGGTGGGGGGTCATAGATAAACAGAAAGCTATAAAAGAATATGAAAATTCTGCTGTAGAAGAAGTGACACCAGGAGCTGGAAGAACAGAGAGGAGGGGCTACTGACCCAGGAGTCTTGCAGTAAAAAGTAAGAGTTTGCGCAAAGAAAGAAGAAACGATACTCCTAGAAGAGACTAAAACACCAAGGCAAGAGTCTGGTGTCTTTGGGAAAATACAAATTGTTTGGTATGGCTGAAGCACAGAAGCATGTTAAACACTGAGAGAAAAGGACAAAGAGATGAGGAACAACAGGGGAGAGCCTTTCACGTCAAACTCATTGAGTGCAATGGTCGTTGAAAGCAATGGAGGGTTTTAAGCAAGGGAGTGACTGGCCATAATTACACTTCCACAAAGTGTGGTGCCTGCTTTAGGTGGAGTGATTCCCAGAAGGCAGAAGATGAGAAACCAGATCAGAACTGGGGCAGCCATCCAGAGAGCAAGGGGCCAAAACTAATACAGTGGAAGTGAGGAGAGCCCTAGGGTTCATCTGCTTTTTAAAATTCCTTTCCTGTCCCAAGCAAGTTCTCTCTTAACCCTGCCTTATCTCAGCTGCTTTCACATCAATTTACTACACAAACATCCTCTTTGATAACATTTCTACATACAGGTGATCAACCATCATGGTTTTCCCAAGACTATTTCCAATTTTTTGCACCAAAAGCCCTGTGATCTAGGAAACCCCTCAGTACTGGGCAGTCCAGGACAGTTACTCAGCCAACCTATAGAGTTTTACAGAGATGCAGTTAAATGGTTCAAAGAAAAATTCTGGACCCAGATTGCCGGGATTCAAATCCTAGCCCCAAATAAATTATGCACAGGGGTCTTCCTAGGAATAGGGTGGGATGGGGTGGGCCATTTATATGGCTTATATGGTTCTGTGAGAGCTTTGGGGACAAGAATAGGAAGTGATCCTTCTCAAGTGATACATTTGCCAAGAAACTGAAGTAGCTCTTCCAGCTGACCAAGTAAGGTTTAAGGCTGGGACGTTCCTTGGAGGGAAAAGGGAGCTTTAGCTGTGCCTATCAGATGAAACAGTCACTGTAAACTATAAGGAGAGGAAGTGAGTTGTCCTAAGGAGGAACAGTCAGAGGCTTTTCCCAGGCACATTGCCACATTTGATTCAAACTGTTTGTGAAAAGTCCAAAGAAAGTGGGTATTTTCAATCAATCTGATGATTTAACCTTGCCTCAGAGACGAAACTGGGTAACAGAGCATAACAAAGACTGAGGTATTTATCCCATTGCTCAGCAGAGAAAGTGAGGGTGTGGGGCCTGCCAGAGGTGAGAGCCAAGAATAAGCGACTCAAGAATAGGGAAGCAATAAAATCAGGAAAATCAAAAGCTTAGTGGAGAATCCATGTTTCTATCACCCGACTCACTCCAAACGGAAAATGTTCATTGTCCTTTAAAACAGGAAGAAGCATACAATGGAGTTGGGTTGAAATCTGGACAAAACTCCACATGCAGTTTTTAAATAGGCACCAAAAAGCATCAACACAGAAGAATGTTTTTCTGCCCTCAGAGCTGTTCCTAGGACAGGGTGACTAAAGCTTTCCCCCAGAGCACTCACATTTAGCAGCTCCAAACTTTTTAAATACAGATTTTAAAACTGAAAGAAGCTTAAAATTTTAATATTTTTATTTTAGAAAGAAGAACATGAGTAAGTACAGCACTCATGTAGCAGGAGACACTTGAAACAGGCGCTATACATCATCCTCCTTGTTTCTAACTCTCATATGCAGCCATAAGCAACTCCAGGCTTGCATATGACCAATTTTAGCCTCCAAAGGGAAAGAGACAAGGCCTCTTTCTTTCGTTTCCAAAAAGAGTCTCAGAATTGGATTTCGTGGGCCAAGGTTGGATCATAAGCCCATCTTTGAAACAATCATATCAGCCAGAGACATGGGTCTGATTGGCAAAGTGCAGGTCATACAGTCACTTCTGAAAGTTTAGGGATATGTCCCCACCCAAACAGCACATGGACTGAGAATGGTAGAAAAGTGTCTTCTGTACCAAAAAGTAAGGTGTAACTATTAAAGAAAAAAGTGATGATGTCACAAATAGAAAAATAAAATAAAATAAAGCTGGTGTCCACTATTCTTTGGTGGCCAAAATTTCAATTTTTTCCATCAGCTCTCCTCATCAGTAGGTCAATTCCATTTCGGTAGATACATGAATTTCAAGACAGTGAACTTCCATTCTTCCTGAGATAGTGGAGGTCAGGGACTTTAAGGAAAAAGCCTTGTTTGCAAGGGAGTCCTTAGATCATTGGATATAGAGGGTCATCCAGGGGCACTGAATCTAAAACTTAGTGTCCTTTGGCTTTTCTAGCTCAGAGACACTAAGGCCTGTCTCTTTGTTTCAATAAGGATAAATTGTAGCAGCCACTGTTGATGGGGATGTGGACATTACCACTTCCTTTTGTCCCCTCAGCTAAGGTCAGCTTGGGCTTGGGAAGATGGCAAAGGGTAGCTGGCTGTGGGTGAGTGACCTCATAGGTCTTGGTCTTTCTAACCACAGGGATTAGAAGAATACATAAGAAGTCCCTAACAGGAATATTTATCCCAAAATATCAGTATCTGAGGACAGAGAGTCACAATAGAATCAGGAGGCAAATTGCAATGGATCCTAATTAGTCCATCCATTTGTCACATACTTATTTCTATCGTGTTCTGCCAGCTGGAGTTTAGTATAAAATTCCCACCTGACTTCCCTGGTGGTCCAGTGGTTAAGACTCTGCCTACTAGAGTAGGGGGCGCAGGTTCAATCCCTGGTCTGAGAACATTCCACTTGTGACAGGCCCAAAAAGCAAAGTCCCACCTGTTTCTAACTCTCATATGCAGCCATAAGCAACTCCAGGCTTGCATATGACCAATTTTAGCCTCCAAAGGGAAAGAGACAAGGCCTCTTTCTTTCGTTTCCAAAAAGAGTCTCAGAATTGGATTTCGTGGGCCAAGGTTGGATCATAAGCCCATCTTTGAAACAATCATATCAGCCAGAGACATGGGTCTGATTGGCAAAGTGCAGGTCATACAGTCACTTCTGAAAGTTTAGGATATGTCCCCACCCAAACAGCACATGGACTGAGAATGGTAGAAAAGTGTCTTCTGTACCAAAAAGTAAGGTGTAACTATTAAAGAAAAAAGTGATGATGTCACAAATAGAAAAATAAAATAAAATAAAGCTGGTGTCCACTATTCTTTGGTGGCCAAAATTTCAATTTTTTCCATCAGCTCTCCTCATCAGTAGGTCAATTCCATTTCGGTAGATACATGAATTTCAAGACAGTGAACTTCCATTCTTCCTGAGATAGTGGAGGTCAGGGACTTTAAGGAAAAAGCCTTGTTTGCAAGGGAGTCCTTAGATCATTGGATATAGAGGGTCATCCAGGGGCACTGAATCTAAAACTTAGTGTCCTTTGGCTTTTCTAGCTCAGAGACACTAAGGCCTGTCTCTTTGTTTCAATAAGGATAAATTGTAGCAGCCACTGTTGATGGGGATGTGGACATTACCACTTCCTTTTGTCCCCTCAGCTAAGGTCAGCTTGGGCTTGGGAAGATGGCAAAGGGTAGCTGGCTGTGGGTGAGTGACCTCATAGGTCTTGGTCTTTCTAACCACAGGGATTAGAAGAATACATAAGAAGTCCCTAACAGGAATATTTATCCCAAAATATCAGTATCTGAGGACAGAGAGTCACAATAGAATCAGGAGGCAAATTGCAATGGATCCTAATTAGTCCATCCATTTGTCACATACTTATTTCTATCGTGTTCTGCCAGCTGGAGTTTAGTATAAAATTCCCACCTGACTTCCCTGGTGGTCCAGTGGTTAAGACTCTGCCTACTAGAGTAGGGGGCGCAGGTTCAATCCCTGGTCTGAGAACATTCCACTTGTGACAGGGCAATTAAGCCAAAGTACCGCAACTACTGAAGCCCACAAGCCCTAGCACATATACTCTGGCAACAAGAGCAGCTGCCACAATGTGAAACCCGTGCACCACAACTAAAGAGTAGCCCCTGCTCATCACAACTAGAGAAAACCACACACAGCAATGAAGACTCAGCCCAGCCAAGAATAAGTAAATAAAAAAATTTTTTTTAATTTCCCTAAAAGAATTCTAGACTCAGAGAGTTGAAAGGGATCTTTGAATTCTTCTATTCCATGCTTTCATTTTGTAGTTGAAAATATACAGAAATACACAGAAAAGCATAATGTAGAAATGTAGAAAATGAGATTCACAAAGGAGAAGCATCTTGTCCAGAACGTAGCAAATTGGTATCCAAGCTAAGACTAGGGCCCAGGAGTCTTGGATTCCCTTCCAGAGTTCCTGCTGTGTCACCCTGTGGCCTCTCTTGGGTGGATCCTGACAAGACTATATTAAGTCTCTTCTCATCTTGGGCATCTTTCTCTGATTTTGGTATTAGTTCTGAAGGCTGATGGGATTGTAGTTCTTACTTCTGTCTACCTTCTGGTGAGGATAAAAGGTTTATGCAAGTTTCCTGATTTGAAAGGGCTGGCTGTGGGAGAAAATTGTCTTGCTGTGTTGGACAGGGCTGTGCTCAGTAAAACTCTAATCCAATTATCTGCTGTTGGGTGGGACTGTTAGTTGTTTGGCCTGAGGCAACTCAGTCCTAGCGTCTATAGGCTTCTATGGTTGGGTGACCTCCAAGAAGGCCCATGCCATGACACAGTTCCAAGTACTGTTGCTGTCAGTGCCCCCGTCCCTGTGGCAGACCACTGTTGAATCACACGTCCCCAGGAGACCTTCGAACAGTCACGGGTAGGTCTGGCTCAGTCTCTTGTGGGATCACTGCTCCTTTCCCCTGGGTCCATTTCACAGTGGCCTCTCCTTTGTCCTTGGATGTGAGACACCCCCTTTTGGTGAGTTGCAGTGTCTTCCTGCTGCTCTTTCTTCAGCTGCCAGCCGTGATCTCGGTCTTTTAAGTCTCAAACAGAAGAATTTGGAATCAAAAGTCTCCATTTTTCTTCAGAATATGGAACTCTTTTCTGTAGCTACTCACCCTTGATCTAGCCTCAATCCCAGGGCACAAAGAGAAGTTGAAATAAAAGAAGCTCTAGGCCTATGAAACATAAAAGAAACATGAACCTAACGTTATTTCAGATTTGAGAATTCTGGGGACACCATAAACACAGCCATGCTGAGTGACTTGCGGGATTTTAGGTCTCCAACTAGTGATCAAATCCGGACTCCCCGCAGTGGAAGGGCAGAATCCTAACCACTGGACTGTCAAGGAGTTTTTCAGGAAATCTTCAAAAGCACTGATACCTGGGCCCCTCTGTCTGGAAAGGTAGATTCAGTGGTTCTGTGCTACAGCCCAGAACACCTGCATGTTTTAGAAGTTTACCAGGCTTAGAAGCTGAGCTCTAGAAGATGATGTTAATGGAAATGCTTTTTTGGAAAGGAAAAAGAAAAATTAGCTCAGAACTTAGCAGTTTAAAGCCATTCTGATGTAAACACTTCAGGTGTTTATGACAAAGAGAAAATAAGAATTCCTGGAAAGGGGAGGAAGTTGAAACCCAAGAAGCCATAGAGGAAATGGTGGAATGAAGCAGGGTTGAGTGTCTGTTTTACTGCACAGTGACCACAGCTCATACCAGGCAGCTCCTACTCCAGACCTTGGTTCCTTAACTCTACCATCCAGTGACTTGGATTCTGAGAATCCCCAGTCCTCGGGGCACTAGAGCACTAGTGCAAATCAATCACTTCTTGGCATTTTTATAGTTTCTGAACAAAAAACTACTCATCTATTGGCTTTGTGCATCTGCTAACCCAAACTCTTGATCCACTCCCCACCCCCTTACCCTTTGGCAGCCACAAGTCTGTTCTCTCTGTCTATGCTGGCTCCAAAATTTAAAATAGCTGCTTCTGTTTTCCTCTCTCAGAGAACCTTAAACTTTTTCTTCATGGCATGTACCACACTTTTTCATAGTATATTTATTTGCATGATTTAAAAAATTTCCTTCATTTATTTATTTGGCTGCACTGGCTGTTAGTCGCGGCATGTGGGCTCTTCATTGCTGCAAGTGGAGTCTTCTAGTTGCAGAATGTGGGATCTAGTTCCCTGACCAGGGGTTGAACCTGCATCCTCTGCATTGGGAATGCAGAGTCTTAGTCATGAGGGAAGTCCTACGTGATTATTTTTAATCTCCACTTAAAAAAAAGAAGTAAGGGCTTCCCTGGTGGTCCAGCGAACTGGTAAGGACACCGCCTTGCAGTGCAAGGGGCGCCGGTTTGATCCCTGGCCTGGGGAGATCCCACATGCTGTGGAACGGCTGGACCCATGTGTCCAATTACCGAGCTGGAGCTCTGGAGTGCGTGTGCCCAGAGCTGGTGCTCTGCGACAACAGAGGCCACCGCGGTGGGAGGCCCACACGGGCCGAAGAACAAAGATGGATGAAACTACACAAATGAAAGACCAGTGGAAGTGGCCCACCCACCCCCCGCCCTCCCCACCCCCGCCTAAATAAATAAATGTTTAAAAAAAAAAAAAAAAAAGAATACTGGAGTGGGTTGCCATTTCCTTCTCCAGGGGATCTTTAAAAAAAAAAAAAGAAGTAATCTATGTAATAACCACGTATCAAATGAAAACTATATAAATCACATACCAGGAAAAGAAAATTAGCTTCATGCCCCTGACCCCCTGATTCTCAGCTCTTCTTGCCACAGGCAAATGTTATTATATTCTATAAAAATTCTATATAGCTGTGTGTATCCATGCAATTATTTGTTAAGTGGTTGTCTCCTCTATTAAATTGAGAGTATATACTGTATGGGGTCGCAAAGAGTCAGACACAACCGAGCACACACACAATGCCATATGGAGCCCTCTCTGTCCAGTCTCGTAGTGCTCCCTCCATCCCTCCTTCTAGACACCAGCCACACTGGACTTCCTTCATTCTTCCACACACTGTTTTGGTGCCAGGTCTTTGCATATGCTGTTCCATCTGCCTGTCAGCCATTTATCCTAAGCTTAACATTTTCTTTTCCAGCAAGACCTCTCTTGACCCTCTGAACCAGAATAGGTCACTATGTTGTGGGCTACCCATAGAAACCTGTCTTTCTCCTTTCCTAGCACTCATTACAGATGTAAATTCCCAAAGGGCCTTATTCAGCCATCTCCATATTTGACAATCATTTCTAGAATTCCTACTATGTGCTAGGTGTTGTTCTGGAGCCTGAGGGTACACTGGGAGGCGAGATAAGCCACAGACCCTACTAATGACCCTTACATTCTAGTGAGAGAGGTACACAGTAAACAAAGAAACCTGCCCTGTTCATTGCTGCATTTCCAGAACTGGACATTGTATATGCCCACACAGCAGATACTTAGGGAATGCTTGTTGAGGTGAAGGAACATGAAGTGGAAGTGAGTGGCAGCTGGCCTCAGGAAAAAGGCAAGTGTGGCCAGTGTCAGAGCCAACACGACTCACTACTGCAGGGCCATTTCATCTTGAAGATCCATCCAACTTACAGGAGGGACCAAAATGGCTTGGAGCCTACCCTCTCCTGTTGGTCTCCAAGAACATGACCTGGGGAGGGGAGAAAGTGGCTTCCCTTCACTTCTGTCTGCCCTGAACCTATGTAGGCTTGTAACAATGTAGATAAATGAATAGGCACAAGCCCCAGACTGACCAAATGATCTTATTCACTCCTGTGCTTTCCTGTGCCAGGACTGTCTAGCTGGTTGTCAAGCCCATTTCCTCTTTCTTATGGACACTAACCTAGACTACATTTTCCCAGTTCTCTTATAGTTAGATGTGACCACATGATGAGCTTTTGTCAGTGGAATGTGGACAGAAGTGATAGAAACTCCCAGGCATAATCTTCCATGTTCTTTCCACATCATAGTGACCTTGGAAGTCATGTATTAAAGATGGCAGAGACCTGAAATGAAAGGATTTATGTCCCTGAACTATTATTTGGAGACGAACTTCCCATTTATTAAGAACAACCATTTTGCTTATTTTTTTTTTCTTTTTTTTTTTTGGCCATGTTACATGGCATGCAGGATCTTAGTTTCTGACCAGGAATCGAACCCATGCTCTCTGCAATGGAAGAATGGTGCCTTAACCATTGGACCACCAAAGAAGTCACTAGAACACCCATTTTAGACTTGATCTGAGTGAGAAACAGACTATTTTCTTTTTAAATTTTTATTTTACTTTTTAATTTTACAGAGTTTTGTTGTTTACAGATATGTATGATCCCAGATTAGGAGAAATGGACTGTTGTGATGGACCACTGAGGCTGGATATTAACCTGTTAAGAGCTGCTGCCTTATCTTGCTCATATAGTTCCTTACTCTCTCCAGAATGATGATACTTCTCCAGCCCAGAGCCTCTCCTGGGCTCAAAATTCAGCTCTGCAACTATGCACCAGACATCCCTACTGACATTGTAGGATGTCAAATGTGATCAAACCTGGGCTTGCAATCTTTACTCCCAACCAGTTTTCCCTTCTCCAGTGTGGCCCATCTCAGTGGATGGCACCAGGCATACAAACCTAAAACTGAAAGTCACCCTTGACTCCATTTCCCTTTCTCTCATCCTCCACGTGCCTCATAAATAGCTCCTGCATTCATATACCTCCCTTCTTCTCCACTGCTTCCACCGTCAGATACCACTACATGGACACCGTAACAGCCACCACTAACAAGTCTCCCTACCCCACAGTCATCTCTCCCTCTCCCTACTCCAATATCCTAGTCCACTCTTCATATTATAGCCTGAGTCACCTACCCAAAAACAGACCCAATCACATCATCCCCTACCCACACTTACTTTTCGTCCTTTTTTTTTTTTTTTTTTTTACTTTTTGTCCATTTTTAATTGAAGTATAGTTGATTTACATTGTTTCAGGTATACAGCCAAGTGATTCAGTTATATTTAAATATGTATACACATATATAATATGATCTTTTTAAGATTCTTTTCCATTATAGGTGGTTATAAGATATTAAATATAGTTCCCTGTGCTACACAACAGCAGTTGTGTTCATCTATTCAGTTCCCTGTGTTCATCCACTGATATTTTATATATAGTATTATATATATGTTAATCCCAAACTTCTAATTTATCCCCACCCTTTTTCCCTTTGGTAAGTTTTCTATGCCTGTGAATCTTCATCCATTCATCTGTTGATGGATATTTAGGTTGCTTCCATGTATTGGCGATGGTGCATAGTGCTGCTCTGAACACTAGGGTTCAACACTTACTTTAAACCTTAAGATGGCTCCCCATCAGTTGGAGGATCTAATCCAAACTCGCTGGCACTGTCTTGAAGGCCCTGCATAATCTGACCAGGCTCCCCCTACCGCTTCACTCCTTCTGCTGACCCCAACCCAGCTGTCTACACTCCTGTCACAGCAAACTCATTTCAGTTCCTCATTCACATCACCCTCCTTCCACTCCCTCCCTGAGCCAACTGTTCCCTCTGCCTAGAATACACTTAACCCATTTCTTCCCCTGGGCCACAACATCTGATCATCTTTCAGGCCTCAGTGTGAATTTCATTTCCTCAGAAAGTGGCCTCCTTGACCCCAGGAGTAAGCTTAGCCACCTGGCACCTCCTGTGGCCAACATTTCTTTGGACATCTTTTAACTGAATGTCACCCTTGACTCCATTTCCCTTTCTCTCATCCTCCACGTGCCTCATAAATAGCTCCTGCATTCATATACCTCCCTTCTTCTCCACTGCTTCCACCGTCAGATACCACTACATGGACACCGTAACAGCCACCACTAACAAGTCTCCCTACCCCACAGTCATCTCTCCCTCTCCCTACTCCAATATCCTAGTCCACTCTTCATATTATAGCCTGAGTCACCTACCCAAAAACAGACCCAATCACATCATCCCCTACCCACACTTACTTTTCGTCCTTTTTTTTTTTTTTTTTTTTACTTTTTGTCCATTTTTAATTGAAGTATAGTTGATTTACATTGTTTCAGGTATACAGCCAAGTGATTCAGTTATATTTAAATATGTATACACATATATAATATGATCTTTTTAAGATTCTTTTCCATTATAGGTGGTTATAAGATATTAAATATAGTTCCCTGTGCTACACAACAGCAGTTGTGTTCATCTATTCAGTTCCCTGTGTTCATCCACTGATATTTTATATATAGTATTATATATATGTTAATCCCAAACTTCTAATTTATCCCCCCCCTTTATTCCCTTTGGTAAGTTTTCTATGCCTGTGAATCTTCATCCATTCATCTGTTGATGGATATTTAGGTTGCTTCCATGTATTGGCGATGGTGCATAGTGCTGCTCTGAACACTAGGGTTCAACACTTACTTTAAACCTTAAGATGGCTCCCCATCAGTTGGAGGATCTAATCCAAACTCGCTGGCACTGTCTTGAAGGCCCTGCATAATCTGACCAGGCTCCCCCTACCGCTTCACTCCTTCTGCTGACCCCAACCCAGCTGTCTACACTCCTGTCACAGCAAACTCATTTCAGTTCCTCATTCACATCACCCTCCCTTCCACTCCCTCCCTGAGCCAACTGTTCCCTCTGCCTAGAATACACTTAACCCATTTCTTCCCCTGGGCCACAACATCTGATCATCTTTCAGGCCTCAGTGTGAATTTCATTTCCTCAGAAAGTGGCCTCCTTGACCCCAGGAGTAAGCTTAGCCACCTGGCACCTCCTGTGGCCCATCACAACTCTCTTGACACTTGATTGGTGGGAATTATTTAATCATCCATCTTTCCTGTTAGAATGTAAATTCCTAGAGGGAAGGGCCTGGGTCCTGTTCCCTCTTGTATTCTTAGCTTCTAGGATAGAATACGAATCACTGTATAATGGCGAATGAACCCATGCTTTCAGTGGACTAACTCAGTAATTGTCAACTTAAAGTCACAGTTGGCCTCTCTCGGCAGCCTCTTTGGAGTATCAGCACTCTTTTACGATAGCAGTTAATTCTCAGAGTTTCTCTGTGATCTGAGTCAGCAGTGACAGGCCCTGATTTCTTAATGAGGAAACATAGCCCCACCGGAGCAGGTGATCTGCCCTAGGGAAACAGAGAGGTGAGGCAGTCATAGGGCTCCAGTTCTGACCACACCACCTCCACTTCCCCTCACTCCACTTTTCTTGTTTCTGAGCAGCAGGCGGAAATGGAATGACACACTGGGGGATTTCTTTCTTCCATTGCATTTTTCTGATGTGACTCCAGCCTGGGGGGTTGGGGGAGCACAGGCCAAAGTGGGAGGGAGGCGGCAGCAGGGAGGTTCGCTGCCACCGCATTCCTCAGCGGCCTCCGTTTGCATAGCTCTGAGAGAGAAGAAAGAAGTTACCAAGCTTTGGCAGACGTGCTGGGCATTCAGCTCCTGTTCTGGCAGCTGCAGAGCCTGGGCCCAAATACATGCTCTGCCAAGGCCGGGGACGCTGGCCCTCTCCGGGCCCAGGCTGCCAGGATGAAGGGAAGGAGGTCAGGGCCTCTGCCTAAGATAGGGGGATCACAGAAAGAGTCCCCTTCTTTCTGGCCAGTCTTGCAGCCTGTTGGCCAGAAGCCAGTAAGTGTGCGTGCATGGGGGAGGTGGGAGAATAATGTCAGGGCCTCAGGGCAAATCCTTCCAGGTTGGAAGGCTGGTGTGGGCACTGGAGAGCCTGGGGGGCTATCTCTGCCCATATACACCCTGGAGATACTGGAGAGGAAGCCCCTGGACAAATGTCGCCACCCAATTGCTAGAGCCACTGCCACCACATTCCAGAGAGGTCCACGAGTCACAGACCGTAGCTTGAGAAAGAACGCGAGGCCCTGCTCACCATGGAAACCAGACTCCCTAGGAAAAGGTCACATAGTTAATGTGACTGTCATCTGGACACCTTAAAAGAAGCCCTGTTCCTGCTTTTCCTGAGGACGTGCACCCATAAAGAAGGCCTGAGACAATGTGGGTAGCCACAGACCTATTTGCCCAGCTCCAGGCAGGCCCCAGTTGCAGTTTCCCCCCTCTCAGCAAAGCCCAGTGCCTTATAGACATCCATGCTGCATAGGCAGCCTGTATCCTATGGGCCAGCCCTGCAGGCATAGCCATGAGTCTGGCAAGGAAACTGCTAACAAGATCCACAAGGCTAAAAACCAACAGTCAGAGCTTGTCAATAGCTATCCTGGATTGAGTACTTACTTCATACCAAGTATTAATGACAAATGCTTTACATGCAACATAATTCTCACAAAAATTCTAATAGGAAAAGTGAAGCTTTATGCAACTAGAGATTATCATACTAAGTGAAATAAGTCAGAAAGAGAAAGATATCATATGATACCACTTTTAAGTGGAATCTAAAATATGCAAATGGACCTATCTATGAAACAGAAACAGAATCGCCCACATAGAGAACTGACTGGTGGTTGTCAAGGGAAAGGGGTTTGGAAGAGGTGTGGAGGGGAAGGTTGGGGTTAACAGAAGTAATCTTTTATATGTAGAATAGATAAACAATGAGGTCCTACTGTATAGCACAGAGAACTATATTCAATATCCTATGATAAACCATACAGAAAAGAATTTTAAAAATTAAAGCTCTGGGAGGTCAAATAAATTGTCCAAGATTATTATACAACCATAAAATGGCCTGGTCAGGATTTGAGGACTTCCCAGATACCTCATCGGTACAGAATCCACCTGCAACGCAGGAACCGTAGTTTCAATCCCTGGGTCGGGAAGATCCTCCCCTGAAGGAGGAAATGACAACCCATTCCAGTATTCTGGCCGTAGCTGAGAAAGAACCCTGGAGATACTGGAGAGGAAGCCCCTGGACAAATGTCGCCACCCAATTGCTAGAGCCACTGCCACCACATTCCAGAGAGGTCCACGAGTCACAGACCGTAGCTTGAGAAAGAACGCGAGGCCCTGCTCACCATGGAAACCAGACTCCCTAGGAAAAGGTCACATAGTTAATGTGACTGTCATCTGGACACC
Organism: Tragulus kanchil; assembly: GCA_022376925.1. Classification (NCBI taxonomy): domain Eukaryota; kingdom Metazoa; phylum Chordata; class Mammalia; order Artiodactyla; family Tragulidae; genus Tragulus; species Tragulus kanchil. Next base: position 36,825,051 of record JAIOJX010000029.1, on the reverse strand, counting down.
TTAAAAGAAGCCCTGTTCCTGCTTTTCCTGAGGACGTGCACCCATAAAGAAGGCCTGAGACAATGTGGGTAGCCACAGACCTATTTGCCCAGCTCCAGGCAGGCCCCAGTTGCAGTTTCCCCCCTCTCAGCAAAGCCCAGTGCCTTATAGATATCCATGCTGCATAGGCAGCCTGTATCCTATGGGCCAGCCCTGCAGGCATAGCCATGAGTCTGGCAAGGAAACTGCTAACAAGATCCACAAGGCTAAAAACCAACAGTCAGAGCTTGTCAATAGCTATCCTGGATTGAGTACTTACTTCATACCAAGTATTAATGACAAATGCTTTACATGCAACATAATTCTCACAAAAATTCTAATAGGAAAAGTGAAGCTTTATGCAACTAGAGATTATCATACTAAGTGAAATAAGTCAGAAAGAGAAAGATATCATATGATACCACTTTTAAGTGGAATCTAAAATATGCAAATGGACCTATCTATGAAACAGAAACAGAATCGCCCACATAGAGAACTGACTGGTGGTTGTCAAGGGAAAGGGGTTTGGAAGAGGTGTGGAGGGGAAGGTTGGGGTTAACAGAAGTAATCTTTTATATGTAGAATAGATAAACAATGAGGTCCTACTGTATAGCACAGAGAACTATATTCAATATCCTATGATAAACCATACAGAAAAGAATTTTAAAAATTAAAGCTCTGGGAGGTCAAATAAATTGTCCAAGATTATTATACAACCATAAAATGGCCTGGTCAGGATTTGAGGACTTCCCAGATACCTCATCGGTACAGAATCCACCTGCAACGCAGGAACCGTAGTTTCAATCCCTGGGTCGGGAAGATCCTCCCCTGAAGGAGGAAATGACAACCCATTCCAGTATTCTGGCCTGGAAAATCCCATGGACCCGGCTTTGTCTAATGCAGAGCCTGAACTCTTAACCTCTATTCTATTTTTACTCATTTCTTTGTTCACACATTCATTCATTTATTCAATTGTCCATTCATGCATGCATCAAACATTTAGCAAGAGCCTCTGATGTGCTAGGAACTATATCAGGTACAGGCAGAGAGAGCTGCAAAAGAACATGCCCCATGACCTCCATGAGCTCACAGCGGGATAAACAGATGAGCCAACAACGACCTTACACAGTGCAATGGAAGCCATGGGAGAGGACCACCAAAGCTGTCATAATAAGAGGACCAGTTTGCATTGCATTGTCCAGGCCCAGTGCTGTGGAAGCACAGAGGAGGAGTGACTAACCCAACTGGGACTGGTGGACTTCCTCCAGTCTAGAAAAGGATGTTTGTACTTGCAGGACGGAACTTGGGTCAGGCTTCTCAGGCCTCAAGTCTTGAATTCTGGAGTTGCATCCACTGGACAGGAGACCACACTGACTCCCTCCACAGTGAACCTGATCAGACCCTCCTTACCAAGCACAGAACTTCCCAGGGCCACTGATCCACTCAGTATCACCAAAGAAATAGAAAGAAATCAGGCCTTCCTAGAGAGCCTTGTATAAGGATGTGGTGTACATAACCAGGCTTAACTCAGACACAAATAGCATTAAGAGAGAACAAGCTGATAGCTTCTTTGTTTTTTCACACTCTCAGTGAGGCAGGCGTGCTGTCGAAAGCTGGAGAACAACAAAAATAATTCTCTCATCATAGGGAAAGCAACCCAATGACTTCTAGGTTACAAGGAAATGAGGGTTGAGAAAAAGGGTGACTTAATTCCTCCCTTCTGTCTGGTTGCTACACCCACATCATACATCTTTGGGGAAGCCTCCCACATAGGCTATGAGCCACTAACTACAGCACTCCAGCCCTGAAAGGAGCCCTTTTCCTTAGATGCCCTGTTGGTTAGTAATGGCCGAGATTTTGGGAGGGATGAGCAAAGGGAGGGAGGCTGTCCTCTGAAAAGCAAAAGGGCTGGCTTCCTTCACAGCTGTGTGGGTGGCAGTGAGCTAAGAGGTCTCATTTTCTTCTCCATCAATCAAGGGGGCAATCAAGAAAAAATGGTCAATTTTAAAAGTTCAAAAAGAAAATTCAAACCACAACAACCTCCAAATTACATTAACATGGTGGTAGCCTGACACTCCAAAAACCAACCATGGAAGGGACAGTTCCCTCTCCTGCTCTCAGGCAAGGTTAGCCTTCTTCTTTTTTTCCAAGCGTGACATTGCCTGGTGCCCTGTTCCCAGAGGCCTGGCCCAGCTTGGGCACTTCACCACAGCGAGGAGGAAAACACAGAGCCTTCTTCTCTCTCCTCTCTTTGGAAAACAGTGGTCAAAATAAGAAGCTCATGGTCAATGAGGAGTGGGCCCTCCTGGATGAGAGCAGCATCCAGCAAAACTGCATTAGGTAGTAGTAGCCTTCATTCCTCTGAGTATCAGGGCCTTCTTCCATTAAACTGGAGATGCTAATACCACCCACCTTCTCTGGGCACTATAAGGATTAAATAAGATTTTCTAAGAGAAGATTGTGAAGCACCATATAAATGTTAGTTGTCTTTTTTGTTCTTGTCCTGTCTTCAGGTCCTTCTTATTTACCTCATTTGCTTCCTTTTTTCTTCTCCTTGCATGCTTATCCTAGCTATCACCGTCTCTCTAGGGCTTTCCTTCACCCCATCTGGACTTAATAGGTCCATGAAAGAATTCTTGATTTCTGCAGCCCCTGTCTGCTCCCCCATGCCTTCCCATCTTGATGAACAGAACTACTATGTGGCCAGTTTCTCAGGCTAAAATCCAAGAAACCATCCTTGAGTCTTCTCTTTCCCCTAGGGCCCACATTGGACCCATCAGCCTTACAGGGGACTCCTCCAGTATGTATCCTGTATCTAACCACCACCTCCTCTGCTGCCCTGCTAGTCCTCGCGACTGTCGTGTCTTGCCTGGATGATTCCAAAGGTCTCTTAACTTTTGTCCCTTATGACTCCTCTGTATATCAATACCATATGTGTAAAACACATCAAATCATATCATTCCTCTGCTCAAAATACTCAGATTGTTCACCATGACCTACAAGGCCCACATGATCAGGTTCTTCCCTCCCACTTCAATATCTAATGCCTATGCTGCAGCTCCAGGGTTCTTTTCTGTTATTCACACTTACTAAGCTCTGCGTGCCTGATCTTGTCTTGTCCCAGTTCAGATGTTATCTCCTCAAAGAAACCTTTTCTGAGCCACCTACGTAAATTAATTCTGTCCCTACTGACTCTCTAGCAGATCAGACTTGCATGTGAGCTACTTCTGAAATTATTCTATTCCTTTATTTACATATGTATTATTGATCCATGTGTCACACTTGTCCACTGTTTGCCAGAAACAAGGATAGTACTTGGCACATTGTAAGTGTCCATTTGATTTTTCTGAAAGAGTGAATGAATGTACTTGCTCCAAGATAACGTCTTATCCCTCCTCGGCCCCTGGAACTCCATCAAAATGCCTTCCCTCTTCTTCAGAGCAGGAATTTCATTGGAAATTGATAGAGAGGCCTCTACAAATATTTGCTGAATGAATGAAGCTAAAATGAATCATGCCAACTAAGAATGCAAGTCTCTTAACACATAGCTATTCCCAGGAGTCTCAGCATTCTCAGATAGGAAGCTTGAATTTCAGGTACCATTGACAAAGGGGAAATTTTCAGGCCAGCCAAGTTGAAGTGATATATTTGGACTAAGTTGCTGTTCTACAGCTTCTTAAATCCACATATATTTGTTAAGACCCTTTAGGGCTCCTCTGGAACCAAAATTGACATTAAAATGTAAAATACTAATTGAAAAGCATTACTTGTTTCTAAGGAAAAGAATTGTAGACTGAGAGAGGCCTGGGTGCCAATCCTGAATGTGCCACAAATTAGCTTCTTGGACAGGTTGCTGAGGATAACCAGCATTTACTGAGTCTCTAACATGTGGCTAGCCCTGAGCTAGGCAGTTTACTCCCACATGTCATTTCTACAACTCTTCCAGGTGGATGTTTTTCGTATGTCTAGTTTAAAGGTAGAGAGGAAGGCTCAGGGAGGTAAGGTATCATGCATGAGGGCACATGCTATTAGTAATAGACAGTGGAACTTGGACTCAGATTCACATGTGTGTCAACCTGTACTCCTGCTCCTTCCCTGGAATCCTCATAAGGCACCTGAGGGTGGGAAAAGAAACTCTAAAGGGTTGTTCTCTCAGATCCTTTTCATGGGATTTCTTCACTGTATTGTTTCTGGATTTGGGAAGACGAGAAGACAAATATGGTCCCAAGAACTCATCCGGAAGTGTAGTTAGTGGTTACATGAAGTTAACAGCCTGACTTTATCCCTCACCTTAAGCAACTACAACATGAGAGAGGCAGAACATTTATCTCCTGGCCCAACGGGCCCTGCTTCGTGAGCACTCCATGAATGTGAAGTATTTATTAACCTGATCAAGATGATTACAAATATCATACAAGAAAGTCTCTCCAAGGCTGCTGCAACGGAAGCTCACAAACAAGAGGTAGCTGCTTCTCAGAACTCACGAGGGCCCAGTCTCTTCTGCTGACCCATCCTGAAAAGTGGCTGCTGCTTCAGAGGCTCCCAGAGTCACTCTGTCCGCCAGGTAGATGCCCAGGGGAGCTCCGATGCTGCTTTCAACAGCAGCAGGGGCAGGAGGAAAGAGCAGCTGAAAAGCAGGAAGCGCAGAGCCCACAGGAAACACAAGCTGTGCTTGGAAAAGCGCAGACCCGTGTGAGGACTGGAGACTTGAGACTGAGGCGCAGGAGAGGGAGCCACATGAAGAGTTCAAAGTAACTTTTTACTCCAGGGCTATTTCTGACATCTGTACCATTTTCTCTGACTACCAAAATAATACATTGGTATTTTACAGAGCTTTGTATAATGCAAACAGCAGAAGAGGCCCCTACCCAAGTTTTTAAGAATCTTTGAAGTTTAGTACCTATAGAAAAATGCACAAGTTATACTCAATGAATTTTCTGAAAGTAAGGTACACCTAGGTCCTCAGTACCTAAATCTTGGAATATAATGTTATTGGAACACCAGAAATTTCCCTACCTGCTCCCTTCCAGTCATTATAGGTCCCAATAATAATCCTTTCCCTGATTTCTTCCTCTATAGATTAGTTTTGTCTATCTTAAAATTTTAAGTAAAAAAAATTTAAAATATATTAGATCACACAGAATGCATGTATCTTTGTCTGGTCTGACTTATCAGTATGTTTTACTGTGTGTTCAATGGCCCAGTTGTGTCTAACTCTTTGTGACCCCATGGACTGTAGCCCGCCAGGCTCTTCTGTCCATGGAATTTTCCAGGCAAGAATACTGGAGTATGTTGTGAGATGCAACCATATCGCTATTTAATAGTTAATTGTATAGCTATCCCACAGTGTGTTTATTCATTTCATCACCAAATACTGATGCGTATTGGGGTAGTTTCCAGCTTTTAGTTGTTGTAAATAATGCTAAGATCACCCTTGTACTTACTTTCGATGAGCAAACGTACACATTTGTCTTGTGTCTATTCCTGGAAGGACTGGGTTACAGGTGTGCCTATGTTCAGTTTAGGATATTCAAAGATATAAGATCCCTCTGTGGGCTCCTGGAGGAACTTCACAGTGTCACAACTCTCTAAGAGAAGAGGATGAGGAGAGGCATCAATTAACACTTGTCTTGTGGACTCCCAATTGATCTCTGCCTCCAGTCTACCCAGGACACCACGACCTGCCCCAAATTCCATTCACCCTCTTCCCCATCCATTCTTCTCAACAAATGCCCTTCTTTAAACCCAACCACCCCTCCAGGGCAACACTGATCACATACCTGTCTGCTTGCTGGCCTTAGACTGGATTTTAGTCATCTCTTGTATTCGTTCATCCACATAACAAATATTGTGTGCCTATGGCTCGATTACACTGTTTGACAGTCTGGAATTGCAGCAGTGTACACACCCTAGTCTTCATGGAGCTAGCATTCTAATAGGAAGAGGTAAATGAAAACAAATAAGAATATGTTAGTGATGATAGGGCAATGAAGAAAAATAAGGCAGAATAATAAGGAAAGAGAGGAGTGGGGTGGGAAGGAACGTGCTCTTGTATAGTACCGTGGTTGGGGAAGGCAATGATCTGAATTATGTCCTAAATAATCACTGGCTATCATGTTGGAAATGGACTGTATGGGAGTTAGGTGGAATAAGGGAGACAAGAGGCCATCACTAGAGTCTGGGTAAAAGGAAATTTCCTGGTGGTTAAACAGTTAGGACACCATACTCTCACTACTAAGGGTGCAGGTTTGATTCCTAGTTGGGGAACTAAGATCCCCACAAGTGGTGAGGCAAAGTCAAAAGCTAAAAAAAAGTCTGGGTGACAGATGATGGTGAATTGGTCTGAAGTGATGATAGTGGCAGTGATAACAAGTGGCTGCCTTCAGCACATATATCCAAAAAGTAGGTCTGACAAGATTTGTTGACAGATGAGAGTGTGGAGCATGAGAGAGGAGTCAAGGGTGCCTATTTCTACCAGGAGCAGCACCTGCTTGCACATACAGCAGAGGGTCGGGCCCTGAGGCCAAGGTCTGCTGACTGAATGGGTAGCTTTCCTTCTTGGTGACCACCTTTCCTTTGTGAAAGATCTATTCTCCTTTGTCTCAGAGATGCTACCTGTTATTAAGACAAGCAAGAAAAGTCAGATTGCCAGCCACAGCTCTGTCACTTACCAACTGTGCATCCTCAGGCAGGTTATATAACCTCTCCAAGCCTCAGTTTCCGATTTTGGAAAAATGGGACAACAGTCATTCCTCCTACATAGGGTTGTTGGGGATGCTGAGATAGTATACCTAAATAGGACCAGTGCAAGCCCTTAGAAATTACCTGCATTACACCAGTTCCCAGTTAAAACAAGCAGACAAAAAGGCTATAGAGTAAGGGTTATCTTTATTTGAATTGCAAAGTATAAATATGAACCAGGTTTGGAAATACAGGTTTGTAACAACTCAGTAATGGCACCAGAAACTTCCAGAAGGGACCATGACAGCAAAACCTTTGTTTTTGGTGAGGTGGGTGGGTTAATAGAAAAAGCCCTCCTCACCTCCAGCCTTCTCTATAGCAATTGAAGGTTATCAATGACTAAGAACAGCCAGCTCCAATGTTTTCTGTGCCGCATAAGCGGTTTTCTTTGCTAATACCTACTCTAGACTATCCTCGGCTGCACTGGCCCCTGCATGGAGTAGCACCAGAAGAATGGTAGGAGTAAGAGAAATGTCTTGACACAAGGGACAGTGAGTTCCCACTCTGTGGACCTGGGCCCACAGAGCGAGGGCCAGGAAAGCGGCAGAGCCCATGGAAGGAGTCAGATCTAAAAATTTCCAAACAGTTAGGACACCATACTCACTACTAAGGGTGCAGGTTTGATTCCTAGTTGGGGAACTAAGATCCCACAAGTGGTGAGGCAAAGTCAAAAGCTAAAAAGTCTGGGTGACAGATGATGGTGAATTGGTCTGAAGTGATGATAGTGGCAGTGATAACAAGTGGCTGCCTTCAGCACATATATCCAAAAAGTAGGTCTGACAAGATTTGTTGACAGATGAGAGTGTGGAGCATGAGAGAGGAGTCAAGGGTGCCTATTTCTACCAGGAGCAGCACCTGCTTGCACATACAGCAGAGGGTCGGGCCCTGAGGCCAAGGTCTGCTGACTGAATGGGTAGCTTTCCTTCTTGGTGACCACCTTTCCTTTGTGAAAGATCTATTCTCCTTTGTCTCAGAGATGCTACCTGTTATTAAGACAAGCAAGAAAAGTCAGATTGCCAGCCACAGCTCTGTCACTTACCAACTGTGCATCCTCAGGCAGGTTATATAACCTCTCCAAGCCTCAGTTTCCGATTTTGGAAAAATGGGACAACAGTCATTCCTCCTACATAGGGTTGTTGGGGATGCTGAGATAGTATACCTAAATAGGACCAGTGCAAGCCCTTAGAAATTACCTGCATTACACCAGTTCCCAGTTAAAACAAGCAGACAAAAAGGCTATAGAGTAAGGGTTATCTTTATTTGAATTGCAAAGTATAAATATGAACCAGGTTTGGAAATACAGGTTTGTAACAACTCAGTAATGGCACCAGAAACTTCCAGAAGGGACCATGACAGCAAAACCTTTGTTTTTGGTGAGGTGGGTGGGTTAATAGAAAAAGCCCTCCTCACCTCCAGCCTTCTCTATAGCAATTGAAGGTTATCAATGACTAAGAACAGCCAGCTCCAATGTTTTCTGTTCCTCCTAAGCCTTTTTCTTTGCTAATACCTTCTCTAGATTATCCTCTGCTGCACTGACCCCTGCATGGAGTAGCACCAGAAGAATGGTAGGAGTAAGAGAAATGTCTTGACACAAGGGACAGTGAGCTCCCACTCTGTGGACCTGGGCCCACAGAGCGGGAGGGGCCAGGAAAGCGGCAGGCATGGAAGCCCAACTTCTGAGATCGGGCAGGGAGAGGACATAGGAGAACACTGATATCTGTTACATCTCGACATCAGCATCGTGGGCTTTCAAAACACAAACGGTAGACACAATCGCCTAGGCAAGATGGCAGTCCAACTCATAGAGTGGATCTGACAAAGTTAATCCCTACATCCTGACCATACAGAACTCCCCCTGTGGCACTCTGATCATGGAAGATCTTCAGAAACGTAGACAGACAATGGAGGACTACAGATGGGTCACAGAGTCATCTCACATTGGTGGCAGAGGAGTAGAATGTTGAGCCAGACGGTGGGGGAATGCGGGGTGGAGGGCCAGGAAATCGCCAAAGTAACAGTCTAGGCACTTGAAAAATTACTGTTAGATTGTTAAAAACTAAATAAATTAACATACATAGAATAAAATAAATATATAATTTAAGAGGCATTTTACAAACAAACAAACAAACAAAAATAGTTGTTATTTTTCAATCTGGGTAGAAGTCCCAAAATTCAGAGTTCTCAGGTTTATGATATTTCACAGTTAACCCATCAAATCCAGCGCTGGAGGGTCCAAATGGCAGATCCTTTGTTGGTGCCTTGAGTACATGGCTTCTTGATCTTTGTTACTTTCTTCCAGTTCCCAAATCTTTCTTCCTTCTTCTCCTTGTTTCTTTCTTTCTTTCTTTCTTTTTTCAGTTAAAGATCTTGGAGCATATGGAATTTAACTGGCATTTTAATCCAGAAGAGAAGTGTTCAAACAAACGTACGGGGGTAAGTAGAGCCCGGTGCAGGAGAATCAGAAGGACACAAAGGTCCCTCACTTTTGCCTTCTTCTGACCCAGATTCACTGCACATATTCTGTTTGGCACTTGAAAGCTCTGGTAGTTTGGCAAAGCAATTAAGGGAGGCCCAATCTAGATGGCAACTGGGGATGAAGGAATCTTTGTGGCTAGTTGCGAAGTCCTTCCCCTCTGTAGAGTCCATGATCAACTTGTATCTTCTCAGAGGTAGCAGTCCCCAGCTGATTCCTAAAGCACAAGAAGAAGGTATTTAAATCTGGATCCAGCATAAGAGGTCTTAAGAGTCTCCTTGAGTCCAGCTTTAAGAAGTAAAAAATCTAAAAACAAATAACAACAACAACAACAACAAAAAGAAGTGGAAAGATCTTCTGGAAAGGGATGGGAAGGAGAGGAGAAGAGGATGGGAAAAGCTGTCTTCTCAGACATCTCTCCTAGGTATCTCCCTGGCAACTTTCACCCTTGATGGACATGCAGCTCCAACCAACTTTCTGAAAACAATTTTGCAGTGGGACCCTGACTCCATGGTAGCCTACTCCCTAACTCTAGGTCAAGAGAAGAATTCAGCATGCCTATAAAGAAGAATCCAGCATGTCTGGATCCTTTCCCAGATCCAGGAAAGGCGGTGATGGTGCCAGGGGGTAAAGGCTAGACCATTACCTCAAGCACAGGTTCCTCTCAGTGGGATGTAGTCATGCCCAACTTCACTTTCTCTTCATTTTCCACATCATAACCTCCTCTCCTGTGGTACCTGAGGAAGGTAAGTTTTGTAAGCAAGCTCTGCCTGGCATAACAGGGAACAGGACCCAGAGCTGGTCCTTCCAAAGGATTCTGACCCAGTGGTTCTCTCCATCCTTGGAAAAGCCCAGAGGAAACAGCAGCCCAACAGACCTCTGGCCAAAGGTCCAACCACCCCAAAGGATGCCTGTCTCTAATTTCAGGTTACAATTTGCTAAGAGTTTTCACCTCATTTATACAACCCTCACAACATCTTTATGAGGTCGGTGAAAGGAGATTACAACCACTGAAAGATTACAACCCTTAAAAAGACAGGTACCTAGATCCAGGTCTCACAATAAATGAGCTGCACTGCTTATAAATGGGTACGGTATACTTAACAGTAGTAGGTTCCCCCAGTCTAGAATAGAAGCTGGATCAGAAGCATGGCCTGAGGTCCACATGCCTAAGATTTGGAAAAATATACCAACAGCACCACCCATGCTCTGACTACCAAACCACATCCTAATGCCATCAGAAAACAGAGTCCAAAGAACTGGGTGAAGAGGTGGCTCCATGGGAGGGTTGCTGAGCCTACTAGGAAAACAGAACCTCCTATGCCCTGGAGATCTTGGTCCTGGGCTCTAGACACCAGACATTTATCATACCAGAGACACCAGGTTCTTGGAGAGCCTGTACTCAGGAATGCTAGGCAGGCTCTTAGCCCAGGATTTGGGGGGGTTGGAGGGCTAAGGTGATGATCAGGTAGAAGATCCTGGAGGAGGAGAAATAGAAGGGATTTGCAGAAACACCTTGCAACACTCACCAAAACCCATCAGCACCCTTGATGGACATGCAGCTCCAACCAACTTTCTGAAAACAATTTTGCAGTGGGACCCTGACTCCATGGTAGCCTACTCCCTAACTCTAGGTCAAGAGAAGAATTCAGCATGCCTATAAAGAAGAATCCAGCATGTCTGGATCCTTTCCCAGATCCAGGAAAGGCGGTGATGGTGCCAGGGGGTAAAGGCTAGACCATTACCTCAAGCACAGGTTCCTCTCAGTGGGATGTAGTCATGCCCAACTTCACTTTCTCTTCATTTTCCACATCATAACCTCCTCTCCTGTGGTACCTGAGGAAGGTAAGTTTTGTAAGCAAGCTCTGCCTGGCATAACAGGGAACAGGACCCAGAGCTGGTCCTTCCAAAGGATTCTGACCCAGTGGTTCTCTCCATCCTTGGAAAAGCCCAGAGGAAACAGCAGCCCAACAGACCTCTGGCCAAAGGTCCAACCACCCCAAAGGATGCCTGTCTCTAATTTCAGGTTACAATTTGCTAAGAGTTTTCACCTCATTTATACAACCCTCACAACATCTTTATGAGGTCGGTGAAAGGAGATTACAACCACTGAAAGATTACAACCCTTAAAAAGACAGGTACCTAGATCCAGGTCTCACAATAAATGAGCTGCACTGCTTATAAATGGGTACGGTATACTTAACAGTAGTAGGTTCCCCCAGTCTAGAATAGAAGCTGGATCAGAAGCATGGCCTGAGGTCCACATGCCTAAGATTTGGAAAAATATACCAACAGCACCACCCATGCTCTGACTACCAAACCACATCCTAATGCCATCAGAAAACAGAGTCCAAAGAACTGGGTGAAGAGGTGGCTCCATGGGAGGGTTGCTGAGCCTACTAGGAAAACAGAACCTCCTATGCCCTGGAGATCTTGGTCCTGGGCTCTAGACACCAGACATTTATCATACCAGAGACACCAGGTTCTTGGAGAGCCTGTACTCAGGAATGCTAGGCAGGCTCTTAGCCCAGGATTTGGGGGGGTTGGAGGGCTAAGGTGATGATCAGGTAGAAGATCCTGGAGGAGGAGAAATAGAAGGGATTTGCAGAAACACCTTGCAACACTCACCAAAACATGAGAAGCCCCATGATGACCAGCAGACAGACGGATGACAGCACCACAGCCACCACGACCAGGATGGTTGTGTGATCATACGTATACAAGCGATTTTTCACTGGGAGGCTCAGTCCATGGCACCTCTCTCCGTGATAACCTGGGTGGCAGCTGGTCCAAAACAGAACAAAGCAGAGATGAAGCTAGTGGTCTGGCTTCACCCTTGGTGATGGACCATCTACAGAAGCCCAACCCCACTCCCCACAAAGTCAGCCTCTTAGCTTCTACCTGTGATCCCTGTTGCTCCTCTATTCTTCTCCAGTGCAAGGCTCTTTGGAGGCCTGTCGAAAGGCTCTGTGGTCTTCCTCCTTCACTCCATGCCCTCCCCTTCTTCATTCCCTTTGGTTCTCCAGCCCTAAATTCCTGCTCCAGGCAGGGAAGACGCCAAGGAGGACTGCAGGTCTTGGCTAAATATGCCCCGTGTGGCTGATTAATTACATGTGTGTTAGGACATTCTGTTTAAGCCAGTTCAGAGGACTCGGCACAAGAGTGGGTGGGTTGAACTGAGGGGATTCAGTATCACTCCCTCTAGGGAGGCCCCTCATCACTCTGACCCAGAAATAAACCCAGCCTTCCCCACCAATGCTTCCAGCGGCCAGTCCCTCTCTGCCACTGCCCAGCCTATTAATAGGCTCTGTTCCTTTGCCAGGAGTCGTTTTTCTCAAGTTTCCTTCATTTAGCTCCTAGCTCCCCCTGGGTGCAAGGCCCAACTTGAAAGCTGAATTCTGGCCTTTGGCCTCTGAACGCCAGACTACCATCCCAAGACAAAGCACACAAGGCGAGAAAATAATCTTCTTGCCCAGCTGTCCTACTAGTGCACTTCAGAATGTCAGAAACCACCCCTTGGCTTTTCTCACTCAAGAAGGGGCTTCCCAGGAAGTCTAGTGGTTAAGACTCTGTACGTCCAAGGCATGGGATGCAGGTTTGATCCCTGGTCAGGGAACTAGGATCCCACATGCCACAGAGCATGGCCAAAAAAAAAAAAACTTAAGAAAAAAAGAAAGAAACCGCAAGCAATAGCCTCTTCTCACATATAACTTTTTCTGGAAGCTCTTGGGGAGATTGAGAGGTGTCTACAGTTGAACAGACACATTCATGGCCCTTTCCTTATCAGAGCACCCCACAGATCCTTTGATGTAGGTAGGAGCCCATGTCACAGGAAGGCAGAGCCATTTTCCCCATGGTCACACAGCAGGGCAGAAACACAGATGCAGATTGTCTGACGGTGAGCTCCGTGTGCTGCCACTCGCAACCACAGAGGCCCAGTCAGGGATGGTGGCACTGCCTGCCCACAGGGTTTAGGGGACTCGCTGCTGAAGGAAGCAATGAGAAGCTGAACTGCACATCCTCTGGGGAAAAGCTGAGCCACCTGGTTCCTCAGAGCAAAGAATCCATTTTTCCTGCTGAGAGGTACCAGGAAAGCCCCAGACCTATCCAGACCCGGGGGCCGGGTTGGCCCTGCCTTCCTGCCCAGCACCTCTTCCTCTCCCAGCTCCTGCGTGTTTCAGAGAAGTAGGATAAATGTAGGTCAGGCTCACATTTGAGCACTCAGCTCCTTGCCCAGCCTCTCCACACAACTGTCCCATCGACTCAGGTGGGCAAAACAATGACCCCTATTCCTGCCAGGACATAGAGGATACTCTAAGGAGAGCCTCTGGAACATCATTTGTGCACAGCACTTTACAGTTTACGAGACAATATCTTTATCAGCTGGCTTCACTGAGACTTATAGCACCCTGGTAGGCAGGTAGATCCTCTTTTACACACTGAAAGATGAAGATGAGGGTCAGAGGGAGTAAAGGATTTGACAAAATGGCTCACAGCTAGGGAGCAGGAGGGCCAGATTCCAAATTCATAATTCTTTCCATTCTGAACAGCGTTGGTTACCCACGGAAACACATATCTGATGGGCTTGATGGGTTTCTGGGGTTGCCTGACTCTGCTGTCTCACTTTTATTATTATCTTGAGTGATAAATAATAATTAATAGCACACATTGCAGGCTTACTATCTGGGGTTGCCATTAGAATGGGCCTTCTTTCCTTAGGAACTAGGATCCCACATGCCACAGAGCATGGCCAAAAAAAAACTTAAGAAAAAAAGAAAGAAACCGCAAGCAATAGCCTCTTCTCACATATAACTTTTTCTGGAAGCTCTTGGGGAGATTGAGAGGTGTCTACAGTTGAACAGACACATTCATGGCCCTTTCCTTATCAGAGCACCCCACAGATCCTTTGATGTAGGTAGGAGCCCATGTCACAGGAAGGCAGAGCCATTTTCCCCATGGTCACACAGCAGGGCAGAAACACAGATGCAGATTGTCTGACGGTGAGCTCCGTGTGCTGCCACTCGCAACCACAGAGGCCCAGTCAGGGATGGTGGCACTGCCTGCCCACAGGGTTTAGGGGACTCGCTGCTGAAGGAAGCAATGAGAAGCTGAACTGCACATCCTCTGGGGAAAAGCTGAGCCACCTGGTTCCTCAGAGCAAAGAATCCATTTTTCCTGCTGAGAGGTACCAGGAAAGCCCCAGACCTATCCAGACCCGGGGGCCGGGTTGGCCCTGCCTTCCTGCCCAGCACCTCTTCCTCTCCCAGCTCCTGCGTGTTTCAGAGAAGTAGGATAAATGTAGGTCAGGCTCACATTTGAGCACTCAGCTCCTTGCCCAGCCTCTCCACACAACTGTCCCATCGACTCAGGTGGGCAAAACAATGACCCCTATTCCTGCCAGGACATAGAGGATACTCTAAGGAGAGCCTCTGGAACATCATTTGTGCACAGCACTTTACAGTTTACGAGACAATATCTTTATCAGCTGGCTTCACTGAGACTTATAGCACCCTGGTAGGCAGGTAGATCCTCTTTTACACACTGAAAGATGAAGATGAGGGTCAGAGGGAGTAAAGGATTTGACAAAATGGCTCACAGCTAGGGAGCAGGAGGGCCAGATTCCAAATTCATAATTCTTTCCATTCTGAACAGCGTTGGTTACCCACGGAAACACATATCTGATGGGCTTGATGGGTTTCTGGGGTTGCCTGACTCTGCTGTCTCACTTTTATTATTATCTTGAGTGATAAATAATAATTAATAGCACACATTGCAGGCTTACTATGAGCCAAGTACTCTGTGCTAATCGCTTTACAAGGATCATTTCATCTTAAAAACATCTCTCTGAAGTGGGAGTTACTATCCCCATTTTAAAGATGAAGAGACTGAGGCTTGACTTCTGACAGATAACCTGCCCAAGACTACATAGCTGGTGAGGGGTAGAGGCAGAATTCAATTCCGTAGTCAGGCTGACTTCAGAGACTGTGCTTTCTTGGGGGGGATGGGAGCTGAAGTTGAGTTTGTTTTTCACTTTGAGCCCATCATTCAAACCCCACAGGTACTTACTCAGATGATAGAAATAAAGCTTGGCCTCAGAGTCCCGCAATTCAGTTACATAATCCCTCCCCCACCCCCCACCCTGGTCAAAAGGATAATAATGTAAACATCCTAATATTACCCACCTCCCCCTCCCTTTGTAGACAACTCCTGGCTACCCCAGGGAAGGAGCATTCCAAGCATCCCAGGGTGGTGACAAGATCGTGTGTCTTGCCCAGAACTGACGACCCATCCAACCAGGATGTGTTCCTCCTACCCATGCCTGTGGCCCATTTCAGAACTTGTGTTATAACAGAAGCAAGAACCCTCTAGAATCCAGAGACATCTTCCAAGTTGGCTTTCTCCACGCCTACCCCAGGAGGTGGAGGGGCACCACTTGGCAGAGGGGACTCCACACACATGAGTTCCAGACTGGCTCCGCTACTATTTCTAGCCAGGTGATCTGGAGCAAGAAAGAATCACGTTTCCAAGCTTTGGTTTTCTCATGGGAAAGACAGGAATAATAAATGCCTACCCCACTGGAGTTCTGTGAAGATCAAATGAGATAACATGGATAAAAGCACTGAATCAAAGGCCAAATCCCACAGGTGTGGGAGTTAATCAGGTTCCAGAGGATACTGCCCATATCCGAAGGAATGCGGTACCAGAGTCAGATGGAGTCAAGGAGAAGGGGGCCCCCTCATTCCTTCCTGGCATCTGGGCAGTGAGGTCAAGTGGAGCCCTCTCTCTTCCAGCTCTGAGTCCTCCTCAAGCTAACTGCCCCCAGGTTTCCTCCAGCCACAGGAAACCCTGCAGCCAATTTCTGGGTCAGCAGCTTGTCAGGAGCCCCAGGAAACGGCTCTTTGAGGGTAACTTTTTGGCTGGTGACACAAAAGGGTTTTCCTGTGGATGATGGCTGCATAGGGCTGGTTTAGGAAGCTGGCCAGCCTCAAGCTCACCACGGCAGCCTGGACACACCCTGGCTGGCGGTTACTGGGTCTGGAGGCAAGGAGCCCCAGAGGGCCTCAGATGCAGATTCCCAGATGTCACATTCTCCCAAACCAGCAGCTCTGGGTCTTCTTGTTGCCTGCTGCCCTGAGTACCAAGGGTTGGAGGCAGGAGGCAGAAAAACCAGACACAGCATCCAGCCCCTTGAAAATCTGCCTAGGAAGCAGACACAAAGTGGTCACATCAGATTGCCAATGCTCTTCAATTAGTAAAAGCCTCAAGGGACTTCTAGTCTAACAGCTGCCCTCTTAATAGCTGCCCTCTATAAAACTGCTCCAACTCTGAAAGAACAGACTGGGCAGAAGGACGCAAGCCAACACCCAGTGCAGCCTGGGGGCATGAAAAGCATGTTGGACTGGAAGTCAGGCACCTGAGTGCCTGTCCTATTTCCACTCACTTTATTTAGCTGCTGATCTCAAACCAAATCATTTCCTACTTCCGGGCTCCAGTTTCCTTATCTTTCAAGTAGACCCAGCAATCCCTGCCTACCCAGCAGCGTGCCTTTGAGAATATAGGGCTGTATCTTCCCATCGCCTAGAATAGCCAGCACCAAGTGGGTACTCAACATATACCTGGTGAGTTCAAGTCATATTAAATGTGCACTGTAAAGCTCCAGGACAAAGGAGGGCCAGCACTGTCACCTTCTCATCACCAGCCCTAGGGCCACCTGGCCCTGGACACCATTATCTAGGCTCTCCAGGCTTAGATGGTAGGTCGAGCCCGGTTCTCCAGGAGAGCAGCCTCTCAAGGCTTCTCAGCTGAGTGGTGGAAGTGCATCTACCAACGCCCTGACCAGCTCAGCCCAGACAGATTCCTGGCCTCAAGCCATCTTGACAACCCGTAGAGTCACTGCCTCCACCCTGTGCTAATGAGGCCCTTTTACAAATTTAAGACAAACATGCCCCCCAGTGAGCTCTCTCTTCCAGCTCTGAGTCCTCCTCAAGCTAACTGCCCCAGGTTTCCTCCAGCCACAGGAAACCCTGCAGCCAATTTCTGGGTCAGCAGCTTGTCAGGAGCCCCAGGAAACGGCTCTTTGAGGGTAACTTTTTGGCTGGTGACACAAAAGGGTTTTCCTGTGGATGATGGCTGCATAGGGCTGGTTTAGGAAGCTGGCCAGCCTCAAGCTCACCACGGCAGCCTGGACACACCCTGGCTGGCGGTTACTGGGTCTGGAGGCAAGGAGCCCCAGAGGGCCTCAGATGCAGATTCCCAGATGTCACATTCTCCCAAACCAGCAGCTCTGGGTCTTCTTGTTGCCTGCTGCCCTGAGTACCAAGGGTTGGAGGCAGGAGGCAGAAAAACCAGACACAGCATCCAGCCCCTTGAAAATCTGCCTAGGAAGCAGACACAAAGTGGTCACATCAGATTGCCAATGCTCTTCAATTAGTAAAAGCCTCAAGGGACTTCTAGTCTAACAGCTGCCCTCTTAATAGCTGCCCTCTATAAAACTGCTCCAACTCTGAAAGAACAGACTGGGCAGAAGGACGCAAGCCAACACCCAGTGCAGCCTGGGGGCATGAAAAGCATGTTGGACTGGAAGTCAGGCACCTGAGTGCCTGTCCTATTTCCACTCACTTTATTTAGCTGCTGATCTCAAACCAAATCATTTCCTACTTCCGGGCTCCAGTTTCCTTATCTTTCAAGTAGACCCAGCAATCCCTGCCTACCCAGCAGCGTGCCTTTGAGAATATAGGGCTGTATCTTCCCATCGCCTAGAATAGCCAGCACCAAGTGGGTACTCAACATATACCTGGTGAGTTCAAGTCATATTAAATGTGCACTGTAAAGCTCCAGGACAAAGGAGGGCCAGCACTGTCACCTTCTCATCACCAGCCCTAGGGCCACCTGGCCCTGGACACCATTATCTAGGCTCTCCAGGCTTAGATGGTAGGTCGAGCCCGGTTCTCCAGGAGAGCAGCCTCTCAAGGCTTCTCAGCTGAGTGGTGGAAGTGCATCTACCAACGCCCTGACCAGCTCAGCCCAGACAGATTCCTGGCCTCAAGCCATCTTGACAACCCGTAGAGTCACTGCCTCCACCCTGTGCTAATGAGGCCCTTTTACAAATTTAAGACAAACATGCCCTGCCCTGTCCCCAGACCCCTGGAAGAATACTCTGGGGACTGTCTAGGTTACTCTTAAGCACCCCTTTCCAACACCAAGCTCCTGATACAAATATTAAAGGAGAGGACCTACAAGGGACTGTGGACCTGCGAGGGGATGATGGATCCTACTGTCAGAGACAGGACAACACGGCTCTGTGACATCAGATGGGACAAGGAAGTTTTTTTTAAAAAATTAAAAGCTCTGTACCAATCACAGCAGAAGAGGTGCCAGGCAGCCAAGCTTCCTGCCAGGCTGGGAGGCAGTGTGCACGCAGCAGTCTCCTGATCTGTCTAGTCTCCCAGGTCACAGAGGCGGCCTCCCCACAGAAACTCAGGCCCAGCCGAAGAGAGGGCATGACTGCAGCCTGATGTGGGTGTGGGTCTTGGGCACAGTGGTGACATTATGCCCGCCACAGCCCATGGCAGTGTCGTCATCCCTGAGGGGATGCCAAGGCAAGGGTTTGCTGGGCTCAGCCTAGCCGGGTGGCTGGGGATCCCGTGGCCCCTCCACCCACACCCCTGCCCAGGGAAGGGGTGGTGCTGCCTGACCGGGGACTGATGCCTACTGAGACGGGTTCTATTTTCCGTTAATCATGCACAAAGGAAGTGTTCTCCCACCCCCATGGCCAAAGGTCAATGTCCCCCACCTCCCGGCCCTCACCAGGGGTGAGGAAGAAGGGAGGCGGGCTTCTCTGCTCCCACAATGACTGCTTTCTGTACAATTCGGCCATGCCTTAGAATCAACCCTCACCTGCTCACTCCCATTTGCCCACAATATACCTGGTGAGTTCAAGTCATATTAAATGTGCACTGTAAAGCTCCAGGACAAAGGAGGGCCAGCACTGTCACCTTCTCATCACCAGCCCTAGGGCCACCTGGCCCTGGACACCATTATCTAGGCTCTCCAGGCTTAGATGGTAGGTCGAGCCCGGTTCTCCAGGAGAGCAGCCTCAAGGCTTCTCAGCTGAGTGGTGGAAGTGCATCTACCAACGCCCTGACCAGCTCAGCCCAGACAGATTCCTGGCCTCAAGCCATCTTGACAACCCGTAGAGTCACTGCCTCCACCCTGTGCTAATGAGGCCCTTTTACAAATTTAAGACAAACATGCCCTGCCCTGTCCCCAGACCCCTGGAAGAATACTCTGGGGACTGTCTAGGTTACTCTTAAGCACCCCTTTCCAACACCAAGCTCCTGATACAAATATTAAAGGAGAGGACCTACAAGGGACTGTGGACCTGCGAGGGGATGATGGATCCTACTGTCAGAGACAGGACAACACGGCTCTGTGACATCAGATGGGACAAGGAAGTTTTTTTTAAAAAATTAAAAGCTCTGTACCAATCACAGCAGAAGAGGTGCCAGGCAGCCAAGCTTCCTGCCAGGCTGGGAGGCAGTGTGCACGCAGCAGTCTCCTGATCTGTCTAGTCTCCCAGGTCACAGAGGCGGCCTCCCCACAGAAACTCAGGCCCAGCCGAAGAGAGGGCATGACTGCAGCCTGATGTGGGTGTGGGTCTTGGGCACAGTGGTGACATTATGCCCGCCACAGCCCATGGCAGTGTCGTCATCCCTGAGGGGATGCCAAGGCAAGGGTTTGCTGGGCTCAGCCTAGCCGGGTGGCTGGGGATCCCGTGGCCCCTCCACCCACACCCCTGCCCAGGGAAGGGGTGGTGCTGCCTGACCGGGGACTGATGCCTACTGAGACGGGTTCTATTTTCCGTTAATCATGCACAAAGGAAGTGTTCTCCCACCCCCATGGCCAAAGGTCAATGTCCCCCACCTCCCGGCCCTCACCAGGGGTGAGGAAGAAGGGAGGCGGGGCTTCTCTCTGCTCCCACAATGACTGCTTTCTGTACAATTCGGCCATGCCTTAGAATCAACCCTCACCTGCTCACTCCCATGCACATTTGTCTAAGCACACACACCTGGACAGGGATCTCGTGCTCCCTGCAGGACTCAGGAAAGGAGGCCATGGGCAGTCTACTCCATCCAGCCCTCTGCCGTGTTTTCTACTGGTTTCTCCCATCTGGAGTAGGGCATGAGGCAGCGATGAAAGAACCTACCTTCAGGTGAGAGCTCTCCTGGCCACATGTTCATTTCTGAACAAGCAGGAAATGCCCCCAAAGATGAAAGAGCGTCACAAACCCACGACACAGGAAATTGCATCCTATGTGGGGGGAGCCCCTTCCGCTGACTAAAAATATTTCCCCTCCTCCCAATTTCCTCCCAGAGGTTGAGAAGAAACTGAGTAGATTTATGAATTCAAGGAACAGTGATAACGGAAAAGCAGCCACCAGGCTGACAAAGAAGGAACTGATAACAGTCCGCCCCAGGGAAGGGACACTTACATGCAGGTTGGAATCCGGAGCTCCTTCATATATTTGCATTCCCCGTGGATGCAGAAGTCCTTGTATCTCCGAAGACATGGGTTTCTCTTCTTCCCTAACCCTTTGCCTTTCTTCTTTCTTTTCCCACGCTCCTCCTTGCTCGGTGTGGCCAGAGCTTGTGGCTTGGAGGAGAAAGCAGCTGCAGTAGAAAAGCACCCCTGTTAAGTCTTTGACTCCCTCAAGGGGAAAAAAATAAATCAGAATAGCACAGTGTCTGGAAGGACACTTTGATTTGACCTGAAGTCGGAGACTAAGTAGAACACCCAAAAGTGCTGGAGGAAGTAGAGGCTAGGGGGTACCAACGAAGGCATTTCACAATCCCAGTTCAAGAACCTCATTCTAAGAATGCTAGCTTGTGTTGAGTAATTGCAGCTGATTGGGCAATTCTATCGACCTCACTCCCACCCCACCATCCATCCTCATCTCCTATTTCCCCACGCCCACTGGGTTCTATTTTGGCCTTAAATCAGCCTCATTTCCTGATGTTGCACTCAGTGACCCACTTGCAGGAAGACCGTGTCAGAGATAAAAATTGCTTCTGGAGAAGGCACTTGTAGGGTATTTTAGAGGAAAGAGGTTTCTAAAATAAGAACAGTGCCCGTGTCCAGGCAGTCCCCTCCGGTGTACCCATTAGCACCAGGGTACCATCAGCCCAGAGCAGAACCAGCCTCAAGCAGGCCATCCCTGGTCAGACACTTGCTTTTTAACTTTTAGATTTTTTTAATTTTAATTTGTTTTAATGGCTTAACTGATCTATAATTGATTTGGTCTTCCCTGGTGGCTATCAGTAAAGAATCTGCCTGCAATGCAGGAGACTGCCTGCAGGAGACCTGAGTTCAGTCCTTGGGTCAGGAAGATCCACAGGAGAAGGGAAGGGGAACCCACTCCGGTAGTCTTCCCTGAGAAATCCATGGGCAGAGGATTCTGGAGGGCAGCAGTCTATGGGGTCGCAAGAGTCAGACATGACTTAAAGACTAAACCACCATAATTAATTTACACTATCGTGTTAATTTCAAAAAGCCTTGCTTTTTTTGACATCAAGTAAAATATTTCCCCTGCTCTGTGTTCCTTGCAGCTCACTGCTTCCCACAGGCCCATTTACATTTATCCCCAGATGTCCTGTTTATTGCTCTCTAGGAGGGGAAGTACACTGTTCAAGAGGCAGAAAGATGGAAAGTAGAGAACTATCAAAAGAAACTAGAACAATGATGGCTCTCCCCATTCTTTCCATGCTTCAAAGGGGAAAAACAGTCTCACACAGACATCCAGCTGGGACTGACCATGGGCTCTGCCCATCAGTCCAAGGGTCTGTCACCAGTCTTCCTTCCCTTGTCCCAGCAGAAAAAAGGGGCCTGCTGTCCATAGTAATAGCCACATGTTTGGCAGAAGAGTGAGCACATACATGAGACTGAAAGTGTAGGATGCTGAAGGTAGAATTAACTTCAAAATACATGGCTTTCCATTTTCAGATGAAAAACCTGAGGTCCTCATAGGCAGTGATTTGACGAAGATCATGCAGGTTCAGGAACTGAAATGTGGTCTCTGGAATCCATATCCAATGCTCTTCCCCAACACACTAAGCTGCCTCACACAACCCCGTTTCCTCCTCCAGGCAAGCCCAGAGCACCTGGGATGCTAAGCCAGGAATGAGACAATGAATGGGCCCTGAAGTCAGCAGACAGGTGCTCAAATTTCAGCCATGTCATCTTGGGAAACTCCCTTAATCTCTTGGAACCCTGGCGTTCTCAGTGAAAAGTGGAGAGCAGGTGTTCCTATCTCAGAGGGTTGCAACAAGGATTAAATAATTCATAATAATATGTTGAGTGCCTAGAAAACAGGAGACATTTAGTACATGGTAGCAGTTACTTATTTCAGGTGAGAGGATTCCAAGTCCTGAAAAACAGTCTTGGCCTAGCAAACCTGAGAAAAGAGAAGAGGCAGGTCCCAGTAGGGCCAGGGTCCCCTGTTCCTCTGGTGCAGACCCAGGCCCCTTCAGAACTCAGATGAGCCAGATGCTCAGAGGAAACCAGAGACCACCGCTGTGGTGAAACTGAGGCAGGAGGACCAAGTTGATCAGAAAAGGGAGGGAGAGAGTGACAGGGTGATGGCCAGGCTCCTGGTGGGGAGAAGGAGCAGTGAGTCAGGTCTGCAGAGGTATGAGGAGCAGCTGTGTGGGTGGAGGGTGAGTCACAGTTCAGCTCTGCCCTGCCTAGGAGGAGAGGGACAGGAGAATCCAGGTTGTTAAAGCCCGGGGTGCCCCCAGAGGGGTACTCTGAGAAGATGGAAGGTGGGAGCCCAGCCTCAGCTTTGGAGCAGACAGCACCTAAGGGAAGCGCTGGATAAGGAAAAAGAAGGGTGGTGGAGAAGCACGTGGAGCTAGAACAGGTGGGTGTCTTTCCAACCAAATATAGTCATTCCGGGACTCCAGGGCTCAGTCCCTGCTCCACCCTCAAGAATAGCTGCAGGTGACTGGGGGCAGGGAAGCAGGAGATACTGGAGGCTCTGGACTCTGCCCTGTGCTTGTATGTACCTGGCCGCAGCACCTCGGCTGGTTGAAGGACCCACCTGGCCTTTTCTCCCCTGGAGTTCTTCTCAGGGACTCAAAGTGGCAAGGAAGGATGCAGGTTGGGGAGGATTTGTGGACACTGAGCCTATCGAAACAGCTCTCTAGGGACCCAGAGTTTGTCATTCACAGCCTCCCTAACAGGTGCTAGCCTCTCCTGAAGGGACCAAGTGTTCCTCACTCTTCTCTGTTTCCCCAGCCTGGAGACAGGTGGATGGAGGAGACTAACCTATGCACACCATGTAAATGCCTAGAATCTCCACATCTGTTATTTTGTACATATGAATCATCTGATGTGGGAATTAGGACTTGTGCACATTTTTACATAGAAATTCTTAGGAAATCACCTCAACCAGTCCTTGTTCCTGTCATCCAGCTTATCTCAGAGAGGAATGTACAGACCCCACACACCTTGCTTGTCTCAGTTTGCCTCAAAGTATGCAGAAGGGCAGCAACGTGGCATGTGACATCCAAGGGCAAGAAAGACAAATGGACCTACATTCTAGGATCCTCAGTTGACTTCTTTGGCCAAGCGGCTTCTCCTTGAAGTCTTCCCTGAATTCCCCAAACCACAGGCGTGCTCAATTGGCATAAATGCCAGATTCGATTGTATTTCAACTGTCCACCGGGGTCCGGAAATGGGCAGCCCTCACACCCACCTCTAAAAAGGTCCAGATTTGCCTCTTCCGAGTCCAGATCTTCCCGGCCTTGGCCACCTCCCAGGGGCAGCAGCTGGTCCGTAGACTGAGTAGGGGAGTCCAGATTGCTGGTTCCAGCCGCCAGGCCTCTCCGAAGCCGCTCCAGGCTCTCGCCGGTCACCAACGCCGAAAGCACTGTGGGTAAGGGGCGAGGCCGCTTCAGACTCCCGCCAGACTCCTGTCGCCTTGCACCGCCGCCGGCGCCCGTCTGCCAGGGAGCACGGGCCCCACCAAGTGGCCCACGCCGGGGGCGCTGCAACGATCTTCCTCCGTGCCCCCGGCAGAGCGTCCCCATCCCCCCCCAGACCTCCGGGAACGGCAGAAGCCCTCTTACCTGCAGCCAGAAAGAGCTTCAGCACCACCGATGGCAGCAGCTTCATGGTCCCGGACTCAATGGAGGTGGCGAGGCAGAAATCACTTTGGAGGCGGCGGCCACCGGGCGCTGGCACGGGAGTCGGGCGGGAGGAACACAGGAGATCCCGCCGGGCACGGTCGGCTGCCGGCCTCTGGGTGCAAGCCTGGCTTGGATTTGCGCGGAGCTCGCGGCCGCTGGGCGTCTCTCTATTCACTCTGTCTGTCTATACGCCCGAACCCTAGTGCCTCAGCCAGTGTGGCCAGCTCCGCACCGCGCGCAGCTCCCTGGTTCTACTGAGCGCTCCTCTGCGCGCCGCCGGGAATAAAGCTGCGGGAGGCGCCGAGGCTCCGCCCCGCCCCCGCCGCTCCCTCCCTCCTCCTGCGCTGGGATACGCGCCCGGCTCCAGGCGCCGGCCAAACAGCTCCCGACTCCACCGGCGCAGCGCGGAAAAGGGGCGGGAGAAGGAGGCGGTGCTCAGATATTTTGGGACTAGGCCAAGGCAGTCGCGGCCTGACTGTGGGTTGGGCTGCTGACCGGCAGGTGGCGGGGACCGGTTCCTACCTTTCCTGCTGGCCGCGCTGTCGCAGCCTTGTCGCTGCTGAGCTCTGCTTCGCCCTTAGACACCCCCGGTCATCCGTGCTCTGAAACCATTGATCTCTGCCCATGTCATCTTCTGAGCTTCAGCAGCCTGCTTCTTTGCCTAACCACAAATCAAGGAGTAAATCATTCATTCATTATTTCAAAATTAGACACATGAATGCCAGTAGTTCTCATGAACCTAAGGTTTCCAGAGTTGCAGCTGCAGACATCTGGTTATCAAAAGCAAAGGAAGTTGTGGTATTCTTCCAGCCACTGGAGTAGCTTCTCCCCGTCTTCGTCCCGGAAGACACCGTCTCCATTAGGACTTTTGAAATGTGGATTATACTTCCCAGGCTACTGGGATTGAAGAGACACAGGCTGTGAAACAAGCCTCATACTTTTCTTTGTCTTTGAACGCCGTCTTCTCCGACATAAAAGCTGAGCCCCCTCCCACAGGACCTAGCTGACTGACTTAGGCAGCCACGTTCAACAGGTGCTGGAAGATATGTTTCTCTTCCAACCTATGTCTTTTTTACAGAAATCCTCTGGAGTCAATGTCCTGATCCAAAGAAATGATTCTCTCAGTAGGCATTTCAGCTCCCAGGAACATGCTGGGCGGGCGTTGTATGACACAAGGCTGGGCTGGCATGCAGAGCCCTCAGATGGTGCCAGATCAAGCTGCCTGCCTGCTTCAGCCCATGTGGGGATTTGGGCGCGGAGCTCGCGGCCGCTGGGCGTCTCTCTATTCACTCTGTCTGTCTATACGCCCGAACCCTAGTGCCTCAGCCAGTGTGGCCAGCTCCGCACCGCGCGCAGCTCCCTGGTTCTACTGAGCGCTCCTCTGCGCGCCGCCGGGAATAAAGCTGCGGGAGGCGCCGAGGCTCCGCCCCGCCCACGCCGCTCCCTCCCTCCTCCTGCGCTGGGATACGCGCCCGGCTCCAGGCGCCGGCCAAACAGCTCCCGACTCCACCGGCGCAGCGCGGAAAAGGGGCGGGAGAAGGAGGCGGTGCTCAGATATTTTGGGACTAGGCCAAGGCAGTCGCGGCCTGACTGTGGGTTGGGCTGCTGACCGGCAGGTGGCGGGGACCGGTTCCTACCTTTCCTGCTGGCCGCGCTGTCGCAGCCTTGTCGCTGCTGAGCTCTGCTTCGCCCTTAGACACCCCCGGTCATCCGTGCTCTGAAACCATTGATCTCTGCCCATGTCATCTTCTGAGCTTCAGCAGCCTGCTTCTTTGCCTAACCACAAATCAAGGAGTAAATCATTCATTCATTATTTCAAAATTAGACACATGAATGCCAGTAGTTCTCATGAACCTAAGGTTTCCAGAGTTGCAGCTGCAGACATCTGGTTATCAAAAGCAAAGGAAGTTGTGGTATTCTTCCAGCCACTGGAGTAGCTTCTCCCCGTCTTCGTCCCGGAAGACACCGTCTCCATTAGGACTTTTGAAATGTGGATTATACTTCCCAGGCTACTGGGATTGAAGAGACACAGGCTGTGAAACAAGCCTCATACTTTTCTTTGTCTTTGAACGCCGTCTTCTCCGACATAAAAGCTGAGCCCCCTCCCACAGGACCTAGCTGACTGACTTAGGCAGCCACGTTCAACAGGTGCTGGAAGATATGTTTCTCTTCCAACCTATGTCTTTTTTACAGAAATCCTCTGGAGTCAATGTCCTGATCCAAAGAAATGATTCTCTCAGTAGGCATTTCAGCTCCCAGGAACATGCTGGGGCGGGCGTTGTATGACACAAGGCTGGGCTGGCATGCAGAGCCCTCAGATGGTGCCAGATCAAGCTGCCTGCCTGCTTCAGCCCATGTGTAGGGATAAAAACAGGTCTGCTATTTATACACAGCCTATTCCACTTTCCCTCCCTATCCACACTTCTGCACGAGTCTATGGGACTCTGCCCTCTTAACTTGCCCCTAGCAACTTACCCCACGTTAGGTTTCCACAATGCCCTGGAATCACTATAGACCTAAGTTGGAATTCTGACTTGGCTTCTTACTGTGTGACCTTGGACAAGATAGTTAATCTCACTGAGTCTCAGTTTTCACATCTCTCAAATGGGAATAATAACAATACTAATGCCTACTTTGTAGAGAGCTTCTTGAAAACTGAACAAAGGAACACATATAGAGCAGTCAGTACAGTGTCGACAGATTTTAATAAATGCCCACATTATTATCATTATTATTACTAAGCATTCTACATTGGCTGTTCCATTTCTTCACAGACTTCTTTTCTCTCCCTTCTCCTCAGGTCTGAGACTTCCTGTGCGGTTGGGCTGGTTTTAGGAGGAAGCTCACCTGCTGCCTATTTGGCCAAGCTCCACTGTGGGATTGTTCCTTTGGGTGATTGGAATCCAGCCTAGGACTTCAGTAGATTGTCACCACCCAGGTCATACCTTTGTTCTCCCTCAGCATCTCCCTGACAACCTGTTTCCCCACAACATGAGGTCAGGGCTCTCCCCAGGGGAGGGTGGAGGGAAATACTCCCTGACATACAGGCAAGTCACCCCCTGCCCCCACCACTGCCAGGTTCACGCCCTGCTCTCCTGTCAGCCTGCCTCTCAATTCACACGCTCTTTCCTTCCGCCTTCTCACTCTCACATCAGTCTTGGCCCACTCATGGGGCAACTCCAAGTTTTCATCACACCTGTGAGCCTCTCCCCAGCTAGGTTTGTGTGTCAGCCATGTTTTTATGGGAAGGACCTGGAAAAAGAATTCAAAAGGCCTGGAATGGTTTGGAGACAATCACTTCTCCTCTAAGAACTTTGAGTATCCTCTAATCTGAAAAAGAAATTACTGGGTTCGCTGGTAGTCCAGTGGTTAAGAATCTTCCTGCCAATGCAGGGGACATGGGTTCCATCCCGGTCCCAGAATATCCGACTTGCTGCAGAGCAACTTAGTCTGTGAGCCACAACTTCTACTGAGTCCACGAGTGCCAACAACAGAAGCCAGTGGGCCTGGAGCCCATGCGTGCTGTGCAACAAAAGGGTAGCTTCCGTTAACAATCAAGAAGTCCATGCACAGCAAGGAAAACCCATCTCGGCCAATACATAAATTAATTAACTAAAAAAAAAAAGAAAAAAAGGAATCACAATTCATGCGAGGGCAATGTCGTTAACTCATTTATTCCACAATCACTGAACACTTTTAAAAAAAAAAGAAACAGCCAAGGATGTGCTATCATGGAGCTCATATTTTAAAAACATTTTTAGAGCAAAGGGTCAGTACAGTGTCGACAGATTTTAATAAATGCCCACATTATTATCATTATTATTACTAAGCATTCTACATTGGCTGTTCCATTTCTTCACAGACTTCTTTTCTCTCCCTTCTCCTCAGGTCTGAGACTTCCTGTGCGGTTGGGCTGGTTTTAGGAGGAAGCTCACCTGCTGCCTATTTGGCCAAGCTCCACTGTGGGATTGTTCCTTTGGGTGATTGGAATCCAGCCTAGGACTTCAGTAGATTGTCACCACCCAGGTCATACCTTTGTTCTCCCTCAGCATCTCCCTGACAACCTGTTTCCCCACAACATGAGGTCAGGGCTCTCCCCAGGGGAGGGTGGAGGGAAATACTCCCTGACATACAGGCAAGTCACCCCCTGCCCCCACCACTGCCAGGTTCACGCCCTGCTCTCCTGTCAGCCTGCCTCTCAATTCACACGCTCTTTCCTTCCGCCTTCTCACTCTCACATCAGTCTTGGCCCACTCATGGGGCAACTCCAAGTTTTCATCACACCTGTGAGCCTCTCCCCAGCTAGGTTTGTGTGTCAGCCATGTTTTTATGGGAAGGACCTGGAAAAAGAATTCAAAAGGCCTGGAATGGTTTGGAGACAATCACTTCTCCTCTAAGAACTTTGAGTATCCTCTAATCTGAAAAAGAAATTACTGGGTTCGCTGGTAGTCCAGTGGTTAAGAATCTTCCTGCCAATGCAGGGGACATGGGTTCCATCCCGGTCCCAGAATATCCGACTTGCTGCAGAGCAACTTAGTCTGTGAGCCACAACTTCTACTGAGTCCACGAGTGCCAACAACAGAAGCCAGTGGGCCTGGAGCCCATGCGTGCTGTGCAACAAAAGGGTAGCTTCCGTTAACAATCAAGAAGTCCATGCACAGCAAGGAAAACCCATCTCGGCCAATACATAAATTAATTAACTAAAAAAAAAAAGAAAAAAAGGAATCACAATTCATGCGAGGGCAATGTCGTTAACTCATTTATTCCACAATCACTGAACACTTTTCAGGCACTAGGAGAGAGCAATAAGTAAGACAGCCAAGGATGTGCTATCATGGAGCTCATATTTTACAGCAAGGGGAGATAGGCAACATATTTAAGACGTTAAAAAGTGAAATAGATTCTGTGATGACAAAGGCTAAGATGGAAGTTAAATTTTAGTGATATATTCTAGGATTTTATGTCCCAGTGCTTGGGACGAAACTTTAGATTTGGTGAGTGATTAGCAAAGGTCTTTCTGAGCCTGTGACCTGGAAGTTGATGCTTAAATAAGCGGGAGGAACCAGGCTTGTGATGATCCATTGCCAAAGTATTCTAAGCCATGCAAAGAGGGCAAAGACTTTGAGGTGGAAACAAGCTTGGAGCACTCAGGGAACAGCAAGAAGGCTAGAAAGGCAGGAAGGTTAGGAGATAACATTAAAGCAAAGGCCGGGGACAGATAACAGAATTTTACATGCCCCAGGTTATTGTTTTTCAGTTGCTAAGTCACGTCTGACTCTGCAACACTTCCGACTGTAGCCTCCTAGGCTCCTCTGTCCATGGGATTTCCCAGGTAAGAATACTGGAGTGGGTTTCCATTTCCTTCTCCAGGGATCATCTCCTGCATTGGCAGGTGGATTCTTTACCATTGAGGGGCACCAGGGAAGCACCCAGCCCCCCGGTAGATGTTGGATTTTATTCCCTATCTCTGTGAGCATCAAAGGGATGTCAGTAGGAAAGCACAGTTATGCAGGATTCTTTCACCTCCTCCTTGCTCTATTTTTCTCAGGCGGAATGGTTTGGAACAATCTCCGTTAACAATCTAAGAACGGGGTCCATGAGCCCCAATGCAGGGGACATGGGTTCCATCCGGTCCCAGAATATCCGACTTGCTGCAGAGCAACTTAGTCTGTGAGCCACAACTTCTACTGAGTCCACGAGTGCCAACAACAGAAGCCAGTGGGCCTGGAGCCCATGCGTGCTGTGCAACAAAAGGGTAGCTTCCGTTAACAATCAAGAAGTCCATGCACAGCAAGGAAAACCCATCTCGGCCAATACATAAATTAATTAACTAAAAAAAAAAAGAAAAAAAGGAATCACAATTCATGCGAGGGCAATGTCGTTAACTCATTTATTCCACAATCACTGAACACTTTTCAGGCACTAGGAGAGAGCAATAAGTAAGACAGCCAAGGATGTGCTATCATGGAGCTCATATTTTACAGCAAGGGGAGATAGGCAACATATTTAAGACGTTAAAAAGTGAAATAGATTCTGTGATGACAAAGGCTAAGATGGAAGTTAAATTTTAGTGATATATTCTAGGATTTTATGTCCCAGTGCTTGGGACGAAACTTTAGATTTGGTGAGTGATTAGCAAAGGTCTTTCTGAGCCTGTGACCTGGAAGTTGATGCTTAAATAAGCGGGAGGAACCAGGCTTGTGATGATCCATTGCCAAAGTATTCTAAGCCATGCAAAGAGGGCAAAGACTTTGAGGTGGAAACAAGCTTGGAGCACTCAGGGAACAGCAAGAAGGCTAGAAAGGCAGGAAGGTTAGGAGATAACATTAAAGCAAAGGCCGGGGACAGATAACAGAATTTTACATGCCCCAGGTTATTGTTTTTCAGTTGCTAAGTCACGTCTGACTCTGCAACACTTCCGACTGTAGCCTCCTAGGCTCCTCTGTCCATGGGATTTCCCAGGTAAGAATACTGGAGTGGGTTTCCATTTCCTTCTCCAGGGATCATCTCCTGCATTGGCAGGTGGATTCTTTACCATTGAGGGGCACCAGGGAAGCACCCAGCCCCCCGGTAGATGTTGGATTTTATTCCCTATCTCTGTGAGCATCAAAGGGATGTCAGTAGGAAAGCACAGTTATGCAGGATTCTTTCACCTCCTCCCCTTGCTCTACCCAGGCCTCCTCCTGCTCTCTGGCAGTCAAGTGCCAGGGACACACTCCTGAGGAAGCAAACAGGTCACTCTGCTTTCTCTGAGTATCATAGTGACAATGGGCAACAGAGACTTGGAAACCCGCTGGCCCTGGGCCACCAGTGAGTCACAAGGGGACAAATCCAGAGCAGAAACACTGGCATCATGCTTCCCAGCTCTGTGATGGGTTCCCAGGCTTCTGGAAAGGCAGGCTCTGTGGGACCCTTAGTGTCACTGACTCTCTGCTAGGCCATCAGATATTCATTTGGGGACAGCACTTGCAAGCCAGTGGGGAGGAGTTGCTGGTGGTGACAAGAAAGGAGAGAAGGGGCTTTGAGAGGGGACCCACCTGAGTCCCTTCCCCATTGTGGCTGAGATGTCTGTGCAGGTCAGTTGATTCTCCTATACCTGACTGTGCATAAGAATTGCTTGAGAATTTATTTAAGATAAAGAGGTCCAAGCCTCGCCCCAGTCTTCCTAACTTAAAACCTC
This sequence comes from Tragulus kanchil, assembly GCA_022376925.1. Taxonomy (NCBI): domain Eukaryota; kingdom Metazoa; phylum Chordata; class Mammalia; order Artiodactyla; family Tragulidae; genus Tragulus; species Tragulus kanchil. Next base: position 36,793,454 of record JAIOJX010000029.1, on the reverse strand, counting down.
CAAGCAAAAATGTTTGGGTGGGGCCCAAGCATTTACCTTTTCAGCATGTAATTCTGACATCAGTCAGGTTTTGAAGCACTGGTTTGCATAATTAACTAGGACAACGAGTTAAGCATCTGAGCAAAATCTGAACCTTTGAGGCAGAAACAGTCGAGCTTCAAGCAATGACCTGGGCTCGTAATCTTGCGTGATCCTCACAATGGCCCTAAGACTAGATACTCCTCCCTAATTTAAAGGGGTGAAGCTAAAAAACAGGTGAGTAATAACCCAAGGCCTCCCAGTTAGCAAGAATCTCAGCCTCAAGTAGAATTCCTCTCTTTCTCTTGGGCCTGTGCTCCTAAGCTCAACACGACTCTGAACAAAGGCATGAGACCATGGCCATCCCCTCTCTGCCTCTATGGACAATAACATCCTCAGCTTCTCTGAGGTTCAGTGCTCCACCTGTCCCAGGGGACGTGGGGGTGGGAAGAATCTCTGCCTCGTGGACTGGAAGGAGCCCAACCCAGGTAAGAGCAGCAGGGAGCTAGGGAAATGGGTGCACTCTCGGGAACCAGACTGCCATCAGCTCACATTTGGGTTCTGCTGTTTTGCCAGCTTTCTAACTTCAGACCTGTTGGTCACTATCTCTGACCTACAGTTTGCTCATCAACAATAATAGGAGAAGAATATGATGCTTGGCCAATGGTTAGGTGCTGACTTGGTGACAGCTGCAGTTAAGAGAAGATCCTTTCTTCCTTTCCTCTTTCTTTTCTTTCTTCCCTCATTCCTCCCTTTCTTCCTTCCAGAGGGAGTTTGGTGAGTTGCTGCTTCAACCTGGGCCAGTCATCCTCAGTGGAAGTGGTCCCTCGCTGCTGGGAGATGGCCATAATTATCAACCAGATGGCAGCTCTGCAAGGCCACTCAGAGTTTTAGAGACCTCCATCCAAGAAAGCAGCCCCTACTCACAGCTCATGAGAGAAGTGTGTGCCCCCTGGAGGGGGAAGGGATTCAGCGGCCTTCCCTTCCATTCTGCCAGAAGAACTGAGGGCTCAGTGGACCCGGAGCTTGACTGGCTGAGGAGACTGATAAGGAAGGGGCTTCTCCATGGAGAACACTTCCTTCACCAGGAGGCCATGAAGCCTGTTTCCCAAATGTGGAGGCTCAGTGTAAGGGGTCACTGCTCCTGCTCCAGGTTGATTTCTCCCGTTCGCATCTCTATCCCCATCAGAGCCGGTTGCTCAGGCGGGGGTTCGGCTAGATTTGAACCCAGGCCTACCTCTTGGAGTCCTCTTGCACCTCCTGTGCTGACTGGGAGCCCCTGGAGGAAGTGCCAGATAATGCTTCAGGTGCATTCGCATTCTGGGGTGGAGAGGCTCTTCTGTCTGACTGCCTGGGGTCCCAGTGGTTAGGGGATGTCTGGAGCCCCGTCATCCCCAGAAGATGCTGAGGAAAGGAATTTATGATGTGCTTGGCCACGGTCTGAATTCCTCCTCCATTTCTGAGCCCATTTTTTGTGACATCAAGAGATAAAATCTTTTTCCAGTAGACGGTGGACCGCCTGCCTCAGGGCTTCTCTGAGGTTCACTGCCCCACCTGTCCCAGGGGACGTGGGGGTGGGAAGAATCTCTGCCTCGTGGACTGGAAGGAGCCCAACCCAGGTAAGAGCAGCAGGGAGCTAGGGAAATGGGTGCACTCTCGGGAACCAGACTGCCATCAGCTCACATTTGGGTTCTGCTGTTTTGCCAGCTTTCTAACTTCAGACCTGTTGGTCACTATCTCTGACCTACAGTTTGCTCATCAACAATAATAGGAGAAGAATATGATGCTTGGCCAATGGTTAGGTGCTGACTTGGTGACAGCTGCAGTTAAGAGAAGATCCTTTCTTCCTTTCCTCTTTCTTTTCTTTCTTCCCTCATTCCTCCCTTTCTTCCTTCCAGAGGGAGTTTGGTGAGTTGCTGCTTCAACCTGGGCCAGTCATCCTCAGTGGAAGTGGTCCCTCGCTGCTGGGAGATGGCCATAATTATCAACCAGATGGCAGCTCTGCAAGGCCACTCAGAGTTTTAGAGACCTCCATCCAAGAAAGCAGCCCCTACTCACAGCTCATGAGAGAAGTGTGTGCCCCCTGGAGGGGGAAGGGATTCAGCGGCCTTCCCTTCCATTCTGCCAGAAGAACTGAGGGCTCAGTGGACCCGGAGCTTGACTGGCTGAGGAGACTGATAAGGAAGGGGCTTCTCCATGGAGAACACTTCCTTCACCAGGAGGCCATGAAGCCCGTTTCCCAAATGTGGAGGCTCAGTGTAAGGGGTCACTGCTCCTGCTCCAGGTTGATTTCTCCCGTTCGCATCTCTATCCCCATCAGAGCCGGTTGCTCAGGCGGGGGTTCGGCTAGATTTGAACCCAGGCCTACCTCTTGGAGTCCTCTTGCACCTCCTGTGCTGACTGGGAGCCCCTGGAGGAAGTGCCAGATAATGCTTCAGGTGCATTCGCATTCTGGGGTGGAGAGGCTCTTCTGTCTGACTGCCTGGGGTCCCAGTGGTTAGGGGATGTCTGGAGCCCCGTCATCCCCAGAAGATGCTGAGGAAAGGAATTTATGATGTGCTTGGCCACGGTCTGAATTCCTCCTCCATTTCTGAGCCCATTTTTTGTGACATCAAGAGATAAAAATCTCCAGTCCCAGGGCTTTACCTCTTTGGTTGTTCCCTAGCATAGACGGCTTTCTGTTGGGAGGGAGAGGCAAGTGATTCTTGTCCATCCCACAGCCCGCCTCCCTCCTTAAGCCTCAGGTTCCTCTGTGCAAAAGGAAAGTTTGAAACAATTGTCCTATATTCAGACACTGCCCAGGGAGGTCCACTGTGAGCTGTTTTACAGTTGCGATGCTATGACAAGGCTTTTGGAGATAATCCTGTAGATGAGGCACTGTTGATAAATTGACAGTACCTGATCTATGGGGTGTGAGCAGCTTTCTCTCTGTGCCTCAACTACTTCATCTTCTGATGGGGAGGGAATAAGAATCTCCTCAGGAGGCTTTTGTGACAATGGAAGGAGATAGCATCCCTGAAAGTGCTTGGCAAAAGGGAAAGCCCTTTATGAATAGGTCAGGACTATTATTAACATCTTGGAATGTGTAGGTTTGATTCCTTTTAGAAATGTGGTCGGGATTTCCCTGGTGGCTCAGTGGTAAAGAATTCGCCTGTCAATGCAGGGACACTGGTCCTGATTTCTGATCCAGGAAGTCTTCATATACCTAGGAGCAACTAAGTCCAGGTTCCCCAACTCTTGAACCTGTGCTCTAGATCCTGTGAGCCTGAACCACTGAAGCCCCGTGCCCCAGAACCCTTGCTCCACAAGAGAAACCTCTATACTGAGAAGCCTGCACACTAAAACTAGAGAATAGCCCCCACTCAGGGCAATGAGGAAAAAACCTGTGTGGCAATGAAGACCCAGTGCAGCCAAGAGTTAATTAATTTAAAAAAGAAATGTGGTCACAGAGTTGCCATTTAACAATATCCATTTGCCCTTTTTCATTATTTTATTTTACTTATTAAAAAAATTTTTTTAAGGTTCTCCAGTTTTGAGAGCCTGTGGAAGGCGGCGGCGGCGGCAGCGGCATCTGCAAGCAGAGGCCCAGGCAGGGCATGGCGGCACCGACGGCCTTGTGAGAGCGAAGCTGTCATGGGGCCCGCCATGTGCCGGCGGCCCTGACATGGGCGCCAGCGGCTCCAAAGCTCGGGGCCTGTGGCCCTTCGCCTCGGCGGCGGGGGGCGGCGGCCCGGAGGCGGCGGTCGCTGAGCAAGCTTTGGTGCGACCGCGAGGCCGAGTCGTGCCCCCCTTCATATTCACGCGCCCTGGCTCCATGTCCTATGACGAGGATGGGGATCTGGCTCACGAATTCTATGAGGAGACAATCGTCACCAAGAACGGGCAGAAGCGGGCCAAGCTGAGGCGGGTGCATAAGAACCTGATTCCTCAGGGCACCGTGAAGCTGGATCCCCCCCGCATCCACGTGGATTTTCCTGTGATCCTCTATGAGGTGTGAGCCTGGGGGGTGGCAGGCATACACAGCCCCTGCCCCAGCAAGAAACCCCCAGGCTCAGGGTGTGGCTTCCGTTGAGGAACCTAGGCTGGGGCCACAGCCGTGAATAAACTCCACTGGCCTGGAACCTTCAGCTGTGAGCAGGGCAGTCCTACAGTGCTGGATGGGTGTTGGTTTGTATGTGGACCAGAGATGGCTGGTATCTGGCAAGAGCTGATGGCAGAGTTACCAGTCCACCTTTCCCAGCAATCCCTCCAAGGAGCATGGCGGGGCAGATGCTGGTCAGGAATGGCTGGCTCCTGTGCCCTTGCCTGGCCTGCGTTTCTCCAAGTTTGCCTAGGGCCCGGCCCTGCTAGAGGCTACAGCACTTTACAAGCAAGGTCTGCCTTTTTCCAGCCCCAGGGCTATGGGAGCTGTACACGAGTGGGAACTTCCTTTCCTTCACTTCCTTTCCCTTCTCGTTGGAGCATTTCAGCCGTTTGCTACCTCGATTCCTCCTGTGTTGGACAGAGGCTGGGGGCAGAACAAGCCTGATTCTTCCTGCCTACCTGCCTCTTTGTTCCCAGCCCCAGATGGATGGACAGTTTGCCAGCTGTTAATAGGAATAGGGACTGGCGTGGAAGGTTTCTCCCTCTCCCCAGGGCTGGGCTGATCCCTCCCCACTGCAGCTAGTTGTTGCCCCCCAACCCCAAGTTGAGAGGGCATAGGATGGGGATCAGGAAGGGCTCTGGATGCCTGTGCCCCATCCCACCTACTGTGTCTAATCCCCTTGCCCTTAATCATCCACCACCTTGTGGTAAGGCACAGCACCCTAGGGCTGGTGCCAGTAGCTCTGAGGAGCCCACCACCCCTTCCCCTACGGTATACCCATCTCTTCAGGATTAGTCAAGAGAAAAGTACTGGAGCCCCTGGATAGGGGCAAAAAGGAGAAAACAACCATAAAAGGAATACTTCAAATGTGAAAGCTTGTAAATAATTGAGACCGTCATGTTGTTGGGGCAGAGTCTGATTTCTACATAGAAATGATTTTTTTTTTTTTTAACTCCTTACTGTGCAAACTCTGTGCTTTAAGCGTGTGAGAAATGGCTTGGGGAGGGTAGTCCTCAAATCTAGGAAGGCTGTTGTGTTATTTGTTCAATAAAATTATTTGTAGACCCTGCAAAAAAAAAAGTTCTCCAGTTTTTTATAAAAGAAAATACTAATTTTGAAAGGGTTGAGAACCACTAACACAAGATATATTCACACGGAATACAGATATCTGTATCCTTTGTAAAAGTGCTGCTCTAGATATTACTGTATAGAAGGTCCCTGAGCAGTGCCTGAATGAAGTGAAAGAATTTCCTCCTATACCTCAGTGTTAGGAAGGTTGGCTTTTCTGGTATCTGGTATCTGTACTTCCGCTTTATGAGATAATGCACGTGTGGAATTCATATGTTCCCTTTTTGCATCCACTGCCAGGAAGCTCACAGTGAATCTTCGATGCTCAATTGCAGTGATTATCCCCAGTTCAACATTTTGAGGACAATTATTTCTTTCTTCTCCAACTTAATTTCATTGCAGGGTCTTTAATCATTCTTTAAATACTTACTTGTTTCTTCTGTCTCTTGCTATCTAAATCTTTTCTGGAAGTTATGGGAACATGAGTAATTACTCTAAACGCAACAATCACATACCTGCCATTGACTTCCCAAAGCTTCCTGAGTCTGGCAGTCTGGATCAGAGGTGCCCAGTCTTTAAAAGCCTCATCTCCAACCCCAAGTTGAGAGGGCATAGGATGGGGATCAGGAAGGGCTCTGGATGCCTGTGCCCCATCCCACCTACTGTGTCTAATCCCCTTGCCCTTAATCATCCACCACCTTGTGGTAAGGCACAGCACCCTAGGGCTGGTGCCAGTAGCTCTGAGGAGCCCACCACCCCTTCCCCTACGGTATACCCATCTCTTCAGGATTAGTCAAGAGAAAAGTACTGGAGCCCCTGGATAGGGGCAAAAAGGAGAAAACAACCATAAAAGGAATACTTCAAATGTGAAAGCTTGTAAATAATTGAGACCGTCATGTTGTTGGGGCAGAGTCTGATTTCTACATAGAAATGATTTTTTTTTTTTTTAACTCCTTACTGTGCAAACTCTGTGCTTTAAGCGTGTGAGAAATGGCTTGGGGAGGGTAGTCCTCAAATCTAGGAAGGCTGTTGTGTTATTTGTTCAATAAAATTATTTGTAGACCCTGCAAAAAAAAAAGTTCTCCAGTTTTTTATAAAAAGAAAATACTAATTTTGAAAGGGTTGAGAACCACTAACACAAGATATATTCACACGGAATACAGATATCTGTATCCTTTGTAAAAGTGCTGCTCTAGATATTACTGTATAGAAGGTCCCTGAGCAGTGCCTGAATGAAGTGAAAGAATTTCCTCCTATACCTCAGTGTTAGGAAGGTTGGCTTTTCTGGTATCTGGTATCTGTACTTCCGTTTATGAGATAATGCACGTGTGGAATTCATATGTTCCCTTTTTGCATCCACTGCCAGGAAGCTCACAGTGAATCTTCGATGCTCAATTGCAGTGATTATCCCCAGTTCAACATTTTGAGGACAATTATTTCTTTCTTCTCCAACTTAATTTCATTGCAGGGTCTTTAATCATTCTTTAAATACTTACTTGTTTCTTCTGTCTCTTGCTATCTAAATCTTTTCTGGAAGTTATGGGAACATGAGTAATTACTCTAAAACGCAACAATCACATACCTGCCATTGACTTCCCAAAGCTTCCTGAGTCTGGCAGTCTGGATCAGAGGTGCCCAGTAGAGCAATTTAGGCTCAGGTGGTTTTGCTCTTTTTCCTCTACCTCTTCCTCTCAAAGGCCCTCAGTCCTCCACTCCAGATGGTGCACGGGCGTTGCAAGAAGTGGAAGCAGGCTCCAGCCGTTAGGGTATACTCCAAGTCTTGGCTGGACGTTGGTGGTCTGGGGTCAAAGTTGGGTCAGAGAAGGGCATCCCAGCTCCAGGATGAGAGAAGCCCAGAGCTCCAGCTGGAGAGAACCTCCCTCCACACACTCTCCTAGCATCTTGTCCGAATCTATCAGAAAGAAAGCTTTGAAGCTCGGGCTAAGCCATGCAACTGACCCCTTTCTAAGCCCTGGGTCCACCAGCCTCTAGCTCTGACCTTGAGCAAAATATTTCTCTGAGTCTCATCAGCTTCCCCTCATTCAGAAATGGGAATGTTAGCTACCTCAAGGGGCTAGTGTGGAGACTCCCTGAGATAACCTACAAGGTGCTCAGGCAGTGACTGGAACCTAGCAAGTGCTCAGAAACCACCAGTGGCTGTTCATTCCTGTCTGCCCTGGATGGTATGACTCATAGGCCTGTCTGCTGCCCTCGAGTCATGAGCTCCTGGAGGCAAGAGTGTGTATTCAATCACAGCTCCTCATTCATAAGGTCAGTGACTATGGCAAATTGCTTTACCTTCCTGAGCCTCAGTGGCCTTCAATAAAATAAGAATAATGAAATATACCTCAAATGTGTGGTGTGAGTAAAGTTAACAGTAGCTGGGGCTTCCCTGGTGGTCCAGTGTGTAAGGACACTGCCCTACAGTGTAAGGGGCGCCAGTTCAATCCCTGGCCTGAGAAGATCCCATGTGCCGTGGCGCTCCTGGACCGATGTGTCCAACTACCGAGCCGGAGCTCTGAAGCGCATGCGCCCAGAGCCATTGCTCTGCAGAGACAGAGGCCACTGCTATGGGAGGCCCACACAGGCCAAAGAACAAAGATGAATGAAAATGAATAAATGAAAGACCAATAGAAGTGACCAAAAAACACACAAAACTCTAAAAAAAGAGTTAACAGTAGCTATCTGAGGGTAAAGACATTCAAACATTTATTTTAGTTTTACTTTTATGAGCATTTTCTTTTTTTCTGTAACAAATACAAGTTACTCACGTATTAGAAGTCATTTTTCAAAAATTTGCTTTTTTTCCTAAAAAAAAAACTTAAAATTATTGAGTACTCACTACTCAATTTTAGGTGTTGTTCTAAGTGCTTTACAGACATTATTTCATTTCACTCTCACAACAGCCCACCGAGGAAAATAGTGTTTTCACCCTCATTTTATAGGTGAGAAAGCCAAGGCATAAGGAGGTGGAGCAATTTGTCCAGCCAGGTGTAAGTGAATCCACTTGTGTGATAAAATTTCATAGAACTTTGCACACAAACACACACAGATGAGTGCCTGCAGCAATAAGTGAAATCTAAAGAAGGCCTGCAGTCTAGTTAACAGTGTGACACTGGAGTCCTTGTCCTGGTGTTGATATCACGCTGTTGTTATGTGAGATGTTACCACTGGGGGGAGCTGGGTGATAGGTACCAGTAAGAAATTTAATGATTTTTTAATGCAACTTCTTCTATAACTAGTCTCACATATATAGTTGTTTTTTTTTTAACTGTACGTTAAAGTTTTTAAAAATTAAGTGATTTAAAAGCTTGTCATGGGGGCTTCCTCTGGTGGTCCAGTGGGTAAGGACACCGCCTTGCAGTGCAAGGGGCGCCGGTTCGATCCCTGGCCTGGGAAGATCCCACGTGCCGCGGAGCGGCTGGACCGATGTGTCCAATCACCGAGCCGGAGCTCTGGAGCGCATGTGCCCAGAGCCAGCGCTCGGCAACGACAGAGGCCACTGCGATGGGAGGCCCACAGGAGCCAAAGAACAAAGACGGATGAAAATAGAGAAATGAAAGACCAACAGAAGTGGCCCGACCACTCCCCTCCCTCCCCAACCCGACCCCCGCCCAAAGTAAAATAAATAAATAAATCTTAAAAAAAAAAAGCTCGTCATGGGCTTCCCTGGTAGCTCAGTGGTAAAAAGTTCGCCTGCCAATGCAGGAGACACGGGTTCAATCCCTGATCCAGGAAGATCCCACATGCTGTGGAGTAACAGCCTGTGCATCACAGCTATGGAGCCTGTGCTCTAAAGCCTCGGAGCCGCAACTGTTGAGCCCATGTGCCGTAACTACTGAAGCCCATGTGCCCTAGAGCCCAAGTTCCTCAATAAGAGAAGTTATTCTTCTGCAACAAGAAGTCTGCCCACCTCAACTAGAGAGTAACCCCCACTCCCTGCAACCAGAGAAGAGCCTGAGGCAACAGTGAAAACCCAAAATAGCCCCAAATAAGTAAATTTTATGAAAAAAGTTTGTCATAAGGATTACATGAGACAATGTGCCTACACAGTGATTGGATGCAATTGACGTTTCAGGACATGATATTTTCTTTCCTCTCCACTCTGGAAGTGCCTATATTTAAAGTTTTTCATAATAACAGTCTTCCTTTATTGTGCTTACTATCTACCCGGCCTGTTTGACATACATTATTTCTTTAATAAAGCCTATGAAGTGGGCACATTTATTATTCCCCTCCTGCTGATAGGAGAACTTGGGTTCTGCAACTACAAATCTCTTCTCCACTTGCTAGAAAGTGACCAGGCCGGGATTTACAGCCAGGCAGCCAGTTGGTTCGCACGCTGTTGTTATGTGAGATGTTACCACTGGGGAGCTGGGTGATAGGTACCAGTAAGAAATTTAATGATTTTTAATGCAACTTCTTCTATAACTAGTCTCACATATATAGTTGTTTTTTAACTGTACGTTAAAGTTTTTAAAAATTAAGTGATTTAAAAGCTTGTCATGGGGGCTTCCTCTGGTGGTCCAGTGGGTAAGGACACCGCCTTGCAGTGCAAGGGGCGCCGGTTCGATCCCTGGCCTGGGAAGATCCCACGTGCCGCGGAGCGGCTGGACCGATGTGTCCAATCACCGAGCCGGAGCTCTGGAGCGCATGTGCCCAGAGCCAGCGCTCGGCAACGACAGAGGCCACTGCGATGGGAGGCCCACAGGAGCCAAAGAACAAAGACGGATGAAAATAGAGAAATGAAAGACCAACAGAAGTGGCCCGACCACTCCCCTCCCTCCCCAACCCGACCCCCGCCCAAAGTAAAATAAATAAATAAATCTTAAAAAAAAAAAGCTCGTCATGGGCTTCCCTGGTAGCTCAGTGGTAAAAAGTTCGCCTGCCAATGCAGGAGACACGGGTTCAATCCCTGATCCAGGAAGATCCCACATGCTGTGGAGTAACAGCCTGTGCATCACAGCTATGGAGCCTGTGCTCTAAAGCCTCGGAGCCGCAACTGTTGAGCCCATGTGCCGTAACTACTGAAGCCCATGTGCCCTAGAGCCCAAGTTCCTCAATAAGAGAAGTTATTCTTCTGCAACAAGAAGTCTGCCCACCTCAACTAGAGAGTAACCCCCACTCCCTGCAACCAGAGAAGAGCCTGAGGCAACAGTGAAAACCCAAAATAGCCCCAAATAAGTAAATTTTATGAAAAAAGTTTGTCATAAGGATTACATGAGACAATGTGCCTACACAGTGATTGGATGCAATTGACGTTTCAGGACATGATATTTTCTTTCCTCTCCACTCTGGAAGTGCCTATATTTAAAGTTTTTCATAATAACAGTCTTCCTTTATTGTGCTTACTATCTACCCGGCCTGTTTGACATACATTATTTCTTTAATAAAGCCTATGAAGTGGGCACATTTATTATTCCCCTCCTGCTGATAGGAGAACTTGGGTTCTGCAACTACAAATCTCTTCTCCACTTGCTAGAAAGTGACCAGGCCGGGATTTACAGCCAGGCAGCCAGTTGGTGACGTCGCTCCCATCCTTGCACGGTCAGCTCAGTGGACTGCTAAAGGTCTGTTTAAACCATTGGAAATCATCTACTGCAACTGTTGCAGTTTTGGTAGAAGAAAATGGGCTCAGAGAGGAGGAGGGCTTTCCTCAAGGACACCCAACAAGTCTGTGACTGAGCCAGGAGAAAAACCAATTCTTTGAACTCCTGGGCCAGGGTATTTTCCAGGGCTCATGTCCAGCGCTGATCTCCAAGACAGCACACCTTCACTGGCCCTGTCTGGGAGATCACTGATGCCCACAGATGGACCCTCACTCACCTCCTCACCAACCGGTGCAGCTGAGGGCACTTGAGACCTAAGAGGAAGCAGGGCATGGAGGGGGTGGAGGCATGGCAGCCCGGGGAGCCAGAGCAGCTGGGGCCATGGAGAGGGCAAGGTCAGACCCGCTGAACTTAAGCTGGAGTGGGAGTGGGAAGGGAGGATGTGCTTGTGAGGCAGTATTCATGCCAAATCCAGCTCCTGTCCCCCTCAGGCTCCCTTGAGTCACTGGGCCCTGGGGTTGGGACACATTCTTGAAGGAGTGGTCACAGGGATTCCCCGAACTTTCAGTCTCTAGGCCAGTTTCTATTCATCCGGATTGAAACCAATTCCCCCCTCAGACTCAGCACCCACTCCCATCGGTAATATGGTGACTCGTTACTCTAATTCCTGCCCTGGGACCTCCGTGGACTTGGAAATATTTGGCGCAAGTCCAGACCTGATGTTGGTGCAGAAGGCCGGCCTGAGTCCCATCTCTCAGAGAGGAAATGGGTCTCAGGTATCTAGTGAGGACTCTTGAGAGTCCCTTGGACAGCAAGGACATCAAACCAGTCAATCCTAAAAGAAATCAACCCTGAATATTCATTGGAAGGACTGATGCTGAATCTTAAGCTCTGATACTTTGATGTGAAGAGCTAATTCATTGGAAAAGACTCTGATGCTGGGAAAGACTGAAGGCAAAAAAGGGGGACGACAGAGGATGAGATGGTTGGATGGCATCACCGACTCAATGGACATGAGTTTCAGCAGGCTCCGGGAGACGGTGAAGAACAGGGAAGTCTGGCGTGCTGAAGTCCATGGGGTTGCAAAGTCAGACACAGGGCAGTCTAGTGGGGGGTGGTTTGTTTGACCCACATCAGATGAACCTGATGGGTCTCTAGCCCCGTCCCTGTTGCGCTCCCCCATGCCCCGTCTTGCCAGGCCTATTTGCAGTGGGTCATGGCAAAGCGGGGAATCAAGGACCTCCTACGTGACGCCCCGCCACCTCTGCACCCTAGCGGGTCTGCGGGAGAAGCGAACTCTGCCACTTGGCCTTTGGAAGCGGCCCTAGCGATCCAGTCCGCGGGGAGCAGCGCCCTCGTGTGGCCTTGAGAAGAAGCGCAGCTTTTTCTCAGCCCCTCCCTTTCTATGAGCTCATTCAGCAGGTATTTATTGAGTGCCACTATGTGCTCTAGAGGCAGTGATGAAGAAGACAGATAAAATACCTGGACGGTACATTCCAGTATGTGTGTGTGGATGGGCAGGCAATAAGCGATTAAAAATGAATAAATAAACAAGGCTGTTACTAGTAGTGACAATTACCAGGAAGAAAATAAAAGCAGAGAAATGTAATGAAGAAACTTAAGACTCCAAGAATATGTATGTCTCAGATGAGACATAGATGACAGGGATTCAGTCCTATGAGAATATGGAGTAAAAACCCTCCTTGCAGAGAGAAGAGCTGCTGCAAAGACCCTCCCGCAGGAACAGGCTTCACATAATAGAGGGAGGCCAGTGTGGCTAGAAAGGTGTGAGCAAAGGACAGAACAGTAAGAGCCCACCAGGGAGGTGGACGGGGGCCAGACTATAGGTCAGATCTTAAAGGCCATGATAGAACAGTGGACTGGTTCAAAATTGGGAAAAGAATACATTAAGTACGTCAAGACTGTATATTGTCACCCTGCTTATTTAACTTATATGCAGAGTACGTCAGGTCAGATGATGGGCTGGATGAATCACAAGCTGGAATCAAGATTGCCAGAAGAAATACCAACAACCTCAGATATACAGATGATCCTTTAATGGCAGAAAGTGAAGAGGAACTAAAGGGCCTCTTGATGAAGGTGCAAGAGCAGACAGAAAAAGCTGGTTTAAAACTTAACATTCAGAAAACTAAGATCATGGCATCCAGTCCTATCACTTCATGACAAATAGATGGGGAAAATGAGGAAGCAGTGTCAGGTTTTATTTTCTTGGGCTCCCAAATCAATGCAGATGATGACTGCTGCCACAAAATTAAGACACACTTGCTCCTTGGAAGAAAAACTATGACAAATTGAGACAATGTATTAAAAAGCAGAGACATCACTTTGCCAACAAAGGTCCATATAGTCCAAGCTATGGTTTTTCCACTAGTCACGTATGGATATGAAAGCTGATCCATAAAGAAGGCTGAGTGCTGAAGAACTGATTCTTTTGACGTGTGGTGAAGGAGAAGACTCTTGAAAGTCTCTTGGACTGCAAGAAGATCAAACCAGTGAATCCTAAAGGAAATCAAACCTGGATATTCATTGGAAGGATGGATACTGAAGCTGAAGCTCCGGTACTTTGGCCACCTGATGCAAAGGGCTGACTCACTGGAAAAGACCCTGATGCTGGGAAAGATTGAGGGCAAGGGGAGAAGGGGGTGACAGAGGATGAGATGGTTGGATGGCATCACTGACTCAATGGGCATAAATTTGAACAAACTCAGGGAGATAGTGAAGGACAGAGAAGCCTGGTGTGCTGCAGTCCATGGGGTTGCAGAGTCAGACACGACTTAGTAACTGAACAACAACCAGTTCAATTTTTTTCTAAGAGTAATGAGAATGTATTGTGTGGGTTTTGAGCAGAATAAAAGGACTCTTATGCTTGGATGAAATGGAAATGCATTTTAAACATTAAAAATAAAAATAATAGGGCTTCCCTGCTGGCTCAGCAGCAAAGAATTTGCCTGACAATGCAGAAGATACGGGTTCCATCTCTGGTTGGGGAAGATCCCTTATGCCGGGGAGCAACTAAGCCATGATTATTGATCTCAAGCTCTAGAGCCCAAGCTCTGTCCACTGCACTGAGAAATCTGCACCTTGCAATGAAGAGTAGCTCTGCTTTCTGCAACTAGAGAAAAACTTTGAAGCAACAAAGACCCAGCTCAGCCAAAAATAAATAAATAAGATTATTAAAAATAATAATAAAGTAAGGGCCCCTCAACTACTTTGTGGAGAATGGAAGAGTGGAAGCAGAGAGATCTTCACAAGAGATTAGAAAGCTATGATCTAATTTGGGTGAGATAGGATGGCAGCTTGGAACAGGGTCCATGCTGGGTCAAATTCTGGGTCTATTTTGAAGGTAGAGTCAACGGGCCCTTGGTAACAGAACATGTTACCTTTGCTCATCTAGCTCCAGGAACTCCTCCAGACATATACCCTAGTTGGCTCATCCCCACTGGGGGGCTGAGTTAGAAAGGCCGATCACAGGCACACAGGTAAATCAGGAAGTTTCCAGGTGTTACTGGACAAACGAAGTCACGACTCAGGCCTGTGTTCTCCATGAACTGCCTCCACTTTCCATCATTAGCCTATTTAATGGCAGGGCCTCTTCTTGTTATCTCCTTTCTCCTTAGCCTGCCTCACTTCCATAGATCTAGTTATTTAGTAGGTCTCTGTTTCTCCAAATGGGTGCCCTCAGGGTGCATTGGTGACACCCAAAACAGTCCACTGTGTTCAGTGTTTGTATTTGATACAGAGCAGGGGGTGATATCATCTGGGGGTCAGTCCTCAGACCTAAGCAATATACTCCTATTAATTTACACAAAATACTACGGAGACAGACCTTATCCGCAGGAAAAGCTCTTTTGTCCCAGGTTGGGCATTTCTGGAAAGCCTGGAAAAAGTCAGGCTAACCTCACACTCTCAAACTACAGAGAATGGGGAAAACAGCCCCTGGAGGAGGGAACTGGTTGGCTCTGGAGTCAGCAGGCCTGGCTCTGTTTGTGTTGTGCTGCATGGGTGGGGACAGGGGATGCATTATAAATGCAGCCAGCCAGAGGGCCCCTGGCCTCAGAACCTAGGACCACACCAGTCCCTGAGAGTCTGTGTGAGCCCCACTGAGATGAAACTGCCAGGCCAGGAGGAATCTGAAGTCTCCAGTGCTTGTGAAAATGTGCCCACAGGAGAGCTGGATAGTGGCCCTAGCTCTAGCCTCAGTCCAGATGGCCCCTTAGACACAGACAACAGGGAACTGGAGGTACTCAAGGACCCTCTGCTCTTCATTCAGCTGAATGAACTGTTGGGCTGGCCCCAGGCGCCGGAGTGGAAAGAAACAGGCAGGTGAGTGGGATCCAGGCCAGTTTTATGAGGCCCTTCCCCTTCCCCCAGTGAGGCCTCCTCCAGGACCCCCAGCTCTTCCAGTGTGGGGGGTTGGTATTCTCACCCACAGTCACGAGTTCCTGTGTTCCCTATTTTAGACTCTCATGCTCTATGGCACTCAGCCTTTTCTGCCATCTGGCTTTGAGAGCCGCAAGACCCAAGATGAGGGGTGACTTCCCTGGAAAGGGACTCTGTACTGCTGGGTCCACAATGTCCCCCTTGTCTTTCATTCCCTGGTTCTTCTGCCTGCTCACTCCTGGACCTGGGAGAGACGCCGCAGGTAACACTGTCTGCCCCTCTTCACCACAGGTGGGTGCTGTTTGAGGAGAAGTTGGAAGTGGGTGCAGGCCGGTGGAGTGCCCCCCATGTGCCCACTGTGGCGCTGCCTAGCCTTCAGAAACTCCGCAGCCTGCTGGCCAAAGGCCTTGTCCTGCTGGACTGTCCAGCTCTGAGCCTCCAGGAGCTCACGGGTAGGCTGGGACCCTTTGCTGGGAGGGCCTGGACATCTACATGATTTTGCTAAAATTTCCCCTGTGAAGTCTTGGAATTTTCCAGAGCCCACACCACCCTACTCTCGGGTGTTATCCATTCCTGTGTCACAAAGAAGAGAGGGAAGTGCAGAGGGGATGAGCAAGTCCCCTGGGCCCTGTGTTCTCTGAGACTCTCAGAAGGGAAAGGGACCTGGGCAGAGCAGAAAGGGGAACAGTTCAGGGGCAGGGGATCCTCAGGAAAGGGTGGGAGCTCCGCCTCTGTTCTCCAGAACAGGTGACCAGAGTGGAGTCGCTGAGCCCAGCACTGAGAGGGAAGCTGAAGGCCTTGCTGCTGCAGAGACCCCAGCACCTCATCCAGACCCCATGCCCCAGCCCTTGCCAGGGTAAGAGGCCGTCCCTGGGCCCAAGACCAAACTCCCTGGGGCGGGAGGATCGCAGATCTCCCCTCAGCAATCCAGACCAGGAGTGGCCTCACATGGCTCAGACCACAACCCAGGACTCACGGGTGAGAACAAGCAGGGGTGGTAGTGAGGGAAGAGGAATGGAGAGGCTAGTGGCACACGAGCCAGAGCTCTCTGAAGAGATGTTCTGGGTGGGCATCGTGCTGAGCTCTACACACAGCAGCTCATTTAAGCTTCACAGCAATGCTGGGAGGTAATACCACAATTATCCCCATTTTGGTGATGAGAAAACTGAGGAGCAGATGGGGAAAGTGTGCTCCAGTTTTCACAACTTGGTGAAACTGGTCAGGGAATCCTGGAGGATTCACCCCCAAGGCCTGTGCATATATATATTTGGTTTATTTATTATTATTATAATTATTTGGTTGTGCTGGGTCTTCCTTGCTACAAAAGGGCTTTCTCTAGTTGTGGCAAGCAGGGGCTACTCTCTAGTTGCTGCTCTCAGGCTTAGTTGCTCCTCAGCCTGTGGGATCTTCCTGGACCAGGGAGAGAACCCTTGTCTCCTGCATTGGCAGGTAAATCTTAATCACTGGACCACCGCAGGGAAGTCCCAAAAGCCTTTATTTGACACATCATTTTGTTTTGTAGGACCTTGCTATCCAAGAGAGGCTTTGCATGAGGAGGAAGCCCCATTGAAGGAACAGGTTTGTGGCCCTTCCTTGGGCAGGGCTGGGAGAGGGGTCATCAGAGGTCCATCCTCTCCTGGACTCCTCATCAGTCAAGATCCTGCCATCTCCTCTTCCCTGAATAACCTCTCATCCTCTGTGTCTCCTTGAACCTCCACTCAGTGTGAGAACCCTCTAAGACAGAAGCTTCCTCCCGGGACTGAAGCCGGGGCTGTGCTGGCAGGAGAGCTGGGCTTCCTGGAGCAGCCGCTGGGGGTCTTTGTACGACTGCGGGATCCAGTGGTGCTGGGGCCGCTTACTGAGGTGCCCCTCCCCAGCAGGTGAGGCTGCTGAATGGGGGTTCAGGGATCCTGGAGCTCAGAGCAAGCCTTTACTGGGGAGGAGATTGAGAGGTCTTTGGGTCCAGTTCTCTAGGAGGTGTGGAGGGGGTGGTACTTAGGGAGGGGGAGGGGTCAGAGCTGCAAAGAAGGTGTGAGCATGTATTTGGGGGTTGGTAGTGAGGTCAGAAGCCAGAGCTGCCCGTGAGAAAGCAGCCTCCTCTGACTCTCTTGGGACCTGGTTCCTTCCTCAGGTTTTTCTGCCTCCTCCTTGGTCCCCCCACACTGGGAAGGGGCTGCCATGAGATGGGCAGGGCCGTGGCCCTCCTCCTCAGTGACCCGGTGAGCTGGGCAGGTGTGTTTGTGTGTGTGTGTGCATGCACACAGGGTTGTGTCAGTGAGTAAGTGTGTGTGTGTGGACTCTGTAGGTGTGACTGAGTCCAACACTGAAGCAGAGTGTGGCTTCGTGTCTGTGAACACGAGGACTGCAGCTGCCTTGGCTACCACCACAGTCCCCCTTACCTGGCACAGAGCTGGCACACAGTGGGCATCCACAGATACGTACTGAATGCACGCATGCCTGAATGAAGGCTTGGATGACTCATCTGCCTGGGTGACCTGGGTCTGGTTTTGAAGCTGTGAAAATGCATGTAAGAGCAGATCTGTGTTTAGAGCTGTATTTCGTGCCTCTCTGTGTGTGCCCCAGCAATTCCAGTGGAGAGTTCGGCGGGCCAGCAACCTTCATGACCTTCTGGAAGCCCTGGATGCTTTCCTAGAGGAGGTGACCGTGCTCCTCCAGGTCGATGGGACCCAGGGTTTGTGGCCCTTCCTTGGGCAGGGCTGGGAGAGGGGTCATCAGAGGTCCATCCTCTCCTGGACTCCTCATCAGTCAAGATCCTGCCATCTCCTCTTCCCTGAATAACCTCTCATCCTCTGTGTCTCCTTGAACCTCCACTCAGTGTGAGAACCCTCTAAGACAGAAGCTTCCTCCCGGGACTGAAGCCGGGGCTGTGCTGGCAGGAGAGCTGGGCTTCCTGGAGCAGCCGCTGGGGGTCTTTGTACGACTGCGGGATCCAGTGGTGCTGGGGCCGCTTACTGAGGTGCCCCTCCCCAGCAGGTGAGGCTGCTGAATGGGGGTTCAGGGATCCTGGAGCTCAGAGCAAGCCTTTACTGGGGAGGAGATTGAGAGGTCTTTGGGTCCAGTTCTCTAGGAGGTGTGGAGGGGGTGGTACTTAGGGAGGGGGAGGGGTCAGAGCTGCAAAGAAGGTGTGAGCATGTATTTGGGGGTTGGTAGTGAGGTCAGAAGCCAGAGCTGCCCCGTGAGAAAGCAGCCTCCTCTGACTCTCTTGGGACCTGGTTCCTTCCTCAGGTTTTTCTGCCTCCTCCTTGGTCCCCCCACACTGGGAAGGGGCTGCCATGAGATGGGCAGGGCCGTGGCCCTCCTCCTCAGTGACCCGGTGAGCTGGGCAGGTGTGTTTGTGTGTGTGTGTGCATGCACACAGGGTTGTGTCAGTGAGTAAGTGTGTGTGTGTGGACTCTGTAGGTGTGACTGAGTCCAACACTGAAGCAGAGTGTGGCTTCGTGTCTGTGAACACGAGGACTGCAGCTGCCTTGGCTACCACCACAGTCCCCCTTACCTGGCACAGAGCTGGCACACAGTGGGCATCCACAGATACGTACTGAATGCACGCATGCCTGAATGAAGGCTTGGATGACTCATCTGCCTGGGTGACCTGGGTCTGGTTTTGAAGCTGTGAAAATGCATGTAAGAGCAGATCTGTGTTTAGAGCTGTATTTCGTGCCTCTCTGTGTGTGCCCCAGCAATTCCAGTGGAGAGTTCGGCGGGCCAGCAACCTTCATGACCTTCTGGAAGCCCTGGATGCTTTCCTAGAGGAGGTGACCGTGCTCCCTCCAGGTCGATGGGACCCCACAGCTCGGATTCCACCGCCCAAATGCCTGCCCTCTGAGCACAAAAGGTATCTGAAGGTCATCGAGCCATAGAGGTCCTTCCAGTGTTGAGGAGGGGTTGGGGGTAGCATGAGGGAAGGGGTATACCTGAGTTCTGTCCACTCTGTCGCTGCGAGGCCTTAAATGAGTACCTACCCTTTCCGAAGTCCGGCATCCGCCACTATTAGAAGGTCTCAAGACGACCTGGACCTTGCGGATGCGAGGCGCCCCTAGTCCGCAGATACACGAGCCGCCGCAAGGGGGCAGCGCTCAGAGAACTCCTGCGCCTAGTCGCGGTCTGATCGAAGAGCCTTAGCCAATTCGGGTTCCCCTGGTTCTCAGGCTCCCCTCGCAACTGCGGGAGGCCAAGGGCCCCTCTGTCCACCGAAGGGCCCCGACTGAAGGCAGGGACGGCCGCAGGCGGCACGCGGCCAGCCTGGAGTTGCGGCGGACCGGCAGGTGAGGCGCGCTAGGGTGGGAGCCAGGGTAGCTGTCCCGGGCGGCGAGTCACAGGGTGCTTCACTGTGCGGGGCGGGGGAGACTCACCTGACCCCAGGGACTTGTGATGCGGGAGCCTGAGTCACTGACGACCCACGGGCGGGAGGCTGTTCGGGGGCCTTGTCCAGGACGTGCGGCGGAAAGCCTCGTGGTACCCCAGCGACTTCCTGGACGCCCTGCATCCCCAGTGCTTCTCGGCCGTGCTCTACATTTACCTGGCCACCGTCACTAACGCCATCACTTTCGGGGGTCTGTTGGGAGAAGCCACCGACGGTGCTCAGGTGGGTGGGTGGGAAGCAGGCCTAGCTTTGGTATTCCACCCGCTGTGCCCTTCACCCTCCTCTGTGTCTATGGGTGGGCTGAGGAGGCTCCCGGGGAACTTGGGTTTCTGTGCTGAGGACTCCAGGGTCCTGTGCGGACGGGAACTCTTGTTGGCTTCTAGGGGGTGCTGGAAAGCTTCCTGGGCACGGCAGTGGCGGGCGCTGCCTTCTGCCTGATGGCCGGGCAGCCCCTCACCATTCTCAGCAGCACCGGGCTGGTGCTGATCTTTGAACGCCTGCTTTTCTCCTTCAGCAGGTAGGAGTCACCCACCCCACCCCCCACCCCCCCACTCCCCCGCCCCTCCATCTGACCTCACTGGCACACTTTCAGCCTGGTCTCAGCTGGGTCGGTAGCGGAGGGTGGAAACTGGCTCCAGGGGCACCTGACCTGTGTTAGGCCGGGACAGAATGAACCCTGCCATGCCAAGCCCTCTGCCTGTCTCTCACTGCCCCCTCACCCCCCACCCAGGGATCACAGCCTGGATTACCTGCCCTTCCGCCTGTGGGTAGGCATCTGGGTGGCCACCTTCTGCCTGGTGCTGGTGGCCACAGAGGCCAGTGTGCTGGTGCGCTACTTTACCCGCTTCACCGAAGAAGGCTTCTGTGCTCTCATCAGCCTCATCTGCATCTACGACGCAGTGGGCAAGATGCTGACCTTGATCCGTGCCTACCCTATCCAGAGACCTGACTCTCCCACTTATGGCTGTCTCTGCCAGTACCTAGATCCAGGAGGTTGGTGAAGGAAATCGTGGTTTAGTCCCTAAGTCGTGTTCAGCTCTTTTGCAACCCCATAGATTGGAGCCCGCCAGGCTCCTGTATCTGTGGAACTTCCCAGGCAAGAATACTGGAGTAGGTTGCCATTTCCTTCTCCAGGGGATCTTTCCAACCCAGGGATCAAACTTGCATATCCTGCTTTGACAGGCAGATTCTTCAGCCCACCTGGGAAGCCTGAGGGAAATAGGGAGCTTGGCAAAATAAGGGAGGATACAGGAAGGATTGTCTCCTTAGTTAAGTTCAACAAAATGCTGAGTACTTACCCAGTAGCCAGCAGCACTCTTCCTTACTCTGGTTCTTAGTCTAGATGGAAAGTAAGTCAACAGAGCAGACCCCATTTCAGCCTTATTTCTGCCAGTGCTAAGACAAGACCATGATTATATCTATGGGTATGTGGGCTTCCTAATGATGCAGCCCACATTGGATCAACTTACCTACCTAGTCATGGTGCTGCTGGACAGGGGTTGGGCACGGCAGTGGCGGGCGCTGCCTTCTGCCTGATGGCCGGGCAGCCCTCACCATTCTCAGCAGCACCGGGCTGGTGCTGATCTTTGAACGCCTGCTTTTCTCCTTCAGCAGGTAGGAGTCACCCGCCCCACCCCCACCCCCACTCCCCCGCCCCTCCATCTGACCTCACTGGCACACTTTCAGCCTGGTCTCAGCTGGGTCGGTAGCGGAGGGTGGAAACTGGCTCCAGGGGCACCTGACCTGTGTTAGGCCGGGACAGAATGAACCCTGCCATGCCAAGCCCTCTGCCTGTCTCTCACTGCCCCCTCACCCCCCACCCAGGGATCACAGCCTGGATTACCTGCCCTTCCGCCTGTGGGTAGGCATCTGGGTGGCCACCTTCTGCCTGGTGCTGGTGGCCACAGAGGCCAGTGTGCTGGTGCGCTACTTTACCCGCTTCACCGAAGAAGGCTTCTGTGCTCTCATCAGCCTCATCTGCATCTACGACGCAGTGGGCAAGATGCTGACCTTGATCCGTGCCTACCCTATCCAGAGACCTGACTCTCCCACTTATGGCTGTCTCTGCCAGTACCTAGATCCAGGAGGTTGGTGAAGGAAATCGTGGTTTAGTCCCTAAGTCGTGTTCAGCTCTTTTGCAACCCCATAGATTGGAGCCCGCCAGGCTCCTGTATCTGTGGAATTTCCCAGGCAAGAATACTGGAGTAGGTTGCCATTTCCTTGCCCAGGGATCTTTCCAACCCAGGGATCAAACTTGCATATCCTGCTTTGACAGGCAGATTCTTCAGCCCACCTGGGAAGCCTGAGGGAAATAGGGAGCTTGGCAAAATAAGGGAGGATACAGGAAGGATTGTCTCCTTAGTTAAGTTCAACAAAATGCTGAGTACTTACCCAGTAGCCAGCAGCACTCTTCCTTACTCTGGTTCTTAGTCTAGATGGAAAGTAAGTCAACAGAGCAGACCCCATTTCAGCCTTATTTCTGCCAGTGCTAAGACAAGACCATGATTATATCTATGGGTATGTGGGCTTCCTAATGATGCAGCCCACATTGGATCAACTTACCTACCTAGTCATGGTGCTGCTGGACAGGGGTTGTCTTGCCTTAGAGGAGCAGAGCTCAATGCATGCAGGGTGCTTACTCCTTACAAAGGGAGAGGAAGAGGCAGGGCCAGGCACGCCCAGCTTCTTCTTCCAAACTCACCAACCAAATAAATCACTGCTATTCCCCTGGGCCAAGTGACTGAGTGGGTGGAGAGGCACTTGGGAGTATTTCCCATCACATGGACAGGAATGCCAGGACTGGGAGAGAAATGTCCTCTCAAGAGAGCCAGACTTTGTACCAGGCACGAACAAGAATAATTCTGACCCTGATGGAAACACACAGAGGTGGTGTGCTCAGTCATTTACTGGGCATCTCCTTTGGCTGGTCCTGTGCCAGGCACCAGGGCTATAGATAGGTAGGGAATTTGAGGGGAGAAGGGCATGAGGCACTGTCCTGGGCACAGACTCAGTAGTGATTGGAGGCAGCAGACCGATGAGTCAGAACTCAGAGCTCTCTGGTTCATCTGGACCTGTGAAATCCGGCTTCTGCTTAGAGCTGGAGAAGGTTCCCAAGGAAGGAAAAAATCACTTGAATTCTTCTCTGCTTCCTAGGAAATGAGTCTCAGTGGACAAGCACAAACCCAAAAGACAGAGATGACATCCTGAGTGTGGTAAGGGGCTGGTTCCTGGGAGAGCCTGGGAGAGAAAGGGTTGAGGCCAAAAGAGGTTGGTGGTTCTGGGCTCTTCTCACCCTTCATAGGTCACTGAGGCCCAACCATTGGCTATGATAAGATATGATCTCTTGTATCATGTGGTCTCAGTGGGCATCAGGGGACCTTTATCCCAATGCCCAAAACCCCACCCTGGACAACCTCTCCACACAGGACCTAGGCCTGGTCAACGCATCCTTGCTGCCCCCAGCTGAGTGTGTCCAGCAGGGAGGCCGTCCTCGTGGGCCTGGCTGTCATACTGTCCCAGACATTGCCTTCTTCTCCATCCTCCTCTTCCTTACTTCCTTCCTCTTTGCCATGGCCCTCAAGCATGTAAAGAACAGTCGCTTCTTCCCTCTGTGGTGAGTGTCACCTGTTTGCCATTACAACTAACCTTTTTTAATGATGCAGCCCACATTGGATCAACTTACCTACCTAGTCATGGTGCTGCTGGACAGGGGTTGTCTTGCCTTAGAGGAGCAGAGCTCAATGCATGCAGGGTGCTTACTCCTTACAAAGGGAGAGGAAGAGGCAGGGCCAGGCACGCCCAGCTTCTTCTTCCAAACTCACCAACCAAATAAATCACTGCTATTCCCCTGGGCCAAGTGACTGAGTGGGTGGAGAGGCACTTGGGAGTATTTCCCATCACATGGACAGGAATGCCAGGACTGGGAGAGAAATGTCCTCTCAAGAGAGCCAGACTTTGTACCAGGCACGAACAAGAATAATTCTGACCCTGATGGAAACACACAGAGGTGGTGTG
This sequence comes from Tragulus kanchil, assembly GCA_022376925.1. NCBI lineage: Eukaryota > Metazoa > Chordata > Mammalia > Artiodactyla > Tragulidae > Tragulus > Tragulus kanchil. The sequence continues at coordinate 36,769,939 of JAIOJX010000029.1, read as the reverse complement.
CTCAGTCATTTACTGGGCATCTCCTTTGGCTGGTCCTGTGCCAGGCACCAGGGCTATAGATAGGTAGGGAATTTGAGGGGAGAAGGGCATGAGGCACTGTCCTGGGCACAGACTCAGTAGTGATTGGAGGCAGCAGACCGATGAGTCAGAACTCAGAGCTCTCTGGTTCATCTGGACCTGTGAAATCCGGCTTCTGCTTAGAGCTGGAGAAGGTTCCCAAGGGAGGAAAAAATCACTTGAATTCTTCTCTACTTCCTAGGAAATGAGTCTCAGTGGACAAGCACAAACCCAAAAGACAGAGATGACATCCTGAGTGTGGTAAGGGGCTGGTTCCTGGGAGAGCCTGGGAGAGAAAGGGTTGAGGCCAAAAGAGGTTGGTGGTTCTGGGCTCTTCTCACCCTTCATAGGTCACTGAGGCCCAACCATTGGCTATGATAAGATATGATCTCTTGTATCATGTGGTCTCAGTGGGCATCAGGGGACCTTTATCCCAATGCCCAAAACCCCACCCTGGACAACCTCTCCACACAGGACCTAGGCCTGGTCAACGCATCCTTGCTGCCCCCAGCTGAGTGTGTCCAGCAGGGAGGCCGTCCTCGTGGGCCTGGCTGTCATACTGTCCCAGACATTGCCTTCTTCTCCATCCTCCTCTTCCTTACTTCCTTCCTCTTTGCCATGGCCCTCAAGCATGTAAAGAACAGTCGCTTCTTCCCCTCTGTGGTGAGTGTCACCTGTTTTTCTGTAGGAGAGAATGGGCTCTTGGCCTTGGGCCCTGTCTGCAGATGGGAGGGGGGCTGAAAGAGGGGGATGGTGACTTGAGCCCAACAGAGTATCTACCAGGTGCGCAAGATGCTGGGCGACTTCGCCTCGGTCCTGGCCGTCCTGCTAGGCTGTGGCCTTGATGCCTTCCTTGGCCTCGCCACGCCGAAGCTCATGGTGCCCAGTGAGTTCAAGGTGAGAGCTGGGAGAGGGCAAAGCAGGGCGAGCAGACGGGGCCCTAGAGGAGAAAGATGGATCGGTCCCACACTTCTCTAGCCTTCCGTTTTCTCATTCATAAGATACAAAGAGTGTAGTAATGGTCTCACAGAATGTCAGACCCATAGGAAGCATGGGATAGGGAGCCACTGTTACAGGTAAGAGGTTAAAGGAGCAGATTCTGGTCAATCAGTCCTGGGTCTGAGTCCCATTTCTGTCACTTCCTAGTTGTGTGACTTAGGGAAGTTAACCCACATTCTGAGCCTCAGTGTCTTCATGTATAAAATGGAAATTATAAATAACAATAGTTTCTACCACATAGGTTGTTCTGAGGTTCACAGAAGATCATGGTGCAAAGCACTATCACATTAGTAGGATTGGCACATACCAAGACCTCAATAAATGCTAGCTATTTTTGTTCTATGTCTTCCCTATCCTTGGCATGGCCTGATTCACGACTCCCCACTCTCTTCTTTAGATCCCTAATTGCCTGCTCTGACACAGTCAAGCTGGAGCTTCCTGCCCAGAGCATGACAGTGCCCTGTGCTGTGCCCAGCGTTGACTTAGTACCTAAACTTTGCCTGTGCATTTGGAGACGTCCCCTCCAACTTTCCTCAGGGCAGGAGAGCAGGGGGGCTCCCAGGCTCCAAGGCAGCCTCAGGGGCTCAGAACCCAAGACAGCAGCTGGGGCCCCTCCCTGGCACAGACGCCTTGTAATCAGAGCAGACACAGACACACCCTGCCCTACGCCTGCCCCAGATCAGGGCAGGTCTGAACCTGAGTTCCCCAGCCCTGGATAGGGGTTGGGGGTGCTCAGGAAGAAGCGCTCTGTACATCAAGAAGTGTGGGCGGGCCTTATCCACCACCTCCTCCTTTTGCAGGGAGGAAAAGACCCTAAGAATCCAAGTCTGGAGCCCCTGGCTCCAGCTCAATCCCTGGGCTTGTGTCCTTTCTTTGCCCTCTGCCAACCCTTCCCTGGCATTCTCTGAACCAGCTTTGTGCACAGACTGCTCCCACCCAGCATCCAGTGTCTTAGAGCAGGCGGGGTTGGGGGCATTGTGGCAGAATACCAAGGCTGGAGTGTGCAGGAGGGGAGGTGCTCTTGAGATAGCCCCTCCAACCTGTCCATGGACTGCTCTTCCCTAGCCGACCCTCCCTGGACGAGGCTGGCTGGTGTCACCTTTTGGAGCCAACCCCTGGTGGCTGAGTGTGGCAGCTGCCCTGCCCGCTCTGCTGCTGTCTATCCTTATCTTCATGGACCAGCAGATCACAGCGGTCATCCTCAACCGCGCTGAATATAGACTGCAGGTAAGGCCTGCTGGGTCAGACCCTAGATCCCTCACTCAAGGGACAGGAGCTCCAGGGTGGGATCCAGACTCCCCATTTCCCACCCTTGAGGACAGGGGTCCACATCTGGGGCAGCGTCCTGCTCACTGGCCCCCACAACCTGCAGAAGGGAGCTGGCTTCCACCTGGACCTCTTCTGTGTGGCCGTGCTCATACTATTCACATCAGCACTTGGGCTGCCCTGGTACGTCTCAGCCACTGTCATCTCCCTGGCCCACATGGACAGTCTTCGGAAAGAGAGCAGAACCCGAGCCCCAGGGGAGGCTCCCAGCTTCCTGGGCATCAGGTGAGGCCAGTATTCAGAGGCTGGAATGAGACGTGGGCAGCAAGGTCGAGGAATCGGGACAGGGCAGAGTAATTTGGGCAAATTCAATTCTAAGCTGGTGACTCCAAGGGCCTCTCTCACTGCCTCCTGAGCACGGCAGTGGGGTGAAGGGGTGGGTACTGGGCTCTGAGGTGGCTGAGTTCGGTCTTCCCTGCTCCTCTGTCAGCTGTGGGAATGGGAGGGGCCTCCAGGGGAGCATCAAGGAGGTGAGTGTGGGCGGGCCTTATCCACCACCTCCTCCTTTTGCAGGGAGGAAAAGACCCTAAGAATCCAAGTCTGGAGCCCCTGGCTCCAGCTCAATCCCTGGGCTTGTGTCCTTTCTTTGCCCTCTGCCAACCCTTCCCTGGCATTCTCTGAACCAGCTTTGTGCACAGACTGCTCCCACCCAGCATCCAGTGTCTTAGAGCAGGCGGGGTTGGGGCATTGTGGCAGAATACCAAGGCTGGAGTGTGCAGGAGGGAGGTGCTCTTGAGATAGCCCTCCAACCTGTCCATGGACTGCTCTTCCCTAGCCGACCCTCCTGGACGAGGCTGGCTGGTGTCACCTTTGGAGCCAACCCCTGGTGGCTGAGTGTGGCAGCTGCCCTGCCCGCTCTGCTGCTGTCTATCCTTATCTTCATGGACCAGCAGATCACAGCGGTCATCCTCAACCGCGCTGAATATAGACTGCAGGTAAGGCCTGCTGGGTCAGACCCTAGATCCCTCACTCAAGGGACAGGAGCTCCAGGGTGGGATCCAGACTCCCCATTTCCCACCCTTGAGGACAGGGGTCCACATCTGGGGCAGCGTCCTGCTCACTGGCCCCCACAACCTGCAGAAGGGAGCTGGCTTCCACCTGGACCTCTTCTGTGTGGCCGTGCTCATACTATTCACATCAGCACTTGGGCTGCCCTGGTACGTCTCAGCCACTGTCATCTCCCTGGCCCACATGGACAGTCTTCGGAAAGAGAGCAGAACCCGAGCCCCAGGGGAGGCTCCCAGCTTCCTGGGCATCAGGTGAGGCCAGTATTCAGAGGCTGGAATGAGACGTGGGCAGCAAGGTCGAGGAATCGGGACAGGGCAGAGTAATTTGGGCAAATTCAATTCTAAGCTGGTGACTCCAAGGGCCTCTCTCACTGCCTCCTGAGCACGGCAGTGGGGTGAAGGGGTGGGTACTGGGCTCTGAGGTGGCTGAGTTCGGTCTTCCCTGCTCCTCTGTCAGCTGTGGGAATGGGAGGGGCCTCCAGGGGAGCATCAAGGAGGTGAGTGTGGAGGCTGAGCAAGGACGGGGCGCGCCTAATAATCCCACTCAGGGTAGAAGCACCTCGCTGATATCACAGAGTAATACCACAAAAACAGTTTTGTTGGAAATGCAGTCTAAATGTTGAAAGTATAGGAAGTCAACTTTGCACATTATGAAGTAAAAGTTTTTATGGTAGTATAAAATTGCCAATTTCCCATCAAAATAAAAACAAAGAGCAATTTTTTTTTGTTTGTTTTGCGGGGGCAGATTGGGGAGGGAGGAGGGCAGGTGGGCCACTTCTATTGGTCTTTCATTTATCTATTTTCATCAATCTTTGTTCTTTGGTCTGTGTGGGCCTCCCATCGCAGTGGCTTCTGTTGTCACAGAGCACTGGCTCCGGGCGCATGCGCTCCAGAGCTCTGGCTCGGTAATTGGACACATCGGTCCAGTCGCTCCGCGGCATGTGGGATCTTCCCAGGCCAGGGATCGAACTGGCGCCCCTTGCACTTGTCCTTACCCACTGGATCACCAGGGAAGCCCAAACAAAGAGCAATTTTGAGCTGCTGAAGAGGACTTAACTCTGGTTATGGAAGGGCCCTGTCCCTTCTTCTCCACCAATTTTTCACACCAAGTTCGGGTCCTCTCCCTGCCAGGGAACTGTCAGGGAATCCCTCCATTTCCCTCCTGCCAGGGCCCCCAACCTGGCCCCCCAGTGCTCCCCAGACCCAGAACTAACTCCTCCTTTCCCCACAGAGAGCAGAGGCTGACGGGCCTGGTGGTTTTCATCCTCATAGGAATCTCCATCTTCCTGGCACCTATCCTCAAGGTACCTTAGACAAACCAACATCAGGGGCAGGGCAGTAATAATAATAATAAATATGGCAAGATCTGACATGGGCTGATCATTTACTGCATGCTGGGCACTGTATTAAATTTTCTTTCTACATAGTCTCATTTATACCTCACTTTACCAATGAGAGGCATAGGTGCTTTTAAAGCGAGGCACCTGACGGTTAAAGTGGTTCAGGAGCTTATAAGACCACCCAGATCGCTAGTTTCTGAGATCTCTCTGAGAACCTGAACTCTGACCCAGTGGGTTTTCTCCCCAGTGGAGCAGAGCACAGACAACGCCACCGTCCCCAGGGGCCAAGCGCTAGCTACTCTTGCTCCACACTCCATGAGCCTTAGACTAAGAACTGGGGTGATCCTCACAACCCAGGCAAACTTTTGAGGCAAAATTCCTTCACGTCTCCCTCACCAGACGTTTACAGAATATCTGCTGTGTCCAAGGCGCTGAGAGGCACCCTGGGAGGAAGAGGGTGGGGAGGCGAAATATTGGGAAAAAAAAGAAAATGGAACCAAGGCCCTGTCAGCCACAATACACATGAATAAAAATTAGGCAACGAGTAACAGCAGAAAGGTTCAACACGCCAAGATAGCAGAGCAGTCCAGGAGGGTGTGGAGAATTGCACATAAGAGTCACTGGCAGGCTGACAGGAGGTTAGGGGAGGGAAAGGTCATGGAGGCTGGGTGAGAGTAGAGTAGTTGAAAGAGCCAGATGGACCAGATCAACCGCTGACTAACTAGATGACTCTCATTCAGCAGATATTTACCAAGCAGAAGCCACAGGTCAAGCACTGTACCAGGGACTGGGGATAGAGTGAGGATCAAAAGAGATCATCCACATCTTGCCTTCTTGTGAGAAGCGACAGATAAAAAAACAATTAAAACAAGAAAACAGATAGTGGTAACTTCTATGAAAAATAGAAGAGGGTAGGGTGATCAGGAGCATCTCAGTGGTGCTGGTCAGGGAAGGGCTTTCTGGGATGGCTGGACAAGAGGAGTGAGGAGAAATGAGAGGGACGTCAGGGAAGAGCATTGTAGGTGGATGGAAGAGCAAAGCCAAAGGCCTTGCAAGGGGTAGAAATAAACTTGGGCAGACTGAGGAAAGGAAAGAGGGCCAGGACAACAGGAACAGAGAGAGCAGAGAGGAATGTGAGAGAGAAGAGTGGGTAATGGGCAAGTTACTTAGTCTCTCTGAAATCCGATTTCTCCGTCTGTAAAATGGAGAAATTATAGAATTTACCTTATCTGACTGATGTGAAGATTCAATGAAATCGGGCATGCCAAGTGAGTATGCTTAGATGCTGAAGGCTGGGTTTGGGGCCTAAGTGGGGGTATCTGGGCAGCCGGCAGAGGTGAGCTGTGTTGCCAGCTCTCTACTTCTCTCCACCAGTTCATCCCAATGCCTCTGCTCTATGGCATCTTCTTGTACACGGGGGTGACAGCAATTAGCAGCATCCAGGTGAGCCCTTTGCCTCCTACCTGCATTTTCTAGTTCCCCTCCTCTCTTCTTTTCCTACCTCTCCTGGGCACAAAGCCGTTGTTTCCATGCTCTGGATGGAAAGGAGACCATGGGGAGCCTTCTGACTACCACCCCTCTTGCTGAGCTTAGATAGCTAATGACACCCTATAGGCGACCTGACATACCCTGTTTTCATCCTCCTCTTGTTGCCCCAGTTTGTGAAGAGGGTGCAGCTATTACTGATACCAGCGAAACACCAGCCAGACCTTCTACTCTTGCGGCACGTGCCTCTGAGAAGGGTCCACCTCTTCACCGCCATCCAGCTTGCCTGCCTGGGCCTGCTGTGGATTGTCAAGTCTACCCCTGCAGCTATCATCTTCCCCGTCATGGTGACTCAGGACAGGGTTGGGTGGTGTCCTGACACTCTCGGAGGCTGGAAGGGTGGGCAAGGCCTCACAAGAGGAAGAGTTTCCCCTCTGTCACTTGCCCTGGCTCTGCCTGTTTGGGAATCTTAGGACAAGGGAAGATGGCCAAGAGATTACTGTGAGGCGCTGGACCTGGGATACCTGGTCCTCTTTGGGCCGATCAACCACAGGGAGGGATATAAGGCTCAGAAGAAAACTGAGAACTTGGGAGAGGCCAGGCCAGAACTTTTGTTACCCAGAAAGATGATGATGTAAGGGGCTTTGTTCTGACTGATGAAGGTAAGAACCATGGGCTTTGAATCAATCTGCTTACTACCTCTTAGTTCTGTGACCTCTGAGAAATTAGTAAACTCCCATGGCCTCAGGTTCCTCCTCTTTACAATGGGAATAATTATGGTCTGCCTCATATGAATGTGTTAGTGTTCAATGACACTATACACAATGCCTCACACATAGGAAGTCCTCAACAAATGTGACCGTTGTTAATATTTCTGCTGCTATTGCTGACGGCCCTTGGCTTTGTTTCTTTCCCTGCAGTTGCTGGGCCTGGTGGGGGTCCGAAAGGCATTGGAGTGGGTCTTCTCACCACAGGAACTCCTCTGGCTGGATGAGCCAACGCCAGAGAAGAAGAGAAGCGTCCCTGAGAAGGGGCTGGTGCCAGAGCACTCATTCAGTGGAAGTGACAGTGAAAATGTGAGCTCCAGGAGAACAGGGAAGGGCTGGGCAGAGGCATCGTCTCCAGGAGTTGTCCCTAACGTATAATATCTCTATTAAGTCTGTATCAACACAATGACTCCTTCTAGTTTTGTATTGACATAGGCACACTGAAGGAGTGAGGAAAATGTTTCTTCATATGAGCCCAAGGCTGCATGAGGGCTGGCAATGGTTGGGGACAAAACTCTGTGAGCTGTCTTACCCAATCCCCCATCTTTGACTTTGTCTTAAGGTGGGTTTATATCCTTTCACTGCCTGGGGCCTTTTCTCTCTGATGTGTCTCTGTCTTTTGTCTTTTTTATTCCCAATTCATCTTGGGGTCTCCGTTCCATAGCCAGAGCTGATGTATCAGCCAAAGGCTCTGGAAATCAACATCTCTGTGAATTAGTTGGAGTAGGAGTATGGAGTTGAGGCCCGGGAAACTGAAGTAAGTGTGTAAGAGAAATGCACCCCCATGTCAAGGATGGGGAGGTGAGGGCTCAGGTGGTGGATAGCTTGTCTGTGTGCTGAATAGTTCTGTTTTCTCTACATGTTCTAATCCCTCATGAATCCCAGAATTGGGGAATTGGTAGAAGAATCTCTCCAGAGGAAAGAAGGAAACAAAGTAGGGTACCTGGGCTTGGCTCCCTGTGGCACTGAAGTATGGCCAGTAGAGGGAGCTCAAGCTCACATCCCAAAGGGCCTACGATGAGGCTTTGTTCTGACTGATGAAGGTAAGCCATCTTGAATCAATCTGCTTACTACCTCTTAGTTCTGTGACCTCTGAGAAATTAGTAAACTCCCATGGCCTCAGGTTCCTCCTCTTTACAATGGGAATAATTATGGTCTGCCTCATATGAATGTGTTAGTGTTCAATGACACTATACACAATGCCTCACACATAGGAAGTTCTCAACAAATGTGACCGTTGTTAATATTTCTGCTGCTATTGCTGGGCCCTTGGCTTTGTTTCTTTCCCTGCAGTTGCTGGGCCTGGTGGGGGTCCGAAAGGCATTGGAGTGGGTCTTCTCACCACAGGAACTCCTCTGGCTGGATGAGCCAACGCCAGAGAAGAAGAGAAGCGTCCCTGAGAAGGGGCTGGTGCCAGAGCACTCATTCAGTGGAAGTGACAGTGAAAATGTGAGCTCCAGGAGAACAGGGAAGGGCTGGGCAGAGGCATCGTCTCCAGGAGTTGTCCCTAACGTATAATATCTCTATTAAGTCTGTATCAACACAATGACTCCTTCTAGTTTTGTATTGACATAGGCACACTGAAGGAGTGAGGAAAATGTTTCTTCATATGAGCCCAAGGCTGCATGAGGGCTGGCAATGGTTGGGGACAAAACTCTGTGAGCTGTCTTACCCAATCCCCCATCTTTGACTTTGTCTTAAGGTGGGTTTATATCCTTTCACTGCCTGGGGCCTTTTCTCTCTGATGTGTCTCTGTCTTTTGTCTTTTTTATTCCCAATTCATCTTGGGGTCTCCGTTCCATAGTCAGAGCTGATGTATCAGCCAAAGGCTCTGGAAATCAACATCTCTGTGAATTAGTTGGAGTAGGAGTATGGAGTTGAGGCCCGGGAAACTGAAGTAAGTGTGTAAGAGAAATGCACCCCCATGTCAAGGATGGGGAGGTGAGGGCTCAGGTGGTGGATAGCTTGTCTGTGTGCTGAATAGTTCTGTTTTCTCTACATGTTCTAATCCCTCATGAATCCCAGAATTGGGGAATTGGTAGAAGAATCTCTCCAGAGGAAAGAAGGAAACAAAGTAGGGTACCTGGGCTTGGCTCCCTGTGGCACTGAAGTATGGCCAGTAGAGGGAGCTCAAGCTCACATCAACCTAGAAGAGGTGGGCGCTAGGGCAGGGAAGGGTTCGAAGGGGAAGGAAAGGGAGGAGAGGGAGTCTGAGGCTAGCAACAGCTTCCCTTGCCTTGGAGGCTCCTCCCATAGGCTGCCGAGAACCACACACTACAGACAAGTGGAGGGATTCTTTGTCACTTGTCCTCACTGCCATTCCTTCATTTTATTCATCCATTTATCTGTCCAGGTACTAGTGGTAAAATAGTCATGGTTCCTGACCTCTGGAAGTTAAAATTCCAAAGAAAAAGACACACTGGCAACTGTTAGAGAGGGCTAGTGCTGGCTCAGGGAAGGAGAGGCTGTGGTAGCAGAGGGGCCTCCAAAGAGGATGGTGAAGGTACAGTGGTGGGAGTTGGGCAGGGTGTCCAAGAGGAAGTGGTCTATAATTTGAAATCTGAAAGATGAACAGAAGCTAGCCTGGATAAGATGGGGAAATATTCTAGGCAAAGGGTGCAGCACATGCAAAAGCCTGGAATTCTTTCCCCTTGATAAAATGAACTCTTTAGGACTCCTCCTCTCCATGGTTCTCTAAGCCCAAGAGCCTAAGTCCCCACGACTGCAGTGGAAAATTCTGGGGACTAGAGAAAGATAGGGCAAATTATGGGCTGACCTAGAACAAGATCTCCTGACCTCCCCTAATCCCTTATCACTGCTTGGCTCTATTCTTTGCCTTACTGTGTCCCTGAGCACTTGCTCTGACCCCACTATGTCTTTTCTCTGTTCACAGGTGTTTACTCAGGAAGTCAGGAAATTGTTGGCCTTTGGCTTAACTGCCAGATGCTCAGTCAGCTGGGAACCTGGAACATGGCCAAGACCTCAGTCACCCTCCTGAGCTGGGGGTGGCGAATGGCAGGGAAGAAGCAGGCTTGCTTTGTGGTTAGGAAAGTCTGGTAAGCCAGAGGGACAGACGAGGCCTCATTCACTCTTCATCCTATTTAAAGGAACCTAAGTCTAGAAACCCTTTTCATTTCGAAACTTCTATCCTCACAGATTCTCTTTTATGCATCTTTTAGAATCCCAGAATTGGGGAATTGGTAGAAGAATCTCTCCAGAGGAAAGAAGGAAACAAAGTAGGGTACCTGGGCTTGGCTCCCTGTGGCACTGAAGTATGGCCAGTAGAGGGAGCTCAAGCTCACATCAACCTAGAAGAGGTGGGCGCTAGGGCAGGGAAGGGTTCGAAGGGGAAGGAAAGGGAGGAGAGGGAGTCTGAGGCTAGCAACAGCTTCCCTTGCCTTGGAGGCTCCTCCCATAGGCTGCCGAGAACCACACACTACAGACAAGTGGAGGGATTCTTTGTCACTTGTCCTCACTGCCATTCCTTCATTTTATTCATCCATTTATCTGTCCAGGTACTAGTGGTAAAATAGTCATGGTTCCTGACCTCTGGAAGTTAAAATTCCAAAGAAAAAGACACACTGGCAACTGTTAGAGAGGGCTAGTGCTGGCTCAGGGAAGGAGAGGCTGTGGTAGCAGAGGGGCCTCCAAAGAGGATGGTGAAGGTACAGTGGTGGGAGTTGGGCAGGGTGTCCAAGAGGAAGTGGTCTATAATTTGAAATCTGAAAGATGAACAGAAGCTAGCCTGGATAAGATGGGGAAATATTCTAGGCAAAGGGTGCAGCACATGCAAAAGCCTGGAATTCTTTCCCCTTGATAAAATGAACTCTTTAGGACTCCTCCTCTCCATGGTTCTCTAAGCCCAAGAGCCTAAGTCCCCACGACTGCAGTGGAAAATTCTGGGGACTAGAGAAAGATAGGGCAAATTATGGGCTGACCTAGAACAAGATCTCCTGACCTCCCCTAATCCCTTATCACTGCTTGGCTCTATTCTTTGCCTTACTGTGTCCCTGAGCACTTGCTCTGACCCCACTATGTCTTTTCTCTGTTCACAGGTGTTTACTCAGGAAGTCAGGAAATTGTTGGCCTTTGGCTTAACTGCCAGATGCTCAGTCAGCTGGGAACCTGGAACATGGCCAAGACCTCAGTCACCCTCCTGAGCTGGGGGTGGCGAATGGCAGGGAAGAAGCAGGCTTGCTTTGTGGTTAGGAAAGTCTGGTAAGCCAGAGGGACAGACGAGGCCTCATTCACTCTTCATCCTATTTAAAGGAACCTAAGTCTAGAAACCCTTTTCATTTCGAAACTTCTATCCTCACAGATTCTCTTTTATGCATTCAGGGGGTTGTCAGGGAACTCTTTCAGTTTGCAAAAGCGAAAAATGTCCCTCTATCCAGAATAAGTATTCCTTTATTTTAAACGGTGGTTTTTACATGTATAAAAATAAACTCAGGGCTTCTCTGTTGGTTCAGTGGATAAAGAGTCTGCCTTGCTGTGCTGGGTACTCTTTTGTCAGGGCACTTAGGCTTCTCATGGCAGTGGCTTCTCTTGTTGTGGAGCACAGGCTCGAGGCGTGTGGGCTTCAATAGTTGCAGCACCAGCCTCAGTAGCTGTGCTTAACAGGCCCTAGAGCATGAAGGCTCCAAGAGGTGTAGCTCTTGGGCTCCGTAGTTGTGACACATGTGGAACTTCTTAACATGTGGAAGCTTTCTGGACTAGGTATCAAACCCGAGTCCCCCATATTGGCAAGTGCAAATCCCCTGCATTGGATTCCTATCCACTGGACCCCCAGGGAAGTACTATTTTCTAGGAATCTATTCATTTTATCTAAAATTTTATGTTTATTGGGATAATGTTATTAAAACCTTTGTCTGTTTAATCTGTTGAGCACATTTAGCTAGAGTCCCTTATCATTTTTAATATCATTTGTGTTCTCTTTTTTTGTTGTTCTTGGTCACTCTTGCCAGAAGTGAGTCAGTTAGTCTATTTTGTCTTTTCAAATAATTAACTTCTGGTTTTATCTTCTCTATTAATCGTTTTACTTCATTAATTTCTACTCACTATTTCCTTCTATTTTCTGTAGCTTTTTCTGTTAATTTTCTAATTTCTTAGCTCATTATTTTTAGCTTTATTTCTTTCCTCATATAAGCACTACTGCTTTGGATTTCCTTCACAGTAGCACTTCAGCTGCACCCCAGTTTTGACATAGTAGCCTCGTTACCGTTTATTTCTAAGTATTTTCTAATTTCTACTATGAATTCCTCTTTGACTGACAAGTTGTTGAAAAGTACATTTAAAAAAATTTCCAGGTGGTCCAGTGGTTAGAAATCTACCTTCCAAAGCAGGGGATGGGGCTTCCCTGGTGGTCCAGTGGGTAGGGACACCGCCTTGCAGTGCAAGGGGCGCCGATTGGATCCCTGGCCTGAGAAGATCCCACGTGCCGTGGAGCAGCTGGACCGATGTGTCCAATTACCGAGCCGGAGCTCTGGAGCGCATGCGCCCAGAGCCAGTGCTCTGCAACAACAGAGGCCACTGCGATGGGAGGCCCACAGGAGCCAAAGAACAAAAAGATGGATGAAAATGGATAAATGAAAGACCAATAGGAGTGGCTCGCCCGCCCCCCCCCCTCCGCCCTCCCTCAAAAAAATAAATAAATAAATAAACAAAGCAGGGGATGCTGATTTGATCCTGGTCAGAGAACTAAGATCCTACATGCTTTGGACAACAAGGCCCCCCAAAAGCCACAATGACTGAACCCAGCTCAGTCAAAAAAAAATATTTCCAAACACATGGCTTTTTTCCCTTCTTAGTTAATTTTTTATAACCAATTTCTAACTTAACTACATTTAGACATTTGTGAGGTTAACTTTATGTGTGTGGTCGATTTTTGGAAATGTTTTATATATGTGTGTGAAAAGAATGTTTACTCTCCAATTTGGGGGAGCAATTTTCTATCTATTTCTATTAAGACAGCCTACTAATTGTGCTGTTTAAAATGTTCTATGTATTTCATAACTTGTTTTTGGGTCTGTTGAACTATCAAATACTAGAGGAGGCATTTCAATATACTTATTATGATAATGAATTGGTTAATATCTCCTTGTAGACATGTCAAATTTTGTTTTTATATCTTTTTAAAAACTGTATTATTGAATGTTTTTCAGTTTACAATTGCTATATTTTCCTGGTTAATTGTTACATCTTTCTTGTTAATTGATTTACTATTTTGTAATGACTAGGAATACTTTCTGCTTAAAAGTTATGTTGTCTTCTAGAAATATAGTTAATTTCACTTTCTTTTGGTTAGAATTTACCTGTATTGTATATTTACTTACTTTGAATTTTAGTCTTTCTGTGTTTTGATATTTTAGGTGTATCTATTATAACTAGCACATAAGCAGACCGTTTTTTTTTTTTTTAACCCAGTTTGACAATCTGTCTTTTAGTTACAGAACTCAGTACATTTTTATTTAGAGTAATTACTAACATATTGGGTTTTGCTTTATTTGGTTTTCTATTCTGTCTTTCTGTTTCTTTTCCCTTTTCTTGTCTTATTTGGAATTGATTATGCTTTCTTGTCTTTTCATTTCTTTTCTATTTTCCTCCCTTTGCTCACTTAAGATATGAAAAAAATGGAAGCCAAGGATGACTCCAATGTTTTTGACATAAGTAACAAGAAGAATGGAGTTGCCATTGACTGAGTTCATATTTGGGCATTTTAAGTGTGATGCCTTTTAGATAATAGGGCAGAGATGTCAAATACGCAGCTGGTCATGCAAGTCTGATGTTCGGTGGGGGGGTCTGAGTCAGAGATAGAAATGTGTAAGTTTATTAGTATACAAAATATATTTAAAGTGGACTAGGTAAGATTGCCAAGGGAATGGACTTAAAGAAGAGATCCAAGGACCAAGTCTTGGAACATTCCTGTGTTCGGAGGCTAAGAAATAACTGGGAAGGGAGAAGACTGAGGAAAGACTGGTGACTTGTATTTGGTTTGGAAAAGAATGTTAAAAACTCTCCAATTTGGGGGAGCAATTTTCTATCTATTTCTATTAAGACAGCCTACTAATTGTGCTGTTTAAAATGTTCTATGTATTTCATAACTTGTTTTTGGGTCTGTTGAACTATCAAATACTAGAGGAGGCATTTCAATATACTTATTATGATAATGAATTGGTTAATATCTCCTTGTAGACATGTCAAATTTTGTTTTTATATCTTTTTAAAAACTGTATTATTGAATGTTTTTCAGTTTACAATTGCTATATTTTCCTGGTTAATTGTTACATCTTTCTTGTTAATTGATTTACTATTTTGTAATGACTAGGAATACTTTCTGCTTAAAAGTTATGTTGTCTTCTAGAAATATAGTTAATTTCACTTTCTTTTGGTTAGAATTTACCTGTATTGTATATTTACTTACTTTGAATTTTAGTCTTTCTGTGTTTTGATATTTTAGGTGTATCTATTATAACTAGCACATAAGCAGACCGTTTTTTTTTTTTTAACCCAGTTTGACAATCTGTCTTTTAGTTACAGAACTCAGTACATTTTTATTTAGAGTAATTACTAACATATTGGGTTTTGCTTTATTTGGTTTTCTATTCTGTCTTTCTGTTTCTTTTCCCTTTTCTTGTCTTATTTGGAATTGATTATGCTTTCTTGTCTTTTCATTTCTTTTCTATTTTCCTCCCTTTGCTCACTTAAGATATGAAAAAAATGGAAGCCAAGGATGACTCCAATGTTTTTGACATAAGTAACAAGAAGAATGGAGTTGCCATTGACTGAGTTCATATTTGGGCATTTTAAGTGTGATGCCTTTTAGATAATAGGGCAGAGATGTCAAATACGCAGCTGGTCATGCAAGTCTGATGTTCGGTGGGGGGGTCTGAGTCAGAGATAGAAATGTGTAAGTTTATTAGTATACAAAATATATTTAAAGTGGACTAGGTAAGATTGCCAAGGGAATGGACTTAAAGAAGAGATCCAAGGACCAAGTCTTGGAACATTCCTGTGTTCGGAGGCTAAGAAATAACTGGGAAGGGAGAAGACTGAGGAAAGACTGGTGACATGGAGACAAAGCCAGAAGAAGTTGGGATCATTCTTGAAGTAAGAAAATGTTTCACAGAGAAGTGTTTCTCGCTACAATTTGTTTGGGATCATTTTCTTTACTTTTGTACCAGTTAATTTATGAATTTTCAAGTTAAAATTATATTTAACATAGCATTTTAGTTGTTTAACCTAGCATTTAGTATTTAGGTTGTTCAGAAATTTTAATCCACACAATACCAGAAATGAAAATTCTGATGCCTCATTCCAGTGCTATAAAGAAGGATCCTAACACTATATATAGTCCAAGTGTCTATTGCTTGAGAGAAATATGTATCAAAGGTATTATTTAAGGGGCTTCTCTGGTGGTCCAGTGGGTAAAGAGTCTGCCTTGCAGTGCAAGGGCCACCGGTTAAATCCCTGGCCCAGGAAGATCCCACATGCCGCTGAGTGGCTGGGCTATTGTGTCCAATTAGGAGCCAGCGCTCTGGAGCGCATGTGCCCAGAGCCAGTGCTCTGCAACGAGAGAGGTCACTGTAATGGGAAGCCCACGCATTCCAAAGAATAAAAGATAGATGAAAATAAATGATGATGAATGATGACTTAGAGGCAAAAAAACAGTATGATTTAGGACTTCCCTGGTTGTCCAGTGGGTAAGGACACAGCCTTGCAGTGCTAGGGGCACAGGTTTGATCCCTGGCCTGGAAAGACCCCACGTGCTATGGGGTGACTGGATGGATGTGTCCAACTACCGAGCTGGAGCTCAGGAGCTCGCACACCCAGAGCCAGTGCTCTGCGAGGAGGGAGGCCAAAGAACAAAGATAAATAAATGAAAGATCAATAGAAGCGGCCAAAAAAAAAAAAAAAAATCATTTAAACTGAGATAATTGTATATTCTGTTCATTTTAACAGCACCTACATATTGTTGAAAACATCTTCATCTAAATGCTTAAATTTATTTTTTCATTTCTTTTTTAAGTCATTATTGAATTTGTTACAATATTGCTTTAATTTTATGTTTTGGCTGTGAGGCATGTGAAGGAAAGACTGAGGAAAGACTTGGTTGGACTAAGAAATAACTGGGAAGGAGAAGACTGAGGAAAGACTGGTGACATGGAGACAAAGCCAGAAGAAGTTGGGATCATTCTTGAAGTAAGAAAATGTTTCACAGAGAAGTGTTTCTCGCTACAATTTGTTTGGGATCATTTTCTTTACTTTTGTACCAGTTAATTTATGAATTTTCAAGTTAAAATTATATTTAACATAGCATTTTAGTTGTTTAACCTAGCATTTAGTATTTAGGTTGTTCAGAAATTTTAATCCACACAATACCAGAAATGAAAATTCTGATGCCTCATTCCAGTGCTATAAAGAAGGATCCTAACACTATATATAGTCCAAGTGTCTATTGCTTGAGAGAAATATGTATCAAAGGTATTATTTAAGGGGCTTCTCTGGTGGTCCAGTGGGTAAAGAGTCTGCCTTGCAGTGCAAGGGCCACCGGTTAAATCCCTGGCCCAGGAAGATCCCACATGCCGCTGAGTGGCTGGGCTATTGTGTCCAATTAGGAGCCAGCGCTCTGGAGCGCATGTGCCCAGAGCCAGTGCTCTGCAACGAGAGAGGTCACTGTAATGGGAAGCCCACGCATTCCAAAGAATAAAAGATAGATGAAAATAAATGATGATGAATGATGACTTAGAGGCAAAAAAACAGTATGATTTAGGACTTCCCTGGTTGTCCAGTGGGTAAGGACACAGCCTTGCAGTGCTAGGGGCACAGGTTTGATCCCTGGCCTGGAAAGACCCCACGTGCTATGGGGTGACTGGATGGATGTGTCCAACTACCGAGCTGGAGCTCAGGAGCTCGCACACCCAGAGCCAGTGCTCTGCGAGGAGGGAGGCCAAAGAACAAAGATAAATAAATGAAAGATCAATAGAAGCGGCCAAAAAAAAAAAAAAAAATCATTTAAACTGAGATAATTGTATATTCTGTTCATTTTAACAGCACCTACATATTGTTGAAAACATCTTCATCTAAATGCTTAAATTTATTTTTTCATTTCTTTTTTAAGTCATTATTGAATTTGTTACAATATTGCTTTAATTTTATGTTTTGGCTGTGAGGCATGTGAATCTTAGCTCCCTGACCAGAGATCAAACCCACATCCTCTGCACTGGAAGATGGAGTCCTAACTACTGGACCGCCAGGGAAGATCCTTAATATTTATTTTCATGTATTTGACAGTGCCAGGTCTTAGTTTTGGCATGCAGGATCTAGTCCTCTGACTAGGGATCAAACTGGGCCTCTTGCCCAAGAGAGTGGAGTGTTAGCCACTGGACCACCAGCGAAGTCCCAGAAAACATCTTCATTTAGACTTATTTAAATATTCAACAAACACTGAACATCTACAGTGTCCTATCAGATAAAGTTTCTGATTTCATGGAGTTTACATTATAGTGAAGGAGAGAAATAACAAACAATGAATAAAATCATCTCAGATAATGGCAAATACTCTGAAGAAAATCAATAGGGTAATCTGATAAGGACTAGGAGAAGACATTACTTAAGATGGATGTTCAGAGAAGGCTTCTCTGAGGAGGTGACCTTAAGGTAAGACCTGAGTGACAAAGAATCAGTCAATTACCATCTGCCTGCAGTCAAGGAGTGGTAAAAATACAAATGAATTTAGGAGACCTATAGTCTTATTTATTTTTTGGCTATGCCCAAGCAGCATGCAGGAATCTTAGTTCCTCAACCAGGAACTGAACCTGTGCCCCTTGCACTGAAGGCTTGGAGTCCCACCCCCAGGACCAAAAGTGAATTCCTAAGAGCTCTACAGTCTTTAGATTGGGAATCACTATCACATAGGAAAGATTTTTGAGGTCAACACTGGCTTCAGACTTAGCCCTTACCTTGCTCAGTCCAGACCATATGAGTCTGAGATTATTCCTTTCCAGATTCTAACCCACAGACTTCAGTTTTGTCAGTAAAGTGGGCCAAGAGCCTGGATTTTAAAGTGTTACAAGGGTTAATTAATGCCTATAACATTCTTTAAGATCTTTAGATGAAAGACTCAGTGCTGCATAAAGGGTTATTAGAGCCTCCCAAGCCCCAGGGAAAATGTGTCCATATCAGTAACCTAGGTTCCTTCCTCTCCAGTCTGTAGCTCTGGGACAGTAGTTCTCAAACTTCCATGGGAATTGGAATCAAAGGTTGTTACAATGTGAATTTCTGGGCTCTTTGCCTGAAGTTTTTTTGTTTGTCTACTTGAGGTTTTGATTTTTATCTTCTTGGTTCTGTATTCTTTCCTTTTGTCCAGTGCCTCATGCTTTCCAGCACTCCAGACTTTTGTCTTTGCAAATGCACTTGAGTGTACATTTGTCCGTATATACTATGATCAGAGACATTTTTGGTCATTTTTCCTGAGAGCAATTCAGAGCAGATATTGGGAGAGGCAGGGATGTGTCTGTATTTACTTCTCAATGTAGTTGTGTGTTAGAGGGAGGGTTTTAGGAAAACTTTTAAAAAATGTATTTATTTTTGGCCAGCACTGGGGATTTGTTGCTGGGAGCAAGTTTTCTCTGGTTGTGGTGAGTGGGAGCGACTATCTGTTGCGGTGCAGGGGCCTCTCACCATGTGGCTTCTCTAGTTGCCAAACACAGGCTCTTATATGTAAGAGCTTCTACTGTTTTGGTATACGGGCTTAGTTGCTCCTCGGCATGTGGGATCTTCCTGCATCAGGAATAGGATCCTGTGGGATCCCGTTTCCCCTGCATTGTCATGTGGATTCTTTACCACTGGATCACCGAGGAAGTCCCAGAAATTTGCAAATAAAAGGAGGGAGGAATTGCTGACTGGTACTAAATGGGAGGTAAATACATAGAAAGTAATGAATTCTGGTTTAAGGACCAGGTCACTGCCTCTTATTTTTCTTTTCAGTGCTGAATCCTGGTAATGGGGCTGTTCAGGCCTTGATCAATCATTCATTCATTCATTCAACAAATATGTATGCATTAAATATCTATCATATGTCAAGCAGTGAGATTCACTGTTAAATAAGATAAGATCTTTCTTTTGGAATACCCATTCTAGTAGGGTGAGACAGAAAATAAATAGATATATAAAGATACTTACGTAAAAACTGTTTCAGGGCTTCCCTGGTGGTCCAGTGGGCAAGGACACCGCCTTGCAGTGCAAGGGGCGCCGATTCGATCCCTGACCTGGGAGGATCCCACGTGCCACAGAGCGGCTGGACTGGTGTGTCCAACTACTGAGCTAGAGCTCTGGAGTGCATGAGCCCAGAGCTGGTACTCTGCGATGAGGGAGGCCGCTGTGATGGGAGGCCCACACAGGCCAAAGAACAAAGATATATAAATGAAAGATCAATAGAAGTGGCCAAAAAAAACCCCAACAAACTGTTTCAGACATTGATAAATATAATAGTACAAGCTAATGTAATAAAGAGGGTGTGTGACTACCTTAGATTAACATTTGAGCAGATACTTGAATGACAAAAAGAAGTCAGCCTTGAGAATAAGGAGGAGGGAATGGAGGGAAAACATTTTTGGCAAAGAGACTATCACTGTAAAGGCCTTCAAGCAGAAGGACTTCAGGATGCTGAGACCCTGAGAAAGGCCCATATACCTAGAGTGGAAGAGTGAGGAGAAAATTTCAGTATGGGGACTGAGGGTAAAGGCCTTCACTATTTGTTGCTGGGAGCAAGTTTTCTCTGGTTGTGGTGAGTGGGAGCGACTAGTGCAGGGGCCTCTCACCATGTGGCTTCTCTAGTTGCCAAACACAGGCTCTTATATGTAAGAGCTTCTACTGTTTTGGTATACGGGCTTAGTTGCTCCTCGGCATGTGGGATCTTCCTGCATCAGGAATAGGATCCTGTGGGATCCCGTTTCCCCTGCATTGTCATGTGGATTCTTTACCACTGGATCACCGAGGAAGTCCCAGAAATTTGCAAATAAAAGGAGGGAGGAATTGCTGACTGGTACTAAATGGGAGGTAAATACATAGAAAGTAATGAATTCTGGTTTAAGGACCAGGTCACTGCCTCTTATTTTTCTTTTCAGTGCTGAATCCTGGTAATGGGGCTGTTCAGGCCTTGATCAATCATTCATTCATTCATTCAACAAATATGTATGCATTAAATATCTATCATATGTCAAGCAGTGAGATTCACTGTTAAATAAGATAAGATCTTTCTTTTGGAATACCCATTCTAGTAGGGTGAGACAGAAAATAAATAGATATATAAAGATACTTACGTAAAAACTGTTTCAGGGCTTCCCTGGTGGTCCAGTGGGCAAGGACACCGCCTTGCAGTGCAAGGGGCGCCGATTCGATCCCTGACCTGGGAGGATCCCACGTGCCACAGAGCGGCTGGACTGGTGTGTCCAACTACTGAGCTAGAGCTCTGGAGTGCATGAGCCCAGAGCTGGTACTCTGCGATGAGGGAGGCCGCTGTGATGGGAGGCCCACACAGGCCAAAGAACAAAGATATATAAATGAAAGATCAATAGAAGTGGCCAAAAAAAACCCCAACAAACTGTTTCAGACATTGATAAATATAATAGTACAAGCTAATGTAATAAAGAGGGTGTGTGACTACCTTAGATTAACATTTGAGCAGATACTTGAATGACAAAAAGAAGTCAGCCTTGAGAATAAGGAGGAGGGAATGGAGGGAAAACATTTTTGGCAAAGAGACTATCACTGTAAAGGCCTTCAAGCAGAAGGACTTCAGGATGCTTGAGACCCTGAGAAAAGGCCCATATACCTAGAGTGGAAGAGTGAGGGAGAAAAATTTCAGTATGAGGCTGGAGAGTCTGAGGATTAGGATTGTAGGTATAATGTACACTTTGGAAGAAGCAGTGTGGGGGAGACCTTGTCCCTTGGAGTAAGAATAGGAGAGGCCAACTCAGAATTGCCAAAACAATCTTGAAAATGAAGAACTGTGTTGGAGGACTCACACTTTCTAATTTCAAAACTTAATTCATAGCTACAGTCATCAAGACAACGCAGTACTGGCCTGAGAAAAGATACATAGAATTGACAGTCCAGAGGCAACCCTCATATTTATGATCAATTAATCTCTGATAAAGGGTGCCAAGACCATTTAATAGTGAAAGAATAGTCTTTTCAGCAGGTGGTGCTAGGAAGGATGGACATTTACATGCAAAAGAATAAAGTTGGGTCCTTTCCTCACATCATGTGCAAAAATTAACTCAAAATGAATCAAAACCTAAAGGTAAGAGCTAAACCACCTCTTAGAAGAAAACATAGGTATAAATTTTCATTGCCTTGAATTGGGTAATGGTTTCTTAGATATGATACCAAAAGCACAAATAAGAAAATTAAAAAATTAACTGGGCATCACCAAAATTTAAAATTTCTGTCCTCCAAATGACACTATCTACAAAGTGAAAAGACAACCTACAGAATGGGGAAAATATTTGCAATCATGTGTGTTTTAAGGGAGCTTTATAATTTATTAAGAACTCTTACAACACAATAATAAAAAAGACAAAGCAATTTAAAAATGAATAAAGGGAAACTTCCCTGGTGGTCCAGAGGTTAAGAATCCACACTCTCCCTCATGGGGCACAGACTCAATCCCTAGTCAGGGAACTAAGATCTCATATGCTATGCAGCATGGCTAAATAAATAAAAACAATAAATACATATTTTTTAAAAAAGACAAGGGGTCTAAATAAACACTTATTTAGACATATAAATGGGCAATAAGCACATGAAAAGATGCTTAATATCTTTAGCCATCAGAGAAACACAAATCAAAGCCACAATGAATTACCATTCATACCCACTAGGATGGTTATAAATAACAAGTATTGGTAAGGATGCAGAGAAACTAGAACCTTCACACATCGTTGGTGAGAATGTAAAGTGGTGTAGCAGCTCTGGAAAACAGTTTGTGTTCCTCAGAAAGTTAAAAAACAGAACTAACCTACAACCCAGCAATTCTACTCCTAGGTATATACCCAGAAGAATTGAAACCAAGCACTCATACAGACACTTGTATACCAACATGTTCACACAAGTATTATTCACAAGAACCAAAAGGTGGAAATAACCCAAATGACCCAGCAACCCAAATTGATGAAGAGATAAACAAAATGTGCTATATCCATAGGCTGAGACAGCAATAAAATAGAACAAAACACTGATACATGCTACAACACTGATGAACCTTGAAAGCATCATTCTACATGAAAAAAGCTAGTCCCAAAGGACCACATGTTGTATGATTCCATTTATATGAACTATCCAGAATAGGCAAGTATATAAAGACAAGAGGGATACAAGTGGTTGCCTAGGACCAGGAACCTGGGGTATTGAGATAATGTCTAATGGGTTTAGGATTCCTTTTTAAGGGTGATGAAAATGTTCTAAAATAGATATGATAGTCGTACAACTCTGTGAATATAATAAAAAGTCATTGAATTATACACTTCAGATGAATTGTGTGGTATGTGAATTATATTTCAATAAAGGGATTAACAAATAAAAAGAATGGTAAGGGCCAGAACCTGGTATCTAATTAGAAGAGTCACAACAGGAGGTTGAAAACCTCTAGGGCCTCCAAGACCAAAGGAATTACCACTGCTGGGCAAGAACTGGGGAATTCTCCAATACCAACTCTAGGAACACACAAGCTAAGTGAACCCAAGGGAAGAACCCACAGCCTTAGGAGGTTTCTCCAGGTTGTTTTCAGAAACCTGTGTTTGTTCATCTCCCATGAATATATCCATGTCCGAAGGGGATAATATGTAGTGATGCAAACTAGAGCTATGTTCCTTCTTCAGATCTTCTGCTCTTTTCAGTGACAATACATTTATTTCAGAGTCCTTAACTCCAGCTTGGATGTATCTCCTGTTCATTAATAACTATAGGATCACAGAGCTGGAAGATCATATCATGTGAAAGATGCAGAAACTGAGTGCCCAGAGGAGAGTGACCTGCATGATCACATAGCCAGCAAACATAGTTGTTCTATCGCTAAGTTGTGTCTTGACTCTTTGTGATCCCTCAGTCGCTTTAAGGGGTTTCTTGTCCTTAGAAGAATTGAAACCAAGCACTCATACAGACACTTGTATACCAACATGTTCACACAAGTATTATTCACAAGAACCAAAAGGTGGAAATAACCCAAATGACCCAGCAACCCAAATTGATGAAGAGATAAACAAAATGTGCTATATCCATAGGCTGAGACAGCAATAAAATAGAACAAAACACTGATACATGCTACAACACTGATGAACCTTGAAAGCATCATTCTACATGAAAAAAGCTAGTCCCAAAGGACCACATGTTGTATGATTCCATTTATATGAACTATCCAGAATAGGCAAGTATATAAAGACAAGAGGGATACAAGTGGTTGCCTAGGACCAGGAACCTGGGGTATTGAGATAATGTCTAATGGGTTTAGGATTCCTTTTTAAGGGTGATGAAAATGTTCTAAAATAGATATGATAGTCGTACAACTCTGTGAATATAATAAAAAGTCATTGAATTATACACTTCAGATGAATTGTGTGGTATGTGAATTATATTTCAATAAAGGGATTAACAAATAAAAAGAATGGTAAGGGCCAGAACCTGGTATCTAATTAGAAGAGTCACAACAGGGAGGTTGAAAACCTCTAGGGCCTCCAAGACCAAAGGAATTACCACTGCTGGGCAAGAACTGGGGAATTCTCCAATACCAACTCTAGGAACACACAAGCTAAGTGAACCCAAGGGAAGAACCCACAGCCTTAGGAGGTTTCTCCAGGTTGTTTTCAGAAACCTGTGTTTGTTCATCTCCCATGAATATATCCATGTCCGAAGGGGATAATATGTAGTGATGCAAACTAGAGCTATGTTCCTTCTTCAGATCTTCTGCTCTTTTCAGTGACAATACATTTATTTCAGAGTCCTTAACTCCAGCTTGGATGTATCTCCTGTTCATTAATAACTATAGGATCACAGAGCTGGAAGATCATATCATGTGAAAGATGCAGAAACTGAGTGCCCAGAGGAGAGTGACCTGCATGATCACATAGCCAGCAAACGGCATAGTTGTTCTATCGCTAAGTTGTGTCTTGACTCTTTGTGACCCCATGAACGGTAGCACATCAGGCTTCGCTGTGCTTTACTATCTCCTGGGGTTTGCTCCAAACCCATGTCCATTGAGTTGGTGGTGCTATCCAACTATTTTACCCTCTCCCCGCCTCTTCTCCTGCCCTCAATCTTTTCCAGCATCAGGGGCTTTTCCCAAGGGATTCTCAAGAGTCTTCTCCAGCACCACAATTCAAAAGCATCAATTTTTCAACATCAGCTTTCTTTGTGGTCCAACACTCACATTTGTACATGACTACCGGAAAAAACTGTAGCTTTGAGTATACAGGTCTTTGTCAGCAAAGTGATATCTCTGCTTTTTAATACACTGTCTAGGTTTGTTATGGCTTTCTTTTTTTTTTTCCCAGTGAGCAAGTGTCTTTTAATTTCATGGCTTCAATCACTGACCATGGTGATTTTGGAAGAAATCAAGAAAATAAAATTTACAACTGCTTTCACTTTTTCCCCATCTATTTGCCATAAAGTGATGGGACCAAATACCATGATCTTAGTTTTTTGAATGTTGAGTTTCAAGCCAGCTTTTTCACTCTCCTCGTTCACCTTCATCAAAATGCTCTTTAGTTGTTCCTCTTTGCTTTCTGCCATTAGAGTGGTATCATCTGCATATCTGAGGTTGCCGATATTTCTCCCAGAAATCTTAATTCTAGTTTGTCATTCACCCTGGCCAGCATTTCGCATGCTGCATATAAGTTAAATAAGCAGGGTGATAATATACAGTGTTGACATGCTCCTTTTCAAATTTTGAACCAGTCTGTTGTTCCACGTCTGGTTCTTTGACTTGCATACAAGTTTCTCAGGAGTCAGGTACGGTGGTCTGGTATTCCTATCTCTTTAAGAATTTTCCACAGTTGTGATCCACAGAGTTAAAGACTTTATCATAATCAACGAACCATAAGTACACATTTTTTCTGGAATTCCCTTGCTTTTTTTATGATCCAAGTGACGTTGACAATTTTACAGTTCCTCTGCCTTTTCTAAATTCAGCTTGTACATCTGGACGTCCTCATTCATGTATTATTGAAACCTAGCTAGAAGGATTTTGAGCATTACTTTGCTAGCATGGGAAATAGGTGGAATTGTAAGGACGTTTGAACATGCTTTGGCATGGCCTTTCTTTGGGATGGAATGAAAACTGACCTTTTCAAGTCCTGTAGCCACTCCTGGGTTTTCCAAATTTGCTGACATGATGGGTGCATCACTTTAATACCATCATCTTTTAGGATTTTTAAATAGCTCAGCTGTATTTCCATCACCTCCACTAGCTTTGTTTGTAGTAATACTTCCTAAGGCTCTCTTGAGTTTACACTCTAGAATGTCTGGTTCTAGGTGAGTAACCACATCATTATGATTATCTGTGCCATTAAAATCTTTTTTGTATAGTTCTTCTGTGTATTCTTGCCACTTCTTAATCTCTTCTGCTTCTGTTAGGTCCTTGCCTGTTTCTGTCATTTACTGTGCCCATCTTTGACAAAATATTCCCTTGGTATCTCCAATTTTCTTGGAGATCTCTAGTCTTTCCCATATTAATGGCACTGAGATACTCAAATCATAGTGAATGAAATGTTTTACGCCTAAATTCCCAATCTTAGTGACTATATCCCTAATGAATCAGTAATGGCCTAAGAAAAGAAGGACTCAGACCAGGGGAGGGGTGGATGTAGGAAGGAAAGAAGCTTAGGTGAATGTGGAGGCAGAAGGGGAGATACATGGAAAAGTAGCAGGTACTATTTTGTTAGTTTACATTTTTTTCTGATTAAGTTTGATTTCTTTTCATGTTGATCTACTCTTTTTTAAACTTTTTTCCCCATCATGCCTCTTTTATTTATATTTATTTTCATTCATCTTTTTATTCTTTGGCATGCGTGGGTCTCCCATTGCTGTGGTGCCTCTCACTGCAGAGCAATGGCTCTGGGCACATACGCTCCAGAGTGCTGGCTCGTAATTGGACACACCGGTCCAGTCGTCCTTTGGCACGTGGGATCTTCCCGGGCTAGGACCCCTTGCACTGCAAAGCAGACTCTTTACCCACTGAACCACCAAGGAAGCCTCATGTTAATCTATTCTAATTAACCATGCAGTACCACGGCCTGGAAGAATTGTTGGTTGTTAAAATCCATTGAAGAGTTTAGGCCATTTTAAGAAATGGGTCAGAGCAGAAGGAAGTGAATCTAAGTATTTTGTCCCTGGCTCATTCCTGTCATGCTATTGAGCCCAAGTGGACCAGATGTGGTCCCTGACAGTTTGTCTTTACAAGTTAGCTTTGGGGTTTGTAAATAAACTCCTAAATGACTGTGAAGGTGCTTCATTCTCATCTGTCCTTTCCTAGTCTCTCTCTTTACCCAGCACAATCCATAAGTCTTATCTAGAGATTTAGATGGGGAGAAGAAGGAAGAAAAGTGCCTTTTCTTTTCATAGACTCACGTCAGAGAGACCCAGGGCACAGTTCAGAGCTCTTATTCCAGTGCTGGGCTAATGATGAGCGGTGGCTGAGTGGGAAAAGACTGAAAACCCAGCGGTCTCCACAGGTCATCTCTTCCACTCTCCTCCCTCATTGGAATTGCTATGCATTCTAAGTCGCTTTAGTCGTGTCCGATTCTTTGCGACCCCATGGACTGTAGCCGGCCAGGCTACTCTTTCCATGGGATTTTCCAGGCAAGAATACTGGAGTGGGTTTCTATTTTCCTCTCCAGGAATTGCTATAGTACAGTGTTATAACTTCTCTGAAATTTTTTGGTCTCAGAACCCCTTTAATAAAACTCTGAAAAATTATTACAGACCCAAAGAGCTCTTGTTTATATATGTAGGCTTGGTCTATTGATATTTTTGTCTATTGATGTTTATTGTCTCAGAAATTTAAACTGAGGAATTATTATTTTTTAGCCATGCTGTGGCATGCGTGGGTCTCCCATTGCTGTGGTGCCTCTCACTGCAGAGCAATGGCTCTGGGCACATACGCTCCAGAGTGCTGGCTCGTAATTGGACACACCGGTCCAGTCGTCCTTTGGCACGTGGGATCTTCCCGGGCTAGGACCCCTTGCACTGCAAAGCAGACTCTTTACCCACTGAACCACCAAGGAAGCCTCATGTTAATCTATTCTAATTAACCATGCAGTACCACGGCCTGGAAGAATTGTTGGTTGTTAAAATCCATTGAAGAGTTTAGGCCATTTTAAGAAATGGGTCAGAGCAGAAGGAAGTGAATCTAAGTATTTTGTCCCTGGCTCATTCCTGTCATGCTATTGAGCCCAAGTGGACCAGATGTGGTCCCTGACAGTTTGTCTTTACAAGTTAGCTTTGGGGTTTGTAAATAAACTCCTAAATGACTGTGAAGGTGCTTCATTCTCATCTGTCCTTTCCTAGTCTCTCTCTTTACCCAGCACAATCCATAAGTCTTATCTAGAGATTTAGATGGGGAGAAGAAGGAAGAAAAGTGCCTTTTCTTTTCATAGACTCACGTCAGAGAGACCCAGGGCACAGTTCAGAGCTCTTATTCCAGTGCTGGGCTAATGATGAGCGGTGGCTGAGTGGGAAAAGACTGAAAACCCAGCGGTCTCCACAGGTCATCTCTTCCACTCTCCTCCCTCATTGGAATTGCTATGCATTCTAAGTCGCTTTAGTCGTGTCCGATTCTTTGCGACCCCATGGACTGTAGCCGGCCAGGCTACTCTTTCCATGGGATTTTCCAGGCAAGAATACTGGAGTGGGTTTCTATTTTCCTCTCCAGGAATTGCTATAGTACAGTGTTATAACTTCTCTGAAATTTTTTGGTCTCAGAACCCCTTTAATAAAACTCTGAAAAATTATTACAGACCCAAAGAGCTCTTGTTTATATATGTAGGCTTGGTCTATTGATATTTTTGTCTATTGATGTTTATTGTCTCAGAAATTTAAACTGAGGAATTATTATTTTTTAGCCATGCTGTGAGCATGTGGGATCTTAGTTCCCTGACCAGAAATCAAACCTGTGCCCCCTGCAGAGAAAGCACGGAGTCTTAACCACTGGACTGCCAGGCAAGTTCCTAAACTGAGAAATTTTTTTAAATCTGTAATTTCTGAACATGAGTTACAATTTAAATATATATATATATATATCTTTCAAAACAAAAAGAATTTAATGAGAATAGTGGAATTTTTAATATGAATAGTAGAATTTTTAATGTCTGGCTTAATAAAAGACTGATGGATTCTCTTATCTGTTTCCACATTGTCAATTGCAATACAGCATTTTGGTTGAACAATAGGAAGCAAATCTGGACTTGTACAGATACAAATCAGAAAAGGGAAAAATACTTGAATGGCTTTTCCAGATAATTGTGGTTATTCTCTTCAGTACCACACCAGAATTAAATGACTGCTAGTTTTATAAAGGTTGAAAAAGTAACTATAAACTTTTCATACTCTGTTACATTAAAAACCATTGATCTATCTTATGATGGTTCTTTTATTCATAAATGCGGTTTGCAACATCAGCTATTGGTCATTTGGGAAATACTGGTCCATTGATTTATGTAGGAGTTCCAAATACTGACACATTTAACTATATAATATAAAAAACTACATTTGTTAATATTATCATTATCTCTTCAGAAAGCGCATAAAGTTTTGGGAACCTGTAAACCAATGGTAGTGGATACAATTCTGCAAAATCCTCATTTTTGTCCCAAAGCCTGAATTTTATAATTGGAAAAAAATGCTGTCAGCTATTTCCTTTCAAGTGTCAGGCTTCAGAAAATGTCTGCAAAACACACATGTCTGAATTAGAAAATTTATCTGTCAGTCACACTTTCATATAAAAATGGTATTCTATGAAAAAGTGGTTAGTTCATCTTTGCAACTGGAACAGTTGCCTCAGTGGTTTTCCTTGAGCCAACCGATGTACTTTAGACAGTAATTATTTGACTAGACCCAAAGAGCCCTTTCTTGAAAAATTATTACAGACCCAAAGAGCTCTTGTTTATATATGTAGGCTTGGTCTATTGATATTTTTGTCTATTGATGTTTATTGTCTCAGAAATTTAAACTGAGGAATTATTATTTTTTAGCCATGCTGTGAGCATGTGGGATCTTAGTTCCCTGACCAGAAATCAAACCTGTGCCCCCTGCAGAGAAAGCACGGAGTCTTAACCACTGGACTGCCAGGCAAGTTCCTAAACTGAGAAATTTTTTTAAATCTGTAATTTCTGAACATGAGTTACAATTTAAATATATATATATATATATCTTTCAAAACAAAAAGAATTTAATGAGAATAGTGGAATTTTTAATATGAATAGTAGAATTTTTAATGTCTGGCTTAATAAAAGACTGATGGATTCTCTTATCTGTTTCCACATTGTCAATTGCAATACAGCATTTTGGTTGAACAATAGGAAGCAAATCTGGACTTGTACAGATACAAATCAGAAAAGGGAAAAATACTTGAATGGCTTTTCCAGATAATTGTGGTTATTCTCTTCAGTACCACACCAGAATTAAATGACTGCTAGTTTTATAAAGGTTGAAAAAGTAACTATAAACTTTTCATACTCTGTTACATTAAAAACCATTGATCTATCTTATGATGGTTCTTTTATTCATAAATGCGGTTTGCAACATCAGCTATTGGTCATTTGGGAAATACTGGTCCATTGATTTATGTAGGAGTTCCAAATACTGACACATTTAACTATATAATATAAAAAACTACATTTGTTAATATTATCATTATCTCTTCAGAAAGCGCATAAAGTTTTGGGAACCTGTAAACCAATGGTAGTGGATACAATTCTGCAAAATCCTCATTTTTGTCCCAAAGCCTGAATTTTATAATTGGAAAAAAAAATGCTGTCAGCTATTTCCTTTCAAGTGTCAGGCTTCAGAAAATGTCTGCAAAACACACATGTCTGAATTAGAAAATTTATCTGTCAGTCACACTTTCATATAAAAATGGTATTCTATGAAAAAGTGGTTAGTTCATCTTTGCAACTGGAACAGTTGCCTCAGTGGTTTTCCTTGAGCCAACCGATGTACTTTAGACAGTCAATGTATAGTGCTTTATGTATATTTACCATTTACTCACACAGAATGCTTAAAAAATATATACTCAAGGGTTGAGTTTTAATAAAATTAAGGATATTCATAGTAAACTTGGATTTTTTTCCCTTTGAGTGCTGATTATGGAAGACTATATTAACTTACTAGTACAGTTTGATACCATTGCCTTGAATTGTGTTAAGGTAACAGCAGTTTGAACCCACCATTGTTTTGTACTATCAAAACATCAAGGTGGGGCTTCCCTGGTGGTCCAGTGGGTAAAGAGTCTGCCTTGCAGTGCAAGGGGCACAGGTTTGATCCCTGGCCCGGGAAAATCCCATGTGCCAAGGAATGGCTGGATGGTGTGTCCAATTACAAGCCAGCACTCTGATGTGCATGTGCCCAGAGCCAGAGCTCTGCAACGAGAGAGGTCACTACAATGGGAGGCCCACATAGGCTGAAGAATATAGATGGATGAAAAATAAATAAATGAATAAATAAATAAATAAATGAAAAAAGGCCAAAATTTAAAAAAAAGAATAAGAAAAATAAAAGTTAAAAAAACAAAAATCAAGATGGTGAAATGTAGTATCAGAATTATGATGAAAACACTTTTTTTTTTTGAGTCATAGCCCTGAAAAGGCCTTGGGGCCTCCAAGAATCTATAAACCATATTATGAGAACTGTGGTAATATATGTGGATGTGTATATATATTGAAATATATGTTAAATAGCTATCTCCTAAGTTCACATTTACCTGAGTTAAATATAATTCCCTATATTTGGCCTTAAAATATGCATTCTAATTTTAATTAATTTGCTTCCCCCCAATTTAATTTATTGGATAAGTCACATGAAAACAATAAAGATATTTAAAATGAAAAAAATCATCTATCAGCTTCTAAAGTTTAATTTTAAGGTATTAACAGAGCTGGCTTTTGGAAATCTTTTATTATACAAGTGTTATATGTTCATTGTAAACAAAGTCAAACAATAAGTATACAAATAAAATAAATTTACTCAAACCCAGAAATAATTGCATATACTTTTTCACTCAGCAGTTTACTATGAACATTCCACTTATGGGGACTTCTCTGGTGGTCAAGTGGCTAAGACCATGCATTCCCAGTGCTGGGGCCTGAGTCAACCGATGTACTTAGGTATGTATATTTTTTAAACCATTTACTCACACAGAATGCTTAAAAAATATATACTCAAGGGTTGAGTTTTAATAAAATTAAGGATATTCATAGTAAACTTGGATTTTTTTCCCTTTGAGTGCTGATTATGGAAGACTATATTAACTTACTAGTACAGTTTGATACCATTGCCTTGAATTGTGTTAAGGTAACAGCAGTTTGAACCCACCATTGTTTTGTACTATCAAAACATCAAGGTGGGGCTTCCCTGGTGGTCCAGTGGGTAAAGAGTCTGCCTTGCAGTGCAAGGGGCACAGGTTTGATCCCTGGCCCGGGAAAATCCCATGTGCCAAGGAATGGCTGGATGGTGTGTCCAATTACAAGCCAGCACTCTGATGTGCATGTGCCCAGAGCCAGAGCTCTGCAACGAGAGAGGTCACTACAATGGGAGGCCCACATAGGCTGAAGAATATAGATGGATGAAAAATAAATAAATGAATAAATAAATAAATAAATGAAAAAAGGCCAAAATTTAAAAAAAAGAATAAGAAAAATAAAAGTTAAAAAAACAAAAATCAAGATGGTGAAATGTAGTATCAGAATTATGATGAAAACACTTTTTTTTTTTGAGTCATAGCCCTGAAAAGGCCTTGGGGCCTCCAAGAATCTATAAACCATATTATGAGAACTGTGGTAATATATGTGGATGTGTATATATATTGAAATATATGTTAAATAGCTATCTCCTAAGTTCACATTTACCTGAGTTAAATATAATTCCCTATATTTGGCCTTAAAATATGCATTCTAATTTTAATTAATTTGCTTCCCCCCAATTTAATTTATTGGATAAGTCACATGAAAACAATAAAGATATTTAAAATGAAAAAAATCATCTATCAGCTTCTAAAGTTTAATTTTAAGGTATTAACAGAGCTGGCTTTTGGAAATCTTTTATTATACAAGTGTTATATGTTCATTGTAAACAAAGTCAAACAATAAGTATACAAATAAAATAAATTTACTCAAACCCAGAAATAATTGCATATACTTTTTCACTCAGCAGTTTACTATGAACATTCCACTTATGGGGACTTCTCTGGTGGTCAAGTGGCTAAGACCATGCATTCCCAGTGCTGGGGGCCTGAGTCAAATCGCTGGTCAAGACACTAGATCCCATATGCCACAACTAAAGATCCCGCGTGCCACAACTCAGATCCGGCACAGCCAATTAAATAAATATTTTTTAAAAATTCTACTTAGAGATCTCATTCTTTTAAACAAGTATATACTACATCATTTCAATGTACATAAATTTATTTAACCACTTATTGACGGACAAGCAAGGTTTCAATGAATATCTTTGAACAAATATTTATGAGCTCATGTGTGAGTGTCTCTGTGCACTATCCCCCCAAAACTGGGACTGGACTTGCTAATCAAAGAATATGAACACTTAAAATTTGGAAGTCATCTCCAAACCGATTTTCCTAAAGACTGTATCAATTTACACGCCTGCTAAAGGTATATGAGAAAGCAACATGGGATTGGTGAGTGTAACTGCTGGGCAGGAGATGAGCAGGGTCTGAATAGTGGTCTCACTATTGTTCTTTAGGTTTTTTTTTTTTTTTTTTTCGTATTTCTGAATCCTTTGGTCACTTTCCAGGAATCCTAATCCTCATCAAAAATTCCTAGTTGGGCTTCCCTGGTGGTCCAGCGGGTAAAGAGTCCGCCTTGCAGTGCGAGGGGCACTGGTTTGATCCCCGACCTGGGAAGATCTCACATGCTGTGGTGTGGCTGGACCAGTGTGTCCAATTTTGTGCCAGCACTCTGGAGTGCACATGTCCAGAGCTCAGTGCTCTATAACAAGAGAGGCCACTGCAGTGGGAGGCCCATGCAGGCTAAAGAACAAAGATGGATGAAAATAAATAAATAAAAACCAAAATAAAAAAGAGACCAAAAAAAAAAAAAGCCTTCTCACCTCAACTAGAGAGTAGCCCATACTCCCTGCAACTAGAAAAGAGCCTGCAGCAACAAGTGAAAACCCAGAATAACCAAAAAAAAAAAAAAAAAAAATCCCTAGTAGAGAAATATTGCTGTTTTATTAGGATTCTCTGTTATGGCTCAATTTTGGATTAAAAAAACTCTGCTAGATTATGGGCAGAGGCATTGGGACAGTTTAGGGTTTTAGCCAAACCCCAGAGGCCACTGACAGGTTTGCCCACTTCTCAGACATTTGTTCTATGTAACTCTTGTCCTGGTGAAGCAATCTTCCTCAATTGACAAAACTTTTGCATTTACTTGATCTCTGCTGGAAACATCCAGCTCTGGCTGACTTTTTCTTGTCACCAGTGTGCCAATGCCAGGATTTAAGAGGGCCCTCTAGGTGAGAAGTTTCAAAGTAGAGTCTGAAGACAATTTTTCTTATAGCTTCTGTGAGCT
This sequence comes from Tragulus kanchil, assembly GCA_022376925.1. Taxonomy (NCBI): domain Eukaryota; kingdom Metazoa; phylum Chordata; class Mammalia; order Artiodactyla; family Tragulidae; genus Tragulus; species Tragulus kanchil. The sequence continues at coordinate 36,736,166 of JAIOJX010000029.1, read as the reverse complement.
TGTACCAGACTCCTGTCTCAACTCCATGGAGAAGGAAATGGCAACCCACTCCAGTATTCCTGCCTAGAAAATCCCATGGACCAAGGAGCCTGACGGGTTGCAAAGAGTCAAACGTGATGGAGTAACTGAGCATGTCTCAACTAGACTATCCACAGGTATCCTTTTGGGGCCATAGCAAACATGATGCCACTTCTTCAGGGCAGAACATCTGGGAGGTGGCACTGTCATCTGCCCTGCAGGTGAACGCCATGCTGCGTCTCCTGATTTATGAGCCTGCCTTGATGAGCAAGAGGTGTGGTAAACTGAGTTGAGTTCAAACACTCTACAAGAGTCTCCAAGACCAACTTTCAGAATGATTCAGTACTCACGTATAAGCCAAAATTCTTCCCCGAGCTGGAATCCTGCTGGGCTTGCCCTCCTCTCACTTTGGTAAGCAACAATGAACCTCAGATTTTTATAGAAAACGGAGGGTTAGATAGATGGGGTCCTAAAGGAACCTCAGAGATTCTCCTGAAAGATACTGACCATAATGCCCATTTCTCCAGTTCCTCCTTTATTAAAAGGAGGAGTATTTATTAATATGACTAGAGGAGGGTTTCCCTGGTAGCTCAGTGGTGGACAGTTCGCCTGCCAATGCAGGAGACACGAGTTTGATAACTAATCTGGGAAGATCCCACATGCTATGGAGTGACTAAGCTTGTGAGCCACAACTATTGAGCCTGTGCTCTAGAGTCTTGGAGTCACAACTATTGAGCCCATGTGCCACAATTACTGAAGCCCATGAGCCCTAGAGTTGAGTTCCACAACAAAAAAAGTCACTGCAACAAGGAGTCTGCTCACCTCAACTACAGAGTAGCCCCCACTCCCTGCAACTAGAGAAGAGCCTGTGGGAGCAGTGAAAGCCAGAGTAGCCAAAAAAAAAAAAAAAAAAGATTAGCGGACTCCTTAAGAGTCCTTCTTACTCAGAAGTGTTGATTTACTACATGCCAGACCACCATGACCTAAAAAATAAGCTGATTCTTGCTAGGGGGGAGGGTGTTACTATTTAACTATTCTCTCATCAGTTACTACTTAACTGTGCTCAAACCATGAAGTGCTCCAAACTTGCCAGTCCTGGTACCTTCTAAAATCTAGGGCAGAAAGCTGTGGTACCAGCCAAGAAGAGCTTCTAGAGAAGATGGATGTGACTGCCCAAGAGGATGGGACACAAGAGAATGTTTGGAGTGGTTAGACTCAGGTTTTCTAACTGGAATAGGAGCTTCATTGTGATGCATATGGTAGGGTTCTGGGTTTCTCCAAGGGATCTATTGATTGCAATCTCTTCGAATGCTATTCTTGTCAATGTATTTATACAACTGTGGACCCGTGCATCTGGGATAAACCCTTACATACTTAGCTGGTTCTTATTCCTCGGTGTTATTCTCTATTTAAAATTCATTTATTTTATTTTTGTCTGTGCTAGGTCTTCATTGCTGCCCAGGCATTTCTCTAGTTGCAGTGAGTGGAGGCTACTCAAGTTGTGGTGCTTGAGTTTCTCATAGTGGTGGCTTCTCTTGTTGCAGAGCTCAGGCTTTAGCATGTGTGGGCTCAGTAGTTGTGGCACAGGGCTTAGTTGCCTCTAAGACATGCGGAATATTCCTGGATTAGGGATCAAACTTGTGTCTCCTGCATTGGCAGATTCTTTACCACTGAGCCACCAAGGAAGCCCCCTCAGTGCTGTTATTGACTTTCCCTTTTATTTCATTGTTTTAATCTTTTTTAAAATTTTTATTTATTTATTTTTGGGTATTCTGGGTTTTCACTGCTGCCACAGGCTCTAATCTAGTTGCAGGGAGAAGGGGCTACTCCCTAGTTGAGGTGAGCAGGCTTCTTTTCTTTTTTTTGGTGGGGGCTGCGGGTTGGGGAGGGAGGGGGGCAGGCAGGCCACTTCTATTGGTCTTTCATTTATCCATTTTCATCCATCTTTGTTCTTTGACCCGTGTGGGCTTCCCATCACAGTGGCCTCTGTTGTCGCAGAGCACCGGCTCTGGGTGCATGCCCTCCAGAGCTCTGGCTCGGTAATTGGACACATTGGTCCAGTCGTTCCGCGGCATGTGGGATCTTCCCAGGCCAGGGATCGAACCGGCAGCCCTTGCACTGCAAGGCGGTGTCCTTGCCCACCGGACCACCAGGGAAGCCCACGAGCAGGCTTCTTGTTGTGATGACTTCTCTTGTGGAACTCAGGCTCTAGGGCATTCGGGCTTCAGAGGTTGTGGCACCTGGGCTCAATAGTTGCGGTTCCAAGGCTCTAGAGCACAGGCTCAACAGTTGTGGCTCACAGGCTTAGTTACTCCACAGCATGTGGGATCCTCCGGGATCAGGAATTGAACGAACCTGTGTCTGCTGCGCTGAGGCAAACTCTTCACCACTGAGCTACCAGGGAAGACCCTAGACTTTCCCTTTTACTTAACACTGAGGGATGGTGGGAAGCTCAAAGAATAGCTGCTAGTACCATTTCTGATATGCATTTTTCAGTGCAGGTAGTACCCAAAACATATTCACCAAGGACTCAGCTCAGGGGAAAGTGACAACTTTCATTGCTAACCACGTGCCTTTTCTGTAGAGAAATGTTTCTTTTCTGAAAAGCAAAGCTACAGCTTGACATCTTCTAAACATTTGTTTCCAGTTATGGTAGACATTCTTCTGTTTCTGTTCAGTATATTTCTCCTGAGAGTTTCTGGCTGACTTAACCATGTAATGTTTTGTATCAGCTAAGTTCCTCCCATTGCTCTCTGAAACTAAACATACTAGGTGAACTTTTCTTCTTCATCTGAAAAAGAATAGTTCCTGCTTAATTTTTCCCTCTTTTTTTTCTCATGTTATTGTTTTAATTCAAAGGGTGAATTTAATTGAAAAGGGTGTACATACTTAAGCTATTACAGATGAAGAGGACTCACTTGAGAAATGAATGTAAGATACTCTTTGTGATGGGAAAGGCTCAATGACACCTGGAGATTTCACTCCTTCAGTAAGCATATGTTGGCCATACAGAAATGACAGTGATGTTATCCCAAATATTTGTTACTCATGTTGACTAGGCTTTCAATGTTCTACATTATTTGTGGGTTAGATTCTAAGTTTGTGTATTTATAGAACTAATCAAGTATAAAAATAAAGGAGTGTGTTTAGCCAGGACTTTGTAATACAAACACTAGAGTAGGACAGTGGTTTCAGTAGACCTGTCTTCCTCTGAATTCACTTACGACTTGCACTGGGTGGATTTTTTTCTTTGCTGTCGTCTGACAGCTGCATACATTTCCTCAGGTTTCTTTAAATCAAGGGGGTTTTTTTGTAGGAGCCATCATTTTCCACATCACAACTGGATGCCAAGGCCCAGTGGGACTCTGAATTCAGATGATCTTGGTTGAGGCAATGTAAGACATTTTCACTGTTCGCACTACAGCATTGATTAAATTTTTGGCTGCTTGGATCAGGGAAGTGACAATGTTCAACTTAAATGCTGCTTCCTCAGGATCATACTTCTAACTTATCATGGATCTAGAGGCTGAGTGTCATCTTTCTGCAGACCAAAGAAGCAAGCAGACACCTTCTAGAGGCTGCATGTCAGCTCCTGCTTAATTCTTCTAACACTGCCAATTTTCTGATATGCATTTTCAGTGCAGGTAGTACCCAAAACATATTCACCAAGGACTCAGCTCAGGGGAAAGTGACAACTTTCATTGCTAACCACGTGCCTTTTCTGTAGAGAAATGTTTCTTTTCTGAAAAGCAAAGCTACAGCTTGACATCTTCTAAACATTTGTTTCCAGTTATGGTAGACATTCTTCTGTTTCTGTTCAGTATATTTCTCCTGAGAGTTTCTGGCTGACTTAACCATGTAATGTTTTGTATCAGCTAAGTTCCTCCCATTGCTCTCTGAAACTAAACATACTAGGTGAACTTTTCTTCTTCATCTGAAAAAGAATAGTTCCTGCTTAATTTTTCCCTTTTTTTTTTCATGTTATTGTTTTAATTCAAAGGGTGAATTTAATTGAAAAGGGTGTACATACTTAAGCTATTACAGATGAAGAGGACTCACTTGAGAAATGAATGTAAGATACTCTTTGTGATGGGAAAGGCTCAATGACACCTGGAGATTTCACTCCTTCAGTAAGCATATGTTGGCCATACAGAAATGACAGTGATGTTATCCCAAATATTTGTTACTCATGTTGACTAGGCTTTCAATGTTCTACATTATTTGTGGGTTAGATTCTAAGTTTGTGTATTTATAGAACTAATCAAGTATAAAAATAAAGGAGTGTGTTTAGCCAGGACTTTGTAATACAAACACTAGAGTAGGACAGTGGTTTCAGTAGACCTGTCTTCCTCTGAATTCACTTACGACTTGCACTGGGTGGATTTTTTTCTTTGCTGTCGTCTGACAGCTGCATACATTTCCTCAGGTTTCTTTAAATCAAGGGGGTTTTTTTGTAGGAGCCATCATTTTCCACATCACAACTGGATGCCAAGGCCCAGTGGGACTCTGAATTCAGATGATCTTGGTTGAGGCAATGTAAGACATTTTCACTGTTCGCACTACAGCATTGATTAAATTTTTGGCTGCTTGGATCAGGGAAGTGACAATGTTCAACTTAAATGCTGCTTCCTCAGGATCATACTTCTAACTTATCATGGATCTAGAGGCTGAGTGTCATCTTTCTCGCAGACCAAAGAAGCAAGCAGACACCTTCTCCACATTCTGCCTTCAGTGTCTGCAAATTGCTGGCATTGCCATAGCAGGAGCTCCCTGCTTAATTCTTCTAACACTGCCAATAATACCCCATTTGATCAGCTCCTTGATGTATACATTAAAGTGATTTACTTCTTACAAACTTAATTAACTTCTTTCCTGATCACCAGAGTAATATATTACTTATAGAAAAACTGAAAACATAAATAAATATAATAATTTAAAATCACCCATTATTTTACCATCCACAACTAATCTCTCTATCTAGTATATACCATTTTGATGTATGGGAGTATTTCACTCATTTTAGCATATTGGGATTACTATATACCCTCTGTTTTATAATTTTATCTTTTATATAATGTGAACTTCATTTTTAGTGACTATAAAATCAAACTGCATATCAAATTCAGTTAATATCAGTTAATTCCTATTAAATTAATTGTACTGATTTTTTTTTTTTTTTTGCTATACATTTTGTGCCATGTCTGATTAACTCTTAAAGATTAATTCCTAGAAGTCCAAGGAACAAACATTTTTTTAAAAATAAAATGTATGGGGGGCTTCCCTGGTGGTCCAGTGGGTAAGGACACCGCCTTGCAGTGCAAGGGGTGCCGGTTTGATCCCTGGCCCAGGAAGATCTCACGTACCGCGGAGCGACTGGACTGATATGTCCAACTACCGAGCTGGAGTTCTGGAGTGCATGCGCCCAGAGCCGGTGCTCTGCAGTGAGGGAGGCCACTGTGATGGGAGGCCCACACAGGCCAAAAAACAAAGATAAATAAATGAACAACCAATAGAAGTGGCCAATAAATAAATAAAAATAAAATCTTTAAAAAAATAAAAAATAAAAAATAAAATTTATAAGAGTAGATCTTAAAAGTTCTCATCATACACACAAAAAACTAGAACTATGTAAGGTGACATGTTAACTAAACTTGCTGTGATAATAATTTTCACTGTTCGCACTACAGCATTGATTAAATTTTTGGCTGCTTGGATCAGCTGTTCAACTTAAATGCTGCTTCCTCAGGATCATACTTCTAACTTATCATGGATCTAGAGGCTGAGTGTCATCTTTCTCGCAGACCAAAGAAGCAAGCAGACACCTTCTCCACATTCTGCCTTCAGTGTCTGCAAATTGCTGGCATTGCCATAGCAGGAGCTCCCTGCTTAATTCTTCTAACACTGCCAATAATACCCCATTTGATCAGCTCCTTGATGTATACATTAAAGTGATTTACTTCTTACAAACTTAATTAACTTCTTTCCTGATCACCAGAGTAATATATTACTTATAGAAAAACTGAAAACATAAATAAATATAATAATTTAAAATCACCCATTATTTTACCATCCACAACTAATCTCTCTATCTAGTATATACCATTTTGATGTATGGGAGTATTTCACTCATTTTAGCATATTGGGATTACTATATACCCTCTGTTTTATAATTTTATCTTTTATATAATGTGAACTTCATTTTTAGTGACTATAAAATCAAACTGCATATCAAATTCAGTTAATATCAGTTAATTCCTATTAAATTAATTGTACTGATTTTTTTTTTTTTTTTGCTATACATTTTGTGCCATGTCTGATTAACTCTTAAAGATTAATTCCTAGAAGTCCAAGGAACAAACATTTTTTTAAAAATAAAATGTATGGGGGGCTTCCCTGGTGGTCCAGTGGGTAAGGACACCGCCTTGCAGTGCAAGGGGTGCCGGTTTGATCCCTGGCCCAGGAAGATCTCACGTACCGCGGAGCGACTGGACTGATATGTCCAACTACCGAGCTGGAGTTCTGGAGTGCATGCGCCCAGAGCCGGTGCTCTGCAGTGAGGGAGGCCACTGTGATGGGAGGCCCACACAGGCCAAAAAACAAAGATAAATAAATGAACAACCAATAGAAGTGGCCAATAAATAAATAAAAATAAAATCTTTAAAAAAATAAAAAATAAAAAATAAAATTTATAAGAGTAGATCTTAAAAGTTCTCATCATACACACAAAAAACTAGAACTATGTAAGGTGACATGTTAACTAAACTTGCTGTGATAATAATTTTGCAATATATCAAATGCATATATCAAATCATTATGTTGTATACCTTAAACTAATACAATTACTGTCAAAATTATGTCAATTATATCTCAACAAAACTAGAAAAATAAAAATAACATAAATAAATGTAAGGATAAAAAATTAATTTAATTAAAAATTAAAAAAATAAATTTTGGAATAGTTTTAGCTTCAAAGAAAAGTTCCAAAGATAGTACAGAGCTCCCAAATAGCCCATCTCCAGTTTCCTCTGTAACTACTATCTTACATTAATATGATACATTTGTTACAATTAAGGAGCCAATACTTATTATTAGCTAGTGGATACAATGTTATTAATGAAGATCCATACTTTGTCCAGATTTCCTTCTTGTTTGCCTCATGTCCTTTTCTGTTCCAGAATCCCATTCAGGATACTGCGTTACATTTAGTCATCATGTCTCCTTTGACTCCTTTTGACTATGACAGTTCTCGACTACTTGCACATAATATGAAGAATATATACTATCATCATAGTTTATCACTATTGATGTTAATCTTGACTCCTGGCTGAGGCAGTGTTTGCAGATATCTCTACTATAAAATTACTGTTCCCCCTCCCTTTTCCATACTGGACTCTTTGGAAGGATGTCACAACCATAACCTACACTTAAGGAAAAGGAAGTTACACTTCACCTCCTGAAGACAAAGTATCTACATAAATTTGGAATTCTTCTACATGGAAGACTTATCTGTCTTCTCCAATCATTTATTCAATCATTTGTTTATATCGATGTGAACACATGATACTCATTTTATACTTTGGGTTATAATCTATTTGCTCAAATCTTCCCAGCTTTGGCCACTGGGAACTCTTTCAGTTAGCTCCTGTATCTCTCTGAGATACCCTCATGATTTTGTGTATGTTTAATACTTCTTTACTTTCTAGCACTGTAAGATGGTCCAGGCTCATCTTGTATATTTACTGCCCCACTCCTAGAATCAGTCATTTCTCTAAATAGCCATGGTTTCTTCTTTTAATGGATTTTTTTTATTGTGGCAAAATACACATAGTGAGTAATTTACCATTTTAGCTGTGTTTAAGTCTACAGGTCAGTGATGCTAAATGTTGAGGTCCATGTGCAGGTTGGAAAAGAATTTCCAGACACATGGCAGAGTGAGAGGAAAGTAAAATTTATTAGGGTGCAGGAAGGAAAGACTTGCTGCCAGTATAGAGGGTCAGCTTAAGGGAGACATGGGTTCCTATTTTCTTGAAGAATGATATTAAAACCCAGGATCTGGGTGTAAAGTATGCATGTTGCTATCGGAATGTCTTTTCTGGTTTACAGAGTAAGAAAAAAAAAAAGTGTGTACCTAGCTTGTGTATATATACATACCTGCATATATTTCTACATATATCTACTTGCATCTATATTAAACTAAATATGAGTTCATACTCATTTTCAGCTTTAACCCATCTCCTCACAGACCATTCTAGCCTATTCTCCTTGCTCATCTGCAAGCTCTCACTCCAACAGTGAGAAAGTAGGCCCCTGTCATCATGTCTCCTTTGACTCCTTTTGACTATGACAGTTCTCGACTACTTGCACATAATATGAAGAATATATACTATCATCATAGTTTATCACTATTGATGTTAATCTTGACTCCTGGCTGAGGCAGTGTTTGCAGATATCTCTACTATAAAATTACTGTTCCCCCTCCCTTTTCCATACTGGACTCTTTGGAAGGATGTCACAACCATAACCTACACTTAAGGAAAAGGAAGTTACACTTCACCTCCTGAAGACAAAGTATCTACATAAATTTGGAATTCTTCTACATGGAAGACTTATCTGTCTTCTCCAATCATTTATTCAATCATTTGTTTATATCGATGTGAACACATGATACTCATTTTATACTTTGGGTTATAATCTATTTGCTCAAATCTTCCCAGCTTTGGCCACTGGGAACTCTTTCAGTTAGCTCCTGTATCTCTCTGAGATACCCTCATGATTTTGTGTATGTTTAATACTTCTTTACTTTCTAGCACTGTAAGATGGTCCAGGCTCATCTTGTATATTTACTGCCCCACTCCTAGAATCAGTCATTTCTCTAAATAGCCATGGTTTCTTCTTTTAATGGATTTTTTTTATTGTGGCAAAATACACATAGTGAGTAATTTACCATTTTAGCTGTGTTTAAGTCTACAGGTCAGTGATGCTAAATGTTGAGGTCCATGTGCAGGTTGGAAAAGAATTTCCAGACACATGGCAGAGTGAGAGGAAAGTAAAATTTATTAGGGTGCAGGAAGGAAAGACTTGCTGCCAGTATAGAGGGTCAGCTTAAGGGAGACATGGGTTCCTATTTTCTTGAAGAATGATATTAAAACCCAGGATCTGGGTGTAAAGTATGCATGTTGCTATCGGAATGTCTTTTCTGGTTTACAGAGTAAGAAAAAAAAAAAGTGTGTACCTAGCTTGTGTATATATACATACCTGCATATATTTCTACATATATCTACTTGCATCTATATTAAACTAAATATGAGTTCATACTCATTTTCAGCTTTAACCCATCTCCTCACAGACCATTCTAGCCTATTCTCCTTGCTCATCTGCAAGCTCTCACTCCAACAGTGAGAAAGTAGGCCCCTGTCATCTGCCATCCATTTATATAATTGTTCAATTCCAGTATATTTACATAGTCATCTCAAAAACATCTCCATGGGAAACAACTTGATTAACAATAGTACAGTGCTTGTGTGCTGTTCCTTTTGTCTTTAGTCTTAGAGCCATTACTCATTTCCAAAGTTAGGAAATGAGTAGTCATTTAGTAGTCAGTTAGGTCAGTGTATTTTCCTCTACTCTTTTTAGTAAGGTTGTTTCACATATTTGTGATACAATTAAGATTTTTTTTTTGTCATTGTCTGCATTCCATTCTGGGATTCCCTGACCTACTAAATCACTGAAAAAATTTTTTTCATAAAGTCCACTTTTTGTATTGTAAAATTCTATAGGTTTGATAAATGCATAGCATCATATAGGATACAATATCATGTAGAACTTTACCACTGTATAAAATCCTCTGTGCTTCGCTTCCAGAATGTCATATAAATAGAACTATACAGTTTGTGGACTTTTCAAACTGGCTACTTTCACTTAGCAATATGCATTTAAAATTCATCTTGGTCTCTACATGGTTTGACAGCTCATTCCTTTTTATAGTATTCCAGTGGATGGCTATACCAGTTTGTTTACCCATGCATTTTTTGAAAAACACCATGGTTGCTTCCAAAAGCAAACATCTCCATGAAGGATTTTTACATGGATATAAGTTTTCAAATCAGGAGGTAAATACTTAGGACTGCAACTGAGGACTGTATGTAAGACCTTATTTAGCACTGTAAGAACTTTCCAAACTCTTTTCCAGAATGGCTGTACTATTTTGCATTCTCATCAGCAATGAATGAGACCTCCTGTTGTTTTGCATCCTCACCAGCCACTGGTGCTGTCAATTCTTTTCTATAGTAGTCATGTATGGATGTGAGGGTTGGATCATAAAGAAGGTTGAGCCGGAAGAACTGATGCTTTTGAATTGTGGTGCTAGAGAAGACTCTTGAGAGTCTGTGTAACCTAGCTTGTGTATATATACATACCTGCATATATTTCTACATATATCTACTTGCATCTATATTAAACTAAATATGAGTTCATACTCATTTTCAGCTTTAACCCATCTCCTCACAGACCATTCTAGCCTATTCTCCTTGCTCATCTGCAAGCTCTCACTCCAACAGTGAGAAAGTAGGCCCCTGTCATCTGCCATCCATTTATATAATTGTTCAATTCCAGTATATTTACATAGTCATCTCAAAAACATCTCCATGGGAAACAACTTGATTAACAATAGTACAGTGCTTGTGTGCTGTTCCTTTTGTCTTTAGTCTTAGAGCCATTACTCATTTCCAAAGTTAGGAAATGAGTAGTCATTTAGTAGTCAGTTAGGTCAGTGTATTTTCCTCTACTCTTTTTAGTAAGGTTGTTTCACATATTTGTGATACAATTAAGATTTTTTTTTTGTCATTGTCTGCATTCCATTCTGGGATTCCCTGACCTACTAAATCACTGAAAAAATTTTTTTCATAAAGTCCACTTTTTGTATTGTAAAATTCTATAGGTTTGATAAATGCATAGCATCATATAGGATACAATATCATGTAGAACTTTACCACTGTATAAAATCCTCTGTGCTTCGCTTCCAGAATGTCATATAAATAGAACTATACAGTTTGTGGACTTTTCAAACTGGCTACTTTCACTTAGCAATATGCATTTAAAATTCATCTTGGTCTCTACATGGTTTGACAGCTCATTCCTTTTTATAGTATTCCAGTGGATGGCTATACCAGTTTGTTTACCCATGCATTTTTTGAAAAACACCATGGTTGCTTCCAAAAGCAAACATCTCCATGAAGGATTTTTACATGGATATAAGTTTTCAAATCAGGAGGTAAATACTTAGGACTGCAACTGAGGACTGTATGTAAGACCTTATTTAGCACTGTAAGAACTTTCCAAACTCTTTTCCAGAATGGCTGTACTATTTTGCATTCTCATCAGCAATGAATGAGACCTCCTGTTGTTTTGCATCCTCACCAGCCACTGGTGCTGTCAATTCTTTTCTATAGTAGTCATGTATGGATGTGAGGGTTGGATCATAAAGAAGGTTGAGCCCGGAAGAACTGATGCTTTTGAATTGTGGTGCTAGAGAAGACTCTTGAGAGTCCCTTGGACTGCAAGATCAAACCAGTCAACCCTAAAGGAAATCAACCTTGAATACATATTGGAAGGGCTGATGCTGAAGCTCCAATACTTTGGCCACCTAATGTGGAGCAGACTCACTGGAAAAGACCCTGATGCTGGGAAAGATTGAAAGCAAAAGGAGAAGAGGGCGGCAGATGATGAGATGCATAGCATCATTGACTCAATGGACATGAATCTGAGCAAACTCTAGGACACAGTGAAGGACAGGGGAGACTGGTGTGCTGCAATCCAAGAAACTGTAAACAGTCAAACATGACTTAGTGACTGAAGAACACAATGAAGGAAATAAAAATTTAAAGAAAGGATCTTGATGACATTTCCCTTCAGAAAGTTTGTATTTATTTCTCTAAAGTAACTTGTTCTTAACTGTGTTGTTCCCCACATTTCACCAGGCACCAAGTCATTCTGATTTTTACGTTTGTTGACAGTTCCATTCTCTCCATTCTGATACGCACTCCCCTGATTCAGGCTTTCATTACCTTACACTTGGACTAAGCACAACAGCAAGACTGTTTGCTTCCAAGACTTCAGCACTTCCTTGTTCCGTATCCTAGCTCATACAATGCATCCCCAATTTTTTTTTTTTAATCTTTTTTGGGGGGGTGGTGGGGTGGGGAGGGAGGGGGATGGGCGGGCCACTTCTATTGATCTTTCATTTCTCTATTTTCATCCGTCTCTGTTCTTTGGCTCCTGTGGGCCTCCCATCACGGTGGCGTCTGTCGTCGCAGAGCACCGGCTCTGGGCACATGCGCTTCAGAGCTCCGGCTCGGTAATTGGACACATTAGTCCAGCCGCTCCGCGGCACGTGGGATCTTCCCAGGCCAGGGCTCCAACCGGCGCCCCTTGCACTGCAAGGCGGTGTCCTTACCCACTGGACCACCAGGGAAACCCAATGCATCCCAAATTAAAGAAAAAGACGCAATATCCCTTGTACAATTTTTATCTTGGTAACTTTGCTTTTTCATACTATGAAGTAAAATTTAAGGCCCTCAGTCCAGTGTTCAACATTTCTTTAACCAAATTTCTCTTTAATTCTCTTCCTGATTTTTCTGTACTGACCAAATGAGTCTTTTAGCCATTCCTTTCCATTTGGATGGCTTTACTTCTTTTATTCCCCTCAGATGTTTTCTAGTTCAAAGTAATCAGACTTTTCCTAAACTAACTTAATCATATTTTGACTTCTCTTTTACTTGCTATCTACTCAATAGTGCAACACAGTTTATTATACTGTCTCGAATTTTTTTTCTGTTGTTTAATATTATTCATTTTACTTCCTAATCTTTTTTTTTTTAATTTTGGCCTCCTTTATTGGTTATTTATTTATTTATTCTCATCCATCTCTATCCCCTGGCCTGTGTGGGCCCCTCACTGCAGTAGCCTTCCCCACCGCAGAGCACCAGCTGTGGGCACATGCAGTCCAGAGCGCTGGCCGGCAACTGGACACAGCAGTCCACCCGCACCATGGCATATGGGATCCTCTTGCGCCAGGGATCGAACCAGTGCCCCCTGCACTGCAAGGCAGACTCTTCACCCATTGGAGCACCAGGGAAGCCCCCAATCTTAAATTAATAAGTATATTCGTCAGTGTAACTGAAAAGAGGTATTCTAAATCATCTGTTTCTTTTATATTTTCTCTAAAGACTTGGCAAAGTGCCATGTATGACAGGAATTAAGTAAATGTTAGTTGAATGAACATGTGAAAGAAAGTACAAAAACAATTTGAAATATTTTATTTAAAATTTTATTACACAAGAAGTATATTTTCACTATGGGAAAAAAAAGAAAAGCCTAGAAAATATAAATATTCAAAAAAGAAAAAAAGTTAATAAATTCTATTATCCAAAGGTAATTACTATCATAATTACTATGATACTTTTTTCATACATGTATGATATTTGATTTGAAGTGATGACTATGTTTTGTGGTATGGAATGTCTCTTAAGTTAAATATCTTTAAACAGTAGCTCAAGAGGCTTTCCTGGTGGCTCAGTAGTAAATAATCTGCTTGCCAATGCAGGAGACACAGATAGGTTCTATCCCATCCCTGGTCTAGGAAGATCCCATATGCCGCAAATAAGCCGGTAGGCCACAACTATTGAGTCTGTGCTCTAGAGCCCGGGAGCCAAAACTACTGAGTGCACATACCGTAGAGCCCATGCTCTGCAACAAGAGAAGTCACCATAATGAGAAGCCCATGCACTACACCTAGAGTACTCTCTGCTTGCAGCAACTAGAGACACAACAAAGACCCGGCACAGCTGAAAAGAAATAAATATTTTTTTAAAAAAGTATTTAAGAAAAAATAAAAGTATCTATGAAAAAATAAAACGTACCTCAGAAGGTCAACTGGACACATAAATTTTCTTGGTCAAGGAGCATAGCACCACACACAGAAGTATTCTAGTCACTTGAAGTAGATTTGGTATTTCTGATTCCCAACTTAGAGATCCTCTGATCAAATCCTACTTCCTCTCAACCCTACTGCATATTCTTCTTGATATGCTGTCCTTTATCCAACAATTTAAGGATTAAGGAATCCTGAGAGAATCCCAAGAAAGAAAATGGATATTAATTGTTCTCTCCTTTCTCCATTGTTGAGAACTTGAATGGTTCTACCACAAGAGGTATTTATATTTTTGTTAGTTTTCTTAAATTAATAAGTATATTCGTCAGTGTAACTGAAAAGAGGTATTCTAAATCATCTGTTTCTTTTATATTTTCTCTAAAGACTTGGCAAAGTGCCATGTATGACAGGAATTAAGTAAATGTTAGTTGAATGAACATGTGAAAGAAAGTACAAAAACAATTTGAAATATTTTATTTAAAATTTTATTACACAAGAAGTATATTTTCACTATGGGAAAAAAAAGAAAAGCCTAGAAAATATAAATATTCAAAAAAGAAAAAAAGTTAATAAATTCTATTATCCAAAGGTAATTACTATCATAATTACTATGATACTTTTTTCATACATGTATGATATTTGATTTGAAGTGATGACTATGTTTTGTGGTATGGAATGTCTCTTAAGTTAAATATCTTTAAACAGTAGCTCAAGAGGCTTTCCTGGTGGCTCAGTAGTAAATAATCTGCTTGCCAATGCAGGAGACACAGATAGGTTCTATCCCATCCCTGGTCTAGGAAGATCCCATATGCCGCAAATAAGCCGGTAGGCCACAACTATTGAGTCTGTGCTCTAGAGCCCGGGAGCCAAAACTACTGAGTGCACATACCGTAGAGCCCATGCTCTGCAACAAGAGAAGTCACCATAATGAGAAGCCCATGCACTACACCTAGAGTACTCTCTGCTTGCAGCAACTAGAGACACAACAAAGACCCGGCACAGCTGAAAAGAAATAAATATTTTTTTAAAAAAGTATTTAAGAAAAAATAAAAGTATCTATGAAAAAATAAAACGTACCTCAGAAGGTCAACTGGACACATAAATTTTCTTGGTCAAGGAGCATAGCACCACACACAGAAGTATTCTAGTCACTTGAAGTAGATTTGGTATTTCTGATTCCCAACTTAGAGATCCTCTGATCAAATCCTACTTCCTCTCAACCCTACTGCATATTCTTCTTGATATGCTGTCCTTTATCCAACAATTTAAGGATTAAGGAATCCTGAGAGAATCCCAAGAAAGAAAATGGATATTAATTGTTCTCTCCTTTCTCCATTGTTGAGAACTTGAATGGTTCTACCACAAGAGGTATTTATATTTTTGTTAGTTTTAGAATTTTGAAATACACACATACACATGCACACATATATATATATACACACACACACAAGTGTATATAAATGAATATGTATATATATATATATATACACTTGGGGGCAAGCTCAGTAAATTTTCTAAATAATTTGGTATAATTTTCTTATGCTGTGTGGTGAGGTAGTCCAGTTGCAGGCATAGCTCATTGCTTTTTAAAATGTGCTCACTTCCTACATCTTGCAGGTATATTCAATTATGGCTCACGTAACTGGTTGCCTTTGACCTAGTTGCAATTTTATGTTTTTTTTTTAAACATTTATTTATTTTTTGGGGGGGGAGATGCGGAGGGAGGGGGGCGGGAGGGCTACTTCTATTGGTCTTTCATTTATCTATTTTCATCCATCTTTGTTCTTTGGCTTGTGTGGGCCTCCCATCGCAGTGGCCTCTGTTGTCACAGAGCACTGGCTCTGGGCACGTGCCCTCCAGAGCTACGGCTTGGTAATTGGACACATCGGTCCAGCCGCTCTGCAGCACGTGGGATCTTCCCAGGCCTGGGATCAAACCAGCACCCCTTGCACTGCAAGGCGGTGTCCTTACCCACTGGACCACCAGGGAAGTCCTGTTTTTTTAATTCAACAAAGTTGTGCCCAGAACTTCCTGGAGGATTCAGAGTTAGTTAGGAAGTTAGGTATCTGTAGCATTGTTTAGTTTAAAAAAAGGGTATGAGGGTGTTCCTGATGGCTCAATGGTAAAGAGTCTGCTTACCAACGCAGGAGACATGGGTGCAATCCCTGATCTGGGAAGATCCCACATGCCACGGAACAACTATGCCTGTGTGCCACAACTACTGAGCCCACGTGCCGAAACTACTGAAGTCTGCATGCCCTAGAGCCTATGCTATGCAACAAGAGAAGCCACGATAATAAGAAGCCTGTGCCCCCTAAATCGGAAGGCAGAGTCTTAATCAATGGACCACCAGGGAGGTCCTGAGTATGACTTTATATATTCATCAAAAGTATTATTTGATATGATTTCTCAATTAATTTTCACATTTGTAGAACCACATGAATTTTGCATATATGAAAATGTTACATTATATTTAACAAAGACTCTATAGAGCACTCACAAAATCTAGGAGATGGAGAAGTTCTTACTCCAATACTCACTGTCAAACTACTGACAAGAGTCTCAGGTAAAGTTTCTGGTGAAACAAAGCTCATTGTTCAATCATATTTTCCCAGTTATATACTCAGGATTGGTTGCTAGGAACTAAGTAGAGGGTATATTTTTCTCTTTTAAATATACTGGGGAAAATGTATACATCCAGATTTTCTTTCTCTCTGTCATTACATTTGTTTAAATGAATTTAAAGAGTTTATTCAGGGAGCTGCATCAGAAATTATATTTGTATTAGTGGTGGGAAAGACAAGCAGTTCCTTTGTAGTGTTGCCAGTCAATACCTGTTTTGCCTAAGGATGTAGCCATACCAATTCTGGATAATCCAGCTTTATCCATTTTCATCCATCTTTGTTCTTTGGCTTGTGTGGGCCTCCCATCGCAGTGGCCTCTGTTGTCACAGAGCACTGGCTCTGGGCACGTGCCCTCCAGAGCTACGGCTTGGTAATTGGACACATCGGTCCAGCCGCTCTGCAGCACGTGGGATCTTCCCAGGCCTGGGATCAAACCAGCACCCCTTGCACTGCAAGGCGGTGTCCTTACCCACTGGACCACCAGGGAAGTCCTGTTTTTTTAATTCAACAAAGTTGTGCCCAGAACTTCCTGGAGGATTCAGAGTTAGTTAGGAAGTTAGGTATCTGTAGCATTGTTTAGTTTAAAAAAAGGGTATGAGGGTGTTCCTGATGGCTCAATGGTAAAGAGTCTGCTTACCAACGCAGGAGACATGGGTGCAATCCCTGATCTGGGAAGATCCCACATGCCACGGAACAACTATGCCTGTGTGCCACAACTACTGAGCCCACGTGCCGAAACTACTGAAGTCTGCATGCCCTAGAGCCTATGCTATGCAACAAGAGAAGCCACGATAATAAGAAGCCTGTGCCCCCTAAATCGGAAGGCAGAGTCTTAATCAATGGACCACCAGGGAGGTCCTGAGTATGACTTTATATATTCATCAAAAGTATTATTTGATATGATTTCTCAATTAATTTTCACATTTGTAGAACCACATGAATTTTGCATATATGAAAATGTTACATTATATTTAACAAAGACTCTATAGAGCACTCACAAAATCTAGGAGATGGAGAAGTTCTTACTCCAATACTCACTGTCAAACTACTGACAAGAGTCTCAGGTAAAGTTTCTGGTGAAACAAAGCTCATTGTTCAATCATATTTTCCCAGTTATATACTCAGGATTGGTTGCTAGGAACTAAGTAGAGGGTATATTTTTCTCTTTTAAATATACTGGGGAAAATGTATACATCCAGATTTTCTTTCTCTCTGTCATTACATTTGTTTAAATGAATTTAAAGAGTTTATTCAGGGAGCTGCATCAGAAATTATATTTGTATTAGTGGTGGGAAAGACAAGCAGTTCCTTTGTAGTGTTGCGCCAGTCAATACCTGTTTTTGCCTAAGGATGTAGCCATACCAATTCTGGATAATCCAGCTTTGAAGTGGGTTGGGCAGTGCTGGGTTTCTTTTGTTGGTGCTATTACTTTGAGTTGTGACCTAGTCACACATGTCTACTGAAGATATGAGGTAATTAAGTTACCTCACAAAGTCTAACTAAAGCCAGTGCTTTACACTGGTACATGGCATTTACATCAAAATAGTTTTCTAGAAAAGCTACTTCCCCTTGTTTTCCTACGATGTATTATCTAGAAGGAATATTTACCTAAAATGTCCTGGTCATGGAAAACAGTCTCTTTTTGGCATGTGAAATGCCCAAACGAGCACTTACCAAGTCAAACAAATGTTCACCATCTTCAAAATGCTGTTTAAATAAATGTTTGGCAGAATCTATTTTAAAAGCCATTTTCAAAATAATTCTTTGAAGAATTTTTAATTCCAGTTCCAAGGAGGTGAAATATTAAAAATACTAAATATTAAAAATTACACATAATCCTTTGTTAAAGCTGCAAGAGAGGAGACAATGCCATGCTTTTCCTTTATTCAGTTTCTCTTGGTTAAACTCATATGGAAATTCTTTGGGTCAAAGAATACTCACGATACAAACTTTCAAAGTCTTCACTATTGACAAAGGCGATAGTGAGATAGAAATAACAGAGGTAAAGAGAGAGCTCCTTTGAGCGGGGAAGACGACCTTAGCTAGCCTTGTTTTGGATCACAGAGACCTGGCAAGAATTAGTCTGGCTACCAGGAAGAACTCCTCAAGAGTGACTAAAAAAACGGGTTTTTGCTCTAAGTTTGGCATTTTGCTAAGCACTTGAAGTTATAACCAGTTTATTGATAACCACAACTCAGTGAGGGTGGTACTAATAGTATTCTCATTTTGCAGACGGGCGAACTGAGAGTCACAGAGATTAAACAACGAAGGCCGGGAGGTCACAGCAGAATTCGAAACTGCGCCAGAGCAAGCCCTCTGAACCACTGCGTCCGGCCCCGAGGTGTGACTCCGCGCGCTGTCCAGGCCTTCCCACCCTCCTCCGTGGGACAGTTCCCGGTACTGAGGCCTGGCGCTGTCCAGCCCTCCGGGCCGCCGCGTTCCATGGCCTAGAGAACGCGGCCCCGCAGGGCGGCCCCGCCCGCAGGTCGTGGAACAGCCGAACCCAGCCAAGTCCTGCTAGGCAGGCTCCCGGCGGTCGTCCTCCGCAGCCTCTTTGGTCCACTCAGCTCGGCGGCCAGGCTCCACTCGGAAAGGCGGGAGGCACACAACTACAGCGGCTCCGCTCGCCCGCCTGCCCTAGCCCCCTACTCCCACCCAAACAGCCTGAAGCTGAGTTTACCCAGCCTCACCTGTCCCAGAGGCGGCGACCTTTCTACTGACTGACGCGCCGCTTCTCCAACCAGGGATGGCGGGAAGGAGGTACCTCGCCGAGACTGATAGGTCCTTCCCTCCAATCCCCGTGCAGCAACGCTCCGCGCCTGGCGGAGAGCGACAGGTGGGGCTGCGTTATTTCCGCGCTTCTTGCACCCTGGACGTAAAAGCCTTAATAGGGCCCTGGGTGAATTCACTCCAGATCTCACCAACTCTTGCAGGTCGTCAGCTCGGCCGTCGTTTTAACCCAGTGGAAATTCCCCAACCCTTTCCCGTCACCTCAGATGGGGGCGGGATGAGTGAGACACTTACTAACCAATTGTACCACGCGACGTCCTGTGACAAGTGACCGACACTTTACGTCGCCAATGAAGCCTCCCATTGTCTGGGGTCAGTATGACTGACGGCAAGGCCAACTAATCCACTTTAAGGTCGTGACGCGACAGTCACAGAGACTGGCCAATAGACATAGAAAGAGACCGGAAGTCGGCGCGTGGGGGAATAGAAGGAGGGTGTTCGCAACCGCCTAGGCCTGCGCAGGTCAACGCAGCTTGGAGGCAGCGAGCCAGCGAGCCGCGCGTGACGAAGAGCCTGAGTGACGGGTCACCTTGACCAATGATTTGCAGCCGCTTCGGAGCTGCAGCCAGTGGCGAGTGTCGGGGGCCGGAGGCAGCAGGTTAGGCAGTGAGAAGTTAGTGGCGCTGCTGGGACGGGGGGAAGGAGAGGCTCTTCCTCCTGCGGCTTCTCTCGTTCCCGGGATCGGCGGCGGCGGTGGCCGCGGCCGCAAGTGACTCGGCTGCGTCTCCGGCTCCGCGTGCGAACCATGCTGACCGACGGCGGAGGCGGCGGCGCCTCCCTGGAGGAGGACTTGGACTCTGTGGCTCCGCGATCCGCCCCAGCCGGGGCCTCGGAGCCGCCTCCGCCGGGAGGGGTCGGACTGGGAATCCGCACCGTGAGACTCTTTGGGGAGGCCGGGCCAGCTCCGGGAGTCGGCGGCGGCGGCAGCGGTGCAGGAGGAGGGGACGCGGCGCTGGATTTCAAGTTGGCGGCGGCTGTGCTGAGGACCGGGGGTGGAGGTGGTGCTTCTGGTAGCGACGAGGACGAGGTGTCTGAGGTGCGGCACTTGGGACCCCTGCTTCCCACAAGGCTTGAGTCACGAATTCGCTCCGGGTCGGCGCGGGGCTCGGGCCGCCCTCCCGCTGCCCAGACAGTGTCGGTCATTGGCAGGGATCGGCTTCCTGGCTGCAGGGGCAGCGGTGCGGGCCTAGTGCGCCCGCGGCTCGAGCCGGACAGGTTCCCGTCACCATCAGTAGACCCACAATAGGGAGTCCTTTGGTCTCAGCTTCGCGCGGGAACCGGGACTCTTCGGGCACCTCCCTCCCACCCCGCTTTGGAGATGGAAGGGCGGGGTCTTGCCAGAGTCCCTGCCCTTGGTACTGAGAGAACGTGACAGAGGGTGAGGGCGCGAGAGGGAGAGACCGAGCCAGAGCGCTGGCTTGCCTGGAGAGCATTGCCGCTGTACTGGGTTCCTCCTCCGAGGTGAAGGGTTGGACGTTATTTGCCTTGTGCCTTACTTGTGTGTTTAAGGAGGGCTCTTAATCCTTCTCTTTAGTTTGAGGCGGGTGAGTACTAAGGAGCTTTCTGCTTTTGCGCTGAAAAATCACGTGGGCCTCGCACCTGGGACTGCCTGTGAAGTTAGACAGGAAGAGAAGGTTCCAGTGCACGTTTGAGCTTCGCAACAGCTGGATAGCTGAACCCTGGAGAACTTTCAGGCTTGGAGAAGGGGAGACTCCCCTAGGGAAACCTTTTGCAGTGAGGGAAATTTGTTCATCAGGTCCTTCGTTCCTTTCAGCTCTTACCTGTATACTGGGCACTTTTGGGTCTCGCGAACCTAGAATGGTAGGCATCAACTTTTGGGCTTTAGGGCACAAAAGGAGATGTTTTCTGTAACATAGTCCCGCCGACTATGACTTTGTTATAGTAGTGTCCTGTGGTTGACTGTTGTTCTAAGGGCTCAAGAGTATTGTTTCGGTTCTAAGGTGCCTGGTTCATCCCTTATGACCAATTAGTTTGACCTCTGATCTTGATCTTAAAGTGTAAGGACTCTTCTGTATGTACAACTATCCTGGCTGTTGTTATTTGAGAAGGATAAAGAGAAACTGTCTTTGTGAATTGTAGAATACAGCTAGTGCAGTCTTAGCATTCTTGATCTGAACAGGAGTTCTTTTAGATTTAAAACCTTAGTAGATAGATAGATAGATATATTTTTTTTCTTAGTATATTCTAGCCCCAGTATTTTGCTTTGGAAAAAACTTGGTGGATTGTAAAGGAGATAGTTCCTCGAATGTTTGTGTCTTTTGAGTTTCCTTGTAAGAGTTAACTACTAAGCCAAGGTGGGACAGAATTTTGAGTAGGCGGTTATGGAGAGAGTCACTTCCATTTCTGGGCTTGTGGAAGGCTTTCATTTAGATTTTGAGTGAAATTTGATGGGAGAAGAATTCACACCATTTGTGAAATTTTGGGGGGTATTTATCATAGAAGTTATTCACAGTTCTTTCACCCACTTAGGCTAATGGTGGAAGAACCTTTTATTCTCCTAAATTTTATATGCTTAAAGAATCTAGGTACTAAGTGTATAGGTAGGTATCACTTTTGGAATGGTGATTGCTAGAGTACCAACAAACTTTAGCCTAGTCTAGGATGATGCTTGATGTGCATATAGATTCTTTCTTAACCATTTGGAAAAAGGAAATTTTGCTTTTATGTCCTGTTTCATCCATATCATATAGAGAAGAAATGCCTGGGTACTAGTATAGTTGTATAGTATGTGAGGGAACAATTTCGTTCAAATCAGGTCCTGGGACTGCCTGTGAAGTTAGACAGGAAGAGAAGGTTCCAGTGCACGTTTGAGCTTCGCAACAGCTGGATAGCTGAACCCTGGAGAACTTTCAGGCTTGGAGAAGGGGAGACTCCCCTAGGGAAACCTTTTGCAGTGAGGGAAATTTGTTCATCAGGTCCTTCGTTCCTTTCAGCTCTTACCTGTATACTGGGCACTTTTGGGTCTCGCGAACCTAGAATGGTAGGCATCAACTTTTGGGCTTTAGGGCACAAAAGGAGATGTTTTCTGTAACATAGTCCCGCCGACTATGACTTTGTTATAGTAGTGTCCTGTGGTTGACTGTTGTTCTAAGGGCTCAAGAGTATTGTTTCGGTTCTAAGGTGCCTGGTTCATCCCTTATGACCAATTAGTTTGACCTCTGATCTTGATCTTAAAGTGTAAGGACTCTTCTGTATGTACAACTATCCTGGCTGTTGTTATTTGAGAAGGATAAAGAGAAACTGTCTTTGTGAATTGTAGAATACAGCTAGTGCAGTCTTAGCATTCTTGATCTGAACAGGAGTTCTTTTAGATTTAAAACCTTAGTAGATAGATAGATAGATATATTTTTTTTCTTAGTATATTCTAGCCCCAGTATTTTGCTTTGGAAAAAACTTGGTGGATTGTAAAGGAGATAGTTCCTCGAATGTTTGTGTCTTTTGAGTTTCCTTGTAAGAGTTAACTACTAAGCCAAGGTGGGACAGAATTTTGAGTAGGCGGTTATGGAGAGAGTCACTTCCATTTCTGGGCTTGTGGAAGGCTTTCATTTAGATTTTGAGTGAAATTTGATGGGAGAAGAATTCACACCATTTGTGAAATTTTGGGGGGTATTTATCATAGAAGTTATTCACAGTTCTTTCACCCACTTAGGCTAATGGTGGAAGAACCTTTTATTCTCCTAAATTTTATATGCTTAAAGAATCTAGGTACTAAGTGTATAGGTAGGTATCACTTTTGGAATGGTGATTGCTAGAGTACCAACAAACTTTAGCCTAGTCTAGGATGATGCTTGATGTGCATATAGATTCTTTCTTAACCATTTGGAAAAAGGAAATTTTGCTTTTATGTCCTGTTTCATCCATATCATATAGAGAAGAAATGCCTGGGATATCTAGTATATGTTGTATAGTATGTGCGGTAGAGTATTGTCTGAGCCTTTGTGAGTGAAATGACCTTTTTTCCTCAAGCAGATTTGTTGGATTTTCTTTTTTCTCTTTGATAAGGTGATAGTCTTTTTGTTTGTTATTACCTTTGAGTTTCATTTACTGTAAAAAGACCATAAATAATATTCTTCAAAAACCACCCACCCAACTGGCATTGGTGAATAATAACAGAATCTTTATTTTCATCATACCTAGATGTTTTAGAACCAAATATTTAGAATGTAGACATTCAGAGAGAAGAGTTGGTTTGTAGTTTGTGAGTGAAGTTTGTCTTTTTCCCCAAATGGGACAGGACTAGATGGGAAACGAGTAAGAAATGTGGAGGCTTAGAGCGTTTGCTCTAGAATTAGCTGAAGTTCTACACATTTGGTATTCAGAGAGGTACATACTTTTAAAGATCTCTTTTCTATTCATTATTAGAACCTACACCTGAGAAAAAACAAGGTACTTTCCCTTGCTGGCTAAGTCAAAAGATCTTTTAGTTTGAAGAAGAAGCTTGGATCTTTTTGTAACTTTTATATTAGAATTGTGCTAGCTTCGGGAATGTCACTGTTTAAGATCTTTGACTCTTGTTGTTTTAAACATTGGTGTGAATACCTGTTTTGTATTTCTTCAGGCGTGCTGCACATGCTCATTAGCGGGCCAAGGCCTTGAATAGAAGAGTTAGAACTTGCACTAGATTCTGAAAAAATATACAGATTTTTTTCAGAATAGAAATCACATTGAAAATTCTTTAAAAATCAATTTTCAAGTGTTACTTTTAGATTTGTAGTCTTTTTTTTTCCCCTAAGTAAGGTAACAGGAAAATAAAGTTCCTAAAGAGAGGATTTTGGTGAGGTTTATGACCTTTAATTTTTCTGTGCTAAGAATGTATGCATAAAAGAATATGCAATATATATAGGTGATTGCTAGAGTACCAACAAACTTTAGCCTGTCATGCTTGATGTGCATATAGATTCTTTCTTAACCATTTGGAAAAAGGAAATTTTGCTTTTATGTCCTGTTTCATCCATATCATATAGAGAAGAAATGCCTGGGATATCTAGTATATGTTGTATAGTATGTGCGGTAGAGTATTGTCTGAGCCTTTGTGAGTGAAATGACCTTTTTTCCTCAAGCAGATTTGTTGGATTTTCTTTTTTCTCTTTGATAAGGTGATAGTCTTTTTGTTTGTTATTACCTTTGAGTTTCATTTACTGTAAAAAGACCATAAATAATATTCTTCAAAAACCACCCACCCAACTGGCATTGGTGAATAATAACAGAATCTTTATTTTCATCATACCTAGATGTTTTAGAACCAAATATTTAGAATGTAGACATTCAGAGAGAAGAGTTGGTTTGTAGTTTGTGAGTGAAGTTTGTCTTTTTCCCCAAATGGGACAGGACTAGATGGGAAACGAGTAAGAAATGTGGAGGCTTAGAGCGTTTGCTCTAGAATTAGCTGAAGTTCTACACATTTGGTATTCAGAGAGGTACATACTTTTAAAGATCTCTTTTCTATTCATTATTAGAACCTACACCTGAGAAAAAAACAAGGTACTTTCCCTTGCTGGCTAAGTCAAAAGATCTTTTAGTTTGAAGAAGAAGCTTGGATCTTTTTGTAACTTTTATATTAGAATTGTGCTAGCTTCGGGAATGTCACTGTTTAAGATCTTTGACTCTTGTTGTTTTAAACATTGGTGTGAATACCTGTTTTGTATTTCTTCAGGCGTGCTGCACATGCTCATTAGCGGGCCAAGGCCTTGAATAGAAGAGTTAGAACTTGCACTAGATTCTGAAAAAATATACAGATTTTTTTCAGAATAGAAATCACATTGAAAATTCTTTAAAAATCAATTTTCAAGTGTTACTTTTAGATTTGTAGTCTTTTTTTTTTTTTTTCCCCTAAGTAAGGTAACAGGAAAATAAAGTTCCTAAAGAGAGGATTTTGGTGAGGTTTATGACCTTTAATTTTTCTGTGCTAAGAATGTATGCATAAAAAAAGAATATGCATATATGATATAGATATGTGTGTGACATTTTCCTTTTAAAATTATGAAAGTAATATAGTCTTATAGTAAAAAGTTTAACAGTGTAGTAGATATAATATGTAAAGTATAAGTTCTCTCCACCTCTACTGACCCTTCAAATCCCACTCAGTGTTAACGAGTATTAAAGTTTTTCTTCCAGTAAAATTTCTAGGCCTATGTAAGCCTTTCTGTATATGCATACATGTTCATATGTACACTTAAAGGATAGATATCCAATTAGAAAGCATTGCTTTGTCTTTTTTATTTGAGACAGATGTTATATTTACAATTAGGTATAAGCATAAGGAAATTGGGTATAACATTTTCTAGCAAATTATAGCAGAAACTTTGTAGAGAAATTTTTTTTTTTCCTAAAAGTTATACTAAGAGTCAAAAGGACAAGCCATACAGAGGTTCATCTGATTTTTTTCTAATACAAGTTGGACTATTTCCTTTAGACAGATCTACTGTCTGTAGCAAGGTTTCTCAACCGCAGCATATACATTTGGAACCGTTTGTTGTGAGGGGCCCTCCTGACTTTAGCAGCATCTCTGGCCTTTACCCACTGGATGCCAGTAGAACCCACCTAGTAGTGACAGCTAAAAATGTTCTTTATTGTTGTTAAGTTGCTAAGTCATGTCTGACTCTTTTTGCAACTCCATGGACTGCAACCTGCCAGAATTTTCTGTCCATGGGATTTTTCCAGGCAAGGATACTTGAGTGGATTGCCATTTCCTTCTCCCAAGGGGTCTTCCCCACCCAGGGATCAAACCTAAATCTCTTGCTAGCTGGCAGATTCTTTACCATGAGCCACCAGGGAAGCCCCAAGATGTCCTTAGACAAAGCCAAATGACTTGGCAAAGTCACCACTAGTTGAGAACCACCGGTCTAGAGGCTCACTCTTATCTGGGATGGCAATTTTGTCATCAGTACTCTATATTCAAAGTTCAGGTAAAAAAGGTGAGTCACTGCTTTTTTTTTTTTTCTTTTGAAGATTTATTTATTTATTTATTTTGGTGGGGATGGGGTAGGGAGGCAGGGGAGCAGGCGGGCCACTTCTATTGGTCTTTCATTTGTCCGTTTTCGTCCATCTTTTTTCTTTCGCCCGTGTGGGCCTGCAATCGCAGTGGCCTCTGTTGTCACAGAGCACTGGCTCTGGGCACATGTGCTCCAGAGCTCCGGCTTGGTAATTGGACACATTGGTCCAGCCGCTCCGCGGCACGTGGGATCTTCCCAGACCAGGGCTCGAACCGGTGCAGCTTGCACTGCAAGGCGGTGTCCTTATGCACTGGACCACTAGGGAAGCCCAGAGTCACTGCTTTTAATATCATCTCAGGGCTTGTGTTCATAACCTGGACAAGAAAGAAATTGAATGTTATAAATTTTCCATGGTAAATTTATAATTTTAGGAAACTTAAAATCCTATGTTGTTTTTGAAAAATTCATTTATTGTCCATGAATTTCCAAAAAACCTTTATGGGGACTTTTTTAAAGGTAGAAAGGCTTTATTCCATAAATTATCATCACTAGTGATAAAATAGGAAATACGCCTTTTTATTTTAGTGAGCACAGTTTGGAGACATAAGAAGTCAGTTGAAGGAAAACTTACATATTCTTACAGTAACAGTTTTTTATATTGCATGCATCCCAATCTTGCACAAATTCATTCTATAAAGCCTTAAGACTTTCCATAAAATGATTTGTTGGTGTGTATGGTTATGTGAATGGAGGGTTTGACAAAACAAAGTTGATTAGGTATGGGTAGAGGAAAACCTTATTGTGAAACTTGAACTATGTAGAGGTTTTCTTTTGGTCATTATTTAGTACGTTTTGATGAGTGATTTACGTTCACACAGTTCATAAGACTAATATAAAGGCAAATACAGTAAAAAGATCTTGACCTTACTCTTGCTTGCACAGATCCTGCCCTATAGACTTTTAATGTCTTTAATGTCCTTCAGAACATCTTTATGGAAATATACATGTGTAGTTTTGTTTTACCCATTGATTACAAAACATAACCTACTAGCCATGTGAGATTTTTAAATGGTGAATTTGATAAGAATTTAGACTTTTCATCTAATCAAAGTGATAAAACATGTTAAGAATGAAGCTTTGGAGATGAGTTTAAGCACATTCTTTTCCAAACCTATCTGACAATAGAGTGATGACCTCTGAAAATCAATTTTGGCCTTCTGATTCAATGAGATAAGATAAATAAAATATGTTGCTTTAAAGAAAGAAAAGCAACTTTTAAAAAGTAGTAGTCTTGAGTTGGCAAGTAAAAAGAAAGGAAATGAGGAGTCTCCCTCCTTTTTGGTAAAATTTCCCTTCCTACAGAACCAAAGTTTTAAGAAATAAATTCTTTATTTTTTTCAATGCAGTGTAAATGAACTCTTCCAATATATCTTGTTTAGACTTTATTATTTACAATTTTCCTCTCCTGTTGCTTGTCTATGTAGTCATAGAATCTTGGTGATAATACTATCTCATGTAATTTTTCAATAACTGCTATCATTTATTGAATGTTTGTATTCCATTTCCATTATTTTAATCACGCAACACCCCTTTGAGGTGTAGCATGATTAAGTGTAGGTATTGTTTATACTTTTATAGATGGATAAATGTAGGTTCAGAGAAACGATAAATCCAAAAAACCAGAGAACAACAATAGAAAATGTTTAGTGTTGTACAGCTAGAAAGTGGTAAAGCTAGAATTTGAATCCATAACTCATGCTACTTCAGATTTTCCATAAAATGATTTGTTGGTGTGTATGGTTATGTGAATGGAGGGTTTGACAAAACAAAGTTGATTAGGTATGGGTAGAGGAAAACCTTATTGTGAAACTTGAACTATGTAGAGGTTT
Organism: Tragulus kanchil; assembly: GCA_022376925.1. NCBI lineage: Eukaryota > Metazoa > Chordata > Mammalia > Artiodactyla > Tragulidae > Tragulus > Tragulus kanchil. Next base: position 36,707,965 of record JAIOJX010000029.1, on the reverse strand, counting down.
TCTTTTGGTCATTATTTAGTACGTTTTGATGAGTGATTTACGTTCACACAGTTCATAAGACTAATATAAAGGCAAATACAGTAAAAAGATCTTGACCTTACTCTTGCTTGCACAGATCCTGCCCTATAGACTTTTAATGTCTTTAATGTCCTTCCAGAACATCTTTATGGAAATATACATGTGTAGTTTTGTTTTACCCATTGATTACAAAAGATAACATACTAGTCATGTGAGATTTTTAAATGGTGAATTTGATAAGAATTTAGACTTTTCATCTAATCAAAGTGATAAAACATGTTAAGAATGAAGCTTTGGAGATGAGTTTAAGCACATTCTTTTCCAAACCTATCTGACAATAGAGTGATGACCTCTGAAAATCAATTTTGGCCTTCTGATTCAATGAGATAAGATAAATAAAATATGTTGCTTTAAAGAAAGAAAAGCAACTTTTAAAAAGTAGTAGTCTTGAGTTGGCAAGTAAAAAGAAAGGAAATGAGGAGTCTCCCCTCCTTTTTTTGGTCAAATTTACCTTCCTACAGAACCAAAGTTTTAAGAAATAAATTCTTTATTTTTTTCAATGCAGTGTAAATGAACTCTTCCAATATATCTTGTTTAGACTTTATTATTTACAATTTTCCTCTCCTGTTGCTTGTCTATGTAGTCATAGAATCTTGGTGATAATACTATCTCATGTAATTTTTCAATAACTGCTATCATTTATTGAATGTTTGTATTCCATTTCCATTATTTTAATCACGCAACACCCCTTTGAGGTGTAGCATGATTAAGTGTAGGTATTGTTTATACTTTTATAGATGGATAAATGTAGGTTCAGAGAAACGATAAATCCAAAAAACCAGAGAACAACAATAGAAAATGTTTAGTGTTGTACAGCTAGAAAGTGGTAAAGCTAGAATTTGAATCCATAACTCATGCTACTTCAGATTAAGAACGAAGCAAAATTTTTGGTTACCAATTCTCTGTCTCCAATAATTACTTGCTTAGTCTCTATTGAAGTTTTTATGGACCTATAATGAAATGAGAAAAGTCAGGACAGTGTAGTGAACTGCTCATAAAGCTGTCTTCCCCACTTTTTTCTATTTTGAGTTAATGCCCTTTGTACTGTTATTAAAATTGTTTTAAAAATATCTGTGTTTGACAAAATATCACATTAGAAAGTTCATGTTAGGACTCTGGATAAAGTCTCAAAAGCCTAGGAACCATTGCTCTGAATAACTTGCTCAGGATCACACAGCTAATTTATAATACAGAATAGATCACGTGACTGCTATTGTGATTATCCTAACTGCTGCATTGTCCTGCTGACTATTTCTCTTCTGACACATGAATTTATTAATAATTAGTTGCTTAAGAAATGCCTATGGGCTTCCCTGGTGGCTCAGATGTTAAAGGATCTGCCTATAATGCAGGACACCTGGGTTCTGTCCCTGGGTTGGGAAGATCCACTGGAGAAGGAAATGGCAACCCACTCCAGTAATCATGCTTGTGACTATGGGATCACAAAGAATTGGACACAACTGAACAACTAACACTTACTTAAGAAACATGTGTCTCAAACTAGCATATAGTCAGTAGTGGACCTTGTTGAAAAATATAATGAAATTGATGACTGCTGTGTCAATCAGTGTATTGAGATGGCAACCAAAAGTCTACCACTGAGTATCAAAAGAACACTACTTTAAGGTAATTTTGTCATTGCTCTTAAACTAGAGAAGTTCAGGCCTTCTCATTATTCATTTTAAAAGAACTAAGAAATATTATGAGTACCATTATGGCAAGGCAGATACTCAACTTTGCACCTATGTCACTATGGGAAATATTGGTTTTAATTTGTAAAAACTAAAATCCGCATATTGTCCTACTGGTAATTACTCAGTGACTCCACTCCAGTATTCTTGCCTGGGAAATCCCACGGATGAAGGAGCCCGGTGGGCTACAGTGCATGGGATGGCAAAAGAGTTGGACACAACTTAGGAACTAAACAGCAGCAAAGTCAGAAGTACTGTTACCTCGGTAATTAAAATATAAAATTTTAGCTGTAATTCAGTAGCATACACATAACTGACTAAAACTGAACAGAATAGTTTTAGTCTTGCTGTATATTTACACAAAATAATGAATTGCTACTTGAGTTGAAAAAAGTTGCCTTCGATGTTTCGATTGAAAAAAAATCTGCCTTTGACTTATTTTTATTTTATTTTATTTTATTTGTTTATCTTTTGGGGGAGTGGGGTGGGGAGGGAGGGGAGCGGACGGGCCACTTCTATTGGTCCTTTATTTCTCCACTCTCATCTGTCTTTGCTCTTTGGCTCCTGTGGGCCTCCCATTGCGGTGGCCTCTGTCGTCGCAGAGTGCTGGCTCTGGGCACGTGCACTCCAGAGCTCCGGCTCGGTCATTGGACACATCCGTCCAGCCGCTCCACGGCACGTGGGATCTTCCCAGGCCAGGAATCGAACCGGTGCCCCTTGCACTGCAAGGCGGTGTCCTTACCCACTGGACCACCAGGGGAAGCCCTGCCTTTGATTTAAATGTTTGTATGTTTCAGTACATACATCACATATGTACTGAATTAAAAAGTTTATAAATATGCCAATTATATACTCTCATATACTTGTCTGATTTCGAACATACAAAATGGGGACTCCTTTTTACACACTTAACAAAGATAGAAAAGGTCTAACAAAAATTGTGTTAAAATATACATAACATAGGTCTTCCCTGGTGGTCCAGTGGGTAAAGAGTCCACTTTGCAGTACAGTGGGCACCGGTTCAATCCCTGGCCTAGGAAGATCCCACGTGCCGTGGAGCGGCTGGGCCGGTGTATCCAATTATGAGCCAGCGCTCTGAAGTGCATGCGCCCAGAACCAGTGCTCTGCAATGAGAGAGGCCACTGTAGTAAGAGGTCCACACTGGCCAAAGAATAAAGATGGATGAAAATAAATAAATAAAAAACCAATAAAAGAAGCCAAAATTAAAATATATATATATATATATATATATATATATATATATACATATACATAACATAAAATTTACCTTTTTTTTCTTTGCTGTACTGAGCACCTTGTGGGATCTTAGTTCCCAGACCAGCAATGGGAACCCATGCCTCCTGTGGTGGAAGCAGGAAGTCTTAAGCACGGGACTGCCAGGGAAATCCAAAATTTACCATTTTAACCATTTTACAGTGGTTTTTAAGTACATTCACATTGTTGTGCAACCATCACCACCAGCCATCTCCAGAACTTTTTCATCTTCTGAAACTGAAACTCTGTACTCATTAAGCAGGAACCCATTAAGCCCAGTCCTCCCTTCTCCAGTCCCTTAACAATCACAGTTAACTTCCTTTTCTATAATTTTTTTCTACTCTAGGTATCTCAAATAGTGAAATCATTCAATTTTTCTACTCGTTGTGACTGGCTTATTTTACTTCATGTAATGTCTTCAGGGTTCATCTACGTTTGTAGCCTGTGTGAAGTTTAGCTGAATACTATTCTGTTGTTACGAATAATAACATTTTGTTTATTCATTCGTCTGTTGACAGACACGTGGATTGCTTCTCTACCTTTTGACTGTTGTGAACAGGGACTTGTTAAGAGTCCCTGCTTCTTGATACTTTTCCGGTATATACCTAGAAGTGGAATTGCTGGATCATCTGTTAATTCTTTTTTTTTTTTTTAAAGTTTTGTCTATTCTGGGTTTTCACTGCTGCCACAGGCTCTTTTCTAGTTGCAGGGAGCGGGGCCTACTCTCTAGTTGAGGTGAGCAGGCTTCTTGTTGTGGTGACTTCTTTTATTGTGGAACTCGGGCTCTAGGGCACATGGGTTTCAGTAGTTGCGGCACACGGGCTCAACAGTTGCGGCTCCGAGGCTCTAGAGCACAGGCTTCATAGTTGTGGTTCACAGGCTTAGTTGCTCCACAACATGCGGGATCTTCCTGGATCAGGGATTGAACTTAGATCAGGAATCGAAGTCATGTTCCCTGCATTGGCAGGCGAACTCTTTACCACTGAGCTACCAGGGAAGCCCCATCTGTTAATTCTTTTTTTTAAGTTTTTGAGGAACCACTGTACTGTTTTCCATAGCAGCTGTACATTCCCACTCACAAAGCACAGAGCTTCTAATTCCACTGTATTCTAGCCAGTCTTGTTTTCTCTTTAGTTTTTGTTTTTGAGAATAGCCATCCTACTGGGTGTGGTTTCTATTTGTATTTCCCTAATAATTAGTGACGTTGAACATCTTTTCATGTGCTTATGGATCATTTGTGTATCTTCTTTGGTGAGGTGTCTATTCAGATCCTTTGCCCTTTTTTTTTTTTTTTTTTGACCACACCTTGCAGTTTGTAGGATCTTAGTTCCCTGACTTGGGAAGGAACTGGCCCCACACCCTCTTAGTGAAAGTGCTGAGTCCTAACCACTGGACCCCACCATGGCATTCCTCCTTTGCTCATTTTTAGTTGGGTGCTTTTTTCATTGTTTAACTGTAGAAGTTCTTTGGATGTTAAGCCCTTATCTAATACGCATATAGGTAGTTTACACATATTTTCTCATATTACATTGGTTGCCTTTTTACTCTGTTGCGCTTTTGTGCTTAAACAATTTTAATATTTATTTATTTGGGTGCATTAGGTCTTAGTTGTGGCATGTGGGATATTTGTTGCATCATGTGGGATCTTTTGTTGGGGCAAGCCAGCTCTAGTTGTGGCGTATGAGCTCCAGAGCACACGGGCTCAGTAATTGTGGTTCTGGAGTGTAGTTTCTCAGTGGCATATGGGATCTGAGTTCCGCAACAAGGATTGAAGGTTTTATTTTAGGGACTTACCTGGTGGTCCAGTGGCTAAGACTCTGAGCTCCCAATGCAGGGAACCTGCGTTCAGTTCCTGTTGGGAGCTAGATCCCACATGCTGCACCTAAAGAGTTCAATGCTGTACCTAAAAGATCCTGCATGCTGCCCCGAAGATCATAGATCCCTTGCCCCAACTAGGATCCTGCATGGCCAAATTAATAGCTAAAAATATTTTTTAAAAAGGTTGCAATTTAGATGAAGTTCAGTTTCTCTGGTTTTTTTATTGTCTGTACTTTTGGTTTCATATCCATAATGTGCATGCATGCTTAATCACTTCAGTCGTGTCCAACTCTTTGCGATCCTTTGGACTGTAGGCTCCTCTGTCCATGGGATTCTCCAGGCAAGAATACTGAAGTGAGGACTTCTTGGTGGTTCATTGGCTGAAGAGTCTGCCTTGCAGTGCAAGGAGCATTAGTTCGATCCCTGGCCTGGGAGGATCGCACGTGCCGTGAAACAGCTGGACCGGTGTGTCCAATTATGAGCCAGCGCTCTGAAGCGCATGCGCCCAGCTGGTGCTTTGCAATGAGGTAGGCCACTGCAATGAGAGGCCCACACAGGCCAAAGAACAAAGATGGATGAAAATAAATAAATAAACAAACAAACAGTAAAAGAGACCAAAAGTAAAAAAATAAAATAAAAGAATACTGGAGTGAGTTGCCATGCCCTCTTCCAGAGGATCTTTCCAACCCAGGGATCGAACATGCATCTCCTGCGACTCCTGCATTGCAGACAGATTCTTTACCACAGAGCCACCAGGGAAACCCTTTCATATCCATAAAGTTGTTGCCAAATCCAGTGTCATGAAGATTTTTTCCCAATGTTTTCTTCTAGGAATTTTAAACTTTTAGTTCTTACATTTAGGTCTTTGAGACATTTTGAGTTAATTTCTGTATTCAGTGTAAGGTCAGAGTGTAACTGCACTTCACAGCTTGTGGATATCCAGTTTTTCCAGCACCATTTGTTGAAAGGACTATACTTTCTCCATTGAATGGTCTTGACATCCTTGTTGAAATTAATTGGTCATTTGTGGAAGGGTTTTTTCTAGGCTTTCTGTTCTATTCCATTGGTCCTTATGATGACTGTCACTTTTGTAGTTAAGTTTTGAAATCAGGCAGCGTTAGTCCTCCAACTTTGTTCTTCTTTTTCAAGATTGTTTTCACTAGTCAGGTTTCCTTGAGATTATATATGAATTTTAGGATGAGTCTGAATTTCTGTGAAAAGTGCTGTGGGATTTTGATAGGCACTGAATCTATAGATTGCTTTATGATAATAAGTTTGAATCCAGATCCTACGTTAATTGTGTCACCACGGTTGATATTAGCAAATCAAAAAGTTTGAGATTGACAGAACATTTGAAAGCTTCTATGGTAAATGACTGAGCATTCATTAATGTCCTCCTTGAAGCCATTGAACCCAGTTCACATAGAATATGCTGTAAATAGAAGGTTCTCTAATGTGATGTGTCTTTACCTAGTTTGTCCTCATTGACTAATTTGTGATTAATTGTGATGCTTCATGTACTGTTTAAATGCTAGGAAGAGTAGCTCTTATTCTTTTTATCACTAGAGATGAGATGAGTTCATTTTTGGAAAAATATCTTAATCTGGTATTAAATCTAGATAAATGAACCTGTAGTATTTTCCTTTTCTTTTTTTTTTTTGGCCACTTCTGTTGGTCTTTCACTTATTTCCATCTTTGTTCTTTGGCCTGTGTGGGTCTCCCATCGAAGTGGCCTATCTCGCTGCAGAGCACCGGCTCTGGGCGCAGGCGCTCCAGAACTCCAGCTTGGTAGTTGGACACATTGGTCCAGCTGCTCCGCGGCACGTGGGATCTTCCCGGGTGAGGGATTGAACCCATGCCCCTTGCACTGCAAGGCGGTGTCCTTACCCACTGGACCACCAGGGAAGCCCAGTATTTTCTTCAGTAATGTAGAAGTTTAAAGTTTTCTTATAGGCGTTTTATGAAATCAGAGTCAGAAAGTAAAGGCCATGTCAGTTGATACCTTGAGTGGTACACTGTACTTTCAGCACTTACCAGCTTGTGGTTGATTTTTTTCTCATGTTTACCTATTCTGCTAAATTTCTACTTTTGCCTTTTAAAAATTATGCAGTTGCTAAATTCAATAGCATATGTGATGCAAATTGTCATTATCAAAGAGCAGATGCCAAAAGGGCAATCAGTTCAGTTCAGTTCAGTTGCTCAGTCATGTCTGACTCTTTGCGACCCCATCAACTGCAGTGTGCCAGGCTTCCCTGTCCTTCACCATCTCCCGGAGCTTGCTCAAACTCATGTCCATTGACTTCAGTGATGCCATCCAACTGTCTCATCCTCTGTTGTCCCCTTCTTTGTCTGCCTTCGGTTTTTCCCAGCATCAGGGTCTTTTTCAGTGAGTCATCTCTTCATATCAAGTGGCCCAAGTATTAGAGCTTCAGCTTCAGCATCAGCCCTTCCAATGAATACTCAGGGCTGGTTTCCTTTAGGACTGACTGGTTTGATTTCCTTGTGGTGCAAGGGACTCTGAAGAGTCTTCTCTGACACCACAGTTCAAATGCATCAATTCTTCTGCACTGAACCTTCTGTATGGTCCAGCTCTCACCTCCATGCACGATACTGGGAAAACCATGGCTTTGACTATATCAACTTTGTCAGCAAAGTGATGTCTCTGTTTTTTAATGCACTGTCAGGGTTTGTCATAGCTTTTCTTCCAAGGAGCAAGCGTATTTTAATTTCATGGCTGCAGTCACTGTCCACAGTGATTTTGAAGCCCAAGAAAATAAAGGGGCAAAGAGTCCAATTATACTGGATATATTGTTTCTCTTTTTTGCTACATTTTATTTTGATAGAATTTCAGACTTACTGGGAGGTTACAAGAATAGTACAAAGAGGGCTTCCCCGGAGCTTCCCTGGGGCTTTCCTGGTGGTCCAGTGGGTTAAGGAGTCCACCTTGCAGTGCAGGGGGACACTGGTTTGATCGCTGGACGATCCCACGTGCTGCAGAGCAGCTGGGCCGGTGTGTCCCAGTTGCGAGCCAGTGTTGTGGAGCGCATGCGCCCAGAGCCAGTGAGCGGCAGTGAGAGAGGCCACTGCAATGGGAGGCCCATGCAGGCCAAAGAATAAAGATGGATGAAAATAAATAAATAAAAAACTAATTTTAAAAAAAAGCCAAAGTTAAGAAAAGAAATAATAGAAAGAACTCCTCCCATATAACCTTTGTCCAGACAGAACAATTGGGTTGATTTTAGCCCATTCCTATCTCCTTTTCTCTCAGCAGACAAGTAATTTATTTTCTAAACTGCTTGCAAGTAGGTTGTGTACATCGTGACTCTTTTACCCTTAAATTCTTTAGTGTACCTTTCCTAACAACAAAGGCATTCTGTTACATAAACACAGTGTATTTGTCAAAATAAAAAATTTAAATTTCTGAAGTATTTTTCAAATTCCCAAAGTGAAAAAAATTGAAATAAAATTTACATAATGTAGAATTCATTCTTTATGAACTGCACAATTCAGTGGTTTTTAAGTACATTCACAGAGTTGTGCAACCTTCACTATTATCTATTGTAAAACATTTTCATCACCCCCAAACAAAACCTTGTACACATTAGCAGGCATTTCCCACTCTGCTGTCCCAGCAGCCTTTGGTAATCACTAATCTATTTTCTGTCTCTGGATTTGCCTAGTCTGGGAATTCCATATAAATGGAATCAAACAATATGTGATTTTTTGTGTTCGTGTCCTTCACTTATGTTGTTTTTATGATTTCTACATGTTGTATCATATACTGGTACTAAATTGGAATAATATAGTTTGTGGTATACTACATTATGTTCATTGGTTGATGATATTTGGATTACTTCCACCTTTTGACTATTATAAATTATAATACTATGAACATTTATGGTCTTCCCTGGTGGTTCAGACAGTGAAGAATCCATCCTCAATGCAGGAGACCTGGGTTCAGTCCCTGGGTTGGGAAGATCCCTTGGAGGAGGGCATGGCAACCCACTCCAGTATTCTTGCCTGGCATTTTATTTTGATAGAATTTCAGACTTACTGGGAGGTTACAAGAATAGTACAAAGAGGGCTTCCCCGGAGCTTCCCTGGGGCTTTCCTGGTGGTCCAGTGGGTTAAGGAGTCCACCTTGCAGTGCAGGGGGACACTGGTTTGATCGCTGGACGATCCCACGTGCTGCAGAGCAGCTGGGCCGGTGTGTCCCAGTTGCGAGCCAGTGTTGTGGAGCGCATGCGCCCAGAGCCAGTGAGCGGCAGTGAGAGAGGCCACTGCAATGGGAGGCCCATGCAGGCCAAAGAATAAAGATGGATGAAAATAAATAAATAAAAAACTAATTTTAAAAAAAAGCCAAAGTTAAGAAAAGAAATAATAGAAAGAACTCCTCCCATATAACCTTTGTCCAGACAGAACAATTGGGTTGATTTTAGCCCATTCCTATCTCCTTTTCTCTCAGCAGACAAGTAATTTATTTTCTAAACTGCTTGCAAGTAGGTTGTGTACATCGTGACTCTTTTACCCTTAAATTCTTTAGTGTACCTTTCCTAACAACAAAGGCATTCTGTTACATAAACACAGTGTATTTGTCAAAATAAAAAATTTAAATTTCTGAAGTATTTTTCAAATTCCCAAAGTGAAAAAAATTGAAATAAAATTTACATAATGTAGAATTCATTCTTTATGAACTGCACAATTCAGTGGTTTTTAAGTACATTCACAGAGTTGTGCAACCTTCACTATTATCTATTGTAAAACATTTTCATCACCCCCAAACAAAACCTTGTACACATTAGCAGGCATTTCCCACTCTGCTGTCCCAGCAGCCTTTGGTAATCACTAATCTATTTTCTGTCTCTGGATTTGCCTAGTCTGGGAATTCCATATAAATGGAATCAAACAATATGTGATTTTTTGTGTTCGTGTCCTTCACTTATGATGTTTATATGATTTCTACATGTTGTATCATATACTGGTACTAAATTGGAATAATATAGTTTGTGGTATACTACATTATGTTCATTGGTTGATGATATTTGGATTACTTCCACCTTTTGACTATTATAAATTATAATACTATGAACATTTATGGTCTTCCCTGGTGGTTCAGACAGTGAAGAATCCATCCTCAATGCAGGAGACCTGGGTTCAGTCCCTGGGTTGGGAAGATCCCTTGGAGGAGGGCATGGCAACCCACTCCAGTATTCTTGCCTGGAGAATCCCATGGACAGAGGAGCCTGGCAGGCTGTAGTCCATTGGCGTCACAAAGGACTGGACACAACTGAGCAACTAAGCACATGAACACTTGTTGTATATAAGTTTTTTATGACGATACTTTTTCATTTCCCCTGAGTGTATACCTTGGAGTAGAAGCTTGATCATATTATAACTCCGTTATATATTTTCTGAGAAGCTATCAGACTGTTTTCTCTAGCAGCTGCATGATTTTACATTCCCACCAACAGTGTGTAAAGGTTCCATTTTCTCCACATCTTTGCTGACATTTTTTAATAGCCATCCTAGGAGGTATGGAGTATGATTGTGACTTTTATTTGCATCTCTGCAGTGACTAGTGAAGTTGCATATTTTCATGTGCTTGTTGTCCATTTGTATGTCTTTGGAGAAATGTTTTTTCAGATCTTTTTTCCATTTCTTGTTTGGATTATCTTTTTATTGTTGAATTGTGTTTGTTTGTTTTTAGGGGAAAAAAAAGCCCACTATGTATTCTGGATATGAGTCCCTTAACAGATACATGATTTCTAAATATTTTCTCCCATTTTATGGACTGTCTTTTTATTTTCTTGATTGTCCATTAAATTTGAAGTCTTTAGTTGGGCCCAGTTTTTTGGGTTTTTTTAAATTATTTATTTATTTATTTTTAACAGCAAAACCATTTGTATTGGGGTATAGCCAATTAACAATGTTGTGATAGTTTCAGGTGAACAGTGAAGGGGGGGCAGTTTTTATATTTACTTATTTTTTCTTTTCCTGCTTGTGCATTTGGTGTCATGTCTAAGAGACTGCTGCATAATCCATGGTTACGAAGATTTAACACTTGTTTTCTTCTTCTCAGAGTTTTATACTTTTTTTTAGGTCTTTGATCCATTTTGAGATTTGTAAAAAATTATTTCTTTTTGGCTGTGCTGAGTCTTTGTTACTGTGTGTGGACTTTAGTTATGGTGAATGGGGGCTGCTCTCTAGTGGCACGTGGGCTTCTTACTGTAATGGCTTCTTGTTGTAGAGCATAGCCTTTAGGGCTTGTGGGCTCAGTAGTTGTGGTGCACAGGCTTAGTTGCCCCATGGCATGTGGAATCTTCCCACAGCAGGGATAGACCTGTGTTGCCTGCATTGGCAGGTAGGTGCTTAATCACTTAACCAACAGGGGATCCCATTTTGGGATTTTGTATAAGATGCGAGGTATTGCTCTAACCTCATTCTTTTGAATATAGGTATCCAGTTGTCTCAGCACTATTTCTTGAAAAGACATTTCTTCATTAAATTGCCTTGGCGCCCTTTTCAAAATTCATTTGACTTTAAATATGATGGTTTATTTCTGTTGTTTTTTTTTAAAATATTTTATTTATATTTATTTGGCTGCATTGGGTCTCAGTTGTAGCATGTGGGATCTAGTTCCTTGACCAAGGATCAAACCCAGGTCCCCTGCACTGGGAGCACAGAGCCTTAGCCACTGCACCACCAGGGAATTCCCTATTTCTGTTTTATTCTACTGTTTGTATGTCTTATGCCAGTTCCAGCTGTTCTGATTACTGTAATTTTTTGTTAGTAGGTCTTCCATTTTGTTCTTTTTCAAGATTCTTTTGGCTGTTCTGGGTTACTGGGTATGTTCTTGTTCTTTATCTAGTCTTCAGAAGCGGTTTAGTAGAGAATGTTTTATATGCTACAGAATTTGTGGTCACACACAAAACCCACCCATCCTCCATTAATAATGTTCCATCTCTTGAAATTTCTCCTCTTGTATACACTGAAGGTGGATGGTTGGGAACTCTTAGGATTAAACCTGTGTTTGCAGGCTGTCAGAAGAGCAAGTTGTTGTTGTGTTTGTTTATGCATCCCTTCCCTGACAGAATCTGGGTATACATTTGAGAGGAGACAAACTTGAAGAGGAAGGAGGTGGTTAGTTTGGATAGTTGTAGTCTAAGTGCATCAGTGTGAACTGTATATAGCCTGCAAGAAGCATATGAACAGAATTTCTTTTTCCAGAATAATAAACAAATGGGTAAATGGGATAAAATATAAAACATGAGTTAAGAGTGTTTGCATCTGGTATTTTTTGACAGTTGTTGAAGAGGTATGAATTCAATATTTGAGTAATATGCAATTAGCTTGACACCCAAGCCAGTGTTAGCACCTGTGTTATTACGTAAACAAACCTTAAATGTTAAATATTACTAGAGCATAGCCTTTAGGGCTTGTGGGCTCAGTAGTTGTGGTGCACAGGCTTAGTTGCCCCATGGCATGTGGAATCTTCCCACAGCAGGGATAGACCTGTGTTGCCTGCATTGGCAGGTAGGTGCTTAATCACTTAACCAACAGGGGATCCCATTTTGGGATTTTGTATAAGATGCGAGGTATTGCTCTAACCTCATTCTTTTGAATATAGGTATCCAGTTGTCTCAGCACTATTTCTTGAAAAGACATTTCTTCATTAAATTGCCTTGGCGCCTTTTCAAAATTCATTTGACTTTAAATATGATGGTTTATTTCTGTTGTTTTTTTTTAAAATATTTTATTTATATTTATTTGGCTGCATTGGGTCTCAGTTGTAGCATGTGGGATCTAGTTCCTTGACCAAGGATCAAACCCAGGTCCCCTGCACTGGGAGCACAGAGCCTTAGCCACTGCACCACCAGGGAATTCCCTATTTCTGTTTTATTCTACTGTTTGTATGTCTTATGCCAGTTCCAGCTGTTCTGATTACTGTAATTTTTTGTTAGTAGGTCTTCCATTTTGTTCTTTTTCAAGATTCTTTTGGCTGTTCTGGGTTACTGGGTATGTTCTTGTTCTTTATCTAGTCTTCAGAAGCGGTTTAGTAGAGAATGTTTTATATGCTACAGAATTTGTGGTCACACACAAAACCCACCCATCCTCCATTAATAATGTTCCATCTCTTGAAATTTCTCCTCTTGTATACACTGAAGGTGGATGGTTGGGAACTCTTAGGATTAAACCTGTGTTTGCAGGCTGTCAGAAGAGCAAGTTGTTGTTGTGTTTGTTTATGCATCCCTTCCCTGACAGAATCTGGGTATACATTTGAGAGGAGACAAACTTGAAGAGGAAGGAGGTGGTTAGTTTGGATAGTTGTAGTCTAAGTGCATCAGTGTGAACTGTATATAGCCTGCAAGAAGCATATGAACAGAATTTCTTTTTCCAGAATAATAAACAAATGGGTAAATGGGATAAAATATAAAACATGAGTTAAGAGTGTTTGCATCTGGTATTTTTTGACAGTTGTTGAAGAGGTATGAATTCAATATTTGAGTAATATGCAATTAGCTTGACACCCAAGCCAGTGTTAGCACCTGTGTTATTACGTAAACAAACCTTAAATGTTAAATATTACTGCTCAAATGGTCCCAATTATGTTAATTTACTAGTTATTTTGACTGAATAGTGAGAGTTGGTACTATATTTTAGTACCTCTTTTGCTTGAAACTTGACCAACAAGTTAACAAAGAAAAGTTCATTTTCTTTTAGTTTGAAGACACTATTATTTAAGACCGTACCTAAATCAGGAGCATGGATTTTACCTATTATCACCCCCTCCTCAACAAAATTTTAGATAATATGAAAATACAGTATCAAAAGTCCTTACCACTGTGTAGTATCTCCTTGTTAATCTGTTAAAAGTATGCTCTCATTCTCTACAGAGGAAAATCAGTGTTTAGTTTGGGGTAGGCCTCTTTTTCATAAATTCCCATCTTACACAATAAAGTTATATCTTTCAGAAGTTAGAACCCTTGGTACTCTGTTTAAGAATTCTAATTGGTATTGTAGATTCTGGAACAATTTAACTGGAACCAATTATTTGTTAAGCTTTATTCTGGATTAGATTACAAAGATGAAAAAAATGTGGTCCCTGCCCTTAAAGACATTAGGCTTTTCAGGAACATGAAAATTTCAGAGAATGTAAAAACAAGGTAAGTTATTTATATAAATTATACTTCCCCTTCTAAAGTACTTTTACATAGTAACACATTATATTTGAGTATTTGTTCTAGGCATGTGTAGCTTAATTGCATAACCTCATTTAATATTTTCCTAGTCTTGTGACAGTCTAAAATCCTAAACTCAATGTAGAGAATCATTGGCCTGTGTTAGTTGGATGATCATTATAAGGATTAGTGTTTGGGTGTTTTCAGGAGTTTGATGGGCTTTAAGTGACAGGTTTAAAGGGACACTGATTTAATATGAAAGGATACAAATTTCATCAGTGTAAGACACTTGAGCAAAACCACAACTACCTGCAAGAAGCATATGAACAGAATTTCTTTTTCCAGAATAATAAACAAATGGGTAAATGGGATAAAATATAAAACATGAGTTAAGAGTGTTTGCATCTGGTATTTTTTGACAGTTGTTGAAGAGGTATGAATTCAATATTTGAGTAATATGCAATTAGCTTGACACCCAAGCCAGTGTTAGCACCTGTGTTATTACGTAAACAAACCTTAAATGTTAAATATTACTGCTCAAATGGTCCCAATTATGTTAATTTACTAGTTATTTTGACTGAATAGTGAGAGTTGGTACTATATTTTAGTACCTCTTTTGCTTGAAACTTGACCAACAAGTTAACAAAGAAAAGTTCATTTTCTTTTAGTTTGAAGACACTATTATTTAAGACCGTACCTAAATCAGGAGCATGGATTTTACCTATTATCACCCCCTCCTCAACAAAATTTTAGATAATATGAAAATACAGTATCAAAAGTCCTTACCACTGTGTAGTATCTCCTTGTTAATCTGTTAAAAGTATGCTCTCATTCTCTACAGAGGAAAATCAGTGTTTAGTTTGGGGTAGGCCTCTTTTTCATAAATTCCCATCTTACACAATAAAGTTATATCTTTCAGAAGTTAGAACCCTTGGTACTCTGTTTAAGAATTCTAATTGGTATTGTAGATTCTGGAACAATTTAACTGGAACCAATTATTTGTTAAGCTTTATTCTGGATTAGATTACAAAGATGAAAAAAATGTGGTCCCTGCCCTTAAAGACATTAGGCTTTTCAGGAACATGAAAATTTCAGAGAATGTAAAAACAAGGTAAGTTATTTATATAAATTATACTTCCCCTTCTAAAGTACTTTTACATAGTAACACATTATATTTGAGTATTTGTTCTAGGCATGTGTAGCTTAATTGCATAACCTCATTTAATATTTTCCTAGTCTTGTGACAGTCTAAAATCCTAAACTCAATGTAGAGAATCATTGGCCTGTGTTAGTTGGATGATCATTATAAGGATTAGTGTTTGGGTGTTTTCAGGAGTTTGATGGGCTTTAAGTGACAGGTTTAAAGGGACACTGATTTAATATGAAAGGATACAAATTTCATCAGTGTAAGACACTTGAGCAAAACCACAACTACTTCATTATGTTCTGTATACTTTCCAAGCATGTCCTACTCCAGAGCTTTTGCCATTTGTACTTCACTCTTATGGGAGCATTCTTCTCTTAGATAATCTGTGTGGCTTCCCTTTTTCACTCAGTAGTCTGCTAAGAGCATTTCCTACTGCATACTGTATACATGTTCCATAAGCATCTCAGATTCACAGTTCTAAAACAGAACTCATTGCTTTCCCCTCTACCCTGTCCCGCTACCCACTTTGTAAATTGCATTGCCCTAAAACTAGTCAGTGTAGTGAGAAATCTTGGAGCTTGTATTTGCTGTTTCTTACCACACACATCCCAACAGGCACTAAATCTTGTAGGTTCTTTTTTTTTTTTTTAAAGGAAACCCCATAGGTTTTTCTTTTTTTTTTTAAAGATTTATTTATTTTTTTTTTTTGGGTGGGGGTCGGGTTGGGGAGGGAGGGGAGCAGGCGGGCCACTTCTATTGGTCTTTCATTTCTCTGTTTTCATCCGTCTTTGTTCTTTGGCTCCTGTGGGCCTCCCATCGTGGTGGCGTCCATTGTCGCAGAGCGCCGGCTCTGGGCACATGCAATCCAGAGCTCTGGCTCGGTGATTGGACACATCAGTCCAGCCACTCCGCGGCACGTGGGATCTTCCCAGGCCAGGGATCGAACCGGCGCCCCTTGCACTGCAAGGCGGTGTCCTTATCCACTGGACCACCAGGGGAAGCCCTTGTAGGTTCTTTCTTAACATCTTGTTTATTTGTTTCTTTCTCTGTATTCTCATTGCTTCTGCTGTAAATCAGGCCCCACCTGACAAAACATGAAAATTTCAGAGAATGTAAAAACAAGGTAAGTTATTTATATAAATTATACTTCCCCTTCTAAAGTACTTTTACATAGTAACACATTATATTTGAGTATTTGTTCTAGGCATGTGTAGCTTAATTGCATAACCTCATTTAATATTTTCCTAGTCTTGTGACAGTCTAAAATCCTAAACTCAATGTAGAGAATCATTGGCCTGTGTTAGTTGGATGATCATTATAAGGATTAGTGTTTGGGTGTTTTCAGGAGTTTGATGGGCTTTAAGTGACAGGTTTAAAGGGACACTGATTTAATATGAAAGGATACAAATTTCATCAGTGTAAGACACTTGAGCAAAACCACAACTACTTCATTATGTTCTGTATACTTTCCAAGCATGTCCTACTCCAGAGCTTTTGCCATTTGTACTTCACTCTTATGGGAGCATTCTTCTCTTAGATAATCTGTGTGGCTTCCCTTTTTCACTCAGTAGTCTGCTAAGAGCATTTCCTACTGCATACTGTATACATGTTCCATAAGCATCTCAGATTCACAGTTCTAAAACAGAACTCATTGCTTTCCCCTCTACCCTGTCCCGCTACCCACTTTGTAAATTGCATTGCCCTAAAACTAGTCAGTGTAGTGAGAAATCTTGGAGCTTGTATTTGCTGTTTCTTACCACACACATCCCAACAGGCACTAAATCTTGTAGGTTCTTTTTTTTTTTTTTTAAAGGAAACCCCATAGGTTTTTCTTTTTTTTTTTAAAGATTTATTTATTTATTTATTTTGGGTGGGGGTCGGGTTGGGGAGGGAGGGGAGCGGGCGGGCCACTTCTATTGGTCTTTCATTTCTCTGTTTTCATCCGTCTTTGTTCTTCGGCTCCTGTGGGCCTCCCATCGTGGTGGCGTCCATTGTCGCAGAGCGCCGGCTCTGGGCACATGCAATCCAGAGCTCTGGCTCGGTGATTGGACACATCAGTCCAGCCACTCCGCGGCACGTGGGATCTTCCCAGGCCAGGGATCGAACCGGCGCCCCTTGCACTGCAAGGCGGTGTCCTTATCCACTGGACCACCAGGGGAAGCCCTTGTAGGTTCTTTCTTAACATCTTGTTTATTTGTTTCTTTCTCTGTATTCTCATTGCTTCTGCTGTAAATCAGGCCACCATCTTTCACCTGTACTTACTATAGTAATCCATGGCTCTATCTATTCAACACATCTGTGGTTAAACCTCTGATCCTTTCTCTACCCTGTTATCACAGTAAATTGTCTAATGCTAGTTGAGTCGCATCATTCCTTTGGCAAAAAGCCTTCCATTTCCTTAGATAAAGGATAAAGCAGATTCCTTGGTATGGCATACAGTGTTATTTAGGATTTGGCTTCTGTTTCTATCCTTATTGTATCCTACTTGATTTGCTTTTTATATTCCAGCCATACCAAATTACCATAGTTCTCTGAACATATCAAGCTATTAAACATCCCAAGTAATTTACTTTCACTGCTTTGGCTTCTGGTACGATGATAATAGCTACTACATGCTGAGTGTTTATTGTCCACTGGACTAAATGCTTGCCTTCATGTTCTCAAATAAACTATACAGATGGTAATATGAAGAAAGTGACATTACTCACAATTTATAGATGAGGAAACAAGATAAGAGATATTATTTAGCATCCACAGAGTTGTACATCTAGTAATAATGGAGCCAGGATTTGAATCAGGTTTCTTGGGATGTAAAACCCATGCTTGTAACTATTCTACTCTGTGGCTGTCACTGTGGCCCTCTTCCCCATCCCACTGGTACCTTGTTCTAGATCATCAGTAATTTCTTTCATTACTGCCCCAACTGGATTGACCATTTCTTTCTTCCTCTGTGTTCCCCTGTTGTCTGTATGTAGCTCCCTGTTAAATAGTATCTTTAGTGCTCTATTGCATTTATTTGATTATCTGTCTTAATGAGCAGGAATAATGTCATGTTTATTAAACATTGGGTTTAATAAGCCAATGTATCTTGAATATATGTGTTGTGATTAGTATGCTCAGATTACTTGTTAGCCTAAGACAATATAATGGGTTTTATATTTCTGTGGAGTAGTGAGTAAGAGTATAGGAACACAAGGTCCTTAGATAAACTGACTTTAATAATAGTCAAAATGGTAATATTAATAGTAATAACAACAACTAATATTTGTTGAGTTGTCATGTGTTAAGCACTGTTTTGCAATTTTAGATATAGTATCTTGCTTAATCACCAATAACCCTGTGATGTAGTTACTACTATTATCCTTATTTTATAGCTGAGGAAAATGAGGCTAAGAGTGGTAAAACGAGTTAGCTAAGATGGCAGTGTCCACAGTGAGCTAGTGCTTTTCTTCTTTCTTAATTTTTTTTTCATTTTTTTGGGGGGGGAGGGGCGGGTTGGGGAGGGAGCAGGGCGGGTGGGCCACTTCTATTGGTCTTTCATTTATCCATTTTCATCCATCTTTGTTCCTTGACCCGTGTGGGCCTCCCATCGCAGAGCACCGGCTCTGGGCGCATGCGCTCCAGAGCTCCGGCTTGGTAATTGGACACATCGGTTCAGCCGCTCCGCGGCACGTGGGATCTTCCCAGGCCAGGGATGGAACCGACGCCCCTTGCACTGCAAGACAGTGTCCTTACCCACTGGACCACCAGGGAAGCCCTGAGCTAGTGTTTTAAGACTCCTCGCTCTTGGTCATTATGTTCTCCTCCCATTTGTATGAGTATGGGTCTTTGAGGCTTTTTTTAAACTTATTCAAATCAAGTATTTCTTTGGAGGACTTGATGCTTATTTTTGATTTTGGGAAATAAGCAGAAGCTAGAACTTATTACTAACCTCAGTCTTACCCATTTATTATGATAGAAGCAAATATAGAGTAATGTTTTGTCTTTGAATAGTAAAAGTTTCGTGGACTTGACTGCCAGATTCTTCATTCCTTGTGACTTTCCTAATGAGTATGTGAGCAGTCTTCTCTTTTTTGAAAAATCTGTTGTGGCACAAATTCTGTTGTATGTGTGTTGGTTAGATATAATGTATTTGTAACTGCCACAAATTACTAAATAAAAGCATGATTTGTCTGTCTGTCTAAGAACTCTAGCAGAGAGGAGTTTGCGGACTTGATGATCTATTACATATAAGTTAGAGATTTTTTTCCCGGCACTGGTCTTCCTCTTAAACTTCAACATTATTATGCTTGTAGATTCTCTGTTTACTTCATTGGTTAGTATTCATTTGTTTTAGTCACACTCCGCTATTTAGAACAGTCAACTTAATACAGTTTGGTGAGGTGAAAAGGGTGTGAGTTTTCTAGTCTGAAGCATGCGGCTTCAGATCCGTGCATGGTTATGTCATCTTGGATAAGTTTCTCAACTTTTCTGAATTTCAGTTAAAATGAAGATGTTAATCTACTTCATTGAGTAGTAAAGATGATTGGGTGGAATAATATATGGAAAATGCACTTAATAGTAACTATTATTTCCTTTTCTTTCTTACATGTTTAGAAACTTTAAAAAGCAATAGATTCTGCATTAAAACTATAGTTTAGAAATGAAGTTTTTGTGGTTGACCAAAGTGGAGTAGAATCTGCCTGAAACGCAGGAGATAGTGCAAGAGCCTTGGGTTCGAGCCCTGGGTGGGGAGGATCCCCTGGAGAAGGAAATGGCAAACCAGTACTTTTGCCTGGAAAATCCCAAGGACAGAGGAGCCTCACAGGCAACACAGTCCATGGGGTCGCATAAAGTTGGACATGACTGAGCAACTAAATAACAGATAGCCACCACAAAAGTGGAGTTAATTTTCTTCAGCTTTAACTGAGAGTTAGGAAAAACCTGATGGTTCTCTCTCTTGTGCATATTGAAGTAATTAACCTCAGAAATCCAAGATGATATTGCTTTTTTTTTGAGAAGAGGACTGTGGATCTGTAATTGAAAAAGAAACTTGAAGATTTCTTCTTCTTTATGATAGGGTGTATAACCTTTTCATTCCATTATTTCCAGATGTTGTTGCTCATTATGTTGGGCCTTAAGAGTATTAGCAAAACTCATTCCTAAATTTATCAATATTTGGCCTCAAATTCTGTGATGTGTGTTGGTTAGATATAATGTATTTGTAACTGCCACAAATTACTAAATAAAAGCATGATTTGTCTGTCTGTCTAAGAACTCTAGCAGAGAGGAGTTTGCGGACTTGATGATCTATTACATATAAGTTAGAGATTTTTTTCCCGGCACTGGTCTTCCTCTTAAACTTCAACATTATTATGCTTGTAGATTCTCTGTTTACTTCATTGGTTAGTATTCATTTGTTTTAGTCACACTCCGCTATTTAGAACAGTCAACTTAATACAGTTTGGTGAGGTGAAAAGGGTGTGAGTTTTCTAGTCTGAAGCATGCGGCTTCAGATCCGTGCATGGTTATGTCATCTTGGATAAGTTTCTCAACTTTTCTGAATTTCAGTTAAAATGAAGATGTTAATCTACTTCATTGAGTAGTAAAGATGATTGGGTGGAATAATATATGGAAAATGCACTTAATAGTAACTATTATTTCCTTTTCTTTCTTACATGTTTAGAAACTTTAAAAAGCAATAGATTCTGCATTAAAACTATAGTTTAGAAATGAAGTTTTTGTGGTTGACCAAAGTGGAGTAGAATCTGCCTGAAACGCAGGAGATAGTGCAAGAGCCTTGGGTTCGAGCCCTGGGTGGGGAGGATCCCCTGGAGAAGGAAATGGCAAACCAGTACTTTTGCCTGGAAAATCCCAAGGACAGAGGAGCCTCACAGGCAACACAGTCCATGGGGTCGCATAAAGTTGGACATGACTGAGCAACTAAATAACAGATAGCCACCACAAAAGTGGAGTTAATTTTCTTCAGCTTTAACTGAGAGTTAGGAAAAACCTGATGGTTCTCTCTCTTGTGCATATTGAAGTAATTAACCTCAGAAATCCAAGATGATATTGCTTTTTTTTTGAGAAGAGGACTGTGGATCTGTAATTGAAAAAGAAACTTGAAGATTTCTTCTTCTTTATGATAGGGTGTATAACCTTTTCATTCCATTATTTCCAGATGTTGTTGCTCATTATGTTGGGCCTTAAGAGTATTAGCAAAACTCATTCCTAAATTTATCAATATTTGGCCTCAAATTGTAACCATATTACTTTTTCATTTTGAGTGGACCTTGTAGCATGTTTGTGATGCATGAGACTGTTGAAACTTTGGAGTACCATGGGGTTTTTTTTGCAAGAAGGAGTTACTATGTCCTTCAGTCTGGGAATGCTGACCCATCCTTTTTGGTACTCTGAGTAGAAATCAGTATTAAGTTACCTGCATTCTAAAATTGGTATGATTCTGACTTAAAGTTGAGAGCATACTTTGGGTGGGAAAAGATAAAAACATGTTTCTCTCTCCAAATACAAACTAAATAAGAGAGAAGATAAATAATAGCAAATTTTTTGTTGTTCAGTCGCTCAGTCATGTCCGATTCTGTGACTTCATGGACTGCAGCACGTCAGGCTTTCCTGTCCTTCACCGTCTCCCATAGCTTGCTCAAACTCATGTCCATGGCTTGGTGATGCCATCCAAACATCTTGTCTTCTGTCATCCCCTTCTCCTCCTGCATTCAAACCTTTCCCTGCATTAGGGTCTTTTCCAGTGAGTTGGTTCTTCTCATCAAGTGTCCAAAGTATTCAAGTTTCAGCTTCAGCATCAGGCCTTCAAATGAATAGTCAGGGTTTATTTCCTTTAGAATAGTCTACTTTGATCTCCTTGCAGTCTAAGGGACTCTAAAGAGTCTTCTTCAACACCACAGTTTGAAAACATTGATTCTTCAGTGCTCATGCTTCTTTATGGTCCAACTCTCACATCCATACATATTATAAAATATATAGTATGTTTAAATGTTTTATTTAGCTTTTCATTTTTAGCTATCAAATCTGAATTTCTTAAGGAAGCTTTGTTTTTGAAGGTTTATAAGAAGAGATAGTAAAAAATAAAGTTTTAGCCTTCCTTTGAGCATTCTCAGTTCTGGTTGAAATTCATGGGAGTGATGATGATTCTTAAAGATTGCCAGAAGCAATATTTGTGGCTACTAATAGTTCAGTCCCTGACTCAAAAAACAAATATATTTAACATGTTAAAAATAAAAATTTTGTAATTCATTTGTAAGTGAAAAGGCATTTGGTAGTGTTATTTGCTTGTTGCATGATATGACCACATAACTAGAGAATAACCGAATTTGTTATGTACATGTTTTATGATAGAATAGTTTTTACTAACTTATTTTCTCTATTAACTAGCCCTCACTATTTCTAGAAATAGCCATAGAGAAGATAACAAATGTATAATGAGACTTTATTTTACTATCTTATAATTTAAATTACATTAATTTTTCTAATTAGATTTTGGCCAGAGTAACTTGAGGGTTTTTTTTTTTTTTTTTTGGTGATTATGTCTGAGTCTGTGGTTATTCTCCTTAGTAACTATTGCCATCCAGTGGCTTATTTTCGAAACATCATGTGGGACAAGATGCTTATTCCCCTTTTCCTCCTTTCTTGTTTAGTTGCCAAGTCGCGTTCAGCTGTAGCCTGCCAGGCTTCTCTGGGATTTCCCAGGCAAGAATACTAGAGTTGTTTAAATTCTAGTTGAAGCTAAAAACCAGACTCATTTTTATTTAGAAAAAGGGAAAGATCAAAAAGACTTTTTTTTTTTTTTTAATTTTGGCTCTTTTAGTTTTCCATTCGTTTATTTTTCATCCGTCTTTATTCTTAGGCCTGCATGGGCCTCCCATTGCAGTGGCCTCTCTCATTGCAGAGCAACGGCTCTGGGTGCATGTGGTCCAGAGTGCTGGCTTGCAATTGGACACACCTGTCCAGCCGCTCAGCAGTACGTGGGATCTTCCCAGGCCTGGGATTGAACCATTACCCCTTGCAGTGCAAGGCAGACTTTACCCACTGGACCACCAGGGAAGCCCTCAAAAAGGCTTTTGAGGAGGAAAACATCAAGAGTTTGCCTTTAGAATTTTAGAAGAGATACTGTTGTGAAAGTGTTAGTCTGTCAGTCGTGTATGACTCTTTGCGACCCCATGGCCTTGAAGCCCTCCACGCTCCTCTGCCCATTGAATTCTCCAGGCGAGAATACTGGAGTAGGTTGTCATTTCCTTCTCCAGTGGATCTCCCCAACCCAGTGGATCTCCCTGACCCAGGTATCGAACCCGGGTCTCCTCCACTGCAGACAGATTCTTTACTATCTGAGCTACCAGAGAAGCCCAGAAGGAAAAAGCATATAGCTTTTTGTGGGCCATATTTCCTTATACTTTTCTCTTCCACCTTTTATTTTTGTACCTAATCAGAAGTATGAAAAGAAATCTGCTATATTTAAAACTTGAAATAAACTTTTTTGCCATTATTAAAAGCTGTAGGTTGATGTTGTATGTTTGCTGCTTAATGTAACTGCTGAATAAGGATGAGCTTTGTAACTATCCTTAGGCAATAAGGAAATTTCTGTGATTCTCTAACTCTATGAGATCCATAAGCTCTATGTAGCTTCATCATTTGCATGATGAAGACTAATTTCATTAGATACAATGTTACTTTGAACTGATCTGTTGTTTAGACTGTTTTGGTATTATATCATTGAGGCTTTATGTTAAAAGTATGGTATTGGCCTTAATTAACAGGCTTTTCGGGGCGCATTTTTTTGTTTAGTTGCCAAGTCGCGTTCAGCTGTAGCCTGCCAGGCTTCTCTGGGATTTCCCAGGCAAGAATACTAGAGTTGTTTAAATTCTAGTTGAAGCTAAAAACCAGACTCATTTTTATTTAGAAAAAGGGAAAGATCAAAAAGACTTTTTTTTTTTTTTTAATTTTGGCTCTTTTAGTTTTCCATTCGTTTATTTTTCATCCGTCTTTATTCTTAGGCCTGCATGGGCCTCCCATTGCAGTGGCCTCTCTCATTGCAGAGCAACGGCTCTGGGTGCATGTGGTCCAGAGTGCTGGCTTGCAATTGGACACACCTGTCCAGCCGCTCAGCAGTACGTGGGATCTTCCCAGGCCTGGGATTGAACCATTACCCCTTGCAGTGCAAGGCAGACTTTACCCACTGGACCACCAGGGAAGCCCTCAAAAAGGCTTTTGAGGAGGAAAACATCAAGAGTTTGCCTTTAGAATTTTAGAAGAGATACTGTTGTGAAAGTGTTAGTCTGTCAGTCGTGTATGACTCTTTGCGACCCCATGGCCTTGAAGCCCTCCACGCTCCTCTGCCCATTGAATTCTCCAGGCGAGAATACTGGAGTAGGTTGTCATTTCCTTCTCCAGTGGATCTCCCCAACCCAGTGGATCTCCCTGACCCAGGTATCGAACCCGGGTCTCCTCCACTGCAGACAGATTCTTTACTATCTGAGCTACCAGAGAAGCCCAGAAGGAAAAAGCATATAGCTTTTTGTGGGCCATATTTCCTTATACTTTTCTCTTCCACCTTTTATTTTTGTACCTAATCAGAAGTATGAAAAGAAATCTGCTATATTTAAAACTTGAAATAAACTTTTTTGCCATTATTAAAAGCTGTAGGTTGATGTTGTATGTTTGCTGCTTAATGTAACTGCTGAATAAGGATGAGCTTTGTAACTATCCTTAGGCAATAAGGAAATTTCTGTGATTCTCTAACTCTATGAGATCCATAAGCTCTATGTAGCTTCATCATTTGCATGATGAAGACTAATTTCATTAGATACAATGTTACTTTGAACTGATCTGTTGTTTAGACTGTTTTTGGTATTATATCATTGAGGCTTTATGTTAAAAGTATGGTATTGGCCTTAATTAACATTTCCATGTATCTGCAAATGGTTTCCATCTTGACTGGCCAGATAAATTTTGTGGATACAGATACAGACTGAAAAACTGTTGCAACTTGTATTGCAATAGTATGTGTTTCAGCAGGTTGTCAATTAAGATATTTATGAACTGTCAAAAGCAGTCCTCCAAATAGTCCCAAAGTAATAGGCATAACTGGATATTTTATCCTTTTATTGATTCCATGTTGACCCGGCTTTTGTTTTTTATTTGTTTAAGCTAAAAAAAAATTTGGCGGCACTGTGTCTTCAATGCAGCACACAGGCTATTCATTGCTTCATGAGGGCTTTCTCTAGTTGTGGCAAGTAGGGGCTGCTCTCCAGTTGTGGTGCCTGGGTTTTGCATTGCTGTGGCTTCTCTTGTTTTGGGGCACAGGCTCTAGGGCATGAGGGCTTCAATAGTTGGAGCACTCCGGTTCAGTAGTTGCAGTGCATGGGCTGACTTGCTCCTCAGCATGTGTGATCCTAATTCCTGGGCCGAGGATTGAACCCATGTCCTCTGCATTGGCAGATGGATTCCTAACCCCTGAACCACCAAGGAAATTGTGCGACAGGCTTTTAAATTTTTACAGAGTGTAGAACAAAAAGGTATGAGAATTAAGTACCTTTGGGTACATCTCACTGGCACAAATGTATTCAAATCATTTATGTGTGTAGTTGTATAAAATTCATCCTGGGAACTTAAGATTTCCCCAAGTTCTAACAGATATTTAAAGTTTGATCCTTTGGGTCAGAACCTAAATATAAAATGCCTAAAACTACATTTGAAAATTTAAGTGGAATCTCATAAGGGAAAAAAATTGTAACGTGAGATTGATACATGTTAACTTATTGTGGTAGTGATTTCACAATATATACTATTAGCAGTCACTCCCATTCCTCTTTTGCTAACCCTTCAGGAAACCACTAATCTTTCTGTCTCTGTGGGTTTGCCTGTGCTGAACATTTCATATAAATTGTACAATATGAATTTTCACGTCTGGCTTCTTTTAGGCTAAGCACATCAGTACTTGACTGAATAATTCTATTGTATGGATATTATTATTTTGTTTATCTGTTTACTAGTTAACAGACATGGGTTGTTTCCACTTTTTGTCTGCTATGCGTAAAGCAGCAATGAACAAAGTGTACAAAGTTTTGTATGAACATATGTATTTTCAGTCTTTTAGGTATATATGTAAAAGCGAAATTCCTAGGTTGTATGGTAATTCTGTGTTTAATTTTTTTTTTAAGAATTTTATTTATTTATTTTGAGGTTATTCTGGGTTTTCACTGCTGCCACTAGTTGGTTCTTCTCTAGTTGCAAGGAGTGGGGGCTACTCTCTAGTTGTGGTGCCTGGGTTTTGCATTGCTGTGGCTTCTCTTGTTTTGGGGCACAGGCTCTAGGGCATGAGGGCTTCAATAGTTGGAGCACTCCGGTTCAGTAGTTGCAGTGCATGGGCTGACTTGCTCCTCAGCATGTGTGATCCTAATTCCTGGGCCGAGGATTGAACCCATGTCCTCTGCATTGGCAGATGGATTCCTAACCCCTGAACCACCAAGGAAATTGTGCGACAGGCTTTTAAATTTTTACAGAGTGTAGAACAAAAAGGTATGAGAATTAAGTACCTTTGGGTACATCTCACTGGCACAAATGTATTCAAATCATTTATGTGTGTAGTTGTATAAAATTCATCCTGGGAACTTAAGATTTCCCCAAGTTCTAACAGATATTTAAAGTTTGATCCTTTGGGTCAGAACCTAAATATAAAATGCCTAAAACTACATTTGAAAATTTAAGTGGAATCTCATAAGGGAAAAAAATTGTAACGTGAGATTGATACATGTTAACTTATTGTGGTAGTGATTTCACAATATATACTATTAGCAGTCACTCCCATTCCTCTTTTGCTAACCCTTCAGGAAACCACTAATCTTTCTGTCTCTGTGGGTTTGCCTGTGCTGAACATTTCATATAAATTGTACAATATGAATTTTCACGTCTGGCTTCTTTTAGGCTAAGCACATCAGTACTTGACTGAATAATTCTATTGTATGGATATTATTATTTTGTTTATCTGTTTACTAGTTAACAGACATGGGTTGTTTCCACTTTTTGTCTGCTATGCGTAAAGCAGCAATGAACAAAGTGTACAAAGTTTTGTATGAACATATGTATTTTCAGTCTTTTTAGGTATATATGTAAAAGCGAAATTCCTAGGTTGTATGGTAATTCTGTGTTTAATTTTTTTTTTAAGAATTTTATTTATTTATTTTGAGGTTATTCTGGGTTTTCACTGCTGCCACTAGTTGGTTCTTCTCTAGTTGCAAGGAGTGGGGGCTACTCTCTAGTTGAGGTGAGCAGGCTTTTTGTTGTGGTGACTTCTCTTGAACTTCTAGGTTCTAGGGCACTTGTAGTTCTAGGGCACATGAGCTTCAGTAGTTGCAGCACACAGGCTCAGTAGTTGCGACTCTGAGGCTCTAGAGCACAGGCTCAGTAGTTTTGGCTCATGAGCTTAGTTGCTCTGCAGCATGTGTGATCTTCCCAGATCAGGGATCGAATCTGTGTTTCCTGCATTGGCAGGCGAACTCTTTACCACTGATCTACCAGAGAAGCCTTGTGTTTAACTTTTAAAGAACCGCCAGTGTCTCACAGTGGCTTCATCATCTATACTTCCACTAACAATGTACACAGGACTTTATATCTTTGAGAATGGACCTTTGTCACTTTCTAAATGTGTCTTCAAGCCCATTTTAAAATTTCATTCCCTTGCTCCCCACCCACATGTCTAACCACCTATGAAATTCTATGCAGCCTTTAAAGCCTAGCTCAGATCCTACTTCTTCTGCAAAGTTTTCTTGGAATACTGGATCTGGAAGTGATTTCTCTCTCTTTCATGTATATAGTTTTACCATTTATTCCACTATTTGTGTGTGTGTGTGTTTTCTTTTTCCCATCATACCTCATTTATTTATATTTATTTTCATCCATCTTTTTATGCTTTGGCATGTGTGGGCCTCGCATTGCAGTGGCCTCTCTCACTGTAGAGCACCAGCTCTGGGCGCATGCACTCCAGAGCGCTGGCTTGTAATTGGATACACTGGTCCAGCCACTCTGCTGTATGTGGGATATTCCCAGGCCAGGGATCGAACCAGGGCCCCTTGCACTGCAAGGTGGACTCTACCCACTGGACCACCAGGGAAGCCCCATGTATTTCTCTTGGAGGCCTTTTGTGACAGTTGTTGGTGTGTTTGACATTTCTTCTGCCACATTTTTGTATTCTCATAGTACTTTGTATAAAACAGGACTTCAGGGCTTCCCTGGTAGCTCAGTACTAAAGAATCCACCTGCCAGTGCAGGAGACATAGGTTCAATCCCTAGTCCAGGAAGATACTGCATACTGCTGAGCAACAAAGCCCATGTGCCACAACTATAGGCTTTAGAGCTGGGGAACCAAAACTGTTGAGCCTGCATGCCTCAACTACAGAAGCCCATGAGCCCTAGAGCCCTTGCTCCGCAACAAGAGAAGCCAATGCAATGAACAGCCTGTTTATAGAGTAGCCCCCACTCCCCACAACTAGAGGAAAGCCCTCACATAGCGACGAAGACCCAAAACAGGCAAAAATGAATAAATAAATAAATAAATAAATAAATATATATATATATATATATATATATATAAAAACAGGATTCAGAATGAATGGGAGAAAATTGGAAATCCTTATCTTGGATTTTTAAAATGTTCCATGATTCATGTAATCTGTATTTGTCTCTGTAATATGTATAATAGTGCATGAGGCCAGTATTTTTATAAAATAGACATGAATTATCTCAAAATTTGGAATGGTGTTTTTAACTGTCCTTAAAATTGGCAGGTGTAGGGCTTCCCTGGTGGTTCAGTGGGTAAAGAGTCCACCTTGCAGTGCAAGGGGCACCAGTTCGATCCCTAGCCCAGGAAGATCCCACATGCCGCGAAGCAGTTGGGCCAGTGTGTCCAATTACAAGCCAGCATTCTGGAGCACATGTGCCCAGAGCTGGTGCTCTGCAGTTAGAGAGGCTGCTGCAATCGGAGGCCAAAGGATAAAAATGGATTAAAATAAATAAATAAAAACAATAAAGGAGGCCAAAAAAAAATTGGCAAGTGTATGTATCTACAAATGTGTAATAATTTCTCGTAATAACTTCTTGGAACAAGCTTGTTGTACAAGCAGTTACCTATCAAATCATTTGAAAACTGGTAGTCTACATTAATCTGTTTGCTCTGATCTAGAATGACATTTTTTTCTATAGTTGCATATTTAAGAAACTGTATTCGAACACAGTACATAGCTCAGTGTTATTGGATCTGAAATTAAAGGTTTATTTTATAAAAATAAAGTATATCACAGGATAATAAAACATATCAACATTTTAACTTACCATCTTTATTAGGATATCTTTATTTGGTGTTCATTGTGAATATTGATGGTGAACTAGTCAAATACTCCAAATAATATAATCCAAGTACTGTGGTACTTAGTTTATGAATTTGTTAGGTAGTAGTTATTGCTTAGTGTTTAATAGTTGTATGGCCTGTGTTTGAAATGTGGCTTTGCCGTTTACTAGCTATGCAGTCTTGGAGTAGTACTTAACCTTCGGTTCTTATTTTTCTGTCTGTCTACAAGTATGTTAACCTGCCTGGTTAGACATATTTACATATTATAGACATATATGGGTATAAAAATATGTACTCATGATTATATATACATGAGTACTCACATGTTCTTGTTTGCATACATATATACATATATTTTGCAAAATAAAGATCATACTCTTTTAAATCTTGTGGTTTTCACCTAATTTTATTATTTATACCACTAAACAGGCTTCAGAAATATTATTCCTAATGACTACATAGATGTCCATCCTGTGAATATATAAAATGTATTTACCAGATCTACTATTGCAGTTTTTTTCACTTCATTTTTGGAATTTTAATTAATGCTGCAGTGAACACTCTTGCACATTTGCTTTTTTTTCTGGCATTCAGACAACTTTTTTTTTAAGGGATTTTTTTTTTTTAATGGTTTCTTTTGGGGGGGGCGGGTTGGGGGGGGAGGGGGGTGGGCGGGCCACTTCTATTGGTCTTTCATTTATTTATTTTTCATCCATCTTTGTTCTTCGGCCCATGTGGGCCTCCCAACACGGTGGCCTCTGTTGTCGCAGAGCACCGGCTCTGGGCGCATGCACTCCAGAGCCCCGGCTCGGTGATTGGACACATGAGTCCAGCCGCTCCGCGGCACGTGGGATCTTCCCAGGCCAGGGATCTAACCAGCGCCCCTTGCACTGCAAGGCGATGTCCTTACCTACTGGACCACCAGGGGAAGCCCTCAGATAACTTTTTAAGGATAGAAGTGAAAGCTTTATTTGCTCAGTCATGTCCGACTCTTTGCGACCCCATGGACTGCAAGCCCCCAGACTCCTCTGTCCATGAGATTCCCCAGGCAAGAATAATGGAGTGGGTTGCCATTTCCTCCTCCAGGGTATCTTCCTGACCCAGGGTTTGAACCTGGGTCTTCTGCATTGCAGGCAGAGTTTTTTAGATTTCTTTCAGTGGACTTACTGGATTAGAGGGCAATTGCTTTTTAAAGCATTCGATTCATATTTCCAAATTACTTCCCAGAAAGGTTATACATATATTATCTGGTAAGAAAATTTAGAATTAACAAAATTATCTGGAGTAGTACTTAACCTTCGGTTCTTATTTTTCTGTCTGTCTACAAGTATGTTAACCTGCCTGGTTAGACATATTTACATATTATAGACATATATGGGTATAAAAATATGTACTCATGATTATATATACATGAGTACTCACATGTTCTTGTTTGCATACATATATACATATATTTTGCAAAATAAAGATCATACTCTTTTAAATCTTGTGGTTTTCACCTAATTTTATTATTTATACCACTAAACAGGCTTCAGAAATATTATTCCTAATGACTACAT
Organism: Tragulus kanchil; assembly: GCA_022376925.1. Taxonomy (NCBI): domain Eukaryota; kingdom Metazoa; phylum Chordata; class Mammalia; order Artiodactyla; family Tragulidae; genus Tragulus; species Tragulus kanchil. The sequence goes on along the minus strand of JAIOJX010000029.1, from coordinate 36,676,865 downwards.
AGATGTCCATCCTGTGAATATATAAAATGTATTTACCAGATCTACTATTGCAGTTTTTTTCACTTCATTTTTGGAATTTTAATTAATGCTGCAGTGAACACTCTTGCACATTTGCTTTTTTTTCTGGCATTCAGACAACTTTTTTTTTAAGGGATTTTTTTTTTTTAATGGTTTCTTTTGGGCGGAGGTCGGGTTGGGGAGAGAGGGGGGTGGGCGGGCCACTTCTATTGGTCTTTCATTTATTTATTTTTCATCCATCTTTGTTCTTCGGCCCATGTGGGCCTCCCAACACGGTGGCCTCTGTTGTCGCAGAGCACCGGCTCTGGGCGCATGCACTCCAGAGCCCCGGCTCGGTGATTGGACACATGAGTCCAGCCGCTCCGCGGCACGTGGGATCTTCCCAGGCCAGGGATCTAACCAGCGCCCCTTGCACTGCAAGGCGATGTCCTTACCTACTGGACCACCAGGGGAAGCCCTCAGATAACTTTTTAAGGATAGAAGTGAAAGCTTTATTTGCTCAGTCATGTCCGACTCTTTGCGACCCCATGGACTGCAAGCCCCCAGACTCCTCTGTCCATGAGATTCCCCAGGCAAGAATAATGGAGTGGGTTGCCATTTCCTCCTCCAGGGTATCTTCCTGACCCAGGGTTTGAACCTGGGTCTTCTGCATTGCAGGCAGAGTTTTTTAGATTTCTTTCAGTGGACTTACTGGATTAGAGGGCAATTGCTTTTTAAAGCATTCGATTCATATTTCCAAATTACTTCCCAGAAAGGTTATACATATATTATCTGGTAAGAAAATTTAGAATTAACAAAATTATAGGGTTGCAGGGCTTCCCTGGTGGTCCAGTGGGTAAAGAGCCCACCCTGCAGTGCAGGGGGCACTGGTTCGATCCCTGGCCTGGGAGGATCCCGCATGCCCAGAGCAGCTGGGCTGTTGTGTCCAATTGTGAGTGAGCCAGTGCTCTGGAGTGCCACTGCAGTGGGAGGCCCATACGGGCCGGTAGAGGTAGAGATGGATGAAGGTAAATAAATAGAGGACCAATAAAGGAGGCCAAAATTAAAAAAAAAATTATAGGGTTGCACATTTATTTTCATAATTTCACTTAATACAGTTAATTCATTTTAACAAAGTTGTATTAAATAACTACTATATATAAGGCATTCCTAGGCTCAGAGGATAGCAGTGAACAAATGGCTATAATTCCTAACCTAATAGAATTTTCCTGTCTAGAGCACTTAAGATATTTGACAGTGGATTAAATCTTCTTTTCGTTAATGTAAGAGTCAGAATAGACTATATTGATTGGGAAAGAGGAGAAACTATACCTTAGTGACCTGTTTATGCTATCTAGTCTTTTTACTATTTAGTCCTGTATATGTCTTCCTAGGAACTGTGTTGATGTACTTACTTCATTTTCAAGATGCTGCTTTTCAGGCTGTATAGAGGGCACAGAAGATGCATTGCTCTCCAGAAAACTTGAATCTGGTGTGTCAAGATAGTCAGGAGTTTCCTTCAGAGTCCCTCCCCATACCCATTTCTATAGTAATTCATTTGGTTATATTTAAATTCCAGATCAGAAGTCCTGTTACCTTCAACTGCAGTATTCTAACAGTATTAAGATCAGTTTTATGATTATTGCACCTTTAATTCCTGAACAGGTTGAATCATTTATTTTGGACCAAGAAGATCTGGATAACCCGGTGCTTAAAACAACTTCAGAGATATTCTTATCAAGTAGTGCAGAAGGAGCAGACTTGCGCACTGTGGATCCAGAGACACAGGCACGACTAGAAGCATTGCTGGAAGCAGCAGGTACTTTACTTTTGGTTTTTTCTTTCTCATCTCTTTAAAAGACTCCAGAGAATTCCTTGGTGATCATAGTTGGGACTCCGCACCTTCACTGCCAAGGACGCAGATTCCATCCCTGTTGGAGGAACTAAGATACTGCAAGCAGCTAAAAAGAAAAGACTCAATCTCTATACAAAGTTACACAAGATTACCAATTATATTTGAGATGCCACCCTCCCGGGTGGGCTGTTGGGTCCAATTGTGAGTGAGCCAGTGCTCTGGAGTGCCACTGCAGTGGGAGGCCCATACGGGCCGGTAGAGGTAGAGATGGATGAAGGTAAATAAATAGAGGACCAATAAAGGAGGCCAAAATTAAAAAAAAAATTATAGGGTTGCACATTTATTTTCATAATTTCACTTAATACAGTTAATTCATTTTAACAAAGTTGTATTAAATAACTACTATATATAAGGCATTCCTAGGCTCAGAGGATAGCAGTGAACAAATGGCTATAATTCCTAACCTAATAGAATTTTCCTGTCTAGAGCACTTAAGATATTTGACAGTGGATTAAATCTTCTTTTCGTTAATGTAAGAGTCAGAATAGACTATATTGATTGGGAAAGAGGAGAAACTATACCTTAGTGACCTGTTTATGCTATCTAGTCTTTTTACTATTTAGTCCTGTATATGTCTTCCTAGGAACTGTGTTGATGTACTTACTTCATTTTCAAGATGCTGCTTTTCAGGCTGTATAGAGGGCACAGAAGATGCATTGCTCTCCAGAAAACTTGAATCTGGTGTGTCAAGATAGTCAGGAGTTTCCTTCAGAGTCCCTCCCCATACCCATTTCTATAGTAATTCATTTGGTTATATTTAAATTCCAGATCAGAAGTCCTGTTACCTTCAACTGCAGTATTCTAACAGTATTAAGATCAGTTTTATGATTATTGCACCTTTAATTCCTGAACAGGTTGAATCATTTATTTTGGACCAAGAAGATCTGGATAACCCGGTGCTTAAAACAACTTCAGAGATATTCTTATCAAGTAGTGCAGAAGGAGCAGACTTGCGCACTGTGGATCCAGAGACACAGGCACGACTAGAAGCATTGCTGGAAGCAGCAGGTACTTTACTTTTGGTTTTTTCTTTCTCATCTCTTTAAAAGACTCCAGAGAATTCCTTGGTGATCATAGTTGGGACTCCGCACCTTCACTGCCAAGGACGCAGATTCCATCCCTGTTGGAGGAACTAAGATACTGCAAGCAGCTAAAAAGAAAAGACTCAATCTCTATACAAAGTTACACAAGATTACCAATTATATTTATTATGTAAAATTTGAAGTCTGTAAAACTTAAGGTTTTAAAAAAATTTCCTAAAGAAATTGTTCACATTTTTTTTTTGGCCACTTCTATTGATCTTTCATTTATTTATCTTTGTTCTTTGGCCTGTGTGGGCCTCCCATCACAGTGGCCTCTGTCACTGCAGAGCACAGGCTCTGGGCGCATGCACTCCAGAGCTCCGGCTAGGTAGTTAGACACATTCGTCCAACTGCTCTGTGGCACATGGGATCTTCCCAGGCCAGAGGTCAAACCGGCGCCCCTTGCACTGCAAGGTGGTGTCCTTACTCACTGGACCACCAGGGAAGCCCAAAAATGTTCACATTTTATATTTAAAAAATTCTTGCTTGAAAGTTCTCAGTGAGTGGTTTCTAGGCTCAACACTCCACTTTTTTTTAAAATTGAAGTATAGTTGATTTACAGTATTGTGTTAAGTTTCAAGTATATAGAAATTGATTCAGTCATACATATATATGTATATGTATTCCTATATATACATGCATATATATATGTGTGTGTGTGTTTATATATATATGTATTCTTTTCCATTATAGTTTACCACATGATATTGAATATAGTTCCCTGCTAAACAATAACACTAATGTTTTTGAAGCATCAGATAATTAGCTAGTTATCGAGGAAAACTTATTACCAGTTACACTGTAAAATTAAATTGTAGGAGATAAATTGAATCCATCAAGCTATGAGTCTTTTAGCTGCGTTAGGGAACTCTGCACATGATTACTTACTGACTTTATATGTAACTTAATTGTAGATTGCTATTTTTTACTTAGAAGGTATTTAAATAAAAATTGAACACAAATTGACGGAATTTACCAAACTATGTCAACTTCTTGTTGAGGTAACAGAAAAGAAAAATCTGTGATAAGCATGCTTTCTCAAAGTAATATATACTTATATAATAACTATTTTATATTCTACAAGACTCCAGAGAATTCCTTGGTGATCATAGTTGGGACTCCGCACCTTCACTGCCAGGCAGATTCCATCCCTGTTGGAGGAACTAAGATACTGCAAGCAGCTAAAAAGAAAAGACTCAATCTCTATACAAAGTTACACAAGATTACCAATTATATTTATTATGTAAAATTTGAAGTCTGTAAAACTTAAGGTTTTAAAAAAATTTCCTAAAGAAATTGTTCACATTTTTTTTTTGGCCACTTCTATTGATCTTTCATTTATTTATCTTTGTTCTTTGGCCTGTGTGGGCCTCCCATCACAGTGGCCTCTGTCACTGCAGAGCACAGGCTCTGGGCGCATGCACTCCAGAGCTCCGGCTAGGTAGTTAGACACATTCGTCCAACTGCTCTGTGGCACATGGGATCTTCCCAGGCCAGAGGTCAAACCGGCGCCCCTTGCACTGCAAGGTGGTGTCCTTACTCACTGGACCACCAGGGAAGCCCAAAAATGTTCACATTTTATATTTAAAAAATTCTTGCTTGAAAGTTCTCAGTGAGTGGTTTCTAGGCTCAACACTCCACTTTTTTTTAAAATTGAAGTATAGTTGATTTACAGTATTGTGTTAAGTTTCAAGTATATAGAAATTGATTCAGTCATACATATATATGTATATGTATTCCTATATATACATGCATATATATATGTGTGTGTGTGTTTATATATATATGTATTCTTTTCCATTATAGTTTACCACATGATATTGAATATAGTTCCCTGCTAAACAATAACACTAATGTTTTTGAAGCATCAGATAATTAGCTAGTTATCGAGGAAAACTTATTACCAGTTACACTGTAAAATTAAATTGTAGGAGATAAATTGAATCCATCAAGCTATGAGTCTTTTAGCTGCGTTAGGGAACTCTGCACATGATTACTTACTGACTTTATATGTAACTTAATTGTAGATTGCTATTTTTTACTTAGAAGGTATTTAAATAAAAATTGAACACAAATTGGACGGGAATTTACCAAACTATGTCAACTTCTTGTTGAGGTAACAGAAAAGAAAAATCTGTGATAAGCATGCTTTCTCAAAGTAATATATACTTATATAATAACTATTTTATATTCTACAACCTTCTCACAATTTACTGAACAAAGTTTGCATCACACTGTAATGAAAGCCTTTTATTTCCTAAAATTGTTTTTTTTTTCCCTAATTTCTTTTTCTTTTCCCCATCATGCCTCTTTTATTTTATATTTATTTTCATCAAATTTTTTTTTTCTTTTGCCTCTGTGGGCCTCCCATTGCAGTGGCCTCTCTCACTGCAGAGCACTGGCTCTGGGCGCATGCGCTCCAGAGCGCTGGCTGGTAATTGGACACACCGGTCCAGCCGCTCCTCGACACGTGGGATCTTCCCTGGCCAGGGATCGAACCGGTGCCCCTTGCACTGCAAGGCGGACTCTTTACCCACTGGACCGACCACCAGGGAAGCCCTCCTAAAATTGTTTTAAGAAGGAAGGTAACTTTTTCTAATCTTCGTATATTGTTTTTGAGATATATTTACTTTGTATGGTGCTCCCTTTATTTTGTTGTTGGTGGTGTTCTGTTGCTCAGTCACATCTGACTCTTTGCAACCCCATGGACTGTACATACAACATGCCAGGCTTTCCAGTCCTTAACTGTCTCCTGGAGTTTATTCAAACTCTTGTCCATGCCATCCAAAATCACTTTACTTCCTTATCTAATATAAATATATGTGTGTATTCCACATACATAAGAATTTAACCTAGAAGAATTTACAAGGGTTTTTCTTTTCTTTGGGCTGCGCTGTCTTTGCTGTGGCTCCTAGGCTCTTTCTTGCTGCACGTGGGCTTCTCTCTTATTGTGGAGCACAGGCTCTAGAGTGCCTGGGCTCAGTAGTTGTGGTGCTCTAGCTGAGTTGCCCCACAGCATGTGGGATTTTAGGTCCCCCACCAAGGATCAAACCTGCATCCCCTGCATTGTAAGGCAGATTCTTAATTGCTAGATCACCATGGAAGTCCCTATCAGATGTTTTTAAAATGTACTCCTTTTGAAGCCCTATGCAAGTCAGTTGCTTAGTGAATACTTACTTTTTATGCATTAGCATTTGTTTGTTTTGATAGGCAAGAAGTGGATTTATTGGGATAGGATTTTGGGGGTAAGGCAGATTTTCTTTTGGACATTGCATGAGCCTATAACATTTAAGAGGAATTTTTAGACTTTTTTCAATTTGGGAATTTGACAAATTAGATAAATTATTCTGTTGAGGTAACAGAAAAGAAAATCTGTGATAAGCATGCTTTCTCAAAGTAATATATACTTATATAATAACTATTTTATATTCTACAACCTTCTCACAATTTACTGAACAAAGTTTGCATCACACTGTAATGAAAGCCTTTTATTTCCTAAAATTGTTTTTTTTTTCCCTAATTTCTTTTTCTTTTCCCCATCATGCCTCTTTTATTTTATATTTATTTTCATCAAATTTTTATTCTTTGGCCTTTGTGGGCCTCCCATTGCAGTGGCCTCTCTCACTGCAGAGCACTGGCTCTGGGCGCATGCGCTCCAGAGCGCTGGCTGGTAATTGGACACACCGGTCCAGCCGCTCCTCGACACGTGGGATCTTCCCTGGCCAGGGATCGAACCGGTGCCCCTTGCACTGCAAGGCGGACTCTTTACCCACTGGACCGACCACCAGGGAAGCCCTCCTAAAATTGTTTTAAGAAGGAAGGTAACTTTTTCTAATCTTCGTATATTGTTTTTGAGATATATTTACTTTGTATGGTGCTCCCTTTATTTTGTTGTTGGTGGTGTTCTGTTGCTCAGTCACATCTGACTCTTTGCAACCCCATGGACTGTACATACAACATGCCAGGCTTTCCAGTCCTTAACTGTCTCCTGGAGTTTATTCAAACTCTTGTCCATGCCATCCAAAATCACTTTACTTCCTTATCTAATATAAATATATGTGTGTATTCCACATACATAAGAATTTAACCTAGAAGAATTTACAAGGGTTTTTCTTTTCTTTGGGCTGCGCTGTCTTTGCTGTGGCTCCTAGGCTCTTTCTTGCTGCACGTGGGCTTCTCTCTTATTGTGGAGCACAGGCTCTAGAGTGCCTGGGCTCAGTAGTTGTGGTGCTCTAGCTGAGTTGCCCCACAGCATGTGGGATTTTAGGTCCCCCACCAAGGATCAAACCTGCATCCCCTGCATTGTAAGGCAGATTCTTAATTGCTAGATCACCATGGAAGTCCCTATCAGATGTTTTTTTAAAATGTACTCCTTTTGAAGCCCTATGCAAGTCAGTTGCTTAGTGAATACTTACTTTTTATGCATTAGCATTTGTTTGTTTTGATAGGCAAGAAGTGGATTTATTGGGATAGGATGCTTGTAAGAGGTGCAAGCGGGCAGGTGGGAAAGCTCTCTGCATTAGCATTTTTATTTTCTTTTTGGACATTGCATGAGCCTATAACATTTAAGAGGAATTTTTAGACTTATGTTTGTGTTTTCAATTATGAGAATCTGTTAGATATTACTTCTAAAGATAGAATTCTTGATACTGTTGTAACAGCAAAAAAAGGGAAGTTGAAAAAAATTTTTAAGGTTCTTTGAGATTTTTACAGTGAACAGAATTAAGGCAATTTCAAGATGAATTTTTAAAAATTCTTTTCTAAAATATAAATGTATATATAATGTAAAATAGCTAAAACACTAAGAAATCTATTAAGTAGATTATAAAAGTTTACATCTACTCATCAGGATTTACATATGCTTCTAGGCTTTACCTTGTAATTATATAAATGCATGTGTATGTTTGAATATACATGACTTTTAAAAAAATGAAATAGGATTATATTATATAAATCATAATTCTTTATCTCAATTTATTTTGGTCATCCTTCTATAACATGGTATGTTGATATTTTTAGGGTACTTCCAGTTTTTTATTTATTAATTTATTTTTGGCTTTTCTGGGTTTTCACTGCTGCCACAGGTTTTTCTCTAGTTGCAGGGACTGGGGATTGCTTTCTAGTTGAGGGGAGCAGTGACTTTTCTTGTTGTGGAACTCAGGCTTTAAGGCTCACATGCTTCAGTAATTGTGGCACATGGGCTCAATAGTTGTGGCTCACGGGCTTAGTTGCTCTGCAGCATGTGGGATCTTATTGCGATGACTTTTCTCGTTGTGGAATTCGGGCGCTAGGGCACATGGGCTTCAGTAGTTGTGGCTCCGAGCCTCTAGAGCACAGGCTCCATAGTTGTGGCTCACGGGCTTAGTTGCTCTGCAGCATGTGGAATCTTCCCAGATCAGGAAGATTCTCCTGCGTTGCCAGGCGAACTCTTTACCACTGAGCTACCAGGGAAATCCTATTTCTAGTTTTTTTTTATCACAAATACTGCTGTAGTTTATATCCATGTATATCTGTAACTTTTCTTGCTTATGCAAATATCTTCATAGGACAGATTATTAGAAAAGGTATATTGTGAGTCAAAAGATATTTTTGCATTCAAAATTTTAATGATTTTTATCAATAGAAATCTCAAGTTTGTGTCAGTATACCTTCCTGTTTGAAAGAGCCTCATACCTTAGTCTGTTCTTTTGATCAATTTCATTGTTTATGTTCATTCAGTATTATCAATAAGTTGTGTGGTAGCTCTTTATAAATGATATAAACTCATTGGGTGTTAATTTTTCCAGCTTTTATATTGCCTAAATTTTATTTATAGTGCATTTAATTACATAGAAATTTTATTGGAATTAAGCATGTTTAATATCAAATTTACTAATTTTTACAGTGAACAGAATAAGATTCAAGATGAATTTTTAAAAATTCTTTTCTAAAATATAAATGTATATATAATGTAAAATAGCTAAAACACTAAGAAATCTATTAAGTAGATTATAAAAGTTTACATCTACTCATCAGGATTTACATATGCTTCTAGGCTTTACCTTGTAATTATATAAATGCATGTGTATGTTTGAATATACATGACTTTTAAAAAAATGAAATAGGATTATATTATATAAATCATAATTCTTTATCTCAATTTATTTTGGTCATCCTTCTATAACATGGTATGTTGATATTTTTAGGGTACTTCCAGTTTTTTATTTATTAATTTATTTTTGGCTTTTCTGGGTTTTCACTGCTGCCACAGGTTTTTCTCTAGTTGCAGGGACTGGGGATTGCTTTCTAGTTGAGGGGAGCAGTGACTTTTCTTGTTGTGGAACTCAGGCTTTAAGGCTCACATGCTTCAGTAATTGTGGCACATGGGCTCAATAGTTGTGGCTCACGGGCTTAGTTGCTCTGCAGCATGTGGGATCTTATTGCGATGACTTTTCTCGTTGTGGAATTCGGGCGCTAGGGCACATGGGCTTCAGTAGTTGTGGCACATGGGCTCAATAGTTGTGGCTCCGAGCCTCTAGAGCACAGGCTCCATAGTTGTGGCTCACGGGCTTAGTTGCTCTGCAGCATGTGGAATCTTCCCAGATCAGGAAGATTCTCCTGCGTTGCCAGGCGAACTCTTTACCACTGAGCTACCAGGGAAATCCTATTTCTAGTTTTTTTTTATCACAAATACTGCTGTAGTTTATATCCATGTATATCTGTAACTTTTCTTGCTTATGCAAATATCTTCATAGGACAGATTATTAGAAAAGGTATATTGTGAGTCAAAAGATATTTTTGCATTCAAAATTTTAATGATTTTTATCAATAGAAATCTCAAGTTTGTGTCAGTATACCTTCCTGTTTGAAAGAGCCTCATACCTTAGTCTGTTCTTTTGATCAATTTCATTGTTTATGTTCATTCAGTATTATCAATAAGTTGTGTGGTAGCTCTTTATAAATGATATAAACTCATTGGGTGTTAATTTTTCCAGCTTTTATATTGCCTAAATTTTATTTATAGTGCATTTAATTACATAGAAATTTTTATTGGAATTAAGCATGTTTAATATCAAATTTACTAATTTTTTACTTTATACCTCTTGTGATTTGGTGTCATGCTTAGAAAATCCTCCTCTACCTCAGCAATAGAAAAATACTACATAGTATGATAGTACTTTTCAGATTTTAAGTCCCCTTGGTATTTATTTTTGTAAATAGTAGGAATTTAAGATCTTATCTAATTTTCAAAAAGCCAACTTCTGAACATTGTTTAGGAAATAAGCCCTTTTATCTCCATTGATTTGAAATGTCACCTTTGTCATATATTGAGTTCACAAGGGTCTTGGGGGCTCTATTATGTGTCCATGATAGAATTACCTTTTTTCTGTGGAGGTGCCATACTACATAATTGTTGTAATTGGATGGCATCAAGTTATATATATGTATATATATATTTTTTTTTTTTTTCCCTCTTACTGTGCAGATTGATTTGGTGACAAGATTTATCAGATTGTGAGCTCTGTAAGGACAGGAACTAGCTCTTATTCCTTTCTGTCTGACACACTAACAGTGCATAATAAATGTAAAATATGATGATTTATTTTAATTTACAATGTTTCCTAAGAAAATGATTCTAGGTAGCTGTTCAAAGGAAGGAACTGTTGTAACACAGAATATCTCCTTAATTACTACTAAAAATATCAATAAATATATAGGATCTTTTTTAAAAAAATATTTATTAATTTTTGGCTGTGCTAGGTTTTCATTGCTGCACGGCACCCATTGGGGATGCTCGGGCTTTTCATTGTGGCAGCTTCTCTTGTTGCAAATCAGGAGCTCTAGGCGCCTGGGCTTTAGTAGTTGTGGCATATGGGCTCAATAGTTGGAATTTGGGGACTCAGTTGCCCCTAAACATGTGGGATCATCCCAGATCAGGGATTGAACCTCTGTGCCTTGCATTGCAAGGCAGATTCTTTACCACAGGACCACATGGGAAGCCCAACAGATAGGATCTTATGCTCTGTATCTTATGCTATGATTATACTTTGATAGAAATCGCATTTGTTACAGTAAGCATTAAGTTACATTTGGAGTTAGGTAACAGGACAAGTTAGTATTGTGTGACTTGTAAAGATGGAAAGACTAAAACATAGGTAGTTATGCAGTGGCCTTTGACATAGTAGCAAAATTGAAATTATCAGCCTTATGTATGTACTTTGCCCTAGATAATAGTGTTTAGAAATGTAATTTCAATTTACACATTTATGCTTTTTCTTTCCCTGCACTGTCTGATTGATACACACTGAAGGAATTGGCAAATTGTCAACTGCTGATGGTAAAGCTTTTGCAGATCCTGAGGTACTCCGAAGACTGACATCCTCAGTAAGTTGTGCGCTGGATGAAGCTGCCGCTGCATTGACACGGATGAGGGCAGAAAACAGTCACAGTGCAGGACAAGTAGACACGTATGTGTTTAATGACTTCTGTTGAGTATTCAATTCAGTATCTGGTTTTAATTTTTAAGGAAGTTACTTATTCTAATGGTTAGAGTTGAAACTCAACTGACCACCGGAGTAATAATAAATGAAATGGGTTGCTAATGCAGTAATTACGTCCTTGCTTCTCAAATATGTCCTTGGAACTAGCAGCGTCAGTATCACTTGAAAGCATATTAGATATATAGAATTTCAGACCCTATTTTGGATCTACTGAATCAAAATCTACATTTTAACAACAAGCATGGGCTGTTTGTATGCACCTTAAAGTTAGAGATTCACCGATTTTGTAAGTCATTTAAAAAAATATTTATTAATTTTTGGCTGTGCTAGGTTTTCATTGCTGCACGGCACCCATTGGGGATGCTCGGGCTTTTCATTGTGGCAGCTTCTCTTGTTGCAAATCAGGAGCTCTAGGCGCCTGGGCTTTAGTAGTTGTGGCATATGGGCTCAATAGTTGGAATTTGGGGACTCAGTTGCCCCTAAACATGTGGGATCATCCCAGATCAGGGATTGAACCTCTGTGCCTTGCATTGCAAGGCAGATTCTTTACCACAGGACCACATGGGAAGCCCAACAGATAGGATCTTATGCTCTGTATCTTATGCTATGATTATACTTTGATAGAAATCGCATTTGTTACAGTAAGCATTAAGTTACATTTGGAGTTAGGTAACAGGACAAGTTAGTATTGTGTGACTTGTAAAGATGGAAAGACTAAAACATAGGTAGTTATGCAGTGGCCTTTGACATAGTAGCAAAATTGAAATTATCAGCCTTATGTATGTACTTTGCCCTAGATAATAGTGTTTAGAAATGTAATTTCAATTTACACATTTATGCTTTTTCTTTCCCTGCACTGTCTGATTGATACACACTGAAGGAATTGGCAAATTGTCAACTGCTGATGGTAAAGCTTTTGCAGATCCTGAGGTACTCCGAAGACTGACATCCTCAGTAAGTTGTGCGCTGGATGAAGCTGCCGCTGCATTGACACGGATGAGGGCAGAAAACAGTCACAGTGCAGGACAAGTAGACACGTATGTGTTTAATGACTTCTGTTGAGTATTCAATTCAGTATCTGGTTTTAATTTTTAAGGAAGTTACTTATTCTAATGGTTAGAGTTGAAACTCAACTGACCACCGGAGTAATAATAAATGAAATGGGTTGCTAATGCAGTAATTACGTCCTTGCTTCTCAAATATGTCCTTGGAACTAGCAGCGTCAGTATCACTTGAAAGCATATTAGATATATAGAATTTCAGACCCTATTTTGGATCTACTGAATCAAAATCTACATTTTAACAACAAGCATGGGCTGTTTGTATGCACCTTAAAGTTAGAGATTCACCGATTTTGTAAGTCATTTTGCAGTAAAAAATTTTACGTAGATTTTCATATTCTGTTACTTCTGCTCACCTCACTATTACCAAGTAAGATTGTAAGACATAGGATATTATATCCCAAATGTCTTTGGGAATCATTACATTAGTTTAAAAACATGTACATCTAATGCTTTATAAAGTTTATTTAAAATTTAATATGCCATGACAGTATGTTAAGACATTTTGAAAGGTAAAAATGACAACTGTTTCCTGTCTGGCTTGGTTTATTTCTTGTTTATTTCTTTCTGGCTTGTTCCACACAGATGAAAATGAGTATTGCAAACAAATGTTCAAATAATTTTTTACTTACTGTATCAGCATTTTTATATGTATGACTAACTATATATTTAATATAATTCATTATCATAGTACCTTGATTTTCTCTGTGTTGGTTTTGTTTTCAGTCGCAGTCTGGCAGAAGCTTGTTCTGATGGGGATGTGAATGCTGTTCGTAAACTACTAGATGAAGGCAGAAGTGTAAATGAACATACAGAAGAAGGAGAAAGCCTGCTGTGTTTGGCTTGTTCAGCTGGGTATTATGAATTAGCTCAAGTAAGCAGAAATAATCTTTGGTGATCAGAATTGTGAAAGATTTTGATGTTTTATTTTTTTTATCATTAATAAATTATCATTAGAGACCAGAGTCTTCCATTTTTAACAGTAGGTAAAATAGAAACTGATGCATAATTAATTTTTATTGTCTGTGCATGCAACTTGGCATAGTCCTTTTTTTCCTGCCACTTACCTCAAAATAGTCCTAATGAATAATAAACACATAGAGACAATATTAATAATGATAATATTTTAAACTTGCCCTTAGAAATAATATGCAACTATAATGAAAGATGTTGATTAATTTCATCTGGATTATCCCAATTCTCTTTTGTTTTGGTTTGGTTTTGTTTTTTCCTGTTAGGGCAGTACTGGGAAATAGCCCCGTGTTTACCAGTTAGTTTCTGTCTTATGAATAAATCTACTGTTCTTTTACTACCTAATCCTAAACATAACACAAATGCTTTGAGAGGAGCTGTTAAATTTTATAAATGGATGGTTATGTGATTACTTACTTCACTTAAAGATTAATATGTGGGCTTCCCTGGTGGTCCAGTGGGTAAGGACACCGCCTTGCAGTGCAAGGGGCGCAGGTTCGATCCCTGGCCTGGAAAGATCCCATGTGCCGCGGAGTGGCTAGACCAATGTGTCCAATTACTGAGCCGGAGCTCTGGAGCGCATGCACCCAGAGCCAGTGCTCTGCAGTGACAGAGGCCACCGCGACGGGAGGCCCACACGGGCCAAAGAACAAAGATGGATGAAAATAGATAAATCAAAGACCAGTAGAAGTGGCCCGCCCACCCCTCCCTCCCCACACCTCCCCCCCCACCAAAATAAATAAATAAATAAATCTTTTAAAAAAAAGATTAATTTGTATTGTAAAATATAACACCTAACCAAGTTGTTCTGAGCAGTGAACACTAGCATGTTTTCCCAAAAAGTGATCATTTGTATTTTTACTTGCCTCTATTCTAAGAGAATATCTTCCCAGATTCAGTGACAAAGGTTTTAAAAGCAGAGTGTAAATGAACATACAGAAGAAGGAGAAAGCCTGCTGTGTTTGGCTTGTTCAGCTGGGTATTATGAATTAGCTCAAGTAAGCAGAAATAATCTTTGGTGATCAGAATTGTGAAAGATTTTGATGTTTTATTTTTTTTATCATTAATAAATTATCATTAGAGACCAGAGTCTTCCATTTTTAACAGTAGGTAAAATAGAAACTGATGCATAATTAATTTTTATTGTCTGTGCATGCAACTTGGCATAGTCCTTTTTTTCCTGCCACTTACCTCAAAATAGTCCTAATGAATAATAAACACATAGAGACAATATTAATAATGATAATATTTTAAACTTGCCCTTAGAAATAATATGCAACTATAATGAAAGATGTTGATTAATTTCATCTGGATTATCCCAATTCTCTTTTGTTTTGGTTTGGTTTTGTTTTTTCCTGTTAGGGCAGTACTGGGAAATAGCCCCGTGTTTACCAGTTAGTTTCTGTCTTATGAATAAATCTACTGTTCTTTTACTACCTAATCCTAAACATAACACAAATGCTTTGAGAGGAGCTGTTAAATTTTATAAATGGATGGTTATGTGATTACTTACTTCACTTAAAGATTAATATGTGGGCTTCCCTGGTGGTCCAGTGGGTAAGGACACCGCCTTGCAGTGCAAGGGGCGCAGGTTCGATCCCTGGCCTGGAAAGATCCCATGTGCCGCGGAGTGGCTAGACCAATGTGTCCAATTACTGAGCCGGAGCTCTGGAGCGCATGCACCCAGAGCCAGTGCTCTGCAGTGACAGAGGCCACCGCGACGGGAGGCCCACACGGGCCAAAGAACAAAGATGGATGAAAATAGATAAATCAAAGACCAGTAGAAGTGGCCCGCCCACCCCCTCCCTCCCACACCCCCCCCACCAAAATAAATAAATAAATAAATCTTTTAAAAAAAAGATTAATTTGTATTGTAAAATATAACACCTAACCAAGTTGTTCTGAGCAGTGAACACTAGCATGTTTTCCCAAAAAGTGATCATTTGTATTTTTACTTGCCTCTATTCTAAGAGAATATCTTCCCAGATTCAGTGACAGTTTTTCTCTATGTGCATGTGTTTTAAAGGTATTGCTTGCTATGCATGCTAATGTTGAAGACAGAGGGAATAAAGGAGACATAACCCCCCTAATGGCGGCATCCAGTGGAGGTTATTTAGATATTGTGAAATTACTACTTCTTCATGATGCAGATGTCAACTCCCAGTCTACAACAGGTATGTAGAAAATGATGTGTTAATTTGAGGAAAATAAATTGATGTGAATAACTATAACCTGCGAGATAAAATTTTGATTCTTAGGGAAAATTGGTTGTAAATAAATATACAGAAAAATCATAGCCCTTGTTTAGAATCTCTGAGTAAAACATAGATTAATTTGATATCTTCAGAAATCTTTGAAATGCTCTTACATTCTGTTTGATCAAGATTGATATTTTTTCTGTTGGGGACAGTTTCTTATTTGTCACAATGATACATAATGTATAAAGAGGCAAATTTATGAGTTGTATCTTTCATAATTCTTTATCTCATTTAAATACCAACTCCCCTATATATATATTAACCTGAGAGTCAAAACTTTATATAGAGTTTTTGATGTCAGGTGTACAGAATGCACTTACTAATAAGGTGTTTTCTGGCAGCATGAAAGCCGTTCTTATAAGGTTTTTTATAAACCCTTGGTCCTATGTCTTCAGTTGTAGTAAATATATATTAGTAATGAGATTCCTAAATCTCAAGCAAGCACATGGTTTAAAAAACAATTTCAGTAGTGCAAATAGTATTCCATACCATTAAGTGATATTTAAGTGTATGTTAACATACTTAAATAAATGTTAAATGTGACCTAATTTATTTTTTAAATGACTATGACTTCTTAGAAGAGATTGCGGGTCACTTTGCTGACCACTTTGCCATAGTTGTAGTAAAATTAGCATCCTTAATGTCTGAGACTGTTTTTTTTTTTTTTAAGAAGTTGAATATTTTATTATTAAACTGTTTCTTATTTTCTTGCAACGCTATTGCTTCAGCATATAAAAATAGCACCAGCAAACACAGTATATTGCAAAATTAAGATAGTAATATTCTTCACTGGACACTATACAACTAACAAACTTTTCTCCATGCCAGTTATTTCTAGTGGGAAGATCATTTTGACCCAAACCCAGGTATGGCTGTAAGCAAGTTACAATATTATATAAGGCTTAAGATAACCATGTTACCCTTGAATTACATAATTTTTATAACTAGTTTCACCAAAGATAATTTTACGAATTCTGAGTATTATAACTGGACCCTAGCCTAAAAATCATAGGGTGCTTTGAAAAAGATGCACAGTTTTTACCTGAAGTTATTAGGAAGTTAGGGGTTTCTTCAGGAAACATTGCTACAAGTAGTTTCTTTTGCTTAAAGTTGGTTTTAAATATCTATCCATCACTAATTTAAGACAACTATGCTAGATTTATTTAGGAGTTCCATTTTCATTCCTCGATAGACTTTATGTATTTCTCATATGCTTCTTCACTCATTAGTTCATCTAGTTCTGAAGGGTTACTTAATGTCATCTTGATCAGCCAACCATCTTCATAACAAGATTTGTTGACAAGTCCTGGATTTTCTTCTAGAGCTTTATTAATTTCAGTTACTTCTCCTGATAAAGGGGAATAGAGTTCACTAGCAGCTTTCACACTTTCCAAAGCACCAAACTCCTCTTGTTTGTTCAATTTTGTCCCAACTTCAGGCAGACTACAGTAAACAACATCTCCCAAAGCTTCCTGTGCAAAATTGCTGATTCCCACTGTTCCAATACCATTTTCTGTTGTTACCCATTCGTGTTTTTCTGTGAATTTCCGCACTGACAGCAGAGCGGGGCCTGTGCTCAGCTCCTGGGCGGCAGCCGCCGGCAGCCCCCAGGGCCGCGGCGGGCAGGGCGCGTTGGGTGCTGAGATGGCGCGCAGGCTGCAGACGGCAACCTGCACGCTCCGCGCCGCTCGCAGCGCCATGTTCGCAAGGGTCTGAGACTGTTAAACAGTTGGATTCTGAACAAATTTAGTTTTGAAATGACAGTTTTCTTGCTAAACCATTAAAACAGTCTTCAGTCTCATACTATTGGATAGTTAAGCCATTTCCCTACACCCTTTAATAAAAGTCCTCAAAATAAAATCAAGAAATAAATAAGTGGCAGATCAAGGAATAATGACCTTTTAAATAAATTTTTCTTTTGAAGGAGTTAAGCTGAGGGGGATTTATATCTGTCTCCTTGGATCTTATAAATATAGGCTAAACATATATTTCAGGAAAAAATTGTATCAGAAACAATGAATTGTCTTATGAATATATATGTATAAAGAATACGGAAGGAAATGGCAACCCATTCCAGTATTCTTGCCTGGGAAATCCCTTGGACAGAAGAGCCTGGCAGGCTACAGTGTAATTTACAGTTACATGACTGAGCATGCCCGGATGAAGGGGTGGAGGGAGACATTCTTGATAGACTTTATGTATTTCTCAAATATGCTTTTTTTTCACTCACTAATTTAAGACAACTATGCTAGATTTATTTAGAGTTCCATTTCATTCCTCGATAGACTTTATGTATTTCTCATATGCTTCTTCACTCATTAGTTCATCTAGTTCTGAAGGGTTACTTAATGTCATCTTGATCAGCCAACCATCTTCATAACAAGATTTGTTGACAAGTCCTGGATTTTCTTCTAGAGCTTTATTAATTTCAGTTACTTCTCCTGATAAAGGGGAATAGAGTTCACTAGCAGCTTTCACACTTTCCAAAGCACCAAACTCCTCTTGTTTGTTCAATTTTGTCCCAACTTCAGGCAGACTACAGTAAACAACATCTCCCAAAGCTTCCTGTGCAAAATTGCTGATTCCCACTGTTCCAATACCATTTTCTGTTGTTACCCATTCGTGTTTTTCTGTGAATTTCGCACTGACAGCAGAGCGGGCCTGTGCGCAGCTCCCGGACGGCACCGCCCGCAGCCCCAAGGCCGCGGCCGGCAGGCGCGTTGGGTGCCGAGATGGCGCGCAGGCTGCAGACCGCCCGCGCGCGCCCTGCAGCGCCATGTTCGCAAGGGTCTGAGACTGTTAAACAGTTGGATTCTGAACAAATTTAGTTTTGAAATGACAGTTTTCTTGCTAAACCATTAAAACAGTCTTCAGTCTCATACTATTGGATAGTTAAGCCATTTCCCTACACCCTTTAATAAAAGTCCTCAAAATAAAATCAAGAAATAAATAAGTGGCAGATCAAGGAATAATGACCTTTTAAATAAATTTTTCTTTTGAAGGAGTTAAGCTGAGGGGGATTTATATCTGTCTCCTTGGATCTTATAAATATAGGCTAAACATATATTTCAGGAAAAAATTGTATCAGAAACAATGAATTGTCTTATGAATATATATGTATAAAGAATACGGAAGGAAATGGCAACCCATTCCAGTATTCTTGCCTGGGAAATCCCTTGGACAGAAGAGCCTGGCAGGCTACAGTGTAATTTACAGTTACATGACTGAGCATGCCCGGATGAAGGGGTGGAGGGAGATGGGTTGGTAGTGATAAAGAGGTAGAACCAAGGGTTTCCCTGGTGGTCCAATGGGTAGAGTCCGCCTTACAGTGCAAGAGCCGCCGGTTTGATCCCTGGCACAGGAAGATCCCACATATTGTGGAGCGACTGGACCAGTGTGTCCAATTACGAGCCAGTGCTCAGGAGTGCATGGGCCCAGAGCCAGTGCTCTGCAATGAGAGAAGCCACTGCAATGGGAGACCCACACAGGCCAGAGAACAAAGATGGACGAAAATATAAATGAAAGGCCAATAAAAGTGGCCAAAAAAAAAAACAATGTGATAGGGCTTCCCTGGTGGTCCAGTGGGTAAGGACACCACCTTGCAGTGCAAGGGGCGCCAGTTCAATCTCTGGCCTGGGAAGATCCCATGTGCCACAGAGCGGCTGGACCGATGTGTCCAATTACTGAGCCGGAGCTCTGGAGCACACGTGCCCAGAGCTGGTACTCTGCGACGAGAGAGGCCACTGCGATGGGAGGCCCACACGGGCCAAAGAACAAAGATGTATGAAAATAGATAAATGAAAGACCAATAGAAGTGACCCAACTGCCCACTTCCCTCCGCAACACCCTCCCCCAAAAAAAACACCAAAAAACAAAAAAAAATAAAACGAGATAGAACCAAAAAAAAGAGAAGGGATAAAGGAGAGATGAAAGAAAATTAAGGAATGAATACATATTAAAAATGTTAAGTGTTTCTAAGTTGTATAGTGTTGAAAGAAAAGCAATAGCTTTGAGT
This sequence comes from Tragulus kanchil, assembly GCA_022376925.1. Lineage (NCBI taxonomy): Eukaryota > Metazoa > Chordata > Mammalia > Artiodactyla > Tragulidae > Tragulus > Tragulus kanchil. The sequence continues at coordinate 36,657,085 of JAIOJX010000029.1, read as the reverse complement.
GGCACATTAGAATGTTTTATATGAAAATATGTTGAAAGTGATTTTCAAGATGGCAATTTTACAAAAAAAAGGTTTTTAATAAGTGGCAGATCAAGGAATAATGACCTTTTAAATAAATTTTTCTTTTGAAGGAGTTAAGCTGAGGGGGATTTATATCTGTCTCCTTGGATCTTATAAATATAGGCTAAACATATATTTCAGGAAAAAATTGTATCAGAAACAATGAATTGTCTTATGAATATATATGTATAAAGAATACGGAAGGAAATGGCAACCCATTCCAGTATTCTTGCCTGGGAAATCCCTTGGACAGAAGAGCCTGGCAGGCTACAGTGTAATTTACAGTTACATGACTGAGCATGCCCGGATGAAGGGGTGGAGGGAGATGGGTTGGTAGTGATAAAGAGGTAGAACCAAGGGTTTCCCTGGTGGTCCAATGGGTAGAGTCCGCCTTACAGTGCAAGAGCCGCCGGTTTGATCCCTGGCACAGGAAGATCCCACATATTGTGGAGCGACTGGACCAGTGTGTCCAATTACGAGCCAGTGCTCAGGAGTGCATGGGCCCAGAGCCAGTGCTCTGCAATGAGAGAAGCCACTGCAATGGGAGACCCACACAGGCCAGAGAACAAAGATGGACGAAAATATAAATGAAAGGCCAATAAAAGTGGCCAAAAAAAAAAACAATGTGATAGGGCTTCCCTGGTGGTCCAGTGGGTAAGGACACCACCTTGCAGTGCAAGGGGCGCCAGTTCAATCTCTGGCCTGGGAAGATCCCATGTGCCACAGAGCGGCTGGACCGATGTGTCCAATTACTGAGCCGGAGCTCTGGAGCACACGTGCCCAGAGCTGGTACTCTGCGACGAGAGAGGCCACTGCGATGGGAGGCCCACACGGGCCAAAGAACAAAGATGTATGAAAATAGATAAATGAAAGACCAATAGAAGTGACCCAACTGCCCACTTCCCTCCGCAACACCCTCCCCCAAAAAAAACACCAAAAAACAAAAAAAAATAAAACGAGATAGAACCAAAAAAAAGAGAAGGGATAAAGGAGAGATGAAAGAAAATTAAGGAATGAATACATATTAAAAATGTTAAGTGTTTCTAAGTTGTATAGTGTTGAAAGAAAAAGCAATAGCTTTGAGTGGCACATTAGAATGTTTTATATGAAAATATGTTGAAAGTGATTTTTCAAGATGGCAATTTTACAAGGTAAGGAAATATGAAGAGAGGTGAATTGGTCTGTTTATAATAAACCTTTTAATCAGTGAAAAAATTCAGATGTGCTTCTAATCAATGCAATGAAAAATTTTAGATAATAATTCTTGTGGTTTACATAAGATAATTGAAGAGGGAACTGGATGGAGCATTAGTATAATAGTAATTGTTATCAGTTTTACCATAATTTAAATTTCTTTTTGTTAGGAAATACTGCACTAACTTATGCCTGTGCTGGAGGATTTGTTGATATTGTGAAAGTGCTTCTTAATGAAGGTGCAAATATAGAAGATCATAATGAAAATGGACATACCCCCTTAATGGAAGCAGCCAGTGCAGGTCATGTGGAAGTTGCAAGAGTTCTTCTAGATCATGGAGCAGGCATCAACACTCATTCTAATGAATTCAAAGAAAGTGCTCTTACACTTGCATGCTACAAAGGTACTCTATAAAATGTGTATATGTTTATAGAGTTTTTTTCATAGCAACTTTTGAGTATTTAAATATTTGAATACTGAGTATGAGTTAATTTTTTATTGCTTATACTTTCCCTGTGCTATATTATCTAACTTCTAGGAGATTATACAGAAAGTCCATTTTAACCTGTATTTCCTATAGTATAGCTTCATAGTATATGTTTTCTTATTATTTTAATTCAATTTTATTCAAGTAGCTATAAAGTCAACCAGAACTCTTAGCACAGGCATAGAGGGTTTCCATTCTTTAATAACTTTTGTTTTATATGATTTTTCAAATCTTTATTTCAAAAATAATACACACTCAAATATTAATAATCACATGATACATGCAACCTGAAAAACAGAATAGTGTAGATAAATTTTGCAGTGACATATAATGTTACCATCTAAATATTTCAAAAGCATATAAACAAAATTATATGTACATTTACTCTCAGTGCGTTTTTAAAGTATATTTATAAACAAATAAATATACACTTGACTCTTAAAACATAGGTTTGAACTGCACAGGTTCACTTACACATGGATTTTTTTTCAATAAATATGCACTGTAGTACTAAACAGTCCAAAGTTGGCTGAATCCTTGGATGTGGAACCATGGATACAGAGGACCAACTGTGATGTGGATTTTTGACTGTACCCTATTCCTCCACATTGTTCAAGAGTCAAAATGTATATATACATTTTAAAAACTAAATGATCATACTCTCACACTTGTTTATAGTCTGCTTATTTTATTTAGCAATACAGCATGAACACTTCCATCTCACAAAGTATTTTTGTAATACAACTTTTAATAGTCACATGGTATTTCACTATTTCAATTAGTAGATTTGGCTTTTTTTGTCACAAAATCTAAATTAATAATGATTTGAACAACAGAAAAGCTTGTTCTCATTTATATTAAACAATTCTGAGAATTCTCTGGCAGTCCAGTGATTAGAACTCCGTGCTTTCACTGCTGAGAGCCAAGTTTGATCCCTGGTGGGGAAAACTAGGATCCTCCAAGAGGCATGAATTAAATAAATAAAAAATTTTTTGGCCTCAAAATGGACTATCTAGCACTAATAAGGCAGTTCCTTTGTTATTAAGATCTCAGCATTCTGGCTTTCTGATCTACCATCCTAGTATGTGGTTTTTATTAAGGTTACCTATTACCTATACTCAAAGATGGTAGCTACAGCTCCATCAGTCCGTATTCTAGGAAGGATGAAAAGGGTAAGGGCAAAATGAGGAATACCATCCAGCGTAGCTACCTATAAGGAGTCTTCCTAGAAGTTCTGCCTTTTAAGTCCCTGCTTCATTTCATTGGCTCCACACAGAAGCAAGGGAGGCTGGAAAATGTAGTCTTTTAGTCAGGCATGTTGCCACTGAGATGATATCAGGAGTTCTACTGTTACGGAAAAATGAAAGAATGCATATTGGATAGGGAGCTAGCAGTCTCTGCCAAATACATCAAATGGATGCACCATAATTGCCTATTGTTGGACACTTTTGAAAAAAATTTTTCCCAGATTTTCACTATTATTAAAAACCAAATATAAACAAAATTATATGTACACTTGACTCTTAAAACATAGGTTTGAACTGCACAGGTTCACTTACACATGGATTTTTTTTCAATAAATATGCACTGTAGTACTAAACAGTCCAAAGTTGGCTGAATCCTTGGATGTGGAACCATGGATACAGAGGACCAACTGTGATGTGGATTTTTGACTGTACCCTATTCCTCCACATTGTTCAAGAGTCAAAATGTATATATACATTTTAAAAACTAAATGATCATACTCTCACACTTGTTTATAGTCTGCTTATTTTATTTAGCAATACAGCATGAACACTTCCATCTCACAAAGTATTTTTGTAATACAACTTTTAATAGTCACATGGTATTTCACTATTTCAATTAGTAGATTTGGCTTTTTTTGTCACAAAATCTAAATTAATAATGATTTGAACAACAGAAAAGCTTGTTCTCATTTATATTAAACAATTCTGAGAATTCTCTGGCAGTCCAGTGATTAGAACTCCGTGCTTTCACTGCTGAGAGCCAAGTTTGATCCCTGGTGGGAAAGCTAGGATCCTCCAAGAGGCATGAATTAAATAAATAAAAAATTTTTTGGCCTCAAAATGGACTATCTAGCACTAATAAGGCAGTTCCTTTGTTATTAAGATCTCAGCATTCTGGCTTTCTGATCTACCATCCTAGTATGTGGTTTTTATTAAGGTTACCTATTACCTATACTCAAAGATGGTAGCTACAGCTCCATCAGTCCGTATTCTAGGAAGGATGAAAAGGGTAAGGGCAAAATGAGGAATACCATCCAGCGTAGCTACCTATAAGGAGTCTTCCTAGAAGTTCTGCCTTTTAAGTCCCTGCTTCATTTCATTGGCTCCACACAGAAGCAAGGGAGGCTGGAAAATGTAGTCTTTTAGTCAGGCATGTTGCCACTGAGATGATATCAGGAGTTCTACTGTTACGGAAAAATGAAAGAATGCATATTGGATAGGGAGCTAGCAGTCTCTGCCAAATACATCAAATGGATGCACCATAATTGCCTATTGTTGGACACTTGAATTGTTCCCAGTTTTTCACTATTATTAAAAACACTGTGATGACATCCTTGTGCAGACATCTTTGCCTAATCTCTGATTATTTCCTTAGGATAAATTCCTGGAAGTGGAATTGCTGGGTCAAAGGGTATGGACATTTTTAAGGCTTTTGATACATATTGCCAAATTGCCTTCTAGAAAGGTTGAACCAATTTACACTCCCACCAGCAGTGTTTGAGAGTGCCCTTTACCCCACCCTACACCCTCACCAACACTGGGTATTATCATTCTTTTTAATATTTGCCATTTTGATAGTAAAAAAATGGTGTCTCATTTTAATTTGCATTTGTTTAGTAGGAAGGTTTAATATATTTTTCATCAGTTTAATATTCATTTTCATTTCTTGTTTTGAATTGCCATTTCATGTCCTTCATCCATTTTTCTACTGGAGTGTTTGTCTTTTTTTCTTATTGACTATTAAGGTTTTTTATATACTAAATATATCAAGAGGGTTGAAATTATTTTAAATGGAGTTTTCTGTGCCTGCTCATTGCCACAGTGAGTTTATGGTTATTATTTTAAAGCTTTTTTTCTGAAAAATGATCCAGACATACTTTACCTGGCATTCTGTTTTACTTCAGTGTTTTGATTTATAGTTTATATAAATTAAATCAAAGTATAAGTATTACCATTTTAATTGCTTTACTTAGCTTGAATTAATGTGCTTTGGACTAATTTGATCTTTAAAACCTAGATAAGACCTTGACGAGAGTCTGCTTATTATTTTGGATTGACTTTGTAAAATTGTTGTTGATTTATTGAATGCAAAATAAGTTCTCTTATAAATGTTTGACATCTGAAAGAAAAGGATTCCCCCCCTTTAATACTTATATATTAAATTGATAATCAGTTCTTGAGAAATATAGTTTTATTTAAAATTTGTGTTCTTTTTTTAAGGCCATTTGGATATGGTTCGCTTTCTGCTTGATGCTGGTGCAGATCAAGAGCACAAAACAGATGAGATGCACACTGCCTTAATGGAGGCCTGCATGGTAATTTTAAATTTCACTCATTTGAGATTATATGGAAGAAACAGTTGAATGTGTTTAAGCCTCTGTGAATTATTACTATTATTATTTTAAATTTTGGCCTTTTTTATTGATTTTTTATCCATTTATTTTCATCCATCTTTATTCTTTGGCCTGTGCGGGCCTCCCATGGCAGTAGCCTCTCTTGTTGCAGAGCTCCAGCTCTGGGTGCATGCACTCCAGAGTGCTGGCTTGTAATTGGACACACTGGTCCAGCCGCTCTGCGGCACATGAAATCTTGCCGGGCCAGGGATCGAACCGGTGCCTCTTGCACTGCAAGGTGGGCCCTTTACCCACTGGACCTTCAGGGAAGCCCGAATTATCATTTTTGAAAAAATAATTATTTTGAGATAGTGAAGAGTCTGAAAATTTTGTACATTATTAGAGACTGAAGGGGAACTGTACAATGTTTTGTTTATCTGTTGATAGTAAATCTAAACAACAAAACTCTGTAAAAGTAAAATAAAAATAATTATTAAAAAAAAACTAGGGGCTTCTCTGGTGGTCCAGTGGGTAAAGAGTCCGCCTTGCAATGCAGGGGGCACCGGTTTGATACCTGGCCCAGGAAGATCCCACGTGCCATGGAGTGGCTGGACCGGTGTGTCCAATTGTGAGCCAGTGCTCTGGAGCGCATGTGCCCAGATCCGGTCCTCTGCAATGAGAGAGACCACTGCAATGGGAGCCCCACACAGGCTGAAGAATAAAGATGGATGAAAATAAATAAAATAAAAAACTAATAAAAGAGGTCAAAGAGAAAAAAAACTACAGTTAAAAAAAAATTATACAAAAGGTGGGCTTGACTATGTTATTTCCAACATACTCTATGTTATTTTTCAAGTTCTCTTATAAATGTTTGACATCTGAAAGAAAAGGATTCCCCCCCTTTAATACTTATATATTAAATTGATAATCAGTTCTTGAGAAATATAGTTTTATTTAAAATTTGTGTTCTTTTTTTAAGGCCATTTGGATATGGTTCGCTTTCTGCTTGATGCTGGTGCAGATCAAGAGCACAAAACAGATGAGATGCACACTGCCTTAATGGAGGCCTGCATGGTAATTTTAAATTTCACTCATTTGAGATTATATGGAAGAAACAGTTGAATGTGTTTAAGCCTCTGTGAATTATTACTATTATTATTTTAAATTTTGGCCTTTTTTATTGATTTTTTATCCATTTATTTTCATCCATCTTTATTCTTTGGCCTGTGCGGGCCTCCCATGGCAGTAGCCTCTCTTGTTGCAGAGCTCCAGCTCTGGGTGCATGCACTCCAGAGTGCTGGCTTGTAATTGGACACACTGGTCCAGCCGCTCTGCGGCACATGAAATCTTGCCGGGCCAGGGATCGAACCGGTGCCTCTTGCACTGCAAGGGGGGCCCTGTACCCACTGGACCTTCAGGGAAGCCCGAATTATCATTTTTGAAAAAATAATTATTTTGAGATAGTGAAGAGTCTGAAAATTTTGTACATTATTAGAGACTGAAGGGGAACTGTACAATGTTTTGTTTATCTGTTGATAGTAAATCTAAACAACAAAACTCTGTAAAAGTAAAATAAAAATAATTATTAAAAAAAAACTAGGGGCTTCTCTGGTGGTCCAGTGGGTAAAGAGTCCGCCTTGCAATGCAGGGGGCACCGGTTTGATACCTGGCCCAGGAAGATCCCACGTGCCATGGAGTGGCTGGACCGGTGTGTCCAATTGTGAGCCAGTGCTCTGGAGCGCATGTGCCCAGATCCGGTCCTCTGCAATGAGAGAGACCACTGCAATGGGAGCCCCACACAGGCTGAAGAATAAAGATGGATGAAAATAAATAAAATAAAAAACTAATAAAAGAGGTCAAAGAGAAAAAAAACTACAGTTAAAAAAAAATTATACAAAAGGTGGGCTTGACTATGTTATTTCCAACATACTCATGTACTGTTATTTTTCTTCCCAGTTTTTTCATTATGGTAAAATTCACATATCATGAAATTTACCATCTTAACTATTTTTAAGATATATTAATGGATGGATCACTGCCATCCATTTTTGGAACTCTTCATCTCATGAAACTGAAAGTATATCTATTAAACAGCAACTTTCCATTCCCCACTTCTTCCTATTCCTGACGATCACCATTCCACTTCTTGTCTCTATCATGTGACTCTTATTAAGTACCTCATATAAGTGGAAGCATACAGTATTTGTCTTTTTGGTGGGCGCGGGGCGGGGGCGGTTTGAGGAGGGAGTGGGGCGGGTGGGCCACTTCTATTGGTCTTTCATTTATCTATTTTCATCCATCTTTGTTCTGTGGCCTGTGTGGGCCTCCCATCGCGGTGGCCTCTGTTGTCGCAGAGCACCGGTTCTGGGCGCACGCGCTCCAGAGCTCCGGCTTGGTAATTGGACACATCAGTCCAGCTACTCCGCAGCACGTGGGATCTTCCCAGGCCAGGGATGGAACCGGCGCCCTTTGCACTGCAAGGCAGTGTCCTTACTCACTGGACCACCAGGGAAGCCCCAGTATTTGTCTTTTTTTTTTTTTGATTGGCTTATTTCAGTTATCATGGTGTCCTTAGGTTCATCTGTGTTGTAATGTATGTCAAAATTTCCTTTGTTCTTTAAGGCTACATAATATTGTATGTACCACATTTTGCTTATCTGTTTATCCATTGATGGCCACTTGGGTTGCCTCCATGCTTTATTAACTGTGAATAATGCTCCTGTGAACATGGATGTACAAATATCAGTTTGAATCAGTGTTTCCAGTTCTTTTGGGTGTATACCCAGAAGCAATACTGCTTGATCATATGGTAATTCTCTTATATGTAAATTCTTATATATTTTGGGGGTGAAGTAGTAAACAATAGCCTTATTGTTTTGCCAGACTAAGGGGCTTATGCCCTCAAAAACTGTGTCTCCTCTCTTTTTAATGTTTTGAGGCGCCACCACCATGCTGTTTTCCACAGCAGTTGTACCATTTTCCCACCAGTAGTGTATAAGGATTCATTTCCTCCACATCCTCACCAACCCTTGTTATTTTCTGGGTGTTTTTTGTTCTTTTATTTTTTGAATAGTCATCCTAATGTTTGTAGTTTTGATTTGCCATTTCCCTAATGATTAGTGATACTGAGAATCTTTTCATGGGCTTATTGACCATTTGTATATCTTCTGGAGAAATGTTGATTCAAATCCTTTGCCCATTTTTGAATTAGCTTGTTTTTGTTCAATAGAGTTCCATGTCTGGCTTTTCTTGTGGCCTGTGGAACTCTTCATCTCATGAAACTGAAAGTATATCCCTTCCCATCGGATCATGTGACTCTTATTAAGTACCTCATATAAGTGGAAGCATACAGTATTTGTCTTTTTGGTGGGCGCGGGGCGGGGGCGGTTTGAGGAGGGAGTGGGGCGGGTGGGCCACTTCTATTGGTCTTTCATTTATCTATTTTCATCCATCTTTGTTCTGTGGCCTGTGTGGGCCTCCCATCGCGGTGGCCTCTGTTGTCGCAGAGCACTGGCTCTGGGCGCACGCGCTCCAGAGCTCCGGCTTGGTAATTGGACACATCAGTCCAGCTACTCCGCAGCACGTGGGATCTTCCCAGGCCAGGGATGGAACCGGCGCCCTTTGCACTGCAAGGCAGTGTCCTTACTCACTGGACCACCAGGGAAGCCCCAGTATTTGTCTTTTTTTTTTTTTGATTGGCTTATTTCAGTTATCATGGTGTCCTTAGGTTCATCTGTGTTGTAATGTATGTCAAAATTTCCTTTGTTCTTTAAGGCTACATAATATTGTATGTACCACATTTTGCTTATCTGTTTATCCATTGATGGCCACTTGGGTTGCCTCCATGCTTTATTAACTGTGAATAATGCTCCTGTGAACATGGATGTACAAATATCAGTTTGAATCAGTGTTTCCAGTTCTTTTGGGTGTATACCCAGAAGCAATACTGCTTGATCATATGGTAATTCTCTTATATGTAAATTCTTATATATTTTGGGGGTGAAGTAGTAAACAATAGCCTTATTGTTTTGCCAGACTAAGGGGCTTATGCCCTCAAAAACTGTGTCTCCTCTCTTTTTAATGTTTTGAGGCGCCACCACCATGCTGTTTTCCACAGCAGTTGTACCATTTTCCCACCAGTAGTGTATAAGGATTCATTTCCTCCACATCCTCACCAACCCTTGTTATTTTCTGGGTGTTTTTTGTTCTTTTATTTTTTGAATAGTCATCCTAATGTTTGTAGTTTTGATTTGCCATTTCCCTAATGATTAGTGATACTGAGAATCTTTTCATGGGCTTATTGACCATTTGTATATCTTCTGGAGAAATGTTGATTCAAATCCTTTGCCCATTTTTGAATTAGCTTGTTTTTTGTTCATGAGTATTAGGAGTTCCTTATCGTCTGGCTATTAAGCTTGTATCAGATAAATGATAAATATTTTCTCCCATTTTGTGAATTCCCCTTTTACTTTTTTCACAGTGTCCTTTTGTGCACAAAAGTTGTGCTTTTGTTTGTTTTTTTCAAGAGTCCATTTCATCTATTTTTGTTGTTGTTATTGCCTGTGCCTTTGATATTATATCTAAGAAATCATTGCCAAATCTAACATCATGAAGCATTAGTCCTGTGTTTTCTTCTGAAAGTTTTCTCTCTTATATTTAGATCTTTAGTCCATTTTGAGTAAATTTTTATATATTAAGTAAGGGTTAAATTTCATTCTTTTGCATGTGGATGCCCAGTTTTCCCATCATCGGTGAAAAGACAGGCCTTTCCCGTTTGAATCGTCTTGACACTCTTGTCAAAAATTATTTGACCATACATGCAAAGTTTATTTCTGGGCTCTCTATTCTGTTTCATTGGTCTGTGTTTTGTATTTAACCCAGAATCACAAAGTTGTAATTCTGGGTCAACTTTTTTTTTTTTTTTAATTTTAGCCTCTTTTATTGGCCTTCCATTCATTTATTCTCATCTATCCTCATTCTTCGGTGTATGTGGGCTTCCTATTGCAGTGGCCTCCCCCACTGCAGAGCACTGGCTGTGGGCTCATGAGCTCCAGAGCGCTGGCTCGCAGTTGGACACACTGGTCTGGCTGCTCTGCAGCATGTGGGATCTTCCCAGGCCAGGGATTGAACCAGTGCGGTGCCCCTTCCACCATGGAAGCCCAACTTTTATTATTTTATGTCTTGATGATCAGTCACTTTTTCTTGCTTCTTAATATGTCTGGTAATTTTTTTATTGTAAGCCATATGCTATATAGATGATCCCTTTTCAAGGCTCTGCATTATCCTGTCCTTCTTTTAAGAATGTTAAATTCTATTCTAGCTAGTACTTAAATTACCAGTGAACCACCCTGATCTAACGAGGCTTAGTTTCAACTCAGCTTTACCCCTAGGTCCTTACTCTTTGGTCCTAAAGATGTTCACTCTTGGTTTAGACTTTATTTTGTTGGGCCATGGTTTGGAAGATGCCCAAGAGAAAAAGTTAGAGTGAAAGTAGAAATAAGAAAATAAGAAATTAAAAAAGAATAACCCACCCTTTTTATTTTAACAATTGAACAAGAACATTTTATTCTAAGTCTTTTGTAACCAGTTTTTATCTATTTTGTGTGTTCCCCAGGAGCAAATATTTTATTTTAATGTGAAATCATTTGTTTTTGACATCATGTCAGAGTGATTATAGCTAACTTATATAGTTACATATAATAAAACTCTAGATGGATACTGAAACCTAATATTTAATTAAGGTTTCTTTAATTCTTAAGTAAAGAATTGCCAATGCTTATAAAACTTTATTTTTCTACTGTCTTTACTTTTCATTACCATTATTTTTTTAAAAATAAGGAACATACCAGCTCTGTCTTTATATGCCACAAGAGTTAAGACTTAACATAAAATTTTGAAGCAGAGAATTTGAAACTAAAGAAATGTGTTTATGATGTTAAAGGTATAGAATGAATACCAACATGAAAATATTTTACTGTTAGTTGCCTCTCATGGTAAGATTAAATGAATAAGATTTAGTTTTGCATTTTTGTAAAATTCTTCGCCTCATTGCAACAAGCTTGTGATGAGAAAAAACATAGGATAGTATCAGTCCACAGGGATTTACCTTGGTGATATAATCCCAAGTGGTAATGACTTCACAGAATTTGTTGTTATTTTTTCCCAGGTCTTTGTTTCTTAAATAGATCTAACACAATTTCTGCACTTAAACATGACACCTAAATCTGGGGCTATAGCTATATTTGACTGTCGCTGTAGTGTAGACAGTAATTATTTTGGGTTACTGTTGACTATGGATTTAACAGTTTTTTGAACTTCAAAGAATATGGAAATTAAAAATTATTTGTAACTGTACTGTATATCCCAAGTTTGATTCTTGTGGGAAATTTGGGGCATAGTCTGAAGTAAGGTAAAATAATTTTAATGGACTTTGGTAAGACAGATTTCAAAAATACCTCAGATGGGTTTGATAATATGTACACATCTAAGCAGCTTCTCCTTTTTTTCCCTTTTGTCTTTTCTCAATCTCTTGCTTTCCTTCTCCCACTTGAAAAATATCAAAACAAAAATTCCCTTCTTGCTTTACTTTTGAAAATTTGTAGGATGGACATGTAGAGGTAGCACGTTTGCTTTTGGATAGTGGTGCACAAGTGAATATGCCTGCAGATTCATTCGAGTCACCGTTAACGCTAGCTGCTTGTGGAGGACATGTTGAATTGGCAGCTCTACTTATTGAAAGGGGAGCAAATCTTGAAGAGGTTAATGATGAAGGATACACTCCCTTGATGGAAGCTGCTCGGGAAGGACATGAAGAGATGGTGGCGCTACTCTTAGCACAAGGTAAAATAGTTTTACTTCTTTAATTAAAAAAAAAAAAAAAAGAGTTTCCTTTGGATTTTTGTGTCTGTATCCCTGAAGTTTATTACAGCTACGGTATTGTTTGCACTGGTGATAAAATAAATTTTCAATACCCTGTGTGGAGTACCAGAAAGAGAAAATAAGAGATAATTATCAGAAATCAGAACACTTTATTTTAAGCCTTTTGTAACTAGTTTTTATCTATTTTTGTGTTTTCCCCAGGAGCAAATATAAATGCTCAGACAGAAGAAACCCAAGAAACTGCTTTGACATTGGCTTGCTGTGGAGGTTTTTCTGAAGTTGCAGACTTCCTGATTAAGGCAGGAGCTGACATCGAACTTGGCTGCTCCACACCTCTGATGGAGGCTTCCCAGGAGGGTCACCTGGAGTTGGTTAAATACTTACTGGCTGCTGGTATGTGGCTTATTTTTTTTTTAGTATGTGGCTTTAAAAATCACCTTTTAGAAAAAGAACTTTATAGTTGTATTTTCCCAGGTCTTTGTTTCTTAAATAGATCTAACACAATTTCTGCACTTAAACATGACACCTAAATCTGGGGCTATAGCTATATTTGACTGTCGCTGTAGTGTAGACAGTAATTATTTTGGGTTACTGTTGACTATGGATTTAACAGTTTTTTGAACTTCAAAGAATATGGAAATTAAAAATTATTTGTAACTGTACTGTATATCCCAAGTTTGATTCTTGTGGGAAATTTGGGGCATAGTCTGAAGTAAGGTAAAATAATTTTAATGGACTTTGGTAAGACAGATTTCAAAAATACCTCAGATGGGTTTGATAATATGTACACATCTAAGCAGCTTCTCCTTTTTTTCCCTTTTGTCTTTTCTCAATCTCTTGCTTTCCTTCTCCCACTTGAAAAATATCAAAAAAAAAATTTCCCCTTCTTGCTTTACTTTTGAAAATTTGTAGGATGGACATGTAGAGGTAGCACGTTTGCTTTTGGATAGTGGTGCACAAGTGAATATGCCTGCAGATTCATTCGAGTCACCGTTAACGCTAGCTGCTTGTGGAGGACATGTTGAATTGGCAGCTCTACTTATTGAAAGGGGAGCAAATCTTGAAGAGGTTAATGATGAAGGATACACTCCCTTGATGGAAGCTGCTCGGGAAGGACATGAAGAGATGGTGGCGCTACTCTTAGCACAAGGTAAAATAGTTTTACTTCTTTAATTAAAAAAAAAAAAAAAAGAGTTTCCTTTGGATTTTTGTGTCTGTATCCCTGAAGTTTATTACAGCTACGGTATTGTTTGCACTGGTGATAAAATAAATTTTCAATACCCTGTGTGGAGTACCAGAAAGAGAAAATAAGAGATAATTATCAGAAATCAGAACACTTTATTTTAAGCCTTTTGTAACTAGTTTTTATCTATTTTTGTGTTTTCCCCAGGAGCAAATATAAATGCTCAGACAGAAGAAACCCAAGAAACTGCTTTGACATTGGCTTGCTGTGGAGGTTTTTCTGAAGTTGCAGACTTCCTGATTAAGGCAGGAGCTGACATCGAACTTGGCTGCTCCACACCTCTGATGGAGGCTTCCCAGGAGGGTCACCTGGAGTTGGTTAAATACTTACTGGCTGCTGGTATGTGGCTTATTTTTTTTTTAGTATGTGGCTTTAAAAATCACCTTTTAGAAAAAGAACTTTATATTGCTTTCATAACTTTAACCCAGTTAACTCTTTTTTTTTCATTTCTACAAAAGTTAAAAGAACTCCATGATTTAACTCTCTTCTTAGGCTTTTTTTGTTTTGTTTTGTTTTGGGTTTTTTAAAATTTTTTTTGTTGTTTCTTTTCTTTTTTTTTTTTTAATCTCTTCTTAGGCTTTTAAATCTCCAAAAATGTCCTTGTTTTTTTTTTTTTTTTTTTTATCCACCCTTATTCTCTGGCATATGTGGGCCTCCCATTGTGGTGGCCTCTCATTGCAGAGCACCAGCTCTGGACTCATGTACTCCAGAGCGCTGGCTCCTAATTGGACACACCAGTCCAGCCATGGCATGTGAGATCTTCCTGGGCCAGGGAACGCACCAGTGTCCCTTGTACTGCAAGGCGGACTCTTTATCCTCCAGACCACCAGGGAAGCCCAATATCCGTTTTTTTGAAAGTTTTATAAAGTAGTTAATTTTTGCTTAGTGACTGTAAGACTTCCCATTGACCTTCTCTTTCCATTGAATGATTTGTGGCTTCTGAAGGGGAGAAATTAGGTCCTTTTACTATCTGTCAGTAAGAGTAAGAGTAGGGATGACATAGAGGTTATAATTCGATACCCTTAAGCCTTTTCATTTCTTGACATTTCTGACTTCTCAAAAAAAAAATAAATCAGTAAGTGGGAATTGTTTTTTGGCAGAAATATTTGGTCTTAAAATAATTTGTACTCTGTATATCGTGAAGCAATAGCAAAAAGTAAGTGTTTTTACATATATTTTTGTATAGAGCAAGTTAAAATACATCAGAAAAAGTTCCTAATGTAACTTTATTTTAAGCCTTTTGTAACTAGTTTTTATCTATTTTTGTGTTTTCCCCAGGAGCAAATATAAATGCTCAGACAGAAGAAACCCAAGAAACTGCTTTGACATTGGCTTGCTGTGGAGGTTTTTCTGAAGTTGCAGACTTCCTGATTAAGGCAGGAGCTGACATCGAACTTGGCTGCTCCACACCTCTGATGGAGGCTTCCCAGGAGGGTCACCTGGAGTTGGTTAAATACTTACTGGCTGCTGGTATGTGGCTTATTTTTTTTTTAGTATGTGGCTTTAAAAATCACCTTTTAGAAAAAGAACTTTATATTGCTTTCATAACTTTAACCCAGTTAACTCTTTTTTTTTCATTTCTACAAAAGTTAAAAGAACTCCATGATTTAACTCTCTTCTTAGGCTTTTTTTGTTTTGTTTTGTTTTGGGTTTTTTAAAATTTTTTTTGTTGTTTCTTTTCTTTTTTTTTTTTTAATCTCTTCTTAGGCTTTTAAATCTCCAAAAATGTCCTTGTTTTTTTTTTTTTTTTTTATCCACCCTTATTCTCTGGCATATGTGGGCCTCCCATTGTGGTGGCCTCTCATTGCAGAGCACCAGCTCTGGACTCATGTACTCCAGAGCGCTGGCTCCTAATTGGACACACCAGTCCAGCCATGGCATGTGAGATCTTCCTGGGCCAGGGAACGCACCAGTGTCCCTTGTACTGCAAGGCGGACTCTTTATCCTCCAGACCACCAGGGAAGCCCAATATCCGTTTTTTTGAAAGTTTTATAAAGTAGTTAATTTTTGCTTAGTGACTGTAAGACTTCCCATTGACCTTCTCTTTCCATTGAATGATTTGTGGCTTCTGAAGGGGAGAAATTAGGTCCTTTTACTATCTGTCAGTAAGAGTAAGAGTAGGGATGACATAGAGGTTATAATTCGATACCCTTAAGCCTTTTCATTTCTTGACATTTCTGACTTCTCAAAAAAAAAATAAATCAGTAAGTGGGAATTGTTTTTTGGCAGAAATATTTGGTCTTAAAATAATTTGTACTCTGTATATCGTGAAGCAATAGCAGAAGAAGTAAGTGTTTTTACATATATTTTTGTATAGAGCAAGTTAAAAATACATCAGAAAAAGTCAATCCGGATGAATGTAAACCTTTATGTTTCCTTTGAAAATAATATAGTTTTTTATCCATATCTAATAAATTAGTTAAAACTTGATGTATAAAGAAATTAACGTATAAAGGGAAATAAAATATTTAGCAAAACTTTCTCCTTTTTTGGGCTTTCACTGTTAATATTAATTTGATTATAACCAGCATCAAATTTTCCTTTGAACTATTATTAAAATAATTTCTTAATCCAGATCATTAATGGTTTGTATGATTGTTTGGATTTTGAATCAGTGTACAGACCAACTGTACAGGCTGAGCTCTTCCTTGACTCAAAGTTATTATTTGCTGTAGATAGTATATATATATATATATATATATATATATATGTATATATATATATATATATATGTATATAATTCAGTTATTGCTCTGTCATTATTTTCTGTGGTTGTCTGTGTCCTATTCAGGAGTCTTTTCTTCACTGGTGCTTTTCAGTCTTCATTCTTCCCACATTCTCTAAGGAGTCAATGGTATCGTTAAAGGACTTTTAAAAGAAGGAATAAATAATGTTAACTAAGAGACATTGACTAAAAAACCACTGAATACCAGACATTCTGCTCAATTTATGTGTTATCTCTATTAATTACCACTGGCCACTGGTATATTAAGAAATACTACACCCAATCTTATAAAAAAACTGATGTATAGTCATGTTACATAGCTTCTCTAAGCAAATCAAGCTAATAAGTGACAGGACCAGTCCTCAAACTTAGAACTCCTGACATTGTCTTTTCTATTGTTGTCACTATTACCATATTGAGCTCTTGCTAATTTGAAATAGGTTGTTTCCAGAACTGCCTCATAGCTTAAGAATCACTTTTTATGTGATCATAAAAAGTATTCATAGAATTGTCTCAGGAGAAATTAAAACTACCGCCAGTACGATTTTTGAAAATTGATGTCTTTTATTTTATTTTTTTATTTTTTTAAAGATTTATTTATTTATTTACTTTGGGCGGGGTCCGGTTGGGGAGGGAGGGGAGTGGGCTGGCCACTTCTGTTGGTCTCTCATTTCTCTATTTTCATTCGTCTTCGTTCTTTGGCTCCTGTGGGCCTCCCATCGCGGTGGCATCTGTTGCTGCAGAGCTCTGGACGCATGCGCTCCAGAGCTCCAGCTCGGTGATTGGACACATCAGTCCAGCCGCTCCGCGGCACGTGGGATCTTCCCAGGCCAGGGCTCGAACGCGCCTTTAGCAAAACTTTCTCCTTTTGGGCTTTCACTGTTAATATTAATTTGATTATAACCAGCATCAAATTTTCCTTTGAACTATTATTAAAATAATTTCTTAATCCAGATCATTAATGGTTTGTATGATTGTTTGGATTTTGAATCAGTGTACAGACCAACTGTACAGGCTGAGCTCTTCCTTGACTCAAAGTTATTATTTGCTGTAGATAGTATATATATATATATATATATATATATATATGTATATATATATATATATATATGTATATAATTCAGTTATTGCTCTGTCATTATTTTCTGTGGTTGTCTGTGTCCTATTCAGGAGTCTTTTCTTCACTGGTGCTTTTCAGTCTTCATTCTTCCCACATTCTCTAAGGAGTCAATGGTATCGTTAAAGGACTTTTAAAAGAAGGAATAAATAATGTTAACTAAGAGACATTGACTAAAAAACCACTGAATACCAGACATTCTGCTCAATTTATGTGTTATCTCTATTAATTACCACTGGCCACTGGTATATTAAGAAATACTACACCCAATCTTATAAAAAAACTGATGTATAGTCATGTTACATAGCTTCTCTAAGCAAATCAAGCTAATAAGTGACAGGACCAGTCCTCAAACTTAGAACTCCTGACATTGTCTTTTCTATTGTTGTCACTATTACCATATTGAGCTCTTGCTAATTTGAAATAGGTTGTTTCCAGAACTGCCTCATAGCTTAAGAATCACTTTTTATGTGATCATAAAAAGTATTCATAGAATTGTCTCAGGAGAAATTAAAACTACCGCCAGTACGATTTTTGAAAATTGATGTCTTTTATTTTATTTTTTTATTTTTTTAAAGATTTATTTATTTATTTACTTTGGGCGGGGGTCCGGTTGGGGAGGGAGGGGAGTGGGCTGGCCACTTCTGTTGGTCTCTCATTTCTCTATTTTCATTCGTCTTCGTTCTTTGGCTCCTGTGGGCCTCCCATCGCGGTGGCATCTGTTGCTGCAGAGCTCTGGACGCATGCGCTCCAGAGCTCCAGCTCGGTGATTGGACACATCAGTCCAGCCGCTCCGAGGCACGTGGGATCTTCCCAGGCCAGGGCTCGAACCGGCGCCCCTTGCACTGCAAGGCGGTGTCCTTACCCACTGGACCACCAGGGGAAGCCCTGTCTTTTATTTTAGCAGCTCTTTTATTAGAGTCTATCTTACTGGCAATATATAGACAGACTATTATATTTTTTTGTTGTTATGTATTTTTCCTTTCTGTGTGGTTAAAAGCGTTTTTCAAAGCATATTTAAAGGAAAATTGGGATTTTTAAAATGATATTTTCATATTTAGAGTTTTTGAGTGTCACCCAAAACATAAAATTGAATTATAATTTTAAACTTTACAAAATAAATCTGTAATTTTTTTGCTTACCAGGTGCTAATGTTCATGCTACAACAGCAACAGGAGACACAGCTTTAACCTACGCTTGTGAAAATGGACATACAGATGTTGCAGATGTTTTACTTCAAGCAGGGGCCGATTTAGTAAGATTTTCAATTTCACATATTTTTGTATGAATGCTAATACTCCTTTATTTTCAACATTTAGAAAACACTAGTAAAGAAGATCAATAGTTTGCATGCTTTGTATAAAATAACTTCGGAAAGTTTGGCTTAGTTGTTCTTAGTTGTTGCTTATCAAATATATTTGAGAATGCTTTTTAAAGGAACATACTGCTTGTTTTTATAGGTAAAACCATTTCTTTCTTTCTTTCTTTCTCTCACCCCAGTTCCATTTGACGTTTCTGAACCGTTTTAACTGCCCTTTATAAGACATATAAATGCAGTGATAAGATTACAGAAAAGAATAACCTGTCATATCACTTTGAGTTATTTCTTATATTTTTCTAATTAGACATTTAAAATAAAGATACGTGTCATCTTCCTAACAATATTACTACAGCATTTCATTCTTTTTTTGTTCTTTTAATATCTTCTGTTTTGGCTTTTCAAAGTTTCAAATTAGATGGCAGGTTCATATGTGTAATAATGCTTTCAACTATTGGAAGTTGTAAAATAATATCCCACTTGAAGGTTTATGCTTTTTCCTGAAACATTTGCTTTTTATGACTATTTTAAACTGCTTTCTAGAGTTTCTCCCACAATTCCCGTATGTATGTCTTAAAATTCTCTGTGAGACACACATAGTTATAAATGTAGTAGACAATCAACTTTATTAATTTCCATTATATAGAAAAAGACTCTGCAAGTATTGTCTTTTAATCATTTTCCAGTAACAGCGGTTCTTCCCAAAATACCTCAAAAAATTGTTGGGAAATAATCATTGACTAAAATTAGTGTATACTGTAATTGTGCTGTTTATCATGATTTCTACTATAATGCTAGATATGGTAATGATAACACTAGCATTCATTCTCATTACTGAGGATCTGCCAGTTAGAATTTCTAAAAGATGTATTTTTTTTTGTTTGAAAATCATGACGGGTATGTTAAGTAGATCTTAATCTTCTGCCTTCTTTAGCTTATTCCTTTCTGGGTCTTGTTTTGGGTCTTTTGTAAAAATTAAGAATTGAAGTATTTCGTCACCTGAAATAAATATGGTAGAGCTTTAAAGCTTAGATACGATAAGCAAGTTTAATAGTCTTATCTTCTGAATCCTTATAAAATTCATCCTTCTATTTTTCTAAAGTCATTTTCTTGACTTGTTCTTAGTTGTTGCTTATCAAATATATTTGAGAATGCTTTTTAAAGGAACATACTGCTTGTTTTTATAGGTAAAACCATTTCTTTCTTTCTTTCTTTCTCTCACCCCAGTTCCATTTGACGTTTCTGAACCGTTTTAACTGCCCTTTATAAGACATATAAATGCAGTGATAAGATTACAGAAAAGAATAACCTGTCATATCACTTTGAGTTATTTCTTATATTTTTCTAATTAGACATTTAAAATAAAGATACGTGTCATCTTCCTAACAATATTACTACAGCATTTCATTCTTTTTTTGTTCTTTTAATATCTTCTGTTTTGGCTTTTCAAAGTTTCAAATTAGATGGCAGGTTCATATGTGTAATAATGCTTTCAACTATTGGAAGTTGTAAAATAATATCCCACTTGAAGGTTTATGCTTTTTCCTGAAACATTTGCTTTTTATGACTATTTTAAACTGCTTTCTAGAGTTTCTCCCACAATTCCGTATGTATGTCTTAAAATTCTCTGTGAGACACACATAGTTATAAATGTAGTAGACAATCAACTTTATTAATTTCCATTATATAGAAAAAGACTCTGCAAGTATTGTCTTTTAATCATTTTCCAGTAACAGCGGTTCTTCCCAAAATACCTCAAAAAATTGTTGGGAAATAATCATTGACTAAAATTAGTGTATACTGTAATTGTGCTGTTTATCATGATTTCTACTATAATGCTAGATATGGTAATGATAACACTAGCATTCATTCTCATTACTGAGGATCTGCCAGTTAGAATTTCTAAAAGATGTATTTTTTTTTGTTTGAAAATCATGACGGTATGTTAAGTAGATCTTAATCTTCTGCCTTCTTTAGCTTATTCCTTTCTGGGTCTTGTTTTGGGTCTTTTGTAAAAATTAAGAATTGAAGTATTTCGTCACCTGAAATAAATATGGTAGAGCTTTAAAGCTTAGATACGATAAGCAAGTTTAATAGTCTTATCTTCTGAATCCTTATAAAATTCATCCTTCTATTTTTCTAAAGTCATTTTCTTGACTTGTTTGCTTGAAGTTCTAAAAGTATTAAACAGGAAAAAGAAGAATTATCTGTTAAATGTGCCCAGAGCCAGTGCTCTGCAGTGAGAGAGGCCACACAATGGGAGGCCCACACAGGCTAAAGAATAAAAAGACATATGAAAATAAATATAGATAAACTAAAAAAGGGCTTCCCTGGTGGTCCAGTGGGTAAGGACACCGCCTTGCAGTGCAAGGGATACCGGTTTGATCCCTGGCCTGGGAAGATCCCACGTGCTGTGGAGCTGCTGGACCGATATGTCCAATTACCAAGCCAGTGCTCTGCAACAACAGAGGCCACTGTGATGGGAGACCCACACGGGCCAAAGAACAAAGATGGATGAAAATGGATAAATGGAAGATAAAAAGAAGTAGCCAAAAGGGCTTCCCTGGTGGTCCAGTGGGTAAGGACACCGCCTTGCACTGCAAGGGATGCCGGTTCGATCCCTGGCCTGGGAAGATCCCACGTGTCGCAGAGTGGCTGGACCGATGTGTCCAACAACCGAGCCGGAGCTCTGGAGCGCATGCGCCCAGAGCCGGTGCTCTGCAGCGAGAGAGGCCACTGTGATGTGAAGCCCACACAGGCCAAAGAACAAAGATAGATAAATGAAAGATCAATAGAAGTGCCAAAAAAAAAGTGTTAAAAAAAAAAAAAGAAGTAGTAGCCAAAAAAAGAAAATAAGGAATAAAGGCATGATGGGGAAAAGAAAAGAATGTGTTTCTATTCCATGCTGTCTGGGGAGAGATATTTCAATTTTAACATTAGTTATTTTTCTGGTTTAAAAAGCAATTCTTGTTTTCTATAGAAGATGTGAAAAGTATGAAAAAGTATAATAGGTTTGATATTTAAAACCTTTACATAATTTCAGGCTTTACTATAGGCCACAGGTAGGAAACAAAAAACCTTCTCAAAAACAAGAAGTGAGGGCTTCCCCTGATGGTCCAGTGGGTAAGGACACTGCCTTGCACTGCAAGGGGCGCCGGGTCGATCCCTGGCCTGGGAAGATCCCACATGCCGCGGATCGGCTGGACCGATGTGTCCAATCACTGAGCCGGAGCTCTGGAGTGCATGCACCCAGAGCCAGTGCTCTGCAATGACAGAGGCCACCGCAACGGGAGGCCCACACGGGCCAAAGAACAAAGATGGATGAAAATAGATAAATGAAAGACCAGTAGAAGTGGCCCGCCTGCTACCCTCCCTCCCCAACCTGACCCCTGCCCAAAATAAATAAATAAATAAATCTTTAAAAAAAAAAACAAGAAGTGAATAAAGCAGGTGTATATGTCCCTGAGTCCCAAGTTATAAATGAGTGATGATTCTTTTTCTTTTTTTTTTCCAGTGAAGCAAAAATACGCTTTATAATTTTGGAACTAAGACACAGCAGATGAACCTATTGCTAAATTTGTTGTCACACAGGATGTATAATTCCATTTTAATTATCCTTACATACTTGTTCTTTTGTTTGTTTGTTTGTTTTTAAACTTTTATTTTACTTTTAGCTTTTACAGAGCTTTGTTGTTTACAGATATGTATGTTCCCAGATTATTCATATGTATAGCCCTCCCATCCCACCCCTCCAGTATGAAAAAGTATATAAGTTTGATATTGAAAACTTTTACATAATTTCAGGCTTTACTATAGGCCACAGGTGGGAAACAAAAAAATTTCTCAAAAACAAAAAGTGAATAAAGCAGGTGTATCTGTCCTTGAGTCCCAAGTTATAAATGAGTGAGAATTCTTGCTAACTGGATCTTTTAAAAAGTCAGCCTTTCTTGTCCTTTGTTCTTTACTGTCATCTCCTAGTATCTATTTACGACTGTGGTTTGGAATTGGGAGACTCTATATTCCCATTGTGTTGAGTAGAGATGTTTAACATTTCTAAATCCCATAGATGTATTTTTGATGTCTAGGTTTGGTAATTCTTTAAGTAAAATCTTTTTTTGTTTGTTTGTTTTTGAGAATCTTCCTTTTGGAGGAAACTATTCTTACCTTCAGTTTTAAATAAGAACTCACAAGTCAACCTTTGAAACACAGTCTGGACCAACCCCATGTTTTATTAGACTTTTAGAGCTTAAACTTTTGCCACAATTAAAGGCTTTGTCATTATATACATTTTAAAGGAGCTTAAAAACTGTTGTCTCTCATTCTTTAAAATATTCTGTACTAGATTTGGATTCTTTTTATTGTTTCCTGAGATGAAAAAGAGGTTTGTTTGTTTTTTTAATATTTATTTCTTATTTATTTTGCTGCATCAGGTCTTAGTTGTGGCACTCAGGGACTTTCATTGTGGCGCATGGGCTCATTAGTTGCAGTGCGCAGGCTTAGTTGCTCCAAGGCATGTGGGATCTTAGTTCCCCAACCAGGGACTGAACCTGTGTCCCCTGCATTGGAAGACAGATTCCCAACCACTGGACCCACCAACGAAGTCCTGAAACAGCTTTTAAGGCTTTTCATTCTACGTGTGTAGTAAGTATATGTTAGAGTTTAGTTTTAAAGGAAATTTAGACAATTTCTTAAATAAAAAGCTATACCCAGACCTGATGGTATGCTTGAACATTTTCAGGTAGGTCCTCAAAGTACATGCATGGTCTCATTTGAAATTTAGTTATTCAAGATTTCATTTTTCTAGTTTTAAAAATATTTAAAGGGAAGAAATATTCATAGATATCTAGTAAAAAAAAAAAAAAACCTCTGAGTATCCATCATATTTTTAAGATTATGGATTGGTATGTAATTTGTCTAACTTTCTAATAATTACATGAATTTGAATAGCCTATTTAAAACCTTTGGACTAGATTCAGTTCAGTCCTAATAAGCCATTTAAAATGTTATTTTTAGAAATCAAAAATTAAGTGAGGGACTTCCCTGGTGGTCCAGTGGGTAAGACACCACACACCCAATGCAGGGGACCTGGGTTCAATCCCTGGTCAGGGAACTAGATCCCACATACCACAACCAAGACCTGGTGCAGTGAAATAAATAAATATATATATATTAAAAAAAAGTGAAACAAAAACTATTCATTAATTTCAGAGTTTTTAAAATTTTTTCCCTATTAACACGCAGAATCAATGAGCAGAAAACCTTGAACAATTACCTAATCCATATCTTCTTGCTATTTCCACTTCATTGCCTTTGTGAAAAGTGAAACTGGACCAACCCATGTTTTATTAGACTTTTAGAGCTTAAACTTTTGCCACAATTAAAGGCTTTGTCATTATATACATTTTAAAGGAGCTTAAAAACTGTTGTCTCTCATTCTTTAAAATATTCTGTACTAGATTTGGATTCTTTTTATTGTTTCCTGAGATGAAAAAGAGGTTTGTTTGTTTTTTTAATATTTATTTCTTATTTATTTTGCTGCATCAGGTCTTAGTTGTGGCACTCAGGGACTTTCATTGTGGCGCATGGGCTCATTAGTTGCAGTGCGCAGGCTTAGTTGCTCCAAGGCATGTGGGATCTTAGTTCCCCAACCAGGGACTGAACCTGTGTCCCCTGCATTGGAAGACAGATTCCCAACCACTGGACCCACCAACGAAGTCCTGAAACAGCTTTTAAGGCTTTTCATTCTACGTGTGTAGTAAGTATATGTTAGAGTTTAGTTTTAAAGGAAATTTAGACAATTTCTTAAATAAAAAGCTATACCCAGACCTGATGGTATGCTTGAACATTTTCAGGTAGGTCCTCAAAGTACATGCATGGTCTCATTTGAAATTTAGTTATTCAAGATTTCATTTTTCTAGTTTTAAAAATATTTAAAGGGAAGAAATATTCATAGATATCTAGTAAAAAAAAAAAAAAAACCTCTGAGTATCCATCATATTTTTAAGATTATGGATTGGTATGTAATTTGTCTAACTTTCTAATAATTACATGAATTTGAATAGCCTATTTAAAACCTTTGGACTAGATTCAGTTCAGTCCTAATAAGCCATTTAAAATGTTATTTTTAGAAATCAAAAATTAAGTGAGGGACTTCCCTGGTGGTCCAGTGGGTAAGACACCACACACCCAATGCAGGGGACCTGGGTTCAATCCCTGGTCAGGGAACTAGATCCCACATACCACAACCAAGACCTGGTGCAGTGAAATAAATAAATATATATATATTAAAAAAAAGTGAAACAAAAACTATTCATTAATTTCAGAGTTTTTAAAATTTTTTCCCTATTAACACGCAGAATCAATGAGCAGAAAACCTTGAACAATTACCTAATCCATATCTTCTTGCTATTTCCACTTCATTGCCTTTGTGAAAAGTGAAACTGTTGGTCACCCAGTCAAGTCCCACTCTTTGGGGCTCCATAGACTATAGCCCTCCAGGCTCCTTTGTCCATGGAATTCTCCAGGAAAGAATACTAAAGTGGGTTGCCATTACCTCCTCTAGGGAATCTTCCCAACCCTGGAATCAAACCTGGATCTCTTGCATTGCGGATAGATTCTTTACTGTCTGAACCACCAGGGAAACTCAGGTTACCACTGTAATGGAAATCATTATGTATTGAAAGAAAGTATTCCTTTATGTGCTTTCTTTCTCTCCAAAGCAATTTTTGTTTATTTGGGCCAAATTTGTTTTTAGTATTTGATGTAATTCAAGCGTGGATTAGTGACTGAATGAACTGACTGAATATGATGTGAATCCATCGTAAGAAAGTTTGTATCAAGACACATTAGCATTCTGTAGTATACTTAAAAATCTAAAAGATAGGTCTTCCCCTGGTGGTCCAGTGGGTAAGGACACCGCCTTGCACTGCAAGGGGCGCCGGTTCGATCCCTGGCCTGGGAAGATCCCACGTGCCTCGGAGTGGCTGGACTGATGTGTCCAATCACTGAGCCGGAGCTCTGGAGCGCATGCGCCCAGAGCCAACGCTCTGCAATGACAGAGGCCACCGCAATGGGAGGCCCACACGGGCCAAAGAACAAAGACGGACGAAAACAGAGAAATGAAAGACCAATGGAAGTGGCCCGCCCACTCCCCTCCCTCCCCAACCGGACCCCCGCCCAAAATAAATAAATAAATAAATCTTTAAAAAAAAAAAATCTAAAAGATATTTTAAATAAAAAGAAAAGGGGGCTTCCATGGTGGTCCAGTGGGTAAAGAGTCTGCCTTGCAGTGCAGGGGGCACCAGTTCGATCCCTGACCTGGGAAGATCCCACATGCCGTGGAGCGGCTGGACTAGTGTGTCCAATTACGAGCCATGAGCCCAGAGCCAGTGCTCTGCAACAAGAGAGGCCACTGCGATGGGAGGCCCACACAGGCTGAAGAATAAAGATGGATGAAAATAAATAAATAAGTAAATAAAAGCAATAAAAAACAGAGGCCAAAATTAAAAAATAATGTAGACATTTAAAAAAAAAAAAAGGAAAGAAAAGAGAGGCTTCCCTGGTGGTCCAGTGGGTAGAGAGTCCGCTTTGTGTAGTACAAGGGGCACCGGTTTGATACTGATCTGGGAAGATCTCACATGTTGTGGAGCGACTGGACCAGTGTGTCCAATTATGAGCCAGCACTCTGGAGCACATGCGCCCAGAGCCAGTGCTCTGCAGCGAGAGAGGCCACTGCATTGGGAGGCCCACACGGGCCAAATAATAAAGATGGATGAAAATAAATTAAAAAAAAAAACAATAAAACAGGTCAAAATTTTTAAAAAAAGAAAGAAAAGAAGTCGGCCTTTGAAAACTAATCCTGTTTCTCTAAAAAGGAACATACTATCAGTGTCCTTACAAATTTGCTACTGAATTGCTTGACCAAAAATAACCAATAAATACCATTTAAAAACTGAAGCTGGTGGTCCTGTGGTTAAGATCATGCTTCCACTGCAGGGGCCATACACCAGCAGGTTTCATTCCTGCTTGGGAAATTAAGATCCCGCATACTGCACAGCCAAAAACTAAATGAATTAAATTAACATCTACAGTATTAGCAAAACCAAAACTGAAGCTGATTCAGCTTCATAGTCCTTGAGTCACTGGCCTGGTGTCCTCTATAATTATCACTCTATGCCATTCTCCCTAAATTTTACTGACTTTTATACCAGAAGACAGAGTTTTAATGTTTCACTCTTGTTTGTTTCTTGATAGCTTACTTCAACTAAAGCACTTTATATGACTTGATTTATTTCACCACAATCTCTTAGTTCACTGTTCACTATTACTTTTCAAGTAATAGTGGAGAGTTCAGCATGGAGAATTTGCACAGTTAACCATTCAACAATAGAATTTGGATTGTAAAATACTACTCTTGCTTCTTTTTTATTTGCTTGCTTGCTTTTAATCTTGACTTACTTTGTCATCTCTGTTTTCTTGGTGTCCGTGTGTAACCATTTTATTGTTATTGAGATGATCCATGTCTATGAAACGTGACTGCATCAGGCCAGTTTCCAAAGGCCCTAATGATAGTATGCCTAGGTGGCAGCACTGTGTTGGTTAACATGTCAGCATTGTTTTGTTTTTTGTCTTTTTTTAAGGGATCTATCTATCTATATATAGATAGATAGATCATTCATTCATATATATATATATATGTAAATATATGAGTTTTTGTTGTGTTTTATTTATTTAAAAATTTTTTTTTAATTCCAGGTTTATTAAGATAATTTGACATCCAACATTGTATAAATTTAACTTGGGATTATAATAAATTAGTGAACATCTATCATTTCATATAGTGTATGAGCTAAGTCACTTCAGTTATGTCCAACTCTTGGCAACACTGTACTGTAGCCCGCCAGGTTCCTCTGTCCACCCTACCCCTCTTCCATCTCATAAACACACAAAGTAAAAGAAATAGAAAAAAATTTACATCTTGGCACTGTATCTCTTAGGATTTGCTCTCTTAACAACTTTCATATATAACATACAGCAGTGTTAGTGATATTTTCCATGCTGTGTAAGTATATCCCTAGTACTTACTTATAAGTTGAAGTCTGTATAGAGTTACTTTGATTTGGTGGTGGTTGTTCTTTTCAAACCATTTGTGAAGATGATGATATCTTTCCCTTTTCATCATGGCATGTTAATTTCAAAACTAAGACTAATACATTTGTTAACATAAAAGAAATATTTGTCATCTATGGAATTTCCTTCACATGTGTTTGCCAACAAAACTACTTTTATTGACTTTTATACCAGAAGACAGAGTTTTAATGTTTCACTCTTGTTTGTTTCTTGATAGCTTACTTCAACTAAAGCACTTTATATGACTTGATTTATTTCACCACAATCTCTTAGTTCACTGTTCACTATTACTTTTCAAGTAATAGTGGAGAGTTCAGCATGGAGAATTTGCACAGTTAACCATTCAACAATAGAATTTGGATTGTAAAATACTACTCTTGCTTCTTTTTTATTTGCTTGCTTGCTTTTAATCTTGACTTACTTTGTCATCTCTGTTTTCTTGGTGTCCGTGTGTAACCATTTTATTGTTATTGAGATGATCCATGTCTATGAAACGTGACTGCATCAGGCCAGTTTCCAAAGGCCCTAATGATAGTATGCCTAGGTGGCAGCACTGTGTTGGTTAACATGTCAGCATTGTTTTGTTTTTTGTCTTTTTTTAAGGGATCTATCTATCTATATATAGATAGATAGATCATTCATTCATATATATATATATATGTAAATATATGAGTTTTTGTTGTGTTTTATTTATTTAAAAATTTTTTTTTAATTCCAGGTTTATTAAGATAATTTGACATCCAACATTGTATAAATTTAACTTGGGATTATAATAAATTAGTGAACATCTATCATTTCATATAGTGTATGAGCTAAGTCACTTCAGTTATGTCCAACTCTTGGCAACACTGTACTGTAGCCCGCCAGGTTCCTCTGTCCACCCTACCCCTCTTCCATCTCATAAACACACAAAGTAAAAGAAATAGAAAAAAATTTACATCTTGGCACTGTATCTCTTAGGATTTGCTCTCTTAACAACTTTCATATATAACATACAGCAGTGTTAGTGATATTTTCCATGCTGTGTAAGTATATCCCTAGTACTTACTTATAAGTTGAAGTCTGTATAGAGTTACTTTGATTTGGTGGTGGTTGTTCTTTTCAAACCATTTGTGAAGATGATGATATCTTTCCCTTTTCATCATGGCATGTTAATTTCAAAACTAAGACTAATACATTTGTTAACATAAAAGAAATATTTGTCATCTATGGAATTTCCTTCACATGTGTTTGCCAACAAAACTAAGGCTAGAAAAGGAGAGTAATATATAAATTAGTATTCCTTCCTTGTCTCCAGCTCCTTGGCCTTTCATTTTAGAAGAGGAACTCAAGTAATATTATCCATAATAAGCAACTGACATAGATATTAGAGAAGGTAAATACATTTTAGTTGTAGTCATATAAAGATTTCTTTATGAGCCATTTTAGCATGGTACAGACCTGTATTTAGTAAATCTACTAAAAGAAATAACCTGTGGAAAGCTACCTCTAATCCTATACCTGAATGGAGGGCTAATGAGTGAGAAAGGCTACATTATGTTATTAAAAAAGAACTCGACATTAGAGATGCTACTGAACTTAAGACAAGACACCTGAATTTTCATCATAGCCATCAAATCAGTGATTTATAAATGGTTGCCTCAATATTCTAATCTGTAAAATGAAACCTAGTATTATTTTCTGAACTGTTTTACCCAACTCATGTAAATATTCTTTCTTTGGCTCTGCTGGTTTTCCTAGCAAATCACTTAGATTTTAGGCTTTTTTTTTTCTCTTCCTCATCTCCCCACTTTCTTTTGTTTTAATGAGGGGGGTCGGGTTGGGGAGGGAGGGGAGCGGGCGGGCCACCTCCATTGTTCTTTCATTTCTCTATTTTCATTCATCTTTGTTCTTTGGCTCCTGTTGGCCTCCCATCGCGGTGGTCTCTGTCGTTGCAGAGCGCTGGCTCTGGGCACATGCGCTCCAGAGCTCCGGCTTGGTGATTGGACACATCAGTCCAGCCGCTCTGCGGCACGTGGGATCTTCCCAGGCCAGGGCTCGAACTGGCGCCCCTTGCAGTGCAAGGTGGTGTCCTTACCCACTGGACCACTAGGGGAAGCCCTACAAGATCTTTAATGATGTATCTTAAGAAATCTAATTTTATGATTTTAAAGAACAAGATAACCAGCTACTTGTTTAGAGGTATTGAATGGACTAGATGAGTGCTTAGCCCTTTAAAACCATTTGGGGGAAGAATGATGATATCTTTCCCTTTTCATCATGGCATGTTAATTTCAAAACTAAGACTAATACATTTGTTAACATAAAAGAAATATTTGTCATCTATGGAATTTCCTTCACATGTGTTTGCCAACAAAACTAAGGCTAGAAAAGGAGAGTAATATATAAATTAGTATTCCTTCCTTGTCTCCAGCTCCTTGGCCTTTCATTTTAGAAGAGGAACTCAAGTAATATTATCCATAATAAGCAACTGACATAGATATTAGAGAAGGTAAATACATTTTAGTTGTAGTCATATAAAGATTTCTTTATGAGCCATTTTAGCATGGTACAGACCTGTATTTAGTAAATCTACTAAAAGAAATAACCTGTGGAAAGCTACCTCTAATCCTATACCTGAATGGAGGGCTAATGAGTGAGAAAGGCTACATTATGTTATTAAAAAAGAACTCGACATTAGAGATGCTACTGAACTTAAGACAAGACACCTGAATTTTCATCATAGCCATCAAATCAGTGATTTATAAATGGTTGCCTCAATATTCTAATCTGTAAAATGAAACCTAGTATTATTTTCTGAACTGTTTTACCCAACTCATGTAAATATTCTTTCTTTGGCTCTGCTGGTTTTCCTAGCAAATCACTTAGATTTTAGGCTTTTTTTTTTCTCTTCCTCATCTCCCCACTTTCTTTTGTTTTAATGAGGGGGGTCGGGTTGGGGAGGGAGGGGAGCGGGCGGGCCACCTCCATTGTTCTTTCATTTCTCTATTTTCATTCATCTTTGTTCTTTGGCTCCTGTTGGCCTCCCATCGCGGTGGTCTCTGTCGTTGCAGAGCGCTGGCTCTGGGCACATGCGCTCCAGAGCTCCGGCTTGGTGATTGGACACATCAGTCCAGCCGCTCTGCGGCACGTGGGATCTTCCCAGGCCAGGGCTCGAACTGGCGCCCCTTGCAGTGCAAGGTGGTGTCCTTACCCACTGGACCACTAGGGGAAGCCCTACAAGATCTTTAATGATGTATCTTAAGAAATCTAATTTTATGATTTTTAAAGAACAAGATAACCAGCTACTTGTTTAGAGGTATTGAATGGACTAGATGAGTGCTTAGCCCAAGAATGTGTAAAGTGCTATGGGAGCCTTGAAGAAAATGAAATTTTAGGTGTGAGTCATCATTAATAACAGTGGTATTTTACACAAAATATTTTATCTCTTAAAATATTTGTGTAGGGCTTCCCTGGTGGTCCAGTGGGTAAGGACACGGCCTTGTAGTGCAAGGGACGCCAGTTCAGTCCCTGGCCTGGGAAGATCCCACGTGCCGCGGAGTGGCTGGACCGATGTGTCCAACTACGGAGCCGGAGCTCATGCACCCGGAGCCGGTGCTCTGCGACGAGAGAGGCCACTGTGATGGGAGGCCCACACAGGCCACAGAACGAAGATGGATGAAAATAAATAGATGAATGAAAGACCAATAGAAGTGGCCAAAATAAATAAATAATTAAAAATAAAATATTCGTGTGCCCTAGAGCCCGAGTTCCACAACAAGAGAAGTCACCACAACAAGAAGCCTGCCCACCTCAGCTAGGGAGTAGCCCCCACTCCCTGCAACTAGAGAAGAGCCTGCAGCAGCAGTGAAAACCCAGAATAGTCAAAATAAATACATGAATAAATAAAATAAAATAGAAAGAATTTATTCTTCTTTTCCTTCAGTTAAATTTTATTTCAGGTAGCAGAATGAACTTTTGTTACATCCTCTTCTCATCTTATATGGCCTTTCTTTAGGATTGTTTTTTCAGCTTTGGCTTTCAAGTTTACATTGGTAATGAGAGACTAGGAATTTAGAAATGCTGTTTTGCTTCAGGGTGTTTGCCGCCTTGAAAATAGGGGTGGAAGACAAGTTTTTCCAAGGACGAGATAGAACATGGTTTCTTTCTTTGTGCTCATAATAAATCTGCAGTAGATGTGATATCAAAGAAAATAAATAGAACCAGCCTAAACAACTGTAGTAGGCACATGATGTTGCTAGTATCTTTTTCATATTGAATAATAGGCCATATTGAGTAATAGTTGGTCCTGTGCAAATCA
This sequence comes from Tragulus kanchil, assembly GCA_022376925.1. Taxonomy (NCBI): domain Eukaryota; kingdom Metazoa; phylum Chordata; class Mammalia; order Artiodactyla; family Tragulidae; genus Tragulus; species Tragulus kanchil. The sequence goes on along the minus strand of JAIOJX010000029.1, from coordinate 36,625,052 downwards.
GTTGTGTTTTTTCTTATTTTTAACCTTTACATGGTTCAAAATTCATAGAGCATTAAAATGTCCCATGGGCACCCAGTTTCCTTTTCTTTTGGTAATCACTGTTTATTCCTTGTATCCTTCTACATGTGTCTGTGTGTGTATATGTATATATATGTATATATATATACATATACACACACACACACGTATGATGAAACATCCATATTGAAACAAACACATACTTTAATTAACGTGTAGTGCTTTGTATAAATCCATATTGAAACAGTTTTGGTTTTTACTATAGTAATTTTCTCTGTAGAGTTGATCATAGCTTTTAAGGTTTATTATTTTTAACATTGGAATAAAAATTGAGGCACTTATGCACTGAGTAAATTTGGCCCCTTGAATATTTTGTAGCAGTCAATCACTGATTTTCCTCCCTAACCATAAAATAAGCTCTCTGACCTCTGTTGGCTTAGACTGTATTCTACCAGCCAAATGAACTTTGGGGGATGTTTTCCTAGAATAGTTGAGCTAGTGGAAACTGGGTATTTTGAACGTGGATGTATTGGCGTCCTCTGGTTCTTACTTTTGGAAATTAGACTTGATGTGGGCTTACCTTAAAAGACAAAACTTTTTAAAGGTCAGTTTGTTAAATCTTACAAAATAGAAATCTTAGTAAGTTGTTTTTTAATTTAAGAAATATGTTGTATGTCTTTCTAGATATTTCTCTACACCCAAGCATATAGAGATTCTGTGTATGTGGGCTTTATCTCTTTTCTTTCTTTCTTTTTTTTTAATCTCTTTTCTGTATGAATAGATTTGTTGTCACATATACTGGTCTAAAACTTTTTTCTTTTTTAATATATTTTTTTTCTGTCACTGTTTTTCACTGTTTTTTGTAGGTTCCCTGTGTTCTATATAATTTATTAACCATTTATTTATTCATAATCATCTGGGTTATTATAATTTGTAAATATTCTTAATGATGCTACACTAAATATTGTTATGCACATTTACATATCTTTGCTACTTTAGTGAATGTATCTATAGGGATAAATTCCTACAAGTGAAATTACTGGTTATCAGAGGTTCCACATCTAAAAGTTTGATAGCTGCTGCCAAATTATTCAAAAATGCTGAATTAGTCTATATTTCTAGACAGTTGAGGTCTCCTCATTCTTTTGGGAGGGAGGCGGGCGGGCTGGGGGGGGAGGGGAACAGGCGGGCCGCTTCTATTGATCTTTCATTTATCTAGTTTCATCCATCTTTGTTCTTTGGCCCCTGTGGGCCTCCCATCGCTGTGGCCTCTGTTGTCGCAGATTGCCGGCTCTGGGCGCACGCGTTCCAGAGTTCAGGCTCAGTAATGGACACATCGGTCCAGCCACTCCGTGGCATGTGGGATCTTCCCAGGCCAGGGATCGAACCTCATAGCTTTTAAGGTTTATTATTTTTAACATTGGAATAAAAATTGAGGCACTTATGCACTGAGTAAATTTGGCCCCTTGAATATTTTGTAGCAGTCAATCACTGATTTTCCTCCCTAACCATAAAATAAGCTCTCTGACCTCTGTTGGCTTAGACTGTATTCTACCAGCCAAATGAACTTTGGGGGATGTTTTCCTAGAATAGTTGAGCTAGTGGAAACTGGGTATTTTGAACGTGGATGTATTGGCGTCCTCTGGTTCTTACTTTTGGAAATTAGACTTGATGTGGGCTTACCTTAAAAGACAAAACTTTTTAAAGGTCAGTTTGTTAAATCTTACAAAATAGAAATCTTAGTAAGTTGTTTTTTAATTTAAGAAATATGTTGTATGTCTTTCTAGATATTTCTCTACACCCAAGCATATAGAGATTCTGTGTATGTGGGCTTTATCTCTTTTCTTTCTTTCTTTTTTTTTAATCTCTTTTCTGTATGAATAGATTTGTTGTCACATATACTGGTCTAAAACTTTTTTCTTTTTTAATATATTTTTTTTCTGTCACTGTTTTTCACTGTTTTTTGTAGGTTCCCTGTGTTCTATATAATTTATTAACCATTTATTTATTCATAATCATCTGGGTTATTATAATTTGTAAATATTCTTAATGATGCTACACTAAATATTGTTATGCACATTTACATATCTTTGCTACTTTAGTGAATGTATCTATAGGGATAAATTCCTACAAGTGAAATTACTGGTTATCAGAGGTTCCACATCTAAAAGTTTGATAGCTGCTGCCAAATTATTCAAAAATGCTGAATTAGTCTATATTTCTAGACAGTTGAGGTCTCCTCATTCTTTTTGGGAGGGGAGGGGCGGGCTGGGAGGGCGGGGGGCGGGCGGGCCATTTCTATTGATCTTTCATTTATCTAGTTTCATCCATCTTTGTTCTTTGGCCCCTGTGGGCCTCCCATCGCTGTGGCCTCTGTTGTCGCAGATTGCCGGCTCTGGGCGCACGCGTTCCAGAGTTCAGGCTCAGTAATGGACACATCGGTCCAGCCACTCCGTGGCATGTGGGATCTTCCCAGGCCAGGGATCGAACCGGCGCTCCTTGCAGTGCAAGGCAGTGTCCTTACCCACTGGACCACCAGGGAAGCAGCGGTCTCCTCATTCTTAATTCTCATCAACACGAGCTAGATTTCTTCTGTCTTCCTTTCTTCCTTTTTTTTATGGTTTAATTTTCTGTCCTCTGATCATAGTCCCCTTGTTTCTTTTACTTAAAAAAAATCACACCATTCCAAACAGCCCTATTAGCTGTTCACTAGTTACTCCCAAAGCTTTGGTGAACTATGTAAAACACAGATATAAAGTTACTTCCTAGTGAAGTATTCATACAGAAGTTATAACCGCAAATTTTGAAGTATTTTGTTAATTCATTAAAAAAAAAACCCTCATTTTAAAAAAATCTAATATTTAGACAATATTTATTAACTGCTTGCTGGAGAGGAAATTAATGTGTCTTCTACCATAGAATTTTCATGAGTTACTTTGTTTTTACATTATCATGATTTTATAACATTTATGTTCTATTTTGTGACCTTCTTTCTCAAAGTTGTTTAACTGTCTATTTAGATGAATTCAGTGTTTACCATACTAGTCTGTCATATTATTTACACTCTGAATTCCTGACTTCCTGAACTTGACTCACATTTTGATTGGATAATACTCTTGTATTTTGTTTTGAATTTACTCTTCTCCACCAAAGGAAAGATCACAGGTGCTAGGGCTTCCCTGGTGATCCTGTGGGTAAAGAGTCAGCCTTGCAGTGCAAGGGGTACCAGTTCGATCCATGGCGCAGGAAGATCCCATGTGCTATGGAGTGGCTGGGCCGGTGTGTCCAATTATGAGCCAGTGCTCTGGAGCGTGTGCTCCCAGAGCCAGTGCTCCTCAATGAGAGAGGCCACTGCGATGGAAGGCCCACATATGACACAGAGTAAAGATGGATGAAAATAAATAGATAAATGTTTAAAGAAAAAGATCACAGGTGCCTCCGTTTTTGAGACCACCATTGAATTTATAAATGAATGTGCGTGTGTGCATTCATGCTCACGCACTAAGTTGTGTCCAACTCTTTGTGACCCCATGGATTGTAGCCACCAGGCTCCTCTGTCCATGGAATTTCCCAGACAAGAATACAAGAGTGGGTTGCCAGTTCTGCCCCCAGGAGATCTTCACAATCCAGGGCTCAAACCCAGGTCTGCTGTGTCACCTGCATTGGCAGGCAGATTCTTTACCACTTAGCCACCATGTAGCCATGTATGGAATTATTCAGTCACTCATTTTTCCCCACAAAATTCTAAACCCTCTGTTCTACTGTCTTCTGGTACAAAATATTTCAAAAGCCTGCTAGAATATTGCCCAGTATATGTAACTATGTAAGTGACTTCCTTTCTGCCTGGTTATCATGAAATTCTTTCATTGTACTTAAACCTCTATGATTTCCCCAGAATATATCTTGGTGTGTATTATTTTTTATTAGTTTTTCCTGGAAAACCGTGAGTGCTGTCGATTTGAAGACTTTAGTTCATCCTCTTTCTCTTCTTTTTCTTCTCCTCATTATCCTTCTCCAGTTTTCTTCTAGGAGAGCATTGAACACTTCCTTTTATATTCTGTTTCTTCTGGGTCATTTATTATCCATATATTGAATCTCCCTTATTTGTATTATCTTTATGTTTGATTCTCTTTGTTTCTTTGTCTTTTTCTTCTGTATTGTTTCTTTCTTAATCCTATCCACCAGGTCCTTATTTTTTCTGTATAATTACTGCTATTTCTAATGTGGTTGTTGTGGTTTTTTTATTCGCTTTCCCAAATTTAAATTTCTCTTGCTGTTATATCACCTTGAATACTCTCCTATTGTAAAGTCAGCCTTGCAGTGCAAGGGGTACCAGTTCGATCCATGGCGCAGGAAGATCCCATGTGCTATGGAGTGGCTGGGCCGGTGTGTCCAATTATGAGCCAGTGCTCTGGAGCGTGTGCTCCCAGAGCCAGTGCTCCTCAATGAGAGAGGCCACTGCGATGGAAGGCCCACATATGACACAGAGTAAAGATGGATGAAAATAAATAGATAAATGTTTAAAGAAAAAGATCACAGGTGCCTCCGTTTTTGAGACCACCATTGAATTTATAAATGAATGTGCGTGTGTGCATTCATGCTCACGCACTAAGTTGTGTCCAACTCTTTGTGACCCCATGGATTGTAGCCACCAGGCTCCTCTGTCCATGGAATTTCCCAGACAAGAATACAAGAGTGGGTTGCCAGTTCTGCCCCCAGGAGATCTTCACAATCCAGGGCTCAAACCCAGGTCTGCTGTGTCACCTGCATTGGCAGGCAGATTCTTTACCACTTAGCCACCATGTAGCCATGTATGGAATTATTCAGTCACTCATTTTTCCCCACAAAATTCTAAACCCTCTGTTCTACTGTCTTCTGGTACAAAATATTTCAAAAGCCTGCTAGAATATTGCCCAGTATATGTAACTATGTAAGTGACTTCCTTTCTGCCTGGTTATCATGAAATTCTTTCATTGTACTTAAACCTCTATGATTTCCCCAGAATATATCTTGGTGTGTATTATTTTTTATTAGTTTTTCCTGGAAAACCGTGAGTGCTTTCGATTTGAAGACTTTAGTTCATCCTCTTTCTCTTCTTTTTCTTCTCCTCATTATCCTTCTCCAGTTTTCTTCTAGGAGAGCATTGAACACTTCCTTTTATATTCTGTTTCTTCTGGGTCATTTATTATCCATATATTGAATCTCCCTTATTTGTATTATCTTTATGTTTGATTCTCTTTGTTTCTTTGTCTTTTTCTTCTGTATTGTTTCTTTCTTAATCCTATCCACCAGGTCCTTATTTTTTCTGTATAATTACTGCTATTTCTAATGTGGTTGTTGTGGTTTCCTCATTACTTAGTATTTTCTGCTTTTCCAACACACTTTTAAATTTTCTCTTGCTGTTATATCACCTTGTTCCACTATTTAAAGCATTCCTATTCCCTTTAACTTTTTGAAAGTATAATAGAACATTTGGTCAAAATTTTCTTTCCATTTTTATAGGAACTTCTTAATAGATTCTGTGATGGATACTTTGTATTTATCTATTCTTACTTGAATGGGGCTTGTCTATGTTGAAAATCACATGGAGATGAGAAAGGAAGAACAAAGTGAGCTTTAACGGTCAACTTCTTCAAATCTTTTTTTTTCTTTTAATATTTTTTATTATTTATTTATTTGGGGGGAACGGGTTGGGGAGGGAGGAGGTGGGCGGGCCACTTCTGTTGGTGCTTCATTTATCTATTTTCATCCTTGGCCCGTGTGGGCTTCCCATCGCGGTGGCCTCTATTGTCGCAGAGCACTGGCTCTGGGTGCATGCGCTCCAGAGCTCCGGCTCGGTAATTGGACACATCAGTCCAGCCGCTCGGCGGCACTTGGAATCTTCCCAGGCCAGGGATCGAACCGGCGTCCCTTGCACTGCAAGGCAGTGTCCTTACCCACTGGACCACCAGGGAAGCCCGTTCTTCAAATCTTATAGTTATCTAAGAACATTTTCTCACTAAATCTCTATCATAGGAGCATGAACACTCTTAGGGTAAGTTCATCATCCAGGGTAGGAAGTAAGAGTGGCTTAGAATGAAGATTTCTCTAGGCCACCTTTCCTTTATTTGGAGTTACAAGTTGACCCTGATCAGTGATTTCATTGCTCTTTACTGTTGCTTCAGCTATCTGCCTATCTATCTTCAAGAACTTTCTCCCTGTCTGGAGTCTAGATCTAGAGAAAATACAGATATTCCATCACTAAGTTCTTTCAGGTCTCCTGTTTTAGTTGAAAAGTGTGAGTAGTAAGTGCATTTATAATAGCAGAAGGAGCTACTACAGAACTATATAAGATGATTATCTTGCATCCTACTTTTTATCTCAGCTTCACAAATCTTTCAGTTATTTTCCTTGGTTAGATATTAACATACTGTCTTCACAACATTTCTGTATTGTTTCTTTCTTAATCCTATCCACCAGGTCCTTATTTTTTCTGTATAATTACTGCTATTTCTAATGTGGTTGTTGTGGTTTCCTCATTACTTAGTATTTTCTGCTTTTCCAACACACTTTTAAATTTTCTCTTGCTGTTATATCACCTTGTTCCACTATTTAAAGCATTCCTATTCCCTTTAACTTTTTGAAAGTATAATAGAACATTTGGTCAAAATTTTCTTTCCATTTTTATAGGAACTTCTTAATAGATTCTGTGATGGATACTTTGTATTTATCTATTCTTACTTGAATGGGGCTTGTCTATGTTGAAAATCACATGGAGATGAGAAAGGAAGAACAAAGTGAGCTTTAACGGTCAACTTCTTCAAATCTTTTTTTTTCTTTTAATATTTTTTATTATTTATTTATTTGGGGGGAACGGGTTGGGGAGGGAGGAGGTGGGCGGGCCACTTCTGTTGGTGCTTCATTTATCTATTTTCATCCTTGGCCCGTGTGGGCTTCCCATCGCGGTGGCCTCTATTGTCGCAGAGCACTGGCTCTGGGTGCATGCGCTCCAGAGCTCCGGCTCGGTAATTGGACACATCAGTCCAGCCGCTCGGCGGCACTTGGAATCTTCCCAGGCCAGGGATCGAACCGGCGTCCCTTGCACTGCAAGGCAGTGTCCTTACCCACTGGACCACCAGGGAAGCCCGTTCTTCAAATCTTATAGTTATCTAAGAACATTTTCTCACTAAATCTCTATCATAGGAGCATGAACACTCTTAGGGTAAGTTCATCATCCAGGGTAGGAAGTAAGAGTGGCTTAGAATGAAGATTTCTCTAGGCCACCTTTCCTTTATTTGGAGTTACAAGTTGACCCTGATCAGTGATTTCATTGCTCTTTACTGTTGCTTCAGCTATCTGCCTATCTATCTTCAAGAACTTTCTCCCTGTCTGGAGTCTAGATCTAGAGAAAATACAGATATTCCATCACTAAGTTCTTTCAGGTCTCCTGTTTTAGTTGAAAAGTGTGAGTAGTAAGTGCATTTATAATAGCAGAAGGAGCTACTACAGAACTATATAAGATGATTATCTTGCATCCTACTTTTTATCTCAGCTTCACAAATCTTTCAGTTATTTTCCTTGGTTAGATATTAAGATACTGCTTTTTTTTTTTCCCTATAGTTTCAGTTGTATTTGGAGACAAAGGCATGAGTTCAAAAAATTTAGCAGAATTATATCTGCATATGTTAAGATTTATATTTAAGTTATATTGATAGAGACTGTATTATCATACCCTTAAAAAAGTCATACTGTTTTCATGAGATTATGATCTCTACAGATGGGAGTCTTTTTAGTGGAAGATCCTGAGTTAACAAAGCCCAGCACCTGAAGTACCGGTCACAAGGTCTTCATGGCCAAATGTGATTTTTCGTTTTTGGAATAAGATCCGTGAGTTCTTCTTTTTGCTTTCACAGGACAAGCAGGAGGATATGAAGACTATTTTGGAGGGCATAGATCCGGCCAAGCATCAGGTGAGGGTGCCTTTGATGCTTGTAAAGCTACTATATAAAGAATAGATGGTGAAGGTAACCAGAAGTCTGGATATCTGAATTCCAGCTAAGAAGTTACAGGACCCTGCTGGGTGACAAAGGAAATCCTCTTGGATTAAAAAAGATTATGAAGTTCCAATAAAAGGAGATTTATATTACTGGTAGTTTGCTTCCTTAATTCTTTCATGGGATATTCCTAAAAAAACCTCTTAGGTGAAAATAGATTTTGTTATTCAGATAGTTCTGAAGCTCAGATTTAGGGTGATATATTGGGGTTTTTTTTATATAATCATGAAACAACAATAACAAAAATAGTTTAGTGATACATTTACTAGCTCATGCCCTGATTTCTGTAAAATTAAAATTTTCTTCTTAATATCTTCTCATGTGACCTCATTCTCAAATTATTGTTCATAAACAGACATCTCTTTTCTTTTGGAAAATGTGTGAAATTTGTGTCCTGATGGTTTAAAAGTCAAGCAAATTTAATACCCATTATAATCCAGAGAGATTTGTTTACACTCAGGAGCAGTGCTTTATTTTTTAAATTAGGAGTAAGTTGTGATTGCATCACAATTAATTTAGGCCATCTAAAATAAATTTTTCAGTGTCAGATCACTTTTAATCATAATGCTTATTAAGTATCACCTTTATTGGCTTTTGGAACAAGAAGTTGTAATATGTTGATTCTGTTTTGAGGAAAGTAAATAAATTTCTTTCACAAAATATTACATGAAAATGTAAACCTTTACTCAGTTTATGTAGTAGCTCTAGCTCATGTCCAGAATGTGAAGCTGAATGTTAGCTCACATAAAGTTATTTCTTTCTCTCTGAATTTGTTAAAGGAAATACGATTTTAAATCTATCTCTCTAGCTATATGTCTCAAGACTTGGGATACTGTATTTTTTTATTATTTTTTTATTGAAGAATAATTTTTAAAATTAGATTTGCAGAATCTACTTTTAGAGGTTTGGGTTCAGCAGGTCTGAAATGGGGAGACAGTTTTAAGTGATAACCCAGGCGATTCTCATATGGCCTCTATATTCCATGCTTTGAGATATTGCTAGAGTTTGTAGATTATTCTGCATCCTTGTTGAGTCCTGTTCTCATCTTTGCTTTATTATCCTTCTTCCTTCATCCAGACTGAATTAGGCTTGTGTTTTGTTTTTGTTACTTATGGTTTTTTAGAAACTGAGCTAAACACAAACCCTAATATGATGCCTCTTTAAACTTTCTCCATCTCAGTTCTGTTGAGGGACATGAATCTGATCAGTAAAAAAAAAAACACCTTACTGTAAAATTTTTTTTATCTAAAGCCAAGTAGAAAAAAACCTGTACCTTTTTTTCTCATAGTATGCATCAGAACCAGAACTTTGCAGTACATTTTTTATGGACAAGATTTTAGCAAGCTTATAAGTTCTAATTATCTACTTATCAATATATTTCAACTATTAGAGACTAGTTTAACCTTAGTAAGCTAAATAGGACTTTCCACTTTAGTAACTTTTCATTAAGGAATAACATATATACGTATTTAAAAATATTACTCTTTAAAGCTGGAAAACTTCTGTCAGTTTTTTCTTGATCCCTGAAACTATCTGTGCAATACACAAAACTCCATATACATTTTTTTAAGGCCAAGTCCTTTCTTTCTAGATCATTGTATGTTGAATGAATCCTGTCTCAAGTTTTAAATATAAGTAACTGTTCAAGGTAAAGTCACTTTAAATTTTTCATGTAATATTAAAATGAAATTTTTGTTTAAAAAAACTGTTTTGAGGAAAGTAAATAAATTTCTTTCACAAAATATTACATGAAAATGTAAACCTTTACTCAGTTTATGTAGTAGCTCTAGCTCATGTCCAGAATGTGAAGCTGAATGTTAGCTCACATAAAGTTATTTCTTTCTCTCTGAATTTGTTAAAGGAAATACGATTTTAAATCTATCTCTCTAGCTATATGTCTCAAGACTTGGGATACTGTATTTTTTTATTATTTTTTTATTGAAGAATAATTTTTAAAATTAGATTTGCAGAATCTACTTTTAGAGGTTTGGGTTCAGCAGGTCTGAAATGGGGAGACAGTTTTAAGTGATAACCCAGGCGATTCTCATATGGCCTCTATATTCCATGCTTTGAGATATTGCTAGAGTTTGTAGATTATTCTGCATCCTTGTTGAGTCCTGTTCTCATCTTTGCTTTATTATCCTTCTTCCTTCATCCAGACTGAATTAGGCTTGTGTTTTGTTTTTGTTACTTATGGTTTTTTAGAAACTGAGCTAAACACAAACCCTAATATGATGCCTCTTTAAACTTTCTCCATCTCAGTTCTGTTGAGGGACATGAATCTGATCAGTAAAAAAAAAAACACCTTACTGTAAAATTTTTTTTATCTAAAGCCAAGTAGAAAAAAACCTGTACCTTTTTTTCTCATAGTATGCATCAGAACCAGAACTTTGCAGTACATTTTTTATGGACAAGATTTTAGCAAGCTTATAAGTTCTAATTATCTACTTATCAATATATTTCAACTATTAGAGACTAGTTTAACCTTAGTAAGCTAAATAGGACTTTCCACTTTAGTAACTTTTCATTAAGGAATAACATATATACGTATTTAAAAATATTACTCTTTAAAGCTGGAAAACTTCTGTCAGTTTTTTCTTGATCCCTGAAACTATCTGTGCAATACACAAAACTCCATATACATTTTTTTAAGGCCAAGTCCTTTCTTTCTAGATCATTGTATGTTGAATGAATCCTGTCTCAAGTTTGTTTAAATATAAGTAACTGTTCAAGGTAAAGTCACTGTTAATATATTTTGAAACTTCTCTGTTCTTTATCTTTTCAAGTACATAGGTACAGTAGATAAAATATTGGAGGGGAACAAACTAAACTAAAAATAGGTAGCTTTTTTTCAGAAACAAGATTAAAGAACTCTGTGGACTAGAAATGGACCCTGGATCCACAGCAGATGCTATAAGCCCAAGGAGAATTAGCCCCCAAAAATGGGCACTGTGGGCTTGAATTTCATCTTCTTTAAGAGAATAAGAACTGAATGTATGTCATACAGGAGCAGGAAAATAGATATAGTCTCCCTGATTGAAGAATGAAACTGAGACTTTATTATTACCCAGCCTGTAAGGCAGGGTTGTGACAAAAGCTCCAAGCAACTGCTGAGGATTATAGTAAGAAATTAGCAAATTGTTCGTCATAGAGGGAAGATGCAAAGACAACAGTGTAACTAAGAACTTGGAGGGCATCATTACCTGATACGGTGAAAAGAATAGAAATAACTTCATGGCATCAGAAACTTAAGTTGCCAGGAAAGGATCTACTTCTGAAACTGACCAGACTGAGGTTAACTTTCAGACCATCTGATGAGAGGGATAAGTTTATAGATGGAAATAAAAGAAAAAACCAACTCCCATGCAAAATGAGGTTTTCCAAATAAAAAAATTATAAATTTCAAGAGCAAATCTACATCAAGAGAAATAGTCAAATTGCAAGCAAACAAAACGTAAACCCGGAGAATATAGGCCCAGGGAAAATAAAATACTTTAATCAAAAGATTTAAAATATGTCTAAACTGAACAGTGGCCATAAAATAATGTGAGGCAGTAAAACGGAAGCTGATAATTATGAATGAAAAACAAACAGTTATGAAATAAAACATCTAAACTTTTAGGTAAAAAAATTGTGGAAATAAGAACTCACTGTATAAGATAAACAATGTATTAGTTGAATAAAGAATAAATGAATGAAAAGACAAATCAGAAATGGAGTACACCACCAAAAATAAAGAAATGGAAAATATGAAAGAAAATTGAGAGAAAGGAGATAGAGAGGCTCTACCATATATACATCTGAAGTTGCTGAGGGAGAAGATAGAAATAGCAAGCAAAGGCAATGCTTGAAGACATAATGATGGAGAATTTCCTAGAATGAAAGCTGACAGGAATCCTTCGTTGAAAGAAATCACCAAGAAAAACAAATGAAACTGCAGAATTTTGAAGATAAAGAAAACAATTGTAAAAACTCTTGAGGAAAAATTAATTATTCTCAAAGGAGCAACAGTTTTATCTTTGACAGTAGATGCTCATCAACAATAATTATCACAGAAAACAATAGAGGGTGGGCTTCCCTGGTAGCTCAGTGGTAAAAAGTTTGCCTGCCAATGCAGGAGACACAGGTTTGACCTCTAATCCGGGAAGATCTCACATGCTGTGGAGCAACTAAGCCTTTGAGCCACAACTATTGAGCCCATATGCCGCAACTACTGAAGCCATGTGCCCTAGAGCCCGAGTTCCACAAGAGACGTCACCGCAACAAGAAGCCTGCTCACCTCAACTAGAGAGAAGCCCCCACTCCCTGCAACTACAGAAGAGCCTGTGTCAGCAGTGAAAACCCAGAATAGCTAAAAATAAATACATGAATAAATTTTAAAAAAAGAAAAGAGAACAGTAGAGGGCAATATCCTCAAAATACCAGAAGAAAATAACACGATACAGAATTCTGCACTCTGTTGTCATTCCAAAGAAGAAAACACAAGCATATTTTCAGATCTACAAAGAATAAAAGAGTTTACCACCTCAGACTCTTGCCAAAAGAACTACTAAAAGATATGCACATCAATAAGAAGAAAAAAGAACCTTGGAGGAAGGCGTGGGATGCAAGAATCTACGGTAAGCACAGGAATTGATAAAAATATAAATACAAATTTGTGAGTGTAAAACCTAAACTTTAATGCTTAAAATCAATGTAGTACTAAAAGTCTAGGTAGCAATAGTATGAAATTCAGTAGGTTATGTTAGAAAGCACAAAAGCCATGTTAGAATTCTTATGTTGTTAAAAGACAAATCAGAAATGGAGTACACCACCAAAAATAAAGAAATGGAAAATATGAAAGAAAATTGAGAGAAAGGAGATAGAGAGGCTCTACCATATATACATCTGAAGTTGCTGAGGGAGAAGATAGAAATAGCAAGCAAAGGCAATGCTTGAAGACATAATGATGGAGAATTTCCTAGAATGAAAGCTGACAGGAATCCTTCGTTGAAAGAAATCACCAAGAAAAACAAATGAAACTGCAGAATTTTGAAGATAAAGAAAACAATTGTAAAAACTCTTGAGGAAAAATTAATTATTCTCAAAGGAGCAACAGTTTTATCTTTGACAGTAGATGCTCATCAACAATAATTATCACAGAAAACAATAGAGGGTGGGCTTCCCTGGTAGCTCAGTGGTAAAAAGTTTGCCTGCCAATGCAGGAGACACAGGTTTGACCTCTAATCCGGGAAGATCTCACATGCTGTGGAGCAACTAAGCCTTTGAGCCACAACTATTGAGCCCATATGCCGCAACTACTGAAGCCATGTGCCCTAGAGCCCGAGTTCCACAAGAGACGTCACCGCAACAAGAAGCCTGCTCACCTCAACTAGAGAAGCCCCCACTCCCTGCAACTACAGAAGAGCCTGTGTCAGCAGTGAAAACCCAGAATAGCTAAAAATAAATACATGAATAAATTTTAAAAAAAGAAAAGAGAACAGTAGAGGGCAATATCCTCAAAATACCAGAAGAAAATAACACGATACAGAATTCTGCACTCTGTTGTCATTCCAAAGAAGAAAACACAAGCATATTTTCAGATCTACAAAGAATAAAAGAGTTTACCACCTCAGACTCTTGCCAAAAGAACTACTAAAAGATATGCACATCAATAAGAAGAAAAAAGAACCTTGGAGGAAGGCGTGGGATGCAAGAATCTACGGTAAGCACAGGAATTGATAAAAATATAAATACAAATTTGTGAGTGTAAAACCTAAACTTTAATGCTTAAAATCAATGTAGTACTAAAAGTCTAGGTAGCAATAGTATGAAATTCAGTAGGTTATGTTAGAAAGCACAAAAGCCATGTTAGAATTCTTATGTTGTTCAGGAGAGAAAAATCAGATACCGAATAAACATTTTTTTTTAGAAAAAGATAGTATTAATCAGAACAAATACAGACCTATTGAACTCAATTGTTAAAAGGACAGAGACTTTTTTTAAAATTTATTTTTATTTTACTTTTACAGAGTTTTGTTGTTTACTGCTATACATAGACCCAAATCTATCATAGGTATACACTTGACCCCTCACACCTGAACCCCCCCTTCCACCTCGCTCCCCATTCCACCCCTCCAGGTGTTGCATAGCCCCCATGTAAGTTCCCTTAGACTTACCAGCATGTTCACATTGGTTGAAATGGGAAGAGACTTTTGAATTAGATTCAAAATCAAAATCTAGCAAATTCTGTTTTCAAAAGAAAGCACTAAAGCAAAATGATAGGAAAAGGTTGACAAAATAGTGGGAAAAGTTAATTTAAGACAATATTAGTATCAGGCAAAATGGAATTTTAAGCCAAAAATCGTTTTTAGAGATAAATAAGTGCTTCTCCAACTAGTGTGTCAGTCACTTTTCGGTAACAGCTACTCTGCTATTATAATAGAAAATTATAAAGTTACAAGAAAATTAGGTCTACAGTTGTACTCATAGGATTTTTCCCCACACTTCTCCATAAAACTGACAGGTAAAACAATTGCTAAGAATAGAAAAATCAAATTTGCTCTTACAGAGAGTTATCATTTTGTTTCCAATAAATATGGAGTACATTATTTTCGAATACCTTGAATATGCATAAAAATGGTGCATGTTTAAGGCCACAAATATGTTTTTAAAACAAATTTCGTCATCCTGTGAAGTACATTCTCTTTGTTGTTTTAAAGTGTCAAATTGACAACAAAACTTTTTTTAAAGACTCCATACAACTAGAAAATGAGGGAAGTACTTTTACATTATTCATGAGTTTAAATGGCAATCACAGTAAAAACTGCAAAAGAGTTGTTATCACAAAACTACAACATCAAAACTTGAGAGAATGCAGCTTAAATCTAAATGTAGGTGACTTAAAACCTAAACTTTAATGCTTAAAATCAATGTAGTACTAAAAGTCTAGGTAGCAATAGTATGAAATTCAGTAGGTTATGTTAGAAAGCACAAAAGCCATGTTAGAATTCTTATGTTGTTCAGAGAGAAAAATCAGATACCGAATAAACATTTTTTTTTAGAAAAAGATAGTATTAATCAGAACAAATACAGACCTATTGAACTCAATTGTTAAAAGGACAGAGACTTTTTTTAAAATTTATTTTTATTTTACTTTTACAGAGTTTTGTTGTTTACTGCTATACATAGACCCAAATCTATCATAGGTATACACTTGACCCCTCACACCTGAACCCCCCCTTCCACCTCGCTCCCCATTCCACCCCTCCAGGTGTTGCGTACCCCCCATGTAAGTTCCCTTAGACTTACCAGCATGTTCACATTGGTTGAAATGGGAAGAGACTTTTGAATTAGATTCAAAATCAAAATCTAGCAAATTCTGTTTTCAAAAGAAAGCACTAAAGCAAAATGATAGGAAAAGGTTGACAAAATAGTGGGAAAAGTTAATTTAAGACAATATTAGTATCAGGCAAAATGGAATTTTAAGCCAAAAATCGTTTTTAGAGATAAATAAGTGCTTCTCCAACTAGTGTGTCAGTCACTTTTCGGTAACAGCTACTCTGCTATTATAATAGAAAATTATAAAGTTACAAGAAAATTAGGTCTACAGTTGTACTCATAGGATTTTTCCCCACACTTCTCCATAAAACTGACAGGTAAAACAATTGCTAAGAATAGAAAAATCAAATTTGCTCTTACAGAGAGTTATCATTTTGTTTCCAATAAATATGGAGTACATTATTTTCGAATACCTTGAATATGCATAAAAATGGTGCATGTTTAAGGCCACAAATATGTTTTTAAAACAAATTTCGTCATCCTGTGAAGTACATTCTCTTTGTTGTTTTAAAGTGTCAAATTGACAACAAAACTTTTTTTAAAGACTCCATACAACTAGAAAATGAGGGAAGTACTTTTACATTATTCATGAGTTTAAATGGCAATCACAGTAAAAACTGCAAAAGAGTTGTTATCACAAAACTACAACATCAAAACTTGAGAGAATGCAGCTTAAATGGTCCCTAGAAGAAAAATTGTGTGTGTGTGTATACATAATGAAAGTAAATGAAACTACTCAAAGGAACAGCAGCACAAAGAAGGAATGACATAAAAGATTAAAAAATTAAGTCAATAGAGTAGTAAACAGCAAAGAGTTAAGGAATAGGGATAAACAGCAAAATAAAGCTTATTTTAAAATAATTCTGAGGTAGATAAAATAAATCCAGCTTTTTTCAAAGGGCAAAAAGCACAAGTATTTGGTAGAAACTTAAAAGGAGTTATAATTAAATGGTATAACAGAGAACTTTAAAATTTATAGGGCAAAAAAATATTATTGGGCAGTGTGAACAATCTGCTTGAATACTTAGATGAAATGAATATTGATTTTTTTCTATAAGTAGTAAGTTTCAAAAATGGTTCAAGGAAATTCACTGGTGGTGCAGTGGTCAGGTCTCTGCACTTTCATTGCCAAGTGCCCAGCCAGCTTCAATCCTTGGTGGATGAACTAAGATTATCCTACAAGTTGTGCTGTGAGGTGAAAAAAGAAAAGTTCTAGAATTACATACCTTAATAAAACAATAACCATTTTACTAATTGAGTCAGTTACTCCAACCCACCCATCTCATAAAAAACTAAGAGCGTCCCAGATGGATTTATCAGTAAGCTTTACCAAATAGTCAAGGAATGGATAATTCCTGTATTATTGAAGCTCTTCTCCAAAAAAGAGAAGGAAAAGTTAAATTGCACATTACCTAACTTTGTAGTCTTGAAAAGTAATTTTGTATGCTTATGCAGGGAAAGATCATAATTTGTATTCTAAAATTGTATTGATAATGAACAAATATGCATAAAAATGGTGCAGTTAAGGCCACAAATTTTTAAACGTCATCCTGTGAAGTACATTCTCTTTGTTGTTTTAAAGTGTCAAATTGACAACAAAACTTTTTTTAAAGACTCCATACAACTAGAAAATGAGGGAAGTACTTTTACATTATTCATGAGTTTAAATGGCAATCACAGTAAAAACTGCAAAAGAGTTGTTATCACAAAACTACAACATCAAAACTTGAGAGAATGCAGCTTAAATGGTCCCTAGAAGAAAAATTGTGTGTGTGTGTATACATAATGAAAGTAAATGAAACTACTCAAAGGAACAGCAGCACAAAGAAGGAATGACATAAAAGATTAAAAAATTAAGTCAATAGAGTAGTAAACAGCAAAGAGTTAAGGAATAGGGATAAACAGCAAAATAAAGCTTATTTTAAAATAATTCTGAGGTAGATAAAATAAATCCAGCTTTTTTCAAAGGGGCAAAAAGCACAAGTATTTGGTAGAAACTTAAAAGGAGTTATAATTAAATGGTATAACAGAGAACTTTAAAATTTATAGGGCAAAAAAATATTATTGGGCAGTGTGAACAATCTGCTTGAATACTTAGATGAAATGAATATTGATTTTTTTCTATAAGTAGTAAGTTTCAAAAATGGTTCAAGGAAATTCACTGGTGGTGCAGTGGTCAGGTCTCTGCACTTTCATTGCCAAGTGCCCAGCCAGCTTCAATCCTTGGTGGATGAACTAAGATTATCCTACAAGTTGTGCTGTGAGGTGAAAAAAGAAAAGTTCTAGAATTACATACCTTAATAAAACAATAACCATTTTACTAATTGAGTCAGTTACTCCAACCCACCCATCTCATAAAAAACTAAGAGCGTCCCAGATGGATTTATCAGTAAGCTTTACCAAATAGTCAAGGAATGGATAATTCCTGTATTATTGAAGCTCTTCTCCAAAAAAGAGAAGGAAAAGTTAAATTGCACATTACCTAACTTTGTAGTCTTGAAAAGTAATTTTGTATGCTTATGCAGGGAAAGATCATAATTTGTATTCTAAAATTGTATTGATAATGAACAAATATTGACTGAAATTATAAACCCAACAACCGTAGGCAGCCAGCTGGCCTTCAAACAACATGGGGGTTAGAGATGCCCACCTCTGTAGTGGAAACTTCACATCTAACTTTATAGTTTATCTGTGTTATTCCAGGTTCTGTATCCTGTCTTATCAACTGTTTCCTCAAACATATATTGTTCTAAACCAAAGAAATGGATGTATATTTATAGGAAGGAAAATAAAATAGGCAGCTTTTATTTACCATCTTTTATTTCCAAAATTTTATTAGCTTGACGTTGTGTTGAATTTTGAAATTCTTAAATTGGGGTGAGGATCTTGGGATTATACTTTCTGATTTTTTACTTTTTTAACAGCTATGGGAATATTTTAAACACACTGAATTAATAGTTTCATTAAAAGTTTATTCTCTGGCTTCCCTGGTGGTCCTGTGGGTAAAGAGTCCACCTTGCAGTGCAAGGGACACCAGTTTAATCCCTGGCCTGGGAAGATCCCACATACCACAGAGCAGTTGAACCGGTGTGTCCAATTACAAGCCAGTGCTCTGGAGCAAGAGAGACCACTGCAATGGGAGGCCCACACAGGCCAAAGAATAAAGATGAATGAAAAAAAAAGAAAAAAAGGCCAAAATTCAAAAAAAAAATGTTTATTTATTCTCAACAGAGCTTTCAGAATCTTCTTGGCACTATTCATGTCTTTTTGTCTTTGACACTACTCATGTCTTTGGCATTGATGGTTGTCGCTGCCAGGCTTAAAAGATAAGAAAGAAAGAAAAAAAGGAAAAGGAAAAGTCACATTAGTATTGCCCACCCATAATCTGGTAATAATGTATTGTCAGATGCAAATAATGAGTTTCTTAGTCTGAGTTTAGCTACTATCTCTTAATTTATTGTTTAATTAACTTCTGTTTCTCTTACTTACCTAGTAGAAAATCTAAACTTCAAACTTCATTTCTATGAAAGGGAATATTTGAGAGGTCGGTTATGCTTAGGTTCCTTCTTGTAAACAGTATTCAAATACTTAATTGTTTTAGACATTAAGTATATAATGGTAAGCAAAAATGGATGCAGTTGCTGTTCTTATGAAGCTTACATTTGAGTGGTGGACTTGTTACCCAATAGTTACACAAACTAGTATGTGGTTGGAACTTACGAAGGAGTTGTTCATAGAACTCTTGGTAAGTCGATCATAGGAAAAGTGATCTAGTCAAGAAAGTTCAGGAACGTTTTCTTTGAGGAAATAACACTCGATTTGAGACAATCAAGGATGAAAAGGAACTAACAAAGTGCTACAGGGAAGAGATAGCTGCTTAAGGAAAAAGTCTCTGGGACAGGAGGGGAAATAGCAGTTTCTAAAGGAGCAGTTTCTTTCCAGTGTATAGGCTGATACAACTCCAGTGTGTAGTGTGTTAGCACGATTTTCTATGTCTTTCTGAGTAAAAAGAAAGTTTGTTTAAAATTAAGTTGTCAGAATACTAGATTTGTCTACATTTGAATATAAGTTCAAAATTGATTGTAAGGCCAAATTATTTTGGCATTATCTATGGTTATTCATTCTCCTTGTGTGTGTGTGTGTGTATGTGTGTGTGAGAGAGAGAGAGTTGCTCAATTGTTACAGCTCTTTGCTACCCCATGAACTGCAGCCCTCCAGGCTCCTCTGTCCATGGGACCTTAGAGTTAATAAAGATTGTTGTCTTTATTAACTTTAGTTAATAGTTAGTTTAGATAGTTGAGATAATTTTTCATAACAGTGATGTATCAGCTACATTTTAATACTTAGATGAATGTAGTAAGAATTCAGAGTACTCCCATAGGCGGTACTACTTTCTATATAAGCAGACTGTTCTTAGTGATATTTGATACTAGGATGGTTGGAAGTTGTTTTCTCATTCATTCCTCTTGCTGGCAAACTTCCTAGGAAGAATAACAATCTGCTATTGGAAGAATGCTTCTTTTGCCTTTGACTGTTCAAGCATTTAATTTCTACTGTAAAAAATCTGCCCATTGGTAGGTTTTTCTTTTCCCTTTTCCCTTTACTCTTGTCATTTGGTAGTGTTTTTCTTCAGGAACTGGTAATCTCTCCTTTGATAGAATGCTTTACTGGCTTCTGATATGATGAGATCCTCATAATCATCTCACAAAATTAAGGTTATTTTTTCAGAGTTTAGGTGAGTAGTTAGGAAAACATCTTTTTAACCTTAGTAATAGAAAAACTGCAGTTATTTCTCTTTGGGAAACTAAGTTTTATCTTTAATGGTTATTATTTGCAAAACTGAATTTGCTTTTAGAAAGTTACACTATCTAGTGTGGACTGAAATTAATCCTGTTTAAATTTCTTGCTTTTTTAGTTCAGGAACGTTTTCTTGGAGGAAATAACACTCGATTTGAGACAATCAAGGATGAAAAGGAACTAACAAAGTGCTACAGGGAAGAGATAGCTGCTTAAGGAAAAAGTCTCTGGGACAGGAGGGGAAATAGCAGTTTCTAAAGGAGCAGTTTCTTTCCAGTGTATAGGCTGATACAACTCCAGTGTGTAGTGTGTTAGCACGATTTTCTATGTCTTTCTGAGTAAAAAGAAAGTTTGTTTAAAATTAAGTTGTCAGAATACTAGATTTGTCTACATTTGAATATAAGTTCAAAATTGATTGTAAGGCCAAATTATTTTGGCATTATCTATGGTTATTCATTCTCCTTGTGTGTGTGTGTGTGTATGTGTGTGTGAGAGAGAGAGAGTTGCTCAATTGTTACAGCTCTTTGCTACCCCATGAACTGCAGCCCTCCAGGCTCCTCTGTCCATGGGACCTTAGAGTTAATAAAGATTGTTGTCTTTATTAACTTTAGTTAATAGTTAGTTTAGATAGTTGAGATAATTTTTCATAACAGTGATGTATCAGCTACATTTTAATACTTAGATGAATGTAGTAAGAATTCAGAGTACTCCCATAGGCGGTACTACTTTCTATATAAGCAGACTGTTCTTAGTGATATTTGATACTAGGATGGTTGGAAGTTGTTTTCTCATTCATTCCTCTTGCTGGCAAACTTCCTAGGAAGAATAACAATCTGCTATTGGAAGAATGCTTCTTTTGCCTTTGACTGTTCAAGCATTTAATTTCTACTGTAAAAAATCTGCCCATTGGTAGGTTTTTCTTTTCCCTTTTCCCTTTACTCTTGTCATTTGGTAGTGTTTTTCTTCAGGAACTGGTAATCTCTCCTTTGATAGAATGCTTTACTGGCTTCTGATATGATGAGATCCTCATAATCATCTCACAAAATTAAGGTTATTTTTTCAGAGTTTAGGTGAGTAGTTAGGAAAACATCTTTTTAACCTTAGTAATAGAAAAACTGCAGTTATTTCTCTTTGGGAAACTAAGTTTTATCTTTAATGGTTATTATTTGCAAAACTGAATTTGCTTTTAGAAAGTTACACTATCTAGTGTGGACTGAAATTAATCCTGTATTTTCAAGAATTTGAGATAGGTAGCTTTAAGTGACTGCCTTGGGTAAGTATTAAATCTTCATTATTTCTTATGTCATTGGTACTAAGTGTTAACGATAGATGGGTACTGAATTGGCACCAGTGGATGATTTTATGTTTCTTTGCTAGGAACATGAATCTGAAGGTGGAAGAACACCTTTGATGAAAGCTGCAAGAGCTGGTCATTTGTGCACCGTGCAGTTTCTTATTAGCAAAGGTAAAGAAAGCGCAAGTGAGCATTTTCAAGAAGCTGCAACTTCTGTAAAAAGTTCCTAAACTGTTGTAATTTATCTTACAGTTACTTTATAGTGCAAATACTGTATTCTAGTCTTTTTTTTGCTGTATTTTCTTAGGAAGCAGAGTTTATAAGGTACTTCACTGAAATCTTTATTAGTTTCAGGTTTGCAGTTTTCATCAACCAAATAGTATATACTTACTCCCAGAAATTGGAAAAGTCAAATGTAAAATGTCCAGCTATACTTAGTAGATACAGTATTCGACATTTAAGGTCTTTCTGTAGGAAATAGAGACGGGTAGAGGGGAGAAAATCTACTCCTGTTGTTATGGTACAGTTAAGTCAGCCAGGTATACACAGGAGTTATTATTTTTATTTTCCTGTGGCGATTCTATTATTAGAATATACTTAGGCAAAGAAGTTAAAATCATGGATAAGAGATAGTTTAAGACTGCTATAGAAAATTGAAATGCGGCTGAGCTCATTTTAAGTTGTACCATATAATAGTGTCATTGTATACATCAAAGATGATAATATCAGCATTTTCTTTTGGTTCACCCTAACTGTGTAGTGTTCAAGGTATTCTGGTATCTGATAAAAATCCTAGAATAGGATGTTAAACTGTAAGGAAGGTTTACTCTAATGTTGTCATTTTATTCAAATAAACATTTTATGTCTGTATTCCAATAGAATTCTGATAGTTGTGCCATTAAGGACGCAGTGTTAAGATTTTATCCTTTTAAATATAACATTTTTAAAAATTTATTTATTCTTATTTATTTATTTATTTGGCTGGGTCTTAGTTGCAGCATGTGGAATCTAGTTCCCTGACCAGGGATCGAACCCAGGCCCCTTGCATTGGGAACACAGTCTTAACCACTGGACCACCAGGGAAGTCCTGCTTTCTTCATTAGTTGGACAAAAACTAGGTCTATTTCTTCATATCATATTTTGCTCCCAAGTAAGGCGTATATTACAAAAAGTTATAACGTAGTCTGTAAAAGCTATTTACCTCAACCACACAGAAGTAATAAACAGATGGATAACCTTTAGAGTTCACTTAATGCTCCTTTACTAAAGAGGTTACCTAATCATCCCTAGCAACTGCCCTGGTAAGTATATATCAGGCTTGTCAGGAGTAAGAACACATTGATTATAGCCCTTCAAGGCTGCAATAAGTGCTAAATAATCTTACCATCTAATTTATTACTAACAACTCTAAAAATAATCTCATGTTACTAATGTAAGGATGTTTATTGGTGCACCTTGTCTTTCCCAAACATACTTTAGTGCAAGTTAGGATTGGGTTCAACTGAGTAGTTTTGAAAATTAAATAAATAGTAGTTTCCCATAAGAAACGTCATAAAATAAGTCTGAAATTGAAGAAGGAAGACTGAATATTCCTATATTTATAGCTATTTGGTTGTGTCCATTTGGGATTGTAAAAGGTAGTTGAACTAAAAATAAGGTCTTTTTTTCCTGGGAATCAAAATTAATTTACCAAGAAAAGAGGCTAAGAAGAGATTTTGCATTTAGACTTTCTTTAGGTCATATTGTCAACTTTAAAACTTTGGTTCAGCTCATTTTAAGTTGTACCATATAATAGTGTCTGTATACATCAAAGATGAATATCAGCATTTTCTTTTGGTTCACCCTAACTGTGTAGTGTTCAAGGTATTCTGGTATCTGATAAAAATCCTAGAATAGGATGTTAAACTGTAAGGAAGGTTTACTCTAATGTTGTCATTTTATTCAAATAAACATTTTATGTCTGTATTCCAATAGAATTCTGATAGTTGTGCCATTAAGGACGCAGTGTTAAGATTTTATCCTTTTAAATATAACATTTTTAAAAATTTATTTATTCTTATTTATTTATTTATTTGGCTGGGTCTTAGTTGCAGCATGTGGAATCTAGTTCCCTGACCAGGGATCGAACCCAGGCCCCTTGCATTGGGAACACAGTCTTAACCACTGGACCACCAGGGAAGTCCTGCTTTCTTCATTAGTTGGACAAAAACTAGGTCTATTTCTTCATATCATATTTTGCTCCCAAGTAAGGCGTATATTACAAAAAGTTATAACGTAGTCTGTAAAAGCTATTTACCTCAACCACACAGAAGTAATAAACAGATGGATAACCTTTAGAGTTCACTTAATGCTCCTTTACTAAAGAGGTTACCTAATCATCCCTAGCAACTGCCCTGGTAAGTATATATCAGGCTTGTCAGGAGTAAGAACACATTGATTATAGCCCTTCAAGGCTGCAATAAGTGCTAAATAATCTTACCATCTAATTTATTACTAACAACTCTAAAAATAATCTCATGTTACTAATGTAAGGATGTTTATTGGTGCACCTTGTCTTTCCCAAACATACTTTAGTGCAAGTTAGGATTGGGTTCAACTGAGTAGTTTTGAAAATTAAATAAATAGTAGTTTCCCATAAGAAACGTCATAAAATAAGTCTGAAATTGAAGAAGGAAGACTGAATATTCCTATATTTATAGCTATTTGGTTGTGTCCATTTGGGATTGTAAAAGGTAGTTGAACTAAAAATAAGGTCTTTTTTTCCTGGGAATCAAAATTAATTTACCAAGAAAAGAGGCTAAGAAGAGATTTTGCATTTAGACTTTCTTTAGGTCATATTGTACAAAGCTATTGAACAACTTATTAAATTGCCTTTCTGATAATATATTTGTATGATCTTTTGTTTTCATATCCAGGTCTTTCTAACCCTTTACATATACAATATGAAGAATTATATTTCTTTTAAATATGGTTTTAAAAAAGATCTCTATCTTGAGACCTGGCTATTCTGCCACATTTTAGAAGCAGATCAAAAATGTCTTTGAAGATTACATATAATGGTGTTATTTGGTGCTCACATATAGCTATATATATTTATTAATCTAGATTTTTCATTTTAGAAGTGGTATTGAATGAACTACAGCTATGTGCAACAATGTGGATGAATCTCACAAATACTATATTAAGCGAAAGAAGCCAGACACAAAAGAGTACACTGTTTCATTTCATTTGTATAAAGTTCAAAACCTCAAACCAGTTTGGAAGTCAGGATAGTAGTTACCATTGGAGGGGTGGGTAGTAACTGAAAGACTACACAAAGTGGGACTTCTGGTATGTGGATAATGTTCTGCTTGTCTGGGTACTGGTTACACAAGTGTGTTCACTTTGTGAAATATTTTCAAACTATACATGTATGATTTGTGTACATTTTTGTATCTTTGTTGCAATTTAGAAGTTTCAAATATCATATTGTGTGGACTGGCTTTGCTAAGATTGCTATTTATTTTTCTTTGAAGGTGCTAATGTGAATAGGGCTACAGCCAGTAATGATCATACAGTAGTGTCGCTGGCATGTGCAGGAGGTCACCTGGCAGTTGTGGAGCTCCTCTTGGCTCATGGGGCTGACCCTACTCATCGTCTCAAGGTATTCTACTTCCAAATAAGTAAATTATATATATGTATGTGTGTGTGTGTGTGTGTGTGTGTGTATAAAATTACTAAAGTAAGTTTCTGATACTGCAGTGCTTAATAGTGTTAATATTCATTATTGTTTAAATGAGTTTTGAATATTTTTTTTAAATTTTGGCCTCTTTTATTGGTCCTTTATTTATTATCATCCATCTTAATTCTTTGGCCCGTGTGAGCCTCCCATCGCGGTGGCCTCTTGTTGCAGAGCACTGGCTCTGGGCTCATGCGCTCCAGAGCGCTGACTCATAATTGGACACACCGATCCAGCTGCTCTGCGGCACATGGAATCTTCCTGTGCCAGGAATCGAACTGGCGCCATTGGCACTGCAAGGCAGACTCTTTACCCACTGGACCACCAGGGAAACCCTGAGTTTTGGTTTTATATGAGCTGCTAAGAAAGTTAGTAATCATATTATAAAAAGAAATTGACAAGTAATTAATTATGGTGTCCATTTTTCTCAGGATGGCTCAACAATGCTCATTGAAGCTGCAAAAGGTGGCCATACTAATGTTGTTTCTTACCTGTTGGATTATCCAAACAATGTTCTGTCAGTTCCTACCACAGATGTGTCTCAGCTTATCCCACCTTCTCAAGACCAATCTCAGGTAATATAAAACAGAACTTATTTATAAATATTCCTTAAATTGGAAATTTTTGTTTAAAATTAGCCTCAAGTAAAATGCACTATTTCTCTTTTAAAATTTGAATAAGCATTATCCTAAATTCTGTAAGACTTTCTTGAAAAGTACAGGGAAATTTTTTTTGTCTTATTTGCTGAAAATAGGATTTTGATTTTTAAAAAAAAAAATTTACGCTTCATGCTATGTAAGTATTCCAGGTTATCTTTTTATTACAACTAGGTCTTTAGGGTTGCTAACCAAGAGAAAGCTTTTCCCTTAATACCTCCCAAAAGGGTGTCAATTATCCTAGTTGTTTTTGTTCGGTAGCTAAATCGTGTCCAACTCTTTGTGACCCAATGCAATGGGCTGTAGTGTGCCTGACTCCTCTGTCTTCCACTGTTTCCTGACTGTTTGCTGGAGTTTGCTCAGATTCATGTCCATGGTGATGTTATCTAACTATATTATCCTCTGCTGCCAGCTTCTCCTTTTGCCTTCAGTCTTTCGCAGCATCAGGGTCTTTACCAATGAGTTGGCTTTTCATATCCGGTGGCCAAAGTATTGGAGCTTCAGCTTCAGCAGCAGGCCTTCCAATGAGTATTCAAGGTTGATTTCCTTTGGAATTGATTGGTTTGATCTCCTTGTGGTCCAAGAGACTCTGAAGAGATATCCGGTTCTAGAGAGATCGTAGAGATAGCTCCTCTTGTCAACCAGGAAAGTGTGGGTGACAAAAAATGCATTAATTTTTAAACTCATCTAAAAATACAGAGAGAGTATACTAAGTATACAAAGTTCAGTAAAATCTATAGCTCTTTTCTACATTATCCTGAAAACTACTAAAATACACCAATTTGGGAAATGTGTTGAATTTTTCTTGTGCTAAGAAAGTTAGTACTCATATTATAAAAAGAAATTGACAAGTAATTAATTATGGTGTCCATTTTTCTCAGGATGGCTCAACAATGCTCATTGAAGCTGCAAAAGGTGGCCATACTAATGTTGTTTCTTACCTGTTGGATTATCCAAACAATGTTCTGTCAGTTCCTACCACAGATGTGTCTCAGCTTATCCCACCTTCTCAAGACCAATCTCAGGTAATATAAAACAGAACTTATTTATAAATATTCCTTAAATTGGAAATTTTTGTTTAAAATTAGCCTCAAGTAAAATGCACTATTTCTCTTTTAAAATTTGAATAAGCATTATCCTAAATTCTGTAAGACTTTCTTGAAAAGTACAGGGAAATTTTTTTTGTCTTATTTGCTGAAAATAGGATTTTGATTTTTAAAAAAAAAAATTTACGCTTCATGCTATGTAAGTATTCCAGGTTATCTTTTTATTACAACTAGGTCTTTAGGGTTGCTAACCAAGAGAAAGCTTTTCCCTTAATACCTCCCAAAAGGGTGTCAATTATCCTAGTTGTTTTTGTTCGGTAGCTAAATCGTGTCCAACTCTTTGTGACCCAATGCAATGGGCTGTAGTGTGCCTGACTCCTCTGTCTTCCACTGTTTCCTGACTGTTTGCTGGAGTTTGCTCAGATTCATGTCCATGGTGATGTTATCTAACTATATTATCCTCTGCTGCCAGCTTCTCCTTTTGCCTTCAGTCTTTCGCAGCATCAGGGTCTTTACCAATGAGTTGGCTTTTCATATCCGGTGGCCAAAGTATTGGAGCTTCAGCTTCAGCAGCAGGCCTTCCAATGAGTATTCAAGGTTGATTTCCTTTGGAATTGATTGGTTTGATCTCCTTGTGGTCCAAGAGACTCTGAAGAGATATCCGGTTCTAGAGAGATCGTAGAGATAGCTCCTCTTGTCAACCAGGAAAGTGTGGGTGACAAAAAATGCATTAATTTTTAAACTCATCTAAAAATACAGAGAGAGTATACTAAGTATACAAAGTTCAGTAAAATCTATAGCTCTTTTCTACATTATCCTGAAAACTACTAAAATACACCAATTTGGGAAATGTGTTGAATTTTTTCTTGTGGTCTGTATAGATTTGAACAAGGGTAAATTGGCCTGTTAAATATGTGACTTGTACTCCTAGCCCTAAACGAAACCAGAGAGTGGCTTTCTCCTTAACAAGAAAGTGGTATTAATTCCATTTAGCTTAAATCATGTGTAGATTGCCTGAATTTGCCCTATCAGTGTTCTCAGAAACTAATGCTTGGTGAACAATGTTAACTACTACTGCTGCTCCTTCTTCCTTTTTCTCTTCTTTTAAAGAAAGAAAAAAGTGAGTTTGGTGATATATGAAGAAAATCTGAAATAGAACCTCTGTTTCATTTATGGACTTTTATTTTATTCTTTGATCTGAGATCACTTTTTTTCCTGAGTTGACTTTTTAGGCTCCACGTGTACCAATGCATACACTCCCTATGGTTGTACCTCCTCAGGAACCTGACAGAACTTTACAAGAGAACTCTCCTGCCGTTTTAGGAGTACAAAAAGGTCAGTTCTTGAATTATTTTCCTTAAAATGAGTATTTTATCACCTAATGTATGAATTCATAAAGGTACTTTAGTGGTACACAGTTACTATATATCCAGAATTGAGGTAGGTAATTCTGACAAATATTAATCATCTTGTATGCCATTAAAAATAGAAAAGACAGAAGTACTAGGAAGAATGATTTTATAAAATGGTAACATATTTCTACATGTAGTTTTCATTTGGCACAAAAAAAAAGCATATACTAAGTTCTTCATTATATTAAAGTAACAGAAATTCATTAGATATTCATTTTTCATTTCACAATTCTTTAGCTAAATAATACTATAATATGAGGAATGAAAATATGTGTTTACTATCTAGTCAAGTCCTGGTATCTTTAATTCAATTTGGTGAGTGACAATTTAAGAATTATATTTAGTTTCTTTTATGTAATGCTGAACATATGGGTTAGCATCTGTCAATATGTGAACATAGACAAATAACTATTAAAAAGTGTATGAATAATAGTCAAGTGAATATTAAGGAGGAGTATACACTATTTAAAGGACTCAGTTTTATGAACTCTTATTTTTCTGCTGTTTTCATTTGTAGATATAAGGTACATTCACTTGATAATTATGTATGGTTGTCATATCTGAGTTCTCTGGAATAAAGAGAATAGGTAATATGTGAAGTACTAACAACTATTCTATATAAAACAAATTTATAGGAGTATTTCATTCATTATATGACAAGTTCTGGATGTTTGAAATCATAATCAAATGTGTGAGTATGTTTTGGTATCTTTAATACAGGTTATTTTAAAAAACAATATAGGTTACCAAGTAAAGTTGGTAAGGAGTGATTGTACAGTAGCAAACAGAAGCTTCTTTCAAGTTAATGTCAGCTTTAGTAATTTAGAACATTGAGTGCCTTCACCAAGGATTACTTCGTGTCTTTTTTTCTTTAAGGATTACTTCATTTATAAACTATTAATTTCAAAGATAAAATGCCTGTAGTCTCTCTGACTTAAGCTAATTCTAGTAGCTTTCTATTCACCACCAAGGTATTCAAACTTCAGAAAATGAAGACTGCTGTTTTTAGTCTTAAGAAATAAAAAGCATATTAAGCATGTCCTTGTTAAGAATCTGAGGATCCTAACTGGCTAACAGCCTTTACTAAACTATTTGAACCTAAATGCTTCAGTTTATGTTGGTTTTTTGTTTGGCTATATCCTATAGAGGACTGCAGGAACTTTGACTAGGGAAATTTAATACTAAGTAAGAAATAATCAAAAAAATATTTATTAACACAGAGCCATAAAATAACTAAGGAATGAATGTAAAGAAGGAAGAAGAGCATTATAAATTTAGATTTAATATGTAAGTCAACTGAAATGTTAGGGTATTGATTTTCTAAGTTGATACTCATGTGAGTAATCATACTTTTGCTTCCTGAAATATCTTCTTATACTTAGTATCTGCTTGTTTTCTTCACTTTAACATTTTATTACTTACTGAATAGTATCAAAATGAACTTAATTGTAAGTTTCTTTAATTATTGGTGAGTGACAATTTAAGAATTATATTTAGTTTCTTTTATGTAATGCTGAACATATGGGTTAGCATCTGTCAATATGTGAACATAGACAAATAACTATTAAAAGTGTATGAATAATAGTCAAGTGAATATTAAGGAGGAGTATACACTATTTAAAGGACTCAGTTTTATGAACTCTTATTTTTCTGCTGTTTTCATTTGTAGATATAAGGTACATTCACTTGATAATTATGTATGGTTGTCATATCTGAGTTCTCTGGAATAAAGAGAATAGGTAATATGTGAAGTACTAACAACTATTCTATATAAAACAAATTTATAGGAGTATTTCATTCATTATATGACAAGTTCTGGATGTTTGAAATCATAATCAAATGTGTGAGTATGTTTTGGTATCTTTAATACAGGTTATTTTAAAAAACAATATAGGTTACCAAGTAAAGTTGGTAAGGAGTGATTGTACAGTAGCAAACAGAAGCTTCTTTCAAGTTAATGTCAGCTTTAGTAATTTAGAACATTGAGTGCCTTCACCAAGGATTACTTCGTGTCTTTTTTTCTTTAAGGATTACTTCATTTATAAACTATTAATTTCAAAGATAAAATGCCTGTAGTCTCTCTGACTTAAGCTAATTCTAGTAGCTTTCTATTCACCACCAAGGTATTCAAACTTCAGAAAATGAAGACTGCTGTTTTTAGTCTTAAGAAATAAAAAGCATATTAAGCATGTCCTTGTTAAGAATCTGAGGATCCTAACTGGCTAACAGCCTTTACTAAACTATTTGAACCTAAATGCTTCAGTTTATGTTGGTTTTTTGTTTGGCTATATCCTATAGAGGACTGCAGGAACTTTGACTAGGGAAATTTAATACTAAGTAAGAAATAATCAAAAAAATATTTATTAACACAGAGCCATAAAATAACTAAGGAATGAATGTACAAAAAGGAAGAAGAGCATTATAAATTTAGATTTAATATGTAAGTCAACTGAAATGTTAGGGTATTGATTTTCTAAGTTGATACTCATGTGAGTAATCATACTTTTGCTTCCTGAAATATCTTCTTATACTTAGTATCTGCTTGTTTTCTTCACTTTGACATTTTATTACTTACTGAATAGTATCAAAATGAACTTACCTTTTAAGGAATCTTTCATTTTACTAAATTTATTAGGAAAATAAAAAATTAACACTTGCATCTAGACACTTCGTACTTGCTGTTGCCAGATGCCAAGCAGTATAGCCAACCCCAACATTTATTTATGCAGGACCAATGTGTGATAATGCATTGTGTTAAGATTCCATGTTAGTATAAACCGAGTGCATCATAGAATATTATGGAACTGTAAATTAGGAAGAAATCAATTGATGATATAAAAGAATGAAAAAGCTATCTTAAATAAAGTTGTATTATTTTCTCCTTAATTTTTCATCTTAAGATTTCTCAGTTATGTCTCTAGAGAAGTTCTCTTGAGTGATGAAACTGTTGTTTGATCCTTGTCTTTTTATTTTTTCTGAATCTGTAGATTATATCTGCATTGCATATGTGACTAAGGATGGAGAGAGGGGTTCTTATTCTCTAGGACTCTTTTCCTCTTAGCAATCATCTTTTTAAATTTATAACATTTTATTCCTGTCTGAAGTCTTTATGCATATTTGCATGCTTTTATAATATATTCATGCCCGTAAGTCTCACCCAAGTGCCTTTTTTTTTTTAACCCAGTTTTTGGCCTCTTTAATTGATTATTTATTTATTTATTTATTTTCATCTATCTCCATTCTTTGGCCTGTGTGGGTCTCCATCGCAGTGGCCTCTCTTGTTACAGAGCACCAGCTCTGGGCGCATGTGCTCAGGGCTGGCTGCAATTGGACACCGGCACAACTGGTCCGCAGCAGTGGGATCTTCCCAGGCCATCAAACCGGTGCCCTTGCACTGCAGGCAACTTGGACACCGGCCACTGGCCAGCAGGGGATCCCCAGGCCATCAAACCGGTGCCCTTGCAATTTATCTAAGAATATAAAATTTAAAAAATTGGAATGAATGTACAAAAGGAAGAAGAGCATTATAAATTTAGATTTAATATGTAAGTCAACTGAAATGTTAGGGTATTGATTTTCTAAGTTGATACTCATGTGAGTAATCATACTTTTGCTTCCTGAAATATCTTCTTATACTTAGTATCTGCTTGTTTTCTTCACTTTGACATTTTATTACTTACTGAATAGTATCAAAATGAACTTACCTTTTAAGGAATCTTTCATTTTACTAAATTTATTAGGAAAATAAAAAATTAACACTTGCATCTAGACACTTCGTACTTGCTGTTGCCAGATGCCAAGCAGTATAGCCAACCCCAACATTTATTTATGCAGGACCAATGTGTGATAATGCATTGTGTTAAGATTCCATGTTAGTATAAACCGAGTGCATCATAGAATATTATGGAACTGTAAATTAGGAAGAAATCAATTGATGATATAAAAGAATGAAAAAGCTATCTTAAATAAAGTTGTATTATTTTCTCCTTAATTTTTCATCTTAAGATTTCTCAGTTATGTCTCTAGAGAAGTTCTCTTGAGTGATGAAACTGTTGTTTGATCCTTGTCTTTTTATTTTTTCTGAATCTGTAGATTATATCTGCATTGCATATGTGACTAAGGATGGAGAGAGGGGTTCTTATTCTCTAGGACTCTTTTCCTCTTAGCAATCATCTTTTTAAATTTATAACATTTTATTCCTGTCTGAAGTCTTTATGCATATTTGCATGCTTTTATAATATATTCATGCCCGTAAGTCTCACCCAAGTGCCTTTTTTTTTTTAACCCAGTTTTTGGCCTCTTTAATTGATTATTTATTTATTTATTTATTTTCATCTATCTCCATTCTTTGGCCTGTGTGGGTCTCCCATCGCAGTGGCCTCTCTTGTTACAGAGCACCAGCTCTGGGCGCATGTGCTCCAGAGCGCTGGCTCGCAATTGGACACACCGGCACAACTGGTCCGCAGCATGTGGGATCTTCCCAGGCCATCAAACCGGTGCCCCTTGCACTGCAGGCATACTCTTTACCCACTAGGCCACCAGGGAAGCCCCCCGAGTGTCTTTTATATATTCTACACAAACATTATTCTCTTTCTTGTGCACCATTCATCCAGGTTCCATCCATCTTGACCGTATTCTCTTGATTTAGGTAACTAATCTCACTTACCTGTTGTTAGTTTTCAAAGATTTGAAATCCTAGTTGACATCTGATAGAGGCCTCAGAATCACCTTTATAAACAAAAACAGAGCTGGGTGAGAGTAATATGCTCCACTTTGTTTACCTTTATCAACTATAGTTGTGAATATTTACTTGGGAAAGGATACATAAGTAATATTAAACCTTTGTCTTTCTACGTTCAGTTTTTTAAATAAATTTATTTATTTCTGGCTGTACTGAGTCTTCATTGCTGCATGTGGGCTTTCCCTAGTTGTGGTGAGTGGGGGCTACTCGGGTTGCATGTTTATCATTGCAGTGGCTTCTCTTTTTGTGATACATGGGCTTAGTTACGCTGTGGCATTGGGATCATAGTTCCCCAACCGGGAATTGAGCCCATGTCCCCTACATTGACAGGTGGATTCTTAACCAGTGGACCACCAGGGAAGTCCCAGATTTTAATTTTGTAAATAAATTTGTTGACTGAAGCCACTTGTTGCACCTAATTTATTTGTAGTAACTGATTCTACTGAGATCTTAAAATACGAATCTGATTATTCTCTGCAGTTATGTAGCTTAGAACTAACTAATCCACTGCAAAGCATTAAAATGATGTCAAGATAAACAACATACATCTTTTGTGTGTACCTCAACCCCTCTTGAGGAATCAATTTTTTTCTCTGAACTCCTATGGTACTTCATTGGCTCTTCCATCTGTGGTCACTCTGGCACTGTCACTCCCTGTCTGGACTTAAAGTATGGAAGATTGAGTCAATCATACTTAATTCCTATACTTGGTCATCATGGTTCCTCTCTTGTTTTACTTGACTCCTTTTTTATCCCTCTTTCCATACCCACACTTCCCTTTAGGTAGTCATTCTGTTGTGTCTGATTTGCAGATTCTTTTATTCTTACAAATTCTTATGAAACATTTACATCTCTCTCTCTCTCTCTCTCTCTCTCTCTCTCTCTCTCTCTCTCTGTGTGTATATATATATATATTGTTTTAACTTGAATAAATGATATTATGCTGTTTGTCCTCTTCGGTTTTTGCTCAACACTTTTTTTCCAAGTTACTATTTACTTATTAGTGGCTCTGCTGAACCTTCTTTACAGTGTGAAGGCTTCTTTTGGAGGTGTTTCTCTTGTGCAGGCTCAGCGTGCACAAGCTTCAGTAGTTGTAGCACACCAGTTCAGTAGCTGTGGCACATGGGCTCAGTAGTTGTGGCACACAGACTTCATTGCCCCTTGGCACGTGAGATCTTCCTGGACTAGGGATCATACCAGTGTCCCCTGCTTTGGAGGGCAGATTTTTAACCACTAGACCACCAGGGAAACCCAACACTATTTTTAAGGTCTATTTATATGTCTACCTCTAGGTTGTTTCTACCTGCAGCATAGTGTTTCATCCTGTATATCCTCTAGTTTTTGCTTGTCCTTTCTCTCATTGATGGGTACCCAGATTGTTTCTCCTTCCCCACCACCTCAGACAATGCTGTGGTGAAAATTCTGATAGTCTCTTGATGGATCTGTGGGAGAATTTCTTTGGGAAAAACTTAGGAGCAAAATTGCCTGTCATAGGCATGCATAATGTTTATCTGACAAAATCCTATGAATTCACTCTCTAGAATGCTACAGCAGTTTATACTCCCACTAGCAATGTAGAAAAGTTACTATATTATACACCCTGTCCGATTTCCGTTTATGCCAATGCTTGGGTTTATACATTTTTATCTCCCCTTTTAGACTGTAAGCTCCTCAAGGGCAGGGTTTATGTTACTCATCTTTGTATGGTGCACTATAGCTTGCTTGTACTAGCTGTTAAATATTTGTTGAATAAATTTATAAATGCCAAGATAAGCATATCGATGATTGTGAAGGCAAAGAAAAAATCATGAAGAATATTTAAGCAGAGTGACACTATGTTTAAAGAGAGTGTTTAAGAACTTAATCAAGAAGGCCTGCTCTGGGCTTCCCTGGTGGTCCAGTGGGCAAAGAGTCTGCCTTGCAGGGCAAGGGGCACCAGTTTGATCCCTGGCCCGGGAAAATCCCACATGCCGCTCAATAGTGAGAGAGGCCACTGCAATGGGAGGCCCACACATGCCAAAGAATAAAAAGATGGATAAAAATAAATATAAATAAAAGAGGCATGATAGGAAAAAGGAAAAAAAAAGAAGTCCTGCTCTATATGGGTAGGGAAAAGATTGAAAACAAATATACATATAAAGTGAGCATTAGGTTAACATACTGCCTTATTTCCCTGAGTTGTTTATTAGAGTATATAATATGAAAACTTCTCATTTTAATATCAAAGCATTAAAATTATATAGAAAAAGTATATGTACAGTAAATGAGATTGAGAGTTCCTCTGGAAATTTTTCTACTAATATACTAGATTTCCATTTGTAATCATGCCAGTATAGATATGCATATGCCCAAATTTAATACTATTAACATGTAACTGTCTATAGTAAAAGGCAGAAGGTTGACTTAAGCTGTTAGCGTATGACACAGGTACTCTATTTTTGGACACCCTTGCTTAACCTGTGTCCAGTTGTATGCCATTCATTATTTTCCATTGGCCATTATTTTTCTATTTCCCAGTGAACTGGTTTAGACTGAAAAATGATAGAATTAAACTCATTTCTATAATAATACTTATTTCTAAATATTTGACAAGTATCTGTCATTTTTTCACTTTTAATAAAAAATCAAGGCCGTGTTCTAAGCTCTTTCTCTATTGTGATTTCCTACTGCAGACTTTTTGGAAAAGTGAAAGTTGAGGAGGTAGGATAGAAATCAAACCAAAGAGATAAAACAAAAAACTTTATCTTGTTCCTGAGTATTCATTTATGACATCACTCAGTGCTACCAGTGAATAGATTTTTGAGGAAAAAGGAACTCTTTCATATTCTGGTGTCTTATGCTGCTACTTTCCTACATACTGAAAATTTTGTTGCTTAAAGGACACTTATTTAGCATTCTGTCTTTTTCCCCAAAGTTGAAAGTGCTGCTTCAGCTTCTAGGAATAATTTGATATTATAGCTTTTATTAGTGCTTTGATGTGTATCTAGCCAATCCCACTAACTCTATAGTTACAGATAACTCAGTCATTGTCTGTTTGGGGGAAGAACTGCCTTTTGTGCTTTAGTTTTACCATCTATTTTTTAAAAGGCCCTTTTTATTTTAGTGCTTTGATGTGTATCTTAAAAAGATGGATAAAAATAAATATAAATAAAAGAGGCATGATAGGAAAAAGGAAAAAAAAAGAAGTCCTGCTCTATATGGGTAGGGAAAAGATTGAAAACAAATATACATATAAAGTGAGCATTAGGTTAACATACTGCCTTATTTCCCTGAGTTGTTTATTAGAGTATATAATATGAAAACTTCTCATTTTAATATCAAAGCATTAAAATTATATAGAAAAAGTATATGTACAGTAAATGAGATTGAGAGTTCCTCTGGAAATTTTTCTACTAATATACTAGATTTCCATTTGTAATCATGCCAGTATAGATATGCATATGCCCAAATTTAATACTATTAACATGTAACTGTCTATAGTAAAAGGCAGAAGGTTGACTTAAGCTGTTAGCGTATGACACAGGTACTCTATTTTTGGACACCCTTGCTTAACCTGTGTCCAGTTGTATGCCATTCATTATTTTCCATTGGCCATTATTTTTCTATTTCCCAGTGAACTGTTTTAGACATAAAAATGATAGAATTAAACTCATTTCTATAATAATACTTATTTCTAAATATTTGACAAGTATCTGTCATTTTTTCACTTTTAATAAAAAATCAAGGCCGTGTTCTAAGCTCTTTCTCTATTGTGATTTCCTACTGCAGACTTTTTGGAAAAGTGAAAGTTGAGGAGGTAGGATAGAAATCAAACCAAAGAGATAAAACAAAAAACTTTATCTTGTTCCTGAGTATTCATTTATGACATCACTCAGTGCTACCAGTGAATAGATTTTTGAGGAAAAAGGAACTCTTTCATATTCTGGTGTCTTATGCTGCTACTTTCCTACATACTGAAAATTTTGTTGCTTAAAGGACACTTATTTAGCATTCTGTCTTTTTCCCCAAAGTTGAAAGTGCTGCTTCAGCTTCTAGGAATAATTTGATATTATAGCTTTTATTAGTGCTTTGATGTGTATCTAGCCAATCCCACTAACTCTATAGTTACAGATAACTCAGTCATTGTCTGTTTGGGGGAAGAACTGCCTTTTGTGCTTTAGTTTTACCATCTTCTGATTTTTCTGCTAAATATGTTTTGTACTTTTCATCTCTGTGTTCAGTTAAATAAGTTCCTCTTGGTAATCTTGTGTTCTTTGTATTTTATTTGTTAATAGTCAGGGCCATTTCTCTCTGTTGTTATTCTCAAAATTCTTGTCTTATTTTGGGTGTTACTATTTATAAGATTTTAAAATCTGTGAATGTCCAGTGTGGTCATAACTAATTACTAGTCTTAGTGTCAAACTCTTACCTAGTTTTCTTAATCTTAAATACAGATTACCTAATAACTATACAAGGGTGATTTAAAACAATGTTGGAGGAGCCTGCAGAACTTCTGAATTTACTCTGCTGATGTCTTTGAATTTGTTACACAACTGAAAATTTCCTTGCTGGGCTTGCTGACTGTGGCAGTTTAACTCCCTTTTCCTACTATTATTAATTGTCACTGGGGACTTTGAACAAGTAAAGCAAACCATGGTTTCCTATATAATCTTATTGAAATAGGTATAAAATTATCTCACAGACTAACAGCTTTTGCTCTAAAAGGATAAAGTCTGTTCCCAACACTTTGAATATGGGTAATACATTTTGCTGAATTTTGCTTTTAAAAGTTAATTAAGTATTTAGGCCGGACTCGCCCTCAGAGTATGATGGCCCACACTCTGTCTTTGGAGTGTGTGTCTCTCTGAATCTGTATAAATCAACTTCTGATTTAAAACAAAACAAAACTAAGTCTTTAAAGTAATCACAGTGATTTTGGAACCGTGGTTGTATGACATTAAAGACAGTATTTAGGAGAAAAATCTGTTGGGCTTTTTATGGTAATGATATGTTCCAGTTATTTGAACTGCATACAGTTTTGAGTTCTCCTGTTCTAGCAAAGCAGCTGATTTTTTTGTCCTGTGGTTTTGTCACCCTCTGACAGTTCAGAGCAATTAAACATCTAAAGGATTATTTTTTTCCTTTGGACCTAAGAATCATTTTGAACGCATTGAATGAGCTAATTTTTAAAACTCTAAAGTTACACATTACTCATACATATTGACTACAGTTCTTAAGAATAGACAACTGGGGGCTTCCCTAGTGGTCCAGTGGGTAATGACACTGCCTTGCAGTGCAAGGGGCACCAGTTCGATCCCTGGCCTGGGAAGATCCCACGTGCCACGAAGCGGCTAGAACAATGTGTCCAACTACCAAGCCTGAGCTCTGGAGTGCATGCGCCCAGAGCTGGTGCTCTGTGATATGAAAGGTGGCTGCGATGAGAGGCCCACACAGGCCAAAGAACAAAGATGGGTGAAAATACATAAATGAAAGACTAATAGAAGTGGCCAAAATAAAAAAAAAAAATAGACAGCTATGTTTTACTTATTTTTTTAAAACAGCTTTATTGTTTACTTTTCATACCATAGAATTCACACATTTTAAATGTACAATCCAATGACTATTAGTAAATTTACAGAATTGTGTAATCATAACCTCCATCTAGTTTTTTGATCCATCATTCCAAAAAAATCTCGACTTTTTTGTGATCAGTCTGCATCCTCACCAGTATCAATTCAGGCAACCACTATTTTCCTTTCTGACTCTGTAGAGTTGCCTTTTCTCTATAGATCTGATGTGAATGGAACTATATAGTATGTAGTCTTTTGTGCCTTGGTTTTTCACTTAGCATAATGTTTTTAAGGTTAATCCATGTTCTAGGATGTCTCAGTAGTTTCTTCTTTTTTATTGCAGAATAGCCCCAGTTCTTCCTAAACAAGAAGATTAGACCTTGAACTGGCCTTAATTTCTTCCATTTTATGTCCAAATGTTAGGATTGTTGATATTGATAATTATTTTGCCATGAAGGGAGTAAGTTTAAATGTGATTGAAAACCTTCACTTAAATGTACAATTGTTTTATTTTTGACATACATTGTCAATTTGAGTAATCCTGTATGAAAAGTCTGATTTTCTCCTAGGTAATGTTCATTGTTTCTTATAAGCTTTTTATGTGAAGTGTCTGTTTAGACTCAGAGTAATTGTCCTTTGTGATATAAGTTTAATACAGTGATCAGGTACAGAAATGTTTAAGACAAGTAATGAAAAACTTTAAACAGTTATATCTTAAAAGTTGATTTCAAATTCTGTTTAATATAATGAAATATTTAGGTAATTTGCAAAGTGCTTTTCCCTACTTTGATCTACAAGTTGGAATTTCTTACAGTAATGAGAACTTACATATTAATATTACAAAAAGAAAAATTGGGCAGTTAAGCTAACATTTATGATACCCTCAACATTATTTTGGTTCTGCTTTAGATTCGATGTTCTCTAAGAAGTCCAATTTAATAAGCAGAATTTTGAGATTCTTTCCTCTTTGATTTTCCTTTTCTCCCTACCCCTGTCTTGTTTTCCAAAATCATCCAATCCTAAGTATTGGATTTTCTTTTTTTTTTAATTTAAAAAAGTCACGTTTTTTGAATTGACAGCATCCCTGTTTGTGCTATGTGAAATAGTTGAGTCTGATCTTTAATCTACCTACAACTGTTGTAAATCTTTGAACGTTCATACAGCATTAGTTACATGGGTTTTGGGAGGGAGGATGCTGGGGTGGAGGGATGGAGGGAGGGCTGGGATTTTTTTCTTTCTTTCTTTTTTTATTTTTATTTTTTGTTAGCATGGCACATTTTCAAACATTTTTCATGTGCTTAGGTACATCCAAGCAGAAGTCCAGTTCCCTGCAGGTAGCAGATCAGGACGTACTGCCACCTTTTCACCCATACCAGCCTTTGGAGTGCATAGTAGAGGAGACTGAAGGAAAACTGAATGAACTGGGACAAAGAATTAGTGCTATTGAAAAAGCACAGCTTAAATCATTGGAGTTAATTCAAGGTGAACCTCTGAACAAAGATAAGATAGAAGAACTTAAAAAGAACAGAGAAGAACAAGTCCAGAAGAAGAAGAAAATACTGAAAGAACTTCAGAAAGTGGAAAGGCAGTTGCAGATGAAAACCCAGCAGCAATTTACCAAAGAATACTTGGAAACCAAAGGTCAGAAAGACACAGTATCTCTCTACCAGCAGTGCTCTCATAGAGGAGCCTTCCCAGAAGGGGGAGGAGATGGTAGGCTCCCAGAGGATCACTTTTCAGAGTTACCTCAGGTTGACACAATCTTATTCAAAGATAATGATGTTGATGATGAGCAGCAGTCTCCACCTTGGCAGAGCAAATTTTTTGTTTTAACCCTCACTTTGATCTACAAGTTGGAATTTCTTACAGTAATGAGAACTTACATATTAATATTACAAAAAGAAAAATTGGGCAGTTAAGCTAACATTTATGATACCCTCAACATTATTTTGGTTCTGCTTTAGATTCGATGTTCTCTAAGAAGTCCAATTTAATAAGCAGAATTTTGAGATTCTTTCCTCTTTGATTTTCCTTTTCTCCCTACCCCTGTCTTGTTTTCCAAAATCATCCAATCCTAAGTATTGGATTTTCTTTTTTTTTTAATTTAAAAAAGTCACGTTTTTTGAATTGACAGCATCCCTGTTTGTGCTATGTGAAATAGTTGAGTCTGATCTTTAATCTACCTACAACTGTTGTAAATCTTTGAACGTTCATACAGCATTAGTTACATGGGTTTTGGGAGGGAGGATGCTGGGGTGGAGGGATGGAGGGAGGGCTGGGATTTTTTTCTTTCTTTCTTTTTTTATTTTTATTTTTTGTTAGCATGGCACATTTTCAAACATTTTTCATGTGCTTAGGTACATCCAAGCAGAAGTCCAGTTCCCTGCAGGTAGCAGATCAGGACGTACTGCCACCTTTTCACCCATACCAGCCTTTGGAGTGCATAGTAGAGGAGACTGAAGGAAAACTGAATGAACTGGGACAAAGAATTAGTGCTATTGAAAAAGCACAGCTTAAATCATTGGAGTTAATTCAAGGTGAACCTCTGAACAAAGATAAGATAGAAGAACTTAAAAAGAACAGAGAAGAACAAGTCCAGAAGAAGAAGAAAATACTGAAAGAACTGCAGAAAGTGGAAAGGCAGTTGCAGATGAAAACCCAGCAGCAATTTACCAAAGAATACTTGGAAACCAAAGGTCAGAAAGACACAGTATCTCTCTATCAGCAGTGCTCTCATAGAGGAGCCTTCCCAGAAGGGGGAGGAGATGGTAGGCTCCCAGAGGATCACTTTTCAGAGTTACCTCAGGTTGACACAATCTTATTCAAAGATAATGATGTTGATGATGAGCAGCAGTCTCCACCTTCGGCAGAGCAAATTGGCTTTGTCCCAGTCCAGCCTTTACCATCTCCACAGTGTAACTTTTCCAGTGAATTAGGTTCTAATGGGACAAATTCTCTTGAACTTCAGAAAGTATCAGGTAATCATCAGATTATAGGACAGCCTCAGATTGCTATTACTGGACATGATCAGGGGCTGTTAGTGCAAGAACCAGATGGACTAATGGTTGCAACTCCAGCCCAGACGCTTACCGACACTCTTGATGACCTGATAGCAGGTGGGTTAAGAAATATACCTGTAATAATTTCTCTTTAATTTATGTGCTCAACTTCTTTACACGACTCTCCAGAAACACCAACTTGGTGTTTTTCTATTTTAGAACTACCTTTATAAAATTACTTGTTTCTTGAGGTATTTTGGAGGGGAATTTAACGAAACTCACCAGCACTAAGACAAAAATGTGCTTTCTCTCTTCTTTTTCATTATTTGCAAAAGCAAGGAAATAAGGTTGTCATGATTCTTTATTTTGGACCTTTGGTATCAAAATCACCCTGTCTCGTATCTTGGGTAGAATTCTAAATCACATTGCTTTTTCTGTATAATCTAATTAGATAAATATAAACATTTCTAGTTAAAAGGGATGTTCAGAAAAAAAATTGTAAGCACTCCATGTTGTTAAAATATGTGTGCTTAGAAGATCTAACATACATTGGAAGTACTGTCAATTTGGTAATGATTTGGAGATTGGGATTTTTGTTGTAAATGTCTTGATGAAAGCACACAGACACCACACACACACACACACACACACACACACACACACACACACACACAGAGGTAATCATCAAAGCAAAAAAGAAACCAGCCTTATAAATTTTAAAGTATATGTTTCTGTTTATTGTTGTGTGGAAAATTACAACTACATATGAAATGAGGTGCACAAGTTTACTTTCCCTTTCATTGTCCTTGCAGCAGTGGGAAAACAGTGCAATTAATCATTTACCTTCCTAAAGATGGCTGGTGAATGTATCACCTCCATGAGAGCGCAGTTCAGAAATGCAGCCAGAATGGCTGTTGACAGTGGATGAAGACCAAGAACTAAGATGTAGCTGGAGTGATATTCAAAGGCAGGCCAGTCCTCTGTCTCTTGATTGCAACATTTTTTTTTTCTTTACTGTTGTTTGTTTCTTCTTGTCATATTCTCCTCCCCTTCTCCTATCCCATTGCTGTCCCAGTTTCCTTTCTTCTTCTGTGAGCCTTTAGTCTTCCTAATCTTTTAAATGTGGAATAAGATTACTTAATGCAGGAATTTTATTGGGCATGTGTATGACTTCAGTGGTTATTGTAGATGCCTTTGAGCTCCTCGACATTTTATTGCTGTGCAGGTTGGTTTTAAGAAATATACCTGTAATAATTTCTCTTTAATTTATGTGCTCAACTTCTTTACGACTCTCCAGAAACACCAACTTGGTGTTTTCTATTTTAGAACTACCTTTATAAAATTACTTGTTTCTTGAGGTATTTTGGAGGGGAATTTAACGAAACTCACCAGCACTAAGACAAAAATGTGCTTTCTCTCTTCTTTTTCATTATTTGCAAAAGCAAGGAAATAAGGTTGTCATGATTCTTTATTTTGGACCTTTGGTATCAAAATCACCCTGTCTCGTATCTTGGGTAGAATTCTAAATCACATTGCTTTTTCTGTATAATCTAATTAGATAAATATAAACATTTCTAGTTAAAAGGGATGTTCAGAAAAAAATTGTAAGCACTCCATGTTGTTAAAATATGTGTGCTTAGAAGATCTAACATACATTGGAAGTACTGTCAATTTGGTAATGATTTGGAGATTGGGATTTTTGTTGTAAATGTCTTGATGAAAGCACACAGACACCACACACACACACACACACACACACACACACACACACACACACACAGAGGTAATCATCAAAGCAAAAAAGAAACCAGCCTTATAAATTTTAAAGTATATGTTTCTGTTTATTGTTGTGTGGAAAATTACAACTACATATGAAATGAGGTGCACAAGTTTACTTTCCCTTTCATTGTCCTTGCAGCAGTGGGAAAACAGTGCAATTAATCATTTACCTTCCTAAAGATGGCTGGTGAATGTATCACCTCCATGAGAGCGCAGTTCAGAAATGCAGCCAGAATGGCTGTTGACAGTGGATGAAGACCAAGAACTAAGATGTAGCTGGAGTGATATTCAAAGGCAGGCCAGTCCTCTGTCTCTTGATTGCAACATTTTTTTTTTCTTTACTGTTGTTTGTTTCTTCTTGTCATATTCTCCTCCCCTTCTCCTATCCCATTGCTGTCCCAGTTTCCTTTCTTCTTCTGTGAGCCTTTAGTCTTCCTAATCTTTTAAATGTGGAATAAGATTACTTAATGCAGGAATTTTATTGGGCATGTGTATGACTTCCAGTGGTTATTGTAAGAGTGCCTTTGAGGCTCCTCTGACATGTAATAGGTATTGCTGTGCAGAGGAGGAATGTCTTAGTTTTCGTAAAGAAAATTAAAATGCTGGAAAATGTTTTAAGGAGTTAGATTCTTTATTCTTTCTTTATTTTTTTGTATCTTCAGCCGAAAGCCACTTAACGCAAATGAACTTTGTGTCATTAGCATTGTAAGCTGTTATCAATGTTGAATACCTTTATGGTTCTGATTTCTAATTTGGGTAAAAGCAGATATTGGACTGTAAAGTATGATTATGATTAATAATAAGGAAACTCATGACCTGGGAGGAACATTTTTAAGACTTAGGGTTCTATAAATATCATTATAATGTTTCTAATTAAGTACTCCATCTATAGTTATAAAATCCATCTTATTGATCAGTTTAGTTTGTTGGAACTTAAGACCTGTCCTTCTTTTAAAAGAATGGAGAAACAGCTCAAAAGGAAACTTGTAGGTGTTAACTTTATGGTAACATTTAAGGTTGTTTCTTGTGGAAGAGGTGAAATTCTGCTTATTTCACTGAAACATTTATTAAATGGAAGTGACCTTTTACAAAGTTCACATGAAACTTCAAAAAAATAGATTTAGAGTTTTCTTTTAATTATATTTAACGTTAATATGAATGAATAAAAATTTATTTTAGACATTAG
Organism: Tragulus kanchil; assembly: GCA_022376925.1. NCBI lineage: Eukaryota > Metazoa > Chordata > Mammalia > Artiodactyla > Tragulidae > Tragulus > Tragulus kanchil. The sequence continues at coordinate 36,580,504 of JAIOJX010000029.1, read as the reverse complement.
TATCTAGTGACAGTTGACCCACCATATTGTACAGTATTCTTTTGTACTAAAAGATTTAAAGTCTAAATCTGTCAATACATTAAAAATTATCTGTGGCACAGCTTGTGAACTGTTTTATTCCTTGACGAAGAATCGAACCATGGCGCCCAGTCCTAACCACTGGATTGCCAGGGAATTCCATAAAAAATTATCTTCATTTAAAACCTTTTTCATTTTATTGAAGCTTGTCTTTTAAAACATATAGCAAAAATTAAATTTACTTTGTTCAAAATGATGGCTTACTCAAAATTTAAAATGTTATTGTCTGAATTTCTGTTAATTTCTTAATCAAAGATAAAAGAAATAAAGATGAATTAGGTAAATACCTAATTTTATGATTATATAATATGTTAATATACCAGTACAATTATAAATTAAGCCAAAGATGTAATTAATTTTATCTAAATCAAATCTATCATGCCTTATGGGTAATAAAAGTGAATGCTGTACCTCTTACAATTTTACTTTAGGTAATATTCATATATAATAGCAATAAGTTTCACTCTTTAAATATAGGAGGCTTTTTTCCCTGATACTTTAGGCAGCACCCCAGGCATGTGGGCCCTTAGTTCCCTGACCAGGGATTGAACTCCAACTGTATGCATTGGAAGGCAGAGTCTTAATTAACCACTGGACCGCTGGGGAAGCCCCAGGATTATTTTTCTTCATTGCTGTTCTAATCTCAAAATATTTGTCATAAAAGTGAGTTGGTTAGATACTTAGTTTATTACTGTCATCACTTGACTAGCAGACTGACAGCCATTTAGTGTGTAGTCTTAAATGTATCATACTTGATATAGTCCAGAATATATGTATACTCTCCATTGGAAGCATGGTGCTGTAGGTCCATTTCCTCTGAAAGTAAGTGTTGGGCTTTTTAAGTTATCATAATAGCAAGTGATTCTCAGTTCAGATGTCTAGAATAAAGATCTGAAAATAAAAAGCAATTTTGAAAATTTCAAAATAGCTTTGATCATTGAGCAGTTCTAGAAACATCTTAGTAAAATTTTCATTGTTAGTACCTTGGTTAAAAAATCGACTATTATCACTTTATTTAAACTTATTGATTGCTTACCATGCACCAACCTCAGTGCTTTATGCTTTTATATGTATAATCTCATGAGCTATTTATAGTAATACTATAAAATAAGTCCATTTCCTACCTGTTTTTCTGTTGAAAATTGAGGCTAATGGAAATTAAGTTGTGAGTGAGTGTTAAGATTCAAGCTCAATTCAACCAAGTTTAATAACCTTAAGTATAATATGTATGCATCTGATTCAACTGGAAGTTCTGAGTTTAAAGATATTATTTCCTTAGACATCTAAATTGTATTAAATGAGAATTTTTCTTATTTTTATATTATGAAGAGATTTCTATGTAGGATTTAATATGGTTTTGTAACTTTTGAACATTGTTCCTGTTGTTGGCATCTTAATAGACTCTCAACAAATTTCAATTCAAAAATAGCTTAAGTATAAAAAAAGTAATTAGGAAATTGTTTTTGAGGGAATTTACAATAAAGTATCTTTAAGTAAATTTCTTCTAATAGATGTTAATATTTTATTTGTAGATTGTTATTTATATGGAACTATTTAATAGTTACTGTTAACTAAAACACATTATAGTGATTTATTTTCTTAAGACTTTGCAACATAACTTATGTTTACCTAGTATCTGAGATTTTAATATAATAAAATCTATTACTATCCATATTGCCTATAAAACTATCAAATTTTATAAAGAATTAAGTAAAATATTATACTTATTTAATTCTTTTATCACCCCATTTTAGGATAGTGCATAAATTTAATTTAAATTATGTAGTGACTTTTGTAATAGTGATCTGTTTTGGCCATTTTCAAGAGATATTTTGTTCAGATGTAGGAAACATTTTAAAAGTCACTTCTATGGGATGTTCCTGATTGTCATTATTACAAGGAGGAAAAAATGTTTCTAGTATACTGTTATACCAAAATGTACAGTCATTGTAACAACACATTTTTGGTAATTGAGCTGTTAAGTGCATGAAAGTACTTTTAAAAAAACAGCTCTCACATAGCATGCTAATCAACCATTTAAAATTCTTTGAATATCTGTTTTTAATAATCACAAAAAGGCTTAGTATGAATAAACAAATTTAATAATACGGTAGAAAAATAATTCTTTAGTAACATATATGTTAATAATTATGAGAATACTACTAAAATCTTATTTGTTATAAAGGTGACGTATATCAGTGTTTAGTGTCTTGTTTCTGGAACTATTCTGCAAATATGTCAGCTGTTTTGAGGTGGCAACAAAATACTACCTGCTTTTAATTCATTCAGTGACAAATTTTTAAAGCTTGTTCTTATCGTGCATGTTCTTATAAGACAAAGCAAATGTTTATAATAGTCATTTTATTTATAATCCAGATGGCTAAACTACGTATATTTATGTGGTGACAGAAACTGTAGAAATTAGTATTAGCAAGATGATTTTATATGTATTGGTTGGGCGTGGGGAGGGACAGCTCCTGTAGAAACATTCTTACAATTTGCTGTTATTTAAAGAAATAGCATACTATACTTAATCTTTCATGCTCGTGATTGGTATTCTTGTTTGGGATTCAGTCATATCAAAATTCTAGAGAGAGAACCTTCTCCATCTGTTGAAATGCTTACATTTTCTGTTAAGATCTATGTGCTTTTGATTGACTTTTAGCATGGATAAGAGGAAATTATTGCCATCACTGAAACTTTGTTGTCTTTTTCTATATTATTTATTATATTTTTCCTGAGCTTTTCCTTTCTTGAGTGAATTATAATGTTTTTATTTTTTCAGTGCAGTGTTTGATAGTGCTGAAAGTCCTATAAAATATCTGATAATTACATATATTAAGCACTTACCGTACCAAACACTGTTTTAAATGCTTTGAATGCATTATCTCACAGACAGTTCACAACATCCCTTTGAGATAGGTCCTATTTCCACCTTCAGGGGGCAAAGTCCATCTTTTATGAAAGAAAAGAAATATGTGGAGACACAGAAATAATTTCATTTAATTCAGTTTTCCCCAGTCATTGTAACAACACATTTTTGGTAATTGAGCTGTTAAGTGCATGAAAGTACTTTTAAAAACAGCTCTCACATAGCATGCTAATCAACCATTTAAAATTCTTTGAATATCTGTTTTTAATAATCACAAAAAGGCTTAGTATGAATAAACAAATTTAATAATACGGTAGAAAAATAATTCTTTAGTAACATATATGTTAATAATTATGAGAATACTACTAAAATCTTATTTGTTATAAAGGTGACGTATATCAGTGTTTAGTGTCTTGTTTCTGGAACTATTCTGCAAATATGTCAGCTGTTTTGAGGTGGCAACAAAATACTACCTGCTTTTAATTCATTCAGTGACAAATTTTTAAAGCTTGTTCTTATCGTGCATGTTCTTATAAGACAAAGCAAATGTTTATAATAGTCATTTTTATTTATAACCATATGGCTAAACTACGTATATTTATGTGGTGACAGAAACTGTAGAAATTAGTATTAGCAAGATGATTTTATATGTATTGGTTGGGCGTGGGGAGGGACAGCTCCTGTAGAAACATTCTTACAATTTGCTGTTATTTAAAGAAATAGCATACTATACTTAATCTTTCATGCTCGTGATTGGTATTCTTGTTTGGGATTCAGTCATATCAAAATTCTAGAGAGAGAACCTTCTCCATCTGTTGAAATGCTTACATTTTCTGTTAAGATCTATGTGCTTTTGATTGACTTTTAGCATGGATAAGAGGAAATTATTGCCATCACTGAAACTTTGTTGTCTTTTTCTATATTATTTATTATATTTTTCCTGAGCTTTTCCTTTCTTGAGTGAATTATAATGTTTTTATTTTTTCAGTGCAGTGTTTGATAGTGCTGAAAGTCCTATAAAATATCTGATAATTACATATATTAAGCACTTACCGTACCAAACACTGTTTTAAATGCTTTGAATGCATTATCTCACAGACAGTTCACAACATCCCTTTGAGATAGGTCCTATTTCCACCTTCAGGGGGCAAAGTCCATCTTTTATGAAAGAAAAGAAATATGTGGAGACACAGAAATAATTTCATTTAATTCAGTTTCAGACACCAGATTTGGAGGTCCCAAGTAAAGTTTCCAGTCTTCATTTCTATAAGTTTGATTTTCAGACACGGATTCATTTTCGCAAATATTCAGAGTGAATATTGAATCTCAAAGAACACATACTCTGTTCTGTTTCTGTGAGAGATATTCTAGCTTGTTCTTCCTCTTCTTCTGCATCTTCTTTCTTTTTTCCTTCTTTTATTTGCATTATACTGAGGATATTTTTATCTAATTGCCTTTTACAAAACTAAGATATAATATTCCCTTTTTTTAAATTGGAAACTGTTTTCTCCCTACTGACACTGTAAAAGGCTACTGTTTCTTCTGTGTTCACTAAATACCAGGTACCATACTGTCAGTATTTTATTCCCAACCATACAACAGAGGTACTATAATTGACATCCCATTTTATGCATAAGGAAGTTGAGGTTTTGGGCATTTAAATTACTTGCCCAAGATGAGAGAGTCATTGATAGAACTGGGATTCAAATATATGTCCATCTGACTCCAAAGCTTGTGATTTAACTACTGGATTGTATTACTGCTATAGAATTTTCTGTACATAAATGACTTTACTCTTCTAAGTAAAATTCAGCAATATGAATATTGTTTTTCAGCTGTGAGTAGCAGAGTGCCAACTGGTTCGAACAGCTCCTCTCAAAACACAGCATGTCTTATACCTGAACCCTTTTCGCAGCCTCCAAGCAGTGTGGCATCCCAGTCTATGCCCGCTGTGTATCCTTCAGTTGACATTGATGCACATGTAAGTAGACTGGCTTTATTTTGTACACATTTTGATATTTTTTGGAAATGAAAAGATTCATTGTACATTAATTGTGAAAATTAATATTATTTGCTCTTCAATTAATAGCCCCATTGTAAACAGAAAAAAGTGTAACTTTTTTTTTCTTTTTCCTAGACTGAGAGCAATCATGACACCGCCTTAACTCTAGCTTGTGCAGGTGGCCATGAAGAGCTTGTGTCTGTCCTCATAGCACGAGATGCTAAAATTGAACACAGAGACAAAAGGGTAAGAAGAGTTAGAAATAAAGTCTGAGTGTCAGAAAACAGTTCATTTTTTCACTATGGATAAGAAGTTCTTGGATTGTTCAGTGAAAAGATTGGTTAGCGTATTTCAGTTGAAGTGTTTATGGGGTCTTGTCACTAACAAATTAGGACTTAAAGCAGTTTTATGTTAAAGGATTTTAAGTATCTGCCCTAAAGACCTTTTCCTATTAAAACAATTTTAAAAATAAAAAAAAAAAAAAAAGCAGTGCCTTAATAAGTAAAAAACACAAGTTTGACTGAGACTTTTATTTTCTGTTTCAGGTTTCACACCACTGATCCTGGCAGCAACAGCAGGACATGTTGGAGTTGTTGAAATCCTTTTGGATAAAGGTGGAGACATAGAAGCACAATCTGACGAACTAAGGATACTCCGCTTTTATTCCCAACCATACAACAGAGGTACTATAATTGACATCCCATTTTATGCATAAGGAAGTTGAGGTTTTGGGCATTTAAATTACTTGCCCAAGATGAGAGAGTCATTGATAGAACTGGGATTCAAATATATGTCCATCTGACTCCAAAGCTTGTGATTTAACTACTGGATTGTATTACTGCTATAGAATTTTCTGTACATAAATGACTTTACTCTTCTAAGTAAAATTCAGCAATATGAATATTGTTTTTCAGCTGTGAGTAGCAGAGTGCCAACTGGTTCGAACAGCTCCTCTCAAAACACAGCATGTCTTATACCTGAACCCTTTTCGCAGCCTCCAAGCAGTGTGGCATCCCAGTCTATGCCCGCTGTGTATCCTTCAGTTGACATTGATGCACATGTAAGTAGACTGGCTTTATTTTGTACACATTTTGATATTTTTTGGAAATGAAAAGATTCATTGTACATTAATTGTGAAAATTAATATTATTTGCTCTTCAATTAATAGCCCCATTGTAAACAGAAAAAAGTGTAACTTTTTTTTTCTTTTTCCTAGACTGAGAGCAATCATGACACCGCCTTAACTCTAGCTTGTGCAGGTGGCCATGAAGAGCTTGTGTCTGTCCTCATAGCACGAGATGCTAAAATTGAACACAGAGACAAAAAGGGTAAGAAGAGTTAGAAATAAAGTCTGAGTGTCAGAAAACAGTTCATTTTTTCACTATGGATAAGAAGTTCTTGGATTGTTCAGTGAAAAGATTGGTTAGCGTATTTCAGTTGAAGTGTTTATGGGGTCTTGTCACTAACAAATTAGGACTTAAAGCAGTTTTATGTTAAAGGATTTTAAGTATCTGCCCTAAAGACCTTTTCCTATTAAAACAATTTTAAAAATAAAAAAAAAAAAAAAGCAGTGCCTTAATAAGTAAAAAACACAAGTTTGACTGAGACTTTTATTTTCTGTTTCAGGTTTCACACCACTGATCCTGGCAGCAACAGCAGGACATGTTGGAGTTGTTGAAATCCTTTTGGATAAAGGTGGAGACATAGAAGCACAATCTGAACGAACTAAGGATACTCCGCTTTCGTTGGCGTGTTCTGGTGGGCGTCAGGAAGTATGTTGATATTTATTTTCACTTTGTAAACATTTTACTCATATTTTAATATGCATATGCTTAGTAATTTAGCTATGTGAATAAACCTTGCATGTCTTTTGATATGTTCTTTATATTAAATTTACTGAGAATAGTAAATGTCCCTTTAAGGAATCTGTTTCTTGCCTTTTTAGGCCAAATAAAAGTTCTCTGTATCCTTATATCTATTGAGTCTGAAGCACAGTCTTTTTTTTTTTAATTTTGGCCTCTTTTATTGGTTTCTTATTTATTTATTTTCATCCATCTTTATTCTTTGGCTTGTGTGGGCCTCCCATTGCAGCAGCCTTTCTCGTTGCAGAGCACTCGCTCTGGGCGCATGCACTTCAGAGTGCTGGCTCGTAACTGGACACACCAGTCCAGCCACTCTGTGGCTTGTGAGATCTTCCTGGGCAAGGGATCGAACCGGTGCCCCTTGCACTGCAAGGCAGACTCTCTACCCACTGGACCACCAGGGAAGCCCTGAAGCACAGTCTTAACACATGAAATGCAAATTTATTGCTCAATGATTGAGGAATAGAGACAGTAATAATGTTATTTCAGTATAATTTGGATTTCATAACTCTGAATTCCTCGATATGAAATTGAATTCATTTCTCTAGTGCTGATATTTGAATATTTACAATCTGATGGTGAAAATACTAGGTATTTAGACAGTGAAGTTAAAGGTCCCATTTCTTGGTGCTTCATTCATTATAAGATGAACCCTTGGTGTAAAGTAGATTTCTCTGTTCATATTTTATTTTGTAGGTGGTAGACTTGCTGCTGGCTCGGGGTGCAAATAAAGAACATAGAAATGTGTCTGATTATACACCGCTGAGTCTAGCTGCATCTGGAGGATATGTTAATATCATTAAGATTCTGCTTAATGCAGGGGCAGAAATTAATTCAAGGTATCTATCACCTGTTCATTTTATTATTCGTGATTAGTAAATTATGACCTTGGACTTAAGTGTTTTTCCCTAAATATTTAGACAGTTACCTTTTTTTTTTTTAACAGTTACCATTTTTAATTAAGACAATACTAAAGTTGCAGGGCCAGCAATTATTCCTATAATGCACTTATAAGTAAAGTTTATTTTAGCTAACTGGCTGTTTTCAAAGTGGTTTCATTTCAGAAAATCCCTTATTATATATAGTTGGAAATCTATATATAACCTCTAAATATAGCCTCTGTGTGTGTGTGTGTGTGTGTGTGTGTATACACACATATATATACAAATAGCCTCTGAATAGGGATTATATTTTAAATTGTGAGATTTTCATATTTCTAATTATGAGACTAAACAAAATCTATTCCTTGGTGTTAGAAACCTTTCTTTTCACTGAAGCTTTTTTGTTTGTTATGTTCTCTGTGCTTTTAAAAAAAACTGTAGACAACATATTATTTTAATTTTCTGAGCACATTTCCCCCCTTAGGACTGGGAGTAAACTAGGTATTTCTCCCCTGATGTTGGCTGCAATGAATGGACATGTTCCTGCAGTGAAACTGCTGCTTGATATGGGTTCAGACATTAATGCCCAAATAGAAACCAATCGGAACACAGCTCTCACCTTGGCCTGTTTCCAAGGCCGAGCAGAAGTAGTGAGCTTGCTTCTGGACCGAAAAGCCAATGTTGAACATAGGGCAAAGGTAAGCATTTTACAACTTCTCCATTTCTTCAGGCATATCTCTAAGAGAAAGAAAACAGAAATTCAATTCAAACTGAATATGCTGTTTTAAATTTTCCTACGTTAAAATTGATGCCCCAATGCAAGATTGGAGAATAGTGCTATACAGTGGTCAGTGACACACTGTCACCCTTCATGACTTTTATTAAGGACAGCTAAGAGCTCCTTTAATGAGGCATGTGCTTGCCATTGGTAAAAATCTCAATAAAAAATTATTCCATTAAAAAAAATAAAAATAAAAAAATAACTGCATAGCTTATAAAATGAAGCAAGTAAAATTTAATCTGATTGTGACAGGTTATGACAATTTCATGACAGTGTGGCATTTAAAAAGTAGGAGTGAATATATCAGTGTTTTTAATTTCTCACCTTAGAATTATTATTAGCCCCAGAAACACATAGCTAATGTATAGTTCTTTATAACCAGACAATGGTCAATCTGGTGGTCATTTCAACTTGGAAATGTCTAAATGAAAATCTCCTTCCTTTATCCTGATAATCATTTATTTTTTATTTCTTAAGAGACAGTCAATTGTCTCATGCAAATTTACAATATTAGAAATGTTATGAACGTGTTTATTTTATTACCGTGAGGTGGTTTAAGGGAATTCATTCTAGAGTGTCTAACTGAATCTTAACAATTTTCACTTGCTGTTTACTCAAGCTTAAGAGTGAACTTTGCTTAACTCTCTTGTGAGAGAAAATCAGAAAAAGAATTCAATTACCAGTGAACTGTTTCAGTCCTTTAAAGAAATTAAGATATTTACTCACATAATTTTTTGGTTTAAACAGACTGGTCTTACCCCCTTGATGGAAGCTGCTTCTGGAGGATATGCAGAGGTTGGAAGAGTACTCTTGGATAAATGAGCAGATGTTAATGCGCCCCCTGTGCCTTCCTCAAGAGACACTGCGTTGACAATAGCAGCAGACCAAGGTCACTCCAAATTTTGTGAGCTCTTGATTAATAGGTGGGTAAATTTTATATTTGTAGAATTTCTTATGATTTTTTACCTTTACTTAAATTTTGTTTTCAGACATTAATGCCCAAATAAACGGTTAAAAAGGTAGTGAGCTTGCTTCTGGACCGAAAAGCCAATGTTGAACATAGGGCAAAGGTAAGCATTTTACAACTTCTCCATTTCTTCAGGCATATCTCTAAGAGAAAGAAAACAGAAATTCAATTCAAACTGAATATGCTGTTTTAAATTTTCCTACGTTAAAATTGATGCCCCAATGCAAGATTGGAGAATAGTGCTATACAGTGGTCAGTGACACACTGTCACCCTTCATGACTTTTATTAAGGACAGCTAAGAGCTCCTTTAATGAGGCATGTGCTTGCCATTGGTAAAAATCTCAATAAAAATTATTCCATTAAAAAAAATAAAAATAAAAAAATAACTGCATAGCTTATAAAATGAAGCAAGTAAAATTTAATCTGATTGTGACAGGTTATGACAATTTCATGACAGTGTGGCATTTAAAAAGTAGGAGTGAATATATCAGTGTTTTTAATTTCTCACCTTAGAATTATTATTAGCCCCAGAAACACATAGCTAATGTATAGTTCTTTATAACCAGACAATGGTCAATCTGGTGGTCATTTCAACTTGGAAATGTCTAAATGAAAATCTCCTTCCTTTATCCTGATAATCATTTATTTTTTATTTCTTAAGAGACAGTCAATTGTCTCATGCAAATTTACAATATTAGAAATGTTATGAACGTGTTTATTTTATTACCGTGAGGTGGTTTAAGGGAATTCATTCTAGAGTGTCTAACTGAATCTTAACAATTTTCACTTGCTGTTTACTCAAGCTTAAGAGTGAACTTTGCTTAACTCTCTTGTGAGAGAAAATCAGAAAAAGAATTCAATTACCAGTGAACTGTTTCAGTCCTTTAAAGAAATTAAGATATTTACTCACATAATTTTTTGGTTTAAACAGACTGGTCTTACCCCCTTGATGGAAGCTGCTTCTGGAGGATATGCAGAGGTTGGAAGAGTACTCTTGGATAAAGGAGCAGATGTTAATGCCCCCCCTGTGCCTTCCTCAAGAGACACTGCTTTAACAATAGCAGCAGACAAAGGTCACTACAAATTTTGTGAGCTCTTGATTAATAGGTGGGTAAATTTTATATTTGTAGAATTTCTTATGATCCCTTTCTATTTTCAGAGCCTTTACAGTTAATAAAGTGTTGACTTCATTGACATTTTAAAGAACAGAGTATTTGTTTGCTACTTTTTAAAAGAAAAAACAAGGCAAATTGGAGAGATAAAAAGGAAAAGTAAGCCTCTTCTCATAGGAAACAGGCTATATTAACATTCTTTGCTTTTTACAGGGGAGCCCATATTGATGTTCGTAATAAGAAGGGAAACACACCGCTTTGGTTGGCATCTAATGGTGGTCATTTTGAAGTGGTTCAGTTGCTAGTGCGATCAGGTGCAGATGTGGATGCAGCAGATAACCGGAAAATCACACCTCTTATGTCAGCATTTCGCAAGGTAATTTGATACGGGCAAGACGAATAGAATTTGTTTAATTTTAAGTTGAAATCATAGAAGGAAGATAAATTTTCCTTGAGGCATTGATGCCATTTGTGTACACAAGCCTGCTATCTTTCCAGTCTCCTTGTGGCCAAATCTAAGAGCATTATATGATAGTTCCATATAAGCAACTTTGTTGTTAAATCACTGGGTGTCTTGAGTAGTTTTGTTGTTTTTGTACATAAAACATGAGAGTTCAGGGTAGATATTAGATGTCAATGGATGTTTTCTCTACCTAAAGAGGAACAAAAACAAGTTGACTCATAAAAATTTATTATGCCTCCTATATTAAGGCATACTCATCTTTTCTCTTTTACAAAGCTTTCCCATTTAAATTATGATAAACTATAAACTACTTAGCATGGCTTAAAAGCCCTGCATGATAGGGCTCAGGCCAGCCTCAGACCAATCATTTCTAGTACCCTTCCCCTTTGTGCACTACACTTCAGCCATTTCCTGAGAGCCTTGCTCACTGGTTTTCTTTTCTTGAAATGTTTTTTTCCTTTGCTGTTCACCTGGCTCACTTTTCATCCTTTAATTTCTACTTTTCCTTAAAAATAACTTCTCAGAAAGACCTTTCCTAATTTCCAATCTGAAAACGTTCTCAATTCTTCTCTTTTATAATTCACTGTCCTTATCTTATGTTCTTTATCTCATATTTGAATTATACATTCAAATATATATTACTTTTTTAATGCCTATCTCCCCAGATAGACAGTAAGATCTGTTGAGGCCAAGATTCATGACTATCTTTCCCACCATTGTTTATACACAGTTGATCAGCACAGTGCCTGACACATACTAAGATATCAGTAAATAGCTCTTGAATGAGAGAAGTATAAGTTAATGTGTCTTTTAAAAAATCTTTATTTAATATTTACTTATTTTCCAGTCTTTTCTTTCCTTTGAAGTATAATTTATATATAGTAAAAGTGCACTAATATAAGGTTCATAGTTTAATGAGTTTTGATAAAGTATATACACCTATATAACCCACACCCCATAAAGATATAAAATACTTCCACAGTCCTAGAAACTTTCAGCATGCCCACTCTCATTTAATTCCCTGCCCCAGAGACCACTTTTCTGACTTTTGCTGCCATCAGACTAATTCTTTTTGCTTTGTTCTGGTTTTTTTTTTGGCTGCACTGTAGGGCATGCAAGATTTGATTTATAATTATCCCACAGGGATCAAACCCATTCCCCTTGCACTAGAAGCACAGAATCTTGACTATGGGACCACCAGGGAAGTTCCTCCGTCAGATTCCTTCTTGAAGATGTTGTAGAACCTTAGTATTAAGGGAAACTATACGAGTTTGGTTATTAAAATAGATGTCCTTTTAATTGATTACAGATCATCAAACCCCTGATAACAGCATCTAGAAAGTGTTTCACCTAGATACAAGTCATAGGACTCAAGTAAATGTGACAATCCACCTTGCTCTGTTTTGTAAGATAGAGCCAAAATTGTTGTTATTCCTGTTGAGTCACTAAGTTGTATCTGACTCTGCGATCCCATACACTACAGCACGCCAGGCTTCCCTGTTCTTTACCATTTCTTAAAGCTTGCTCAAATTTGTGTCCATTGAGTCTGTGATGCTTTCTGACCAGCTCATCCTCTACTGCCCCCTTCTCCTTTTGATTTCAGTCTTCACAGCATCAGGGTCTTTTCCAGTGAGTTGGCTCTTTGAATCAGGTGGCCGAAGTATTGGAGCTTCAACTTCAGCGTCAGTCCATCTAATGAATGTTAGGGTTGATTTCCTTTGGGATTGATTGGTTTGATCTCCTTGCTGTCCAGGGGACTCTCAACACCACAGTGCAAAAGCATCCATTCTTCAGCGCTCAGCCTTCTTTCTGGTCCAACTCTCACATCTATACATGACTACTGGAAAAAACTATAGCTTTGACTATACAGACCTTTACCAGCAAAGTCATGTCTCTGCTTTTTAATACACTGTCTAGGTTTGTCTTAGCTTTTTTCCCCCAAGGAGTAAGCGTCTTTTACTTTCATGGCTACAGTTACTGTCTGCAGTGATTTTGGATCCCAAGAAAATAAAATTCTGTCACTGTTTCTGGTTTTTCCCCAGCTATTTGTTACAAAGTGATGAGACCTGATGCCATGATCCTGGTTTTCTGAATGTTGAGTTTTAAGCCAGCTTTTTCACTCTCCTCTTTCAGCCTCATCAAGAGGCTCTTTAGTGCTTCACTTTCCGCCGTTAGATTGGTATCATCTGCATATCTGAGGCTACTGGTATTTCTCCTGGCAATCTGGATTCCAGCTTATGATTCATCCAGCCAGACATTTTGCATGATGTACTCTGCATATAAGTTAAATAAACAGGGGGATAATATACAGCCTTGACATGCTCCTTTCCCAATTTTGAACCAGACAGTTGTTCCATGTAAGGTTCTAACTGTTGTTCTAACTGGAGGAAGAAATGGCAAAGTACTCCAGTCTTCTTGCCATGAGAATCCGTGAACAGTAGAAAAAGACAAAAAGAAGCAAAATAATGTCTTGAAATTTAGAGCATCCTTTTTGTTTTAGAACTTATTTCTCTTTTATATTGAGATTTATTCACATTACCGACTTTTATTTTATTCATAAATTTATTTAAAAGAGGTTTTCTTGTTTTTTTAAAAAAATTTTTTTTGTAACAGAAGTATTTCTATTTTCAATGGGACATGGACAGATTAAATTCAAGAAAAATGTCATTTGGTCTTCTATATATTTCCCAGCATGTTGTACTTACCTTTTCTTAGTAACAATTTTTTTTGTTTTCAATTGTTAAGTTTATTAAACTCTCAAGTCTTCACAGCATCAGGGTCTTTTCCAGTCCTTTGAATCAGGTGGCCGAAGTATTGGAGCTTCAACTTCAGCGTCAGTCCATCTAATGAATGTTAGGGTTGATTTCCTTTGGGATTGATTGGTTTGATCTCCTTGCTGTCCAGGGGACTCTCAACACCACAGTGCAAAAGCATCCATTCTTCAGCGCTCAGCCTTCTTTCTGGTCCAACTCTCACATCTATACATGACTACTGGAAAAAACTATAGCTTTGACTATACAGACCTTTACCAGCAAAGTCATGTCTCTGCTTTTTAATACACTGTCTAGGTTTGTCTTAGCTTTTTTCCCCCAAGGAGTAAGCGTCTTTTACTTTCATGGCTACAGTTACTGTCTGCAGTGATTTTGGATCCCAAGAAAATAAAATTCTGTCACTGTTTCTGGTTTTCCCCAGCTATTTGTTACAAAGTGATGAGACCTGATGCCATGATCCTGGTTTTCTGAATGTTGAGTTTTAAGCCAGCTTTTTCACTCTCCTCTTTCAGCCTCATCAAGAGGCTCTTTAGTGCTTCACTTTCCGCCGTTAGATTGGTATCATCTGCATATCTGAGGCTACTGGTATTTCTCCTGGCAATCTGGATTCCAGCTTATGATTCATCCAGCCAGACATTTTGCATGATGTACTCTGCATATAAGTTAAATAAACAGGGGGATAATATACAGCCTTGACATGCTCCTTTCCCAATTTTGAACCAGACAGTTGTTCCATGTAAGGTTCTAACTGTTGTTCTAACTGGAGGAAGAAATGGCAAAGTACTCCAGTCTTCTTGCCATGAGAATCCCGTGAACAGTATAAAAAGACAAAAAGAAGCAAAATAATGTCTTGAAATTTAGAGCATCCTTTTTGTTTTAGAACTTATTTCTCTTTTATATTGAGATTTATTCACATTACCGACTTTTATTTTATTCATAAATTTATTTAAAAGAGGTTTTCTTGTTTTTTTAAAAAAATTTTTTTTGTAACAGAAGTATTTCTATTTTCAATGGGACATGGACAGATTAAATTCAAGAAAAATGTCATTTGGTCTTCTATATATTTCCCAGCATGTTGTACTTACCTTTTCTGTTCAGTTCAACAATTTTTATTTTTGTAATTTCAATTGTTAAGTTTATTAAACTCTCAAGTGTTACTGATATGGGTCTCCTTCAGTGAATTCTTTTGTGTACTTTTTTGTACTTCTTTCAGGGTCATGTAAAAGTTGTTCAGTATTTGGTGAAGGAAGTCAATCAATTCCCTTCTGATATAGAGTGCATGAGATACATAGCAACAATAACTGATAAGGTAGGTTTAATGTGCTGTTGAAGCGCAGTTTTGTTCTTTGTGATATTATACCAAAGAATACGTTAGCAGCTAGTCCTTTTTGTTCTCTATGATACTGATCACCTGATTTTTTTATGCTTAGTTTACTTATTTGCAAATGAAGAATGAGTATAATTCATAAATTATTTTGAGATTTTCTTCTTATTATGGACCATAATTACAGTGACTGCAGCTAAAGTTTATTACTAGACTATAAGCCTGATGAGACAATTTTCCAAGAACATATAAACTTTTTAGAAAATGGTAGCTTATTTTGATTTTTCAGTCCAAGAATAGCTTAATTTCATTTAGTACATATTCACTAGTTTGTGCTTTAAGCTCTGAACTTTGGTATACTTACCAGCTTAATTTTTATTGGCCTGTTTATGTGTTCCTGTATTTATATAATTTCTTTTTCTGGTACAGGAACTGTTGAAAAAATGTCACCAATGTGTTGAGACAATTGTGAAGGCTAAAGACCAGCAGGCTGCAGAAGCAAATAAGAATGCAAGTATTCTTTTAAAGGAACTTGATCTGGAAAAGGTGAGTGAGAAAATAATTTTCTTAATTAGAACTGGTTGAAAATCTAGTTAGAATACATTTGTGACTTATATGATTATAATCTTAACAAAATCTCTTTTTATAAAATGATTAAAAATTATCAAACTACCATAAATTTTTTGATTCTGATCCGTTATTCATACAAAAAAATCTTTAACCATATAAGTGAGAAATTAGTTTGTATTCATCTCACAGTTTTCCACATGGTATTACTTTCTATCCTAGACATACATCATTAGACTAGGAAGTAATTTAGTAAAACATTGGAAATTTTTCATTTATTATAAGATCTGGGCTATAAGTAGTTTATTAAATTCTTACTTGAAGAGTAAATATCTAAGCTTCCTAGGATGTGTGCTAGTTTAATGGAAGAAAACTTTTTAAATCTCTTTTCTGAGGCTCGGTGTGCTTACCTAAAAAATGAGGGTATTGTTATGTAAAAGTTGTTCAGTATTTGGTGAAGGAAGTCAATCAATTCCCTTCTGATATAGAGTGCATGAGATACATAGCAACAATAACTGATAAGGTAGGTTTAATGTGCTGTTGAAGCGCAGTTTTGTTCTTTGTGATATTATACCAAAGAATACGTTAGCAGCTAGTCCTTTTTGTTCTCTATGATACTGATCACCTGATTTTTTTATGCTTAGTTTACTTATTTGCAAATGAAGAATGAGTATAATTCATAAATTATTTTGAGATTTTCTTCTTATTATGGACCATAATTACAGTGACTGCAGCTAAAGTTTATTACTAGACTATAAGCCTGATGAGACAATTTTCCAAGAACATATAAACTTTTTAGAAAATGGTAGCTTATTTTGATTTTTCAGTCCAAGAATAGCTTAATTTCATTTAGTACATATTCACTAGTTTGTGCTTTAAGCTCTGAACTTTGGTATACTTACCAGCTTAATTTTTATTGGCCTGTTTATGTGTTCCTGTATTTATATAATTTCTTTTTCTGGTACAGGAACTGTTGAAAAAATGTCACCAATGTGTTGAGACAATTGTGAAGGCTAAAGACCAGCAGGCTGCAGAAGCAAATAAGAATGCAAGTATTCTTTTAAAGGAACTTGATCTGGAAAAGGTGAGTGAGAAAATAATTTTCTTAATTAGAACTGGTTGAAAATCTAGTTAGAATACATTTGTGACTTATATGATTATAATCTTAACAAAATCTCTTTTTATAAAATGATTAAAAATTATCAAACTACCATAAATTTTTTGATTCTGATCCGTTATTCATACAAAAATCTTTAACCATATAAGTGAGAAATTAGTTTGTATTCATCTCACAGTTTTCCACATGGTATTACTTTCTATCCTAGACATACATCATTAGACTAGGAAGTAATTTAGTAAAACATTGGAAATTTTTCATTTATTATAAGATCTGGGCTATAAGTAGTTTATTAAATTCTTACTTGAAGAGTAAATATCTAAGCTTCCTAGGATGTGTGCTAGTTTAATGGAAGAAAACTTTTTAAATCTCTTTTCTGAGGCTCGGTGTGCTTACCTAAAAAATGAGGGTATTGTTATGAACCCAAAAGTTATATTAAAAGAATAAATACAGTAATCAAATAGGGTTATTATAGGAGTGTAGGAGATAGCTTAACATTAAGATACATTTTGATAATAAAAGAAAAAAATGATCCTTTTGAGAGCTAAAATTTTAACACCAATTCTTAGTTTATTAAAATAAAAAAACTTTTTAAAAACAGAAGAAAAAATTGCTTACAAATAAGTAAGAAAAAGATAACTTGCCCAGAATGAAAAACAATCATATGAATGGAAAATCATCAAAATTCACAAAAAGGAAATATAAATATTCAGTAAATAGATGGAGAATCCTCAACTTCATGAAACAAAGAAATGTACAGTGAAAGAGTGATTTAAATTTCTTTTGCCAGATTAGGAAAACTTAAAATTTAAAGGTTTAATAATAGCTATTGACAGCTAGGATGTGGGGAAATTAGCGATCAGGTATGATTTTTGAGGTATGGTATGAATTAGTGTAACTATGAATGGAGATGATTTGACAAGTGAATTAAATTAAAATGACTGTATACCTTTATTCCAGTCATTCTTCTTCTAGAAATGTAGCCTAACTTAAAATACTCAAAGTAGCAAACATAATAAAAGGACACTTACTGTTAAACTGCTTATAATAGGGGGAAGGGTATAAACCTTTCATTAGGAAATTAAATAAATTTTAATACCTCTATGACAAACTTGAGGACTCATACAGGGGAATCACAGGAAAAAATAATATACATTTTAAATAAAGGGCGTTTTAAATTTGATGACTACTGAGGTCCCTTCCATGTTTGTAATTTTAAATAAAGGGGACGTTTTAAATTGATGACATGCAAATTAGTTTGTATTCATCTCACAGTTTTCCACATGGTATTACTTTCTATCCTAGACATACATCATTAGACTAGGAAGTAATTTAGTAAAACATTGGAAATTTTTCATTTATTATAAGATCTGGGCTATAAGTAGTTTATTAAATTCTTACTTGAAGAGTAAATATCTAAGCTTCCTAGGATGTGTGCTAGTTTAATGGAAGAAAACTTTTTAAATCTCTTTTCTGAGGCTCGGTGTGCTTACCTAAAAAATGAGGGTATTGTTATGAACCCAAAAGTTATATTAAAAGAATAAATACAGTAATCAAATAGGGTTATTATAGGAGTGTAGGAGATAGCTTAACATTAAGATACATTTTGATAATAAAAGAAAAAAATGATCCTTTTGAGAGCTAAAATTTTAACACCAATTCTTAGTTTATTAAAATAAAAAAACTTTTTAAAAACAGAAGAAAAAATTGCTTACAAATAAGTAAGAAAAAGATAACTTGCCCAGAATGAAAAACAATCATATGAATGGAAAATCATCAAAATTCACAAAAAGGAAATATAAATATTCAGTAAATAGATGGAGAATCCTCAACTTCATGAAACAAAGAAATGTACAGTGAAAGAGTGATTTAAATTTCTTTTGCCAGATTAGGAAAACTTAAAATTTAAAGGTTTAATAATAGCTATTGACAGCTAGGATGTGGGGAAATTAGCGATCAGGTATGATTTTTGAGGTATGGTATGAATTAGTGTAACTATGAATGGAGATGATTTGACAAGTGAATTAAATTAAAATGACTGTATACCTTTATTCCAGTCATTCTTCTTCTAGAAATGTAGCCTAACTTAAAATACTCAAAGTAGCAAACATAATAAAAGGACACTTACTGTTAAACTGCTTATAATAGGGGGAAGGGTATAAACCTTTCATTAGGAAATTAAATAAATTTTAATACCTCTATGACAAACTTGAGGACTCATACAGGGGAATCACAGGGGAAAAAATAATATACATTTTTAAATAAAGGGACGTTTTAAATTTGATGACTACTGAGGTCCCTTCCATGTTTGTAATTTTATATTTGTATAACTACCCAGGAATATGGACAACAATTTCCTAAAAAGCCATTTTGCTCTTATCCTACAAGAGTGATAAAATTATTGTTATCTGACTATGCAGTTTCTTGTTTCAGTCCTCAGCCCTCTTTATCATTTACATAAGGGGTTGAAAGACGTTTTTCTTTTTTTTAATTTTAATTTTTTTCTTTTTTTGGCCGCATCTGGCAGCTTGTAGGATCTTAGTTTCCTGACCAGGGATCACACCCAGGCCCTTGTCATTAAGTGTGAAAGAGTAAATTTGGGGGCTTTGTAGCCCTTATGAACTCTGTCATAACTCCCTTATGCTGCTCTTGTAGCATGAAAGCACCCACAGACAGTGGCTAAATGAATGTCTTCCCGTAGAACTTTATGGACATCAAAGTTTATTTTGTGCTATTTTCATGTGTCATGAAATGTTCTTCTTTTCATTTTTTTTTTCAACCATTTAAAATGTAAAAGTTATTCTTAGCATTCAGGCCACAGTTTGCTGATACCTGGTTTACATAAATAAAATGTTAACTTTTATTATGATTCAAGCCAGTCATTACCA
Organism: Tragulus kanchil; assembly: GCA_022376925.1. Lineage (NCBI taxonomy): Eukaryota > Metazoa > Chordata > Mammalia > Artiodactyla > Tragulidae > Tragulus > Tragulus kanchil. Next base: position 36,560,818 of record JAIOJX010000029.1, on the reverse strand, counting down.
TGTTTCCCTTTCTGGAAAAGAGGGGAACTAACCAAACCAGAACTTTATAGAATAAGAGCAAAAATATTTTCTATAATGGCCTCCTGTGGATATTTTTATAGTGAGATTTGTTAATATCTATCTTATGAAGATTGTAAATAGTTTCATTTTAGTCATACAGTGCCGCATAAATCTAGGAACTCACTAATCTACTTTCTGTCTCTATGGATTTGCTTATTCTGGACATTTCATATAAGTAGAATCATACAGTGTTTGGTCCTCTGTGACTGGCTTCTGTCACATAATGTTTTCAAGGTTCATCCATGTTGTAGCATATGGCAATACTGAATTTTTTTATTGCTGAATAATATCCTGTTATATAGATATACCCCATTTTATTTATGCATTATGGAATACTTCATGAATTTGTGTGTCATTCTTATGAAGGAGCCATGCTAATCTTGTGTATTATCTCAGGGTTTTTTAGTATGTATGGTACTGAAGCAAACATGGTGTACAAGTTATTATATGAATGTTTTCATTTATCTTGGGTACATATCTCAAAATGGAATTGCTAGTTCATGTGGCAATTCTGTGTTTATCCGTTTGAGAAACTGCCAGATTGTTTTCCGGGGTAGCTACACCATTTTATGATCTTACCAGCAATATAAGAGGGTTTCCGTCTTTTCATTCTCATGATTTGTCTTATCTGTCGTTTTGAATATAGCTATCTAGTGACAGTGAAGTGGGGATCTCATTGCAATTTGATTTGCTTTTCTCTGATGACTTGTGATATTGAGCACGTATCTCTTATATGTTTATTGGCCATTTGTATATGTTGTTTGTAGGTATGTCTCCAGATCCTTTGCCCATTTTTTAATTGACTGATTTGTCCTCTCATTATTGAGTTATTAGTTCTTTATCAATTCCTAATACAGAGCCCTTAACAGATGTAAAATTTGCAAAAATTCTTTCCCTGTTTTATGTATCTTTTCACTGTATTGATGCACCCTTTGAAACACAAAACTTCTGTTTTTGATGATGTCCAGCTAATCTATTTCTTTTGTTGCTTTTATAAATGTTTGTTAAGACTGACATCCATGGGAAACCCCATTATCATAAACAAAAGCATTTCATTTATTTTAAATCACTGAGTTGATAAAATGAGATAAAGAGTTGGGTGAGAGTGACTAAAACAATGATTTTATTCACAGTCAAGAGAGGAGAGCAGAAAGCAGGCTCTTGCAGCTAAAAGAGAAAAAAGAAAAGAAAAGAGGAAAAAGAAAAAAGAGGAACAGAAAAGGAAGCAGGAAGAAGATGAGGAAAACAAACCTAAAGAGAATTCAGAGCTACCAGAAGATGAAGAGGAAGAGGAAAATGAGGAAGATGGTGAGAAATGAACCATCTGAAGTAGTAATAAAAATCTCTTGTTTATCATCCTTGAGTGCATTTTGCTGAATAATATCCTGTTATATAGATATACCCCATTTTATTTATGCATTATGGAATACTTCATGAATTTGTGTGTCATTCTTATGAAGGAGCCATGCTAATCTTGTGTATTATCTCAGGGTTTTTTAGTATGTATGGTACTGAAGCAAACATGGTGTACAAGTTATTATATGAATGTTTTCATTTATCTTGGGTACATATCTCAAAATGGAATTGCTAGTTCATGTGGCAATTCTGTGTTTATCCGTTTGAGAAACTGCCAGATTGTTTTCCGGGGTAGCTACACCATTTTATGATCTTACCAGCAATATAAGAGGGTTTCCGTCTTTTCATTCTCATGATTTGTCTTATCTGTCGTTTTGAATATAGCTATCTAGTGACAGTGAAGTGGGGATCTCATTGCAATTTGATTTGCTTTTCTCTGATGACTTGTGATATTGAGCACGTATCTCTTATATGTTTATTGGCCATTTGTATATGTTGTTTGTAGGTATGTCTCCAGATCCTTTGCCCATTTTTTAATTGACTGATTTGTCCTCTCATTATTGAGTTATTAGTTCTTTATCAATTCCTAATACAGAGCCCTTAACAGATGTAAAATTTGCAAAAATTCTTTCCCTGTTTTATGTATCTTTTCACTGTATTGATGCACCCTTTGAAACACAAAACTTCTGTTTTTGATGATGTCCAGCTAATCTATTTCTTTTGTTGCTTTTATAAATGTTTGTTAAGACTGACATCCATGGGAAACCCCATTATCATAAACAAAAGCATTTCATTTATTTTAAATCACTGAGTTGATAAAATGAGATAAAGAGTTGGGTGAGAGTGACTAAAACAATGATTTTATTCACAGTCAAGAGAGGAGAGCAGAAAGCAGGCTCTTGCAGCTAAAAGAGAAAAAAGAAAAGAAAAGAGGAAAAAGAAAAAAGAGGAACAGAAAAGGAAGCAGGAAGAAGATGAGGAAAACAAACCTAAAGAGAATTCAGAGCTACCAGAAGATGAAGAGGAAGAGGAAAATGAGGAAGATGGTGAGAAATGAACCATCTGAAGTAGTAATAAAAATCTCTTTTGTTTATCACCTTCCTTTTGAGTGCATTTTGCTTTCAAAACTCTCAAAGTTAATTCTACCTAAATATCCATTTACTTTAATTGAAATTGACAGATTAACTTCTATAGTGAATATTTTTAATTAATTTATTTTTCTAATTAAAGGATAATTGCTTTACAGAATTTTGTTATTTTTTGCCAAACATCAGAATGAATCAGCCATAGGGATCCATATGCCTCCTCCCTCTTGAACCTCTCTCCCATCTCCCTCCCCTGCCCCACCCCTCCAGGTTTTTACAGAACCCCTGTTTGAGTTCCCTGAGACATACACGTAGTTAATATTTCTGATATTTTATTTATTTATTTTTTTTTTTTTTTAAAAGATTTATTTATTTATTTTGGTGGGGATGGGGTGGGGAGGGAGGGGAGCAGGCGGGCCACTTCTATTGGTCTTTCATCTGTCCATTTTTCATCCATCTTTGTTCTTTGACCTGTGTGGGCCTCCCATCGCGGTGGCCTCTGTCGTCGCAGAGCGCCGGCTCTGGGCGCATGCGCTTCAGAGCTCCGGCTTGGTAATTGGACACATCAGTCCAGCCGCTCCGCGGCACGTGGGATCCTCCCAGGCCAGGGATCGAACCGGCGCCCCTTGCCCTGCAAGGCAGTGTCCTTACCCACTGGACCACCAGGGAAGCCCTGATAATGTAAAATGACACAGACAAACAGAAGGGGAAATGCAAGCACATAATTTGAAGACATTCAATTGTAATTTTAAGTTCCCCTGCAAAAACGGTATGTATGTCCTAAAGTGATACCATAAAAGAGATTTGATAGCTTTTATTCAGGCTCTTCCTTACTCTTTTGTTCCCAATTTGGAAACTGGGAGAGGTCCAGTTCCTTAATAAATTTTTAACTAAGGTTTTGTCTTAAAGCTGTATAGTATTGAAGACCATTATTCTGAAATAGTTATTTATTATACAATCTGGCATTTATAGTAATAGGCAAATAATTTTGCTCTATTTGAATTCTGATTCTAAAATACTATTTGAAAAATTTCTAAAATTCAAACTATATTGTGATCTTTGGTTAGTTCATGAGACTAGCATTTCAGAGTTTAAGAATGTTAACATTTTCTAGTAAGTTAGACATCAAAATATGATACATTTGTTCTCACAACTGTAAAGATTTCTTTCTTCACTGTTGAATACTGGTAAAAGAAAATATGACCTAAGAGTGTGAATTATTATGGAATTATTGGGTATATTCTGTTAAAATTGTTTTAAGATCTGTGGCTCGAATTGTGATTTATATCCTTTTTCATAATTTCAGTGGAGCAAGAAGTTCCCATAGAACCTCCTAGTGCGACCACCACCACCACAATTGGAATCTCTGCAACATCTGCAACATTCACAAATGTGTTTGGGAAAAAAAGGGCCAATGTTGTGACAACTCCCAGCACCAACCGGAAAAATAAGAAGAACAAAACCAAAGAGACTTCCCCCGCTGCACATTTAATATTACCAGAACAACATATATCCTTAGCACAGCAAAAGGCAGATAAGAATCAAATAAATGGAGAACCCAGAGGTGGTGGTGCAGGTGGGAATAGTGATTCAGATAACTTGGACAGCACAGATTGCAACAGTGAGAGTAGCAGTGGTGGTAAAAGCCAAGAATTAAATTTCACTGTGGATGTGAATTCCTCTAGTGATAGGAGGTACCCCTCACTGCTGCTCCATCCCCAAGAAGAAAAGACAAGTACCGCTGCTTCCAAAACTCAGACACGGTAAAATTTTGTGACTTGTTAACTGCACCTTCCTTTTCTTTTTTATGCCTGACACAAGAACTTGAAGTAGCACAAGTTGTGTTAAACAATTTAAGTCTACCACATTGTCTCTGTCTTCAACACTTAAAATTGAAGTTCAACAGTGTTCTCAAATCATGTGCTAGTTATGAAATGAGATTATTGGAGCTTTTAAGATTCAGTTTTAAAGGTGAAAATGTTAGTGTACCTTGATGTTACTTTAATTATGTTATTTTTATGGAGAAGGAATTGACAAGCCATTCTTTTTTTTTTTTTTTTTAAGATTTATTTATTTATTTATTTATTTTGGGCGGGGGTCGGGTTGGGGAGGGAGGGGAGCGGGCAGGCCACTTGTATTGGTCTTTCATTTCTCTATTTTCATCCGTCTTTGTTCTTTGGCTCCTGTGGGCCTCCCATCGCGGTGGCGTCTGTCGTTGCAGAGCGCCAGCTCTGGGTGCATGCGCTCCAGAGCTCCAGCTCGGTGATTGGACACATCAGTCCAGCCGCTCCGCGGCACGTGGGATCTTCCCAGGCCAGGGATCGAACCGGCGCCCCTTGCACTGCAAGGCGATGTCCTTACCCACTGGACCACCAGGGGAAGCCCTGACACATTCTTGCCTGGAAAATTCCATAGAGAAGCCTGGCAAGCTACAGTCCATGAGGTCACATATATATATATAGGCCTTCCCTGATGGCTCAGTGGTAAGGAATCTGCCTGAGATGCAGGAAACCCGGGTTCCATCCCTGGGTTGGGAAGATCCCCCTGGAGGAGGGCATGGCAACCCACTCCAGTGTTCTTGCTTGGAGAATTCCATGGATGGAGGAACCTGACGGGCTGTGGTCACACAGGGTGGGACATGACAGAAGTGACTAAGCAGCAGCATGTGTTTTTATTGATTATATATAGTCCTTTTGGCTTCTGAATCGATTTTAACATACTAAAGTAAATGATGGACTCTTTGCCCTATTTCTGTTTTTCTGAATTGTTAATAATTTTATTTCTAATATTTCAGCAAATCTCTTGAGTTTCTGTCTTAAAATTTATCTTTTATTGGATTTGATATTTCTCTTAGACTTGAAGGCGAAGTGAATCCTAATTCCTTATCAACAACCTACAAGTCAGTGTCACTGCCATTAAGCTCTTCAAACATAAAGCTGAATCTGACTAGCCCTAAAAGGGGGCAAAAAAGAGAGGAAGGGTGGAAAGAAGTTGTCCGAAGGTAAGTAAAATTAGTCTCATTTTTAAACTTTTCTCCTTTTCTCTTCTTGTGAGATGGTTACCCAGTTAATAAATGAATCATTGGAATATGGTTATTATGTTCAACTGCAGTGCCATACTAATATCCATAGTAGACCAAAGCGAAATTAGAAACAGTGTGCAAATTTTGTAGGCGTACAGTTTACAGACCATACAAACAGGTCACAGACTTCTTTAGGGAAAGATTCTTTTGACACCAGAGTTCACTGTTATTAGTGAGGGCTACGATGCTTGTTTAAGTGGAGATAATGGTCTCCCTTTTTACTTATTTATTTATTTATTTTTGACTATTCTGGGTTTTCAGTGTTGCCGCAGGCTCTTCTCTAGTTGCAGGGGGTGGGGGCTACTCCCTAGTTGAGGTGAGCAGGCTTCTTGTTGCAGTGATTTCTGTTGATATGGAACTCAGGCTCTAGGGCACACGAGCTTCAATAGTTGTCACACATGGGCTCAATAGTTGTGGCTCCAAGGCTCTAGAGCACAGGCTCAATAGTTGTGACTCACGGGCTTAGTTGCTCCACAGCATGTGGGATCTTCTTATTGTGGTGACTTTTCTTGTTGTGGAACTTGGGCTTTAGGGCACGCAGGTTTCAGTAGTTGTGGCTCCAAGGCTTTAGTGCACAGGCTCAATAGTTGTGGCTGACAGGCTTAGTTGCTCCGCGGCATGTGGGATCTTCCCAGATCAGGGATCAAATTCGTGTCTATTGCATTGGCAGGCGAACACTTTACCACTGAGCTACCAGGGAATCCCTAATGGCCCCTTTTTGAGTCAGAGAAGCTTGTCCATCCACAGCATTTAAATATTAGACTTCAATAAAGAATCATTATTGGGCTTCCCTGGTGGTCCAGTGGGTAAGGACACTGCCTTGCAGTGCAAGGGGTGCCGGTTTGATCCCTGGCCTGTGAAGATCCCACGTGCCGTGGAGCAGCTGGACTGATGTGTCTAATTACCGAGCCGGAGCTCTGGAGCGCATGAGCCCAGAGCCAGAGCTCTGCGATAACAGAGGCCACCGCGATGGGAGGCCCACATGGGCCAAATAACAAAGATGGATGCAAATAGACAAATGAAAGACCAATAGAAGTGGCCCGCCCCCCTCCCTCCCCACCCTATCCCCCCAAAAATTAAAAAAATGAAAAAAAAGAATCATTATCGGGCTTCCCTAGTGGTCCAGTAGGTATAAAGAGTCTGCCTTTCAGTGAAAGGGGCACCAGTTCGATCCGTGGCCCAGGAAGATCCCACATGCCATGGAGAGACTTTAGCCAGACCATACAAACAGGTCACAGACTTCTTTAGGGAAAGATTCTTTTGACACCAGAGTTCACTGTTATTAGTGAGGGCTACGATGCTTGTTTAAGTGGAGATAATGGTCTCCCTTTTTACTTATTTATTTATTTATTTTTGACTATTCTGGGTTTTCAGTGTTGCCGCAGGCTCTTCTCTAGTTGCAGGGGGTGGGGGCTACTCCCTAGTTGAGGTGAGCAGGCTTCTTGTTGCAGTGATTTCTGTTGATATGGAACTCAGGCTCTAGGGCACACGAGCTTCAATAGTTGTCACACATGGGCTCAATAGTTGTGGCTCCAAGGCTCTAGAGCACAGGCTCAATAGTTGTGACTCACGGGCTTAGTTGCTCCACAGCATGTGGGATCTTCTTATTGTGGTGACTTTTCTTGTTGTGGAACTTGGGCTTTAGGGCACGAGGTTTCAGTAGTTGTGGCTCCAAGGCTTTAGTGCACAGGCTCAATAGTTGTGGCTGACAGGCTTAGTTGCTCCGCGGCATGTGGGATCTTCCCAGATCAGGGATCAAATTCGTGTCTATTGCATTGGCAGGCGAACACTTTACCACTGAGCTACCAGGGAATCCCTAATGGCCCCTTTTTGAGTCAGAGAAGCTTGTCCATCCACAGCATTTAAATATTAGACTTCAATAAAGAATCATTATTGGGCTTCCCTGGTGGTCCAGTGGGTAAGGACACTGCCTTGCAGTGCAAGGGGTGCCGGTTTGATCCCTGGCCTGTGAAGATCCCACGTGCCGTGGAGCAGCTGGACTGATGTGTCTAATTACCGAGCCGGAGCTCTGGAGCGCATGAGCCCAGAGCCAGAGCTCTGCGATAACAGAGGCCACCGCGATGGGAGGCCCACATGGGCCAAATAACAAAGATGGATGCAAATAGACAAATGAAAGACCAATAGAAGTGGCCCGCCCGCCCCCCTCCCTCCCCACCCTATCCCCCCAAAAATTAAAAAAATGAAAAAAAAGAATCATTATCGGGCTTCCCTAGTGGTCCAGTAGGTATAAAGAGTCTGCCTTTCAGTGAAAGGGGCACCAGTTCGATCCGTGGCCCAGGAAGATCCCACATGCCATGGAGAGACTGAGCCAGTGTGTCCAATTTGAAGCCAGCACTCTGGATAGCATGCATCCAGAGCCAGTGCTCTGCAAGGAGAGAGGCCACTGCAATGGGAGGCCCACACATGCCAAAGAATAAAGATCGATGAAAAATAAATGATGACTTAGAGGCAAAAAAAAAGAATCATTATCTACTTGTAACCAGTGCAGTTAGATCACCATAAAAGGTGGGGGAAGAGCCCATAAAATTAAAACTTCTCCCTCAAGAAAATAAAATAAAGACAAAAGCCAGCAGCAGGTAGCTTTACAACTGACTTTACAGCTCCCTTCATTTGCACTGCTATATACTTAAACCATGATGAATAAAAGCAGAAAGGGACCACTGCTTTAAAAAATTTCACACAAGCCAGAAGGCATTTCAAGCCTCTGCTCATGCTTTACAACAGAGAATTAGGACAAGACATAGATTTGCTGATGTGCACTTAGTCACCGAAAGACTAAGCCTTTATCTGAAACTTTATCCTGTAATTTTTCTAAGACTGCTTGTACATCAAAAGCAAATAAAAAAGGAAGTCTTGGGAAAGAAAAAAAAGGAAGTCTTGGTAGAACAGGAGAAACGATGCACACTTGATGATATAAGTAGTATATTATTGATATAAGTATTATATTATTCATGGCCTAATTTGTGCTCTCGCTTTCTAAATAAATATATTCTACATTAGGAAACAGTTTGTCTACATTAGGATATTAAATTTTGATGATGGAGTATATTTTAGAGTCTGCAATTGGGTATTCTTTGCGAAGGTACAGTTCTAAGTTTGACGGTTTCCATTATAATCAGTTTTTTAAAATAAATATTTTTATTTCATAAGCTTATGTGTGGTTTTCATTTTATAGGTCCAAGAAACTATCTGTTCCAGCCTCAGTGGTTTCCAGGATAATGGGAAGAGGAGGATGCAACATCACTGCAATACAAGATGTTACTGGTGCCCATATTGATGTGGATAAACAAAAAGATAAGAATGGCGAGAGAATGATCACACATTTTTGTAATATAAAGAGTCTGCCTTTCAGTGAAAGGCACCAGTTCGATCCGTGGCCCAGGAAGATCCCACATGCCATGAGCCAGTGTGACCAATTTGAAGCCAGCACTCTGGATAGCATGCATCCAGAGCCAGTGCTCTGCAAGGAGAGAGGCCACTGCAATGGGAGGCCCACACATGCCAAAGAATAAAGATCGATGAAAAATAAATGATGACTTAGAGGCAAAAAAAAAGAATCATTATCTACTTGTAACCAGTGCAGTTAGATCACCATAAAAGGTGGGGGAAGAGCCCATAAAATTAAAACTTCTCCCTCAAGAAAATAAAATAAAGACAAAAGCCAGCAGCAGGTAGCTTTACAACTGACTTTACAGCTCCCTTCATTTGCACTGCTATATACTTAAACCATGATGAATAAAAGCAGAAAGGGACCACTGCTTTAAAAAATTTCACACAAGCCAGAAGGCATTTCAAGCCTCTGCTCATGCTTTACAACAGAGAATTAGGACAAGACATAGATTTGCTGATGTGCACTTAGTCACCGAAAGACTAAGCCTTTATCTGAAACTTTATCCTGTAATTTTTCTAAGACTGCTTGTACATCAAAAGCAAATAAAAAAGGAAGTCTTGGGAAAGAAAAAAAAGGAAGTCTTGGTAGAACAGGAGAAACGATGCACACTTGATGATATAAGTAGTATATTATTGATATAAGTATTATATTATTCATGGCCTAATTTGTGCTCTCGCTTTCTAAATAAATATATTCTACATTAGGAAACAGTTTGTCTACATTAGGATATTAAATTTTGATGATGGAGTATATTTTAGAGTCTGCAATTGGGTATTCTTTGCGAAGGTACAGTTCTAAGTTTGACGGTTTCCATTATAATCAGTTTTTTAAAATAAATATTTTTATTTCATAAGCTTATGTGTGGTTTTCATTTTATAGGTCCAAGAAACTATCTGTTCCAGCCTCAGTGGTTTCCAGGATAATGGGAAGAGGAGGATGCAACATCACTGCAATACAAGATGTTACTGGTGCCCATATTGATGTGGATAAACAAAAAGATAAGAATGGCGAGAGAATGATCACAATTAGGTAATTGTGAAATATATATATTGTTAGTTTTGTGAGGAAATTAAATAGTATTAGAAGCACATTTTTGTTAGCTGTGGTACAATCAACAATTTTATTTCATGGTAAAGATTACCTACTTTTTTATGATTTTGACCTTGTTTTTTTTGTTTGGTTGGTTGGTTTCTCTCCAGGGGTGGTACAGAATCAACAAGATATGCAGTTCAACTTATCAATGCACTTATTCAAGATCCTGCTAAAGAACTGGAAGACTTGATTCCTAAAAACCATATCAGAACACCTGCCAGCACCAAAGCCATTCATGCAAACTTCTCACCTGGAGTAGGCACCACAGCCACTTCCAGTAAAAATGCATTTCCCTTGGGTGCTCCAAGTCTTGTAACATCACAGGCAACAACATTATCTACGTTCCAACCCACAAATAAACTTAGTAAGAACGTTCCAGCAAATGTACGTTCTTCTTTCCCAGTTTCTCTCCCTTTAGCCTATCCCCACCCTCATTTTGCCCTGCTGGGTGCTCAAACAATGCAACAGATTCGGCATCCTCGCTTACCCATGGCCCAGTTTGGAGGAACCTTTTCACCCTCTCCTAACACATGGGGACCATTCCCAGTGAGACCTGTGAATCCCAGCAACACAAACAGCTCTCCAAAGCATAATAACACAGGCCGTCTACCTAACCAGAACGGAACTGTTCTACCCTCAGAGTCTGCTGGACTAGCTACTGCCAGTTGTCCTATCACTGTTTCTTCTGTAGTTGCTGCCAGTCAGCAACTGTGTGTGACTAACACACGGACTCCTTCATCAGTCAGAAAGCAGCTGTTTGCCTGTGTGCCTAAGACCAGTCCTCCAGCAACAGCGATTTCTTCTGTGACAAGCACTTGTAGTTCCCTGCCTTCTGTCTCCTCTGCACCTGTCACGAGTGGAGTTGCCCCACATTTCTGCCTGAACTATCTGTTACAGCCTCAGTGGTTTCCAGGATAATGGGAAGAGGAGGATGCAACATCACTGCAATACAAGATGTTACTGGTGCCCATATTGATGTGGATAAACAAAAAGATAAGAATGGCGAGAGAATGATCACAATTAGGTAATTGTGAAATATATATATTGTTAGTTTTGTGAGGAAATTAAATAGTATTAGAAGCACATTTTTGTTAGCTGTGGTACAATCAACAATTTTATTTCATGGTAAAGATTACCTACTTTTTTATGATTTTGACCTTGTTTTTTTTGTTTGGTTGGTTGGTTTCTCTCCAGGGGTGGTACAGAATCAACAAGATATGCAGTTCAACTTATCAATGCACTTATTCAAGATCCTGCTAAAGAACTGGAAGACTTGATTCCTAAAAACCATATCAGAACACCTGCCAGCACCAAAGCCATTCATGCAAACTTCTCACCTGGAGTAGGCACCACAGCCACTTCCAGTAAAAATGCATTTCCCTTGGGTGCTCCAAGTCTTGTAACATCACAGGCAACAACATTATCTACGTTCCAACCCACAAATAAACTTAGTAAGAACGTTCCAGCAAATGTACGTTCTTCTTTCCCAGTTTCTCTCCCTTTAGCCTATCCCCACCCTCATTTTGCCCTGCTGGCTGCTCAAACAATGCAACAGATTCGGCATCCTCGCTTACCCATGGCCCAGTTTGGAGGAACCTTTTCACCCTCTCCTAACACATGGGGACCATTCCCAGTGAGACCTGTGAATCCCAGCAACACAAACAGCTCTCCAAAGCATAATAACACAGGCCGTCTACCTAACCAGAACGGAACTGTTCTACCCTCAGAGTCTGCTGGACTAGCTACTGCCAGTTGTCCTATCACTGTTTCTTCTGTAGTTGCTGCCAGTCAGCAACTGTGTGTGACTAACACACGGACTCCTTCATCAGTCAGAAAGCAGCTGTTTGCCTGTGTGCCTAAGACCAGTCCTCCAGCAACAGCGATTTCTTCTGTGACAAGCACTTGTAGTTCCCTGCCTTCTGTCTCCTCTGCACCTGTCACGAGTGGGCAAGTTGCCCCCACATTTCTGCCTGCAAGTACTTCTCAAGCACAGCTTTCTTCACAAAAGATGGAATCTTTTTCTGCCGTGCCTGCCCCCAAAGAAAAAGTGTCCCCACAGGACCAGTCCACAGCAAACCTGTGTCCCCCCTCTTCAACTGCCAACAGCTGCAGTATCTCTGCCAGCAACACCCCAACAGCTCCAGAAGCTGACCCATCTGGTAGTCTCCCTCCTCCCTCCAGTAACACCCAGGACGAAGCCCAGCCATCCAGTGTGTCGGATTTAAGTCCTATGTCAATGCCTTTTGCATCTAATTCAGAACCTGCTCCGTTGACTTTGACATCACCTAGACTGGTTGCTGCTGATAATCAGGATACCAATAATTTACCTCAGTTAGCTGTACCAGCACCTCGAGTTTCTCACCGAATGCAGCCCAGAGGTTCTTTTTACTCGGTGGTACCAAATGCAACTATCCACCAGGATCCCCAGTCCGTTTTTGTTGCAAATCCAGTTCCTTTAACACCACCTCAAGGCCCACCAGCTGCAGTGCAGCTTTCTTCAGCCATGAACATTATGAATGGTTCTCAGATGCATATTAACCCAGCAAATAAATCTTTGCCACCTGCGTTTGGCCCAACCACACTTTTCAATCACTTCAGTAGTCTTTTTGATAGTAGTCAGGTGCCAGGTAACCAGGGTTGGGGAGATGGTCCCCTCTCCTCACGAGTTGCTGCAGATGCCTCTTTCACTGTTCAGTCAGCGTTCCTGGGTAGCTGGACCCTCCCCAGTGAGACCTGTGAATCCCAGCAACACAAACAGCTCTCCAAAGCATAATAACACAGGCCGTCTACCTAACCAGAACGGAACTGTTCTACCCTCAGAGTCTGCTGGACTAGCTACTGCCAGTTGTCCTATCACTGTTTCTTCTGTAGTTGCTGCCAGTCAGCAACTGTGTGTGACTAACACACGGACTCCTTCATCAGTCAGAAAGCAGCTGTTTGCCTGTGTGCCTAAGACCAGTCCTCCAGCAACAGCGATTTCTTCTGTGACAAGCACTTGTAGTTCCCTGCCTTCAGTCTCCTCTGCACCTATCACTAGTGGGCAAGTTCCCACCACATTTCTGCCTGCAAGTACTTCTCAAGCACAGCTTTCTTCACAAAAGATGGAGTCTTTCTCTGCCATGCCCGCCCCCAAAGAAAAAGTGTCCATACAGGACCAGTCCACAGCAAACCTGTGTCCCCCCTCTTCAACTGCCAACAGCTGCAGTATCTCTGCCAGCAACACCCCAACAGCTCCAGAAGCTGACCCATCTGGTAGTCTCCCTCCTCCCTCCAGTAACACCCAGGACGAAGCCCAGCCATCCAGTGTGTCGGATTTAAGTCCTATGTCAATGCCTTTTGCATCTAATTCAGAACCTGCTCCGTTGACTTTGACATCACCTAGACTGGTTGCTGCTGATAATCAGGATACCAATAATTTACCTCAGTTAGCTGTACCAGCACCTCGAGTTTCTCACCGAATGCAGCCCAGAGGTTCTTTTTACTCGGTGGTACCAAATGCAACTATCCACCAGGATCCCCAGTCCGTTTTTGTTGCAAATCCAGTTCCTTTAACACCACCTCAAGGCCCACCAGCTGCAGTGCAGCTTTCTTCAGCCATGAACATTATGAATGGTTCTCAGATGCATATTAACCCAGCAAATAAATCTTTGCCACCTGCGTTTGGCCCAACCACACTTTTCAATCACTTCAGTAGTCTTTTTGATAGTAGTCAGGTGCCAGGTAACCAGGGTTGGGGAGATGGTCCCCTCTCCTCACGAGTTGCTGCAGATGCCTCTTTCACTGTTCAGTCAGCGTTCCTGGGTAGCTCTGTACTTGGACACTTGGAAAACGTGCACCCTGAAAACTCCAAGGCACCTGGCTTCCGATCACCTTCCCAGAGAGTTTCTACTAGTCCAGTTGGTAAGTTTTTATAACTACCATGACAGCATAAATTGGGGCTTTTAACAACATAATCTAAGCTTCCAAAGATAGTTAAGCATTTATTTTGTATATAATATTGCATGATCTTAAATAAGGGCGTATCATAAACAGTAAAGACCCCTTAATGACTGCTGATTGAGTGGACAAAAATGTAGTTGTAGGCAAGTCACTCAAGTATGAGCTGCTTTATATTCTTTTTTTATGACCTCTCTGTACCTTCTATCAAGGAAGGTATACCTTGTGTCAGTCCATTTTCTCAGAATTGGTATAAGATGATTTTCATAAAAGGGACCCATTGGATGCTTCAAGGATTCCAAATTTACAAACATTTTATTTTTAGTGGTTTTTCTTACATTTTTATTTTTATTATTTATTTATTTATTTTCATCCATCTTTATTCTTTGGCGTGTGTGGGGCTCCCATTGCACAGGCCTCTCTCCTTGCAGAGCACCAACTCTGGGCGCATGTGCTCCAGAGTGCTGGCTCCTAATTGAACACACTGGCCCAGCCACTCTATGGCACATGGGATCTTCCCAGGCCAGGGATGGAACTGGTGCTCCTTGCACTGCAAGGCGAACTCTTTACCCACTGGACCACCAGGAAAGCCCCCACAGACCTTTTTAAAATTGTAGTGACTGTTTGCATTTCTTAGATTTAAAGAGATTGAGTTACAGTTCATAATCTACATTCTTGGTTTTCAGTTATGGGTTCTCAGAATGAATAGTAAATGATGTTTTGTCTTTTTTTTTTCCCTGTATAAAATTGTCTTTTCATTTAATTTTTATCTTATCTTGGAATATAGCTGATTTGTGATATTGTGTTAGTTTTAGGTATGTAGCCAAGTGATTCTGTTACAAAATAGAAACGGACTCACAAAATTTGAAAACAAATTTATAGTTACCAAAGGGGTAAGGAAGAGGAGAGGGATAAATTAAGAGTTTGGGATTAACATATACATGCTATAGTATATAAACTAGATAATCAACAAGGACCTACTGTATAGCATGGGGAACTCTTCTCAATACTCTGTGATTACCTATATGGGAAAAGAATCTAAAAAAGAATGGATAGATGCATAAATGATGTTTTAACCTAAGATGGAACTGTTTAGAGAGATCTAGTCATGTGTAGGCTCTTATTTTTAAAAAAAAGAATTTCAGGGGCTTCCCCTAGTGGTCCAGTGGGTAAGGACACCGCCTTGCAGTGCAAGGGGCGCAGGTTTGATCCCTGGCCTGGGAAGATCCCACGTGCCGCGGAGCGGCTGGACTGATGTGTCCAATTACTGAGCCGGAGTTCTGGGGCACATGCGCGCTCTGTGACGACAGACACCACCACGATGGGAGGCCCACAGGAGCCAAAGAACAAAGACGGATGAAAATAGAGAAATGAAAGACCAATACAAGTGGCCCGCCTGCGCCCCACCCTCCCCAACCCAACCCCCGCCCAAAATAAATAAATAAATAAATCTTTAAAAATAAAGAAAGAAATAAAGAATTTCAAACCAGCTCTTTGTTCCTGGAAATTAGAAATTAGCTGCTGAGGCAGTATGAAAAAGATTTGGACAAATAAGAGTCTAGTGGTGACTCAGAGGTATTTGGAAAGCCAGAATCTATTTTCCAGAGTCTAAGGGCCAAAATTTAGTCCAGTTTGCTCTATTGTGCTTTGATTTAGTCCAGTCTGCTCTAATAAATGCTGAAAAAACAATTAGAAATTGTGGCTGACCTAGAATGGGGATAAGAAGAACTGATGCCACTTACTTAGCTATGTTTTTCTTCCGTTGGAAAACTATCCCATAGCCCATTTCCGTTTCTCTAATTACAAACTGATCAAGTTGTTTAAAATGCCTTAGCTACAGTTGGACTTAAGATCGCCGCGTTCCAGTGTGTGAGCGTTTTGCACTCTAAATACTACACCCCAGAAGATGTACAGATTATGAATGTCTGGGGAAAAAAAGTCAAGGAACTCATCCACCTAATTTGGTAGTAAGCAAGGTGTGAGAACCTTAAGTATTCATATCTGTAACATCAAAATTATTTATTACTAATTAAACAATAATTTTTTAAAAAAGCAAGAATTAATCCTTGGTCTTCCTTACGGGATCCAGTTTTTTTTTTTTTTTTAATGTCTATAACTCAATTCAATGACTGCTTTTTTTTTTTTTTTTTTTAAAGATTTATTTATTTATTTATTTTGGGCGGGGGTCGGGTTAGGGAGGGAGGGGAGCGGGCGGGCCACTTCTGTTGGTCTTTCATTTCTCCATTTTCATTCGTCTTTGTTCTTTGGCTCCTGTGGGCCTCCCATCGCGGTGGCGTCTGTCGCTGCAGAACACTGGCTCTGGGTGCATGCGCTCCAGAGTTCCGGCTCAGTGATTGGACACATCAGTCCAGCCGCTCCGTGGCACGTGGGATCTTCCCAGGCCAGGGATCGAACCGGTGCCCCTTGCACTGCAAGGCGATGTCCTTACCCATTGGACCACCAGGGGAAGCCCACAGGATCCAGTTTTGATTAACCTTGATTTCATTTCTTAACTGCGTGGGTGGTCTCTTTTATTGATACTCTAATTTCACAGATGTGGTTTAGTTTTCCTAGTTTACAGTTAAGAAATCATGCTATTTAAAAAGATGAGAGGGCTTCCCTGGTGGTCCAGTGAGTAGAGAGTCCGCCTTGCAGTGCAAGGGGCACCTGTTTGATCCCTGGCCCCAGAGGATCACACATGCCGCGGAGCTGCTGAGCCGGTGTGTCCGATTGCGAGCCAGCGCTCTGGAGTGCATGCACCCAGAGTCAGTGCTCTGCAAGGAGAGAGGCCACTGTGATGGGAGCCCCACACAGGCCAAACAATGAAGATGGATGAATATGAATAAATGAAAAATCAATAAAAGAGGTCAAAATTTTAAAAAATAAATAAAGATGAGAAAGCAGGTGGAGAAATTGTAACTTTCGAGCTCTGCTGGCTGAAATGTAAAATGGTACAGCCACTTTGAAAAAATAGTCCAAGAAATTAAAAATGGTTACCATATGATCCAGTAATTCTTCTCCTAGGTATGCCCAAGAGAAAACATATGCCTACACAAAAACTGGCATACAAATGTTCATAGCAACATCATTCTTAATAGCCAGAAACTGGAAACAATCCAATGTCAATCAACTGATGAATGAAAAACAAACTGTGGTGTATCTATATAATAAGATATTATTCTTAGTATAATGTGTATTCAATATTAGAAGATACAGTGAAAGAAATGGAATAGTCATTTGTGCTACAGCATAAAGTTTGAAAACATTTTGCTAAGTGAAAGAAGCCAGTCACCAAAGACCACATATTGTATAATTCTTTTTACATGAAATTTCCAGGACAGGCAAATCTAGAGAGACAAAAACATATTCCTGGTTGCTTAAAGATTTAGCTATGGATAGGGTAAAGGAGGATGGAGAATGACAGGTAATGCCTTCAGTTTCATTCAGGCTGGACAGAAATGTTCTAAAATTGATTATGGTGATGTTGCACAACCCTTTGAATATACTAAAGCCTTTGAATTATATTCTTTATATGTCAATAAAACCTGCTTGAGACATTTTGAATTTTTCATGTTGAGATGAACTCCTTTTCTTGAAGTGAGCACCTATAATCCTTTTTAAATCCTTATCCTCTTTCCTTCTTTGTTCTCCAGAGAAAGCAATGGAATTTGAGACTATTAACTTCAGACTTATGTAAACTAAATATTGGTAGAAATTTTGCTGTAGTTTGCAACTGTTGATTTTTTACAATCAGATACAAAAAAAATATTAGGGGGAAACCTGTTTGATCCCTGGCCCCAGAGGATCACACATGCCACGGAGCTGCTGAGCCGGTGTGTCCGATTGCGAGCCAGCGCTCTGGAGTGCATGCACCCAGAGTCAGTGCTCTGCAAGGAGAGAGGCCACTGTGATGGGAGCCCCACACAGGCCAAACAATGAAGATGGATGAATATGAATAAATGAAAAATCAATAAAAGAGGTCAAAATTTTAAAAAATAAATAAAGATGAGAAAGCAGGTGGAGAAATTGTAACTTTCGAGCTCTGCTGGCTGAAATGTAAAATGGTACAGCCACTTTGAAAAAATAGTCCAAGAAATTAAAAATGGTTACCATATGATCCAGTAATTCTTCTCCTAGGTATGCCCAAGAGAAAACATATGCCTACACAAAAACTGGCATACAAATGTTCATAGCAACATCATTCTTAATAGCCAGAAACTGGAAACAATCCAATGTCAATCAACTGATGAATGAAAAACAAACTGTGGTGTATCTATATAATAAGATATTATTCTTAGTATAATGTGTATTCAATATTAGAAGATACAGTGAAAGAAATGGAATAGTCATTTGTGCTACAGCATAAAGTTTGAAAACATTTTGCTAAGTGAAAGAAGCCAGTCACCAAAGACCACATATTGTATAATTCTTTTTACATGAAATTTCCAGGACAGGCAAATCTAGAGAGACAAAAACATATTCCTGGTTGCTTAAAGATTTAGCTATGGATAGGGTAAAGGAGGATGGAGAATGACAGGTAATGCCTTCAGTTTCATTCAGGCTGGACAGAAATGTTCTAAAATTGATTATGGTGATGTTGCACAACCCTTTGAATATACTAAAGCCTTTGAATTATATTCTTTATATGTCAGTAAAACCTGCTTGAGACATTTTGAATTTTTCATGTTGAGATGAACTCCTTTTTCTTGAAGTGAGCACCTATAATCCTTTTTTAAATCCTTATCCTCTTTCCCTTCTTTGTTCTCCAGAGAAAGCAATGGAATTTGAGACTATTAAATTCAGACTTATGTAAACTAAATATTGGTAGAAATTTTGCTGTAGTTTGCAACTGTTGATTTTTTTTTTACAATCAGATACAGTACTTTTAATAGTATGCTTTTTCCCCTTGTTAGGAAGAAAGCATTGGTAGATATTGTTACACATCTTACCTAGAAAATGAGTATAGTTATATAGACAAACAGCTGTTCTTTTTTTGGGGGGGGGGGGAGGGTGGGGAAGGAGGGGAGCAGGCGAGCCACTTCTATTGGTCTTTCATTTGTCTATTCTCATCCATCTTTCTTCGTTGGCCCATGTGGGCCTCCCATCGCGGTGGCCTCTGCTGTCGCAGAGCACCGGCTCTGGGCACATGCGCTCCAGAACTCCGGCTCGGTGATTGGACACATCGGTCCAACCACTCCGCGGCACGAGGGATCCTCCCAGGCCAGGGATCGAACTGGCGCCCCTTGCACTGCAAGGCGGTGTCTTTACCCACTGGACCACCAGGGAAGCCCCACAGCTGTTCTTTTAAGTGATAGGTAACATTTAGTCACAATGTGCTGTCATTTCTTGTCCCCTCCAACGAAAGCCTTGAGATTTATCTCAAACATACTCCAGGTGACGGCCATTCCTAAACAGTTAACTTTCTATATCTATTGCTGCTTGGTGGTATTCTCTTGGACTGCAAGAAAAAAAATGGGTTTTGTTCACACAGTGTAGTATAAATTGATTCTTGTTGCTGTGATCCACAGAATAAACTGTGCTTTCTTCTATTTTTTTAAAGAGGAATTAAGTAAACTTTGGATTTTTATTTTTAAAGGCTTGGCTAATTTGATGTCTTGGACCTATTTCATTTCAGGATTACCGTCCATTGACGCATCAGGCAGCTCCCCATCTTCCTCTTCTGCTCCTCTGACAAGTTTTTCCGGCATACCAGGAACTCGGGTTTTCCTGCAAGGGCCAGCTCCTGTTGGGACCCCTAGTTTCAACAGACAACATTTTTCTCCCCACCCTTGGACAAGCGCCTCAAACTCATGTAGGAATCCTGGAGGAACTCTTCCCCAAAAGTCTCTAATACGTTACTAAATCATTTGTTTTAGGGAACACCATATTGTAACTTTAAGTAATCTAAATCCTATGCAAATAACCAAGGCTTGTATTGCAGTCATAACAAAACTTATCAGTCTTTTATAGGATATAGAACTTGAGAAGGGTCAGACTATCCTTCTAAGCCAGATTTGATGTTACACTGAGACTTGGATCAAGAAAAGAAGTATGAAGAAAAGAGAGAAACTGAGGAAGAAGCTGCTCACCCTCTTGGTTTGAGTTAAGCTTCTTTGTATCCTCTATTTTCTGATAAACCATTGTGTATTCATCAACAAGAGTCACCTTTTTCAGTTCCCAGGCACCACCTGAGGATCTAGTTACTTTACAGTAATCTAAACATCATTTGTTATTAACTCGTTCAATAACTATGCCTTGAGTTAAAAAGAAAAAAAAAAAAAAAGGATATTACAAGTAGTATAGAAAGACCTTTTAGGGACAGTATTGTGAAATGGTTGAATTTCAGTATCTAGTCAGTTTGGTATGATTAAATCATTTATTTTTACATTTGAGGAATCTGTATTATTGTCATTTATAAGTAAAATTATTCCCCCTTCTGACTTACTTATTTCAGTATTTAGAATAGATGAAATTTTAAAAGGACTTGAACAGGAATTAGTTTTTTTTTTTTTAGTGAGCATCATGAGTAGTCTGTGAGTATTGGTCCTTTGACAAGGAAAACTACCCATATTACTTGAGAGTGCCATTAAGAAACAAAGCTGTGGGGCTACCCTGGTGGTCCAGTGGGTAATAACACCACCTTGCAGTGCAAGGGGCGCTGGTTTGATTCCTGGCCTGGGAAGATCCCACGTGCCGCGGAGCGGCTGGACCGATGTGTCCAACTACCAAGCCAGAGCTCTGGAGCACGTACACCCAGATCTGGTGCTCTGTGATGAGAAAGGCCGCTGTGATGGGAGGCCCACACAGGCCAAAGAACAAAGATAAATAAAAGAAAAATCAATAGAAGTGGCCAAAATAAAAAGAAACAAAGCCGTGAATTGAATCCTGCAGTGCTTCATTAACATTTAACCTTTCTTCTTACGGGAATAAAAGGAGGCTGTAGAAACAGAAAAAAGAAAACAGCTAATAAGTATAGGGAGCTACCAGCAAGTTTTCAGACAATATGATAAGTACCATGCAAACATGGCCACATTTAAGTTAATTTAAAATGTGACAGTGCATATTTTGAGAAGTTTTTTTTTTAGAACTACTGTAAGGGGAGTTAACTGGTGGTCCAGTGGTTGTACTGTGCACTTTCACTGCTGAGGGCCCAAGTTTAAGCCCCAGTCCAGGAAGTACAATCCCACAAGGCAGCCACACTGTGCAGACAAAAAAAACCCAACTATTGTAAGAATAAATATGGCCTTTTTCCTTTCTAGCTTTGTTCAGTTCAATTTGCGAAATTTTAGATTATTTGTACATCCTCCAGGCAAAAGTATTATAGGATAATGTTTATACAACTTATATATTTTTATTTGAATGATCTTATAAAATGAAAAAGTTATTTCCAGGACCTATGTTGTGGACAGATGTTTCCAGCAAGGTTTCTCATATTTTTATAATTTGAATTTTTATATGTAATAAAACAATAGAGAAATATTTTGCCACCAGGTGACTCTCCTATTCCATCTGTTTCTTCGGGATCATCTTCACCTCTTTCAGCCACTTCTGCCCCACCAACATTGGGCCAACCAAAAGGCGGCAGTGTCAGTCAGGATCGCAAGATACCTCCTCCCATTGGAACAGAGAGACTAGCTCGGATTCGGCAAGGAGGGTCTGTCGCACAAGCCCCCATGGGGACCGGTTTTGTCGCTCCCGTTGGACACAGTGGAATCTGGTCGTTTGGTGTCAATGCCGTGTCAGGTACAGTTACAGTGCCCTTAGTCTGGAGGGATATCTCGAGTAAATGGTGGGATTTTGCCTTTTAAACTTTATTTAAATAAAGGAGCAAACTTAATTCGTACACTCAACCAGAAGAACTGCTTAAACCTTTGATGAGCCGGTGCTCTGTGATGAGAAAGGCCGCTGTGATGGGAGGCCCACACAGGCCAAAGAACAAAGATAAATAAAAGAAAAATCAATAGAAGTGGCCAAAATAAAAAGAAACAAAGCCGTGAATTGAATCCTGCAGTGCTTCATTAACATTTAACCTTTCTTCTTACGGGAATAAAAGGAGGCTGTAGAAACAGAAAAAAGAAAACAGCTAATAAGTATAGGGAGCTACCAGCAAGTTTTCAGACAATATGATAAGTACCATGCAAACATGGCCACATTTAAGTTAATTTAAAATGTGACAGTGCATATTTTGAGAAGTTTTTTTTTTAGAACTACTGTAAGGGGAGTTAACTGGTGGTCCAGTGGTTGTACTGTGCACTTTCACTGCTGAGGGCCCAAGTTTAAGCCCCAGTCCAGGAAGTACAATCCCACAAGGCAGCCACACTGTGCAGACAAAAAAAACCCAACTATTGTAAGAATAAATATGGCCTTTTTCCTTTCTAGCTTTGTTCAGTTCAATTTGCGAAATTTTAGATTATTTGTACATCCTCCAGGCAAAAGTATTATAGGATAATGTTTATACAACTTATATATTTTTATTTGAATGATCTTATAAAATGAAAAAGTTATTTCCAGGACCTATGTTGTGGACAGATGTTTCCAGCAAGGTTTCTCATATTTTTATAATTTGAATTTTTATATGTAATAAAACAATAGAGAAATATTTTGCCACCAGGTGACTCTCCTATTCCATCTGTTTCTTCGGGATCATCTTCACCTCTTTCAGCCACTTCTGCCCCACCAACATTGGGCCAACCAAAAGGCGGCAGTGTCAGTCAGGATCGCAAGATACCTCCTCCCATTGGAACAGAGAGACTAGCTCGGATTCGGCAAGGAGGGTCTGTCGCACAAGCCCCCATGGGGACCGGTTTTGTCGCTCCCGTTGGACACAGTGGAATCTGGTCGTTTGGTGTCAATGCCGTGTCAGGTACAGTTACAGTGCCCTTAGTCTGGAGGGATATCTCGAGTAAATGGTGGGATTTTGCCTTTTAAACTTTATTTAAATAAAGGAGCAAACTTAATTCGTACACTCAACCAGAAGAACTGCTTAAACCTTTGATGAGCTCAGACCAGTCTCAAAGTCTGAAATGTTAGTTTGAGTAATACATAATAATAGATGTAATATGTATGATAATAATAAATACAGAGGTGATTAGAAGTAAAAAATTCAAAGCATACTTTTCTCTCTTAAAGCTTTTCATTATAGAATGGGACACTTATTTGATTTCTTTCAGAGAACGTTTAATCTTTTGAAGGATTAAATAGTGTTTGGAGTATTCCTAGGACTACACCCAGTTTTCCAGGAACTTTTTTTTTTTCTTTCCAGTTTGCAAAAAGATTTTATGAATGTGTCCTAAGCTATCAAAGGAATGCTTTTGATTAAATTTAATATGAAAACCTCCAATGGTAATGTTTTGTTATTTTATCCAAATTAATATCTAACCCTGATCTCAATTCTTCTTTCTAGAAGGCTTATCAGGTTGGTCACAGTCTGTGATAGGGAACCATCCAATGCATCAGCAGTTATCAGACCCAAGCACATTCTCTCAGCATCAACCAATGGAGAGAGATGATTCTGGAATGGTAGCCCCTTCTAACATTTTTCATCAGCCTATGGCAAGCAGTTTTGTGGATTTTTCTAAAGTGAGTTGACAAACATCTTTGTATCTTGTGTAACACTTTGCCAGCCAATGTAGTTACATGCTAAGGAGTAATTTGGGGCTTCCCTGGTGGTCCAGTGGGTAAGGACACCACCTTGCAGTGCAAGGGGCACCACTTTGATCCCTGGCCTGGGAAGATCCCACGTGCCGCGGAGCGGCTGGACCAGTGTGTCCAACTACCGAGCCAGAGTTCTGGAGTGCATGTGCCCAGAGCTGGTGCTCTGCGAGAGAGAGGCCTCTGCAATGGGAGGCCTGTGCAGGCCAGGGAACAAAGATGGATGGAAATAGATAACTGAAAGATCAATAGAAGTGACCAAAAAAAAGAAAAAAAAAAGCATTTAAAAAAGGAATACTTTGTACTGAAATAATTCTCATTTTTGGCATAACTAGTTTGTGTCTATGAATTTGTCAGATCTTTCATCCAGTTTCAAAAGTGCATTATGTTGTTTTCATTACTTTGTCCTCGAACTATCCTGAAGATGTCACTATCTTCATTCCAAACCTGGGAGGTTTGGGTTTTGCTGCTTTGCATTCAGCTGAGAGTGAGGCCTCTCCCTCTCTGGAAAGCTGGCTCTGAGCTCCCCATTGCCCTCCTGTCTGCTCTGAGAGCTTCCAGGCTGCCATAAAGCCAGATTGTGGTTGCAGTCAATTTTGTAGAATTCCCTTTTCTTAGCACAAGCTTATTAGTAAATCTAAAATGTGGAAAAGTTGGGGTATTATGTGTTCATAAAATATTGGAAATTTTCTGATCATTAGATTTTGGATTTATTTATTTATTCTCATTTAAAAGTATTGCTGATGCAGATAACCTCTTTTGGTTTCTCAACACTGTACAGTGGTGCTATACTTAGCATTCTCTGGAGTTCTTTGAATGAAGGGAATTAAGAGAGATCTGTGCTGGTGC
This sequence comes from Tragulus kanchil, assembly GCA_022376925.1. Taxonomy (NCBI): domain Eukaryota; kingdom Metazoa; phylum Chordata; class Mammalia; order Artiodactyla; family Tragulidae; genus Tragulus; species Tragulus kanchil. The sequence continues at coordinate 36,536,295 of JAIOJX010000029.1, read as the reverse complement.
TATGGACTCATCATTTACAGTCATTTCATGATTAGACATTTCTGCTGTTTTAGGGTCTACCAATTTCCATGTATGGAGGCACCCTAATACCCTCCCATCCTCAGCTTGCTGATGTTCCAGGCGGCCCTCTGTTTAATGGACTTCACAACCCAGATCCTTCTTGGAACCCTATGATAAAAGTTATTCAAAATTCAACTGAATGCACTGATGCCCAGCAGGTAAAATGGACTTAATGAACTGTTACTTTTCAGATTTATCTTGTCATTCTTTTCATATATTGGGTAGTACAAATACTGAATATTCAAAAGTCAGGACATCTCACCACCTTGATCTGAATTAAGTTTTTCAGTATCAAGATGATGCTACTTAACATTTTGTTTCATGTATGTGTGTTCTTCCTAGGCAGAAACAGTGAATTGCCATTGAATTTATATATTCATTTTGTAAATGTCTAAAGATTCCTAATTAGAAATTCCAATTTTTCCTCCCCCTTTTCAGATTTGGCCTGGCACCTGGGCACCTCATATTGGAAACATGCATCTCAAATATGTCAACTAAGTTAGAAGGTCTTATTCTTTAGCCTTGTTTGAGAAACTTTTGACCTTTGGAAGAACCCTGGGGATTTTTTTTTTAATGTGCCTAAGAAATTTTATCTGAGGCTTTAGCAATGGAAATTTGATTGCCCATTGTATAAGAACAAAGTGATTTCCTAACCACCTGATTATGTTCTCTGGTTAGTTTAGCCATTTTGAAATTAGTGCTTTGGGCTAAACATAATGAATGCTACTTGTATGCAGAAGAGAATTAGATGATTACATATTTCAACCTTTTAGGGTGGTAAATACATGTATAATTGTTTACATACTTAAAAGGAAAAAGTTGAGTAAATTTCTTGTCATATAATGGCTCTACTTAATGTAGCCTGTATTAATGTGAAATATTTACCAGAATATTCAATAAAAAGATGAACAGTGTTTAGAAGTGGGGTGTGATCCTTTCAGTGGTCATGCAGGTACTACCCAATCCACAATCATATTGAACCAGGTTGTTAATACTATATTTGTAATAGGCTTCTCTCGCTTTGCACTTTAGAGTCCATTCTTAGATTGCCTTGCAAATGCACTTTTAAAAAGAGTTGTTATACTTTGTTAAACATTCCTTGTTCTTTTGTTCTCCCATATATTTTTATAAGTGAGAATGTTTCAAGCCCCTGTACTGTGTCTTATCTGATTTTTAGCAGATAGGCCATTAAAATGTTTAGCTCTGTGGATCATCAGTATGTTAATAAGAACAATAGGGTTTCAGTCAGATGACACGGAACAAACTTAAATTAAGGACACCTAAGGGACTTCCCTGGTGGTCCAGGGGTTGAGACTCTGGGCTCCCAATGCTAGGGGCTTGGGTTTGATCCCTGGTCAGGGAACTAGATCCCATATGCTGCAACTAAGACCAAAACCAGCCAAATAAATAAATAATTTAAAAAAAAAAAAAAAAAAGACACCCAAATCACCCTTCAGATTCCTTTTGTGCTTTCTGACTTTTTAATCTAAAGAGTTATTTTGGTTATAGATATTTAAGTTTAATTTGAATTGGGATATAGGAGGGGGTGGGGTGATTCCTGTACTTCCGTTGTATTGTCAGATCAGCTGAATGTTTATAAATATGTGACTAATTCTGAGCTTAATTCCATAAAGAGCCAATATGGTCAATAAGCTAAACTCAGGAACCTGGAATGGATTGCTTTGACCAAACTATAGCGTATGCCAAGAATCTGATGCAATAGAGAAGAAAAAAACTGTCCCAGTGAAAAGAACAGTTATCAATTTGTTCATGTTGTAATATGGTTGAATTACCTGGTCTTAGACAAAAGCAATCTAAAAGAGAAAACAAAATGTTTGAGACTAATAGAGAAGCCAAAGCACACTTCAAGGCAAAGAAGGTTGCACAGAAAAACAATAACTAGGGACAGAACCATACCAGAAGCACGTTTCTGCTTTCACACCAACAGGAATTCTAGTCTTCTCTGCCCTGCTTCTAGAGCTACCACTGGATGAGACATGCCATGTTTGTTCTGTGTTAGACATACCTGGTTCTTTTGGCTTCCATATCGTATACATATGAGAATGCAGGTACTACCCAATCCACAATCATATTGAACCAGGTTGTTAATACTATATTTGTAATAGGCTTCTCTCGCTTTGCACTTTAGAGTCCATTCTTAGATTGCCTTGCAAATGCACTTTTAAAAAGAGTTGTTATACTTTGTTAAACATTCCTTGTTCTTTTGTTCTCCCATATATTTTTATAAGTGAGAATGTTTCAAGCCCCTGTACTGTGTCTTATCTGATTTTTAGCAGATAGGCCATTAAAATGTTTAGCTCTGTGGATCATCAGTATGTTAATAAGAACAATAGGGTTTCAGTCAGATGACACGGAACAAACTTAAATTAAGGACACCTAAGGGACTTCCCTGGTGGTCCAGGGGTTGAGACTCTGGGCTCCCAATGCTAGGGGCTTGGGTTTGATCCCTGGTCAGGGAACTAGATCCCATATGCTGCAACTAAGACCAAAACCAGCCAAATAAATAAATAATTTAAAAAAAAAAAAAAAAAAGACACCCAAATCACCCTTCAGATTCCTTTTGTGCTTTCTGACTTTTTAATCTAAAGAGTTATTTTGGTTATAGATATTTAAGTTTAATTTGAATTGGGATATAGGAGGGGGTGGGGTGATTCCTGTACTTCCGTTGTATTGTCAGATCAGCTGAATGTTTATAAATATGTGACTAATTCTGAGCTTAATTCCATAAAGAGCCAATATGGTCAATAAGCTAAACTCAGGAACCTGGAATGGATTGCTTTGACCAAACTATAGCGTATGCCAAGAATCTGATGCAATAGAGAAGAAAAAAACTGTCCCAGTGAAAAGAACAGTTATCAATTTGTTCATGTTGTAATATGGTTGAATTACCTGGTCTTAGACAAAAGCAATCTAAAAGAGAAAACAAAATGTTTGAGACTAATAGAGAAGCCAAAGCACACTTCAAGGCAAAGAAGGTTGCACAGAAAAACAATAACTAGGGACAGAACCATACCAGAAGCACGTTTCTGCTTTCACACCAACAGGAATTCTAGTCTTCTCTGCCCTGCTTCTAGAGCTACCACTGGATGAGACATGCCATGTTTGTTCTGTGTTAGACATACCTGGTTCTTTTGGCTTCCATATCGTATACATATGAGAATGCTTCTATAAGCTCATTTCTTATTTTCTGTTTTGACTTGATTTTGAAATTATCACTGGTGTAGAAGCTGTTGTATTTGTAGTGCTTAATAACTACATCAAGTAGTCTCAAGAGACCCTCTCACCTTGAGGAAGACAAAGAACCCCACCCTAGGATCACCTGCATAACTCGCTATTTCTAACTTACCACTAATAGCAACCAATAAAAAAAAAAAAAAACCTAATACTGAAATGAATGAAACTATGCTTGATGAAACATTTAGTAGTGAGAGATAATATTAAGTAAATTAGTCAGTGGGGCAAAAAGTATATGTTGTGCTATCATAACTATTTAAAGTACATTTGAATTATTGGAAGAGCTCTTTGAATATCTTCTACACCTTGAGGACAACAGAATGAGAATTGTATCTTAGGTCAGGAACTAGAACCCATAAAAAGAGGACACGGTTATAAGAAACCTCTAGGAGGATTAGAGAAAAACAGGAGTTGGGAAGTTTGTAGCAGTTACTTAGGATACCCTTCTTCCTACCCCCTTACCAGCACTGCCTTCTTTTCTTTCTATTTGATCCCAGTACCTTACTCCCCACTACATTTTGCCTGCTATAATCTCTTCTTCCTCTGTCTTGCCTCTTCCTGGCATTACTTTACTGCTATTTTATCAACCTGAACCTTGGATAAAACCTAGCTCAGGTAAGAACTTAATTACTTTCAAAATGTACAAGGGATTTGCGGGGAGGCAGAATGGGTAGAGTGGAACAAGAGTCAGAAACCTAAATTCTCTTCATTTCTGCTATTCAGAGCTACTTAGGCAAGTCATGTCTCATCTCTGGGCTTCACTTTCCTCATCTGAAAATAAGTATAACTGAACTCAAAAGGGTCTCCTAGTTCTAACAGATTTTCTTGTCTCATAAATGAGAATATACATGGGACCACTAGAAACCGAAACATTGCTGAGGTTTGAGAGCCTTTACCCCAGTTGTTCTTACATAGAATCAAAAGCCTGCTATTGTGGAAAATGGATCTTCTCTGCCCTGCTTCTAGAGCTACCACTGGATGAGACATGCCATGTTTGTTCTGTGTTAGACATACCTGGTTCTTTTGGCTTCCATATCGTATACATATGAGAATGCTTCTATAAGCTCATTTCTTATTTTCTGTTTTGACTTGATTTTGAAATTATCACTGGTGTAGAAGCTGTTGTATTTGTAGTGCTTAATAACTACATCAAGTAGTCTCAAGAGACCCTCTCACCTTGAGGAAGACAAAGAACCCCACCCTAGGATCACCTGCATAACTCGCTATTTCTAACTTACCACTAATAGCAACCAATAAAAAAAAAAAAAAACCTAATACTGAAATGAATGAAACTATGCTTGATGAAACATTTAGTAGTGAGAGATAATATTAAGTAAATTAGTCAGTGGGGCAAAAAGTATATGTTGTGCTATCATAACTATTTAAAGTACATTTGAATTATTGGAAGAGCTCTTTGAATATCTTCTACACCTTGAGGACAACAGAATGAGAATTGTATCTTAGGTCAGGAACTAGAACCCATAAAAAGAGGACACGGTTATAAGAAACCTCTAGGAGGATTAGAGAAAAACAGGAGTTGGGAAGTTTGTAGCAGTTACTTAGGATACCCTTCTTCCTACCCCCTTACCAGCACTGCCTTCTTTTCTTTCTATTTGATCCCAGTACCTTACTCCCCACTACATTTTGCCTGCTATAATCTCTTCTTCCTCTGTCTTGCCTCTTCCTGGCATTACTTTACTGCTATTTTATCAACCTGAACCTTGGATAAAACCTAGCTCAGGTAAGAACTTAATTACTTTCAAAATGTACAAGGGATTTGCGGGGAGGCAGAATGGGTAGAGTGGAACAAGAGTCAGAAACCTAAATTCTCTTCATTTCTGCTATTCAGAGCTACTTAGGCAAGTCATGTCTCATCTCTGGGCTTCACTTTCCTCATCTGAAAATAAGTATAACTGAACTCAAAAGGGTCTCCTAGTTCTAACAGATTTTCTTGTCTCATAAATGAGAATATACATGGGACCACTAGAAACCGAAACATTGCTGAGGTTTGAGAGCCTTTACCCCAGTTGTTCTTACATGGAATCAAAAGCCTGCTATTGTGAGGAACATTATTGATTTGGGGAATTTAGTGGAGGCAGAAAAAACCTTGCACATAGTGAGCCCTCGAATCATTAGGAAACATCCTTCTGAGGCATAGATCAAACCCTAGGAGAATAACAGCTTATTCAAGAAATAAAACTGTATCATCAAGGTTTCTGAATCTACTTAATTTTGACTAGTGTTTACTATAATAAAATTCCACTACCAATAACAGTATTGCTTTTAAAACTATTTAAAACTTGTGGCTACAGTGTGCTGACTTGCCCTTTTATAGGCCAGTCTGCTTCCTTCAGTCCCTGCTCTCAAAGGGGAAATCTCATCACCTCAACTAACCAGATCGAAGAAGAGAGTTGGACAGCCAATGGTGGCCTCTCCTAACCAGAGGTAAGAAATCTCAGGACCTGGAACTATAGTTTCCATCTTGTAAATTCTGACCAAGTCCTCTTCCCAACTTTAAAATTAGTATAGGAGGTACCATCCTTAGTTTGAAGTAGCTTTTGGAAGGGGAAAGGCTGATTTGATAGAGTTTCAAGCCAGACAGAAAGGAGTACTTCATATATACATGGTTCTGTCCCACTGTTTTAAGACCTTTATGCCACATTGTAAACCCAGGAAGAGGCAAACAAACAGTAGGAAAACAGCTTCTGAACATCTTGTTCTCTGACTAGCCCTGGAGCTCTTCTGCCAAGAAATGTGACTGATTGTGACGTCTTCCCAGTGGACCCTGTCCTAGGGTGAGGGACTCTGATAATGCTGCGTTTTCTGTTCTTTCTCTGTTCATCTGTTCATTTTCCGTTCATTTGTCACCATGTGTCAATTTGTTATCTGACAGGTTAGTTTACCTTCACCCTGTCCTGTAGTAAATAGTTGAGAGCAAAGCAGTTTTAAGTATCCGAAACTTAAGTGTGTTAAGACCACCTCCAATAAAGGTAGGAGCCTGGGCTTGAAGACCTAATTCTAACAGATTTTCTTGTCTCATAAATGAGAATATACATGGGACCACTAGAAACCGAAACATTGCTGAGGTTTGAGAGCCTTTACCCCAGTTGTTCTTACATGGAATCAAAAGCCTGCTATTGTGAGGAACATTATTGATTTGGGGAATTTAGTGGAGGCAGAAAAAACCTTGCACATAGTGAGCCCTCGAATCATTAGGAAACATCCTTCTGAGGCATAGATCAAACCCTAGGAGAATAACAGCTTATTCAAGAAATAAAACTGTATCATCAAGGTTTCTGAATCTACTTAATTTTGACTAGTGTTTACTATAATAAAATTCCACTACCAATAACAGTATTGCTTTTAAAACTATTTAAAACTTGTGGCTACAGTGTGCTGACTTGCCCTTTTATAGGCCAGTCTGCTTCCTTCAGTCCCTGCTCTCAAAGGGGAAATCTCATCACCTCAACTAACCAGATCGAAGAAGAGAGTTGGACAGCCAATGGTGGCCTCCCCTAACCAGAGGTAAGAAATCTCAGGACCTGGAACTATAGTTTCCATCTTGTAAATTCTGACCAAGTCCTCTTCCCAACTTTAAAATTAGTATAGGAGGTACCATCCTTAGTTTGAAGTAGCTTTTGGAAGGGGAAAGGCTGATTTGATAGAGTTTCAAGCCAGACAGAAAGGAGTACTTCATATATACATGGTTCTGTCCCACTGTTTTAAGACCTTTATGCCACATTGTAAACCCAGGAAGAGGCAAACAAACAGTAGGAAAACAGCTTCTGAACATCTTGTTCTCTGACTAGCCCTGGAGCTCTTCTGCCAAGAAATGTGACTGATTGTGACGTCTTCCCAGTGGACCCTGTCCTAGGGTGAGGGACTCTGATAATGCTGCGTTTTCTGTTCTTTCTCTGTTCATCTGTTCATTTTCCGTTCATTTGTCACCATGTGTCAATTTGTTATCTGACAGGTTAGTTTACCTTCACCCTGTCCTGTAGTAAATAGTTGAGAGCAAAGCAGTTTTAAGTATCCGAAACTTAAGTGTGTTAAGACCACCTCCAATAAAGGTAGGAGCCTGGGCTTGAAGACCTAATTAAGAGAAAAGATCGTGAATCTAATGATCAAATTGCAAACCTGTTTTGTGATTACTTTTCACCTCTTTCTGTCTTAATGGTTCCGATATGAGTTCAAAGTAATTTGCCTGGTGGCAGAGACCTGGTATTCTCCTACAGATTTAATCAGATCTCTGAGGTTGGGACCTGAGTGTAAGTTTGGTATTTTTTTTATAAGCTGCTATACTCTAATGCCCAGTAAGTGTTGACAAAATCCTCTGATTTAAACCCTTGTTCCTTTATCCAGATTGAATGGATGATGAATCTGGCTTTCTCTCTAAATCTTATTCTCTAGCTTCCCCACCCCTATAGCACAGTGTCTCAAGAAAAGTAAGCTTCTAGTAATAAGTCTTATGCAGTAGTAACTGCTGCTGTTTTATAGTAGAAATTAGTAGACAGGACACTTCCATACTGATCTTCCTTGAAAATCTTTGACACTTGGCTCCTAGTTCTCCTACTCTCACTGGTCTTTCTCAGAGTTCCTTTGTGAAATCCTTTCCCTCCACTACCCCTTAAAGAAATGTTGATGTGCCCTGGTCTCTTCCTTTGGTGTATCTTCTCCCCAGGTAATCTCATCCCACACTCTTGGATTTTACTCCACACAAATCTGAATTACTAGCTTCAGACCTGTACATCTGGATCCTTACGGAACATTCTCCAGTGTTATCCATCTGAATATTCCACACACATTTATATATTTCCCAATATAGGACATGCCCCTCGGCTTGTTTTCTTTATATTCACATTGTAAACCCAGGAAGAGGCAAACAAACAGTAGGAAAACAGCTTCTGAACATCTTGTTCTCTGACTAGCCCTGGAGCTCTTCTGCCAAGAAATGTGACTGATTGTGACGTCTTCCCAGTGGACCCTGTCCTAGGGTGAGGGACTCTGATAATGCTGCGTTTTCTGTTCTTTCTCTGTTCATCTGTTCATTTTCCGTTCATTTGTCACCATGTGTCAATTTGTTATCTGACAGGTTAGTTTACCTTCACCCTGTCCTGTAGTAAATAGTTGAGAGCAAAGCAGTTTTAAGTATCCGAAACTTAAGTGTGTTAAGACCACCTCCAATAAAGGTAGGAGCCTGGGCTTGAAGACCTAATTAAGAGAAAAGATCGTGAATCTAATGATCAAATTGCAAACCTGTTTTGTGATTACTTTTCACCTCTTTCTGTCTTAATGGTTCCGATATGAGTTCAAAGTAATTTGCCTGGTGGCAGAGACCTGGTATTCTCCTACAGATTTAATCAGATCTCTGAGGTTGGGACCTGAGTGTAAGTTTGGTATTTTTTTTATAAGCTGCTATACTCTAATGCCCAGTAAGTGTTGACAAAATCCTCTGATTTAAACCCTTGTTCCTTTATCCAGATTGAATGGATGATGAATCTGGCTTTCTCTCTAAATCTTATTCTCTAGCTTCCCCACCCCTATAGCACAGTGTCTCAAGAAAAGTAAGCTTCTAGTAATAAGTCTTATGCAGTAGTAACTGCTGCTGTTTTATAGTAGAAATTAGTAGACAGGACACTTCCATACTGATCTTCCTTGAAAATCTTTGACACTTGGCTCCTAGTTCTCCTACTCTCACTGGTCTTTCTCAGAGTTCCTTTGTGAAATCCTTTCCCTCCACTACCCCTTAAAGAAATGTTGATGTGCCCTGGTCTCTTCCTTTGGTGTATCTTCTCCCCAGGTAATCTCATCCCACACTCTTGGATTTTACTCCACACAAATCTGAATTACTAGCTTCAGACCTGTACATCTGGATCCTTACGGAACATTCTCCAGTGTTATCCATCTGAATATTCCACACACATTTATATATTTCCCAATATAGGACATGCCCCTCGGCTTGTTTTCTTTATATTAGTTGGTACTATTAGCTACCAAGGCTCTCAAGACGGGAATTATCCTAGCTTATCTCCTCTCCCGCCCCACCCTTAAATCAATCACCTATCCTTCCTCCTCTGTGTATCTGGATCCCTTCCACATCTCTCCATCCTCGCAGCCAGTGCCTCTTGCCCACCCCACTTCACTAGGCTGGAGTCTTCACCTTCAGCCTCACTATCCTCTGTCATACCTCTCACTAAAAGTTGAGTTGTCATATAGACGGTTCCTCACAATCTGATCCCAGACCTCATGCTCTAGCACTTCATTGTTAAGGTCTTCATTTAGGGGATTTCCCTGGTGGTCCAGTGGTTAAGACCCTGTGTTCCCAATGCACTGGGGCCTGGGTTTGATCCCTGGTCAGGGAACTAGATCCCACATGCTGCAACTAAGACCCAGTAGAGCCAAATAAATAAATAATTTTAAAAAAGAAAAAGATCTTCATTTAGGCATACACCACTTTATAAGAGGCTCAAAAACCATTCTGGAACAATAAAATATATACATCCATACCTGAAATGTGATTCTAATCACCTGGGATTTTATTAAAAACCCAGAATTTCAAGTTCCACTTACCATATCAGAATCCTTATGTTAACAAGATCTCCAGGTGATTAATGTTATCTGTACATTAAAATTTGAGAAGCAATAACTTGTAAAATACCTTTTTTTTTTTAATGTGTGAAGAAATCAGAGCTGAAGGAAAATCTGGTGAAGCCACAGCTGAAGTAATACTGATATGTGGCATGAAATCAGGTGGTCTGTAATTAATTGGCTGGGAGGCAGGGTCCATCAGTGAGGGTATATCGATTTTGAGGAAGCCAAACAGCAGAAAACTGGGTCAAGTTTAGATTTTTAGCGCTCTCAACTTAATACTTAGTTTCCCACCACCTGCTTCCTTTCATATCACTGTACCTACATAAACAATCTTCACTTTAAAGACCAGACCTGATCCCCTGGAGAAAGAAATGGCAATCCACTCCAGTGTTCTTGCCTGTGGAATCCCATGGACAGAGGAGTCTGGAGAGCTACAGTCCATGTGGTCCCCAAAGAATCAGACACAACTTAACAACTAAACGACTACAACCTGGCCAGTGGTTAAGGAATATAATATATATTGTGTAATAATATATATTACAACTTGGTGTCCTCACCTGTAAATGTAGCTAATAATACTGCCTTACTATCCAACTGTTGAGAGGAATGAATGGATACCCATAGTAACGTATGCCCACTGGAAACAGTAAATAGTAAATGACAAGAGTAGCTGCAGCACTCATAGGCAACGGCACGCTGGCCTGTTTGGGGACCAGGAGTTCCCGCGAGGGTAGGGCGGGATCATCGGGTTGAGTGACGGCTGGCCCGCCCCCGGTGTGACGTTGTCATGGTGGTGTGGCTGTGACCGCACGTGGTCGATAAGAGTCCGCTTCAGACTCGGCTGCGGTCCGCGTCCTCAGCACCAGCCGCTGCCTTCCTGCTCGTCCCGTTTGCTATGTCCACATCCACCAGCTGCCCGATTCCTGGGGGCAGAGACGGACTGCCCAACTGCTACAGCACCACGCCGGGGGGCACCTTATATGCCACTACCCCCGGAGGTCAGAGGGCCGGGCCGGGGTCGACAAACAGTGGGCAGGCCTGCGTGTGCTTGTGTCCGGACGTGAGTGGGGAGATACGGGCCTGGACTTGTCTGCAGGCCCCTCTGTGGGTTTTAACTTTAACCCCAGAAGGGGTGGATGCTTGGAGCCAAAGCTCAGTTCCCTAAAACCGCCAAGTGATGCAATATGGCCTTATGCCTATTTTCCCTGTGACCCTGGGCAGGAATCATCACTATGACCTGGGTTCTGGGCTCCTGATTCAGCACTGCCAGCTGGGAGCAAGAGCAGGAGCTGAGGCCCCAATTAATTGGCTGGGAGGCAGGGTCCATCAGTGAGGGTATATCGATTTTGAGGAAGCCAAACAGCAGAAAACTGGGTCAAGTTTAGATTTTTAGCGCTCTCAACTTAATACTTAGTTTCCCACCACCTGCTTCCTTTCATATCACTGTACCTACATAAACAATCTTCACTTTAAAGACCAGACCTGATCCCTGAGAAAGAAATGGCAATCCACTCCAGTGTTCTTGCCTGTGGAATCCCATGGACAGAGGAGTCTGGAGAGCTACAGTCCATGTGGTCCCCAAAGAATCAGACACAACTTAACAACTAAACGACTACAACCTGGCCAGTGGTTAAGGAATATAATATATATTGTGTAATAATATATATTACAACTTGGTGTCCTCACCTGTAAATGTAGCTAATAATACTGCCTTACTATCCAACTGTTGAGAGGAATGAATGGATACCCATAGTAACGTATGCCCACTGGAAACAGTAAATAGTAAATGACAAGAGTAGCTGCAGCACTCATAGGCAACGGCACGCTGGCCTGTTTGGGGACCAGGAGTTCCCGCGAGGGTAGGGCGGATCATCGGGTTGAGTGACGGCTGGCCCGCCCCCGGTGTGACGTTGTCATGGTGGTGTGGCTGTGACCGCACGTGGTCGATAAGAGTCCGCTTCAGACTCGGCTGCGGTCCGCGTCCTCAGCACCAGCCGCTGCCTTCCTGCTCGTCCCGTTTGCTATGTCCACATCCACCAGCTGCCCGATTCCTGGGGGCAGAGACGGACTGCCCAACTGCTACAGCACCACGCCGGGGGGCACCTTATATGCCACTACCCCCGGAGGTCAGAGGGCCGGGCCGGGGTCGACAAACAGTGGGCAGGCCTGCGTGTGCTTGTGTCCGGACGTGAGTGGGGAGATACGGGCCTGGACTTGTCTGCAGGCCCCTCTGTGGGTTTTAACTTTAACCCCAGAAGGGGTGGATGCTTGGAGCCAAAGCTCAGTTCCCTAAAACCGCCAAGTGATGCAATATGGCCTTATGCCTATTTTCCCTGTGACCCTGGGCAGGAATCATCACTATGACCTGGGTTCTGGGCTCCTGATTCAGCACTGCCAGCTGGGAGCAAGAGCAGGAGCTGAGGCCCCAAGGGTGTGTAGCCACAGCAGTAAACAGCAAGGTCTTGCAAGGCTTTAAGTGCTGGGCTCTGGCAGTAGGGGGCAGGGACTTCTCGCTGCCTTGCTGGCTGACTTGCCTAGTGGCTGATTGGTGGAGCGGCCTGGATCATGCCTGCTCGGGGGCTCCTGCCGCCGAGCAGGCGAAGGGGAGGAGTGAAAACAGGGTAGGGCCTTGTGAGGACATGATTGGGGCCAAATTCCTGTAGGCTGAGCTGAGCCTGATAGGACTTGGGAGGGGTCAGAATAAGAACAGTGTGTCCCTGTGTTTCACAGGAGGAACACTGCCTCTCCTTGCAGGATATTTGAGCCCAGGTGGCACTAGCCTTCGCATCTGTTCTGTGGCTTCCTTGTCCAACCTCAGCTGGAGGTTAGGCCCTACATTCTGAACCAAAGCACTGAAGTTATGAGCCAGGAGAGGACAGGAGCCTGCAGAAGTACTTGAACTCCAAATGTGAAGCTCCTCCCGGAGCTAAGACGTAAAGCTCCCCTAAATCGGCCCAGACCAGCTGGGATGCCTCACTTGCCTAATGGTGCTTAAACACCTCTTGGTTAGGCCCAGAAGGTTCAAGTGCTGTGAAAGCTAGTCAGCTGAGATCCTGACTGGCCTGCACAACAGTAGCCTTTTGAAAAAGGGGAAATATACATATCTATAAACAGCAAAACTCAGTTAAAAAAACAACAAAAAAAGGGAAGATGTGACCTCTCGGTCCCTAGAACAATGTTTGGAGTCCCACACAGCTCTGAAGCCAAGCTCCTGCCTCTTACCTAGCCACTTCCCTTTGACAGGCACCAGGATCATCTACGACCGAAAGTTCCTGCTGGAGTGCAAGAACTCACCCATAGCCCGGACACCTCCCTGCTGCCTCCCTCAGATTCCCGGGGTCACAACTCCTCCAACAGTCCCACCCTCCAAGCTAGAGGAGCTGACGGAGCAGAAGGAGACAGAGGAAGAGATACCCGGTAAGGAAAGCGGGCCCTAAAATTTTACAACAGCTTTGAATTTGGTTCAGGTCTGAGAGGGGCATCTGCACTAATGCTGAGCCTGCAGGCTGCCAGCCCAGCAACCAGTTCTCCTGCCTTTTCTCTCTCCAGATGACGCACAGTTTGAAATGGACATCTAATCCAGTGCAGATGACTGTGTTGAATGAGAGGAATCCCTCATGCTGCTGCCGCTACCTCCTTTCTCTAGGGTATCCAAAGGCCGGCTGGCCTCACCTAATCCGGAAGGGGGTGACATGTTGGTTCTGGGCCTCCCTTAGCTCTGAGGCAGCTAGACCCGGGACAGGAGTGGGCAACTTGCCAAGCCCCTAGTTCTTACTTTCTCTTTGGTCTATAGGCACTCCTCCCAACCTTTGGCGCTTGGCTCCAGCAGAAGCTGGAACTGGGGGATGGAGAATGTCACTTTCTAACTGCTTAGTAAACATTCAAAGAAATGCCTTGGCTCCAGTGTCCTCCTCAATGCTGATCTTCCCAGCTCCCAACAAGCCCACTCAGCAGCAATTAGAGCCTGAAGCAGGCTTTACAGGCAGGCCATAGGAGCTGCCAAACCATAAACAGCAGTAGCCTGACCCCTGCCAAGGGCTGTTCAGTCTTTCCAGGAAGCAGCCTTCCTGGAATCAGTCTCTCCACCAATCCCTCTCTAGCTGTTTCAAAGCAGGAGAAAAAAGAATTGCCCCTACCTACAGCCTTCTGTAGTCTCTCCCCATGCTTTTTCTGCCTCCCACCTGTAAGTACCAACCTTATGCCAACACTGAAAACCTGTACTCTCCCTTCTCACAGCATGATGTGAACCTCCTGACCCCTTCCACCTGGTTCTGTTATCCTCAAAGTGTTAGAAGACCTTAGGGCCCAAACCGAGGCAGCAGCTTATTTGGTGAGTCAGATAGAGTCATAATCCTGCCCCTGCCCTGCCCTCATGGGGGAAAAAATCATGTTCCCATAACCCAGTGATCCAGTCTTTCTTACCTTCAATTTATGTTCTAATCTCTGTAGCACCTGCATACCCCAAGGGCAATGCAGTGCAAGTGGTCTCCTATTAAGAGAAAAGAATCTGCCCATGCTATCTGAGCCTCTGTTCCTATGTGCAAACAAAGTCATCCAAACACAGTTACTGAGGCCAGCAAGGGATATATGTTTCTGTCCAATTTTGGGGAAAGTGGCAGGCAATAATCTGCTTGTGCCCAGCAAGGCTATTCCTGATGAAGAGATGCAGACACTGTGCAGAGGGAGCAGGGCCATCGAGGACACCAGAGGGAACCACAGGAAGGGCTCATCTCTCCTAGCCTGGGCCCACCACATTGAGATATTTTTATTGAAATCCATATGGTATGGTAACTAACAACCTCCTTGTAGTCCAAGTGGGACCTCTTCCCCCCAGAGATGGGCCAGGCCAGATCACCATGGGCAGACAGTTTTCCAAGTGGTAAAAAGGAGTCAAGTTAGAGAAGGCCTCCATGCCGAGGCACAGGAGATGGTGTGAGATGAGCCTGCGGGATCTCACGGAATTACAGGTCTTGCTGGATGCCTGGTACAGTCTGTTTCTGCTCAGCTGTGGCTGTAGATTTCTCTTCATTGGCCTCCTCCTCTGAAGACAGACTCCTCTTTTCCGCAATTAATCTTTTAACTCCTACCATCCACTGACTGACCTCAGTCACATGGTCAACCATAAGTGAGCGGTGGATGTCATCTGCTGCATCCCACTGGTGGCTTGAAAGCTCTGAGGAGAGACGGGATGAGGAAGCAACCTGGAGCCAAAGACACAGCTGCCACTCTCCCCACCCCAACCCCAGCCAGTCAAAATCTCAGCACCTAGTCCAACTAGGACAGCATGGCAGGATGAGGGACTTAGGCTGTACCAAGGCACCCAGCCACACCTTGCACCAGCAGAGCCATCCTCTTCTTTACAGGCGTTGACAGCTTCCCTCCAGCCCACTGTTCCTGCAGCAGAGCCAGGCGTCGGCTGATGTCATCACATACCTGCTTCTGAGAGACAGAAGCGCCCTCCAAGTCAGTGCTACCAGCCCGGCAGGGACAGGGAAGGCAGCACCTGCTGTCTGGCCCAGGAACTTTATACTCAGTCTTAGAGTCATGGTTCTTTACACAAAGATTAGAGGCCCCACTAAGAATCTGGTGAAATCCATGGATGTCCTCTCAAGAAAAAGGCATGTATGGCTAAATTCTTTTAATTTCTGGGGTTTTTCAGATGCTCAGAAATTAATTATATAGTGCTGCTTTACACATAAGGAAACTAAGGGCCAAAGAAGGAAGACCACTCTACTTTCCTCTAAGACTGTTCATAGGGTCAGGGGGTCTACCTTCGGGAGCCACACCTCAATCTGGTTGTTGATGGGAGCTTTCCCACTTACCTTTGTGTGGCCACGGCAGTCCTCCAGTGCCTGTTCTAAAGGTCTCAGGACATCGCCCAGTAGAGTCTCAGACTCAGCAACTGGGAAATCTGTGGGCTCCGTTCTGGAGGGAGAACAACTCCCCGCAAGTGGGGGTCTGGAAGCCTTACTTGTAAGAGGTGGAGGTCCCATTGTGGGGGCGCCAGATGTCTCTGGAGTGGGGACTGAAAAAGTAAAGCAGAATCAAGCAAAATATGCTTAAATGGGTACAAAAAAACTAAAAGTGGATGCTGTGATACAGTGGAATACTAACAGAGGGACCTACCGAGACTGAGTGTTCAAGGAAGGCCTTCGAAGGTGACATCTAAGTTTACCCTAGCGGACAAGTATGTGATATTTGGCAAGTTACCTTTAACCTCTGATCTTGGGTTCCTCTTCTGTAAAATGGGATTACAGTAATCACACTTGTTTCACAGAGTTGCAGTGATGATTAAGTAAGAATATATGTACAGCTGCTAAGATAGTGGGTAGCAAAAAAATGCTCACAAAGTTAAGTAAGTATAGACACAGCTGCCACTCTCCCACCCCAACCCCAGCCAGTCAAAATCTCAGCACCTAGTCCAACTAGGACAGCATGGCAGGATGAGGGACTTAGGCTGTACCAAGGCACCCAGCCACACCTTGCACCAGCAGAGCCATCCTCTTCTTTACAGGCGTTGACAGCTTCCCTCCAGCCCACTGTTCCTGCAGCAGAGCCAGGCGTCGGCTGATGTCATCACATACCTGCTTCTGAGAGACAGAAGCGCCCTCCAAGTCAGTGCTACCAGCCCGGCAGGGACAGGGAAGGCAGCACCTGCTGTCTGGCCCAGGAACTTTATACTCAGTCTTAGAGTCATGGTTCTTTACACAAAGATTAGAGGCCCCACTAAGAATCTGGTGAAATCCATGGATGTCCTCTCAAGAAAAAGGCATGTATGGCTAAATTCTTTTAATTTCTGGGGTTTTTCAGATGCTCAGAAATTAATTATATAGTGCTGCTTTACAAATAAGGAAACTAAGGGCCAAAGAAGGGAAGACCACTCTACTTTCCTCTAAGACTGTTCATAGGGTCAGGGGGTCTACCTTCGGGAGCCACACCTCAATCTGGTTGTTGATGGGAGCTTTCCCACTTACCTTTGTGTGGCCACGGCAGTCCTCCAGTGCCTGTTCTAAAGGTCTCAGGACATCGTCCAGTAGAGTCTCAGACTCAGCAACTGGGAAATCTGTGGGCTCCGTTCTGGAGGGAGAACAACTCCCCGCAAGTGGGGGTCTGGAAGCCTTACTTGTAAGAGGTGGAGGTCCCATTGTGGGGGCGCCAGATGTCTCTGGAGTGGGGACTGAAAAAGTAAAGCAGAATCAAGCAAAATATGCTTAAATGGGTACAAAAAAACTAAAAGTGGATGCTGTGATACAGTGGAATACTAACAGAGGGACCTACCGAGACTGAGTGTTCAAGGAAGGCCTTCGAAGGTGACATCTAAGTTTACCCTAGCGGACAAGTATGTGATATTTGGCAAGTTACCTTTAACCTCTGATCTTGGGTTCCTCTTCTGTAAAATGGGATTACAGTAATCACACTTGTTTCACAGAGTTGCAGTGATGATTAAGTAAGAATATATGTACAGCTGCTAAGATAGTGGGTAGCAAAAAAATGCTCACAAAGTTGATAACTTGCTTGAGACAGATGCAGCCATAAAGACTTGGAAGGAACCATGTACCTGGGTAGAGGTAAGGGCAGTGCCCAAGAGGTGGGAAAAGTCTCAACCTGTTCAAGGATCAGAAACAGGGCCTGTGTGGCTGGAAATGCTTAACACTGAGAAAGTAGTATGAGCTTTCAATGTAGAGGAAAGCAGGGGTCTGGACCCTGCAGGGCTTTGGAGGAGTTTGGGCTTGAACCATTACTCCATTAATGATAACAGGAAATCACTGCAGGCTTATGATATCACTAGACTTGGTTTTTATGGTGTTCACTCTGTATGGTCTGTGAAAATTGATGAGAAGAGATAAAGAAGGGCAGCGACACCAGTTGGGGAGGTGACAGCAATCCAGAAAAGGGAATGCTGGCGTGGACTAGAGAGAAAGAGTGGGCAAGGGGAAACAGGGATTTATCTAGGAAGAGACAGAACACATCTTGATGGAATGAAGGTGAAGAACAGAGGAGCTCTTGGTGGCTCTTGGTTTTTGATTTTAATGATGGGATGATGGAATCACTTTGGAAAATGTGAATACTGGAGAAGAAATGTAAAAAGTTACTTTTAGGTATCAACATCCACATAGATGCTAATTCATCTAATTTGTCTGTCAGTTTGCTCTTCTCACATCCAGAGACCACCCTCCTTCAGCCTCTCACTCCCCTCTGCGTTGTTCTTAACAACAATGCCCACCCTTACCCTTCCAGCTCAGTTACTGAAATTTTCAAGGTGCATAAAATCACTCTCTATATATTCACTTAGCTTCAGGGACTTGGCTGGTAGTCTAGATGAGAATCCACCATCCAGTGCCAGTGACACAGGTTTAAATTCATAGCTACAGGTTTTTTAAAAGGGTACAATGTTGCCTGGAAATCCTATATTTTGCCTTGTTTTTCTATTCTTCAGGACTATTTTCACATCTTATCTCCTCTAAACTTTTCTACCTTCTCCTTTATTTTCCTTTCCTTGTTGTCTACTTGTGATCCTGCCTCATATTTCACTGAGAAAACAAAGGTCACTAAACAGGAACACCCAACTTCTCAACACCAGTTCTGCCTACCCACCTGCACGTGGTGTTGCTTTCCTTCCTCCTCTGAGAAATAAGAGGCTCCTGCTCCTAGAGAGGCCATCTCTCCAGCTGGACTCATCCCACCCTCTTGCCTTCAGTCATCCCTCATCCCCTGTGCCATCAGCTCTTCCTCTACTATACCATCCCATCAACATACAGAACTCTCTCTTACCTCCCTTCCAACCCCAGGTACTGCCCTATTTTTCATTTCTGCATCACAGAATTTATTCAGTGAGCTGAGTACAATCACTCTACTTTTCACATTCTCTCCTCAGCCCATTAGTGATTGCTACATTTGTCAAAACCAGTGGTCCCTTTTCCCCATCTTATTTCTGCATCTTATGCAGCTGCAATCATCAGGGTTGAGTCAAGATGTTAACTCTCCCAGAGAATTTTACTTTTCTTACTTCTTTGGCTATTCTTGTTCAACCTTGACATGCTAGAGAACCCTAGGGCTGTCTTAGATCCCCTCTCAACACACTTTTCTGTGCTCAAGTCCATGACATCAAATACCATTCATATGACAGTGACACAATTTCTCTAATTCTGGCCCAGAACCCTCCCCAAAGTAGCAGCCCAAATTCAACATGGCCAAGACCGATGTAAAAGTTACTTTTAGGTATCAACATCCACATAGATGCTAATTCATCTAATTTGTCTGTCAGTTTGCTCTTCTCACATCCAGAGACCACCCTCCTTCAGCCTCTCACTCCCTCTGCGTTGTTCTTAACAACAATGCCCACCCTTACCCTTCCAGCTCAGTTACTGAAATTTTCAAGGTGCATAAAATCACTCTCTATATATTCACTTAGCTTCAGGGACTTGGCTGGTAGTCTAGATGAGAATCCACCATCCAGTGCCAGTGACACAGGTTTAAATTCATAGCTACAGGTTTTTTAAAAGGGTACAATGTTGCCTGGAAATCCTATATTTTGCCTTGTTTTTCTATTCTTCAGGACTATTTTCACATCTTATCTCCTCTAAACTTTTCTACCTTCTCCTTTATTTTCCTTTCCTTGTTGTCTACTTGTGATCCTGCCTCATATTTCACTGAGAAAACAAAGGTCACTAAACAGGAACACCCAACTTCTCAACACCAGTTCTGCCTACCCACCTGCACGTGGTGTTGCTTTCCTTCCTCCTCTGAGAAATAAGAGGCTCCTGCTCCTAGAGAGGCCATCTCTCCAGCTGGACTCATCCCACCCTCTTGCCTTCAGTCATCCCTCATCCCCTGTGCCATCAGCTCTTCCTCTACTATACCATCCCATCAACATACAGAACTCTCTTTTACCTCCCTTCCAACCCCAGGTACTGCCCTATTTTTCATTTCTGCATCACAGAATTTATTCAGTGAGCTGAGTACAATCACTCTACTTTTCACATTCTCTCCTCAGCCCATTAGTGATTGCTACATTTGTCAAAACCAGTGGTCCCTTTTCCCCATCTTATTTCTGCATCTTATGCAGCTGCAATCATCAGGGTTGAGTCAAGATGTTAACTCTCCCAGAGAATTTTACTTTTCTTACTTCTTTGGCTATTCTTGTTCAACCTTGACATGCTAGAGAACCCTAGGGCTGTCTTAGATCCCCTCTCAACACACTTTTCTGTGCTCAAGTCCATGACATCAAATACCATTCATATGACAGTGACACAATTTCTCTAATTCTGGCCCAGAACCCTCCCCAAAGTAGCAGCCCAAATTCAACATGGCCAAGACCGATAGTCTGCTTTTCTCCTTCCCTGCCAAAACCTAGTTATCTCATATCAGTGAATAACACCATCCAGTTCCTCAAGTAATAAAAAGTTTAAGTTACAAAGCATTGTCTTTCACCTCGCCTACTGTATTTACTCATTCCTACTGACTTTCTCCATAACATACCAAATCCTATCACCTCTAGTACTCCCACCCCCGGCCAGATTATCATTACATCTTACCTATGTTAGCATAATTTTTCCTTCCACTTTTTCCCTACATACTTATTGTCTCTCAGCCTGGGGGGATTTTGCTCCCAAATGTCTGGAGACACTTTTGGTTGTCACCTGTGGGTGGGTACTACTGGCATCCAGCAAGAAAAACCCAGGGATGCGGCAGACATCTTACAAATGCACGTACAGGGCAGTCCCTCACAAAAAGAATGATTTGGCCCAAAAAAGCCAGTAGTGCTAAGATTAAGAAACTCTTTGGGGTGGGGAGGAGGGCACTTCTATTGATCTTTCATTCATCTGTCTTTGTTCTTTGGCCTGTGTTGGCCTCCCATCGCAGTGGCCCATTGCTCCAGAGCTCCAGCTAGGTAGTTGGACATATCGGTCCAGCCACTCCATGGCACGTGGGACCTTCCCAGGCCAGGGATCAAACCGGCACCCCTGTACTGCAAGGCGGTGTCCTTACCCACTGGACCACCAGGGAAGCCCTGGTTAAGAAACTCTTGATGCGTATCATTAACTCTGCAGTGTTATAGGTGTAGATAAAAGAGGGGTGAAAAAAACTGAGCCCCCTTTTCAGGGTCACATCAGTCACCACTCAGTTATGTCTGACTCTGCAACCCCACAGACTGTAGCCCATCAAGTCCCTCTGTCCATGGAATTACCCAAGCAAGAATACTGGAGTCGGAAGATCCTCCAAGGGATCTACCTAACCCAGGGATCGAATTTGTGTCTCCTCAATTTCTTGAACAGCAGGCAGATTCTTTACCACTAGGCCACCTGCAAAGCCCTTTAGGGTCAGATATCTTAATCTACATCTCTAGCCACTGTGCCCCAGCTGTCAGATATTTCTTCAATCTCTAAATTTGCCAGACTTCCTTCAGGGCCAATGCCTGGAATAATACTCTTGCACCTGATCTTTGTGTGGCTGCCATTTTAATTGTTCAGGTTTTAGCTTAAATGTCAGCCCCTCAGATCTCTTAATTATCCAGTGACTCTTACATCATCCTGTTTTATTTCTCTGCGGAGTCTTTACCACCATTTCATCTTCAAAGCTATATTGTGGACACCACGTAAGCAAGACTTGGTCTTGTTCACTGCTGTCTAGTTTGCCTTCAAACACAGCAGGTGCTCAGTAGATGATACATTAAGTCTGAGATAGCCTATCATATAATCTAGTGATGAAGTGGAACTGATAAATGGGTGTACCACCATGGGATTCCGAGAAAAGACCCAGACTTGAAACATTACTTGAAAATAACTTGGGAACAAAAAGTATATTGAAAACCGTAAGTCTAGATGAGATCACCTAGGGCAAAAGCAAAGATGCTTTCGAGGCCAAGGTACCAATTATTTACCTGGGCAACAGATAAGCTCAGAAAAAGGTCTGATCCGGGCCCTTTTCTGGGGCTCCAGCCTTTCAGGAAGTCCTCAGAAGAGCAAAAGAAGCCCACGCGGAAAGCTTATCCCTGGCACCGCCCGTCCTCAGGGGGTCTCGGCACACAGGGCCCTCACGCACCTCTGGGGGATCCATCCTGGGGCGCGGCGACCCTCTTGGTGAGCGGCGAGCGCTTGGGTCCCGCCTGGGTCTGCAGCCCATAGGAGAATTGCGGCGGATCGTTCCAGCCGCGGTCCTTGTTGCCTGCGAAAGTGAGACGACGTGTGAATCGAGCTCGGCGGGGCGAGACGCTCCGCAACCCGCGCAGTAAGCGCCCCCGGCCTGGGCCAGGAGCGGACCCGCGGACCCACACCCCCAGCCCACCCGCCGTGCTCACCCGGCTTCACGTACAGCTCCGCCATCTCCACTTCCGCACGGCCAGCAAGGCACCACGTCACTTCCGGGGCAGCTACATTCCAGCGGCCGGGGACACGCCCCCGACAGAACCGTGGCCTGGAGCTCTCCATGTAGGACAGTTCAGAAATGCTGGGAATCTCCCTTCAACTCCCTGTCTGTTCCAGCTAATTACACTCGCAGCGCCGACTACATGGTACCAAATCGGTCCCGGAAGGAGGCGATGCTCTAAGAGCTTAAGTCCCCTGCCGGTTCGTCTCAACAATTGCTTCTCACCTGAAGTTCCTGCCTCACCTCACATATGCCCCACTATGATCTAGCCAAGTGGGGAGGTCACTACGGAACCTCTGTCCACTTCCCTGAACGTTTACACTCTCTTAGTTGTAACATATTTATCAGCAAGTCTAGTACACTTTAGTGTCTCAGACCAGGTACTTCTGTCTCACCTGAGCTCCAGCAACCTTCAGAGAGTTCCCAGTTGTGCTACATTATTATCTCAGTTCTGTTTGACTCTTTTATCTAACAGTCTCAGATAAAGCCCCTATCTGATTATACCTCCAGTGCCGACCTTAATGCCTAGCACACACAAGTCCTTCAGAAATACATTTATTAAATGAGGTCAGATTTCCAATTCCCCCATCCCCTTATGTGGCTAGCAGCTGCCACCAACATCAAGCACAGACCCAGACACTCATCTCATACAGGTTGTTAATGCCCAACCCAGACCCAGGCCCAATATACTCATATCCAGTGAGGTCACTGAGGAATTTTTATTTGTACTGATTTTGCTATAAAGTGTTGCTGAGATAGAGCCAACTGTCCAGGGCTGGACCCGGGCAAGGAACACAGGACCCAGGGAAAGGAGAGCTCGCAGCCTAGGTTGGGACACAGGGAAGAACACTCAATCATCCATTCAAACGATGAACTGGGCAATAAATAGAGGATGGGCAAGGGTCAGTGGGGCACGCAGAGGAGGCTCCAAGGGGTGAGAGGCTGCAGGCCCCTGGGGAAAGAAGTGGTACAGAACTGTGCATGGACCCAGAACCTCCTTCCCCAGTCCTCTCTGATTAACTCAGGGCATGTGGAGCAGAGATGGTTTCAGCCGGAAGGCATCAAGAAAAGAGAAGACGCCTCGCTTTCGAGGAGCTGCCCCCGCACCCCCAACCCCGCCTTTGAGCAGGGGGAGGGGCAGGGGACCTCCTGGGGAGTCCACAGAGCTGGTCCGCTTGAGCCGCAGGCGGGCGCGGGCCTGGGCACCCCAGGCCTTGCCTCGAGCTGCAGAGGCCACAAGACACTTCTGGTACTGAACCTAGGGAGAAGAGGAATGTGAGGATCCAGGCCCTTCTTCCTGCTCCTGAACTCCCTGAGAGCTTCCACAGGACAGGGACATGGCCAAAGCGTCAGGAGGAAAGAAGCAGGTCATCTGCCATTTCTGGAACCCCAACAACACTCACAGGTAGTTCAGTAACAAAAGCCTAAAACTTGGCATGTATTGAGCTTTTAAGGAGAGCTTGACAGTGTGTCCTTTGTATAATCCACTTGGTCCAGCTATTTATCAGGTGTTATAATCACCATTTTACAAATGAGGAGGTGAGATTCAGAGAAAATACATGACTTCCCCAAGGTCACAGAGTCAGAAATTCCATAGAACTGGAATTCAAAACTAGTTGAGGCTGTGGGGCCTGTGCTCTTAACCATACCTACCACTATGCTGGCTCTCCTCTCTCTCACTGTAGTGGACTGGTCCCTGGCAAAGTGGACTCCCTCGTCAAGGGGATGTTCTACAACCCAGCCCCAGTGTGACTGCCCGACTCTTCTCTCTCCTGAACTCAACACAGTCCTCAACGGTCTTCTTATGTCTCTGGTGCCTTCCACATCTTCCACTCACACTATAGCTTAAGCAATCTTCCAAATCCACAAACTTGACTTCACTCTCCTGCTCAAAAACTTTCAATGCCTCAGAGTGCCTCAGAATGAAACAAATGCATCACGCTACCCTGTGAGTTCTTCCGTGACCCGGATTCTGCCTTTTTTTTTTTTTAATAGGTAAGCAGTGGATTTGTTCAGATTCAGAGAGAAGCACACTCCACAGAGTGTGGGCCATGGCAGAGAGCAAGTGTGGCAGCCTGGGTTCTGCC
The DNA here is from genome assembly GCA_022376925.1 of Tragulus kanchil. Lineage (NCBI taxonomy): Eukaryota > Metazoa > Chordata > Mammalia > Artiodactyla > Tragulidae > Tragulus > Tragulus kanchil. The sequence goes on along the minus strand of JAIOJX010000029.1, from coordinate 36,511,936 downwards.
ATTCTTTCTACCCCTATCTCTCATTTCATCTCACCTCCACCCCTGCCCCTGCTGTGCATCACAGATACACTAGGTTCTTTAAGATACTCTAATCCACTGACGACCCTCCCAGCTCCACAGCTGGGGTCCCTGTATTTGGCGGCACATCTCTCCCACTCCCTGTCACCTGGGTAACTTCTTCCTTAGACCTCAACTCTGAGTTTTCTATCACCTCTTTCAGGTAGCATTCTTGGACCTCTGAAGAGACCACAGCCTCCATCATTCTGTGGTGTACAACTTCTTTCTGGTCTATCTCTGCTCTAATCTAACGATTCTGTGAGGGCCAAAGCCGTGCCCTCCACACCACTGAATTCCCAGCATCAAGTATGGTTGAGTTCTGTATGTGAGTAAATGAACTGAGCTTAGAGCAAATGTCCCACACTCAAATGCCCAGAGATACCAGAAAACAACCTACATGAGAAAAAACAGGAAAGACAATGGTCACCCTACAGGGCCCAGCCCTTACACAATTCCAGCTGAACGCTGAAATGTATACATGTGGAGCCAAGTATCAGAGCTTCTGATATTTTAATGAAAGTAGGAATGGCAATTATTATGTGAAACGTCCTGGCCTTTAAATATTGACAACTAATTAAAAACCATTAAACACAGCATGTGGGTCATGCTGGACAGGTTGCTGATCCTGAAACCAAGTCAGCAGAGTAGAGCAGCTGCAGGGCAATCCCAGGCAATCCCACCCACCCATTCCCACCCCTAACTCACCATGCAAGCCGCCTGCACAGCTTCAGAGAGTCCCCCTGCATGGGGCTGGCACCAGAAGGCTGCACACTGGAAGCTCTGACGGCCCAGGTCGGCAATGAGACCAAAGGTGTGTGGGTCACGACCAACACCAATAAAGGTCACGAGGCGCACAGGACACTGCCACAGTGGCTCCTCCTCTGCCCCAGCCTCCGCCTGCCCAAATCAGGCCTAGTCACTGAAGGGTCAGGTACTAGCTGGATCCTCTGAGCACTTCTAGTAGTAAGCAATCACCCCCACGGCATTCCCGCCCAACCTCCACAGTCCCCAGCGTCACCCTCTTCTGGCTGAAGAGACGTGTAGTCATGTACCTGAATGGGATATGCAGACATGAGAGAGTCAGACACACTGAGCACGGCAGGGACCCAGGAATCCTGGTCCCCACGAGTGGTGAGGGTACCAATGGCCTCGTTCAGTACGTCCATGCCTAGAGGGGGGACATGCCCACCACAATGTCTCCCAGGTGTAAAGAAGGATCTGCAAGTAATGTCTAGGGCCCTCTCACTGACTTAGGATTCAGACACATGAGAACTGAAGAGCTGGGGCCACAGGGGCATTCTGAGAAATGTCAGTAGAGCCTTCCTTTCCCACCTTCCTCTTGCCTTATTTAGCCAAGCCCTCCAACACATGTGCTCCTCACCCATGGCTTTGCTGACTGGCAGGGTCCCCATGTACAGTGCCTCGTACTTCTGAGCAGCCTGGCTCACCGCATCCAGCAGCTCCACTGAAATATATACACCACGCTGGCCTGAGTAATCTCTCAGTGACCCCTTTCTCCACCCTTGGAGAAAAAAGGCCATGGAAGTTCCTCCAATTTAGAGTTTGGGATCTCTGGGACAAAAGAAGCCCTCCAGAGAAGTACTAAATAACCCCCTCTCCACCTTTCAGCAAAGTAGCCTGCTGGTGCAGTGCAGCAGCCCCCATACCTTGTCGAGGCAGGTCTTCAGGGGTGATGGGGTCTAGTGAGCAGCAAAGGGAATCACCACTGACCCCAACTCGCTCTGACAAGATCTGAAACACAGTGCAGCCAGCAAGCGGTGTAGGCAGGGGGAAGTGAGGGAAGAGAGGCAATACCACCCTAACCCGACCACCTTAGCAGCTTCAGACCCAGCTCCATGCCCACATTCCCTGCCTCATTCCTGGCCCTTACCTGGGCACAGAGCCCGTGTAGGGCACTGGCAATGGCCTTAGCAGGGACGTCACAGCGAAACACATGGCACTTGAGCATGCAGCTGTCTTTATCACCAGCCACAAAGGCGAAGTCCCTGGCAGGGTCAGAGATGGGGGTAGGGCAGGGCTGGAGATAGGGCTGGGGTAGGGGCTAGGTAGGGGTGGGGGCCTGTAATGCCTGCTGGAGGCCGGAAGTCAGGGTTATGGCACGGATGGAACAGGGAATTCAGGGCTGGGGATCAAGGCACTTGACCGTCACTCACCTGTCACTGTTCCAGAAGCATGTGGGAGCACAGGAGAGAATCAGCCCAGCCTCTCAGACTCTCCCCTATCTGTCCCTGCTGAGCTGGAGCCCACCCTCCCCAACCAGGGCTGGATCAGGCAGGGGAAGCAGAGCTTGGGTCCATGTCAGAGGACCTGTGTCCAGGGGTTCAAGTACAGGGGATCAGCATCAGTGGGTATCACAGCCTGCAAGGGGGAGGGTGGAGCAACTCTCATGTCAAAGGATGCAGGGGTTCTCACCGGCCCTTGGAGCTGCCCACACCCCATACACGGATATGCACCAGGGGCTGGCAGTGGATCAGACTGTGGTCCAGGGGATTCACCAGGCTCATGGCATCCTTCTTCAGGATCATCAGCATGTTCTGGCCCTGCCAAGGAGAGGTCAGCCCGAAGCTCAGATGAAAGTGGTTGCCATGGAAACGGGCAATTTAGGGACATCCTCTGCTGGATGCTGGGCTGAACCTCTTGAAGGGTCAGTCAGCTCACCTCGCCCCAGGCCCCATCTGGGGGCTGGCTCTGACTATGGGTCTGGGCCAGCTGCTGGATGCAGTTATTGACAGCAATACTGCTCTTCCCTGGCACCAGGTCCTCTTCAGGTACTTCCACCCAGCCCAGAGAGCGGACGGCAAAGCACTGGCAGGTTGAAGGAAAGGACAGGAGGACCCTGAGTAAGGGAAGTAGGATGAAGCAGGACAGGAGGTGCCACAGGCTCCACATGTATAAAGCCTCTGAAACCTCCCTTCACCCTTGATCGCCTCTGCTCAGCCCAATCTCACCCTTGACTTTTCCCTGGGGACCCTCCCCAATGTCCTGGGCTGACCCTCAGGCCCAAGTCACTACCTTAGCCCCTGGCTCCATCCTCTGGATATAGGATTCTTCACCATACCAGGACAGAGAGTTACTGGAATAGAGCAGAGCTCGTAAAAAGACCACAATTACAACAGGAGGCACAATGTGAGGACCAGAATACTTGGCAGGCACAAGATGTGGGATGAGAACCAGAATTACAGTGTCCCAAGTAGAAAATCAGAGGGAGACAGGGCCCAGGACATATTAAATCACTCTAAATCCTCTAGAGAAGGACACAGAATAAAATTTACAAACATGGAGCAGGGTCCAATGGACCAGTGGCCCACATCGGGAAAAGAGGACCCTGGAACACGAGATAAGAACCTCCATGGATAGAACCTAGGGTAGTTAAAAGATGTAGAACATAACAGGTCAGGACCCAGAAGACATAAAACAACATAGAGCACAAAACAGAGCTTGTAACAATGAACAAATTACTGGGAGAGTCAAGAACATGGGACAAAACCAAGAATGCAGGATGTGTCTGTGTGCTCAGTGGCTCAGTCCTTTCTGACTCTTTGCGACCTCATGGACTGTAGCCCACCAGGTTCCTCTGTCCATAGGATTTCCCAGGCAAGAATACTGGAACAGGTTTCCATTTCCTCCTCCAGGGGATCTTCCTGACCCAGGGGCCAACCCAGCATCTCTTGCATCTCCTGCATTGGCAGGTGGATTCTTTACCACAGCACCACCCCAGAACTTGGGCTGAAAAGCAGATGTGGGGCCAGCAGAATCTTTAAGTGCTATGCGATACCAACCCTTGCCCTGTTGCCTGACCTACCCTCCTTACCTCTGGTCCAGTGAGCTCTCCAGGCTGGAAAAGGATCTCCCTTTGGGAGGCCGAAGTCCCCAAATTCCCTCTGTCTTCTGTAGAGAGGGGGAAGGGTCAGTGGTGCCAGAAGGCTTAGGTCCATACATGAGCTCAGGCCCTCTCCTCACACTCCACCTACCGTGCCTGGGTCCTCTGCATCTCCTGACTCCCAGGTTGGGCGCTGCCACTGAGTGCTACCGCTGGGTACATGCCAATAATAAGTACCTGCAGCCCGGATCTTCCTCCAGCCAGGAGGCAGGCCTGTAAAAGTACCCATTCCCAACCCCCCCAGGGAGCCCAGTCACTACCTTAGCCCCTGGCTCCATCCTCTGGATATAGGATTCTTCACCATACCAGGACAGAGAGTTACTGGAATAGAGCAGAGCTCGTAAAAAGACCACAATTACAACAGGAGGCACAATGTGAGGACCAGAATACTTGGCAGGCACAAGATGTGGGATGAGAACCAGAATTACAGTGTCCCAAGTAGAAAATCAGAGGGAGACAGGGCCCAGGACATATTAAATCACTCTAAATCCTCTAGAGAAGGACACAGAATAAAATTTACAAACATGGAGCAGGGTCCAATGGACCAGTGGCCCACATCGGGAAAAGAGGACCCTGGAACACGAGATAAGAACCTCCATGGATAGAACCTAGGGTAGTTAAAAGATGTAGAACATAACAGGTCAGGACCCAGAAGACATAAAACAACATAGAGCACAAAACAGAGCTTGTAACAATGAACAAATTACTGGGAGAGTCAAGAACATGGGACAAAACCAAGAATGCAGGATGTGTCTGTGTGCTCAGTGGCTCAGTCCTTTCTGACTCTTTGCGACCTCATGGACTGTAGCCCACCAGGTTCCTCTGTCCATAGGATTTCCCAGGCAAGAATACTGGAACAGGTTTCCATTTCCTCCTCCAGGGGATCTTCCTGACCCAGGGGCCAACCCAGCATCTCTTGCATCTCCTGCATTGGCAGGTGGATTCTTTACCACAGCACCACCCCAGAACTTGGGCTGAAAAGCAGATGTGGGGCCAGCAGAATCTTTAAGTGCTATGCGATACCAACCCTTGCCCTGTTGCCTGACCTACCCTCCTTACCTCTGGTCCAGTGAGCTCTCCAGGCTGGAAAAGGATCTCCCTTTGGGAGGCCGAAGTCCCCAAATTCCCTCTGTCTTCTGTAGAGAGGGGGAAGGGTCAGTGGTGCCAGAAGGCTTAGGTCCATACATGAGCTCAGGCCCTCTCCTCACACTCCACCTACCGTGCCTGGGTCCTCTGCATCTCCTGACTCCCAGGTTGGGCGCTGCCACTGAGTGCTACCGCTGGGTACATGCCAATAATAAGTACCTGCAGCATCGCGGATCTTCCTCCAGCCAGGAGGCAGGCCTGGCTCCCCCTCCAGACTCTGGTCCCCCCACAAGTCATCTACAGAAACACGGGATTGGAGAAAGGAGGACATATTTGTGGACTCAACAACATTTTGCCATAACTCTTCCTCCAACCCAAAAGAGGCAATCTTTGCGCTGAAGGTCCAGTCTTCCAACCTTCATACTGCACTGCAAATATCAAGCTTAATTTGCCCCCTGGTCCTCACTCTGAGACGCACCCCGCCTCTCTGACTTTGAGCCTAGGGTAGCCTTTCGCGCTCCCTCGTCCTCCCTCAGCTCCCGATCCTCCCATAGGGATCCAACTGTGCACACCATCGCAGTTGACCAGAATGATGGCCAGCATGTAATCCTTTCCCAGCATAGCCCTGGTCGCGTTCCCACCGGCCCTCACTCAACCCAGCTCGCCTCCGGAGCTGCTGCGCCTGTAAGTCCAGCCTCTCTGCGCTGGAATCCACCCGGCCAACAGGCGCCGCACAAATACGGGGCGGGGCAGAGGCCCGGTCCTGGGGGCGGGAAAGGACTCGCCAGAGCAGCGCCTCCCGTCTAGAGGTGGCGCGCTTCCGGATCTCTCAGTGGCTACGCGTTTCCGTCCAAGAGTCTAGGGGAGGTGCAAGGACAGCGGCGCACACGTGACGTCACCGCTCAACCATGAGCTCTTCAAGTCGCGGAAGATTCGCCAAGAAAACGGGAGCAGAGAGGACACGCGCAAAAGTGAGATCATCACGTTCTGGTCGTCTACGCACGCGCATAGGCAGCCTGGGGCTGGGTAGAGTCGCTCAACGAGAGAGGTCACGTGGGAGTATCTGCAAAAAGGAAACCTTCCGGAAAGCGCCTCCACCCTTTCCTGAAAGCGCCTCCACCCTTTCCTGAAATGCCCCGGAAGTACCTGTGCCCTCAGTAAAGATGGCGGTAGCGCTTGCGGTGAGGGAGGCGGTGCAGCGCCTGCGCAACAAGCTCCGCAGGGAAGATGGCGGATGACAAGGTGAGTGGATATGAGGGTTGTCTGCAATCGGGGATGGGCTTCACACCTTTGTAGTCCTGGGGCAAGGCGACAATTGGAACGGCTCCTGGTGAGGGTGCCTCTTGTTTCTCCTTCATTAATGTCAAGTGGAGTTGCGAAGCATTACGCGAGGCAGGCAGAGCCAGGGATTTCCCCCAAGTGTCCTCCCAGCCTCCCACCTTTGGGCCATAACGATTTTTGGAGACGCTCATAACTGCTCCATTCCCTAGCCCCCGAAATTTCCCTTCCAGAGATAGGAATGTTTCTAGACGACCAAGACCGCTTTCAAGCACATGCCTTTGGCATGACTGATTTATGTTGCGGCCAAAACCACTGAATTCATTTACCCACACTTCTGCAGACAGCCACCTACCCTATCCTCTGATCAGACCATAGCTCATCCAGTCACACGTTCAGTTTGGGATGGCTCTGGGGACGAAGGGGAAGAAACCTAGGCTGTAATATGTTTTACCCCTACCCCCAGTTGTCCAAGGAACTGCCCCAGGCCATTGCTCACCATTACTCTGAAAGTTCCGCACCACCTACACATTTAGTAAGTACCAGCAGTCCCTGTGTTAGGCCTCCGGACACAGTGGACAAGACAGACCTTCAGGTAGCTTACACTCATTTGTGGGCTTCCCAGGAGCCCCAGTGGTAAAGAACCCGCCTGCCACTGCAGGCGACTTCAGAGACTCAGGTTCCATACCTGGATGGAGAAGATCCCTGGAGGAAGAAATGCAATCCAGTCCAGTATTCTTGCCTGGAAAACAGAGGAGCCTGGTGGGCTCCATTCGATGAGGTTGCAAAAAGCTGGACACGGCTGAGCAGCAAAGCACATGCAGGCGTACACACACACACACATGCACGCCGTGCTTACTATTGAACCTAATTAAAGGCCCCCTAGCTGTCCCTCCTGCCTCCACTGTACATTACTTGCTGTATAGAATTACTTTAGGAATGCTTGTAAGTTATGATGCATCTCCCATCTGTCACCCCTTCCCAACTCCCATGTGAATTATTTATTTTTCAATGCCCTTCTTCCTTTACCACTATCATGTCAGGAAAGTTTTATAGGCAGAGGTTTCTTCGGCTCACCCCCAGCGCCCTGTTCCACCCCAGCCTCTGATAAACCTGAGCAAGGGATAGGACTGGGTCAGTCTTCTGGAGCCAACCTCTCCTTTGTCCTAGGATTCTCTGCCCAAGCTTAAGGACCTGGCATTTCTCAAAAACCAGCTGGAGCGCCTGCAGCAGCGTGTGGAAGACGAAGTCAACAGTGGTGTAGGCCAGGTAAATATGTGCTTACTGTCTGCTCTATCCCCTCCACCCTCCTCCGCCTCTCAGCTTGCGTTTTGGTAAGACCCCGAAATTTCCCTTCCAGAGATAGGAATGTTTCTAGACGACCAAGACCGCTTTCAAGCACATGCCTTTGGCATGACTGATTTATGTTGCGGCCAAAACCACTGAATTCATTTACCCACACTTCTGCAGACAGCCACCTACCCTATCCTCTGATCAGACCATAGCTCATCCAGTCACACGTTCAGTTTGGGATGGCTCTGGGGACGAAGGGGAAGAAACCTAGGCTGTAATATGTTTTACCCTACCCCCAGTTGTCCAAGGAACTGCCCCAGGCCATTGCTCACCATTACTCTGAAAGTTCCGCACCACCTACACATTTAGTAAGTACCAGCAGTCCCTGTGTTAGGCCTCCGGACACAGTGGACAAGACAGACCTTCAGGTAGCTTACACTCATTTGTGGGCTTCCCAGGAGCCCCAGTGGTAAAGAACCCGCCTGCCACTGCAGGCGACTTCAGAGACTCAGGTTCCATACCTGGATGGAGAAGATCCCTGGAGGAAGAAATGCAATCCAGTCCAGTATTCTTGCCTGGAAAACAGAGGAGCCTGGTGGGCTCCATTCGATGAGGTTGCAAAAAGCTGGACACGGCTGAGCAGCAAAGCACATGCAGGCGTACACACACACACACATGCACGCCGTGCTTACTATTGAACCTAATTAAAGGCCCCCTAGCTGTCCCTCCTGCCTCCACTGTACATTACTTGCTGTATAGAATTACTTTAGGAATGCTTGTAAGTTATGATGCATCTCCCATCTGTCACCCCTTCCCAACTCCCATGTGAATTATTTATTTTTCAATGCCCTTCTTCCTTTACCACTATCATGTCAGGAAAGTTTTATAGGCAGAGGTTTCTTCGGCTCACCCCCAGCGCCCTGTTCCACCCCAGCCTCTGATAAACCTGAGCAAGGGATAGGACTGGGTCAGTCTTCTGGAGCCAACCTCTCCTTTGTCCTAGGATTCTCTGCCCAAGCTTAAGGACCTGGCATTTCTCAAAAACCAGCTGGAGCGCCTGCAGCAGCGTGTGGAAGACGAAGTCAACAGTGGTGTAGGCCAGGTAAATATGTGCTTACTGTCTGCTCTATCCCCTCCACCCTCCTCCGCTCCTCCCTCAGCTTGGTTGTCCGATATGCTTATGAATGGGTGATAGAGATTTATTCAGCAAATTGTTGTTTATTGAGGCTATTCTCTGTGACCCCAAGGAAAGCTTCCCTATAAATAGCAGTTGAACTAGAATTTTAAAAGGCGGGTAATGGGGGTGAATCCAGGTAGATGGGAACAGCACAGACAAAACCCTTGTGGTAGGAGGTATGATGAACCTGGGAGGTGAAAGCAGTTTGGTTCAGCTGTAGCATAGTGGAGACAGTATGCTACAAAATAAGACTGGAGAAGCAGACAGGGCTCAGATTCCTCAGGGACATCTCTCAGTGGGCTTCTGTGGTTAGAGGCTTCTCACCTGAGGGTTCTGACATTATGTGGTCATGATTCCGAGGTTCTTTTCTGCCCCCAGAACCTTGAAAAAAATATTTGGTGAGCATACTATAGCTTTTCAGAGTAAGGAGGAGCAGGTAGTGGGATGTGCTAAGCTCAGCTTGAGTAGCTCCTGGGTAGAGAAGGGCAGTTCCTGGCTGACTTTTCTCTGACATTTTCCTCCACAGGATGACTCGCTCTTGTCCTCCCCATTCCTCAAGGGCTTCCTGGCTGGCTATGTGGTGGCCAAACTGAGAGCATCAGCTGTATTGGGCTTTGCTGTGGGCACCTGCACTGGCATATATGTAGCTCAGGCATATGCTGTGCCCAATGTGGAGAAGACATTGAGGGACTATCTTCGATCACTACGCAAAGGGCCCGACTAGCTCTGGATCCCACGAGGGAGGCAGGATGAGCAGCTGGGGCCTGCAGGTGGAAGCCTTTCAACCACAGATGCCGTATCTGGCCACCCTGGCTTTCACGCATTTGCTGTCTCCAGCTTTCCCACCGCCTTCATCCTCGCTTCCTTTCCTGCAGAGGCTGGACGCTGTCTCATCAACCAGCCCCCGGAGCCCCTTGCCTCCATCACCCGTGGACTGGCCCCGAGACAGGGGCTTCTAGAGCTGTCCGCCCAGTCTCTTCCAGCCCTGACTGTGGAGTCTGCAGCTGACTCTGGTTTTCAGTATCCTCTCTAGTGATGCAAGGCTTCTCCTTCCTGGGAGCCAGCTCCATAACTTGATTTTCCCTAAACATGTCACAATCCCCACTTCTCCCCTGCTAGCTACACGGGCCACCCAGGGTCCAGTTTGGGCATGAGTGTAGAGGACGGGGGTGTGCCGGGCCGGGGCCGTCCTGGGCAGGCCCGCTGGATTCTGATGCTCCTCCTGTCCACTGCCATGTACGGGGCCCACGCCCCACTGCTGGCACTGTGCCACGTGGATGGCCGCGTGCCCTTCCGACCCTCCTCGGCCGTGCTGCTGACGGAACTGACCAAGCTGCTGCTCTGCGCCCTCTCCCTCTTGGTGGGCCGGCAAGCATGGCCCCAGGGGGCCCCGCCCTGGCGTCAGGCTGCCCCGTTCGCACTATCAGCCCTGCTGTATGGTGCCAACAACAACCTGGTGATCCACCTGCAGCGTTACATGGACCCCAGCACCTACCAGGTGCTGAGCAATCTCAAGATTGGAAGCACAGCCCTGTTCTACTGCCTCTGCCTCCGACACCGCCTCTCAGCGCGCCAGGGCTTGGCACTGCTGCTGCTGATGGCCGCGGGAGCCTGCTACGCAGCCGGTGGCCTCCGGGACCCAGGGAACACCCTTCCTGGGCCCCCTTCCGCAGCTGCCACGGGCCCCATGCCCCTGCATATCACCCCACTGGGACTACTGCTTCTCATCCTGTACTGCCTCATCTCAGGCTTGTCTTCTGTGTACACAGAGCTGCTCATGAAGCGACAGCGGCTGCCCCTGGCCCTCCAGAACCTCTTCCTCTACACTTTCGGTGTGCTCCTGAACCTAGGCCTGCATGCGGGTGGCGGCCCCGGCCCGGGCCTCCTGGAGGGTTTCTCAGGATGGGCAGCGCTCGTGGTGCTGAGCCAGGCGCTAAATGGGCTGCTCCTGTCGGCCATCATGAAGCACGGCAGCAGCATCACGCGCCTGTTTGTGGTGTCCTGCTCGCTGGTGGTCAACGCCGTGCTGTCCGCAGCCCTGCTGCACCTGCAGCTCACAGCTGCCTTCTTCCTGGCCACGCTACTCATCGGCCTGGCAGTGCGCCTGTACTATGGCAGTCGCTAGCCCCTCACCGCCTCCCCCCGCCTCCTGACCTGTAGAGTGGGTGCCACCGTCAGAGCCACCTCCCAGTGCTGACCCCTCCCCTCAGCAGCCCTGTAACAAGTGCCTTGGGAGAAAAGCAGGGGAAGTGAGAGCAGCCATGTTAGTCTCTGGAGGTAGGTGGACGGAGGGTTATCCCTGGGGGACTTGAAGGGTGGGTTTGGTTAAGGAAACTTGCGCCCCGACCAGTTCTTCCGAACTAAGGAATTAGGGGAGCATCAGTTCAGAGGCCTGAGACATGATACCATGCCGATGGAGGAGGCACACCGCCTCATCCTGCATGAATGCCGTTGCTTAAGGTAGGGTGTGGGAGCAGCTCCTTCCTGCCTGCTGCGTCACCCCAGCCCTGCTGTATGGTGCCAACAACAACCTGGTGATCCACCTGCAGCGTTACATGGACCCCAGCACCTACCAGGTGCTGAGCAATCTCAAGATTGGAAGCACAGCCCTGTTCTACTGCCTCTGCCTCCGACACCGCCTCTCAGCGCGCCAGGGCTTGGCACTGCTGCTGCTGATGGCCGCGGGAGCCTGCTACGCAGCCGGTGGCCTCCGGGACCCAGGGAACACCCTTCCTGGGCCCCCTTCCGCAGCTGCCACGGGCCCCATGCCCCTGCATATCACCCCACTGGGACTACTGCTTCTCATCCTGTACTGCCTCATCTCAGGCTTGTCTTCTGTGTACACAGAGCTGCTCATGAAGCGACAGCGGCTGCCCCTGGCCCTCCAGAACCTCTTCCTCTACACTTTCGGTGTGCTCCTGAACCTAGGCCTGCATGCGGGTGGCGGCCCCGGCCCGGGCCTCCTGGAGGGTTTCTCAGGATGGGCAGCGCTCGTGGTGCTGAGCCAGGCGCTAAATGGGCTGCTCCTGTCGGCCATCATGAAGCACGGCAGCAGCATCACGCGCCTGTTTGTGGTGTCCTGCTCGCTGGTGGTCAACGCCGTGCTGTCCGCAGCCCTGCTGCACCTGCAGCTCACAGCTGCCTTCTTCCTGGCCACGCTACTCATCGGCCTGGCAGTGCGCCTGTACTATGGCAGTCGCTAGCCCCTCACCGCCTCCCCCCGCCTCCTGACCTGTAGAGTGGGTGCCACCGTCAGAGCCACCTCCCAGTGCTGACCCCTCCCCTCAGCAGCCCTGTAACAAGTGCCTTGGGAGAAAAGCAGGGGAAGTGAGAGCAGCCATGTTAGTCTCTGGAGGTAGGTGGACGGAGGGTTATCCCTGGGGGACTTGAAGGGTGGGTTTGGTTAAGGAAACTTGCGCCCCGACCAGTTCTTCCGAACTAAGGAATTAGGGGAGCATCAGTTCAGAGGCCTGAGACATGATACCATGCCGATGGAGGAGGCACACCGCCTCATCCTGCATGAATGCCGTTGCTTAAGGTAGGGTGTGGGCAGCAGCTGCCTTTCCTTGCCTGCTGCGGTCACCCCAGCAGACCCATGGCTCCCAGGCTTGGTGCTGGCTGCTCCAGCCCAGCCATGGTGCCAGGCTCCCCCATAACAGGTACTCAGCACCCCATGTCATGTGGGCAAGGCCCAGTTGCTGCTGGTTATCCGTGTCCCCATCACCCAGGCCTCTGCCATGCTCCCCTAGCTCCAGCAGCCCCTGGAGGTAACAGCCCTTGCTCTCTCCACACCTAGCCTCTGTTCTGGAAACCTCAGAGAGGACTGGGGCTTGACATCTCAGGGAATGTTCCCCTTGGGCCTGGCTTAAGCCTCCCCTCCTGACCTCTCTGCTTACCCGAAGGGCTCACTCAAAGCCCACTGCCCCCCTCTACAGCTCCTCCAAGGTGTCGTCCTTCCCAGGCTAGACTCTTCCTTTCCTAGCAGTGTCCCGGCTTTTAGCTGCCTGAGGAAGCTCTACACAGAGTGACCTGGGGCCAGGCATGGGGAAACCTGCATAGCTCAGTCTGTCTAAGCAATAAGGTCTTAATAAAGTGCTCTAGGGTGTGGGCGGTTCCTACAGTCAGCCATGGTTGTCGTGTGTCTTCTGTGTCGCGTGGCTCCTCTCCTCTGGTGCCCTGAGTGTCTTAATCCCGGCTGGTTTAGGAGAAAAGGCTGCTTTCCCCCAGCTGTTACCAGTATGGTAATTTCCTTTGAGAACTCCATGGAGCCAAGAATATTCTCTGTCATAGAGCTTTGGAAATTTCTCTGAAGCACATAGCTTGTTTCGTTGCTAAGTCTGCCCAACTCTTTTGCGACCTCATGGATTGTAGTCTCACCTGTAACAAGTGCCTTGGAGAAAAGCAGGGGAAGTGAGAGCAGCCATGTTAGTCTCTGGAGGTAGGTGGACGGAGGGTTATCCCTGGGGGACTTGAAGGGTGGGTTTGGTTAAGGAAACTTGCGCCCCGACCAGTTCTTCCGAACTAAGGAATTAGGGGAGCATCAGTTCAGAGGCCTGAGACATGATACCATGCCGATGGAGGAGGCACACCGCCTCATCCTGCATGAATGCCGTTGCTTAAGGTAGGGTGTGGGCAGCAGCTGCCTTTCCTTGCCTGCTGCGGTCACCCCAGCAGACCCATGGCTCCCAGGCTTGGTGCTGGCTGCTCCAGCCCAGCCATGGTGCCAGGCTCCCCCATAACAGGTACTCAGCACCCCATGTCATGTGGGCAAGGCCCAGTTGCTGCTGGTTATCCGTGTCCCCATCACCCAGGCCTCTGCCATGCTCCCCTAGCTCCAGCAGCCCCTGGAGGTAACAGCCCTTGCTCTCTCCACACCTAGCCTCTGTTCTGGAAACCTCAGAGAGGACTGGGGCTTGACATCTCAGGGAATGTTCCCCTTGGGCCTGGCTTAAGCCTCCCCTCCTGACCTCTCTGCTTACCCGAAGGGCTCACTCAAAGCCCACTGCCCCTCTACAGCTCCTCCAAGGTGTCGTCCTTCCCAGGCTAGACTCTTCCTTTCCTAGCAGTGTCCCGGCTTTTAGCTGCCTGAGGAAGCTCTACACAGAGTGACCTGGGGCCAGGCATGGGGAAACCTGCATAGCTCAGTCTGTCTAAGCAATAAGGTCTTAATAAAGTGCTCTAGGGTGTGGGCGGTTCCTACAGTCAGCCATGGTTGTCGTGTGTCTTCTGTGTCGCGTGGCTCCTCTCCTCTGGTGCCCTGAGTGTCTTAATCCCGGCTGGTTTAGGAGAAAAGGCTGCTTTCCCCCAGCTGTTACCAGTATGGTAATTTCCTTTGAGAACTCCATGGAGCCAAGAATATTCTCTGTCATAGAGCTTTGGAAATTTCTCTGAAGCACATAGCTTGTTTCGTTGCTAAGTCTGCCCAACTCTTTTGCGACCTCATGGATTGTAGCTCACCAGACTTCTCTCTCCATGGAATTTCCCAGGCAGGAACACTAAGGTGGATTGCCATTTCCTTCTTGAGGGGATCTTCCCAACCTAGGGATCCAACCCACGTCTCCCGCGTTGGAAGACGGACTCTACCACTAAGCCACCAGGGAAACCAAAACTTGGCCCATGGAGAATTTGGGAGAGGATTTGGGAATAGAAGATGGCCGGACTCATCAAGGCAGACTGTAGACTATAGGCTAGAGAACTCTTAGGACTCAAGGTGGTTTTGGTTCTCATTTGCTCTCAATACCTCATCAGTATTTCTGCCAGTTGTCTTTTTGGCCAAAGGCATGTCAAGCCCTACTCCTTTGGTAGAACACCTGGCAAGCTTGTGGGGCAAAAAAAAAATCCCAGTCCTGCTGAAGCAGAATCTTAGGGAGTGGGGTTTGGGCATCTTTTTTTTTTTTTTTTTTTTCAGCTCTGCAATGCCTTCTGCTCCGATTATAGGAAGTGTTACCCAGACAGTATTTCGAATCAGTTCGATAGTCTGCCAAGCAACCTAGCCAGCAAGGTGGTGCTGAAAATGTGGGCTCAAACAGAGCTTACATCAGACGGTGATGGTATCGCTTTATTTTGCGAGCTGTCAACAGAAACTGGTTGGTTTTAAGAAAAATAGTTGGAAGAGGTTAAATTATATATTCTTTGTATATAATGTTATTTATGACTTTGGGGTTACTGTTAAAAGCATTTTAGCCATATTTTATAACCATCAATATTATATTAAAAATACACAAATGTTAGACTGTCAAAAAAAAAAAAAAAAATCCCAGTCCTGCTGAAGCAGAATCTTAGGGAGTGGGGTTTGGGCATCTTTTTTTTTTTCTTTATGTCTTTTTTTTTTTTTTTCTCTTCAGTAAGTCCCCTAGGTGATTCTGATGCACACTACAGCTTGTGAACCACTGCTGTCTGCAATGTAGAATTACAGCCAACCAGGCTTGAGTTTTCACTCTGCCTCCGTCACTTACTGACCATCCTTGAACAGTCACTTAATCTCTCCTAGCTTTAGTTGGCTTGCCTCTGAAATGGTCAGATGATACTGACTGTATAGAGTACTGGCTGTGGGTGGGTGGGTGCATGCGCGTGCTCAATCGTGTCCGACTCTTTCTGACCCCATAGATTGTAGCCTGCCCGGCTCCTCTGTCCGTGGAGTTTTCCAGACAAAAGTGGAGTAGGTTGCGATTTCCTACTCCAGGAATCTTCCCAACCCAGGGATGGAACTTGTGTCTCCATATAAGGTAATGGAAACAACTAAATCAAATAAGGGATATTAGGCGCTTAGCAGGGACTGGCACAATGCAGTGGTGGTATTATCTGTAATGGAGATTAGCTTGTCTTTTGTGTCCCAGCTTCTTCTCCCTTCTAGGACCTTTACGAATGAGGAGACAGAAAAGCGCCCCTGTAGGATTCCTGATCACCAGATTTCTCTTCAGGGCAGGGATCCAACATGACTGCTCCCAGCCTGGTCTGCCGAAGTTGCTGGTTCTGGGCTTGGAGCTCCTGGTTCTGTGTGGCCAGGTTGATGGAGTCTTGCAGAATGCCAGCCAGCAGGCTGCGGTAGTGATGCTCTGTGGTCATGGCCTGCTCCTCACATAGCCCACGCCAGGCTCGGAATACCTGTGCCCAGATTCCAAGGTTCCCGTCAGTCAGGCAGCCTTGGCACCAGCTTAAGGCCTGCCCTGCATCTGTCCCTACTGACCTGTAGCATGTGGCATGTCTGAGCCCGGGCAGCCTGCACATGTAGGTCATAGAGAGCTGTCAGGTCCTGCTCCGCGGTGTCCCGTTCTGCCTGAAGGGCCTCCAGCTGGCGTCTCAGCACTGTCTGCTCCCGGTGCCATTGCTGCCTCTCCTTGGAGGTCTTCAGTGATAACACATGCTCTCTGAAGTGCAGCCTGTGTGCCAGGCTCCACTTCACATACATTATGAGTTCATTTGATCTAATGATAACCTTTGAGGTAGTTGCCATTTTATAGATCAGAGAAATGACTTAACTTGCCCCAATTCACATGGCTAGTAGAGACAGAACTGAGATGACAAATGCCTTTCGACGCTTCACCTTGGCGTATAATCCAGATCCAGAGCCTTGGCACAGGCTGGTCTCTTGAGCTTTGCCTCTGACGGTGCACACCTGCCAGGCTCTAGCCAGATGGACAGTACACAACACCCAGAACCTACCTTGCCATTGCTTCCCTTTGGAATTGTACTCATGTGGGATTCTCAGAGCATGTCTCCCACCACCCCTGACCCCACCTCTCTGCACACATGTTTTGTTTCTTGTTTAAACAAGTTACATATGTGATGAGCACAAACTGCCCCGTGGATCTCAGTCTGGTGAATTTCTCTGGCTCATTTGTTTGGCCTTTATGCCTCAGCTTAGGTATCATCTCTGCTCCATTCCACCCTGGGCCAGGTACACCTCTTTGTTCCCATGAGTGACTGGCTCCCTCCTTCACTGCTCTCAGCACTGAGGATTCCCCTCTTCTGTCCCCCACAGAACTGTGAGGGCCATGAGAGGGTGTCACCCAGTCTATGATTGACACTAGATCCCAGCCCCCTTCCTGGCCAGGTGAGAAGCAGCCTTAAGTCCCCTACTGGACCCACCTTACCTCTTCAGCCACCAGGCCTTTGACCTGGTCACCTGCTACCACCTCTTCCTCCTGCTCCAAATGCTTCATTTCCTCTTGGATCCAGATCTGGTGCTGTTCTCGCAGTGTCTGCCTCTGGGCCTGAGCCAGGAAGAACCATAGGGCCACATCTGGGGCCTGTTGGGCATAAGTGGCATGGATCCAGACTTAGCCGGAAGCCATGTGTGCACGCAGTTCTGGAACACAGGACCCAGCTTTGCCAACAGAGCCCCATTACAGGGAAGCCCCTAGAATGGCATCCAGGAGGCTAACTGGCCAGGAAGAGCCTGTGCCCTGGACTGAGGCCTGTGCTCCAAGGCTGTGAGGGAAGAGGAGAGGTATTGGTTCTGCCAGTAGGTACCATGGAAGCCCTAGGGATGCCATGCTTCTAAACCAACCCAGTGGGGAAACAGTCCCTCCCCCTGCCCCATCCTTCGGAATCCAGTAGCTCTTCAGGCCCTTTATTTGCCAGAAGCTCCGTATTTCTCCTTAATGTTAGGGCAAGATGAGCAGGAGATGTGTTACTGGAACTTTGGGACTCCACTTCCACAGCTTTCAGTTGTTCTGGGGTACGTGAAGTGTTACCTGTTCCTCAGAGTCCCTGAGAGGGTGCATGTGGTGGAGATCAGGTCCTATAGATGCTGTTCTTTCTGCCACTGGAGGAGAATGCAGTTAAGTACACCAAAGACAGAAAAGACCTCCAGCTCCACCCCAAACACCGGCCTCACCTTGAGGTGCCTCCTGGAGACCTGGGCTGAGGCTTGCTGTTGAATCTATCACCTGCTGAGATTATATTAAAAGTAAGAGGTTTATACCTTTCCTTCCAGAACAGCATAGGTTTTGCAATAAGATCATGGTCCCAGCCGCCCACCCTTCTCTTAGCTGTATGATCAAGCCAGGTGGCTGATCTTTTGAGTATCCGTTTTCTTGTCCATAAAAAGGATCTGATAAAAGTTATAGAGAGCAGGAAATGAGATAAGATACCCCAAACGGTAAGCAGTGACTAGTTCTGTTCAACATCTTGAAGTTTATAGACCTAATTCCCAAGGCCCAGGGCTGTATAAAAGAGTTATAAGTAATTGATGTAAAAGGCCTCAGCCCCAGTGGGCCTTGACCCACCTTACCTCTTCAGCCACCAGGCCTTTGACCTGGTCACCTGCTACCACCTCTTCCTCCTGCTCCAAATGCTTCATTTCCTCTTGGATCCAGATCTGGTGCTGTTCTCGCAGTGTCTGCCTCTGGGCCTGAGCCAGGAAGAACCATAGGGCCACATCTGGGGCCTGTTGGGCATAAGTGGCATGGATCCAGACTTAGCCGGAAGCCATGTGTGCACGCAGTTCTGGAACACAGGACCCAGCTTTGCCAACAGAGCCCCATTACAGGGAAGCCCCTAGAATGGCATCCAGGAGGCTAACTGGCCAGGAAGAGCCTGTGCCCTGGACTGAGGCCTGTGCTCCAAGGCTGTGAGGGAAGAGGAGAGGTATTGGTTCTGCCAGTAGGTACCATGGAAGCCCTAGGGATGCCATGCTTCTAAACCAACCCAGTGGGGAAACAGTCCCTCCCCCTGCCCCATCCTTCGGAATCCAGTAGCTCTTCAGGCCCTTTATTTGCCAGAAGCTCCGTATTTCTCCTTAATGTTAGGGCAAGATGAGCAGGAGATGTGTTACTGGAACTTTGGGACTCTACTTCTCCACAGCTTTCAGTTGTTCTGGGGTACGTGAAGTGTTACCTGTTCCTCAGAGTCCCTGAGAGGGTGCATGTGGTGGAGATCAGGTCCTATAGATGCTGTTCTTTCTGCCACTGGAGGAGAATGCAGTTAAGTACACCAAAGACAGAAAAGACCTCCAGCTCCACCCCAAACACCGGCCTCACCTTGAGGTGCCTCCTGGAGACCTGGGCTGAGGCTTGCTGTTGAATCTATCACCTGCTGAGATTATATTAAAAGTAAGAGGTTTATACCTTTCCTTCCAGAACAGCATAGGTTTTGCAATAAGATCATGGTCCCAGCCGCCCACCCTTCTCTTAGCTGTATGATCAAGCCAGGTGGCTGATCTTTTGAGTATCCGTTTTCTTGTCCATAAAAAGGATCTGATAAAAGTTATAGAGAGCAGGAAATGAGATAAGATACCCCAAACGGTAAGCAGTGACTAGTTCTGTTCAACATCTTGAAGTTTATAGACCTAATTCCCAAGGCCCAGGGCTGTATAAAAGAGTTATAAGTAATTGATGTAAAAGGAAGGAGCAGAAGCTGGACAGACGCGACTTTCTAGCCACCCTGTAGCAAATCATGGAAGACAGCGCCCCCTTCTGCCCAAGGGAGGTCATGCATCCTAAGGGGATGATAGCGCTGTACTCAGTCTAAGGAGTTGGCTCTCCAGACCTCTGCTGCCTTTGATGATCCCAGAGACTCTGAGTTATTCACATCACTTCTCTAAGTTCATTTTGCTGAAAAGTGGGAGCCGTGTGGTGATCCCTGTTTAAAATGCATGGTAGCTTCCCCTTGGCCTTCAAGGCAAAGTCTAAACATCTCAATATATTTACAAAGACCTGCATGACCAGGCCCCTGCTTCCCCCACCAATCCTTCTCTCTGGACTTTCTTCCTCAAACTGTATCCTCCAGCAAACTAAGCTATTTGCAGTCCTCCACAGAGATCAAGGACTCGCTTACCTCTGAGACTTTCCTGTTATTTTCCCTGCCCGGAATGTCCTTTATTCATCTTTGCTAGCCATTTCCTTCCGGTTTCAACTTTCTCCATGAATTCACCTTCCCTCTCTTGCCAAGTGTAACTTAGATGCCTGCGTAGAGCCCTTTGGATAAGCCCTTCAGAGCACTTGGTTATGGTGTAATTGTTTCTCCCCAGAGGACACTAAGCTCCCTGAGAACAGGGATTTTCCAGGGCCTACATGATGTTGTACCCAGCCCATAGTGAGTGGTCAGTAAATGTTTGGGAATCAGAACATTAACGAATGAAGGAAAGGCTGCCTCACAGTGCTCTATAAACAGAGAAGAAGGTGGTAGACATCAGTCGGGCTCCCAAGAGCTTGGATGAGAACGTACCTGTAGTTCTGGGAGCCGCACAACCTCAGTTTCAACTGCTCTGAGCATCCAGCTTCTCCAGCGCTGGCTCCAGGCTTTTACCACCTATGGAGAAAGGATTCTGAGCAGGCTCTGGCCATTGCTAGCTCAGGCACCCCCAGGCCTCACCTTGCTCACCTGCAGCTCCCGCAGTGCCCTGCCCAACAGGCTGACCCCACTGGCTGTCAGGGCGTCTCCAAGAAGGTTAGAACGCAGGCTCTTCAGATCAACTCGGCGGGCCCGGGCCTCTCCCACTGCATCCCACAGGGTGGGCCTCACATGTTTCACCTGCCTTCTCCTCCCTGCGGCCCCCAACAGAGCAGACTGAAGCAAGCTCAGGGGGCTGCCTGGTAAGAGGAGACACAGAGTGAATCTCTCTGAGCTCCAAAGCATGCTACTTGTCATACTTTTAGTTTTTATTAAGAGTACTATTCATAAAAATAGATAACACTTATCAGACTTTTAGATGTGTTTAATGGCACTATACTAAGGCTTTCCCTGGATTGTCTCCTTTTATCCAGACAACACTACAATGAGGGGCTTCCCTGGTGGTCCAGTGGGTAAGGAGCCTGCCTCACAGTGCAGGGGGCACCAGTTTGATCCCTGGCCAAGGAGGATCCCACGTGCCGTGGAGGAGCTGAACCAGTGTGTCCAGTTATGAGCCAGCGCTCTGGAGCACATGCACCCAGAGCCAGTGCTCTGCAGTGATAGAGGTAGAGCAATGGGAGGCCCACACATGCCAAAGAATAAAAAGATGGATGAAAATAAATATAAATAAAAAGAGGCATGATGAGGAAAAGAAAACAAACAGACAAACAAAAAACTCCAGTAAGGAGGCAACTCTGATTTACCCTGCGGCCCTCCACATTTTGTGGATAAGGCAACTGAAGCTCAGAGAGGTCAAGCAACTTCCCAGTAAGTGGCAGAGCTGAAGCTCAAGCCCAGTTCTATCTGACACTGAAACTGTGCCCTTAAAAATGATCCCAAACTGGTCTGTACATAAACACACACTTCTTTCTGCCCTACTTTGTCCTTGAGAATGTCCCAACTTATCTTCCTCATTCCACAGAGCCTGACATAGGGTGAGGTCTGGGAATACATTGGCCAAATGAATGTGTGCCTGTTGATTTTATTTTTTTACTCATTTATTAGTAGAAAGTTTCAGACATATGCAAAGTCTAAGAGATCCATCCACTTATCCAACCTCAACCTTTATCAGCTTATGGCCATTCTTGTTTGGTCTATACCCTCCACTTGACCTCTCCCAAATCTCTAAGTTTATTACCATTTCACAGACTCCTGACCTTTTATTTATTTATTTTATATTTATGTTAATTTATTTATTTAGGTCTTCCTCGCAGAGGGATCTTTAGTTGCAGCATGAGAACTCTTAGTTGCAGCCTCGGGATCTAGTTCCCTGGCCAGGGGTCAGACCCAGGCCCCCTGGATTGGGAACATGGAGTTTTAGTCACTGGACCACCAGGGAAGTCCTGCCTGCTGATCTTTTTTTCTTTCTTTCTTTCTTTGGCCACTTCTATTGATCTTTCATTTATTTATCTTTGTTCTTTGGCCTGTGTGGGCCTCCCATCGCAGCGGCCTTTCTCATCACAGAGCACCGGCTCTGGGCATATGTGCTACAGAGCTCCAGCTCAGTAGTTGGACACATCGGTCCAGCCGCTCCGCGGCACGTGGGATCTTCCCAGGCCAGGGATCGAACCGGCGCCCCTTGCACTGCAAGGCGGTGTTGTTACCCACTGGACCACCAGGGAAGCCCCCCCTCCTGATCTTTTAATGAGTGTGTGGAAAGAGGCAAGTGCCTTAACCTTCTGATCCTCCCTTTCCTCATCTACAAATTAAACCTGCTTCCCTTTCCTCATCCCTAGATTCAACGTGTCTCATGAGGTTGTGATAAAAATCAAAGGTTTTAGTCAGTATAAAGAGGCTTAATAAACCGTTAGAAGGCCTCTGAAAGGGTGAGGCTTTTACTGTTGGCCCTGCCTTTCCGGACTTTGGCATCCAAGCCACTCCGGGACTTTTCTGAATCTTGCCCCTCCCGGGGGGTCAGACTCTGTCTAGGGTGGCTAGGGCTGGGACTGCAGCTGTTGGGTGATGGGGGTAGGCCTAAGGCCAGATCCTGGAACTTCTCAAATAAACCCACACCCTTTTGAGAATGCCCCTTATCTTCCTCATTCCACAGAGCCTGACATAGGGTGAGGTCTGGGAATACATTGGCCAAATGAATGTGTGCCTGTTGATTTTATTTTTTTACTCATTTATTAGTAGAAAGTTTCAGACATATGCAAAGTCTAAGAGATCCATCCACTTATCCAACCTCAACCTTTATCAGCTTATGGCCATTCTTGTTTGGTCTATACCCTCCACTTGACCTCTCCCAAATCTCTAAGTTTATTACCATTTCACAGACTCCTGACCTTTTATTTATTTATTTTATATTTATGTTAATTTATTTATTTAGGTCTTCCTCGCAGAGGGATCTTTAGTTGCAGCATGAGAACTCTTAGTTGCAGCCTGCGGGATCTAGTTCCCTGGCCAGGGGTCAGACCCAGGCCCCCTGGATTGGGAACATGGAGTTTTAGTCACTGGACCACCAGGGAAGTCCTGCCTGCTGATCTTTTTTTCTTTCTTTCTTTCTTTG
This sequence comes from Tragulus kanchil, assembly GCA_022376925.1. Classification (NCBI taxonomy): domain Eukaryota; kingdom Metazoa; phylum Chordata; class Mammalia; order Artiodactyla; family Tragulidae; genus Tragulus; species Tragulus kanchil. The sequence goes on along the minus strand of JAIOJX010000029.1, from coordinate 36,489,301 downwards.
GCCACTTCTATTGATCTTTCATTTATTTATCTTTGTTCTTTGGCCTGTGTGGGCCTCCCATCGCAGCGGCCTTTCTCATCACAGAGCACCGGCTCTGGGCATATGTGCTACAGAGCTCCAGCTCAGTAGTTGGACACATCGGTCCAGCCGCTCCGCGGCACGTGGGATCTTCCCAGGCCAGGGATCGAACCGGCGCCCCTTGCACTGCAAGGCGGTGTTGTTACCCACTGGACCACCAGGGAAGCCCCCCCTCCTGATCTTTTAATGAGTGTGTGGAAAGAGGCAAGTGCCTTAACCTTCTGATCCTCCCTTTCCTCATCTACAAATTAAACCTGCTTCCCTTTCCTCATCCCTAGATTCAACGTGTCTCATGAGGTTGTGATAAAAATCAAAGGTTTTAGTCAGTATAAAGAGGCTTAATAAACCGTTAGAAGGCCTCTGAAAGGGTGAGGCTTTTACTGTTGGCCCTGCCTTTCCGGACTTTGGCATCCAAGCCACTCCGGGACTTTTCTGAATCTTGCCCCTCCCGGGGGGTCAGACTCTGTCTAGGGTGGCTAGGGCTGGGACTGCAGCTGTTGGGTGATGGGGGTAGGCCTAAGGCCAGATCCTGGAACTTCTCAAATAAACCCACACCCTCCCCCAAAAGCCACCTTGAGGGTCCAGACGAAGAAGGAGGCCGCTGTAGTTGTTTCCTTCCAGGAGCCTCGAGACAATCCAGGGCAGAGAACCCTCCACCTCCTCAGCACCATGACCAGCCAAGACCTGCATCAGGGGACAGTCTCTGCCAGGGGGAGGGAGGAAGAGAAGAGATGCTCACTGCTAGATGGAGAGAGAAACTGGCACAAGTCACTTTCTGATGAAAGGCTGTTTCCAGTCACTTTTGTGTACTGCCAGACAAGTTTGCAACCTTGTATAGATCTTTCTTTTTATTATTTTTTAAGTTAAATAATACATCCTGGGCTTCCCCTGGTGGTCCAGTGGGTAAGGACACCGCCTTGCAGTGCAAGGGGCGCCAGTTCGATCCCTGGCCTGGGAAGATCCCACGTGCCGCGGAACGGCTGGACTGATGTGTCCAGTCACCAAGCCGGAGCTCTGGAGCGCATGCGCCCAGAGCCGGTGCTCTGCGACAACAGACACCACCGCGATGGGAGGCCCGCAGGAGCCAAAGAACAAAGACGGATGAAAACAGAGAAATGAAAGACCAATAGAAGTGGCCCGCCCAATCCTCTCCCTCCCCAACCCGACCCCCGCCCAAAATAAAATAAATAAATAAATCTTTAAAGTTCTCTTCACTAAAAAAAAAAAATAATAATAATACATCCTCCTAGTAAAAAGAATTTAATTGTGTATCTGACAAGGAACTTGTATCCAGAGTATATAAAGAACTCTTACATCTCAGTTTAAAAAAAAAAAATTACAACCTGGGAAATTCCCTGGCTGTCTAGTGATTAGGACTCTGTGCTTCCATTGCAGGAGAAAAATACATATGTACATAAAAATGCAGCCCAATTTAAAATGACAAAACAAGGTGACATTAACAAAACTGGCAGAATAGGGAACTCTAGGGCTCTGTCCCTCCACAGAAACATCTGGCAAAAAAAAAAAATGGTTAGTATCAACCTTACTGGAATTCCAGGAGTTAGTCAAAGGTTCATAGCAATCAAGTGAATGTTTAACCAGGAGAAAGCAACTTAAATATGGCAAGAGATCTTTGTGGTGTTTTTAACCTACCCTAGCCCCAGCCATTTCCCCAGTACAGCCCACATTTCTGGTGGGGGTACCTGGTTCTGAAAGGAGCAGAGTAGAGCTTGTTCCCAAGGAATTGTGTTTGTCTGTTTTGACTGTCTGGGTTTCCTACAAAGGCCTGATAAAAGCGGGGTTCCTTTGCTTCCCTTGTCTTGGAATTCTCTTCAGGCAGAGGCGCTATGCCAAACATTGAGAGATGAGAGAACAAGCAAAAATAACAGTGCAAGCAGTAGACACATGAAAAGACTGGCCAGATAAGTTGGGGAGTGAAATTCACAGGGAATAAGAGTTTTTGAAAAGCTTCTATGTGTACTAAGCTACCTAGAAATTCACACACATGTCCAGAGCAGTGTGCATGGTCAAAAAGACCTGAGAAGACCATAGGCTTTCACCTCTGGCTGATTTAGGGCTCAGTGTGGGCAGGATGTGAAGCTAAGGCAGAGCTGTAAATGACCTAGCTAAGTGCTGAAGGAGTGACCCAACACAAACTCAGTGTGTAGAAACCTGGAGATCTTTTTTATTTTTCTTTCTTCCCTTCTTCCCCATTTCCTCCTCCCTGCCTCCTACTTCTTCTCATTCCTCTCTCCTCATTCCCTTTCCCCTTCCTCTCCTCCTCGTCCTCCAGAAGACACTGGATTCAGTAGAGAAAGACTTTAACTGCTTAGATATTTTCAGAAAACTAAATCAAGAAAACGATGTGTCGGTGATTGTCCGTAGAAGGATAGAAATTATAAAAAGGAATCAAGTAGAAATTCTGGAGCCAAAAAGTACAATAATTGAAATTTAAATTCACTAGACGGCACAAGCAGAACTGGTTGGGGTTGTGGTGGTTTAGTTGCTAAGTTGCGTCTGACTCTTGTGACCCCGTGGACTGTAGCCTGCCAGACTTCTTTGTCCGTGGGATTTCCCAGGCAAGAATACTGGAGTGGGTTGCTATTTCCTTCTCCAGGAGAAGCCAAGTAAAATTATCCAGTTTGAGGAGCAGAAAGAAAAAAAAAAAAAGAAAGAAAATGAGCCTAAGAGACCTCAGACTGCCATCAAGTGTACAAACATATACATAATGGGAGTTCCAGAGGGAGAAGAAGAAGAGAAAAAGGGCAGAAAGAATATTTGAAGAAATAATGTTAAAAATTCCCCCAAACTTATGAGACACATGAATGTACACATCCAAGAAGCTCAACAAATTTCAAGGAGGGTATACTCAAAGAAATCCACACCAGGACAGATTATAATCAAACTGTCAAAACCCAGAGTCAAAGAAAGAATCTTGAAAACAAGAGAGAAGCCATTTATTATGCACAAAGGATCTTCAGTAAGATTATTCTCATCAGAAACTGTGGAGCCCAGAAAACAGTGAGATAACATAGTTAAAATATTGAAAGAAAACAAATCTTCCAGCTAAAACTTCTGCATCTGGCAAGAAATATGCCCAGATAAACAAACAACAAAAAAAAAATGAGGAAGTTGATTCCTAGTGGACCTGCTTTACAAGAAATACTAGAGAGTAAATCCTTCAGCATGTCAGAGGTGAGGAAAGGAGGAGACTCTATGCGGCTCTGGGCCTCTACATCCATATTTCAGCCACCCCCTCCACCCTTCCCTAAAGCTACTGAAAGCCTCCCTCAGACTTACGCGTCTCCTGGGAGCTGCAGGATCCGCAAGGCTCCTTGCCACAAGCTCTGAGTCCCAGGACCCTCAGGAGGGTCAGGCCCCAGGCAGGACATAGTGACGGTGAGCAAAGAGCAGGTCCTGTGGAGGACACGGTGGGATCAGGCCAAACGGCCAGGGGCTGGGGTGGGATGACAGGTGCCCTGGCCTCACCTGCCTTCTCCACCTGCAGCCTGCAAGTACAGCTCTGAGGCCGCTCTTGAGTCAGACACCTCTGCTTCACTGGCATTCTCGACCACTCTGGAGGAAGGGAAAGGCTGAACTCAGCTCTTAAGCACAGGGGTTCTGTCCAGCCCCCCAGAATCTCTGCATGGGAAGCTCATGTGCATCCCAGCAGCCTGTAAGAATCATCCCCAAGGCTCCAAGCTCTTATATACTCTGGAACCCTCTCATCTTTATGATCTCATTTTTCCCCCTTCTGTTATCTGCCCAGTGAGGGAAACAGGGTAGTTGGGATTGCTCCCATCTTGTAGATGGAGAAACCGAAGTTCTGCTCAGTGAGATGCTCAGATCACCCAGGATGGTCATGACTGAGTTGAGGAGATAAAAGTGGATGAGGGGTGAGAAGAGTGAGAGGGATGGAGATACGGGATGTAGAGACAGCGATGAGAGGACTCCTGGGGGCAAACTCAGGCCCTGTAAGCTTGACCCCAAGTTCAGAGCTTCCCTTCCTTGGGGTGGCAGTGGGGAGAAACCTCCACCAGTTTGCCCTATCAGCCCTGCCTTAAGATAAGCACCCTCAACTTCACTGGGCTCTGGACACTCACAAGCCCAGAGGAGCCACGTCCAGCACTGACAGATTCTCTGCCCCTGGAGCCAGCAGGTCCCGGGTCCTCCCACTGGCGCTGAGCTGGGGTCACACAAGTACAACGTCTGTTACAAACCAAATGTTTACCCAGCCTTTGGCTCACGTGACTCTCCCATGGGGGCCCCTGTGAGCCAAGCAGGACACCAAAATTTAGCCATTTCAGGGAGGAAAAAGGAGAGCTTAAATTACCCTCGAGTCTTTTGCAGCATCACCATGGCCTAGGGTCCCCAGGTCTCCCCTCCCCCAGGGCCTCACCTGCACCAGGCTAAGAGTACTGAGCACAGCGTCAGAGCCCTTGAGGAGCAGAGCTTCTTCAAACAGCATCTGTAGCAGCTAAAGTGGAGAAAGGGGTCCGGTGAGAATTGAGAGGATTAATTTGTTTTTCAACATTTCCTGAGGGCAGTCTCTTTGTTAGGTGCTATGGTCAAACTTAGCTAGAGGCTAAGACAAACTTAGCCCCAGGCCTTGCGCTCACAAGCAGCCAGACAAGTGAGCAGATAATTTCAGTGGGACCTGCTGTTTGCAAGGGTAGGGACCCATGGCAAGGTTTTGAGGCAATTAGTTTAGTTTGGGGACCTTTAGATGAAACCTAAAAACAGAATGTTCCGTTTTATTTTATTACCATTTTCGTATTCCTGATGGAAAGCAGCAGCCTGTAAGAATCATCCCCAAGGCTCCAAGCTCTTATATACTCTGGAACCCTCTCATCTTTATGATCTCATTTTTCCCCCTTCTGTTAACTGCCCAGTGAGGGAAACAGGGTAGTTGGGATTGCTCCCATCTTGTAGATGGAGAAACCGAAGTTCTGCTCAGTGAGATGCTCAGATCACCCAGGATGGTCATGACTGAGTTGAGGAGATAAAAGTGGATGAGGGGTGAGAAGAGTGAGAGGGATGGAGATACGGGATGTAGAGACAGCGATGAGAGGACTCCTGGGGGCAAACTCAGGCCCTGTAAGCTTGACCCCAAGTTCAGAGTTTCCCCTTCCTTGGGGTGGCAGTGGGGAGAAACCTCCACCAGTTTGCCCTATCAGCCCTGCCTTAAGATAAGCACCCTCAACTTCACTGGGCTCTGGACACTCACAAGCCCAGAGGAGCCACGTCCAGCACTGACAGATTCTCTGCCCCTGGAGCCAGCAGGTCCCGGGTCCTCCCACTGGCGCTGAGCTGGGGTCACACAAGTACAACGTCTGTTACAAACCAAATGTTTACCCAGCCTTTGGCTCACGTGACTCTCCCATGGGGGCCCCTGTGAGCCAAGCAGGACACCAAAATTTAGCCATTTCAGGGAGGAAAAAGGAGAGCTTAAATTACCCTCGAGTCTTTTGCAGCATCACCATGGCCTAGGGTCCCCAGGTCTCCCCTCCCCCAGGGCCTCACCTGCACCAGGCTAAGAGTACTGAGCACAGCGTCAGAGCCCTTGAGGAGCAGAGCTTCTTCAAACAGCATCTGTAGCAGCTAAAGTGGAGAAAGGGGTCCGGTGAGAATTGAGAGGATTAATTTGTTTTTCAACATTTCCTGAGGGCAGTCTCTTTGTTAGGTGCTATGGTCAAACTTAGCTAGAGGCTAAGACAAACTTAGCCCCAGGCCTTGCGCTCACAAGCAGCCAGACAAGTGAGCAGATAATTTCAGTGGGACCTGCTGTTTGCAAGGGTAGGGACCCATGGCAAGGTTTTGAGGCAATTAGTTTAGTTTGGGGACCTTTAGATGAAACCTAAAAACAGAATGTTCCGTTTTATTTTATTACCATTTTCGTATTCCTGAGAACAGTGGAAATGAGACTTGCCTGAGTATTTGATCTTTGCACACCAGCCCACCCTGACCCTCACCCCATGTACTCCAGCCTTCCACCTTCTCTAAGCTTACAACAGCTTCATGATTGACCCTGGCAAAAACTACCTGTTTGGACCTCAGGGCACTATGGGAGCCCCAAGGAGGGGCACCTAGTTCCACTCGGGTGGGGAGGGGGAAGTTCTTAGAGGTCGTCTGGAGGAGGCCACACATGCGTCTCATAACAACGATCCCTGGTGCCCCCTCTGGGACTCACCTGAGGCACGAGTCGGGGCGCCTCTGCCTCTCGACCCCGAAGCAGCAGGGCCACACTGTACCCTCGGCCCACTGAGCCCAGCCTGGACCGGACTTGTGCTAGCAGCTCCTGCTCTGCCTCCTGCAGGGAGACAGGCACATCCCTGACTCGCGAACCCTGACCCAGTCCGCCCTGAGGATCAAGGGTCTTGAGTGCTCCCACCCTCCTCCCATCACCCTGTCAGACCCCCCTACCTGAGCAGCATCAGAACCCAGGACTCTGTCCAAGGTGATGCACTGTTCCTGTGAGCAGGACCGGAGCCAACAGTTGTCACCCCATCTTCCCCTGGACTCACCCCGAGCCCCAGCCCAGCCCATCTCTACCTGACTGTCCAGTGTCTCTGGCTGAAGCAGGCGGATGCTCTTGGACCCCTCCAGAAGGAGTGTGGGGCAACAGGTCTCCTCGGGGCCTGAGACAGGTGGACTTCATAGCAGCTCTCCTGGGGAAAACTTAGCTCCCAGGACCCCCGAGTCCTGCCCTCAACCTTTACCTCAGGTTCCTAAAGTGAGATGGCCTTGGCCACCACCCCCTCTCCCAGGAGGCTCTCCCCAGCAGTGTTACCTCTGAGATGAATGTCTGGGGGCTTCTTACCGGATCTTCTCCCTCGCTCTATTTCCACCACCACGGTCAGCCAGGCCTGCGGATTGTCCGTGAGGGCTGCAGGGGCTGAGCGGCCGTGGCCCAAAGCAGCCCCTGTGCCCATGGCCTTCCCGCCCTCCATGGCTTCTGGGCCTCTCAGATTCCCCTCAATAATTCATCTCCCTGATCTAAGGACTCTGGGCAGGGCCTGTAAACAGTAACTGGTCAAAGGAGTTGATGGTCCTCTCTTTTCTGAGTGAGTCAGACTGTTGCATGGGATCTATCTTTTTTTTCTCCTAGGAAAAGTTTCAAACATGTGTAACTGTAAAGAGAAGAGCTTAATGAAACTCCAAGCACTCGGCTTCAGCCATTATCCACTCAGCCTTACTTTCTACCCCTAGTGGGTCCTTTTGAAGCAATTCCAAACACCTTATATTTCACTCATAGCTATTTCAGTATGTATTTATAAAAGATAACCACTCTTTTTTAAAAATGATAGCTTTATTGAGATATAATTCATATACCATACAACTCACCCATTTAAGTGTATGTTTCAATGCTTTTTGCTAAGTTTGCAGATTTGTGTAACTATCACCATAGTTAATTTTAGAACGCTGGCATCTCTTTCTAAAGAAACTAGATTTCCTTTCCTACAACCTCCTTACCCCCCACCCTATCTTGACCCTTAAACAATCACTCATGTACTTTCTCACTCTCTAGCTGCGCCTATTCTGGACATTTGATGTAAGTGGACTCACATTTTATGTGTTCTTTTTGTGACTTGCTTGTAGCATCTACCCGTACTTCTTTCCTTTCTATGGCTGAATCGTGTTCCATGAAGGGCGAAATTACTTCCATCACCAACTACCTAGAGTTTGACCAAACTTCGCAGGTGAGAGCACAGTTGCATTAACTTCGGATGCCTTAACTTCAGACACTTCTGCGGCTTCCATCATTTGATGAGATGACTTACAGAATTCAGCAAAGCATTACTTACGGTGCTGTGCTCAGTTGCTTTTAAAGTTGACATAGGACAAGGTCTGGGAGGGTCCTGAGAGCAGGATCTCCTGTTTCGGTGGAGTGAGGGTGTGCCTTCCCAGTACATCAATGAGTTCACCAACCAGGAAGCTCCCTGAGCCTCATTGTCCAGGATTTTCCTTTTTTTTGGCGGCGGGGGCAGGTTGGGGAGGAGGGGGTGGGCGGGCCACTTTTATTGGTCTTTTATTTATCTATTTTTCATCCATCTTTGCTCTTTGGCCCACGTGGGCCTCCTATCACAGTGGCCTCTCTCGTCGCAGAGCACCGGCTCTGGGCTCATGTGCCCCAGAGCTCTGGCTCGGTAATTGGACACATTGGTCCAGCCACTCCGCGGCACGTGGGATCTTCTCAGGCCAGGGCTCGAACCGACGCCCCTTGCACTGCAAGGCGGTGTCCTTACCCACTGGACCACCGGGGAAGCCCCTGTCCAGCATTTTTCAATGAGACATGATTAAAGTCATAAGGTAAATGATTGAATCCAACTCCTGCCCCTTTCATCTGCTTTTTTTTTTTTTTTTGGCTGCACTGCCTGAGCTTTGAGATCTTAGTTCCTCGTTCCTCTACAAGGGATCTAACCCTCATACCCTGCAGTGGAAGCTCAGAGTCTTAACCACTGGACAACCAGGGAAAGTACCTGCATACATTGTTGTTCTTTTTCCCCTCTGGTGAGCAACTTCCTCCTACCTGAAGCTGTCTAGGGACTCTGCCAGAAGTTACCTCAGTGTAACAGACAAATTCCTACTGCTCAGGTAATTACAAAGGCTTTTGAAGCTTTGTGCCAGTAACTGGAGACAAAAACCAGATACGTTGTTTATTATATCACAAATTGCTCTGGGTTTTCACCAAGAATCTCTTATAGCCAGAAGAACCATGCCTGTCCAGCCATCTTCATGTGGGGTACATCTATATAACAAGGGGAGTGATAGTAACATGATACCTATGCCTACCATTTGAAGAAATCAGTTTGGGGTAGGAGGCTTCTATTTTTCCATGCATTTGCCTAGTAAAGTTGATACTGTAGTCTTACCAACAATGCCAGTGTTATTATATCTCCTTATGTAGCTGTTATCTATTACTTACGTTGTTTTGGACATAGGACAAGGTCTGGGAGGGTCCTGAGAGCAGGATCTCCTGTTTCGTGGAGTGAGGTGTGCCTTCCCAGTACATCAATGAGTTCACCAACCAGGAAGCTCCCTGAGCCTCATTGTCCAGGATTTTCCTTTTTTGGCGGGGGCAGGTTGGGGAGGAGGGTGGGCGGGCCACTTCTATTGGTCTTTCATTTGTCTATTTTTCATCCATCTTTGCTCTTTGGCCCACGTGGGCCTCCTATCACAGTGGCCTCTCTCGTCGCAGAGCACCGGCTCTGGGCTCATGTGCCCCAGAGCTCTGGCTCGGTAATTGGACACATTGGTCCAGCCACTCCGCGGCACGTGGGATCTTCTCAGGCCAGGGCTCGAACCGACGCCCCTTGCACTGCAAGGCGGTGTCCTTACCCACTGGACCACCGGGGAAGCCCCTGTCCAGCATTTTTCAATGAGACATGATTAAAGTCATAAGGTAAATGATTGAATCCAACTCCTGCCCCTTTCATCTGCTTTTTTTTTTTTTTTTGGCTGCACTGCCTGAGCTTTGAGATCTTAGTTCCTCGTTCCTCTACAAGGGATCTAACCCTCATACCCTGCAGTGGAAGCTCAGAGTCTTAACCACTGGACAACCAGGGAAAGTACCTGCATACATTGTTGTTCTTTTTCCCCTCTGGTGAGCAACTTCCTCCTACCTGAAGCTGTCTAGGGACTCTGCCAGAAGTTACCTCAGTGTAACAGACAAATTCCTACTGCTCAGGTAATTACAAAGGCTTTTGAAGCTTTGTGCCAGTAACTGGAGACAAAAACCAGATACGTTGTTTATTATATCACAAATTGCTCTGGGTTTTCACCAAGAATCTCTTATAGCCAGAAGAACCATGCCTGTCCAGCCATCTTCATGTGGGGTACATCTATATAACAAGGGGAGTGATAGTAACATGATACCTATGCCTACCATTTGAAGAAATCAGTTTGGGGTAGGAGGCTTCTATTTTTCCATGCATTTGCCTAGTAAAGTTGATACTGTAGTCTTACCAACAATGCCAGTGTTATTATATCTCCTTATGTAGCTGCTATGTGAAAATTAAGTGATTAGTTCAGCCCATCATTTTATTTTACTATCAACATGTAACTCACAGCCAGGCCCCCCAGATTTACAGTCTTCTCCTCAATCGGGGCAGGTTCTAAAAGCAAGAGAATCTCGGGATTAGATGGCTTCACCCTTGGGCCTCTGGGATAGCTGAACTAAGCGGCAGGCCATCTTTTTCTTTGAGCCTCTTTTAAAGTGTCAGTGTAATATTGGCGTTCCTTCATTCCTTCACTCTCAGCCACTGTTCCTCCTTCTGAAGTCATATGGATTTCAACAGATGCTGAATAATCAGAACAATCTTATAAAAGAAGAACGAAGCTGGAGGACTCATGCTTCCTGATTTCAAAACTTACTGTGAAGCAACAATAATGAAGACACTGTGCTACTGGCATAAGAACACAGAGATGTCAGAGAGCAGTAAGCGTCCAGAAATAAACCCATGTCTCTATGGACAGCTAATGTGACAAAGACGTCAAGAACATTCAATGAGGAAATGATCTTCGCTGGCCTCAGCCTGCAGAGGCCTGAAGTGGGGGCTTCAATCCCCAGCCAGAGACTGAGGTCAGGTCTAGGCATTAAGGGCACCGGATCCTAACCACTAGATCAGTGGTTAGTGACAAGGCCCTGGCTTCTCAACGTTGCAGAAAAGAATTCCCACAAAGATGGAAAGTAGCGAAACAAGCAAAGTGTGTGTGTGTGTGTGTGTGTGTGTGTGTGTGTGTGTGTCTGTGCATGCTCAGTCACTAGGTTGTGTCCAACTCTTTGCAATCCTGTGGACGGTAACCCGCCAGGCTCCACTTATTAGGAGGAAAAAGAGTACAGTATGTGTGGAGAGACCCACAGGTGGGCTCAGAGAAAGAGTTACACCCTTGTCATAGTTTGAATCACTTTTAAGGGGCACTTCTTCCAAGTTTTCTTTGACCAGGCACACAGTGCCTGGTTCTGAGTCTCAGGGTCATTCCTTGTGTGTTTACACATCTCTTAGCCAAGTTGGACTCTAGTGAAGAGGCCTGTGGGTAGCTGCATCACTTACTATGTGGTGACACGCCCTCTCCACGGAGGCTTTCTGCACATGCGTAGTCAGGGAGGCCTCCTTAACTTTGAGAATGAGGAATATGTGACCTTTTAGCTCTTATCTGGGAAGATCCCAGTCTCCTCAATTGGCCTGTTTTTATGGAGTTTCCACAGGGAGAAGCTATTCAGCCTGGGTTCACCTCTCTCCTGCCTCAGAAGGATTAATCTTTTTTTTTTTTTTAACTTTTGGGGGGTGGGGTGGGGAGGGAGGGGGACGGGCGGGCCACTTCTATTGGTTTTTCATTTGTTTATTTTCATCCATCTTTGTTCTTTTGGCTCTTACAGGCCTCCCATCGCGGTGGCCTCTGTTGTCACAGAGCGCCGGCTCTGGGCACATGTGCTCCAGAGCTCCGGCTCGGTAATTGGACACATCAGACCAGCCGCTCCGCAGCACGTGGGATCTTCCCAGGCCAGGGATCGAACCGGCGCCCCTTGCACAGCAAGGCGGTGTCCTTACCCACTGGACCACCAGGGAAGCCTGAATTAATCTTTTTAACAAATGCCACTGGGATACCTGAATATCCAGATACAGATAAATGAAATTAGACCCTTACTTCAAATGTACGCAAATAATTCCAATTGATCAATTTCCTAAATTTTAAGAGTTAAAACTATAAAGCTTGTAGAAAAAATAGAAAAATTAATCCTCATGAATTAATGACTTCCTAGAGATGATACCAGAACCAAACACAACACAAGAAAACGTGGTAAACTGAATTTCATCCAAATTAATAATGTTTGTGCATAGAGGGCTTCCCTGGTGGTCCAGTGGATAAAGAGTCTGCCTTGCAGTGCTGCAGGGGTGCCGGTTCGATCCCTGGCTGAGGAAGATGCCACGTGCTGAGGAGTGGCTGGACTGGTGTGTCCAGTTATGAGCCAGCACTCTGGAGTGCATGCGCCAAGGGCCGGTGCTCTGCAAGGAGAGGGGCCACTGTGATGGGAGGCCCACACAGGCCAAAGAATCAATATGGATGAAAATAAATAAAGGAAAAATGTGCATCAAAAGTATCAAAAATATGAAAAACAACCAAGATGGGAGGAAATATTTGCAAACTATTTACCTGATAATGATATAGTATTCAAGACACACAGAGAGCTCCTGCAACTCACCAACAAAAAGACAAACAACTCAAATAAAAATGAAGAAAAGACATGGATGACAATTTCCTCAAAGAAGATATACACAGAACATAAAAAGATGCTCAACATCGTTACACATTAATGAAAGGCAAAAAGACAATTAAAACTAGGCAAGAAATTTGAATACTCAGATAGCTCTGAGAAACTGCTTCAGCAAGGTAAGGGAGAAGGTCAGAATCTGTATGATTTTGGTGAAGGGCGAGTACATGCAATCAAGCACATGTTTTTCCAGAAGGTTTCTGCTAGTCACAAGGAACAATCATCACCATGAAGGAGTTTCGTGCTTTTCTATATAAAGGAGATACAAGAATTGGGCTCATAAAATTAGCCCTTGAAAATATCCATCTATCTGAAGACCTGTCCTGTCAGTTTTTCCCTGAGCACAGTGTCTCATTTCTGCTCTCCACCCTGAACTCCTTTCAGGGGGCGTTGAAAATCTGCTGCAGCAGCACATAATTTAATCCGTACAGAGACAGATAGCAAGTGTCAATTTATAGTTGCCAGGGCCCCCTCATGGTCACAAATCCGACCATACTTTGGGAGGCATTCCATTACTATTTCATCCCATGGTGCTAGGAAGACTCATTCCTAGATCTGGTGAAGATTTCACCAATAGGCCACTCAGTGTGCTGTTACTGGAATAGGTCTTATCAATAGTAATCACTAATTTGGAACTATACATATCTATAAACAACAAAACGCTGTAAAAGTAAAAATTAGGGCTTCCCTCGTGGTCCAGTGGTTAAGGACACCGCCTTGCAGTGCAAGGGGCGCCTGTTTGATCCCTGGCCTGGGAGGATCCCGCGTCCCGCTGAGCGGCTGGACCAGTGTGTCCAATTACCTAGCCGGAGCTCTGGGGCGCATGTGCCCAGAGCCGGTGCTCTCTGACAACAGAGGCCACTGCCATGGGAGGCCCATGTGGGCCAAAGAACAAAAGTGGATGAAAATAGATAAATGAAACACCAATAGAAGTGGCCCGCCTGCCCCCCTCCCCCCCCAACCCACCCCCTCACAAAAAAAAAAAGTAAAGAAGAACCAAAAAAAAAAGTTAAATAAAATTAAAAAAATAATCAAAGGTATTGGGACCACCTGTTTTCTTAATACGTTATGGTCTGGGAAAGATTCCCTCTTGTATCTTCCCATATCTAGAGTTACACTATTACAAGCATTGACCTCATGTAAAACTATGTATTTTTGTCAGAGACTCTGTCACACATTTGATTATGCAAGAAACAACAATTTTGTAAACCAGGCAAAGTACAAATAACATAGTATTATTAAAATCATAAGTGAGAATTAAGCCAAAAACTTCCATTGGACACAGCCCAGTATATGTTCAGGTCACCTGACTTAGTCTATTCTGTACCAGTCTTTATGTTTCAGGGAAATTACATATTGGCACTGTCTGTAAGCTTCCCAGCCCAGTTTCTTAGTAGTATTAAGCTGGTTATTCTTAAAGATTTATTTATTTATGTATTTTGGACGGAGGTCGGGTTGGGGAGGGATGGAGTTTTTCCCTGAGCACAGTGTCTCATTTCTGCTCTCCACCCTGAACTCCTTTCAGGGGGCGTTGAAAATCTGCTGCAGCAGCACATAATTTAATCCGTACAGAGACAGATAGCAAGTGTCAATTTATAGTTGCCAGGGCCCCCTCATGGTCACAAATCCGACCATACTTTGGGAGGCATTCCATTACTATTTCATCCCATGGTGCTAGGAAGACTCATTCCTAGATCTGGTGAAGATTTCACCAATAGGCCACTCAGTGTGCTGTTACTGGAATAGGTCTTATCAATAGTAATCACTAATTTGGAACTATACATATCTATAAACAACAAAACGCTGTAAAAGTAAAAATTAGGGCTTCCCTGGTGGTCCAGTGGGTAAGGACACCACCTTGCAGTGCAAGGGGTGCCGGTTCGATCCCTGGCCTGGGAGGATCCCACGTGCCGCGGAGCGGCTGGACTGATGTGTCCAATTACCGAGCTGGAGCTCTGGGGCGCATGCGCCCAGAGCTGGTGCTCTGCGGCAACAGAGGCCACTGCGATGGGAGGCCCATGTGGGCCAAAGAACAAAAGATGAATGAAAATAGATAAATGAAAGACCAATGGAAGTGACCCGCTTGCCCCCCTCCCTCCCCAACCCACCCCCTCACAAAAAAAAAAAGTAAAGAAGAACCAAAAAAAAAAGTTAAATAAAATTAAAAAAATAATCAAAGGTATTGGGACCACCTGTTTTCTTAATACGTTATGGTCTGGGAAAGATTCCCTCTTGTATCTTCCCATATCTAGAGTTACACTATTACAAGCATTGACCTCATGTAAAACTATGTATTTTTGTCAGAGACTCTGTCACACATTTGATTATGCAAGAAACAACAATTTTGTAAACCAGGCAAAGTACAAATAACATAGTATTATTAAAATCATAAGTGAGAATTAAGCCAAAAACTTCCATTGGACACAGCCCAGTATATGTTCAGGTCACCTGACTTAGTCTATTCTGTACCAGTCTTTATGTTTCAGGGAAATTACATATTGGCACTGTCTGTAAGCTTCCCAGCCCAGTTTCTTAGTAGTATTAAGCTGGTTATTCTTAAAGATTTATTTATTTATGTATTTTGGACGGAGGTCGGGTTGGGGAGGGAGGGGAGTGGGCGGGCCACTTCTATTGGTCTTTCATTTCTCTATTTTCATCCGTCTTTGTTCTTTGGCTCCTGTGGGCCTCCCATCGCGGTGGCGTCTGTCGTTGCAGAGCGCTGGCTCTGGGCACATGCGCTCCAGAGCTCAGGCTCGGTAATTGGACATATCGGTCCTGCTGCTCTGCGGCACGTGGGATCTTCCCAGGCCAGGGATCGAACCGGCACCCCTTGCACTGCAAGGCGGTGTCCTTACCCACTGGACCACCAGGGGAAGCCCTAAGCTGGTTGTTCTTAGTATAATTAAAAATTGTTCCCAAAATAGTCACATCTGACCCTTTGTGACCCCATAAACTGTAGCCTGCTAGGCTTCTCTGTCCATGGAATTTTCCAGGCAAGAATACTGGATTGGGTAGCCATTCCCTTCTCCAGGGGATCTTCTCAACCCAGGCATCAAACCTGGTCTCCTTCATTGTAGGCTGGTTCTTTAATGTCTGAGCCACCAGGGAAGCCCAATTGTGAGTAATGCTTTGTGACCATGGGGACCTTAAAACTTAAATGACCACAGCCTGGTGTTAATAAATTTCCATCCCATAATTATGGGAAGTTTTATTCCTTGACTGAATTTTTGCTTGTTAATCTGATTGAGCTTTTGTAGTTTTAGAGGAGTATTCATATTTATGACCAAGGTCAGAGTAGGTATTTTTAATTGGCAAGGTGAGAGGATCCCGCCTAGTAATAAACATAGCCTGAAAATCTGAACTTCCTTCTAAAGTAAATTCTTCCTTGTATGTAAAACTATGTATTTTTGTCAGAGACTCTGTCACACATTTGATTATGCAAGAAACAACAATTTTGTAAACCAGGCAAAGTACAAATAACATAGTATTATTAAAATCATAAGTGAGAATTAAGCCAAAAACTTCCATTGGACACAGCCCAGTATATGTTCAGGTCACCTGACTTAGTCTATTCTGTACCAGTCTTTATGTTTCAGGGAAATTACATATTGGCACTGTCTGTAAGCTTCCCAGCCCAGTTTCTTAGTAGTATTAAGCTGGTTATTCTTAAAGATTTATTTATTTATGTATTTTGGACGGAGGTCGGGTTGGGGAGGGAGGGGAGTGGGCGGGCCACTTCTATTGGTCTTTCATTTCTCTATTTTCATCCGTCTTTGTTCTTTGGCTCCTGTGGGCCTCCCATCGCGGTGGCGTCTGTCGTTGCAGAGCGCTGGCTCTGGGCACATGCGCTCCAGAGCTCAGGCTCGGTAATTGGACATATCGGTCCTGCTGCTCTGCGGCACGTGGGATCTTCCCAGGCCAGGGATCGAACCGGCACCCCTTGCACTGCAAGGCGGTGTCCTTACCCACTGGACCACCAGGGGAAGCCCTAAGCTGGTTGTTCTTAGTATAATTAAAAATTGTTCCCAAAATAGTCACATCTGACCCTTTGTGACCCCATAAACTGTAGCCTGCTAGGCTTCTCTGTCCATGGAATTTTCCAGGCAAGAATACTGGATTGGGTAGCCATTCCCTTCTCCAGGGGATCTTCTCAACCCAGGCATCAAACCTGGTCTCCTTCATTGTAGGCTGGTTCTTTAATGTCTGAGCCACCAGGGAAGCCCAATTGTGAGTAATGCTTTGTGACCATGGGGACCTTAAAACTTAAATGACCACAGCCTGGTGTTAATAAATTTCCATCCCATAATTATGGGAAGTTTTATTCCTTGACTGAATTTTTGCTTGTTAATCTGATTGAGCTTTTGTAGTTTTAGAGGAGTATTCATATTTATGACCAAGGTCAGAGTAGGTATTTTTAATTGGCAAGGTGAGAGGATCCCGCCTAGTAATAGCAAGCATAGCCTGAACAAGTCTGAACTTCCTTCTAAAGTAAATTTCCTTGCAACTAATGATCCCATGTACTGCAAGGAAGATCAGAGATCCCACATGCCACAACTAAGACCCAATGCAGGTAAATAAATCAAATAATTTTTTAAAGAATTAAAAATAAACAAATTTCCTAAGGGGCATCCAGTGAGAGCCTTGGAGTGCAGAAATCCAGTAATGTAGTACTAGACACAGGTAATTGGCCACAGAGCTAGCAACTGATTTTTTTTTTTTGATAGTTTTTTTTTTATTTTCCCCATCATGCCTCTTTTGTGTTTATATTTATTTTCATCTATCTTTATTCTTTGGCCTGTATGGGCCTCCCATTGCAATGGCCTCTCTCATTGCAGAGTATTGGCTCTGGGTGCATGAACTCCAGAGTGCTGGCTCGTAATTGGACACACTGGTCCAGCCACTCCTAGGCACGTGGGATCCTCCCGGGCCAGGGATCTAACTGGTGCCATCTACACTGCAAGGTGGACTCTTTACCCACTGGATCACCAGGGAAGCCCTAACAATTGATTTTCTTCTTGAGACACAAGCTTCCTTCTGTGTTTCTGAGGTAAAGCTTTTAGTATCTCTGCAGTGTCTGGTGGACCCTGGTACATTAGCCAGTCTGGCAATTTGCTGCCCTTCGAATGCTGTGAAACTGAAGATGTGTGAGATGGCAGTCCTGCTGATCTCAGAACTTCTGATACATTTGGTTTAGGATTGTCTCTTCTGTCAGAGAACCTTATTAATGGAGTATGTGGCTTGACTACCTGAATGACCCTTCTGGCAGACGCCATCCTGCTGCTCATCGTGACCCCCGAGAAGGGGCAGCGTCCCAACTGTCTGCTTCTGATGTTGTCTTCTATCGTCCTGGGGTAGGTACAGGTTGAGTGTCATTTCAAGGTGACTTTGAGGTCAGCAGTGCCCTCTAGACCAGTCCAATGTAGGGGCCTTTGGAAGTGGGAGTTAATCCAAGAGTCTGTTTCCCTCAGTTTCACTGATCCTGAGTAGTTAAGAGTACCAGGGGCATCCCTGGTGGTCCAGTGGCTAGGAATCTGCCTTGCAATGCAGGAGACACAAGTTCATCCCTGGTTTGGGAAGATACCACATGCCAAAGAGTAATTAAACCCATGTGCCACAACCACTGAGTCCACGTGCTGCAACTAATAAACCTATGTACCTAGAGCCTGTGCACCGCGACTAAAGAGTAACCCCCACTCAGCACAACTAGAGAAAACTCACACATCACAAAGAGGACCCAGTGCAGCCGAAATAAATAAAAGAGTACCTAATAAAGGTCCTGGCAGTCTATTTGTTTCAGTTCAGCAGTTTCTACACACTAACAGTGAACAGTCTGAAAAGGAAATTATGAAAAGTAAAATACTTAGAATAGCATCATTTATAATAGCATCAAAAAATAAAATACTTAGAAATTAGATGAAGAGATGAAAGTCTTGTACAGTGAAAGCTACAAAAATTGCTGAAAGAATGAAAAAAGGCACAATTAAATGGAAAATCAGCCCATGTTCATGGATTGGAAGAGAATATCATTAGGATATCAACACTCCCCAAAGCAATCTGCAGGTTTAATTAACCTTATCAAAATTTAAAATTTAATTAACATAATCTGCATTTTTTGCAGAAATAGAAAAATCCATCTGAAGATTCATATGGACTCTCAAGGGACCCCAAGGAGCCAAAACAGTCTTGAAAAAAAAAGGAATAAAATCGGAGACCTCACATGTCCTGATTTCATACCTTATTACGAAGGTAACCAAACAGTATGGTACTGGCATGAAGACAGGTACATTGACCAGTAGTATTGAATAGAGCCCTGGAGAAGGAAACGGCAACCCACTCCAGTATTCTTGCCTGGGAAATCCCATGGACAGAGGAGCCTGGTGGACTATAGTCCATAGGATTGCAAAAGAGTTGGACATGACTGAGTGACGAAACCACTACCACCGCAATTAATATCCACCAATCTGAGAAAGAACTCTAGGACCAAAAAATGAAGCAGACAACTCTATAATGTGCAGTTTTGAAGTTTATTGTGGGTACTACATCCTGCCATATCACTTACATAATACAGTTGTTGTGGATTTACATGCAGCCAAGATCCAGATAAGCTGCAATGCAGGAGACACAAGTTCATCCCTGGTTTGGGAAGATACCACATGCCAAAGAGTAATTAAACCCATGTGCCACAACCACTGAGTCCACGTGCTGCAACTAATAAACCTATGTACCTAGAGCCTGTGCACCGACTAAAGAGTAACCCCCACTCAGCACAACTAGAGAAAACTCACACATCACAAAGAGGACCCAGTGCAGCCGAAATAAATAAAAGAGTACCTAATAAAGGTCCTGGCAGTCTATTTGTTTCAGTTCAGCAGTTTCTACACACTAACAGTGAACAGTCTGAAAAGGAAATTATGAAAAGTAAAATACTTAGAATAGCATCATTTATAATAGCATCAAAAAATAAAATACTTAGAAATTAGATGAAGAGATGAAAGTCTTGTACAGTGAAAGCTACAAAAATTGCTGAAAGAATGAAAAAAGGCACAATTAAATGGAAAATCAGCCCATGTTCATGGATTGGAAGAGAATATCATTAGGATATCAACACTCCCCAAAGCAATCTGCAGGTTTAATTAACCTTATCAAAATTTAAAATTTAATTAACATAATCTGCATTTTTTGCAGAAATAGAAAAATCCATCTGAAGATTCATATGGACTCTCAAGGGACCCCCAAGGAGCCAAAACAGTCTTGAAAAAAAAAGGAATAAAATCGGAGACCTCACATGTCCTGATTTCATACCTTATTACGAAGGTAACCAAACAGTATGGTACTGGCATGAAGACAGGTACATTGACCAGTAGTATTGAATAGAGCCCTGGAGAAGGAAACGGCAACCCACTCCAGTATTCTTGCCTGGGAAATCCCATGGACAGAGGAGCCTGGTGGACTATAGTCCATAGGATTGCAAAAGAGTTGGACATGACTGAGTGACGAAACCACTACCACCGCAATTAATATCCACCAATCTGAGAAAGAACTCTAGGACCAAAAAATGAAGCAGACAACTCTATAATGTGCAGTTTTGAAGTTTATTGTGGGTACTACATCCTGCCATATCACTTACATAATACAGTTGTTGTGGATTTACATGCAGCCAAGATCCAGAGGCACTCACAGCTGCACTCTGGGAAGCGCTTACCTGAGGTTTAAAGGGGCCAAGGCTAAAAACCAAATTTGACTACCAAGTAAGTTGTACATATGTATACAAGGGAACCAGGCATTTTCCTCCCCAAGGGTCTCAGGACCATTAAAGGTGGTCTGTGTCAGCAAAAGACATTCTTCCAGTTTTCATAGCAGACAAAAGCAGGGTAAAACTTGTTAGGCAAGTTATCTGGCTCAGGTGCACTCCTTGTGAGTAGACTAAAGCTTGGTTGTATAGAAAGGCAGGGGGGAGTGCGGGGCGCGGGGAGGGTGGTGGAAGACAGGACTGTGGCCCTAAGATAAAGCTGACCAAATAGAATCAGTGAGGTTCGGCCACACAGAATGACAGTTTATTTAGCTGTCCCTATGATTCTTTGAGTTCATAGTCTGATGACCTGTGTGACTCTCTCCTCAATGTTAGTTTTCATTCTCCGTTCCTGTGTGTGTGCTCTGGACACTGGAGGCAGGCAGGCAGGAGGAAGGCTGTGTTGACATGCGTCTCCCCACTCCTCTTCAGGTCCCCCTGGAGGCAGGTATCTAGATCCCTGATGCATGTGACTGCTTCCTTGATGTGATGAAGAAGGAATCCTTGGAAGGAACTACCTCTTGATTGATGTCCTGGGTCTCTTTTTAGGCACAGAAATAGAAAAATCAGTTCTTGAAAAAAAGGAATAAAATCGGAGACCTCACATGTCCTGATTTCATACCTTATTACGAAGGTAACCAAACAGTATGGTACTGGCATGAAGACAGGTACATTGACCAGTAGTATTGAATAGAGCCCTGGAGAAGGAAACGGCAACCCACTCCAGTATTCTTGCCTGGGAAATCCCATGGACAGAGGAGCCTGGTGGACTATAGTCCATAGGATTGCAAAAGAGTTGGACATGACTGAGTGACGAAACCACTACCACCGCAATTAATATCCACCAATCTGAGAAAGAACTCTAGGACCAAAAAATGAAGCAGACAACTCTATAATGTGCAGTTTTGAAGTTTATTGTGGGTACTACATCCTGCCATATCACTTACATAATACAGTTGTTGTGGATTTACATGCAGCCAAGATCCAGAGGCACTCACAGCTGCACTCTGGGAAGCGCTTACCTGAGGTTTAAAGGGGCCAAGGCTAAAAACCAAATTTGACTACCAAGTAAGTTGTACATATGTATACAAGGGAACCAGGCATTTTCCTCCCCAAGGGTCTCAGGACCATTAAAGGTGGTCTGTGTCAGCAAAAGACATTCTTCCAGTTTTCATAGCAGACAAAAGCAGGGTAAAACTTGTTAGGCAAGTTATCTGGCTCAGGTGCACTCCTTGTGAGTAGACTAAAGCTTGGTTGTATAGAAAGGCAGGGGGGAGTGCGGGGCGCGGGGAGGGTGGTGGAAGACAGGACTGTGGCCCTAAGATAAAGCTGACCAAATAGAATCAGTGAGGTTCGGCCACACAGAATGACAGTTTATTTAGCTGTCCCTATGATTCTTTGAGTTCATAGTCTGATGACCTGTGTGACTCTCTCCTCAATGTTAGTTTTCATTCTCCGTTCCTGTGTGTGTGCTCTGGACACTGGAGGCAGGCAGGCAGGAGGAAGGCTGTGTTGACATGCGTCTCCCCACTCCTCTTCAGGTCCCCCTGGAGGCAGGTATCTAGATCCCTGATGCATGTGACTGCTTCCTTGATGTGATGAAGAAGGAATCCTTGGAAGGAACTACCTCTTGATTGATGTCCTGGGTCTCTGAGATAATGTGGCTCATAGGACATATACTGTTAATCGCCCTGTGCAGGGATCCAAGAAGCTGTGAAGGGTTTAAGATGCTATCCTGTTTGCAAATCAAAGAACAATCATACATTTGTATACTAACATAATTGCAAAATCTCTGGTTCGGAGATGGTTAAGTTACAGCATCTTGCATCAGTTCCCCAATCTCAAGCCCTCCTCCCTCGCTCCATTACATGACAGGGTGAAAGTCAGTGTTCCCCAGTGTACAGAGAGCCTGTACACTGCAGCAGAGAAACCTAAACTTAACAACCTCAGAGCTTAGGTAGAACCAGAGACATAGCTGTCTTTCCTCACTGAGGGTTGGAGGGGAAAAAAAAAGAGCAAGAATAAGCAAATGGTTCTGGGTTTTAATATCTTAGAAAGGGAGCAGCTGGCTCTTGGAAAAAACGCATGAGAAGGGTAACATTCTGTGTCCTTCTAGGCATGTTTACTGTTCAAACATCCTGTAACACAGGTGTTGGTGATCCGTTCAGAAAGCCCCCATTGCACGGAAACCCTTGCTTCTCCCACGCAACCCCTAAACAGGAAACTTTTCCCTGCCCCGTCTGCCCCTGGTAGTTCTTTTCTAAGGTGGAGCAGGTGTGGCTTCTAGGGGATTAGAGTGAAGAAAGTTTAAGTATAATGGATTCCCTAGCCAGCAGGGTGCCCGGTGCACATCTGCTGAGTGAATGACACGGACCCGCTGTTTAAGATTTTAGTGAAGATGGGGCGGAAGTTTCGTTGGTTGAGATGTCCTGAGGAGGCTCTCCCGGAGCCAGGGCGATCTGAGCCAGTTCATTCCTCTCCTTCTCTCGTGGGCCTTAGGCGAGTGTCCTGATTCTTTGAGTTCATAGTCTGATGACCTGTGTGACTCTCTCCTCAATGTTAGTTTTCATTCTCCGTTCCTGTGTGTGTGCTCTGGACACTGGAGGCAGGCAGGCAGGAGGAAGGCTGTGTTGACATGCGTCTCCCCACTCCTCTTCAGGTCCCCCTGGAGGCAGGTATCTAGATCCCTGATGCATGTGACTGCTTCCTTGATGTGATGAAGAAGGAATCCTTGGAAGGAACTACCTCTTGATTGATGTCCTGGGTCTCTGAGATAATGTGGCTCATAGGACATATACTGTTAATCGCCCTGTGCAGGGATCCAAGAAGCTGTGAAGGGTTTAAGATGCTATCCTGTTTGCAAATCAAAGAACAATCATACATTTGTATACTAACATAATTGCAAAATCTCTGGTTCGGAGATGGTTAAGTTACAGCATCTTGCATCAGTTCCCCAATCTCAAGCCCTCCTCCCTCGCTCCATTACATGACGGTGAAAGTCAGTGTTCCCCAGTGTACAGAGAGCCTGTACACTGCAGCAGAGAAACCTAAACTTAACAACCTCAGAGCTTAGGTAGAACCAGAGACATAGCTGTCTTTCCTCACTGAGGGTTGGAGGGGAAAAAAAAAGAGCAAGAATAAGCAAATGGTTCTGGGTTTTAATATCTTAGAAAGGGAGCAGCTGGCTCTTGGAAAAAACGCATGAGAAGGGTAACATTCTGTGTCCTTCTAGGCATGTTTACTGTTCAAACATCCTGTAACACAGGTGTTGGTGATCCGTTCAGAAAGCCCCCATTGCACGGAAACCCTTGCTTCTCCCACGCAACCCCTAAACAGGAAACTTTTCCCTGCCCCGTCTGCCCCTGGTAGTTCTTTTCTAAGGTGGAGCAGGTGTGGCTTCTAGGGGATTAGAGTGAAGAAAGTTTAAGTATAATGGATTCCCTAGCCAGCAGGGTGCCCGGTGCACATCTGCTGAGTGAATGACACGGACCCGCTGTTTAAGATTTTAGTGAAGATGGGGCGGAAGTTTCGTTGGTTGAGATGTCCTGAGGAGGCTCTCCCGGAGCCAGGGCGATCTGAGCCAGTTCATTCCTCTCTCCCTTCTCTCGTGGGCCTTAGGCGAGGCCTCGGGCTCCTTGAAGCAGCGCCAGGGTTCCTGACACCCCCATGGTCAAGGCGGAACGCATACATGCTGGGACCACGCCAGAGTTCATCGAATCTTCTTGGTGCTGGAGGGCTTCAGGGTCCAGAAAGGGATTCCCTTCCAGAGTCAGCTTATTTACCTCGGGCAGCTCGTCTTCCCGCGGCTTCCTCCTTAGCTTGTTACAGCTGAGATCGAGCACGCTGAGCCTGGGCGGCAGTCCTTTAGGCACTTGCTCCAGTCCAGCGAGCGACAAATTCAGAGTGCTCAGTGCGCTGGGCCAAACACAGGAGGTAGCGCCCGAGGCGGTGGCGCGCAACGAGTTGTGGCTGAGGTCCAGGCTTTGGGGCTGCACCTTTGCAGCCGCCAGCGCAGCGCACACGCCGCTGGGCGTCTCCATCCCCGCGTTGCGTAGCGCTAGATGTTGGAGGGCCGGGAACTTGCGCGGACAGAGAGCCCCAGTCAGCCCGCGCTCGCCCAGTCCGGGATTGTCAGACAGGTCTAGGGTGGTGAGAGCCTGGAAGGTAGAGAGCTGTGCGCACGGAAAGGCCAGAGAGTGTGCTTGCGCAACGTTCAGTACCTTCAGACCAGGCTTGAGCCACGGCTGCAGTTCGCCAAGCCAGGCACCTCCTGTTGCCCACGACACGTTACGGAGCGTGAGGGTGGTGAGGGCAGGCCCACTGGCTTCCAGAAGCGGCGGAGGCATGGGGCCAATTACCTCTATGTCCACAAGCGTCAGTTCCTTGAGGCGAGAGTACCCGAGGGCGCGCAGAACGCCGACCAGAAGCCGAGCCGGAACCTGTGCAGCGCCCAGTTTGAGTCGCCGAACACGCACAGCCTTGATCGTGTCCGCATATTGCTTCGGGTCGGCGTCCGCTCTCTTAGAAACTGTTCCAGGCTGCGGCCGCCGGATCGCCACCTCGACTGCGGCCATACACTGCAAGGCGCTAGACCAGTCAGCCACCTTCCCCGACTTCCGTCCAGGGCTCTTGGGTTTGAGATGTCCTGAGGAGGCTCTCCCGGAGCCAGGGCGATCTGAGCCAGTTCATTCCTCTCCCTTCTCTCGTGGGCCTTAGGCGAGGCCTCGGGCTCCTTGAAGCAGCGCCAGGGTTCCTGACACCCCCATGGTCAAGGCGGAACGCATACATGCTGGGACCACGCCAGAGTTCATCGAATCTTCTTGGTGCTGGAGGGCTTCAGGGTCCAGAAAGGGATTCCCTTCCAGAGTCAGCTTATTTACCTCGGGCAGCTCGTCTTCCCGCGGCTTCCTCCTTAGCTTGTTACAGCTGAGATCGAGCACGCTGAGCCTGGGCGGCAGTCCTTTAGGCACTTGCTCCAGTCCAGCGAGCGACAAATTCAGAGTGCTCAGTGCGCTGGGCCAAACACAGGAGGTAGCGCCCGAGGCGGTGGCGCGCAACGAGTTGTGGCTGAGGTCCAGGCTTTGGGGCTGCACCTTTGCAGCCGCCAGCGCAGCGCACACGCCGCTGGGCGTCTCCATCCCCGCGTTGCGTAGCGCTAGATGTTGGAGGGCCGGGAACTTGCGCGGACAGAGAGCCCCAGTCAGCCCGCGCTCGCCCAGTCCGGGATTGTCAGACAGGTCTAGGGTGGTGAGAGCCTGGAAGGTAGAGAGCTGTGCGCACGGAAAGGCCAGAGAGTGTGCTTGCGCAACGTTCAGTACCTTCAGACCAGGCTTGAGCCACGGCTGCAGTTCGCCAAGCCAGGCACCTCCTGTTGCCCACGACACGTTACGGAGCGTGAGGGTGGTGAGGGCAGGCCCACTGGCTTCCAGAAGCGGCGGAGGCATGGGGCCAATTACCTCTATGTCCACAAGCGTCAGTTCCTTGAGGCGAGAGTACCCGAGGGCGCGCAGAACGCCGACCAGAAGCCGAGCCGGAACCTGTGCAGCGCCCAGTTTGAGTCGCCGAACACGCACAGCCTTGATCGTGTCCGCATATTGCTTCGGGTCGGCGTCCGCTCTCTTTAGAAACTGTTCCAGGCTGCGGCCGCCGCCATGGATCGCCACCTCGACTGCGGCCATACACTGCAAGGCGCTAGACCAGTCAGGCGTCGGACCCGTGAAGTTGCACACGCAGCGGACATCTTCGTCGTCCAGCTCGCAGGGCTCTGGTGTGTCCACAGAGACACAGAGCATTGGCGGTAGGAGCAGCAGCAGCAGGCAGGACACGCACACCTGGGAAGACAGCGGAGGTCAGGGCGGCCCCAGCCGGTACCCAAGGTTCCCCCAGTAGCCCCCCAGCCATTGTCCCCAAGAGCATACTCTCACCATGGTCGACAGGTCCTCAGAGCCTCTGCCTCTCCCGCCGGCTGCCGGCTGGGCTGTGGCTGCTCGCCTTTACAGTGGGTCTCGCCGGCTTCCAGGCTCCACAAACCTAACTGTCCGTACTCTTTGGCAGCCTCTGAGAGTTTATGTAACCCTGGGATGTCGGCTCTGTTTCCCCTTCTTTGAACCCAGTCACTCTCCACCTTTTTTCCCTCCCAGCCATTCGCTTGTCTTCCTGGAAATTTCGCAATGAAGGATGTTGCCAAGAGAGGGGCTGTGACAGAGAGGTTCTTGAAAGGCATCTATCCCTCTGACCCAGGCAGTGCCCTGATGACTCAGGCACCCCAAGTCTCGTCTAGGATGGCGAAACAGATCTCCTTGCCAGTATCCCAGTGACTCAGTCTGGGTAGTTTCCTTAACTTTTCCCTAGTTTTGGTGATTGTTTTTAACTTCCTGCCACCCAAGTTCAACTCCCTGAATATTGTTAGATATTTAACTGGGTATTTTGTGGAAAAGTGCAAACTTCATGTATTGACTCCAGGACAAGTTCAAGAGAAGGAAGTTGGTCTGAAGGACAACTATCCCCACACCATCTCCTTTTTTGTTTTGTTTTGTTTTGCTGATTTGTTCTTTAAATGTGTTTATTAAGAAAGTAATAGCTTAAAAAATAAGAAAGGAAGAAAGTAATAGCTTTATTTCTGGCCCCACTGCTTGTGGACTCTTAGTTCCCTGAAAAGGGATTGAACCCACCCTCCCTGCATTGGGAGCTCAGGGTCTTAACCACTGGACCAGCAGGGAAGTCCTGATAGATTCTTTTTTTAATTATTTAATTTTATTATTTTTTAATTTTTACAGTTTTGTTGTTCACAGACATGTATGTTCCCAGATCAGTCATATGCATATCCCTGGCACCCTCTCCCCTAGATTTTTTTAAATTGAAGCATAATTGATATACAATGTTATATGTAACAGGTATACAATATAGTGATTCACAAGTTTTAAAGTTAAAGTAATAGCTTTCTTTTTCTTAAGCTTTCTTAAAAGTAGAGACATCTTTTAAAAACAACAAAAACAACAACGAAAAAAGTAGAGAAGTCCGTATGTTGAACAGAGACACACTGGCCAAGTTCCTCACTCTGTTTCCACTTCTCTATCCTGAATTTGAGGAACACCTAGCTCTCTCCGGTTCTCTCCACAGCACAGTTCCTATGTCCTAGGAAGGAAAAGCTAGACCTATGCTGAATGAGGATTAATTAGTAACTCATCTATTCTGTCAAGCAAAAAAAGCAAGCGTCCCAGAGGGTGGGGCAGTGTTAACAACAGGCATTAAGGCAAACACTGGAATGCTGAAATTTGTAGCAGAGAAAGGGTTTATTCATGAGGCATTTATCCCTCTGACCCAGGCAGTGCCCTGATGACTCAGGCACCCCAAGTCTCGTCTAGGATGGCGAAACAGATCTCCTTGCCAGTATCCCAGTGACTCAGTCTGGGTAGTTTCCTTAACTTTTCCCTAGTTTTGGTGATTGTTTTTAACTTCCTGCCACCCAAGTTCAACTCCCTGAATATTGTTAGATATTTAACTGGGTATTTTGTGGAAAAGTGCAAACTTCATGTATTGACTCCAGGACAAGTTCAAGAGAAGGAAGTTGGTCTGAAGGACAACTATCCCCACACCATCTCCTTTTTTGTTTTGTTTTGTTTTGCTGATTTGTTCTTTAAATGTGTTTATTAAGAAAGTAATAGCTTAAAAAATAAGAAAGGAAGAAAGTAATAGCTTTATTTCTGGCCCCACTGCTTGTGGACTCTTAGTTCCCTGAAAAGGGATTGAACCCACCCTCCCTGCATTGGGAGCTCAGGGTCTTAACCACTGGACCAGCAGGGAAGTCCTGATAGATTCTTTTTTTAATTATTTAATTTTATTATTTTTTAATTTTTACAGTTTTGTTGTTCACAGACATGTATGTTCCCAGATCAGTCATATGCATATCCCTGGCACCCTCTCCCCTAGATTTTTTTAAATTGAAGCATAATTGATATACAATGTTATATGTAACAGGTATACAATATAGTGATTCACAAGTTTTAAAGTTAAAGTAATAGCTTTCTTTTTCTTAAGCTTTCTTAAAAGTAGAGACATCTTTTAAAAACAACAAAAACAACAACGAAAAAAGTAGAGAAGTCCGTATGTTGAACAGAGACACACTGGCCAAGTTCCTCACTCTGTTTCCACTTCTCTATCCTGAATTTGAGGAACACCTAGCTCTCTCCGGTTCTCTCCACAGCACAGTTCCTATGTCCTAGGAAGGAAAAGCTAGACCTATGCTGAATGAGGATTAATTAGTAACTCATCTATTCTGTCAAGCAAAAAAAGCAAGCGTCCCAGAGGGTGGGGCAGTGTTAACAACAGGCATTAAGGCAAACACTGGAATGCTGAAATTTGTAGCAGAGAAAGGGTTTATTCATGAGGCATTTAATTGAGGAGCAGGAAGAACAAATCTCAGATTCACCTCCTTGATGGCAAGGGGCTTGGGATATTTATGGATGGAGGGTGTAGGGTGGTTGGAGGTGCAGAAGGCAATCCAGGACAGGAAAAAGGTGAGCGAATCAGTACTCTGCTCAGGTGTATCTGAGTTACATGATTTTCCATGGGAGGGACTATTTGGAAGATGATGGTATTATAGCATGATTTGAGGGTGAAGTTTTGGCCTTCTGACATCAAAAGGCCATCCATCCAATACTCATACAGGCTTGGCTGGAGAATTGGTGGTTTCAAGCAGTCTTAAACAGCTGGAATGTGAACTGGACAAGAACTGACTCTAAGTTCCTGAAAAATCAACTTAAGGAACCGTTACTATAGTGATCTGTACGTCAGAGGTGTTATCCACAGAGGAACAGTTAAAGGAGTCTTGTGACATATTGTGTAAGCTACATGAGGATGTGTAATTTGCAGGAAGGTTAAGGTTAAGGTTAAGGTGAATTTGACTTGTAAAGGCAGGTTACATGATATTATTTATTAGGCAAGTAATAGTTCAAGGGGTCTAACTGATGATTGCCTTCAATTTCAGGAGGGCTATGGTTTTAAAAGAGCCCTTGTTAAGTCTAAACTTTTAAGATTTCTGGGCAAAGAGCTACATGAAAATGTTTGAATTCTCATTTCCCTATTTTTTTTTCTTTTTTTTTTTTTAACTATAAGTAACTATACATCTGTCCCCAGTCCAACAAGGAGGCCACATAGGACCACTTTGCCTCATATTTGTCCTATTGGGCATTTCTAATGCTCAAAGCCATGCTTAAAGGTCAGGTCATGTCACTGGAACATCCCTGCGGACCACGAATATGAGTCTAATTCAGAGTGAAATACACCGACTCTGCAATCAGATAAACAGGTTTGGAATTCAACTCTACCACTAAGGTTGTAACAGTTGCCCTTTATTTTGTCTTCATCAGAGTCTCTGCATTCAGAGGACCCTGGCCACTGAAGCCTGGCTCGTCAGTGGATTCCATCACCTCCTTGGACATTTGTAGGCAGCAGCAAAGGGCCCGGGTGGGGCAGTGTTAACAACAGGCATTAAGGCAAACACTGGAATGCTGAAATTTGTAGCAGAGAAAGGGTTTATTCATGAGGCATTTAATTGAGGAGCAGGAAGAACAAATCTCAGATTCACCTCCTTGATGGCAAGGGGCTTGGGATATTTATGGATGGAGGGTGTAGGGTGGTTGGAGGTGCAGAAGGCAATCCAGGACAGGAAAAAGGTGAGCGAATCAGTACTCTGCTCAGGTGTATCTGAGTTACATGATTTTCCATGGGAGGGACTATTTGGAAGATGATGGTATTATAGCATGATTTGAGGGTGAAGTTTTGGCCTTCTGACATCAAAAGGCCATCCATCCAATACTCATACAGGCTTGGCTGGAGAATTGGTGGTTTCAAGCAGTCTTAAACAGCTGGAATGTGAACTGGACAAGAACTGACTCTAAGTTCCTGAAAAATCAACTTAAGGAACCGTTACTATAGTGATCTGTACGTCAGAGGTGTTATCCACAGAGGAACAGTTAAAGGAGTCTTGTGACATATTGTGTAAGCTACATGAGGATGTGTAATTTGCAGGAAGGTTAAGGTTAAGGTTAAGGTGAATTTGACTTGTAAAGGCAGGTTACATGATATTATTTATTAGGCAAGTAATAGTTCAAGGGGTCTAACTGATGATTGCCTTCAATTTCAGGAGGGCTATGGTTTTAAAAGAGCCCTTGTTAAGTCTAAACTTTTAAGATTTCTGGGCAAAGAGCTACATGAAAATGTTTGAATTCTCATTTCCCTATTTTTTTTTCTTTTTTTTTTTTTTTAACTATAAGTAACTATACATCTGTCCCCAGTCCAACAAGGAGGCCACATAGGACCACTTTGCCTCATATTTGTCCTATTGGGCATTTCTAATGCTCAAAGCCATGCTTAAAGGTCAGGTCATGTCACTGGAACATCCCTGCGGACCACGAATATGAGTCTAATTCAGAGTGAAATACACCGACTCTGCAATCAGATAAACAGGTTTGGAATTCAACTCTACCACTAAGGTTGTAACAGTTGCCCTTTATTTTGTCTTCATCAGAGTCTCTGCATTCAGAGGACCCTGGCCACTGAAGCCTGGCTCGTCAGTGGATTCCATCACCTTAACAACAAAGACTGCTATATAGCACAGGAACTTTATTAAGTAGTTTATAATAACCTATAATGAAAAAGGATCTGAGAAAGAATACATATATATAGGGCTTCGCTGGTGGTCCAGTAGGTAAGGACACTGCCCTGCAGTGCAAGGGGTGCTGGTTCGATCCCTGGCCTGGGAAGATCCCACGTGCCGCGGAGCAGCTGGATGGATGTGTCCAACTACCGAGCCGGAGCTCTGGAGCGCATGTGCCCAGAGCCAGTGCTCTGCAGTGAGAGAGGCCACTGTGATGGGAGGCCCACACAGGCCAATGAACAAAGATAAATAAATCAAAGATCAATAGAAGTGGCCAAAAAAAAAAAAGAATACATATATATATATATATATATATATATATATGAACTGAATCACTTTGCTGTATACATGGAACTAACATAACATTTTTTTTTTTTTTAAAGATTTATTTATTTATTTATTTTGGGCGGGGATCGGGTTGGGGAGGGAGGGGAGCCGGCGGGCCACTTCTGTTGGTCTTTCATTTCTCTATTTTCATCCGTCTTTGTTCTTTGGCTCCTGTGGGCCTCCCATCGCGGTGGCGTCTGTCTTTCAGAGCGCCGGCTCCGGGCTCATGCGCTCCAGAGCTCTGGCTCGGTAATTGGACACATGGGTCCAGCCGCTCCGCGGCACGTGGGATCTTCCCAGGCCAGGGATCGAACCGGCGCCCCTTGCATTGCAAGGCGGTGTCCTTACCCACTGGACCACCAGGGGAAGCCCCTAACATAACATTTTAAATTAACTCTACTTCAATTTTTTTTTTTTTAAGGAATACTCTTTTTTTTTTTTTGGCTCTAAGTCATCGTTTATTTTTCATCCATCTTTATTCTGTGGCATGTGTAGGCCTCCCGGTGCAGTGGCCTCTCATTGCAGAGCACTGGCTCTGGGCGCATGAGCTCCAGAGCGCAGGCTCACAATTAGACACACTGGCCCAACCGTTCCTCAGCATATGGGATCTTCCTGGGCCAGGGATTGAACCAGTGCCCCTTGCACTGCAAGGCGGACTCCTTACCCCCTGGACCCCAGGAAAGCCCCAATTTTTAAAAATGGTTAAAAAAGATTCTGTCTAGGGGAGATACTCCAAGCTAAGAGGGGCAATGATGGTTCTGCAAAGGTCCCCAAGTCACAATTTCATTCCAAAAATATTCATCATTTGTCTACCAAGTGCCAGGGCTGACGCCAAGCCTTGGGATGCTGATGTGACATCACACAGTTCTTCAAGTTGTCTAGTAGGTGGGAGAGGCAAACACACACACAGAACTATAATCCATAGTGAAGAGGATTCTTTTTTTTTAAGATTTATTTATTTATTTATTTTTGGGGTGGGGTGAGGCGGGGGTGGGGTGGGAAGGGAGGGGGCGGGTGGGCCACTTCTATTGGTCTTTCATTTATCCATTTTCATCCATCTTTGTTCTTTGGCCCATGTGGGCCTCCCATTGCAGTGGCCTCTGTTGTCGCAGAGCACCGGCTCTGGGCGCATGCGCTCCAGAGCTCTGGCTCGGTAATTGGACACATCGGTCCAGCCGCTCCGCGGCACGTGGGATCTTCCCAGGCCAGGGATCAAACTGGCGGCCCTTGCACTGCAAGGCGGTGTCCTTACCCACTGGACCACTAGGGAAGCCCGTGAAGAGGATTCTTACAGAGGTGAAAACAAGGACCTGTGGGAGCACTAGAGAAAGGAACAGTTAGCCCTGTAGCAGAGAGGACATGGGGCTGTTTCTTACAGGACTGACAGGCAGATAAGTCCAAAAAAACAAAACCAACAAACAAACAGCAACTCCCCCCTCCCCCGCCCCATATACAAAGGAAAACCCAAAATAGTTTGGGCAGCTGTAACTGAGCAGACTCTCTAGGCAGAACATAGATTTTTCCTGGGACTTGCCTTATCTTTCCCACCAGAAGACATGGTCCAGCTCTCACATCCATACATGACAACTGGGAAAACCATAGCTTTGACTATGTGGACCTTTGTTGGCAAAGTGATGTCTCTGCTTTTTAATATGCTGTCTAGGTTTGCCATAGCTTTTCTTCCATGGAGCAAGTGTCTTTTAATTTCAAAAGGTTTAGCAGTTTCAATAGAAATTCTTTTTAACATTTTTCTTTTTCTTGGCTGCACACCTTGCTTGGGATCTTAGCCCTACACCAGGGATTGAACCCCTGACTCTCAGCAGTGAAAGCATGGAGTCCTAACCACTGGACCACCAGGGGGTTCCCTCAATAAAAATTCTTAAGTGCTACCAGGACTCCACTCTCTTGGAGCTGTGAAGAGGGGTTGGGAGGAAACAACATCAAACAATTGCACTGTAACTTAATGCCAACTGTGAAAATGGTTATGAAGACATGTATATGGTATTCTTGCTTTCAAACAGTTTTGAGTAGAGAGTCACTGGAGACCTTGAGGATGGTGTTAGTTAAGGGAAGAGTTGTAGTTATAGCAGGGGTGGGGTGCCAGAGGCTGTGGTCTAGACAGTGCAACAGCCTGTGCAAAAGCCCAGAAGAGAAGAAGTGCAAAGCTTATTTAGGGAACAAAAAACCTAAGAGAGAGTATGATGCGGCTGGAGAGTGAATAGACCATGTAGGACGTAGGCAGCACCGGCTCTGGGCGCATGCGCCCAGAGCTCTGGCTCGGTAATTGGACACATCGGTCCAGCCGCTCCGGCACGTGGGATCTTCCCAGGCCAGGGATCAAACTGGCGGCCCTTGCACTGCAAGGCGGTGTCCTACCCACTGGACCACTAGGGAAGCCCGTGAAGAGGATTCTTACAGAGGTGAAAACAAGGACCTGTGGGAGCACTAGAGAAAGGAACAGTTAGCCCTGTAGCAGAGAGGACATGGGGCTGTTTCTTACAGGACTGACAGGCAGATAAGTCCAAAAAAACAAAACCAACAAACAAACAGCAACTCCCCCCTCCCCCGCCCCATATACAAAGGAAAACCCAAAATAGTTTGGGCAGCTGTAACTGAGCAGACTCTCTAGGCAGAACATAGATTTTTCCTGGGGACTTGCCTTATCTTTCCCACCAGAAGACATGGTCCAGCTCTCACATCCATACATGACAACTGGGAAAACCATAGCTTTGACTATGTGGACCTTTGTTGGCAAAGTGATGTCTCTGCTTTTTAATATGCTGTCTAGGTTTGCCATAGCTTTTCTTCCATGGAGCAAGTGTCTTTTAATTTCAAAAGGTTTAGCAGTTTCAATAGAAATTCTTTTTAACATTTTTCTTTTTCTTGGCTGCACACCTTGCTTGGGATCTTAGCCCTACACCAGGGATTGAACCCCTGACTCTCAGCAGTGAAAGCATGGAGTCCTAACCACTGGACCACCAGGGGGTTCCCTCAATAAAAATTCTTAAGTGCTACCAGGACTCCACTCTCTTGGAGCTGTGAAGAGGGGTTGGGAGGAAACAACATCAAACAATTGCACTGTAACTTAATGCCAACTGTGAAAATGGTTATGAAGACATGTATATGGTATTCTTGCTTTCAAACAGTTTTGAGTAGAGAGTCACTGGAGACCTTGAGGATGGTGTTAGTTAAGGGAAGAGTTGTAGTTATAGCAGGGGTGGGGTGCCAGAGGCTGTGGTCTAGACAGTGCAACAGCCTGTGCAAAAGCCCAGAAGAGAAGAAGTGCAAAGCTTATTTAGGGAACAAAAAACCTAAGAGAGATGAGTATGATGCGGCTGGAGAGGCATGAGGGGAATAGACCATGTAGGACGTAGGCACGATTCAGATTTTTGAGGGTATGGGACCCAGTTTTTGTTTATTTTGGTTATACCACCCCTGCTTATGGGGTCTTAGTTCCCAGAGGATGGAGCAAGACAGTGAAAGAGCCTAGTTCTAACCACCAGACTACCAGGGAATTCCCTGGAACACTGTGTTTAATTCACCAGTGTTTCCTAGTGCACTACCTGGTAGGTGAGTGGCGCTCAAAGCTGATGAAGGAATTATTCTCTATTATTCATCCTAAAAATAACTCCATTCACTTTTATGCGGAACAGTGATATATAATTGTCTTTGTCTCATTTTTCTCACTGGTAAAATGGGGATAATTGTCATGGTGAAGTCCAGGGTTTAGCCAGCGCTTATCACTGAGGGTCATATTATTGGAGAAATGCATTCAGTATCTTCTCAGGGTAGTCCCTCCCCGCCCCTCCCCCCCCCGCACTCAGGATTTTAGTTCAGGGAAATCCCCTCTAGAACTCATGGTAGTTTTGGTTGTTCTTTGAGACTGTGTTAAGGGTGGAAAGGCTGTGTTTGCTGACACTAGTGGCCAGGGGCTTCCTAGATTGGAAGGAAAGAAACCGGAGGCAGCAAGACAGCTTGTTGTTTAGTTGCTAAATCATGGGCATGTGGGACTCTCCCATGGGTAAGGGCCTGCCAGGCTCCTCTGCGATTTCCCCGACAAGGATACTGAGATTGGTTGCCATTCCCTTCTCCAGAGGGCTCATCGCTGAAGGATCTTCCCCACCCAGGGATCGAACCTATGTCTCCCGCAGTGGCAGGGAGATTCTTAACCCAAGAGCCACCAAGGAAGCCCGAAGCCATACTACTACTTGGAATTTGCTTGAATGAAGACCCCATTCATCCTTTAGTTTTCGCTCCGCCCCTACCCGCCCTCGCCCCACCCCGATCCTCCCCTTACGTTTTCCCTCCTTCTGTCGCCCCACCCTCGTGTCCTCCGCCCCCGCCCGTCGGCTGTCGCGCCCCCTGGTTCCGCCCCGCTTTCGCTTCTCTCCGAGCCCAGCCCACTGGCACCGTCCCTTCCGCCCTGCGCTGCGCATGCGCCGGCGGTGTCAGGTCTGGGATCCTTGGGAAGAGTTGTGGTAGCTCCTGCTCCTGCAGATTTTTTCCCCAATTCTACCATGTGGAGCCGGCGGCGGGGCCGCCTCAGGCCGTTAGGCTGCGGGGTGGAGGAGCTACGGTGCCGCCGCCGGGAGCGGGAGGCAGGTGCGCGTGGACAAGGAAACACGGGAGGATGGGGGTATGGTGGTCGGAGATGGGGGCCAGGGGACGGGCTCTGGGTTGTGTGTGCCCCTCTCAGGCTCATCCGGCTCCTTTGCCCCCAGCACTGAGGAAGGCGAGGAGGGAGCAGCAGCTGGTCAGTAAGAGGCTGCTGAGAGACGAAGCTATGGAGGAAGCTGAAGAGGGATGTGTGGCCATGATCCTCGGAGAAGCGGAGGTGAGGGGGCAGGGTGCGTGGTGAGCGTCACACTCCCTAAGCGGCAAATTCTTTCGCACTTGAGGGCTGTCCCCAGACCTGAACGCGGCCCCTCAACAGCCCTATCCGGGGCCAGGTCTAAAATGGTAGTTTTGGTTGTTCTTTGAGACTGTGTTAAGGGTGGAAAGGCTGTGTTTGCTGACACTAGTGGCCAGGGGCTTCCTAGATTGGAAGGAAAGAAACCGGAGGCAGCAAGACAGCTTGTTGTTTAGTTGCTAAATCATGGGCATGTGGGACTCTCCCATGGGTAAGGGCCTGCCAGGCTCCTCTGCGATTTCCCCGACAAGGATACTGAGATTGGTTGCCATTCCCTTCTCCAGAGGGCTCATCGCTGAAGGATCTTCCCCACCCAGGGATCGAACCTATGTCTCCCGCAGTGGCAGGGAGATTCTTAACCCAAGAGCCACCAAGGAAGCCCGAAGCCATACTACTACTTGGAATTTGCTTGAAAGAAGACCCCATTCATCCTTTAGTTTTCGCTCCGCCCCTACCCGCCCTCGCCCCACCCCGATCCTCCCCTTACGTTTTCCCTCCTTCTGTCGCCCCACCCTCGTGTCCTCCGCCCCCGCCCGTCGGCTGTCGCGCCCCCTGGTTCCGCCCCGCTTTCGCTTCTCTCCGAGCCCAGCCCACTGGCACCGTCCCTTCCGCCCTGCGCTGCGCATGCGCCGGCGGTGTCAGGTCTGGGATCCTTGGGAAGAGTTGTGGTAGCTCCTGCTCCTGCAGATTTTTTCCCCAATTCTACCATGTGGAGCCGGCGGCGGGGCCGCCTCAGGCCGTTAGGCTGCGGGGTGGAGGAGCTACGGTGCCGCCGCCGGGAGCGGGAGGCAGGTGCGCGTGGACAAGGAAACACGGGAGGATGGGGGTATGGTGGTCGGAGATGGGGGCCAGGGGACGGGCTCTGGGTTGTGTGTGCCCCTCTCAGGCTCATCCGGCTCCTTTGCCCCCAGCACTGAGGAAGGCGAGGAGGGAGCAGCAGCTGGTCAGTAAGAGGCTGCTGAGAGACGAAGCTATGGAGGAAGCTGAAGAGGGATGTGTGGCCATGATCCTCGGAGAAGCGGAGGTGAGGGGGCAGGGTGCGTGGTGAGCGTCACACTCCCTAAGCGGCAAATTCTTTCGCACTTGAGGGCTGTCCCCAGACCTGAACGCGGCCCCTCAACAGCCCTATCCGCCTAGTGGGCCAAGCCAGAAACCAGGGAATCATCCTCGACAGCTCTGTTCTTCATCCCCATCAACAACACATCAAGTCTCCCAAGGGGTCATTTGCAGTAAGTGTGCCTCTCTCAGGTTCATTCTCTGTACATCAAGTAAACGTGTTCAGAATGCTCCCTGTGATGTAGGTAGTCTAGCATGGTGTAACCTCTGTTACTTCCACCCTCATCGGTTTACTCATTTTAGCCACATTGTCCTCTTTACCATCCTTGGAACAGTATACCAGCCCCTTTCTTGTCTTATGGCCTTTGTATTTAATACATTTAAAGTGGGTCTGCAGAGTACTAATTATACTGTTTGTTTGTTACCGTTTCTCCAACTAGACTTTACCCACAGGAACCTAGACTTTATCTTATTTATCATCATTGAAAACTCAGGTGCCTATACAGTATCTGATGTATCATAGATGCTCAGTATTTATGGAATAAGTGAACGAAAGAACTTATTTCAGCTCATGTATTCATTTAGCAAGCATTGGGCATCCCTTGTGTTTGTATTATGTTTACATATATAGTTTATGAAGCACTTATTTTTACCTAGATTATGTCATTTATTCATTGTGTGCCTAATTTATACCAAGACACGCTGGGTACTGAGGTACACAGAGATGAAAAACGAGTCCCTTTCTTTGACACGTTCCCAATGCATCAAAGGAGATGGATGTGCTCATGCCTGTTGTGAAGGAAGCATGAGACACAATAGAAACCCCTGAGTCTTCCAAAGGATACCAGAAAGAACTAACTTCCCAGAGGCAGTGAGAGCAGAAACCTAAAGGAAGTGGAGGACCTGGGGATAGTATCCCAGGCAGGAGGAATGGATTGTGCAAAAGCTTGGAAGCATTCAAAAAAACAGGCCACGTTATGCTAAATCTTGTAGTGGCGTCATTTGTGTGGGGAAAATGGCTGGAGGGGTATGTTATGCCAGGCTGAAAGGTTTAAATGTTATCCTTAAAATAACCCAGTAAGATGACAGAGTAGATGCTATTCCCATTTTACACGTGAGAAACTGGGTTTAGATCCCTGTAGGATAAGTGGCGGGGCTGGTATTACACGTAGTTTTGATTTCCTCTTCTGTCTGCTCTACTGCAGGGTTGGTACTTATTAGCCATATTAGTATGAATGACAAGTTCTAGGGATCATGTCATATTAGAGGGCAGGTGGGCAGAGCAGAACTCATGCTCTGCTTTCTGGCGTCCATGCGTTGCCATGTCTCTTTTCCTTGCCATGGGCTCCAGATCCAGCAGTTCCTGCGATTGGCCCAGCGGGGGACAGAGGAAAAGGAGAGAGAGAGGGCTCTGGTTGGCCTTCGTCGAGGCTTGCAGCACCCTGAGACACAGCAGACCTTCATCAGGTCAGTGTGGGTCGTGTGAGTCAGTGGTGGGGGCTCTGAAGGGTGGGCGGGGTATGGAGGGCATGGGCCCCTGGCTGAGCAGGGCTGTGATGCTCACTCCTGTAGGCTGGAGGGCAGCATTCGGACCCTGGTTGGGCTCCTGACCAGCAACCAGGCCCTGCTGCAGCTTGAGGCGGCTCGATGCCTTCATGAGCTCTCTCACTCTGAGCAGTCTGCGGTGGCTGAGGCCTGCCTGCCAGCCACCTCCTACCTTCTCACCTACCTCTCCGGTCACAGCTCAGACTTTATAGTAAGCCCTGTCCCTTCCTACCTTGTTCTTTGTTTGGGTTTAAAGATTGTGGTATCGGGGCTTCCCTGGTGGTCCAGTGGGTAAGGACAGTGCCTCGCAGTGCAAGGGGTGCCGGTTCGATCCCTGGCCTGGGAGGATCCCATGTGCCATGGAGCGACTGGACCGATGTGTCCAACTACCGAGCCAGAGCTCTGGAGCACATGCTCCTGGGTCTGGTGCTCTGCAGCGAGAAAGGCCACTGTGATGGGAGGCCCACACAGGCCAAAGAACAAAGACAAATAAATGAAAGATCAATAGAAGTGGCCAAAAAAAAAAAAAGATTGTGGTATTGGGTCCAGTTTGAGCTGGCAGGTAGGGAAAAGAGGAAAACCTGTTTTCCTTGATGGCCCCAGCTGTACACGCACCGTCACCTGCCACGCTCCTGTGCCCAGATCCCCAAGGACAGGGATGCTTCCCCACTCCCACCCCTACCCCACCCCGGCCTGAGATAGGCCAAGCCCAGTGCTTTTGTTGTCCTGCTCTCAGGAGCTCTGTCTGTATACACTGGGTAACCTGATCGTGGAGAGTGAGGCTGTGAGAAGGCACCTCCTGCCGCAGGGCATCATTCCGGCCTTGGCTGCCTGCATGCAGGTGAGCACCCGTCTTTCTTCCTCCCGGGGCACCCTCCCCTCACCTCTCTCCACACACTTCCGTTAGGCAGCTCCCAGCCTCTGCCCTGTGCTAACAGGTTGAATGTCTCAGGAGGTCTTATGGCCTAAGCTGCCAAGTCAGATCCCTACTCTGTCTGCTTCTAGTCCCCTCATCTGACTGTGCTGGAAGCCCTTGGATATGCCTTGTCCCAGCTTCTGCAGGCTAAAGAGGCTCCAGAGAAGATCATTCCGTAAGTAAAACTGATGTGCAGGCAGGTGTGACCTACTTGGTCAGTGTAGCCCCTGCATGCCTGACTGAGTCTTTTGTT
This sequence comes from Tragulus kanchil, assembly GCA_022376925.1. Taxonomy (NCBI): domain Eukaryota; kingdom Metazoa; phylum Chordata; class Mammalia; order Artiodactyla; family Tragulidae; genus Tragulus; species Tragulus kanchil. The sequence continues at coordinate 36,449,497 of JAIOJX010000029.1, read as the reverse complement.
TCCAATGCTGTGGTACATTTCAACCCCCTGCATCCGACCAGGAAGAGCTCTGGGTTTGGACACTTTTCCACTTGCCTGTTACGGTTTGGGAAGAGTGATTGCTTTCTGCCTCTTGCCTTCTGTGGTTCCTTCTCACAGCTCTGCTTCTATTGACAGCTCCGTCCTGGGCTCCACTCTTCCCCAGCACATGCTGCACCTCTTGCAGCCTGGCCCAAAGCTGAACCTTGGGGTAGCCGTGGAGTTTGCCTGGTGCCTTCACTACATCATCTGCAGGTAATAGGTCAATTGGCAAAGTGCCACAGACCTCCCCTAGGGCTTCCTTCCATGACAATCAGGTTTTGTTTCAGGGAATTGCGGTGGTGAGTTTTCTTTCTTCTTGGAGCCCAGGGAACGAACCCACAGATCTAGGCTGTTTGCCAACTTAGTGTGTTAGTGCTTCAGTCATGTTCAACTCTCCCCTTGTCGCATGTTAGGCAAGAATAAATAGCAGTCCATTTTTTCGGGATCTGAAGTGGCCAAAAAAAGATTGTGGTATTGGGTCCAGTTTGAGCTGGCAGGTAGGGAAAAGAGGAAAACCTGTTTTCCTTGATGGCCCCAGCTGTACACGCACCGTCACCTGCCACGCTCCTGTGCCCAGATCCCCAAGGACAGGGATGCTTCCCACTCCCACCCCTACCCCACCCCGGCCTGAGATAGGCCAAGCCCAGTGCTTTTGTTGTCCTGCTCTCAGGAGCTCTGTCTGTATACACTGGGTAACCTGATCGTGGAGAGTGAGGCTGTGAGAAGGCACCTCCTGCCGCAGGGCATCATTCCGGCCTTGGCTGCCTGCATGCAGGTGAGCACCCGTCTTTCTTCCTCCCGGGGCACCCTCCCCTCACCTCTCTCCACACACTTCCGTTAGGCAGCTCCCAGCCTCTGCCCTGTGCTAACAGGTTGAATGTCTCAGGAGGTCTTATGGCCTAAGCTGCCAAGTCAGATCCCTACTCTGTCTGCTTCTAGTCCCCTCATCTGACTGTGCTGGAAGCCCTTGGATATGCCTTGTCCCAGCTTCTGCAGGCTAAAGAGGCTCCAGAGAAGATCATTCCGTAAGTAAAACTGATGTGCAGGCAGGTGTGACCTACTTGGTCAGTGTAGCCCCTGCATGCCTGACTGAGTCTTTTGTTTCCAATGCTGTGGTACATTTCAACCCCCTGCATCCGACCAGGAAGAGCTCTGGGTTTGGACACTTTTCCACTTGCCTGTTACGGTTTGGGAAGAGTGATTGCTTTCTGCCTCTTGCCTTCTGTGGTTCCTTCTCACAGCTCTGCTTCTATTGACAGCTCCGTCCTGGGCTCCACTCTTCCCCAGCACATGCTGCACCTCTTGCAGCCTGGCCCAAAGCTGAACCTTGGGGTAGCCGTGGAGTTTGCCTGGTGCCTTCACTACATCATCTGCAGGTAATAGGTCAATTGGCAAAGTGCCACAGACCTCCCCTAGGGCTTCCTTCCATGACAATCAGGTTTTGTTTCAGGGAATTGCGGTGGTGAGTTTTCTTTCTTCTTGGAGCCCAGGGAACGAACCCACAGATCTAGGCTGTTTGCCAACTTAGTGTGTTAGTGCTTCAGTCATGTTCAACTCTCTGCGACCCCATGGACTTTCAGCCCTCTGTTCATGTGATTTCCCAGGCAAGAATAAATAGAGCAGGTTGCCATTCCCTTGTCCTCGGGATCCTCACAAGCCAAGGATCGAACCTGGGTCTCCTGCATTGCAGGCAAATTCTTTACCATCTGAGCTGCTGTGGTGTTTCTTTGCCAACTTAATGTAGGACTGAGTAGTGACTGCTTGCTTCCTTTTGCTCAGCCAGGTCAACAATGCCCTGCTCATCACTCAAGGGGCTCTGACCACCCTGGGGCTGCTGCTGTTGGACTTGGCTGTGGCTGTCCAGACAACGGAGGATGATGCAGGACTGGAGCTGGTAGGTGAGCAGGTCAATCTCTGGATGACCTTTCTTCTTCTTAAGCTCAGGCTTCAGTGTGCAGGTTGCCTCTTCCTTCTTAAAGCTGAACCCCAACTTGTCTTTGCAGCTGGCATGCCCTGTGGTTCGGTGCCTAAGCAACTTGCTGACAGAGGCAGCAGCAGAGACTGTGGGAGCACCACTGCAGCTCCGAGATGAGCGTGTCCTGGTGGCTTTATTTATCCTTCTGCAGTTCTTTCTCCAGAAACAGCCCAGCCTGCTTCCTGAGGGCCTCTGGCTCCTCAACAACCTCACTGGTAAGCACTGGTAAGATCTGCTTTGGCCTGGACCTTTAGCTTCTGAGACTATTTCCTCTTGCCCTGGGCTGAGGTGGGTGGGATTGGGAGTGGGTTGGTTTCATGCCTGAGTCAGAGGAATTTCACTGGCATTTTCCCTTCCAGCAAACAGCCCTAGTTTCTGCACCTCCTTGCTCTGCCTGGATCTGATTGAGCCCCTCTTGCACTTGTTGTCAGTATCTAATGTGGTGAGCGTATTGGTAGGTATTGGGGTCCCCCGGGCCCACGATCTGGTGGCCAAAGTGAACAGTGGAAGCAGTGCCACAGACCTCCCTAGGGCTTCCTTCCATGACAATCAGGTTTTGTTTCAGGGAATTGCGGTGGTGAGTTTTCTTTCTTCTTGGAGCCCAGGGAACGAACCCACAGATCTAGGCTGTTTGCCAACTTAGTGTGTTAGTGCTTCAGTCATGTTCAACTCTCTGCGACCCCATGGACTTTCAGCCCTCTGTTCATGTGATTTCCCAGGCAAGAATAAATAGAGCAGGTTGCCATTCCCTTGTCCTCGGGATCCTCACAAGCCAAGGATCGAACCTGGGTCTCCTGCATTGCAGGCAAATTCTTTACCATCTGAGCTGCTGTGGTGTTTCTTTGCCAACTTAATGTAGGACTGAGTAGTGACTGCTTGCTTCCTTTTGCTCAGCCAGGTCAACAATGCCCTGCTCATCACTCAAGGGGCTCTGACCACCCTGGGGCTGCTGCTGTTGGACTTGGCTGTGGCTGTCCAGACAACGGAGGATGATGCAGGACTGGAGCTGGTAGGTGAGCAGGTCAATCTCTGGATGACCTTTCTTCTTCTTAAGCTCAGGCTTCAGTGTGCAGGTTGCCTCTTCCTTCTTAAAGCTGAACCCCAACTTGTCTTTGCAGCTGGCATGCCCTGTGGTTCGGTGCCTAAGCAACTTGCTGACAGAGGCAGCAGCAGAGACTGTGGGAGCACCACTGCAGCTCCGAGATGAGCGTGTCCTGGTGGCTTTATTTATCCTTCTGCAGTTCTTTCTCCAGAAACAGCCCAGCCTGCTTCCTGAGGGCCTCTGGCTCCTCAACAACCTCACTGGTAAGCACTGGTAAGATCTGCTTTGGCCTGGACCTTTAGCTTCTGAGACTATTTCCTCTTGCCCTGGGCTGAGGTGGGTGGGATTGGGAGTGGGTTGGTTTCATGCCTGAGTCAGAGGAATTTCACTGGCATTTTCCCTTCCAGCAAACAGCCCTAGTTTCTGCACCTCCTTGCTCTGCCTGGATCTGATTGAGCCCCTCTTGCACTTGTTGTCAGTATCTAATGTGGTGAGCGTATTGGTAGGTATTGGGGTCCCCCGGGCCCACGATCTGGTGGCCAAAGTGAACAGTGGAAGCAGATCTGAGCCCTCAGAAGTACCCTTAGCTGAAACCTGGCAGGTGGTGTGTGGATTCCTTCAGGGCCAGACCATCAGTCATAGAGCAAACAGTCTAGGTGTGAGTTTCTAAACTATAGATTACCAGTAATTAACCTTGGACACAACTAACCACCTTCACTTTCATTTCCTCATTTATAATTGGGAGCAGTAATCCTTGCAGAGGGCACCTGAAGGGATTACAGAATATACATATTAATAATGCTTGGCACAGTGCCTGGACATGAGGTCAGCACTCCATAGCAGCTGTCATTAAAGTCTTTGGTTTTCATTGTTTGTGGGAACTGTGTACGTTTTTCTGTCTGCAGGTGCTCACAGTTCTGTGCAACGTCGCAGAGAAAGGTCCTGCTTACTGTCAGCATCTATGGCCAGGACCCCTGCTCCCCTCCTTGCTGGATACACTGGCTCTCTCTGACACTGAAGTAGTCGGCCAGAGTTTGGAGCTGCTGCAGCTTCTGTTCCTCTATCAACCAGGGGTGGGTTTCTGGCCTTTGTCCCCAGTCCCCCTGTTCTCCCAGGACTGTCCCCTTCCTTACAGTCTTTAGTCTTTTCTCTGGGCCTGGCTAGCCTATGTAGGCTCCACATTTGAATTTCTACACTCTTGTAGGGAATGCACTCTCCCAAAAGATGGACTAACCCATAAGGCTGTGATAATTGTGTGCTGAAGCCCAGGGACCCAGTGTTGAATCTTTTTCTCCCCTCCTCCTAGGCTGCTCAGGCCTTCTTGCAGCAGTCAGGGCTGCAGGCCTTACAAAGGCATGAGGAGGTGGCACAGCTCCAGGATCGCGTGCATGCTGTCCAGCAGACAGCTCTTCAGGGGTGACCTGACTTCTGAAAGTCACGTATTCCACTCCTCATCTCCCACACTTCCCAGTGTCACGCCACATAAAGCCCCTTTTGCGTGGGGCGGTTTAGAACCATAATGATACCATGCCCTCAGCTCCCACACCTAAGCCTAAGCCAAGACCTCTGGATCAAAGCTCCTCCCCTTTCATCCAGCACTGTCCAGGCAAGACAACCAGAAGGAACTCAATGTGGCCTACTTAATCTGGGTCCCTGGAGTCCCCTTTTATCTTGTTCTTACTTTTTTTTGATTCAGCAGTTGATGGCTTTTGATGGGACAAAATAAAATGTTTTATTTTTATATTCAACTGCTTTGCCTCAGATGGTTGCACAGGAAGGGGTAGTCAGTGGCAAGAGAAACAGATCCTGAGACAGCATTTTTAGCACAAGCTTTATACAGAACAGAACAACACATTCCTCCACAGGGGACTCAGTCCAGCAGAGCCCAGACTCTATGTTGCTCTTAATCCTCAGTGGAGGCTTCAGGCTTTGCTGCTTAGCACGTTCTCCAGGGCTCTGGTTACCTGATCAGCACTGAAGTTGTTCAAAGAGACATTCTTCTCTTGGCCAAATGCTGAGGAGAGAGGAGGATGATTAAGTATCTACTCTGCACTGTACAGGCTACTAAAGTAGTCTTCAGTTTACAGTTTCGGTAGGCTTAGGAGGGACAGTAAAGAGATAAGACCATGGTATATTTGATATGACCAGAATTTACCCAGTGGGTCTCTAACATCTAGGAAGCCCAGGTCTAAGTAGAATTTTGGCTCATTCTGGGTGGTCATAATGTGAAGGAGTGTGTTTCAGGAAGTATTAAAGGGCATGGTAGGCATTTATTATTAACCATTGTGAGTAGTATATTACACGGGCCTGCCTCACTGGTAACCATTCAATGTCTCCCAGAGTTCATCTGAACTCAAGTTATTTGTGTGTCCGTTTCCTCCTCTAGTCTACTGGCTTTCAGAAGGAAAATGTTTTTTCTTCCTCCAAACCATTTTTAGTGCATGGCATACTACAGCAGTTAGTTGCACCGTTAAAACTGATCTGCCTTGGGTGTGACTCCCTGCCTTCCCCCAGACATTCCTATGACAAGGTGTAGTTAGAAGCCATGATGGAAAATGCCATTATTTGGTTAAGTATGAATATGCATATTTACTGCGTGTCCCTATGTAATTTTCAAATTGTAACTGTAATTTTCAAATTGTGGTAAAATGGCAGAGGTAATATGTTAAAAATACTAAAATGTTTTAAATTAAATTAAAATAAGGTAAAGGGACAATGTTACATAACTGGCCAGGGGATGTCTTTTTTTGAGGAGGCGATATCTAAGTTCAGACCTAAAAGATAACCTGAATTATAGGCTAAAGAGCCAGCCATCGAAGACTGCAGTCTGGTGGTGGAGTTCGTGGTGGAGAAACAGAGATAAAGGCTGAACCGTGTTTTGCATCTTAGCTGAATAACCTTAGGTATCTTCCATACAGTTGTCCATTCTGCTTTCTAATCACTACAAGATGAGGAAAAGGAGTCCACCTCTCATAGACCATTTAAAATTACAGAACAGAACAACACATCTTCAGTCCAGCAGAGCCCAGACTCTATGTTGCTCTTAATCCTCAGTGGAGGCTTCAGGCTTTGCTGCTTAGCACGTTCTCCAGGGCTCTGGTTACCTGATCAGCACTGAAGTTGTTCAAAGAGACATTCTTCTCTTGGCCAAATGCTGAGGAGAGAGGAGGATGATTAAGTATCTACTCTGCACTGTACAGGCTACTAAAGTAGTCTTCAGTTTACAGTTTCGGTAGGCTTAGGAGGGACAGTAAAGAGATAAGACCATGGTATATTTGATATGACCAGAATTTACCCAGTGGGTCTCTAACATCTAGGAAGCCCAGGTCTAAGTAGAATTTTGGCTCATTCTGGGTGGTCATAATGTGAAGGAGTGTGTTTCAGGGAAGTATTAAAGGGCATGGTAGGCATTTATTATTAACCATTGTGAGTAGTATATTACACGGGCCTGCCTCACTGGTAACCATTCAATGTCTCCCAGAGTTCATCTGAACTCAAGTTATTTGTGTGTCCGTTTCCTCCTCTAGTCTACTGGCTTTCAGAAGGAAAATGTTTTTTCTTCCTCCAAACCATTTTTAGTGCATGGCATACTACAGCAGTTAGTTGCACCGTTAAAACTGATCTGCCTTGGGTGTGACTCCCTGCCTTCCCCCAGACATTCCTATGACAAGGTGTAGTTAGAAGCCATGATGGAAAATGCCATTATTTGGTTAAGTATGAATATGCATATTTACTGCGTGTCCCTATGTAATTTTCAAATTGTAACTGTAATTTTCAAATTGTGGTAAAATGGCAGAGGTAATATGTTAAAAATACTAAAATGTTTTAAATTAAATTAAAATAAGGTAAAGGGACAATGTTACATAACTGGCCAGGGGATGTCTTTTTTTGAGGAGGCGATATCTAAGTTCAGACCTAAAAGATAACCTGAATTATAGGCTAAAGAGCCAGCCATCGAAGACTGCAGTCTGGTGGTGGAGTTCGTGGTGGAGAAACAGAGATAAAGGCTGAACCGTGTTTTGCATCTTAGCTGAATAACCTTAGGTATCTTCCATACAGTTGTCCATTCTGCTTTCTAATCACTACAAGATGAGGAAAAGGAGTCCACCTCTCATACAATTAAGGTTAAACAGATTTAAACAGGTAAGCGCTCAGCACAGGGCCTAGCAGTACGTGCTCAACACAGCATTATTTTAGGGTTTTACTCCTGAGATTCTCATAATTCACCTGGACCCACGCAGACCACCCATAATTTGGAAAGACTTAAACTGGTGTACTGGACCAGCATTTCTTCTCGCCTATCTGAAGCCTGTTCTGAACTACAAAAACGACTCCTTTGCAGGACAGGGCCTGCCTCCACACCGATGTTACTTGGACACAAGCATCCTATAGCTGTGAATGTGTATTTCCTTGTCTGCAACAAGGTCAACAGCAAGGGTGAAGTATGACTTCCAGTCTCAGTACAGGTTTCTGTGTGACCTTGGGCAATCCTTTTTTTCTCGAACTCTTACTCCCCAACCCGGGTCTCAGGTTCCCGGCGTCCCGCGCTCACCGTAGCGGGCCCAGAGCTTGGGCTGCACATCGGAGCACTCGCGGATCAGGATGGGCAGGTCGGGGTTCGCTTTCTTCAGTTCCACATAGTGTTTCTCGATGAAGTCCCTGCGGGGCCGGAGAGAGCATCGCGCGCGCGATATGGGCGCGGCGCTCTCCAAACACCCGGAAGGTCGAGGTCGCGACCTCGGCGCCCCAGAGCCCGCCCGCCTCACCGGGCCGCGCCTCACCTGACGCCCTGGCTGCCGGGCGAGCTCTGGCACAAATGGATGCGAATTTCACGCAGGCCTAATTTGGCTCGGATCCCCCGACTCGCTGCGGCCGCCGCCATCTCCGTTAGTGCTCACCCATCCGCCCAGACCTTCCGGCCCAGTAATCCTATCAGACTCACGGCGGACGCTCCAGCCCCGTGATAGGTTGGCGGGCGTAAGGGGCGGAGCCACGGTTTAGAAAAGCATTGTAGGTCGACTCGCTCGGATTTCTCCGCCCGCGGCCGAGGCGGAAAAGCTGGAGCCCGAAAGGCACTGTGGGTACACTCCTGAGGTGCATTGTGGGGAAGCGCCGGCCAGGTCTGTGTCGTTGTAGGGTCCACGGTTGTTGTTGGGGTTGAAACACCGCCAACGAAATGCCGGAGCGAGACAGTAAGACTTGGGTCCTTTCTCCTTTTACCCCCGTGGTAGTCGGGACGTTTGTCGTGTTATTTTGACCGCAGAATGTAGGCCGGGTGTTTGGGGGGGCGGGGTAGAGGCGGGCCAGGAGTGCGACGCTGGTAGCTTGGCGTAGCAGTTGGGCACTGCGCGAGGCCGGGCAGCTCCAGATAGCCCCTAAATCTTGTCCTTGCCCCAGCCCTTGACAGATGAGATTTATCTGTGAACTATCTCCAATCCGTGCCACTTAATTTTCAGTTACGTCAATGCATCTTTCGCTTACTATCTTAGATGCTGTTTTCAGGAAGTCTTTGCTGAATCTCCAGCCTGGTTTAGGGGCCCCCTCCTCTGCGCTCCCTCGCTTCTTGTATTTTCCTGCTTTCAGCCCTTGTTAACGTTATGTTGTCATGGTCACTGTTCTTGATTTTTCCTCATTAGATTGTGAGCAACTTGAAAAGACACCTGTGTTGTTCACTACTGATTCCGCAACTTTTGCACAGGGCCTGACGCTATAAAAAGATTGATTGAATTAATGTCATTTCTTTTTCTTAGGCGAGCCATTCTCCAACCCCTTAGCCCCAGATGGCCACGATGTGGACGATCCTCACTCCTTCCACCAGTGAGTGTTTTGATGTAGAACCGTGGGAATGAGCTGGGTAATGAGCAAAGTGGTAGTGGTGATGGTGAAAGAATTCTGAATGTCCTGTCAAGAAAGATGGTGACCTCGGCGCCCCAGAGCCCGCCCGCCTCACCGGGCCGCGCCTCACCTGACGCCCTGGCTGCCGGGCGAGCTCTGGCACAAATGGATGCGAATTTCACGCAGGCCTAATTTGGCTCGGATCCCCCGACTCGCTGCGGCCGCCGCCATCTCCGTTAGTGCTCACCCATCCGCCCAGACCTTCCGGCCCAGTAATCCTATCAGACTCACGGCGGACGCTCCAGCCCCGTGATAGGTTGGCGGGCGAAAGGGGGCGGAGCCACGGTTTAGAAAAGCATTGTAGGTCGACTCGCTCGGATTTCTCCGCCCGCGGCCGAGGCGGAAAAGCTGGAGCCCGAAAGGCACTGTGGGTACACTCCTGAGGTGCATTGTGGGGAAGCGCCGGCCAGGTCTGTGTCGTTGTAGGGTCCACGGTTGTTGTTGGGGTTGAAACACCGCCAACGAAATGCCGGAGCGAGACAGTAAGACTTGGGTCCTTTCTCCTTTTACCCCCGTGGTAGTCGGGACGTTTGTCGTGTTATTTTGACCGCAGAATGTAGGCCGGGTGTTTGGGGGGGCGGGGTAGAGGCGGGCCAGGAGTGCGACGCTGGTAGCTTGGCGTAGCAGTTGGGCACTGCGCGAGGCCGGGCAGCTCCAGATAGCCCCTAAATCTTGTCCTTGCCCCAGCCCTTGACAGATGAGATTTATCTGTGAACTATCTCCAATCCGTGCCACTTAATTTTCAGTTACGTCAATGCATCTTTCGCTTACTATCTTAGATGCTGTTTTCAGGAAGTCTTTGCTGAATCTCCAGCCTGGTTTAGGGGCCCCCTCCTCTGCGCTCCCTCGCTTCTTGTATTTTCCTGCTTTCAGCCCTTGTTAACGTTATGTTGTCATGGTCACTGTTCTTGATTTTTCCTCATTAGATTGTGAGCAACTTGAAAAGACACCTGTGTTGTTCACTACTGATTCCGCAACTTTTGCACAGGACCTGACGCTATAAAAAGATTGATTGAATTAATGTCATTTCTTTTTCTTAGGCGAGCCATTCTCCAACCCCTTAGCCCCAGATGGCCACGATGTGGACGATCCTCACTCCTTCCACCAGTGAGTGTTTTGATGTAGAACCGTGGGAATGAGCTGGGTAATGAGCAAAGTGGTAGTGGTGATGGTGAAAGAATTCTGAATGTCCTGTCAAGAAAGATGGTCAAAAAATCATACCACTTGCCCCTTTATCTCTTGAAATTTGAATGGGTCAACCAACTGCATGAAAATATTAGAGAGGAGATAATGGCAGGGAGAGTGCTAGTTTTTTTTTAATTGATGTTTAATTATGCATTATTTAGGAATTAATTTTCTTGTAGAAAATTAAAGCATCAGAATAAAGGCAATGTTGTCTTTGATAATGTACCCAATTCCAGTTACCTATTTTAGAGGTAATCATTTTACCTTTTTTACATGTATCCTTTTCCCTACTCTTTTTAAATACTAAATGTATTTATAGGCATACATTCTTATCTCAGTAAAATATATCATCGCTGTGTGAGATAAAATATTAAAATTAAGTGGTGTTATATTGTGTGTATGTAATTTTGCCACCTGATGTTTTTCCCTTCTGAGTATCTTAGTGATTATTTTCATGGCAGTCACAGGACTCCTCTTTTTTTTTTTTTTTAACTTAAGCCTGTCTTGTCAGTTTAATTCGCAGATCACATAATGTAAGGGGATAGTGGGGAAGTTTTTCCTCTCCTGCTTGTTGCCTACATGTTGGCGTCAGGTATACCAGTAACCCATCCTACTTGGTTCTTGTTCTTCCTCAGCAGCAACAGAGACCAACCCTCACCCCATCAGTGAGATACTCAGTTAGCACCCATGCGTCCGTTTTCCCTCATAGCCTGTCCTTTGGCTTTCTCTTAGCTCACACCTGGTCTTATCAATGTCCCTCCAGGCATGAGTATGGGAGGGGGAGGCATGTGATGTCGGTGTAGCAAGTGTCCAGGTGGCTGGAGTTGGACTCTGCCATACAGGACACACAGAAATGATTCCATCCTGGTGCCATCCAGCTGCGATGGCCGCACGTCTCCCGCATCGGTTTCTGAATTGCGGATGGATCAGGGCCAGGGCTCAGACCCCAGATTCCACCCTCAGTACTCTGTAATGTGGGATAGCTCTGTCCTAGGGACTCCACGTGGAAATGTAATCATTCCCAATCTAGAGAAACACACTTCTGCTGAAGCGCTCCCTACTTGACCAAACACTATAGTCAGGCTTCTCCGGAGCTTGTATTTTTGACCAGGTCTACTGAACTGAGTTTTAGCAAAGAATTCTGTTAGGGTATGGAGAAATCCATCAGTCACTCCTCTTGATAGCTAATCAAATTCCTTTTTAATATTTATTTATTTAGCTGCACCAGGTCCTGGTTGTGGCACATGGGATCTAGTTCCCTGACCAGGTATCAGATCTGGGCCCCCTGCACTGGGAGCTCAGAATCATAGCCACTGGACTACCAGGGAGATCCCTGCAATAGTCTTAATTCCTGTTTTGGTAGTGTTGAATAAAGTCTGCCTTGGGGAGACCTAGCAGGATTCTTTGCTACAACTTGGCTCAGCAGGTCAAAGAAGAGGCCTACTCTGAAGAGATCTCAAAGGAAACTTACTTAAGTTTGGTCAGTGAACCAGTTAAGATTACATCTTGTACCATCAGTGTTATGTTCTCCACATTTGGGAAATACTGTCATAGTATTTGTTAATAGTCTCCAATTAGGGTTTAGGTTGTTTCCATGTTTTTGTTATTGTGGTATGTGGGATTAGATATCAAGAGGAGTTTGATTAGATATCACAGAGTGACTGATTGATTGGGATTGTCTATAGCCTAACAGATTCCAGTAAATGGCCAGGTTAAATACAGATGAATGGTACTGCTGGGTCATAGGATATTATATATTTAAATTTTAAGATAGCTACTGCCAAATTTGCCCTCCAAATTATGTATGCTGATTTATATTCCTGTCAGTGATATGAGAATATCCACTCTCCAAATTCTCACTCATTCTTGTTTATCAGACTTTTCAAACTTTGTTAATACTGATGCATTAAAAGGGACAAGTCTTTGATTCAGTTTGTATTTCCCTGATTTCTAGTAAAGTGAACCATATATTTTACATATTTCTTTTCTGGTTCTCATCAGGTACTGACTTTTTCAATTTTCATCTTCTAGGTCAAAACTTACTAATGAAGACTTCAGGAAACTTCTCATGACCCCAAGGGCTGCACCTGCCTCTGCACCACCCTCTAAGTCCCGTCACCATGAGTAAGTTCTGGAGTGAGCCAGTCTGTCTTCCACATCTACTTCCTGTGGAAAATTTATTGAACTATATGTCTTGAAAGCTTTTTTTTTTTTTTTTGAAGTTCATGGTTTTGATTCTCTCCCTCTGGAGATTGAAGCTCCAGGAAAGAGTGGGATGCTCTAGGGATCTCAGTTTTCCTCAGAGTGTGTTCCATGGACCATTTGTACTGGAATTGTTGCTGGTGCTTAAATAAGTACATTTCTAGGTCCATTCCAGCCCCACAGACTCAGGTTCCAGGGCAGATATTTGGGGGTATATAATTTCAGTAGTCTTTCAGATGGTTGTGATGCTTTCTAAGACTGGAGAACAACTCATCTACAAATATTGACATGAATCTGCCTGATTGAAACTGGTCAGTTTTTGCTTTAGTCCGTATTCTCGGCTTTTCTTTAGTCCTTGAGGCCACTTCTTGGGTTTTCAGGGTCTTTGGCAATATTTTGCTATCAATGAGTTTCTTTCTTTTCTAGGATGCCTAGGGAGTACAATGAGGATGAAGATCCAGCTGCACGAAGGAGAAAAAAGAAAAGGTAAAGGAGGGATGGAGGCGTGTTGGGCTTTATGGTGCATTGTATTCTGGGGAAAAGGAGTAAGGGCTAGTTATGAGGCAAGAGGTTCTCCTTTCTTGTCTTGAGATTTTCTGCTTTCATAGTGGAGAAGACTGATAGACTAGCAGTTTAGGACTTTGACGTCACCTAATGGTGTTTTAATCTCATCTTTACCAGTTTCTAGCTGGATAACCTTGGACATTTTGTTCAACCTCGCTAATCCTCAATGTTCTCATGGGTAAAATCAAGATAGAAATAATAACTTTTATTAGGTTGTCATGAAGATCAACTGTGACAGTTCATGTAAACACTTAGTGCCTGGTAACCACTCAGTAAATCTGCCATAATCATCATTGTCATTGCTGGTTCTCATCAGGTACTGACTTTTTCAATTTTCATCTTCTAGGTCAAAACTTACTAATGAAGACTTCAGGAAACTTCTCATGACCCCAAGGGCTGCACCTGCCTCTGCACCACCCTCTAAGTCCCGTCACCATGAGTAAGTTCTGGAGTGAGCCAGTCTGTCTTCCACATCTACTTCCTGTGGAAAATTTATTGAACTATATGTCTTGAAAGCTTTTTTTTTTTTTTTGAAGTTCATGGTTTTGATTCTCTCCCTCTGGAGATTGAAGCTCCAGGAAAGAGTGGGATGCTCTAGGGATCTCAGTTTTCCTCAGAGTGTGTTCCATGGACCATTTGTACTGGAATTGTTGCTGGTGCTTAAATAAGTACATTTCTAGGTCCATTCCAGCCCCACAGACTCAGGTTCCAGGGCAGATATTTGGGGGTATATAATTTCAGTAGTCTTTCAGATGGTTGTGATGCTTTCTAAGACTGGAGAACAACTCATCTACAAATATTGACATGAATCTGCCTGATTGAAACTGGTCAGTTTTTGCTTTAGTCCGTATTCTCGGCTTTTCTTTAGTCCTTGAGGCCACTTCTTGGGTTTTCAGGGTCTTTGGCAATATTTTGCTATCAATGAGTTTCTTTCTTTTCTAGGATGCCTAGGGAGTACAATGAGGATGAAGATCCAGCTGCACGAAGGAGAAAAAAGAAAAGGTAAAGGAGGGATGGAGGCGTGTTGGGCTTTATGGTGCATTGTATTCTGGGGAAAAGGAGTAAGGGCTAGTTATGAGGCAAGAGGTTCTCCTTTCTTGTCTTGAGATTTTCTGCTTTCATAGTGGAGAAGACTGATAGACTAGCAGTTTAGGACTTTGACGTCACCTAATGGTGTTTTAATCTCATCTTTACCAGTTTCTAGCTGGATAACCTTGGACATTTTGTTCAACCTCGCTAATCCTCAATGTTCTCATGGGTAAAATCAAGATAGAAATAATAACTTTTATTAGGTTGTCATGAAGATCAACTGTGACAGTTCATGTAAACACTTAGTGCCTGGTAACCACTCAGTAAATCTGCCATAATCATCATTGTCATTGCTGTTATTTATTTGATACTAAGTTTCCTGGACCTGGGACTTTAATTTTTTCTCTCTTCCTGAGGAGGACTGTACAGGAATGATTTATTTTCAGGTGATATTTGGACAGTGGTAAAAATTCAGGTAGCTTCCTGGTTACCATATGAAAAAAATCTCATACCTGTAGAGACTCAGTGATAAAGAGTTGGGTGTTATCGAAGGATTCTGTAGTGACAGAGTATACTGAGAGACCATTAAAACAGTTTATATGAGTTGGAAGATGATGTAATTCTGATTTTGAGGACTATCAAGAGGCCAGCAGTTCTATCGGCATAATAAGATCTCTCAACATAGAGAATTGGATGAAGGTGTAGAGAAACAGGCACGAACAGTTCTCCTGAGCCTCATACATTTGCCTTTCCCTGGTCACAGTTACTATGCCAAGCTTCGCCAACAAGAAATTGAGAGAGAGAGAGAACTGGCAGAAAAGTACCGGGACCGTGCCAAAGAACGGCGGGATGGTGTGAACAAAGATTATGAGGAGACTGAACTGATCAGCACCACAGCTAACTATAGGGCTGTGGGCCCCACTGCTGAGGCGTGAGTATCAAGTGGGCCTTGGCATGGTTCCCTCAGAATTGCACAGAAATAAAACGGGGGCTGTGAATTCTTCACATTTTCCTTACTCTGAAAATCCATTTCTCCATGCTAAGCCATTTCAGGAGGCACTTGCCACCCACAAAGGATGGTTCTTTTCCTTCTTTTTTTTTTAGACTTTTTCTATTTATGTATTCAAAGGATAGTTCTTATATGGTCTCTTTGATTCTACAGGGACAAATCAGCTGCAGAGAAAAGAAGACAGTTGATCCAGGAGTCTAAATTCTTGGGTGGTGACATGGAACACACCCATTTGGTGAAAGGCTTGGATTTTGCTCTGCTTCAAAAGGTGAGTCTTGCTTGGTAGTTAGAGAGTAAAACTAGCATGCTGAATGCTCTTGTCAGGGCCTTTTGGAGTGATGAGGGAGACTACTGTTAGTTCAGACCACCTAGAAGGTCTAACGGTGATCCTTCTGTAGGTGTCTCCTCCTTTAAGTCTCAGCCTCAGTTTTATCTTCTTGGGGAAACAAACCTTCCCAGATCACTCAGGTATATGGTTGTCTCCCCACTTCTCACCTCCTACTACCTGCATCCTTGTGTAGCTCTTCTGTTTTATTTACAGCAATTATCACTCTTTGTGACTATATGGTTTTATTTAGTGATGAATTCTTAGTTCCTGGCAGAGTGTGGTATAATGGTGTGTTCAGTAAATACATGTAAAGTGAATAAAGGCTAAACCTTAATCGTTTACCTGTTAGGTGCGAGCTGAAATTGCCAGCAAAGAGAAAGAGGAGGAAGAAATGATGGAAAAGCCCCAGAAGGAAACCAAGTAAGTAAAACATCAGGGAGAGCTTGAGTTTAGAAAGATGGGGCCAAATGAAGGCACACAGTGAGCCAGAGTGTTCTTTTTGTCTTTTCAGAAAAGATGAGGATCCTGAAAATAAAATTGAATTTAAGACACGTTTGGGTGAGTACAGAATTTCTACACTAGTGGCTCTGCATTCCAGATGACTTGTAGGGAATTTAATGCTCTAGGCAGTCTATTTCCCCTTCCCCTCAGCCTACTTTTATCTCTTTGTCCCCAAACCACGTAGTTCCACACAGTGCTCTTAACAGAACTCAGTCGTGGAGTTAGTTATTTCATATATATTACTAATGTCCCTTGGCTTCTCGGGTGGCTCTAGTGCTAAAGAACCCACCTGCCAATGCAGGAGATGTGGGTTCCATCCCTGGGTTGGGAAGATCCACTGGAGGAGTACATGGCAACCCACTCCAGTATTCTTGCCTGGAGAATTCCATGGACAGAGGAGCCTGGAAGGCTACAGTCCTTATGGTTGCAAAGAGTCAGACACAATTGAATTGACTTAGCATGCATGCATGCACTGATGCCCCTCAGTTAGGTTGGAAGCTCTTTCAGTGTTGGGCTTATCCATTAAGGGTGGTAGCATCGTTGGTGATTAGAAACTCAGAATTCAGAAACCTGCATTGAATCCTGTGACAAAATCACACTGAGCATGTGATTGCATGTATGTTAACTTCTCAGTTCCTGTTAGCCCACTTGCAAAATGGAGTTAATATTCACCTCACAGAATTATGGGACAAAGAGAAATAATATATGTAACATGCCTGTCACATTGAGCATGTGGTAGTGCTTTTTTCCCCCATCTTCATCAGTATTATCGTGAACTTCATCCTTCATCCTCCCAGGACCTAATACAATGTAGGCACACGGTGCCCTTGAGAAGGCAGTGTAGGAAGGATGGATAAGAGCTTGGGCATTAGAGTTAAATGGCTGGGGTCCCATTCTTTGTTCTGTCTCTTAGTAGCCCTAGGAGTTCAGTAGTTATATGACTTAAGTGGTAGTAAGTCACTTAACTCTGAGCCTTAGTATTCTTACAATCTAAAAGGAGATAATAATGATCACCTCAGAGGGCTGTTGGGAAGACTGAATGAAGCAGAGCTTGCATAACCTTTGGCATGATGGCTGCAAAGAGTAACTAATCACTTAGAGAACGGCAGCTGTTGTTGTTGAAGGTTCTCATTGGCTACTTGGTGCTCTTTCTCTTTTTGTAGGCCGAAATGTTTACCGCATGCTCTTCAAGAGCAAAGCATATGAGAGGAATGAGTTGTTTCTTCCAGGCCGCATGGCCTATGTGGTGGACCTGGATGATGAGTACGCTGACACGGACATCCCCACTACTCTTATCCGCAGCAAAGCTGATTGCCCCACCATGGAGGTAAGTGACCCCACAAGCCTGCCACCTGAGCCTCAAATCTGGGATTCAGCCTCGATGCTGTCCTGAGCCTCATCTACCACATCTAACCAAGTCCTGTCCACCTTTTAACCTTCCACATCTCAGATGAATCCATTCACTTTTCTCTGTCTCCACCAATAACATTCTAGTCGAGGCTATCATCTGTTGCCAGAACTATTAAAAGAGGCTCTTAATTAGTTTCCCCACTTCCACTGTTTACCTTTCAATATTCTGTTTACTTTTATTATTAGTGAGATGTAATTTACGTACTGTGCAATTTACCCCTTTAAAATCGTACAGTTAAGTGGCTTTTAGTATATTCACAGAATTGTGTAACTGGCGTCAGAGTCAATTTTAAAACATTTTCATCAACCCCCCAAAAGAAACCCTATACTCTTCAGCCATTACCACTCACTCCTCTTGTCTTCTGTCCTCTTTTCCATTATTTTTATATGTGGCCAGAGTGATCATTTCACATCATGAATTCTTGTCTTATCATGGTTCAGAGGTTTTGATGGTTTCCTGATGTTAGCATGAAGAGGAAAATCTCTCTCATGGCCTGTAAGGTCCTATAACTCCTGGCCTTCCCAGCCTCTTTTTACCCTGTTTCTCTATTTGTTCTCCAGTCATCCTGGCTTTCTTTTTTTTTTTTCATCCTGGCTTTCTTGAATGTACTAACTTTTTTTTTTTTTAAATCATTTATTTATTTATTTTTTTGTGGGGGTGAGGAGGGAGGGGGGGTGGCGAGGGAGGGAGGGTGGACGGGCCACTTCCACTGGTCTTTCATTTGTCTAGTTTCATCCATCTTTGTTCTTTGGCCCACGTGGGCCTCCCATCGCGGTGGCATCTATTGTCGCAGAGCACCGGCTCTGGGTGCATACGCTCCAGAGCTCCCGCTCGGTAATTGGACACATCGGTCCAGCCACTCCGCAGCACGTGGGATCTTCCCAGGCCAGGGATCGAACCAGTGCCCCTTGCACTGCAAGGAGGTGTTCTTACCCACTGGACTACCAGGGAAGCCCTTAGATTCACTTTTGATCCGGGCCTTTGTATGCTGTTTCATCTGTCTAGAATGTCCTTTGACAACACCTCCTTTCCTTGTCTTAGTTAATTCTCACCCATCCTTCTGTTTAAGTAAGTGAATGAGTAAATGAAGAGAGTCCTGCTCAGTGGAATAATATTCTTGCTTCTTGGGGTTTTCAGGCCCAGACCACACTGACCACAAATGACATTGTCATCAGCAAGCTCACTCAGATCCTTTCCTACCTGAGGCAGGGTACCCGCAACAAGAAGCTCAAAAAGAAAGATAAAGGTAACCTGGATGTTAACTGTTCCCAATTTTTTTTTGAGTGTAATTTACGTACTGTGCAATTTTAAAATCGTACAGTTAAGTGGCTTTTAGTATATTCACAGAATTGTGTAACTGGCGTCAGAGTCAATTTTAAAACATTTTCATCAACCCCCCAAAAGAAACCCTATACTCTTCAGCCATTACCACTCACTCCTCTTGTCTTCTGTCCTCTTTTCCATTATTTTTATATGTGGCCAGAGTGATCATTTCACATCATGAATTCTTGTCTTATCATGGTTCAGAGGTTTTGATGGTTTCCTGATGTTAGCATGAAGAGGAAAATCTCTCTCATGGCCTGTAAGGTCCTATAACTCCTGGCCTTCCCAGCCTCTTTTTACCCTGTTTCTCTATTTGTTCTCCAGTCATCCTGGCTTTCTTTTTTTTTTTTCATCCTGGCTTTCTTGAATGTACTAACTTTTTTTTTTTTTAAATCATTTATTTATTTATTTTTTTGGCGGGGGTGGGGAGGGGGGGGGTGGCGAGGGAGGGAGGGTGGACGGGCCACTTCCACTGGTCTTTCATTTGTCTAGTTTCATCCATCTTTGTTCTTTGGCCCACGTGGGCCTCCCATCGCGGTGGCATCTATTGTCGCAGAGCACCGGCTCTGGGTGCATACGCTCCAGAGCTCCCGCTCGGTAATTGGACACATCGGTCCAGCCACTCCGCAGCACGTGGGATCTTCCCAGGCCAGGGATCGAACCAGTGCCCCTTGCACTGCAAGGAGGTGTTCTTACCCACTGGACTACCAGGGAAGCCCTTAGATTCACTTTTGATCCGGGCCTTTGTATGCTGTTTCATCTGTCTAGAATGTCCTTTGACAACACCTCCTTTCCTTGTCTTAGTTAATTCTCACCCATCCTTCTGTTTAAGTAAGTGAATGAATAAATGAAGAGAGTCCTGCTCAGTGGAATAATATTCTTGCTTCTTGGGGTTTTCAGGCCCAGACCACACTGACCACAAATGACATTGTCATCAGCAAGCTCACTCAGATCCTTTCCTACCTGAGGCAGGGTACCCGCAACAAGAAGCTCAAAAAGAAAGATAAAGGTAACCTGGAGGATTAGGGAGGGAAACCTTACCCCTGGAGGGGCGTTTGAGGATGGAACCAAGGTCTCCTGGAGCTTTCTGTTTCCAGAACATTGGGAGGCTCATGGGGACCAGAGAAAAATGGAAGCAGTGAAGCATTAGCAAGGGAATGGTTACATCTAGCTTCTGTCTGCTTGTTCCACCTGGGAAGCAGTGGTCAATTTTGAGGCACGGCAAGGGGTAGTTGGGGTAGCTTTTGTTGTCCCATCTTTTTTGTTTGTTTTTTTTTTAAAAGATTTATTTATTTATTTATTTTGGTGGGGTTGAGGTGGGGAGGGAGGGGAGCAGGTGGGCCACTTCTGTTGGTCTTTCATTTGTCTATTTTCATCCATCTTTGTTCTTTGGCCCGTGTGGGCCTCCCATCGTGGTGGCCTCTGTTGTTGCAGAGCAACGGCTCTGGGTGCATGTGCTCCAGAGCTCTGGCTTGGCAATTGGTGTTGTCCCATCTTTTGAACAGAAGATGTTTAAAAGGGCATTGAGGGCTGGGGAGCATGGTGAGGGTGGGTGGGAATTAACTCAGGATTGTTTTCCCTACTCTCTTTATGTTACAGGGAAGATGGAAGAGAAAAAACCTCCCGAGGCTGACATGAAGTATGTATCCTAGATTCAGCCCTGATCTGAGGGAGGAAGGCCCTCTGGGTTTCTTGTCTTTGGTGTTTGGGGGAAGCCTTGGAGTGAGAATCTGGAGAAATAGTTGGGGGAGGTGGAAATGTGTGTAAATTCATCAGTTTGGGATCTCTCTTTTCCTAGTATATTTGAAGATATTGGAGATTATGTGCCCTCCACAACCAAGACTCCTCGAGACAAGGAGCGAGAGAGATACCGGGAACGAGAACGTGATCGGGAGAGAGAGAGAGACCGTGACAGAGAGCGGGAGCGAGAACGAGACCGAGAGCGGGAGCGGGACCGAGAGCGAGAAGAAGAGAAGAAGAGGCACAGCTACTTTGAGAAGCCAAAAGTGGACGATGAGGTGAGGTAAAGCTCAAAAGAAATCCTTTCCTACCTGAGGCAGGGTACCCGCAACAAGAAGCTCAAAAGAAAGATAAAGGTAACCTGGAGGATTAGGGAGGGAAACCTTACCCCTGGAGGGGCGTTTGAGGATGGAACCAAGGTCTCCTGGAGCTTTCTGTTTCCAGAACATTGGGAGGCTCATGGGGACCAGAGAAAAATGGAAGCAGTGAAGCATTAGCAAGGGAATGGTTACATCTAGCTTCTGTCTGCTTGTTCCACCTGGGAAGCAGTGGTCAATTTTGAGGCACGGCAAGGGGTAGTTGGGGTAGCTTTTGTTGTCCCATCTTTTTTGTTTGTTTTTTTTTTAAAAGATTTATTTATTTATTTATTTTGGTGGGGTTGAGGTGGGGAGGGAGGGGAGCAGGTGGGCCACTTCTGTTGGTCTTTCATTTGTCCATTTTTCATCCATCTTTGTTCTTTGACCCATGTGGGCCTCCCATCGTGGTGGCCTCTGTTGTTGCAGAGCAACGGCTCTGGGTGCATGTGCTCCAGAGCTCTGGCTTGGCAATTGGTGTTGTCCCATCTTTTGAACAGAAGATGTTTAAAAGGGCATTGAGGGCTGGGGAGCATGGTGAGGGTGGGTGGGAATTAACTCAGGATTGTTTTCCCTACTCTCTTTATGTTACAGGGAAGATGGAAGAGAAAAAACCTCCCGAGGCTGACATGAAGTATGTATCCTAGATTCAGCCCTGATCTGAGGGAGGAAGGCCCTCTGGGTTTCTTGTCTTTGGTGTTTGGGGGAAGCCTTGGAGTGAGAATCTGGAGAAATAGTTGGGGGAGGTGGAAATGTGTGTAAATTCATCAGTTTGGGATCTCTCTTTTCCTAGTATATTTGAAGATATTGGAGATTATGTGCCCTCCACAACCAAGACTCCTCGAGACAAGGAGCGAGAGAGATACCGGGAACGAGAACGTGATCGGGAGAGAGAGAGAGACCGTGACAGAGAGCGGGAGCGAGAACGAGACCGAGAGCGGGAGCGGGACCGAGAGCGAGAAGAAGAGAAGAAGAGGCACAGCTACTTTGAGAAGCCAAAAGTGGACGATGAGGTGAGGTAATCCTGGGCACGTGGTGGAGGAGCTGCCCACTTCTGTGGCTGCCTGGCCAGGTATAAAACCCCTGTGGGTTATATAGATACTTCATGGCTCAATAGCAGCAACTGGGTCAACTGATCCAGGGTAGGAACAATCCTGGAAATGTGGGCAAGAGGTGGAGTAGGAAATTGTTTTAAACTTGGGGAGAGATGAGTAGGCATCCTTATGGTGCCTCACTGAAACTTCACTTCGGTTTCTGAAACTAACTTCAGTTTCTGCTTTCTTTCTAGCCCATGGATGTTGATAAAGGTAAGTTATGCCCGTGGCCTCTTGGCATTGGCTCTAGCAGCCCTACTTTATTCTCGGCTGAGAGCTCAGAACTGCCAAGGCAGGGACTGAGGGACTTAAGTTCTGGGTTCTTTTTTTTTTGACATTATTTTTTTATTTGAAGGATAATTGCTTTACAGAATTCTGTTGTTTTCCATCAAATATCAACATGAATCAGCCATAGGAATACATATGTTCCTTCCCTCTTAAGCTTCCCTCCTGTCTCCCTGCCTGTCTCACCCCTCCAGGTTGTTACAGAGCCCCTGACTGGGTTCTTTGAATTATACATTAAATTCCCACTGGTTATTTATTTTACATGTGGTGATGTAAGTTTCCATGTTTCTCTCTTCATACATCTCCCCCTCTCCTTCTGAGTTCTTGAAAGATCCACGACTTGCTTTATGGAATAGATAGCGATGAGACCAGAATTGTGTTTTCCTGCACAATGGCAGGGCATATTTGTTTTGTTCCATATGATTCTCCCAGCTGTGAGTTCTGAGGATGTGAGGCAAGTGGAGGGTACAGCAAAGTATATTCTGGGCACACTACTACATCTCAAGCAGAGTAGCTCATTTTGAGTTTGAATTTCATTAAAACGTTTTAGTTAAAGGATTCTGTTGCTTAAAAAATGTTCTTATAAAAGGTACAGGTGGGGGGCTTCCCCTGGTGGTCCAGTGGGTAAGGACACCGCCTTGCAGTGCAAGGGGCGCCAGTTCGATTCCTGGCCTGGGAAGATCCCACGTGCCGCAGCGGCTGGACCGATGTGTCCAATTACCGAGCCGGAGCTCTGGGCACGTGGTGGAGGAGCTGCCCACTTCTGTGGCTGCCTGGCCAGGTATAAAACCCCTGTGGGTTATATAGATACTTCATGGCTCAATAGCAGCAACTGGGTCAACTGATCCAGGGTAGGAACAATCCTGGAAATGTGGGCAAGAGGTGGAGTAGGAAATTGTTTTAAACTTGGGGAGAGATGAGTAGGCATCCTTATGGTGCCTCACTGAAACTTCACTTCGGTTTCTGAAACTAACTTCAGTTTCTGCTTTCTTTCTAGCCCATGGATGTTGATAAAGGTAAGTTATGCCCGTGGCCTCTTGGCATTGGCTCTAGCAGCCCTACTTTATTCTCGGCTGAGAGCTCAGAACTGCCAAGGCAGGGACTGAGGGACTTAAGTTCTGGGTTCTTTTTTTTTTGACATTATTTTTTTATTTGAAGGATAATTGCTTTACAGAATTCTGTTGTTTTCCATCAAATATCAACATGAATCAGCCATAGGAATACATATGTTCCTTCCCTCTTAAGCTTCCCTCCTGTCTCCCTGCCTGTCTCACCCCTCCAGGTTGTTACAGAGCCCCTGACTGGGTTCTTTGAATTATACATTAAATTCCCACTGGTTATTTATTTTACATGTGGTGATGTAAGTTTCCATGTTTCTCTCTTCATACATCTCCCCCTCTCCTTCTGAGTTCTTGAAAGATCCACGACTTGCTTTATGGAATAGATAGCGATGAGACCAGAATTGTGTTTTCCTGCACAATGGCAGGGCATATTTGTTTTGTTCCATATGATTCTCCCAGCTGTGAGTTCTGAGGATGTGAGGCAAGTGGAGGGTACAGCAAAGTATATTCTGGGCACACTACTACATCTCAAGCAGAGTAGCTCATTTTGAGTTTGAATTTCATTAAAACGTTTTAGTTAAAGGATTCTGTTGCTTAAAAAATGTTCTTATAAAAGGTACAGGTGGGGGGCTTCCCCTGGTGGTCCAGTGGGTAAGGACACCGCCTTGCAGTGCAAGGGGCGCCAGTTCGATTCCTGGCCTGGGAAGATCCCACGTGCCGCAGAGCGGCTGGACCGATGTGTCCAATTACCGAGCCGGAGCTCTGGAGCGCATGCGCCCAGAGCCGGCGCTCTGCGACGACAGAGGCCACCGCGATGGGAGGCCCACAGGAGCCAAAGAACAAAGACGGATGAAAATAGAGAAAGACCAACAGAAGTGGCCCGCCCGCTCTCCTCCCTCCCCAACCCAACCCCCTACCAAAATTTAAAAAAAAAAAAAAAAAAAAAAAAAGGTACAGGTGGGAAGTATGTTGTAGGGAAGAGGTTTTAAGTTCCTCATTGCAAAGTCTGAACAAAGTTCTCTTTCACGCAGGACCTGGATCTGCCAAGGAGTTGATCAAGTCGATCAATGAAAAATTTGCTGGATCTGCTGGCTGGGAAGGCACTGAATCATATCCTTTATTTCAGTATGCTCCTGGGTTCTAGCGAACTGTTCTCTTTTCATTCCAGTGTGACATGCTCCCCTTGCCCTCTGACCATACACATCTGCTCTTTCCCTTTTGTGCTGAATTTTGACAATGATGAAGCCCTTTCTCAAAGGGTCCATCACATTCCAGCCTTCAGGAGTTTTCATGTTGGGGTTTCTAGCCCTTGGCTCTTCCTGTTTGAAGTTTTTGTGCTGTTGGTGTAATTATTTTCTTTAACGTAGCGCATGCTGAAGAAGCCAGAGGACAAGAAGCAGCTGGGAGATTTCTTTGGCATGTCCAACAGCTATGCTGAATGCTATCCAGCCACGTACGTAACTCTGAGGTTTTCTTTTTTTTTTTCTTTCTTAGAAGTATAATTGCCATATAGCATTTATTTATTTTTACTTTATTTTTGGCTGTGCTGGGTCTTCATTGCTGTGTGTGGGCTTTTTCTAGTTGCAACAAGCAGGGGCTACTGTCTAATTGGAGTGGCTTCACTTGTTGCAGAGCTTAGGCTCAAGAGTTGTGGTGTGCAGGCTTAGTGGCCCCATGGCGTATTGAATCTTTTCAGACCAGGGTTTAAACCTGTGTCCCCTTCATTGGCGGGTGGATTTGTAACCACTGGGAAGTCATAAGGCTTAAAGAAGGGAGGCTGGGATGATTGGAGAGTATGGTTGGGGGCAGAGGGAATGAGGTAGAAATTTGATTTTCTGGAACCCAGGGGTACTTCTTATTAAATAAAGTATTCTATTAGGCCCTGAGTGGCAAGCCTAGGAGGAATGGTTGTCCTAGACATATGGCCTCTTTGTAGGTATTTCCGAATGAAGCATAGGAGTCAGGGTCTCCATCATCTCTTTTAACTGTTGCTCTTTAGGATGGATGACATGGCTGTGGACAGTGATGAGGAGGTGGATTACAGCAAAATGGACCAGGTATGGAGCCGCAAGAATGGGCGAGGCCAATTACTGTTTAGCACGTCGCCTGCTCCCAGAAGATCTGTGTGTGTGTCATTTCCTGAGCCTCGTATTCTGTCACTGCAGTAGTGGGAGCCGTAGCACTGTGGTGTCTTGGGCAGCTTAACTGTTTTAAAGCTTCTGTAGAAAGTCAGATGAGATAGAGCCTATATATATATATGTATGTATGTATGTATGTATGTATGTATGTATGTATGTGTGTGTGTGTGTGTGTGTGTGTGTGTGTGTGTGTGTGTGTGTGTGTATACACACACATTTATTTTTAATTGAAGGATAATTGCTTTATAGTATTATGTTGGTTTCTATGAAAAATCGTGAATCAGTCATAGGTTTACCATGTCCCCTTCCATATTTCTATCTATTTTCTATAAAGTGCCAGGTTTTGATTTCCATCTTAGGCAGTAAGCGGGCCTTTAGTGCACATATAGACAGGGCAGAAGGAATTTTAGGTTTTAGAGAATAATGGGTGTGTGTGGGGGGGGTCGAAATAAGAGTTTTATTCTAGCCAGGACTGACATTTTCCTCTCAAAACACTACCTCCAATAAGAGTCAGGAAGTGTCATCTAGGAAGGACATTTTATTTAGGCCCTGTTTAATCTGCCAACTATTAGTTTTGTTGCAGAGCTTAGGCTCAAGAGTTGTGGTGTGCAGGCTTAGTGGCCCCATGGCGTATTGAATCTTTTCAGACCAGGGTTTAAACCTGTGTCCCCTTCATTGGCGGGTGGATTTGTAACCACTGGGAAGTCATAAGGCTTAAAGAAGGGAGGCTGGGATGATTGGAGAGTATGGTTGGGGGCAGAGGAATGAGGTAGAAATTTGATTTTCTGGAACCCAGGGGTACTTCTTATTAAATAAAGTATTCTATTAGGCCCTGAGTGGCAAGCCTAGGAGGAATGGTTGTCCTAGACATATGGCCTCTTTGTAGGTTTTTCCCGAATGAAGCATAGGAGTCAGGGTCTCCATCATCTCTTTTAACTGTTGCTCTTTAGGATGGATGACATGGCTGTGGACAGTGATGAGGAGGTGGATTACAGCAAAATGGACCAGGTATGGAGCCGCAAGAATGGGCGAGGCCAATTACTGTTTAGCACGTCGCCTGCTCCCAGAAGATCTGTGTGTGTGTCATTTCCTGAGCCTCGTATTCTGTCACTGCAGTAGTGGGAGCCGTAGCACTGTGGTGTCTTGGGCAGCTTAACTGTTTTAAAGCTTCTGTAGAAAGTCAGATGAGATAGAGCCTATATATATATATGTATGTATGTATGTATGTATGTATGTATGTATGTATGTGTGTGTGTGTGTGTGTGTGTGTGTGTGTGTGTGTGTGTGTGTATACACACACATTTATTTTTAATTGAAGGATAATTGCTTTATAGTATTATGTTGGTTTCTATGAAAAATCGTGAATCAGTCATAGGTTTACCATGTCCCCTTCCATATTTCTATCTATTTTCTATAAAGTGCCAGGTTTTGATTTCCATCTTAGGCAGTAAGCGGGCCTTTAGTGCACATATAGACAGGGCAGAAGGAATTTTAGGTTTTAGAGAATAATGGGTGTGTGTGGGGGGGGTCGAAATAAGAGTTTTATTCTAGCCAGGACTGACATTTTCCTCTCAAAACACTACCTCCAATAAGAGTCAGGAAGTGTCATCTACTTTTGCCTTGTTCTCTCTGTACTGCAGTGCTTAGTAGCATGGTTTAATTCTATTTTGGAGCCCTGTTTAATCTGCCAACTATTAGTTTTGTGACCATGCCATCTTATTTTACTGCTTGTTCCTCCGTTTCCTCATTAGGAAAATGGAGAGAACTACAAAGTTCTCTTAATAGAGTTTTCGAGAGAATTAAATAAGATACATGTTATGTGTGCTGAATAATGCCTGGTATGTAGTATGTATGGAGTAAACATTTATTATTGCTTATTAGGTTGGAATTTATGAATGATAAAACCTGGGATTATGGGATAGCCTGGCGTTAATCAAGGGCTAAAATTTCATTTCCACTGACATTCCTTCCTTCCCTGCCTCCCATACTGTCCTGCCACAGGGTAACAAGAAAGGTCCTTTAGGCCGCTGGGACTTTGACACCCAAGAGGAATACAGCGAGTATATGAACAACAAGGAGGCTTTGCCCAAGTGAGTCTTGGTACTAAATACAGCCAGGAGTGAGGCGGGGAATGGTGGTTGGGGTGGACTAATCCACACCAGATTAGAGGGTAAAGTCTGCCTGAAACATTGTGCAGTCAGGTCTCTGCTCATAGGGTCTTCTGGGAACATCTTGCTTCTGCTCTGCAATCTCTTAATGCCTTCTTCCCTCAACTGCCCATTTCCCCCCCTCAGGGCTGCATTCCAGTATGGCATCAAGATGTCTGAAGGGCGGAAAACCAGGCGCTTCAAGGAAACCAATGACAAAGCAGAGCTTGATCGCCAGTGGAAAAAGATTAGTGCAGTAAGTGTGACTGGTTCTGGGTTGGGGGGCTTCAGCTGGGAAGAGATACTGGCCCATAGATTCAGAAACAGGCCATGGGTTGGAGAGCCATGGAAGTAGGAGAGAGGTCAGCCTCGGGTCTCAGGTGAGCTTAGACTGGCAGCATAACTATCAACTATAACTGGTTTTCTTGCAGATCATTGAGAAGAGGAAGAAGATGGAAGCCGATGGGTGAGCAACATTATTCTTTCTCTGTGGGACTGGTGACAGTTGCTTGGTATATATTTCTTACGCTCATTTCTCCTTCTGTTGCAGGGTTGAGGTGAAAAGACCAAAATACTAATCTCCAGCTCCAAGAATAATCTCCACAAGGATTTCCTCCTCTGCTTGCTTTCTACAGTTCCAAAAAAGGTTGAAAGATTTTTGTGTGTGTGAATGTATGTAAATTTCATTGTATTATCTTTTGATTTTGATCTTATTAAAGTTGTTAACTGGCTATCTTCTATATGTTGAGGGCCCAGATACAGCAAGGGGGCCACTAATTCCACTGATTGTATAAAACTCACATGGGAAGGTTAGCCCAGTCCTTCCCTGAGCTGTGCTTCTTTAGTAGATTCCTAAGCTGTATACAATACCCAGTGGAGAAGGGAAGAATGGCTGTCACTGATAGTATAGCAAAACATAAGGATGAGTCTTTACAAATATAAGACTCATCTGGGGACCTAGTCATAGGGCAGAGGTTCTGAGACTTAGGTTTAGGCCAAGGGGGGCCCCCAGGTATATGAACAACAAGGAGGCTTTGCCCAAGTGAGTCTTGGTACTAAATACAGCCAGGAGTGAGGCGGGGAATGGTGGTTGGGGTGGACTAATCCACACCAGATTAGAGGGTAAAGTCTGCCTGAAACATTGTGCAGTCAGGTCTCTGCTCATAGGGTCTTCTGGGAACATCTTGCTTCTGCTCTGCAATCTCTTAATGCCTTCTTCCCTCAACTGCCCATTTCCCCCCCTCAGGGCTGCATTCCAGTATGGCATCAAGATGTCTGAAGGGCGGAAAACCAGGCGCTTCAAGGAAACCAATGACAAAGCAGAGCTTGATCGCCAGTGGAAAAAGATTAGTGCAGTAAGTGTGACTGGTTCTGGGTTGGGGGGCTTCAGCTGGGAAGAGATACTGGCCCATAGATTCAGAAACAGGCCATGGGTTGGAGAGCCATGGAAGTAGGAGAGAGGTCAGCCTCGGGTCTCAGGTGAGCTTAGACTGGCAGCATAACTATCAACTATAACTGGTTTTCTTGCAGATCATTGAGAAGAGGAAGAAGATGGAAGCCGATGGGTGAGCAACATTATTCTTTCTCTGTGGGACTGGTGACAGTTGCTTGGTATATATTTCTTACGCTCATTTCTCCTTCTGTTGCAGGGTTGAGGTGAAAAGACCAAAATACTAATCTCCAGCTCCAAGAATAATCTCCACAAGGATTTACTCCCCTCTGCTTGCTTTCTACAGTTCCAAAAAAGGTTGAAAGATTTTTGTGTGTGTGAATGTATGTAAATTTCATTGTATTATCTTTTGATTTTGATCTTATTAAAGTTGTTAACTGGCTATCTTCTATATGTTGAGGGCCCAGATACAGCAAGGGGGCCACTAATTCCACTGATTGTATAAAACTCACATGGGAAGGTTAGCCCAGTCCTTCCCTGAGCTGTGCTTCTTTAGTAGATTCCTAAGCTGTATACAATACCCAGTGGAGAAGGGAAGAATGGCTGTCACTGATAGTATAGCAAAACATAAGGATGAGTCTTTACAAATATAAGACTCATCTGGGGACCTAGTCATAGGGCAGAGGTTCTGAGACTTAGGTTTAGGCCAGTGGACTGCCAGCCTAATCCTAAGGTTGTGCAGGATGGACTCTTAAGTGAAGGCACCTGATGAAAAACACTCCTGGCAACAGAAACCTTTCACAAATTTAGGCCCTTTTGGGATCTTCAGTAAGTCCAAGCACAAATCACTGCTTACGTAGTTGAAGGGGAAGTGACTTGGGGAATCGCTGTCCTGGACAAGAGGGGTTTGTTTCACTTCAACACACTGAACAGTTTGTCAAGGCCTAGGGTGGGCTCTCTGGCGTCCAGATCACTCCTTCACTTCCTTTTCTTCTCGGCTCATTGTCAGCACTTTACTAATCAACAGAAAGTTCACTTCTTTCTGTCTGGTCTGTAGCTGCTACTGCCTATGCTGAAGTATGACCTGAGGGCTTACAAGATCCAAGAAAAGCTAGATGGCCATCTTAGCCATTGCCTTTGGTAGAATAAGGGATTTGGGGGGAAGCCACCTTTGTTTATGGCATTGAGGAGGCTGAAATTGGGCCCTGTTTGCAACAGCACCTAGAAGGATTAATTTCAGACAGTAAGTGGCACCCAGATTTCATGGTTATAGGCAGCAGTCGCAGGAAAAAGGTCACAGAAACTGACATGGCTCAGATGAAGATACTGTGGATCAGTACGATCCAGTCCTGGGGGCTGACTGCTAGTTCAAAATAAGTTTCTGCAAGCACTACCAAGCCTTGCAGAAGTAACCAAGTCTCTCTGGGTGGCCATACCATGAGGAATGTGGACTCCCAACACCATACAAGGGACTTAGAGACTCTGAGATCTTTAACCTCATTTCTTTCACCTCACCTTAAGGGAGTCAGGCATTAGCATGTAAGATGTCTTGGAAGGCTTTCTACTACAATGTGAGGAAGTTCTCTTCAGACAGGAGCCTATGCTCATCTGTCCCACCATTTAAGAGTGCTGTCATCTTTGTGGAACCTTTGGTAACCAGAATGTCAACTGGCGCCAATTATTCCTTTTCAGCAACTCCTTGCCAGCTGTGAACACTGCTGGCCCCGTCCTGTTGAGGGTCAGCAGCCAAACGGTAAGAATTGGCAGGACACTTGGTTTGCCCACAAAGATGTTCAGCATGGAGAAATGCAGAACACTTAAATATGCCTAGGCTGCTGTCAGATTCTTGCTGGATGGGCTTTTGTGGCTTACTGATGCAACTGGCTGTTGCTTGTAGTGGTTTTTCATCAAGCCATGAATAACTGGTGCACTCCTCTTCTCTCTGGAAGTCAGGCAGTTATCCTTACCGATTGCGGGTTGTTGTCACTAAGAGGTATCTGATTCTGCGACCCCCATGGACTGCAGCATTGCCAGGCGTCTCTGTCCTTTACTATCCTGGAGTTTGCTCAGGTTCATGTCTTTGAGTCTATGATGTGATGTTATGTAATCATCGCCTCCTATGCTGCCCTCTTCTCCTTTTGCCTTCAATCTTTCCAGGATCAGGGTCTTTTTCCAATCAGCTCTTCGCATCAGGTGGCCAAAGTATTGGAACTTCAGCATCAATCCTTTCAATGAATATTCAGGGTTGATTTCCCCTTAGGACTGCTTGGTGGGACTGTTAAAACTTTCCTCCAGTATCACAGTTTGAAAGCATCAATTCTTCGGTGCTCAGCCTCTGACTGCCGGAGGCAGTGCCAATCTGTCGGTCAGGAAAACGCAGTTCCCAGCTTTAGGTAAAGGAGGGGATTTGACGGTCGCGCGAACTAGCTGGCCCAAGAACTCTTTCCGCCGCGGTACTGGAAAGTAGGTGACCTAAGGTGGCTGGGGTCTCTGGTCGGTTCCACCAACCAGCTGAGTCCGGCCCAACACCATACAAGGGACTTAGAGACTCTGAGATCTTTAACCTCATTTCTTTCACCTCACCTTAAGGGAGTCAGGCATTAGCATGTAAGATGTCTTGGAAGGCTTTCTACTACAATGTGAGGAAGTTCTCTTCAGACAGGAGCCTATGCTCATCTGTCCCACCATTTAAGAGTGCTGTCATCTTTGTGGAACCTTTGGTAACCAGAATGTCAACTGGCGCCAATTATTCCTTTTCAGCAACTCCTTGCCAGCTGTGAACACTGCTGGCCCCGTCCTGTTGAGGGTCAGCAGCCAAACGGTAAGAATTGGCAGGACACTTGGTTTGCCCACAAAGATGTTCAGCATGGAGAAATGCAGAACACTTAAATATGCCTAGGCTGCTGTCAGATTCTTGCTGGATGGGCTTTTGTGGCTTACTGATGCAACTGGCTGTTGCTTGTAGTGGTTTTTCATCAAGCCATGAATAACTGGTGCACTCCTCTTCTCTCTGGAAGTCAGGCAGTTATCCTTACCGATTGCGGGTTGTTGTCACTAAGAGGTATCTGATTCTGCGACCCCCATGGACTGCAGCATTGCCAGGCGTCTCTGTCCTTTACTATCCTGGAGTTTGCTCAGGTTCATGTCTTTGAGTCTATGATGTGATGTTATGTAATCATCGCCTCCTATGCTGCCCTCTTCTCCTTTTGCCTTCAATCTTTCCAGGATCAGGGTCTTTTTCCAATCAGCTCTTCGCATCAGGTGGCCAAAGTATTGGAACTTCAGCATCAATCCTTTCAATGAATATTCAGGGTTGATTTCCCCTTAGGACTGCTTGGTGGGACTGTTAAAACTTTCCTCCAGTATCACAGTTTGAAAGCATCAATTCTTCGGTGCTCAGCCTCTGACTGCCGGAGGCAGTGCCAATCTGTCGGTCAGGAAAACGCAGTTCCCAGCTTTAGGTAAAGGAGGGGATTTGACGGTCGCGCGAACTAGCTGGCCCAAGAACTCTTTCCGCCGCGGTACTGGAAAGTAGGTGACCTAAGGTGGCTGGGGTCTCTGGTCGGTTCCACCAACCAGCTGAGTCCGGCCCCGCCTCTTCCGGGTTACGGAGAACGCCTAAACGTCACTTCCTGCCCAGGCTCTCAACCCGGAAGCGGTATCTTGGGTCTCTCCTCCGGCTGTGAAACTGGTTCTTCACATCACTGGTGAATTGCTGAGAGGCCAACGTCTCTCTGTGTATGGACTGCACGTGTGAGGAGAGGCCCGCGGAGGATGGGAGCGACGAGGAGGATCCCGGCTCCACGGAAGCTCCCGCTCGGACCCGGGACACTCCCGAGGATATCGTGCTGGAGGCTCCGGCTAGTGGGCTGGCGTTCCATCCGGCACGCGACCTCCTGGCGGCGGGGGACGTGGACGGGGACGTGTTCGTGTAAGTGCAGGGCAGAGATGGGGGCGTGAAGAGCGTGGTGGCCCCAGGACTGCTCAGTCTGGATGCTCCGCAGGAATGGAGCCGGGATGAGGAAAGAAAGTTACAGGGAGATAAGTTTACAAGACTCAGTCTTGTGTGGTTTCCTTAGTGTAGTGGTTTCACGTTCGCCTGACAAGACTCAGTCTTGTCCACCTCGGTTAATAACATTCGACTTTAAGAAAGTTGCCACACAAATCTCTTGGAAGACCAGAAAGACGGAGTGGCTGGATGGTTGTGATGGAGCCTGGATACTTATTTCCCACCAGAATATTATACTGATCCTGAAAACTTACAGTGCCCCCCCCCCCACCCCGCCCGCTTTTGCTTCTTGCCCACTTGAACTGATCTTTTCAAAAACACAAATCCGACCCTCTCACTTCCTTGATTAAAACCTTTCAGTAATTTATCTTTGTTTTTAGGATTGAGATTCCTCAATCCTATTAAGGACCTTGACCATCTAGCCCTTGTCCACTTTATTTTTTGCTGTGTTCACTCATCGTTACCTTTTAAAAAATGCACCTTGAAGATTCATCTTCTTTGCACATATTATCCTTCTGCCTGAAATTTTCCTCTCTTGAACCTGTTGTCTTTCTCACCAAGCCAGGGCTGAGGGGTCCGGCCCATCAGCAAAACGGTCTCTGGCCGTCCGCGGTACTGGAAAGTAGGTGACCTAAGGTGGCTGGGGTCTCTGGTCGGTTCCACCAACCAGCTGAGTCCGGCCCCGCCTCTTCCGGGTTACGGAGAACGCCTAAACGTCACTTCCTGCCCAGGCTCTCAACCCGGAAGCGGTATCTTGGGTCTCTCCTCCGGCTGTGAAACTGGTTCTTCACATCACTGGTGAATTGCTGAGAGGCCAACGTCTCTCTGTGTATGGACTGCACGTGTGAGGAGAGGCCCGCGGAGGATGGGAGCGACGAGGAGGATCCCGGCTCCACGGAAGCTCCCGCTCGGACCCGGGACACTCCCGAGGATATCGTGCTGGAGGCTCCGGCTAGTGGGCTGGCGTTCCATCCGGCACGCGACCTCCTGGCGGCGGGGGACGTGGACGGGGACGTGTTCGTGTAAGTGCAGGGCAGAGATGGGGGCGTGAAGAGCGTGGTGGCCCCAGGACTGCTCAGTCTGGATGCTCCGCAGGAATGGAGCCGGGATGAGGAAAGAAAGTTACAGGGAGATAAGTTTACAAGACTCAGTCTTGTGTGGTTTCCTTAGTGTAGTGGTTTCACGTTCGCCTGACAAGACTCAGTCTTGTCCACCTCGGTTAATAACATTCGACTTTAAGAAAGTTGCCACACAAATCTCTTGGAAGACCAGAAAGACGGAGTGGCTGGATGGTTGTGATGGAGCCTGGATACTTATTTCCCACCAGAATATTATACTGATCCTGAAAACTTACAGTGCCCCCCCCCCCACCCCGCCCGCTTTTGCTTCTTGCCCACTTGAACTGATCTTTTCAAAAACACAAATCCGACCCTCTCACTTCCTTGATTAAAACCTTTCAGTAATTTATCTTTGTTTTTAGGATTGAGATTCCTCAATCCTATTAAGGACCTTGACCATCTAGCCCTTGTCCACTTTATTTTTTGCTGTGTTCACTCATCGTTACCTTTTAAAAAATGCACCTTGAAGATTCATCTTCTTTGCACATATTATCCTTCTGCCTGAAATTTTCCTCTCTTGAACCTGTTGTCCCAAAGTTCTCAGTATCTCCTCACTTCCAAGGTGCCTTCAGACTAAATTAGATTACCTGTTAGATGCTGGCTTGGTATCAGATACCTTTTCCTCATAAACTGCAAAAGGTGTGTAATCACGTATCCGTGAGTTTGTGTAATTATCCTCCACTAAAAAAAAAAAAAATTGTTTTTTAAACTTTTGACCGAGCCCCAAACTAAAAACACCTTTTATATTTTGTGTGACGCACTGTTATTTTCTGGTTTATTTTATCCTGTTGTAATTGTGGGCACACAGAAAATTCCGATTGCAGCTCACTAATGGGTCATGACTAGAGTTTGAAAAACAGTGTTCTGGATTGTAATTTGTAATGTTTCGTTCTCATATTTCCTGCTTCTAGCTCAGGATGAGTGCTCAATACATGTTTGATATTTTAGTAAAAGATGTAGGCTGGAAGCAGTGAAAAGCCATTGAAGGCTTTAACCAGGAGAGTTGTTCTGTCAGATTTACTTAATGAATTTATTTTATTTTATTTTTTTAAGATGTATTTATTTATTTATTTTTGGGTAGGGGTCAGGTTGGGGAGGGAGGGGAGCAGGCGAGCCACTTCTATTGGTCTTTCATTTATCCATTTTCATCCGTCTTTGTTCTTTGGCTCCTGTGGGCCTCCCATTGCTGTGGCATCTGTTGTTGCAGAGCGCTGGCTCTGGGCGCATGCGCTCCAGAGCTCCAGCTTGGTGACTGGACACATCAGTCCAGCCGCTCCGCGGCATGTGGGATCTTCCCAGGCCAGGGATCGAACCGGCGCCCCTTGCACTGCAAGGCGGTGTCCTTACCCACTGGACCACCAGGGGAAGCCCTACTTAATGAATTTAAACACCTAATTGGCTACAGTGTCCATGGGCAAGTTAAAACTTTCTTTTTTACTTTTGAAAATGGGAACAATAAGTAATTCGCTGGCAGTCCAGTGGTTAGGACTTGATGCTTTCACTGCTAGGGTCCCAGGTTCGATCCCTGATTGTGGAACTAAGATCCTAGATTACCTGTTAGGAAATTTTCCTCTCTTGAACCTGTTGTCCCAAAGTTCTCAGTATCTCCTCACTTCCAAGGTGCCTTCAGACTAAATTAGATTACCTGTTAGATGCTGGCTTGGTATCAGATACCTTTTCCTCATAAACTGCAAAAGGTGTGTAATCACGTATCCGTGAGTTTGTGTAATTATCCTCCACTAAAAAAAAAAAAAATTGTTTTTTAAACTTTTGACCGAGCCCCAAACTAAAAACACCTTTTATATTTTGTGTGACGCACTGTTATTTTCTGGTTTATTTTATCCTGTTGTAATTGTGGGCACACAGAAAATTCCGATTGCAGCTCACTAATGGGTCATGACTAGAGTTTGAAAAACAGTGTTCTGGATTGTAATTTGTAATGTTTCGTTCTCATATTTCCTGCTTCTAGCTCAGGATGAGTGCTCAATACATGTTTGATATTTTAGTAAAAGATGTAGGCTGGAAGCAGTGAAAAGCCATTGAAGGCTTTAACCAGGAGAGTTGTTCTGTCAGATTTACTTAATGAATTTATTTTATTTTATTTTTTTAAGATGTATTTATTTATTTATTTTTGGGTAGGGGTCAGGTTGGGGAGGGAGGGGAGCAGGCGAGCCACTTCTATTGGTCTTTCATTTATCCATTTTCATCCGTCTTTGTTCTTTGGCTCCTGTGGGCCTCCCATTGCTGTGGCATCTGTTGTTGCAGAGCGCTGGCTCTGGGCGCATGCGCTCCAGAGCTCCAGCTTGGTGACTGGACACATCAGTCCAGCCGCTCCGCGGCATGTGGGATCTTCCCAGGCCAGGGATCGAACCGGCGCCCCTTGCACTGCAAGGCGGTGTCCTTACCCACTGGACCACCAGGGGAAGCCCTACTTAATGAATTTAAACACCTAATTGGCTACAGTGTCCATGGGCAAGTTAAAACTTTCTTTTTTACTTTTGAAAATGGGAACAATAAGTAATTCGCTGGCAGTCCAGTGGTTAGGACTTGATGCTTTCACTGCTAGGGTCCCAGGTTCGATCCCTGATTGTGGAACTAAGATCCTGCAAGCCAAGTGGTGCAGCCAGAAAAAAAAAAAAAGGAAGAAAAGAAAATGAGAACAATAATACATATCTTGTAGAGAGGCTTACTACTCCTGTCCATGTGTACAGTGTCACATACTTTCTTCAGTGCCCCTCATGGCTTCCATTTGTCTCCTCTTTCCTACCTTCAGCCACTGTCTTCTGGAGGCCTCAAAGTTTGCTCATGACCATTCCAGAGAGGTTCTTTCTTCACAAAGAATTCAATTCAGACTTCTGCTTGGCCTACATGGTTGTCTTAAGCCCGGTCCAGCTCGTCTTTCAAGATTTAGCAGTACCTCTCTCGCCATTTGAACACTCCTCATTCTTTTTCTCTGTCCTGGGAAGGACGTTGGCATCTGCCTCCAGTATCTACCTCTTTTTTTTTAATTTTGGCCTCTTTTATTGGTCCTTAATTTATTTTCATCCATCTCTGGGCGCATGCGCTCCAGAGCACTGGCTTATAATTGGACACACTGTTCCAGCCACTCTGCGGCATATGGGATGTTCCTGTGCCAGGGATTGAACTGGTGCCCCTTGCACTGCAAGGCGGACCCTTTGCCTGCTGGACCACCAGGAATGCCCCCAGTATCTGCCTCTTGTTCTCTGCCAGATGAACTCATATGTCATCAGCTTGGTTAGCTTTCCAGGACTCTCTTCCCTTCCAAAGTATCCCATTCAATCTCTGAATATTTATTAATTTTTAAAGTCATTTTTAAAAATTTTCCTTTCATTTATTTTTTCTTTCAAACCCTTGTTGAGGGCTGACTTTCAGTAGATTGCAGCGAGAGAGCTGCTTCCATCTGAATATTTGTTAAGCAGCTTTTCAAGCTAGGCACGGGGACAGAGCATTCATGGGACCCTTTGTGAAGATTTGCGGAGGCAGGCACTGTGGATAATCTCTGGACAGGTGCTTGACTCAGAGTTGAATTTACAGGCTAGTGCCTCTCTGCTCTACCTTCCTTTTCATCGTACCATTTCAACACATGGTCACAGTGTGCCATAATTAATTGTGGTTTCCCTTAGCTCTCATGTTCTTCCCTGGTTACTCTAATGGTAAAGAATCTGCCTGCATTGCAAGAAACCCCACTTTGATCCCTGGAAAGATCTCCCTGAAGAAGGGAATGGCTACCCACTCCAGTGTTCTTGCCCAGAGAATTCCATGGACAGAGGAGCCTGGCAGGCTACAGTCCATGGGGTTGTAAAGAGTTGGACACAACTGAGTGACTGACATTTTCATATTTAGTTCCCATAGACCTGGAGTTTAAGATCTCTGTCTTATTTTTACATTTCCAACTTCTGGGCTGTTCTGTGATTATTTTTGGACCTTCAGAGTGATTCAGACCTAAGCTTTCTCCAGGCTAGGACTTTCAAAGATGATGAAGAGGGTTGGGGTGGGATGAGGTCCTGAAACATACATTGAATGAGAAAAGATCAAACATTTGAAGTTCACTGAAAATGGGGAAATGGGATGTTAAACTTCTTGTGCTTGGAGGTGTGCGAGCAGGGACTCCTAGGTAGTGGAAGGTTGGCTAGTTGGTCTCTGCACTTCCAGGTGAGCTCTGGGGTCATTTACTGTTCCATTCTCCTCAGCTTTTCCTACTCCTGCCAAGAGGGAGAAACTAAGGAGCTCTGGTCCTCAGGTCACCACCTCAAGTCCTGCCGAGCCGTTGTCTTCTCAGAAGATGGGCAGAGTGAGTATTAGGGAAGGCTGCCAGCAGTGTGGTGGTAGGACGGGAGCAGTGAACAGCACCATGACCTGGGCATTTTCCCCTCAGAACTTGTTACTGTCTCCAAGGACAAAGCCATCCATTTTCTAGATGTGGAACTGGGCCGACTGGAAAGACGCATTTCCAAGGCTCACGGGTAAGGGGAAGCCACTTGTGTGTTGAGATAAGGGGTAGGGAGTGATTGGTACATCTCTACTGAGACCAAGGTGCTCCAAGAAGTTCTGTGTCTCTAGCGCCCCCATCAACAGTCTGCTGCTGGTGGATGAGAACGTTCTGGCCACTGGGGATGATACAGGCGGCGTCCGCCTCTGGGACCAAAGGAAGGAGGGCCCCTTAATGGATATGCGCCAGCATGAGGAGTACATTGCTGACATGACTCTGGACCCTGCCAAGAAGCTGCTGCTGACTGCCAGGTACAGCTTCAAATCTGTGTCCCCCCTCTTTCCTGGGTTAAATGACTCCCTCATTGGTACCTCCAGCCAAGCCCTCTGATTTGCTTTCTCTCCAGTGGAGATGGCTGCCTCGGGGTCTTCAACATCAAGCGACGCCGGTTCGAGCTGCTCTCTGAGCCCCAGTCCGGAGACCTGACCTCTGTCACACTTATGAAAGTACAGCTGGGTTTGGTGGGATGGGGGCGCCATAGGGACTTTGTTTGGTATGGCTCCATGAACATGGTTTGCTCTGTTTCCATGCAGTATGGGAAGAAGGTGGCCTGTGGCTCCAGTGAAGGTACCATCTACCTCTTCAACTGGGACGGCTTTGGGGCCACAAGTGACCGCTTTGCCCTGAAAGCCGAGTCCATCGACTGTATGGTTCCAGTGACGGAGAGTCTGCTGTGTACAGGCTCTACCGACGGAGTCCTCAGGTGAGCGGCACTGGACGGCCCTCCAGTCATGGCGGGGCAGACCTAACCAGCCCATACCCAACACCTGTCTTTCTGCCCAGGGCTGTCAACATCCTGCCAAACCGAGTGGTGGGCACTGTGGGCCAGCATGCCGGGGAGCCTGTGGAGAAGCTAGCCCTCTCTCACTGTGGCCGCTTCTTGGCCAGCAGTGGCCATGACCAGCGCCTTAAGTTTTGGGACATGGCCCAGTTGCGGGCTCTGGTGGTGGATGACTACCGCCGGCGCAAGAAAAAGGGAGGACCTCTGCGGGCACTGAGCAGCAAGGCCTGGAGCACTGATGACTTCTTTGCAGGACTGAGGGAAGAGGGAGAGGATGCCACAACTCGAGAGGCGGAAGAGAGTGAGGATGACAGTAACTGAAGGGATGAGCAGAATCTCAGGGTGGGTTCTCAGTGGAAACAAGTCTTGCTTTCTGGGCTGGATTCCTAGAGCGGCTGGGAACTGAAAATATACCCTGGTTTGCAGCACAAGAAGATACCCAGGATTAGCACATGACTGTGGGGAAGTCCTTGCTTTGTAGCAGCTGCTCACTCTGCCCATGTAAGAGCAGCCCACCTAGGGGCAAGACAGCACGGACACAGGTGTACACCAACCAGGGGTTTAATATCAATACAACCAGCAGAGAAGAACTCAAAACTACACATACACCAAACCACAGTGCCAAGTGGTAGAGGCAGAGGCTGATGTTTGACCCTTTGGCTCAGCCAGCCCCCAAATAAAAACATCAACAAAGACAAAATAGGAAAATAAGCAAAGCCTCATGCTAAACTGTGGGAGGAGAGAGGGTGGGCAGGTGTACATGTCACACAGAACACCTTGGGGTCCAGTGAAACCCCAGACTGGGAGAAGGGAAGTCCCCTCACAACTTGGCCCAACCTGAGCTTCCTGGAGGTGTTCTGGGGCCCTGCCCCAGCTGGGAGGTTGTGTCTGACCTAGGGTAGGGTCCATGCTCCTCCCTTTCTTGGGCTCAGATAGTGGCTGCCCAGGCCTGCTGGGCTGGGTACTGACACAGGCCCCACCTATGTTACGGCCTGCCTGTGGAGAGGATAAGGTCACTACTGGAGGGTGGTACCTCCTGCCTCAGTCCCCACAGACCAGGGCAGACTGGCCCCAGGCTTACTCAGTGCCTCCAAAAGCCGTGCAGAGATGGCATCCTTAGCCATCTCATGTGCATCCTGCCCATCTGGGGCCAGCACTACCCAGATGAGGCCACTGAAAGGCACTGGATGCCCAGGGATCACCACCTGGTACCAGAAGCGATGCCAGCCAGCAGAGCCTGTGCCCAAACACTTGGTGAGGAACACGGGGCTGCCCAGGTTCATTTGTCGGCATAACAGCTGCAGGGCACCCCGAGCCCCTTGGAACTCCAGTCCCTGGTCCTTGGCCAGGGCTAATTGGCTGCCCTCTGACTCTAGGCACTGTAGCGAAGGAGCCATGAGCTGCTGGCGGAGTCGCTGCTTCAGCTCTGGTTTAAGCCACTCCACAGCCACCAATTCTCCACAGAGGCGGGACTGCCCTGCAGGTAAAAGGCAGAAACAGTGGGTCTAGGCCCCGGACCCAAACTCCCAGAGCCGCCCAACTGACTGTGGGGAAGTCCTTGCTTTGAAATGTAAGAGCAGCCCACCTAGGGGCAAGACAGCACGGACACAGGTGTACACCAACCAGGGGTTTAATATCAATACAACCAGCAGAGAAGAACTCAAAACTACACATACACCAAACCACAGTGCCAAGTGGTAGAGGCAGAGGCTGATGTTTGACCCTTTGGCTCAGCCAGCCCCCAAATAAAAACATCAACAAAGACAAAATAGGAAAATAAGCAAAGCCTCATGCTAAACTGTGGGAGGAGAGAGGGTGGGCAGGTGTACATGTCACACAGAACACCTTGGGGTCCAGTGAAACCCCAGACTGGGAGAAGGGAAGTCCCCTCACAACTTGGCCCAACCTGAGCTTCCTGGAGGTGTTCTGGGGCCCTGCCCCAGCTGGGAGGTTGTGTCTGACCTAGGGTAGGGTCCATGCTCCTCCCTTTCTTGGGCTCAGATAGTGGCTGCCCAGGCCTGCTGGGCTGGGTACTGACACAGGCCCCACCTATGTTACGGCCTGCCTGTGGAGAGGATAAGGTCACTACTGGAGGGTGGTACCTCCTGCCTCAGTCCCCACAGACCAGGGCAGACTGGCCCCAGGCTTACTCAGTGCCTCAAAAAGCCGTGCAGAGATGGCATCCTTAGCCATCTCATGTGCATCCTGCCCATCTGGGGCCAGCACTACCCAGATGAGGCCACTGAAAGGCACTGGATGCCCAGGGATCACCACCTGGTACCAGAAGCGATGCCAGCCAGCAGAGCCTGTGCCCAAACACTTGGTGAGGAACACGGGGCTGCCCAGGTTCATTTGTCGGCATAACAGCTGCAGGGCACCCCGAGCCCCTTGGAACTCCAGTCCCTGGTCCTTGGCCAGGGCTAATTGGCTGCCCTCTGACTCTAGGCACTGTAGCGAAGGAGCCATGAGCTGCTGGCGGAGTCGCTGCTTCAGCTCTGGTTTAAGCCACTCCACAGCCACCAATTCTCCACAGAGGCGGGACTGCCCTGCAGGTAAAAGGCAGAAACAGTGGGTCTAGGCCCCGGACCCAAACTCCCAGAGCCGCCCAAGTCTTTCCGAGTCGCAGAAGCCTGTTTGATTTCTAACCTCCCCATTTTAGGCGGTATGATCCTAGGCACGCATCTGTGTGTATGTGTACACGTGCGCACATGCATGCTCAGTTGTGTCCTGTTCAGTTTGCGGCTTCATGGACTGCAGCCTGCCAGGTGCCTCTGTCTAGGGGAATTCTCAGGTGGTCCTGGACTGCTGGCCATTTCTCCTCCAAGGATCTTCCTGAACCAGTAATCAAACTCTTGGCTTCAGTGTTGGCAGGCAGATTCTTTTGCCACTGAGCCACCTGGGAAGTCTATGACCCCAGGCAAAGTTCTCTAGACTTCATTGTGTTTATTTACAAAGGGACTGTAATTACTACCTTCAAAATTTCCTCAGGGTACTGGTAGATGGAGGGCTTTGTCTCCCTCATAATAATCACAATAGCTAACCTTTAGCATGAGTTCTTACTGAGAACTTGCCAAAAAAAAAGAGAATGTGTTAAAGGCTGCTTAAATCTCAGTGTCAGGAAGCAGGTTCTACAATGGATAAAAGGTAAACTAAGCTGGTTTGCCTGGGGCAAGTCCATTTTCCTTAAACCAGTCTCCTATCTAAAGTGGGACAACCTTCTAGGAATGTGGAGGCTTAAGTTTAGGTCAGTGATAGCTGGTAGCACCATAGTCTGTCTCAAACACAAGACTGCTTGACCCTATGGTCTCACCGCTTTAACCCGCTTTTTCGAGATATGCTGACCTGTAACGTGCCCGGCATAAAGTGTTCCCAACCGGTCAGAGCCTGTGCCCAAACACTTGGTGAGGAACACGGGGCTGCCCAGGTTCATTTGTCGGCATAACAGCTGCAGGGCACCCCGAGCCCCTTGGAACTCCAGTCCCTGGTCCTTGGCCAGGGCTAATTGGCTGCCCTCTGACTCTAGGCACTGTAGCGAAGGAGCCATGAGCTGCTGGCGGAGTCGCTGCTTCAGCTCTGGTTTAAGCCACTCCACAGCCACCAATTCTCCACAGAGGCGGGACTGCCCTGCAGGTAAAAGGCAGAAACAGTGGGTCTAGGCCCCGGACCCAAACTCCCAGAGCCGCCCAAGTCTTTCCGAGTCGCAGAAGCCTGTTTGATTTCTAACCTCCCCATTTTAGGCGGTATGATCCTAGGCACGCATCTGTGTGTATGTGTACACGTGCGCACATGCATGCTCAGTTGTGTCCTGTTCAGTTTGCGGCTTCATGGACTGCAGCCTGCCAGGTGCCTCTGTCTAGGGGAATTCTCAGGTGGTCCTGGACTGCTGGCCATTTCTCCTCCAAGGATCTTCCTGAACCAGTAATCAAACTCTTGGCTTCAGTGTTGGCAGGCAGATTCTTTTGCCACTGAGCCACCTGGGAAGTCTATGACCCCAGGCAAAGTTCTCTAGACTTCATTGTGTTTATTTACAAAGGGACTGTAATTACTACCTTCAAAATTTCCTCAGGGTACTGGTAGATGGAGGGCTTTGTCTCCCTCATAATAATCACAATAGCTAACCTTTAGCATGAGTTCTTACTGAGAACTTGCCAAAAAAAAAGAGAATGTGTTAAAGGCTGCTTAAATCTCAGTGTCAGGAAGCAGGTTCTACAATGGATAAAAGGTAAACTAAGCTGGTTTGCCTGGGGCAAGTCCATTTTCCTTAAACCAGTCTCCTATCTAAAGTGGGACAACCTTCTAGGAATGTGGAGGCTTAAGTTTAGGTCAGTGATAGCTGGTAGCACCATAGTCTGTCTCAAACACAAGACTGCTTGACCCTATGGTCTCACCGCTTTAACCCGCTTTTTCGAGATATGCTGACCTGTAACGTGCCCGGCATAAAGTGTTCCCAACCGGTGGTCCCCCCGCAGTCTCCAGTCCTACCTTCCACCA
Source organism: Tragulus kanchil (assembly GCA_022376925.1). Lineage (NCBI taxonomy): Eukaryota > Metazoa > Chordata > Mammalia > Artiodactyla > Tragulidae > Tragulus > Tragulus kanchil. The sequence goes on along the minus strand of JAIOJX010000029.1, from coordinate 36,405,856 downwards.
GGGCCTTTTTGGCCATGGCTGCGGCCCGGTGCGAGCTGAACTTGAGCAGTGCGATCTGCGAGGACGCCGGCCCGGGGCTGGGCAGCAGCAGTGCCTCTTGCAGGCCTGACCCCAGTGGCTGCAGCGCCAGGAGCAGCGCGCGGCGGCTCAGGCCCGGCGGCAGCCCGTCCACGCTCAGCTCGCACTTCTCGGTGCTGCGGCAAACGAGCAGCGGGCAGGACGGCCGCAGCGGGTGGTTGTGTAGCATGGCGATGGCCGCCTGGGCGCCGCGCCGCGAGCTGTAGCGGGCGTAAGCGAAGCCGCGGTTCAGGCCGCTGAAGGTCATCATCAGACGGAACTCGTAGAGGCGGCCCACACGCTGGAACAGTGGGATCAGCTGGTGCTCATACACATCCTGGGGCAGCCGCCCGATAAACACCTCCGACCCGGCGGGCGGCGGGCTGCCCACCCATCCTGGGAGAAGAGAGCGGGTAAGGGACACCGTCATCCACCTGGATAGTTCTGGGCTCGAGGTCCAGAGACCGAGCGCAGGAGGGGTATGTGTGCATATGTCTGTGAAATAGGAACAATACCCGGACCCCACCGGATCGTTGTCATAAGTGGGTGACTGAGTTACCAACGGGGCTGGCACCTTAAGACTGACTGGGCTCCCTTCCTCAAGGCGGCGGGTGGGTGGGAAGCCACTGACCAGAAGTTGCATCTGCTGCGGGGGTTCGTAGGTAGGGGGTTCTGACGGTGGAGCCTGGGGGTAGGCCCCTCCCTCCCCCGAACGCGGCCGGCCGTCGAGGCTGCCCTTGTTCTTTGCAACCATAGGGCTGGAACTACCGTACCTGGGGGTGGCCCGCCATACTTCCTTTGCCCGTTCACCTGCACCAGCTGGATGCCAGTCTCCCTGACCCAGGCCTCCAACGCTGCCTTGTTCTCGGGATTCACCCTCTCACACCACAGCTGAAAGGGAAAGGGTGGGTTGGAACGGCAGATTACCGCGTCCGCCCCATGTCGCCAATAATGCCCGACCCTCTAGTAGCCCACCACTTACCTCACACTCCCGCTTTGACTGCATGGCTCGCCAGCTAGCTCGCTCGTACCTCTCTTTTAAAACACTTTCCTATCTGGAATCTTCCCTACCCCTCCAACCCCCCAAGCTCTCATTGGCTCTGGGCATGACCCCGCCCACCAAGGGGGTGGGGGTATCCGGCGAACTTGCGCTGCGCAAACTACGGACCCGCTGGTGGAAGCTAGAGACCCCGGTGGGTGTGTCTTGCTGGCAGCTCCACCTCTTCAAAATGGCTCGCCAACCAGCTGGCTAGAGACTACCGGCGAGAACGTCTGGGGGGCATCCTTCACCCTGCAGAAGAGCCCGGGGAGGCTACCGTAGTGTCCCTCTCCACTTTCCACCGCTTACGTGTTCGCAGTGCGAGGTCCAGGCTCTGACAGGGAAGGCAGGGTTAGGCAGTTAGTAAAAAAAGGCAGGCTCCAGAGGTTGAGGCATTTTATTGGACCTTCCAAGGCTGGTTGTGGGGAGGGTTCCCTCCACCAGGTGGTAGGGCCCTGCAGAAAAGATCTTCTAGGGCCAGGTCCCGCAGCCCAGGAGCACAGGTATGACTAAGCCCCCAGGGCCTCATATGGAAAGTGGTATAGTACCTGACCATTTTTGGTCAATGGTTACCAATAAAATAATCATAATAAAAATAAAAAAGTCTCTGTTCTGACCACTCTTCAAGTCTTCTTGTCGGGACAGACACGTGCAAAGCTGCTGAAGTAGGTATGTAGAGTCTTGTCTTAAATAGCGCCAGTCCCACTCTTCTGAAAGTTTGCTCAGCTCAGCAGATGCAAGGGGGCTGGCTTGTTCTCCTTTTGATCTCCTCCACAAGGTCCTCTCTTCGGACATCCACCTGGCCAAAAAGGAAGAATAAGCTGGTATGAGCATCTTGTGTTCCACTCCTGAGTGCCCGTGCCTCCCTCCCATCATCAGGCCTGGCTCCACTGGGAGTAGACACCCAGTCAAACACGCCAGGGTAGACAGTGCTCCATGGGGAAGCCAGAGAGACACAGGGTGTGTGTGGAGATGGAGACCACGCCCATAGTAACATGCAACCTCCTGAGTCCTTTGGAGGGCTAACATCAATGCCAGGCTTTTGGTCAGGTCTTGAATGGTCCTCGGCCTGCAGAAATGGCATACATCCCCTGTCCCTCCACTTTCTTGCCCATCTACTTACCTCTTCCCTGCTGGCCACTGAGCGCAGCTTGATGACCCCGTCCTTGAGCTCTTGCTCGCCGATGATGGCCACCAGTGGGATGCCTGCCTCCTCACAATACTGCAGCTGGTTCAGTAACTTGGGGTTCTTTTTGTAGAGCAGTTCTGCCTGCAGGGGACAAGGGAAGATGAAGGCTGGCTTCTGCAGTCTTCAGGGACCCAGCTGGCCCCTTGTTCTGACCTGTACCCCAAGAAGTCACGGTAATGGCAGGGCCACTATGGATATGCTTTTACTTCGTGTGTGTGCAGCACTCCCAAATGTGCTACCACCCTGGGGCTTGCCTCTGCTACCTTGATCCCGGCATCCCATAGCTCTGAGACGAGCTTCAGTCTCTCCTCCAGCAGTTTCTTCTGTGCAGATGCCACAAGCACCTGTGTCTCTGTGGTCCGTACCTTCTCCTCCAAGGCCTAGGAAAGAAGCAGTTAAGGAAGAGCTGGGCTACCCTTTACAACGCCTTCAGGGAATAAACAGCAGGTCCCAACTTTCACCAGGGAAGGCTAGTCTTTTCCCATCTAGCAACTGGGCAAAAAGGAGCTCTTGGGAGAATAAGAAGTGAACTGAATGGCTTGTACATATGTCTTGCCAGCATAAATAATGGAGGGTAAAGGTAGCTTATATACAGTTTATGTGCAAGCTTGTCTCAACTACCCTGTACATCCCTCATAAGGCAGTGATATTCTGAGCTCCCACAGGCAATCCAACCACCTTTGGCAGTTCTGGTACTGATAGTCTAGAGGCTGTGCCTCTTATACATCAGCCACAGGAAGGGTGTGGATGGAGGGGAGAAAGAATGCTGCTGCTGCCTGTTCGTTTTCTGGAAAACCATGTCTATTGTTCTTACAATATAGGATGCCCACTGCAACAGTGACCTCCACTGGAAGACAGTGGTCTCGAGAAAAGGGTGGCAACAGTGGGAAGGTTAGTACTAGCAATAAAAGCGGGCTTGAGGCCACAAAGAGCTAAGCCATTTGCAGGATCCCAGAGCCTCGGATACATGCCTCCCCTTAGGAGACTATCACAGGGGGGATGGGAGTAACATAATCCCCTTGTCCCTCCAAACTTTCCTTTTGCCCATCTACTTACCTCTTCCCTGCTGGCCACTGAGCGCAGCTTGATGACCCGCCTGAGCTCTTGCTCGCCGATGATGGCCACCAGTGGGATGCCTGCCTCCTCACAATACTGCAGCTGGTTCAGTAACTTGGGGTTCTTTTTGTAGAGCAGTTCTGCCTGCAGGGGACAAGGGAAGATGAAGGCTGGCTTCTGCAGTCTTCAGGGACCCAGCTGGCCCCTTGTTCTGACCTGTACCCCAAGAAGTCACGGTAATGGCAGGGCCACTATGGATATGCTTTTACTTCGTGTGTGTGCAGCACTCCCAAATGTGCTACCACCCTGGGGCTTGCCTCTGCTACCTTGATCCCGGCATCCCATAGCTCTGAGACGAGCTTCAGTCTCTCCTCCAGCAGTTTCTTCTGTGCAGATGCCACAAGCACCTGTGTCTCTGTGGTCCGTACCTTCTCCTCCAAGGCCTAGGAAAGAAGCAGTTAAGGAAGAGCTGGGCTACCCTTTACAACGCCTTCAGGGAATAAACAGCAGGTCCCAACTTTCACCAGGGAAGGCTAGTCTTTTCCCATCTAGCAACTGGGCAAAAAGGAGCTCTTGGGAGAATAAGAAGTGAACTGAATGGCTTGTACATATGTCTTGCCAGCATAAATAATGGAGGGTAAAGGTAGCTTATATACAGTTTATGTGCAAGCTTGTCTCAACTACCCTGTACATCCCTCATAAGGCAGTGATATTCTGAGCTCCCACAGGCAATCCAACCACCTTTGGCAGTTCTGGTACTGATAGTCTAGAGGCTGTGCCTCTTATACATCAGCCACAGGAAGGGTGTGGATGGAGGGGAGAAAGAATGCTGCTGCTGCCTGTTCGTTTTTCTGGAAAACCATGTCTATTGTTCTTACAATATAGGATGCCCACTGCAACAGTGACCTCCACTGGAAGACAGTGGTCTCGAGAAAAGGGTGGCAACAGTGGGAAGGTTAGTACTAGCAATAAAAGCGGGCTTGAGGCCACAAAGAGCTAAGCCATTTGCAGGATCCCAGAGCCTCGGATACATGCCTCCCCCTTAGGAGACTATCACAGAGGGGATGGGAGTAAGACTATGGAGTTAGACTGCCTGCATTCAAATTCTGACTCTGCTCCTTAAACCTTGGGCACATTATCTGATCTATAATCTTCAGTTCCAATGTCTGAAAAGTGTAAATAATAAAAGTAGCTCCCCTCAGAGGGCTGTTTAAGAATTTTTTTTAGAAAATACATGAAAAGCACTAAGCACAGTGCCCAGCACAGAGTAGTCAAATATTAAGTATCCTGTACTATGAGGAAGATCCAGGTCTTTGGATATATTGGCCTCGATTCCTGGCAGCTCTGAGGGAAGTAGGGCCTCAGAGCACAGGATTTTGCGAAGAAGCAATGATTAAAGATCCATCACGCTGGCCTCTAATTGGGTGGGAGTCTAAAGGACAACAACTGTCTTCTTTCCATTTCTTTGCAAAGATGCTCCTTGCTCATTGCAGTACTACTTGCCCCCTTAGAAAGCAAAGAAGACAGCTCAGGTGCCACTCTAGCTGCCCCTAAATGTCTTCCACCCAGCCCCAAGCCCTACCTCCAGCCTCTGCTCCACGATGGAGAAGATCCTTTCTATTCCAATGCTGAGCCCCACACAGGGCACCTTGCGCCCTTTGGGATCAAACATGCCCACCAGCCCATCATAGCGCCCTCCAGCAGCCACACTGCCCACACCCAGGGGTTCTTCCCCTGCCCGGGCAGGGGGCTGTAGCAGCACTGCCTCATAGATCACGCCAGTATAGTAGTCCAGTCCTCGAGCAAGGCTCAGGTCGAAGGAGATCTGGGGGAACAAGAACATGGTCAGTACCAGATAAGGATAAAGGGCCAGCCTCTGGCCCTGGAGCTCAGCTAAGGCTACCATCCCAACCTGACTCACCTTGTCAGCAATGCCAAACAAGGTCAGATACTCAAATAGCAGCTTCAGGTCTCCCAGGCCCTCCAAGGCCTGCTTGTTTTGGGACAGTTTAGGATCTTGAAGCAGCTGTTCGACGAGGGATACCCCACCTGGGGAGACAGATCTGTGAGCCAGACTTACTGACAAGAAAAAGATAATGGCTCTCCCCTTTTTATGTGTGCATACACGCTCCCTTTCTCTCCTTCTCTCTGTGCATATACACACACAACACAAAAGAATTTTGACTTTAGCTCAAGGGCACTGGGATGGCTGCTGGGAAGACAGGTTTTGTTTCTCACCATGCTGCTGGACGTAGTCCCCAATGAGGTCTGCCACCTCAGATGCCAGGCCCTTCTCTCCAACCATCTCATTCTTTACTTCCTCCCAGGACACCTGGGCAGACAGGTACAAGTCAGGGAAGCCAAAGAGCAAGTGTAAGCTCTCGTCAGGGGGTGGTCTTAAGCAGAAGCTGCCCATCAACCTATATCCTGGGGCTAATCTTTCTCCGTGGGCAGGGCCCTCTCTCTCTCTCCTAACCTTTTCCGTATCTCAGGGCAGGGTGGGACTTGGCAAAAGAACAGTCAGGTGTTTGGTCATTACCTTGTCCAGCTTGTCCACTGAGGAACAGATGGTGCGGAACTTGCTATCCGGAACACCACAGATGGCAAACATCCCATCTAGGATGCGCCGATCATTTACCTGCAGCGACCCAAGGTGTGGTGAGAAGAGAATCTCTTTACATGATGCTCAATAGCGTTGGACACTTAGGGTGCTGGGCCCTCTGCACCAGGACTTTCTCCTGTGAGAGGCTAGGCCCAGCTTTGCACCCCCAGCCCCACTTAGCTCTGACCTTGACCAGGAAGTCGCCGATCTGGAGTGAACTCAGGATCTCACACATGATCTTCAGGCACTCTGCATCAGGAATCATGGGATCAAATTGCCCAGCAATGTCAAAATCCTATAGTGAGAGGGGTAGTTAGAGGTCCTCAGGGGCTTAACTTTGAGGGAGGATTCCTGGGAGCTCTGCTTTCCATGAACAATGCCTTTTTGCACTCGTGTACACCATGTTCTTCACTTTCTGTCTGACAGTCATCCTAGAGCAAAACCCAAGCTTTTCTGGGTCTCTTAATAGTGCTGGTTTTCTTCCTATCCACTGGGCTGTTCCTTCATAGTCTGACTCATCTGTTTTTCTTTATTTACTTTTGGGACAGTTTAGGATCTTGAAGCAGCTGTTCGACGAGGATACCCACCTGGGGAGACAGATCTGTGAGCCAGACTTACTGACAAGAAAAAGATAATGGCTCTCCCTTTTATGTGTGCATACACGCCCTTTCTCTCCTTCTCTCTGTGCATATACACACACAACACAAAAGAATTTTGACTTTAGCTCAAGGGCACTGGGATGGCTGCTGGGAAGACAGGTTTTGTTTCTCACCATGCTGCTGGACGTAGTCCCCAATGAGGTCTGCCACCTCAGATGCCAGGCCCTTCTCTCCAACCATCTCATTCTTTACTTCCTCCCAGGACACCTGGGCAGACAGGTACAAGTCAGGGAAGCCAAAGAGCAAGTGTAAGCTCTCGTCAGGGGGTGGTCTTAAGCAGAAGCTGCCCATCAACCTATATCCTGGGGCTAATCTTTCTCCGTGGGCAGGGCCCTCTCTCTCTCTCCTAACCTTTTCCGTATCTCAGGGCAGGGTGGGACTTGGCAAAAGAACAGTCAGGTGTTTGGTCATTACCTTGTCCAGCTTGTCCACTGAGGAACAGATGGTGCGGAACTTGCTATCCGGAACACCACAGATGGCAAACATCCCATCTAGGATGCGCCGATCATTTACCTGCAGCGACCCAAGGTGTGGTGAGAAGAGAATCTCTTTACATGATGCTCAATAGCGTTGGACACTTAGGGTGCTGGGCCCTCTGCACCAGGACTTTCTCCTGTGAGAGGCTAGGCCCAGCTTTGCACCCCCAGCCCCACTTAGCTCTGACCTTGACCAGGAAGTCGCCGATCTGGAGTGAACTCAGGATCTCACACATGATCTTCAGGCACTCTGCATCAGGAATCATGGGATCAAATTGCCCAGCAATGTCAAAATCCTATAGTGAGAGGGGTAGTTAGAGGTCCTCAGGGGCTTAACTTTGAGGGAGGATTCCTGGGAGCTCTGCTTTCCATGAACAATGCCTTTTTGCACTCGTGTACACCATGTTCTTCACTTTCTGTCTGACAGTCATCCTAGAGCAAAACCCAAGCTTTTCTGGGTCTCTTAATAGTGCTGGTTTTCTTCCTATCCACTGGGCTGTTCCTTCATAGTCTGACTCATCTGTTTTTCTTTATTTACTTTTACTGTTGTGGCGGCAATTATACAGCCTCAGTCATTTTCTCTATTCATTCAGAAACTCTGCTGCCAGTCTGGACAACAGTACCTCAAATCCAGTTTTCCCATCCTTTGCTGTGATCCGATCACTGTGGTTTAATATAAAGAACACTAGACCTAAGAGGTCTAGTCCTAATTTGGCTTTCTTATCCCTATGACCTCTTCGTCTTGCTGAGCTTCCAGTTTATTCATATGTAAAAGAAGGAGAATAATCCCTGTCCTGTATATGAAAGTACTAAAGAAGTCACAAGGTTAGCCTTCTCTGGGGCATCTAGTTTGTTCAGGACACCCTGAGCATTCAGTAGATTCTACTGGCTTGAGGGAGGGCTGCCTTACCCCAGCCTGGCCCCATACTCACACACTGGTAGAATTCCCGATACCGGCCTCGGGTCATGGCTGGGTTATCCCGCCGATAGACTTTCGCTATGTGGTAGCGTTTAATGTTGGTCAGTTTATTCATTGCCAAATAGCGAGCGAAAGGAACCTGATGACTAAGTTAAGGAGAATGGTCCACCAAACAGTCTGGAAGTCGATGATCCGCACCAACAGAAGCTGGGGTCTAACCCCACCCTGTGTGGGTAAAACTACCACCTGTAAGATTAAAGGCATTTCTGAACGTCAGCAAGAATCAACTTTGTTACCACAAGGGGCAGCTAAAGTCTCAAAAATAAGGCTCTATGCTGACCAAAGCAGGGGGTTGGACAGATTGGTCAGGGAGAAGAAAAGGGGCCCATGTAGGGATCTCTAAGCAGATGATTCTCTGACAAAGCTTGGAGATAAAGGAAACGGGTTCTTGTCAATTAAGGAGAACTCTGTCCATTAGACAGGGCAAGGGAGATGTTCTATGAAGCCAGGGCATTGCTGCCAGAGTCAGAACAGACCTTGACATAAAGCTGAGGTCTTATTCAGGATTCAGAAGCCTTTTTTTTTTCCCATTTCACTGAATTGGGTCATAGTTGCAGCATGTGAACTGTTAGTTGTGGCATGTGGGATCTAGTTCCCTGACCAGGGACTGAACCTAGGCCCCTTGCATTGGGAGACAGAGTCTTAGCCACTGGACCACCAGGGAAGCCCCTCAGAAGCCTTTTAATGCTAGCTATGCTCTGTTTAGCCAAAACCCTGCTTCTGCTGTAGAGAAACAATTTCCCTGATTGCAAGATGTGTTGTATTTGATCCCACCTATGTCTAGCTGCCCTCAAACCTAAGGCTAGAAGAAGCCCCAGCCCAGTAAGGGCCAATTCATCCAAAATCTGAAAAGATACAGTGAGGTCATAGCGAAGAGACAGCAGCTCCCCACCCTGGTCCTTCAGGTCATAGATGAGCTTAGAGTCTTCTCCATACTTTCCAGTCAGTGTTTCCTGGAGAAAAATAAACGTGATCACAATGATAAATAAAATTTAAGAGGAAGTTTTAAAAGCAAAAACTCACCATTCTACTTATGACAGATTTCAACTTAGGTTTCCTCTAAAATTCATATATTGAAGCCTCATTCCCCAGTAACCTCAGATTGGGACTCTTATTTGGAGATGGGATCTTTAAAGTAGTAATAAGCTAAAAGAGGTCATATAGCGAAAGCTGTTAATTAGTGTCCAATTCTTTGCGATTCTGTGGACTGTACACCACCAGGCTTCTCTGTTCTCTGTCCATTGGGATTCTCTAGGCAAGAATACTGCAGTGGGGGCTTCCCCTGGTGGTCCAGTGGGTAAGGACACCGCCTTCCAGTGCAAGGGGCGCCGGTTCGATCCCTGGCCTGGGAAGATCCCACGTGCCGTGGAGCTGCTGGACTGATGTGTCCAATTACCAAGCTGGAGCTCTGGAGCGCATGTGCCCAGAGCCGGCGCTCTGCGACAACAGATGCCACCGCGATGGGAGGCCCACGTGGGCCAAAGAACAAAGACGGATGGAAATAGAGAAATGAAAGACCAATAGAAGTGGCCTGCCCACTCCCCTCCCTCCCCAACCCGACCCTCGCCCAAAATATAAAATAAATAAATAAATCTTTAAAAAAAAAAAAAAAAAGAATACTGCAGTGGGTGCAGTGGGTAGCCATTTCCTTCTCTAGGGGATCTTCCCAACCCAGGGATGGAACCTGGGTCTCCCGCATTTGCTGGCAGATTTTTTTTATCTGAGCCACTGGGGAAGCTCAACAGCTAAGCTAAAATGAAGTCATTAGGGTGAGTCTTAATCTAATACAACTGTGTCCTTATAAAAAGAGGAACTCTAGACACACAGGAGGGAAGATGATGTGAAGGCACAGGGAAAAGACACCATCTCAAAGCCAAGGAGAGAGACCTGGAACAGATCTGTCCCTCTTGATCCTCAAGACCCAACCCTGCTGACAGTTTATCTTGGACTTCTAGCCTCCAGGTAATAAATTTCTGTTGTTTAAGCCATCCAGTGTATGGTATTTTGTTATGGCAGCACTAGCAAACTAATCTAGTTGGTAGAAATATGAATTAGTAGAACCATGTTATGTAGAAATGCTATTTCTGGGAATATATCCTGTAGATGAATGTCCACTAGTACCAGTGTCTACATCAGTGAACCAAGGCAATCCATGCCCTCATGGATCATCTGAAGTAATGAAAAGAGACAGGCACTACCTTAATTCAAGGAAAAAACAGATAATTTCTGACAGTGATACCTCCTTTAATAAAATAGGTCAATGTGACAGATGAGGGCTACTTTAGGCAAGGCACTTGAAGGAGATTTGGCATTTTAGTTGAGAAATGAAAATCTGTCCTGTCTAGTTAACTCTGAAATTAAAGTCATGCAAAGAGCTAGGGAAAAAGGAAACTCGGGAAGAGGAAAGAGTAAGAACAAAGGCCCTAAGATAGAAATATACTTATTATGTTCCAGGAACAGAAACAAAAAAGGACCATGGTAGCCCAGGAGACAAGGGGAAGAATAGCATGAGATGAGGAGGGAAACGTAGGCAGTTGCTATATCATGTTGGGCCATGTAAGCCTGAGTAAAGAGCTTGGATTTTACTATAAATGCACTGGCAGTCACTTGGTTTTAAGCAGGGAGTGATGCAAAGAACTGCCTTTTTTGTTGTTGTTTTTAAGAAACTGTTTTTAAATAGCAAAGAACTAGACACCACCTCAGGTCCATCAATAGGAGGCTGGATGCATATTTATTTATCCTTTATATGTTCGATGTGCCTGTATCTAGGAAAGCTCTCACGTACAGGGGCCACAGAATTCAGGGTAGACAGGAGCCATAACAACTCCCACTCCTGAGAAAGGCTTTCTTTTGGAAGCTGCTGGCCACAACCAAAGTAAATAAAAAGCAGGGCCTCTCCCTCCAGGCCAGTCCTGTCCCCCTTCTCATGGAGACAACACCAAGCTGTGTTTGCAATAAGACAGACAGACCTGTGGCCTCCCTCTTGCCACCCTCTTTGTAGCTTGTTTTCCCACTCTTCCACTGTGCAACTTCTCATCCATTGCTCACCTTTAGTTCAAACACAGGTGTATCAATTACTTCTGCACCATGGCGCTTGAAGCAGCTGATGATTACGTCAAACACCTTCTCGCGAACTGCCATCTGCCGGGGACTGTAATCTCTTGTACCCTTGGAGCCAAAATCACCCAGAGAACCAGGGGTAGGGTTTAAAAACAAAGAACAATAAAGCCCAGAAAATATAAAAGCATGACTTCAGTGATAACCAATGAAAAGCCTGCCCCAATTAGATTTTCCTACAGGTCTAACAAGTGCAAACATTTCCCTATTAATTACCACACCCATTTGCTCTCACCCTTCTAAATTCTGACCCCTCTTTTAATTTGGTTCTGTCTTCTAGAATTCTGTTCTCAGAGAAATTCTCCTAAACTCATGTTTTGAGATAACAGAACATTTCCCGGCCTAACAGAAAACCTCTACCTGTTGACAGGAATATAACCAACTCAAACTGGCTTAACTCTCCACATTCCAAACTTACAAGTAACATTGTCTCTCAGCATACCTTAAAAAAATTCTAATGATTACTATTTGTCTTTAATGTGTTTCTGATAGTCCTATGACATGGACTGAGTAAATGAATTAGAACATGGTGAGAAGTTAATCATTTGGCCTCAGCCTGAGTAAAGAGCTTGGATTTTACTATAAATGCACTGGCAGTCACTTGGTTTTAAGCAGGGAGTGATGCAAAGAACTGCCTTTTTTGTTGTTGTTTTTAAGAAACTGTTTTTAAATAGCAAAGAACTAGACACCACCTCAGGTCCATCAATAGGAGGCTGGATGCATATTTATTTATCCTTTATATGTTCGATGTGCCTGTATCTAGGAAAGCTCTCACGTACAGGGGCCACAGAATTCAGGGTAGACAGGAGCCATAACAACTCCCACTCCTGAGAAAGGCTTTCTTTTGGAAGCTGCTGGCCACAACCAAAGTAAATAAAAAGCAGGGCCTCTCCCTCCAGGCCAGTCCTGTCCCCCTTCTCATGGAGACAACACCAAGCTGTGTTTGCAATAAGACAGACAGACCTGTGGCCTCCCTCTTGCCACCCTCTTTGTAGCTTGTTTTCCCACTCTTCCACTGTGCAACTTCTCATCCATTGCTCACCTTTAGTTCAAACACAGGTGTATCAATTACTTCTGCACCATGGCGCTTGAAGCAGCTGATGATTACGTCAAACACCTTCTCGCGAACTGCCATCTGCCGGGGACTGTAATCTCTTGTACCCTTGGAGCCAAAATCACCCAGAGAACCAGGGTAGGGTTTAAAAACAAAGAACAATAAAGCCCAGAAAATATAAAAGCATGACTTCAGTGATAACCAATGAAAAGCCTGCCCCAATTAGATTTTCCTACAGGTCTAACAAGTGCAAACATTTCCCTATTAATTACCACACCCATTTGCTCTCACCCTTCTAAATTCTGACCCCTCTTTTAATTTGGTTCTGTCTTCTAGAATTCTGTTCTCAGAGAAATTCTCCTAAACTCATGTTTTGAGATAACAGAACATTTCCCGGCCTAACAGAAAACCTCTACCTGTTGACAGGAATATAACCAACTCAAACTGGCTTAACTCTCCACATTCCAAACTTACAAGTAACATTGTCTCTCAGCATACCTTAAAAAAAAAAAAATTCTAATGATTACTATTTGTCTTTAATGTGTTTCTGATAGTCCTATGACATGGACTGAGTAAATGAATTAGAACATGGTGAGAAGTTAAATCATTATTTCTGGCCACTCAGCAGGTTCATGGCAGTCAGTACTAGAACTCTGTTCTTCCAGGTCAAAGCTGCTAGTTTGGGCTTTTATATGCTACTCACATATAGGACATCTTTGGCTTCAGAACCTCTTTACATTCTTACTATTTTCTAAGAACCCCAAAGTGGATTGATCATTCCTACCAATATATATATATATATTTTAAATTTAGCCTCATTTGTTGGTTTTTCATTTATTTATTTTCATCCATCTTTATTATTTGGACTGTTTGGGCTTCCCATTTGCAGTGGCCTCTCTTGTTGCAGAGCGCTGGCTCTGGGCGCATGTCTCCAGAGCGCTAGCTTGTAATTGGACACACCAGTCCAGCCACTCAGCAGCACGTGGGATCTTCCCCTGGCCAGGGATCGAACCGGTACTCCTTGCATTGTGAGGCCGACTCTTTACCCACTGGACCCCCAGGGAAGCCCTGATTATTCCTATCAATATTTACCATGTTAAAATTAAAACAGCAAATATTTTCCACAACAAAAACAGGGTGAGAAGAGTGGCAATGATTTACGTTTTTTTCAAATCTTTAATGTTGGATTACTAGAAGACGGCTCTATTCTCATCTGTGTTTTTTGCATTCAATTCTGTGGTGATACGTTGTTCTGGGTGAGTATGTAAAGAAAATCTAGCCTTAAAGAGATGTGTAATTGTAAAAGGATGAATATTTCAATAAACTTTTCAGCTAAGTTTAGATATTCTTTTTAAACCACATCAAAAATCTGATGAGGACAGTGTCTAAAGGAATGGCTGCAATGTGGACTCTGAAACTCCCGTCGGTGAACATTTTACAGTCATATTAAAATCTGTTACTCTCTCTTTTACTCTGAATGGATATTTTACCCAGGCACAATTTTACAACATCATGTTGGTCACCTAGAAAATACTGGTTATCTAAAAACAGTTATACAGATCTTCCAAATGTTGATACGCTTCATTATGAAGTGTCAGCAAACCTTATTTGTTCATGTCACCATAGATATCATCCCAAAGGCCAATTTTGGTTAAAAAAGAATTCTAATGATTACTATTTGTCTTTAATGTGTTTCTGATAGTCCTATGACATGGACTGAGTAAATGAATTAGAACATGGTGAGAAGTTAAATCATTATTTCTGGCCACTCAGCAGGTTCATGGCAGTCAGTACTAGAACTCTGTTCTTCCAGGTCAAAGCTGCTAGTTTGGGCTTTTATATGCTACTCACATATAGGACATCTTTGGCTTCAGAACCTCTTTACATTCTTACTATTTTCTAAGAACCCCAAAGTGGATTGATCATTCCTACCAATATATATATATATATTTTAAATTTAGCCTCATTTGTTGGTTTTTCATTTATTTATTTTCATCCATCTTTATTATTTGGACTGTTTGGGCTTCCCATTTGCAGTGGCCTCTCTTGTTGCAGAGCGCTGGCTCTGGGCGCATGTCTCCAGAGCGCTAGCTTGTAATTGGACACACCAGTCCAGCCACTCAGCAGCACGTGGGATCTTCCCCTGGCCAGGGATCGAACCGGTACTCCTTGCATTGTGAGGCCGACTCTTTACCCACTGGACCCCCAGGGAAGCCCTGATTATTCCTATCAATATTTACCATGTTAAAATTAAAACAGCAAATATTTTCCACAACAAAAACAGGGTGAGAAGAGTGGCAATGATTTACGTTTTTTTCAAATCTTTAATGTTGGATTACTAGAAGACGGCTCTATTCTCATCTGTGTTTTTTGCATTCAATTCTGTGGTGATACGTTGTTCTGGGTGAGTATGTAAAGAAAATCTAGCCTTAAAGAGATGTGTAATTGTAAAAGGATGAATATTTCAATAAACTTTTCAGCTAAGTTTAGATATTCTTTTTAAACCACATCAAAAATCTGATGAGGACAGTGTCTAAAGGAATGGCTGCAATGTGGACTCTGAAACTCCCGTCGGTGAACATTTTACAGTCATATTAAAATCTGTTACTCTCTCTTTTACTCTGAATGGATATTTTACCCAGGCACAATTTTACAACATCATGCGTTGGTCACCTAGAAAATACTGGTTATCTAAAAACAGTTATACAGATCTTCCAAATGTTGATACGCTTCATTATGAAGTGTCAGCAAACCTTATTTGTTCATGTCACCATAGATATCATCCAGAAGGTCTTTTAGCTAATGGGGAACTGTCAAGCTCATGGTGGAAAATAAAAGTTCTAATGTTCTCTTGAACCCTTGAATTTTATTTTACTGGCAACAAAAACAGTTGAATGTTTTCCTTGAGGGGACAAGCGTCATTTTGTTCCTTTTTGTGAAAAAGCCTGCCAGATATACAAATCTTTACCACAATAGTGTATCTTTCAGTTTTTCTTTCAAATATAAAAGGTTTTCCATGAAGAAAGCAGCTAGTTCAACTTACAATTCACACATGGTGCAATTTTTTTTTTCCTACTTTGGGATATAGCAGAAGTGCTTTATGTATGCCTCCTATTTTATCATATGAAATATTAAAAAAAATGTATTCAAGGGTCAATATTCAATAACTAATGATTTTTACTGTGTTATCAAGAACATTCTTGAGTGAAACTGATTTTTTTCCCCTGTGACTTTATGAAAGTAAAGAACATAAGATGTTACTAGTACAGCTCCATGCCAATATCTTGATTTGTGCTAAGACACCAGCATCTCTACACACTAGTACTTTTGCCCTTCATTGCAAATGAAGTAAAAAGGGCAAGTAACATTATGAAAATAATTTTGACCAGGAGGTTCCCTTGAAAGAGTCCTTTCCCCGTAATACTTAATTTTCTGTTAATTATGAATCACATGTCAAGAAATGTATTTCAGGGCTTCCCCTGGTGGTCCAGTGGGTAAGGACACCACCTTGCAGTGCAAGGGGCGCCGGTTCAATCCCTGGCCTGGGAAGGTCCCATGTGTTGCAGAGCGGCTGGACCGATGGGTCCAATTACCGAGCCGGAACTCTGGGGCGCATGCGCCCAGAGCCGGCGCTCTGCGACGACAGAGGACACTGCGATGGGAGGCCCACAGGAGCCAAAGAACAAAGACGGATGAAAATAGAGAAATGAAAGACCAACAGAAGTGGCCCGCCCGTCCCCCACCCCACCCCCCAAAAGATAAGTAAATAAAATAAATGTTTAAAAAAAAAAAAAAAAAGAAATGTATTTCAACAAACCAAAGTGGATATTAAATCTTCACTATATTCTTTTTTCTTCTAATATTATATTATGGAAATTTTCAAACACACATTATACAGAATAGTACCCTGGACCACCTTGTATCTACTACCTCGCTTAAACAACAGTCAACATCTGCTATTTTTATTTTAACTAAGCCCCAACATTTTTTTCCTGTAGTATTTTAAACTAAATCCAGATATCGTATACTTCCATTTGCAAATATTTCAGTATGATTTCTCTAACACAAGGATTGAAAAACAAAACACTATAATACCCTTCTTATAACCAGCACAACTTAACAGCAACCCTTTACCCAGTGCCCAAACCATGTTTATTACCCCCATCTGTTGCAATAGTATCTTTTTTATGCTTGGCTTGTTTGAATCAGATTCTAAATAACTAAATGCCTTGTATTGAGTTGGTGTGTCTCATGTCTCTTTAAAAACTGTAACAGTTTTCTTCTTTTTTTTTTTTTCCAAAAAAGATGTCCTTTCTTTGTTGAGGAAAGTGAGTCATTTTTTCTGAAAGAATTTTTCTTATTCTAGATTGGCTTAACAGTATACTCAACTTGGTCATTTAACATGTTCCTCCATTTCCTGTATTTCTAGTAAACTGGTAGTTAGCTCTGAAGACTGTCATTAGATTCAGGTACAATTCTTGGCAAGAATACTTCGTAGGTGGTGCTGTGTACTTCTTATTGCATCACATCTGGTGGAACAGAATGTCTGGTTGTCCTACTTTTAGTGATGCTATGGTTGATCACTGTGTTTAGGTGAGGCTAGCCTGATCTATCATAAACCCCCATTAATCTTTTCATCCAATAGTTTGAGTAACTATTGATGGTCACTGCCTTGGGATTTTAAACTGTCTCTTTAACCTTTGAAATGAGTTATATGTAGAAAAGAATAGCTCAATGATTTTAGGAGCCGAAGAATCACTCTTAAAAGGTGACATCTCAACATAAGGAAGACAGATCTTCTCCTCTATTGTGGAAGTAAATTTCACATACATTCCATGAATATCCGTGTACTCCCAGGCACCTAGTCTCGGCCTCTCAAAAACCCTATGAATTGTGAGAAGTCAAATAAAATAAATGTTTAAAAAAAAAAAAAAAGAAATGTATTTCAACAAACCAAAGTGGATATTAAATCTTCACTATATTCTTTTTTCTTCTAATATTATATTATGGAAATTTTCAAACACACATTATACAGAATAGTACCCTGGACCACCTTGTATCTACTACCTCGCTTAAACAACAGTCAACATCTGCTATTTTTATTTTAACTAAGCCCCAACATTTTTTTCCTGTAGTATTTTAAACTAAATCCAGATATCGTATACTTCCATTTGCAAATATTTCAGTATGATTTCTCTAACACAAGGATTGAAAAACAAAACACTATAATACCCTTCTTATAACCAGCACAACTTAACAGCAACCCTTTACCCAGTGCCCAAACCATGTTTATTACCCCCATCTGTTGCAATAGTATCTTTTTTATGCTTGGCTTGTTTGAATCAGATTCTAAATAACTAAATGCCTTGTATTGAGTTGGTGTGTCTCATGTCTCTTTAAAAACTGTAACAGTTTTCTTCTTTTTTTTTTTTTTCCAAAAAAGATGTCCTTTCTTTGTTGAGGAAAGTGAGTCATTTTTTCTGAAAGAATTTTTCTTATTCTAGATTGGCTTAACAGTATACTCAACTTGGTCATTTAACATGTTCCTCCATTTCCTGTATTTCTAGTAAACTGGTAGTTAGCTCTGAAGACTGTCATTAGATTCAGGTACAATTCTTGGCAAGAATACTTCGTAGGTGGTGCTGTGTACTTCTTATTGCATCACATCTGGTGGAACAGAATGTCTGGTTGTCCTACTTTTAGTGATGCTATGGTTGATCACTGTGTTTAGGTGAGGCTAGCCTGATCTATCATAAACCCCCATTAATCTTTTCATCCAATAGTTTGAGTAACTATTGATGGTCACTGCCTTGGGATTTTAAACTGTCTCTTTAACCTTTGAAATGAGTTATATGTAGAAAAGAATAGCTCAATGATTTTAGGAGCCCGAAGAATCACTCTTAAAAGGTGACATCTCAACATAAGGAAGACAGATCTTCTCCCTCTATTGTGGAAGTAAATTTCACATACATTCCATGAATATCCTGTGTACTCCCAGGCACCTAGTCTCGGCCTCTCAGGTTAAATAAACCATATGAATTGTGAGAAGTCAGCAATAAATGCTGAGTATATCAGAGTATTTATGAAGTGCCAAGGGAACCCAGATGAAGGATAAATAGTTCAATTTATAGAACTCACACTAAGTGTCCTCTGAACTGAAATCATGGCGGCTAAGCTACAAATCTCCAGTTTCATTACTGCTCTACTCTCCCTATTTGATTCCAGTCATAGAAGTCTTTTTCTAGTTGTTGGAAACCAAGGCTTCTTACTTCAGGATTTCCATACCCTACCCGGACCTAGTCTCCTCACACTCTTCACCTGGCTGTCTCCCACTCATCTATAGATCAGCTAGTCTATCACTTACTCAGACTCCAGTTCTCCCTTATTTTTCTCAGGGCATTCTTTCTATTTCTTTACATATCTTAACACAACTTGAAGTTACATATCCATGTGTGGGATTATTTTTCCTCCCAAGTCTGTTTCCTTTGTAGGATGTAAGCTCTTTGTCTATGTGCCAATTAAGTCGTGTCCAACTCTTGCGACCCCATGGACTGTAGCCCACCAGGCTCCTCCATCCGTGGGATTTCTCAAGCAAGAATACTACAGAATGGCAATAGGTTGCCACTTCCTTCTCCAGGGGATTTTCCCAACCCAGGGACCAAAGCCTTGTCTCCTGCATTGCAGGTGAATTTTATCACTGAGCCAGCGGGGAAGCGCAGGCTCTCTAAGGGTAGGCTATATTGTTCACCATGGGACACTCACTGCTTTGTACAGTGCTAGGCACACAGTAAGCACTCAATAAATATTTACTGACTGAAAGGAGGAGTAGACTCCCCTAAGCACCCAGCTGCCCTAGTTTCTTCCATCGCTTTGGCATCCCAGAATGACTCAGAGTCTAGTTCAGCCTGGCGCGGAGAGCAACTGTTGTTCTCTCTGCAGCATTTCAGACCCTCCTCAATATTATCTGCTTCAGGGAAGCAGGCATATGCGTCCTTCTGAGTGGAATTAGGGGCTCTCTCAGAGGCTCCTAAAAGAATGATACTTACCTTGGGGGTTTTAAGCACAAACTTCTGTTTTCCTTCATCAGGGCCCAGCTGTGCCTTCAGTTTCAGTAGTTTTGCCACCTCCTCCTCGATCTGTGGAGTTAAAGTAGGCGCAGGGCTACATGTGTCACTCCCTGCCTCCCTCCATTCATTCAGTTCCCCTCCCTCTTCAGGATCTGGGGCAAATCTCTCTCCCAGGCCTAGCTTTGCTTCTCCCAAGTCCTACCCTAACTACCTCTCCTCTCAACCCATCCTCCTACTTACCAGTCCAGCCCCATCTTCCACATCCCTATCCTCTCTGCAGATCTCCCCCGCTATGTCCTCCCTGGCCTTGTTTTGTCCTCTCTCGCCGCATGGGTCGTACCTGCTCGGCGCTGGCCTTCTGCTGCTTCAGGCCTCGCACGCGCTCTCCCTGAACTCGCACCAGATCCTCCAGCCCCCCACGGTCTGCCATACTGGAGGCGAACTGGAGCTGGCTGCTGTCTGGATAGGCTGTGGCGGCCACAGCCTCGGCTCGGAGGACTTCCGGATATCGAGTCGCCGGCCCAGAGGCCTAGAGAGCCACCATCCAGTAAAACAATCACTTCCGGTTCTTACCGGAAGTGCGGGAGGTGGGCGGGAGCCGGAGAATAGTGTAGCTGCTCTGCTGGAGTTTGAGAGGTGCAGGCGCGCTCACCTCATCATTAGTGCTTGGGCTTCGCCTCTACAGTGCCCTGTACTTTACGTGGGGTCCTGTTTGCCTCATTCTTAGGTCCTTTGCTTCTTGTTCCGGAAATCCAGCTTCCTGCCACAAGATGCCCCAGCTCGGACTCCTACATGGGAGGGCCTGGACTGTGTTGCTTGGCCAGCTCCGGCGGCCTCCCGGTGCTGTATGCATCAGAGCAGACCGTTCTCATAGCCAGGTGAGCCAGACTGAGATAGCTCTGGTCTGTTGGGCCATGATCTCCAGGTCTGAAAGCATGGCCTCTCGGCCTGTACTCGCAGCATTATAGTCGGTTTTTAGTGCGTGCCCACAGTGTACCGACACAGTGCTAAGGCCTTTTAGTTTGTTTGACTATTTAATCATTATAACAGTCTTGAGAAGTTGGTTTTTTTTCCGTTTTATAGTTGAGGAAACGGAGCCTGCAAGGTTAAATGACTTACCTATAACTACGTAGTAAGGGAACATTTTATTTATTTTATTTTTTATTTTTTTAAACCTTTATTTTGCTTTTAACTTTTACAGAGTTTTGTTGTTTACAGATATGTATGTTCCCAGGTTAGTCATATGTATATCCCCGCCTTCCCACCCCTCCCAACCATCACACAGCACCCCTGAAGGATCCCCTTTTCTCACAGAGCAATGACTAGAGCTATTTTCTTCACTTATGATAGTACAGGCCTTCATGCTACTTCCTTTACACCTCCTACCTTCTGTTCCTTCTCCACAATTACCATATGTCCACTGTCCATGTCTGTCTTTCTGTTGCTTCACTGCGTGTGCCATCAGGGGAACATTTTAAATAGGTCCATGGTCCCTTATCTGAACCTTTGGGGGTCAAACCCATTAAACAAACTTTTAAGCAAAGTATATGAATATTCCTACTAACGACCATAAGAGTGAGTTCCTATTAGAATTTACCTCAAAATGAGCCCCCCTCTTCCCAGGTTTTAGTTTTCAAATATTACGAATTTTTAGGAGGGTTGTGAACTTCATTGTTTTCAAATATTACTTTTTTTTCCGTTCTTACCGGAAGTGCGGGAGTCCGGAGAATAGTGTAGCTGCTCTGCTGGAGTTTGAGAGGTGCAGGCGCGCTCACCTCATCATTAGTGCTTGGGCTTCGCCTCTACAGTGCCCTGTACTTTACGTGGGGTCCTGTTTGCCTCATTCTTAGGTCCTTTGCTTCTTGTTCCGGAAATCCAGCTTCCTGCCACAAGATGCCCCAGCTCGGACTCCTACATGGGAGGGCCTGGACTGTGTTGCTTGGCCAGCTCCGGCGGCCTCCCGGTGCTGTATGCATCAGAGCAGACCGTTCTCATAGCCAGGTGAGCCAGACTGAGATAGCTCTGGTCTGTTGGGCCATGATCTCCAGGTCTGAAAGCATGGCCTCTCGGCCTGTACTCGCAGCATTATAGTCGGTTTTTAGTGCGTGCCCACAGTGTACCGACACAGTGCTAAGGCCTTTTAGTTTGTTTGACTATTTAATCATTATAACAGTCTTGAGAAGTTGGTTTTTTTTCCGTTTTATAGTTGAGGAAACGGAGCCTGCAAGGTTAAATGACTTACCTATAACTACGTAGTAAGGGAACATTTTATTTATTTTATTTTTTATTTTTTTAAACCTTTATTTTGCTTTTAACTTTTACAGAGTTTTGTTGTTTACAGATATGTATGTTCCCAGGTTAGTCATATGTATATCCCCCCCTTCCCACCCCTCCCAACCATCACACAGCACCCATGAAGGATCCCCTTTTCTCACAGAGCAATGACTAGAGCTATTTTCTTCACTTATGATAGTACAGGCCTTCATGCTACTTCCTTTACACCTCCTACCTTCTGTTCCTTCTCCACAATTACCATATGTCCACTGTCCATGTCTGTCTTTCTGTTGCTTCACTGCGTGTGCCATCAGGGGAACATTTTAAATAGGTCCATGGTCCCTTATCTGAACCTTTGGGGGTCAAACCCATTAAACAAACTTTTAAGCAAAGTATATGAATATTCCTACTAACGACCATAAGAGTGAGTTCCTATTAGAATTTACCTCAAAATGAGCCCCCCTCTTCCCAGGTTTTAGTTTTCAAATATTACGAATTTTTAGGAGGGGTTGTGAACTTCATTGCCCTTCCTTGGAAGACAAAATTCGCCAGTGTATGAACTACACCCTTGTTATTGATGGAAGGGTATACGGTCTGCTGGTAATAAAATCAGGTTCTGTTTTACCTCGGGAAAGACAGTGTTGACTTCCTAGCAGATGCTGTGCTATCATGACCAACAGGGCGAAATTCTTTCGTTATTTGCAATAACAGCATTCTACTAATTTTTTTTTAATCCATTTCTGTTTGTTCCACAAGCAGTGGTCCTCTGGTCTTGGGCTGGTTCTTTTCTGTATTTAAGTTACTTTCCCCCTATCTCTAAGCCTAATGACCATTGCTGTCTTGTTAACAATTCTTATTTTTGGCTCTTTGAGTAAAAACTGAGAACTGGAGATCATAATAGTCCCTACTCCTAGATGGTCAGTGGTGGTAGTCTTGGGTTTCTTTGTGCCTTCCTTGGTTTTGGATGATTAAACTTTTCCATATAGTAAAATCTCTGAATATGGTGAGGAAGCTTATATGGTAAACACTTGATCTTATATGTACTTCTTATATGTTGCAGATACAACCAGGTTTTTGGAACTGGGCTGAAATTGGGATGGATAATGTTAGTGTTCAGATTTCCTGTTGCTCAGGACCGAAAGCATTTGCAGGTTGTTGGTACACAGGGCCAGATATACCACAGTTCTGGCCAGTATTATTTTTTTCCTTAATATTTATTTTAATATATTTGTGGTTGTGCTGGGTCTTAGATGCAGCATGCACTATCTTCTAGTTGTGTCCTGGGAACTCCCAGTTGCAGTATGTAGGATCTAGGGGACCAGGGATCAAACCCAGCCCCCCCTGCATTGGAAGCACAGAGCCTCAGCCACTGGACCACTGGGGACATCCCTCTGGCCAGTACTGAGAGGAGCTGAATCTAACATTTTTCTCTCCCAGGCTGCAGAGGTACCGTTGGCATCCCAGCTGAAATCGCATCCAGAGAAGTCCAATTTTATTATCAAGACCCCAAAGGTAATACCCTGTGCCCACCCTGCCCATTAGAGTGCTTTGGAGTTCTGCCCTCTGCTTCCCTTCCCAACCACTTTTTTTTTATTTTATTTAATTAATTTATTTATTTTGTCTATTCTGGGTTTTCACTGCCACTGCAGGCTCTTCTCTAGTTGCAGGGAGTGGGGGCTCCTCTCTAGTTGAGGTGAGAAGGCATCTTGTTGCAGTGACTTCTCTTGTCTGGAACTTGGACTCCAGGGCACATAGGCTTCAGTAGTTGTGCCCATGGACTCAATAGTTGCAGCTCTAAGACTCCAGAGCACAGGCTCCATAGTTGTGGCACATGGGCTTAGTTGCTCCACAATATGTGGGATCTTCCCAGATCAGGGATTGAACTTGTGCCTCCTGCATTGGCAGGCAGACTCTTTACCACTGAGGTACCAGGGAAGCCCCCAACCGCTTTTAATGTTTCTGTTTGTTTTGGCTGCACTGTGCGACTTGCAGTGCAGGATCTTAGTTCCCTGACCAGGGATTGAACCTAGGCCCTAAACATAGAGTACTAACCACTGAACCCTCAGGGAATTCCCTACTTTTAATATTTCTCATAAACTAATTTAAAAAATAGTCTTCACTATCCTTGAGGTGCTGGGTGGGGCTCATAAGTACCTGAACTCAAAGTGATTTCAGGTCTAGACCTTAGATTATAGATGTTGTTTTGAATTGTTTTCAGGACCGAAAGGCAATTTGCAGGTTGTTGTACACAGGGCCAGATATACCACAGTTCTGGCCAGTATTATTTTTTTCCTTAATATTTATTTTAATATATTTGTGGTTGTGCTGGGTCTTAGATGCAGCATGCACTATCTTCTAGTTGTGTCCTGGGAACTCCCAGTTGCAGTATGTAGGATCTAGGGGACCAGGGATCAAACCCAGCCCCCCCTGCATTGGAAGCACAGAGCCTCAGCCACTGGACCACTGGGGACATCCCTCTGGCCAGTACTGAGAGGAGCTGAATCTAACATTTTTCTCTCCCAGGCTGCAGAGGTACCGTTGGCATCCCAGCTGAAATCGCATCCAGAGAAGTCCAATTTTATTATCAAGACCCCAAAGGTAATACCCTGTGCCCACCCTGCCCATTAGAGTGCTTTGGAGTTCTGCCCTCTGCTTCCCTTCCCAACCACTTTTTTTTTATTTTATTTAATTAATTTATTTATTTTGTCTATTCTGGGTTTTCACTGCCACTGCAGGCTCTTCTCTAGTTGCAGGGGGGGGGGGCTCCTCTCTAGTTGAGGTGAGAAGGCATCTTGTTGCAGTGACTTCTCTTGTCTGGAACTTGGACTCCAGGGCACATAGGCTTCAGTAGTTGTGCCCATGGACTCAATAGTTGCAGCTCTAAGACTCCAGAGCACAGGCTCCATAGTTGTGGCACATGGGCTTAGTTGCTCCACAATATGTGGGATCTTCCCAGATCAGGGATTGAACTTGTGCCTCCTGCATTGGCAGGCAGACTCTTTACCACTGAGGTACCAGGGAAGCCCCCAACCGCTTTTAATGTTTCTGTTTGTTTTGGCTGCACTGTGCGACTTGCAGTGCAGGATCTTAGTTCCCTGACCAGGGATTGAACCTAGGCCCTAAACATAGAGTACTAACCACTGAACCCTCAGGGAATTCCCTACTTTTAATATTTCTCATAAACTAATTTAAAAAATAGTCTTCACTATCCTTGAGGTGCTGGGTGGGGCTCATAAGTACCTGAACTCAAAGTGATTTCAGGTCTAGACCTTAGATTATAGATGTTGTTTAACTCTTATGTCTTAAGTGGATTTGGTTTTGTTTTCACTCTGGCTGCTTTTGGTTTCTAGGGCACCAGGGATCTTAGTCCCCAGCAGATGGTTGTGAGGGAGAAAATTCTTGATGTGGTTGTTAGCTGCTTTAAACGTCATGGAGCAAAGCAGTTGGATACCCCGGCATTTGAGTTAAAGGTAAGAGGAGAAAAACAGTGTAGGAACCCCATTTCTCTACCTGCCTTATTTCCCAAAGGGCTTCTAGCCTATGTTCTGGAGTTTTCCTTTTAACCATGGCACTTGCTGTTTGATTCCTGTAGGAGATGCTTACTGAGAAGTATGGAGAAGACTCTGGGCTCATCTATGATCTGAAGGATCAGGGCGGAGAGCTGTTGTCCTTGCGCTATGACCTTACTGTATCCTTCTAAGTTGTGGAGCCTGACTTCCCTCTTTCCGAACCCAGAGGGCATTCTCTGAGAACTGGGAAAAGAGTGACTCTAGGACCGTATAGATTTGTGGACTGCAGACTTCTAGTTTCTTCCAGAAGGCAGTTCTGCCAGCAGAGAGCCTGGCCTAGTGCATTTAAGTTTATAGTGTGTTAGGTGACTTCCCTAGTGGTTCAGCAGTGAGACTTGTGCAGGATTGTGAGTTCGATCCCTGGTTGGGGAACTAAGATCCTCGCATGTTATGCAGTACGGCCGGAAAAAAAAAAAGTGTGTCAGCATCCCTTGGAGAAGCTTGCTGAAATATAGATTCTTGACCTCTAGCCACAGATATTCATTCTGTAGCTAGAATGGGGTTTAGCAATCTATTTTACACAGTTACTTGGGTCATTAGAATGTAGGTGGTCCTTGAGCACTTAAAGAAAAATTGACAGAAATTGTAGGCAAATCCAGGTTCTGAAGCTTGACTTTTCTAAGACAGTTGAGAATTGATATGAGTGGGAGGGAATGCCCAGACCTGAAGTTCTTTGGTCATTTCTATCTCTGCTTCTCTTGGTTTTTTACAAACCTCGTAGTTTTACTAAGTGGATTCCTTCATTTGACACTATTCAATATTGATTGATTGTTAAGCCTTGGGGATAGTGGGAAAGGAGACAGAGAAGGCCCTTGTTCTAATTCTAGTGGATGAGATCTTACTGACAGAGTTCCAGTCCTTTTTAATATCTTTCCACTAGGCCTAAGCTTTGGATGCAGTATCGTTTCTCCTTAACCTGTTTATGTGAGGTCCCTTTTGCTCGTTATCTGGCCATGAATAAAGTGAAAAAGATGAAACGCTATCATGTTGGAAAGGTGTGGCGGCGGGAGAGCCCAACCGTAGTCCAAGGTCGCTACCGTGAGTTCTGCCAGTGTGTAAGTGACCTGATGGAGAGAGCATGGTTTAATATGGGGGAGACAACCTGGGTACTGTCTGCTCAGTAATTTTTCTTCCCGTCTTTTTCTTTGCTGCAGGATTTTGACATTGCTGGTCAATTTGACCCTATGATCCCTGATGCCGAATGTTTGAAGATCATGTGTGAAATCCTTAATGGATTGCAGCTGGGGGATTTTCTTATTAAGGTGAGGCCAGAGCTGAGGACTGAGGGGAGAAGTCTGGATTTGGCCTAATGCTGTCTCAAAACTTAGGTGACACCAGCCATTAAGCCTGTAGCTCCAGGATTTTCTTTGTACCAGTGTTGCATTCCATAACTACATATAATCATCCTGTGAAACTTCCCTTTTGTCCTTTTTATGAGTCAGGAGAGTAGGGACTGCCATTGTTTTGATGGAGAGTTGGGTTGGCACTGACACTTGGGTTACTTCCATTGACAAGGCACTTGGGTTACTTCCATTGAGTTCACAGGTCAATGACCGACGGATTTTGGATGGGATATTTGCTGTCTGTGGTGTTCCTGAAAGCAAGTTCCATGCCATCTGCTCCTCAATAGACAAACTAGACAAGGTAACAGAGAAGACATGCTTCAGTAGATAACTGCCTTCAAACCTATACCCTTAGTGAAAAATAAAAGGAGATGGTGACTAGAAGTGAGCTATTTCCAGGGGGAATGTAAGAAGATATTCTGAAACAAGTCCTGAGTTTTGCTGTGCGGTGGAGATTATGGCTACATTCCTAAGCGAGAATTGATATGGGTGGGAGGGAATGCCCAGACCTGAAGTTCTTTGGTCATTTCTATCTCTGCTTCTCTTGGTTTTTTACAAACCTCGTAGTTTTACTAAGTGGATTCCTTCATTTGACACTATTCAATATTGATTGATTGTTAAGCCTTGGGGATAGTGGGAAAGGAGACAGAGAAGGCCCTTGTTCTAATTCTAGTGGATGAGATCTTACTGACAGAGTTCCAGTCCTTTTTAATATCTTTCCACTAGGCCTAAGCTTTGGATGCAGTATCGTTTCTCCTTAACCTGTTTATGTGAGGTCCCTTTTGCTCGTTATCTGGCCATGAATAAAGTGAAAAAGATGAAACGCTATCATGTTGGAAAGGTGTGGCGGCGGGAGAGCCCAACCGTAGTCCAAGGTCGCTACCGTGAGTTCTGCCAGTGTGTAAGTGACCTGATGGAGAGAGCATGGTTTAATATGGGGGAGACAACCTGGGTACTGTCTGCTCAGTAATTTTTCTTCCCGTCTTTTTCTTTGCTGCAGGATTTTGACATTGCTGGTCAATTTGACCCTATGATCCCTGATGCCGAATGTTTGAAGATCATGTGTGAAATCCTTAATGGATTGCAGCTGGGGGATTTTCTTATTAAGGTGAGGCCAGAGCTGAGGACTGAGGGGAGAAGTCTGGATTTGGCCTAATGCTGTCTCAAAACTTAGGTGACACCAGCCATTAAGCCTGTAGCTCCAGGATTTTCTTTGTACCAGTGTTGCATTCCATAACTACATATAATCATCCTGTGAAACTTCCCTTTTGTCCTTTTTATGAGTCAGGAGAGTAGGGACTGCCATTGTTTTGATGGAGAGTTGGGTTGGCACTGACACTTGGGTTACTTCCATTGACAAGGCACTTGGGTTACTTCCATTGAGTTCACAGGTCAATGACCGACGGATTTTGGATGGGATATTTGCTGTCTGTGGTGTTCCTGAAAGCAAGTTCCATGCCATCTGCTCCTCAATAGACAAACTAGACAAGGTAACAGAGAAGACATGCTTCAGTAGATAACTGCCTTCAAACCTATACCCTTAGTGAAAAATAAAAGGAGATGGTGACTAGAAGTGAGCTATTTCCAGGGGGAATGTAAGAAGATATTCTGAAACAAGTCCTGAGTTTTGCTGTGCAGTGGAGATTATGGCTACATTTCCTAAGCTACCCCTCTGACTTTGCTGAGTATAGTGTTACTATACTTACTACTTGTGACATACGTGATAAATGAAATGAGAGGTCCTTTTCCATTTAAAGAAAAAAGGATCTTGGAGCTAACCTAATGTTCGGGTGTATGTGCAGATGTCTTGGAAAGATGTGAGACATGAGATGGTGGCAAAGAAAGGCCTGGCTCCTGAAATGGCTGATCGAATTGGGGATTATGTCCAATGTCATGGTAAGAACCAGAGTTTTTACATGTACCTGATAGAACCAGAGTGAGGGTGATATGTGTGTAATTTCTGCCTCTGAAACAGCTCCTTTCCATAAACGTGCTAAATTCCAGAGCCTGGTTTGATTTAAGAACCTTTTTACTTACTGTAACTAGTTTTTCAGATGTCAAAGATAGAGGCAGAGGAGGAAAATCTGGTCATATGTGATCAGAATCTTTTTTATTCTTTGTAAGAAAGGGAGGGGAACTAGTTGGAGCACATTAGGGATAAATTTGGATGGAAGATATCTGGGTGTATAGCACAGACCATATTTCTCCCTACATGTCTCCCCAGGTGGGGTATCCTTGTTGGAACAAATGTTCCAGGATCCCAGACTATCCCAGAGCAAGCAGGCCCTGGAGGGCTTGGGAGATCTGAAGCTGCTATTTGAATACCTGACTCTGTTTGGAATTTCTGAGAAGGTAAGCTGAGTAGGGAGTCAACCTCCTGCTGTGTCTAGGTCTTTGAGGGTCCTGAGTTTTGTCAGAGACTGACTATTATCTTGTCCCCACAGATTTCCTTTGACCTGAGCCTAGCTCGAGGCCTGGACTACTATACGGGAGTGATCTATGAAGCAGTGCTGCTAACAGGCCCCAGGGGGCGGGGGCTGAGGAGGAAGCCACTGAAAAGGGGGCAAGGTAACAGAGAAGACATGCTTCAGTAGATAACTGCCTTCAAACCTATACCCTTAGTGAAAAATAAAAGGAGATGGTGACTAGAAGTGAGCTATTTCCAGGGGGAATGTAAGAAGATATTCTGAAACAAGTCCTGAGTTTTGCTGTGCAGTGGAGATTATGGCTACATTTCCTAAGCTACCCCTCTGACTTTGCTGAGTATAGTGTTACTATACTTACTACTTGTGACATACGTGATAAATGAAATGAGAGGTCCTTTTCCATTTAAAGAAAAAAGGATCTTGGAGCTAACCTAATGTTCGGGTGTATGTGCAGATGTCTTGGAAAGATGTGAGACATGAGATGGTGGCAAAGAAAGGCCTGGCTCCTGAAATGGCTGATCGAATTGGGGATTATGTCCAATGTCATGGTAAGAACCAGAGTTTTTACATGTACCTGATAGAACCAGAGTGAGGGTGATATGTGTGTAATTTCTGCCTCTGAAACAGCTCCTTTCCATAAACGTGCTAAATTCCAGAGCCTGGTTTGATTTAAGAACCTTTTTACTTACTGTAACTAGTTTTTCAGATGTCAAAGATAGAGGCAGAGGAGGAAAATCTGGTCATATGTGATCAGAATCTTTTTTTTTTTATTCTTTTGTAAGAAAGTGAGGGGAACTAGTTGGAGCACATTAGGGATAAATTTGGATGGAAGATATCTGGGTGTATAGCACAGACCATATTTCTCCCTACATGTCTCCCCAGGTGGGGTATCCTTGTTGGAACAAATGTTCCAGGATCCCAGACTATCCCAGAGCAAGCAGGCCCTGGAGGGCTTGGGAGATCTGAAGCTGCTATTTGAATACCTGACTCTGTTTGGAATTTCTGAGAAGGTAAGCTGAGTAGGGAGTCAACCTCCTGCTGTGTCTAGGTCTTTGAGGGTCCTGAGTTTTGTCAGAGACTGACTATTATCTTGTCCCCACAGATTTCCTTTGACCTGAGCCTAGCTCGAGGCCTGGACTACTATACGGGAGTGATCTATGAAGCAGTGCTGCTACAGGCCCCAGTGCGTGCTGAGGAGGAGCCACTGAATGTGGGCAGCGTGGCTGCTGGTGGTCGCTATGATGGGCTAGTGGGCATGTTTGACTCCAAAGGCCACAAGGTGCCATGTGTGGGGCTCAGCATTGGGGTAGAACGAATATCCTCCATTGTGGAACAGAGGATGAAGGTAGGTCCTCTGTTTAGTTAGAGTGGGCCTGCACATCTTAGAAACTCTCATGTTGCTGGAGATGCACTCAGACTGTTTCTCTGATGATATTTTTATTTTTTTGAAATACTGGTGTAAAGGAGGTTTTTGTTAGTTTCCTATCTCTTTTACTAGACGTTCGGTGAGAAGATACGGACCACAGAGACCCAAGTGTTTGTGGCCACACCACAGAAGAACTTTCTCCAAGAACGGCTGAAGCTAATTGCAGAGCTTTGGGACGCTGGGATCAAGGTATAATGGAGCTAAAATCAAAACCATCTAGGAACATGTAGAATTCATGCACCAGGCCCATTTCCAGCTTATGCCTATGGTAGAACTCAAGACTTTCTTAGTCTTCACTGGAGTGTCTTCTTAGGGCCCAAGTATGCTAGCTACTTACTTGTTTGAATTTGCTTGCTTTCTGGGTTTTAGTGGTATGCTTACTTCTAAATCCCCTGTTCTTTCTGCACCCTTTTCAGGCAGAGCTGATGTATAAGAACAACCCTAAACTACTACCCCAACTGCACTACTGTGAGAACATGGGCATTCCTCTGGTGGTCATTATTGGTGAGCAAGAACTGAAGGAAAGGGTCATCAAGCTCCGTTCAGTGGCCAGCAGAGAGGAGGTGAGTCAGGGCAGCCAGAACTGGAAGGGACCAAGTGTTTCTACCTTTCTTAGATTCTTTAAGAAATACGTATATTTTGACTGAGGAAATATCTCTGAGGTTAATAGTGATAGAGGTGAATGAGGACCCATCTTAGGCAGCCATTATAGCCAATGATTGGCTGGATGGGCAAAAGGACAAGTGAAATCTCTGTGGTTATTTCAAGATTAGTCAACAAAGTAGACATAGATGGGGTGTTAGAATCCCTTTAGTCCTTAGGGCATACAGTCTCCTGGTCAGATTGAAGCATATATTCTTCCCTACTGTTGCCTAAGTAGTAGGAGCAGTTGCAGACGTAAATGAATCTAGAAAAGTACCGGCCAAGGAACTAATGTCACTCTCTAGTTGGTCACACGACGGTTCTCTTATGTTTCAGGTGGCCATTAAACGGGAAAATCTAGTGGCTGAAATTCAGAAGCGACTGTCTGAGTCTTGATCATTGCCTGAATTCCATCTGCTGCCCTTTGTAGCAAAAGTTTCACCTAGGGATAACTTCCTGATGGACTTCACAAATGCTGGCCAGAATGGGTGACAAGTGTCGCTGGATCCTTCATCCTTCTTGCATACAGAAATGTAGAAGGCCCTGAGGACTCCTAGGCTAGTGTGAGCAGCTATACTGCATGGGCGCAGATGGCTGGTATGTGAAAGAGACATGGTGTAACTGCCAAGGCACATGGATGCTTTGAATTGCTATTGAATGCTACCAACAGGTGCTGACATGGTTGCTGTCAGCAAGTCTCTGGGAAAGTCACCTCAAGTTGAGAGGATTCTTCTGAACCATTCAGATCAAAGTCAAATAGTTAGCCTTCCCCTCTGGCTTCTGGGAAGCTTGTCGAAAACCCCCTTTGGGCTTGTCCAGGGAGTTTTGGGGAGATAGCAAGGCGGGGCAACAACCGCTTTTTGTTTTGTTTGCGGGCACAGATATTATCCCAAAGGCATTGCAGTGCCCATATGGGTGTGGCTTCTCTCCAGCCCTTCCACAATAATAACAGGGTGAGGCTGTTTGTTTAATAATGTTGAACTTAATAGGTGACCTGACAAGATGGAGATCTGACTTTTGAGATTTTTGGAGCCCATTACCTGAATGTCAGAAGTGCCAGAATCACTTCTCCGACTTTCTAGTCAGGCAGCCATTTTTCATTTAGCCAATTTTGATTTTGGTTAATAGTGATAGAGGTGAATGAGGACCCATCTTAGGCAGCCATTATAGCCAATGATTGGCTGGATGGGCAAAAGGACAAGTGAAATCTCTGTGGTTATTTCAAGATTAGTCAACAAAGTAGACATAGATGGGGTGTTAGAATCCCTTTAGTCCTTAGGGCATACAGTCTCCTGGTCAGATTGAAGCATATATTCTTCCCTACTGTTGCCTAAGTAGTAGGAGCAGTTGCAGACGTAAATGAATCTAGAAAAGTACCGGCCAAGGAACTAATGTCACTCTCTAGTTGGTCACACGACGGTTCTCTTATGTTTCAGGTGGCCATTAAACGGGAAAATCTAGTGGCTGAAATTCAGAAGCGACTGTCTGAGTCTTGATCATTGCCTGAATTCCATCTGCTGCCCTTTGTAGCAAAAGTTTCACCTAGGGATAACTTCCTGATGGACTTCACAAATGCTGGCCAGAATGGGTGACAAGTGTCGCTGGATCCTTCATCCTTCTTGCATACAGAAATGTAGAAGGCCCTGAGGACTCCTAGGCTAGTGTGAGCAGCTATACTGCATGGGCGCAGATGGCTGGTATGTGAAAGAGACATGGTGTAACTGCCAAGGCACATGGATGCTTTGAATTGCTATTGAATGCTACCAACAGGTGCTGACATGGTTGCTGTCAGCAAGTCTCTGGGAAAGTCACCTCAAGTTGAGAGGATTCTTCTGAACCATTCAGATCAAAGTCAAATAGTTAGCCTTCCCCTCTGGCTTCTGGGAAGCTTGTCGAAAACCCCCTTTGGGCTTGTCCAGGGAGTTTTGGGGAGATAGCAAGGCGGGGCAACAACCGCTTTTTGTTTTGTTTGCGGGCACAGATATTATCCCAAAGGCATTGCAGTGCCCATATGGGTGTGGCTTCTCTCCAGCCCTTCCACAATAATAACAGGGTGAGGCTGTTTGTTTAATAATGTTGAACTTAATAGGTGACCTGACAAGATGGAGATCTGACTTTTGAGATTTTTGGAGCCCATTACCTGAATGTCAGAAGTGCCAGAATCACTTCTCCGACTTTCATGTCCTGCCATGGAGGTGACTGTTCTAGAAGTGGTTGTATAATACATTAAATAAAATGTAAATGGAGTAGTTTGGGTAATTTGTTATCAAGGGGATGGTTTGCATAGCCCATAGAAAACGCTTACCCTAGAGGATTCTGTGAGCTAGGAGTTATCTACCTGGGGTGATGCTTCTGTACTGGATGAAGAGAGCACCCACAGTTCCCCTTCTCCAAGCTTATAGATACAGTCACATTACTAAATTTGTGTATAGTGAGACACCGGCTAGAGTTCTTCACCCTAGAGTGTTGCTGAGGACCGACCTCAAGTCTGATCATGTTGATTAAATTGTGTCCCTTGTGTTGAGTAACTCTCATGTTCTCAACTGAAGGGAAAAATGAGTGAACAAAGGGTAATAGCATTGCCTCAAGACAGGCAGTTTGCGCAACTCACTTTGTATATGTGCATTGAGAAGGCAAACAACCTTTTTACAAATAGTTTAGTGCTCAGAGCTCCAATCTTCAGTGCCATTTAATGGTAAATGAAGCATCTAGAGCCCCTATAACAGCGCTTCAGCTTTAAAGATTTATAAACTCTCGGAATGCACTCAAGTAGATTAGACTAGATCAGAGAGTACTGATCTGAATCTCATTTTCCTTTATGTTAAAAAGACGGTTGAATTTATATGCCTTTTTTGAAAGCCACCGCAAAAGCATTTGCAGGCGCCCTTACTTCCGTGTTGCTTCATACTTTCCTTGCGCATGCGCCATTTCCTTGGGGCGGAGGCGGGGCCGACAATCCTGTTTAAAGAGCCCTCCAGTCCTCAGCTCGCCGAGCGCACGAGACTCTAAGCTGATTGGCGGCAAGCTTGCTTTACGGCTCAAGGACTCTTTTTACGGCGTTTTCCGGCTTCCCATTCACTTCGCAGTGAAGATGGCGTCAGGCAGCGGGGTAGGTGTTGTGTGTGAGGAGGCTTGGAGTCCTGGGTAGAGGGTGGCTTCTCGGCGCTGAGTATTCCACACCCAGTTGACTTTCCGACATCTCGCAACCTAATGGCTCGGGTTCAGGAGCTTCGCAGTGAGGCTCTCGCGTCGCGTCTGAGGAATCGGGGAGGGCTCGGGTTGGGGTCCTGAGGTACCCTTAGCCTCTTGCTGTCCGGAGAGGCTTTGCTCTCCTCGGGTCCCAGGCCGCTTTGGCAGCGAGGACGCGGTTCCTTCCGTTTTTCCAGGAGTTGGACCCGATTAGCGACAACTCTTAAGCGCATTTTCTTCCCCCAACCCCAGACAAAAAACTTGGACTTTCGCCGTAAGTGGGACAAAGATGAATATGAGAAGCTCGCCGAGAAGAGGCTCACGGAAGAGAGAGAAAAGAAGGATGGTGGGTACCTGCTCCATCAAGTGCTAAGTGTCTGGTAGAGGCGGTGCAGTGGGTGGAGAGTGGGTGGGGAGCTGGAATGCGCTGCCCTCCGTTCTTCTGTGATCTCTGGCCGAGCATTACCTCCTGGACTCTCTGTTTCTTCGGGGGTGAGGTGAGAGCGAGGAGACGGACCGAAGTGCTTTTGAGGGGCTTTCCAGCTCTGATTCTCGGCTTCCTCTCCCTGCCTTTGCTTGGCCCATTTAGTACTTTCCTCAAGTACGGAGGAAAGAGTGGAATCCTTAGTAGCGACAGGAGTCGCAGTAGTTCGCTGCTGTGGGTTGCTGCCATTGAAGAGCCTCTCTTTCTCTCACAGGAAGCGTGGTATTGTTTCACCTGGCGTCTAGTGCTGTTCTCTGCGTGTTATACCATGTCAGAGAGTTGATGCTCCTCTTCAAGAGATTCCGCCATGTGAAAAGAAAGGCCTTTTTTTTTTTCCTCTCATCTGTGTTCATACTGTACATTCTTCTGCTTTACTTCCACACCAAATGGCATACTCTATAATCCATTTAATTTTTATGTAACTTGTATAATAGTACTTGGCATGCAGCAGATTATCTCCTAAATATTGGTTCCTCTTTTCAGAGTGGCCTTGTTTTTCTTTTAAAAGGTTGCTTTTTGTGAAAATTCAGAACTCTTGCCTTCAATTCAGTTAATTAATGAATAAAAAGCATTGTTTTAGATTTGTTGGCTTCAAGGCAGAAAAAAGATGTATAGAGTTAAGAATGGCTTATTATTTTTTCTGTGTCAAGCCTCCTTAGGCTTTCTTGCTAGAAGTAGACGCCTGATTTTGTTTTTTTCTTTTAGGTACCCTTAGCCTCTTGCTGTCCGGAGAGGCTTTGCTCTCCTCGGGTCCCAGGCCGCTTTGGCAGCGAGGACGCGGTTCCTTCCGTTTTCCAGGAGTTGGACCCGATTAGCGACAACTCTTAAGCGCATTTTCTTCCCCCAACCCCAGACAAAAAACTTGGACTTTCGCCGTAAGTGGGACAAAGATGAATATGAGAAGCTCGCCGAGAAGAGGCTCACGGAAGAGAGAGAAAAGAAGGATGGTGGGTACCTGCTCCATCAAGTGCTAAGTGTCTGGTAGAGGCGGTGCAGTGGGTGGAGAGTGGGTGGGGAGCTGGAATGCGCTGCCCTCCGTTCTTCTGTGATCTCTGGCCGAGCATTACCTCCTGGACTCTCTGTTTCTTCGGGGGTGAGGTGAGAGCGAGGAGACGGACCGAAGTGCTTTTGAGGGGCTTTCCAGCTCTGATTCTCGGCTTCCTCTCCCTGCCTTTGCTTGGCCCATTTAGTACTTTCCTCAAGTACGGAGGAAAGAGTGGAATCCTTAGTAGCGACAGGAGTCGCAGTAGTTCGCTGCTGTGGGTTGCTGCCATTGAAGAGCCTCTCTTTCTCTCACAGGAAGCGTGGTATTGTTTCACCTGGCGTCTAGTGCTGTTCTCTGCGTGTTATACCATGTCAGAGAGTTGATGCTCCTCTTCAAGAGATTCCGCCATGTGAAAAGAAAGGCCTTTTTTTTTTTCCTCTCATCTGTGTTCATACTGTACATTCTTCTGCTTTACTTCCACACCAAATGGCATACTCTATAATCCATTTAATTTTTATGTAACTTGTATAATAGTACTTGGCATGCAGCAGATTATCTCCTAAATATTGGTTCCTCTTTTCAGAGTGGCCTTGTTTTTCTTTTAAAAGGTTGCTTTTTGTGAAAATTCAGAACTCTTGCCTTCAATTCAGTTAATTAATGAATAAAAAGCATTGTTTTAGATTTGTTGGCTTCAAGGCAGAAAAAAGATGTATAGAGTTAAGAATGGCTTATTATTTTTTCTGTGTCAAGCCTCTCCTTAGCTGCTGCTAGAAGTGACTGTTGTGTCTTTTGCTTTAAGTTTCTAAAACAAATGAAAGTAGACGCCTGATTTTGGATTCCATGCATTTCTTTTCCCTTCTTGTTAAGGAACTCTAGTAATGAGGGGACTTCCTTCCCCATTATATTTCAGGTAAACCAGTGCAGCCTGTCAAGCGAGAGCTTCTTCGGCATAGGGACTATAAGGTGGACCTGGAATCCAAGCTCGGGAAGACAATTGTCATTACCAAGACCACCCCACAGTCTGAGATGGGAGGGTGAGTGGCTTTTCATCTTTCTTTGCAGCCAGGAAGTGTTACCCTGGCCCGGGAATAACAACCTTGTTTCCTGTGATTCCATCCATTTTCCCCCAAGGTCTCAAGTTAACATGTCTCTAAGAGAGGTTACTCTGTAGGCTTCTTCATATTAGCACTGTAAGTACTTCTTCTTAATATCTTAAAATGGATTATTTGTTCTCCTGCCAAAGGAAGAAATGAAGAAAGGACTGCCGAAGAGATTTCTAGGGGAGAAATTAGATGCATCTAGAATGGAGTCCCAGAGCTGTCAATCGTGAATAAAGGGATTGAGGTTCTAGACTGACTGCAAAGGTTGTAGTTGTTATGGATTTCTTGTGATGCACCTTCCTCTTAGACCCTTGCCTTTAGGAAGAGTGGTCTTACAGAAAATCTTCATCTTTTTTCCCAGCACTACTTCTCTGTCTAGTTAGGTTTTCCAGCAGGAGCATGACACACATAACAATGACACTTCTCTGATCTGCTTCTCTGAGTAAACCCACTGTTACCTTTCCTCTCATGTTATGTATTGCTATTTGTATTAATACATTAATCCAGTATTTAGCAGCATAAAACAATGAATAGCTAACAGTATCTTTGGGTAAGTAATCTTGGAAGGGCTTACCTAGGTGGTTCTGGCTCAGCATCTCTCACAAAGCTGCCATGAAGGGGGTGTTTTCTTATAGTTTAATAATGAATTTAAAGCATTGTTTTAGATTTGTTGGCTTCAAGGCAGAAAAAAGATGTATAGAGTTAAGAATGGCTTATTATTTTTTCTGTGTCAAGCCTCTCCTTAGCTGCTGCTAGAAGTGACTGTTGTGTCTTTTGCTTTAAGTTTCTAAAACAAATGAAAGTAGACGCCTGATTTTGGATTCCATGCATTTCTTTTCCCTTCTTGTTAAGGAACTCTAGTAATGAGGGGACTTCCTTCCCCATTATATTTCAGGTAAACCAGTGCAGCCTGTCAAGCGAGAGCTTCTTCGGCATAGGGACTATAAGGTGGACCTGGAATCCAAGCTCGGGAAGACAATTGTCATTACCAAGACCACCCCACAGTCTGAGATGGGAGGGTGAGTGGCTTTTCATCTTTCTTTGCAGCCAGGAAGTGTTACCCTGGCCCGGGAATAACAACCTTGTTTCCTGTGATTCCATCCATTTTCCCCCAAGGTCTCAAGTTAACATGTCTCTAAGAGAGGTTACTCTGTAGGCTTCTTCATATTAGCACTGTAAGTACTTCTTCTTAATATCTTAAAATGGATTATTTGTTCTCCTGCCAAAGGAAGAAATGAAGAAAGGACTGCCGAAGAGATTTCTAGGGGAGAAATTAGATGCATCTAGAATGGAGTCCCAGAGCTGTCAATCGTGAATAAAGGGATTGAGGTTCTAGACTGACTGCAAAGGTTGTAGTTGTTATGGATTTCTTGTGATGCACCTTCCTCTTAGACCCTTGCCTTTAGGAAGAGTGGTCTTACAGAAAATCTTCATCTTTTTTCCCAGCACTACTTCTCTGTCTAGTTAGGTTTTCCAGCAGGAGCATGACACACATAACAATGACACTTCTCTGATCTGCTTCTCTGAGTAAACCCACTGTTACCTTTCCTCTCATGTTATGTATTGCTATTTGTATTAATACATTAATCCAGTATTTAGCAGCATAAAACAATGAATAGCTAACAGTATCTTTGGGTAAGTAATCTTGGAAGGGCTTACCTAGGTGGTTCTGGCTCAGCATCTCTCACAAAGCTGCCATGAAGGTGTCTGCTGGATCTGCATTCATTTGACTTGTAAGTAGGGCTGGAGAATCTGCATCCAAGCTCTGTCACATGACTATGGCTTGGAGGCCTCATTTCTCTGCTCTGTGGGCGACTCCATCGTGCTGCTAACAGTAAAGCAAGTGGCTTCCTCAAGGCAGATGATTTTCGCCCTGAACAGACTAAGCAGGGTGCATGTGTTTTTGATAACCTAATGTTCGAAGTGAGATCACATCACTTTTGATACATTCTTTTGACCACACAGACTAACCCTGGTACAAATTGGGAAGGCCTATATAGGGTAGGCATGTAGGTGGGATCATTGTGGGGGTCACCTTGGAGGTTGGCAACCACACTTTTCCAAAAGCAAAGGCTTTGTGGAAATTAGTAGCATCTCCTCTAGAAAGAACTTTGACCTAAACATAATGAGTTTTTAGGGTGACAACGATAAAAGTGTCTATAACCAGATTGGGCACTAGTGCTGTGTCTTTCTGTTTTCTAGGTACTACTGCAATGTCTGTGACTGTGTAGTGAAAGACTCCATTAACTTCCTGGATCACATTAATGGAAAGAAACGTAAGGCTTGGAGGTAGTTTGTGATTGGGGCTGGGATTGAATTTTGGCAGTGGGATGAAGGAAAGGGTGGTTTCTATTGGGCCTCTTTTTTTAACTGTCTGAGGCATTCTCTAGTTCCTTCAGCACAGGCCATTCTTTGCTTCATTATATAATGTTTCTGGAGTCCATAAGGTGAGAATCTGTTCTAGGCTGTCAACAAGCCCCAAACCATGGTCTTCTCCTGGGCCCCACTGTCCCCATTGGTGTGCATCTGCTCAGTAAGGGTAGTTGAAAGCTACTTTTGTCTTGTTATCTGGAGCTGCTGCCAAAAAGCTTTTTTGAGCTCTAATATTTTTTGTTGTATGTTTTATGAGTTTTTGTTTTTAATGTCAGGAGAAGACTTTTTGATGGAGTTAGGATATTTTAACAACCTTACCTTCTTTTCTATTGACCCAACCCAGATCAGCGAAACCTGGGCATGTCTATGCGTGTGGAACGTTCCACCTTGGATCAGGTGAAGAAACGTTTTGAAGTAAATAAGAAGAAGATGGAAGAGAAGCAGAAGGATTATGATTTTGAGGAAAGGATGAAGGAACTCAGAGAAGAGGTAGGCTCTACTATCCTTCCATTCTTTTTCTCTCAGCTTTAAATTTTATGTTATGAATCATGGGGAGGCTCTCTTCCTCATTCCACTCCCCCCCAGAGTAGAGTTGTATCTCCTGAGTTCTATACATCAAGGGAAACATTTATTACCCTTGTTTGGGACTCTCATAATCTGAGAGAAATAGCTCTGAACTTGTCTTTTTTTCTAAGTTCTCTGTGCCATACCTTTTTTCTTTTTAACTCTTGGAGTTATTAAGTGCACGTAGTCCCCAGTTGGCCTGTGGAACCAGGTGGACTGTGTCAGAATTCTGTTTTCTCTACACACTGGCTGTGAATCTTGGACAAGTTATATAATCTCTTTGCCTCTGTATCCTCATATTAGAGATCTTTGTATGTAATATACATAAAGCACTTAGAATAGTTCCTGGCTTATACTGTATGTCCTGTGGCTTTGTTCCCATCACCTTGTTAAGAGCTAGGGATGAACTGGGATATAAGATTTAGAAATGCTTTCCACAGGCTAAAAACTTCGCTTTCCTGTCCCTTATGATCTTTACCGTGGCTTTTCCTCTGCTTTTAAAATTTTACTTGTCTTTAATTATTTTCTTCTAAAGATGGAAAGGACTCTTGCCTATCTCTGTCAACAAGGTTTGCTCACGAGTCTGAACTGATTCTGAGTGATTTCTCCTCTAGGAGGAAAAGGCCAAAGCCTACAAGAAAGAGAAGCAGAAGGAGAAGAAAAGGAGGGCTGAGGAGGACTTGACATTTGAGGAGGATGATGAGATGGCAGCTGTGATGGGCTTCTCTGGCTTTGGTTCCGCCAAGAAGAGTTACTGAGGCTTTCTATGCTTGGCTTTTGCCTGGGCCTAACTGTGTGTGTGGGGGCGTCATTTGTGGGAGGTACTGGGGAAAGTCCTTTAAGAGTGGCAATGGGGAGGGCTAGAGGGTGAGTTGTTTTTGGTTTCCCTCTGCCTTGGGAGGGAACACAGAATGCAGAGGAACATGCTGTGACATTTCTTCAGCTTCAGTATTTCACTGGAGACATAGGACCTCTGACCATCTGAGTTCCCAATAAAGGAAAACCTCCTCTTCTGAGGCTGCTTTCCCAAAAGTCCCTTTGCATCTTTCCCTTTTCATATCCATCCCTATCTGAGCATCCCACGGAAAAAAACCATTTATTCCATTCTTTCTCTCAGCTTTATATTGTATGTTATGAATCATGGGGAGGCTCTCTTCCTCATTCCACTCCCCCCCAGAGTAGAGTTGTATCTCCTGAGTTCTATACATCAAGGGAAACATTTATTACCCTTGTTTGGGACTCTCATAATCTGAGAGAAATAGCTCTGAACTTGTCTTTTTTTCTAAGTTCTCTGTGCCATACCTTTTTTCTTTTTAACTCTTGGAGTTATTAAGTGCACGTAGTCCCCAGTTGGCCTGTGGAACCAGGTGGACTGTGTCAGAATTCTGTTTTCTCTACACACTGGCTGTGAATCTTGGACAAGTTATATAATCTCTTTGCCTCTGTATCCTCATATTAGAGATCTTTGTATGTAATATACATAAAGCACTTAGAATAGTTCCTGGCTTATACTGTATGTCCTGTGGCTTTGTTCCCATCACCTTGTTAAGAGCTAGGGATGAACTGGGATATAAGATTTAGAAATGCTTTCCACAGGCTAAAAACTTCGCTTTCCTGTCCCTTATGATCTTTACCGTGGCTTTTCCTCTGCTTTTAAAATTTTACTTGTCTTTAATTATTTTCTTCTAAAGATGGAAAGGACTCTTGCCTATCTCTGTCAACAAGGTTTGCTCACGAGTCTGAACTGATTCTGAGTGATTTCTCCTCTAGGAGGAAAAGGCCAAAGCCTACAAGAAAGAGAAGCAGAAGGAGAAGAAAAGGAGGGCTGAGGAGGACTTGACATTTGAGGAGGATGATGAGATGGCAGCTGTGATGGGCTTCTCTGGCTTTGGTTCCGCCAAGAAGAGTTACTGAGGCTTTCTATGCTTGGCTTTTGCCTGGGCCTAACTGTGTGTGTGGGGGCGTCATTTGTGGGGAGGTACTGGGGAAAGTCCTTTAAGAGTGGCAATGGGGAGGGCTAGAGGGTGAGTTGTTTTTGGTTTCCCTCTGCCTTGGGAGGGAACACAGAATGCAGAGGAACATGCTGTGACATTTCTTCAGCTTCAGTATTTCACTGGAGACATAGGACCTCTGACCATCTGAGTTCCCAATAAAGGAAAACCTCCTCTTCTGAGGCTGCTTTCCCAAAAGTCCCTTTGCATCTTTCCCTTTTCATATCCATCCCCTATCTGAGCATCCCACATTTATCCTGTGTTCTGACTTTAATTTTGACTCTTTTCTTAGCTTACAAGAGGATTCTCTGGGTCCTGAGTTTCCAGTTGATAGTATATCCTTGACTGCCCCCATTTGCCCTTTCTCCCCTCCAGCCTCTCTCATGGTTCTCTGGCCACCTGTGCATGCATGTGTACTTCTGCCTGGATCCATGGTATGTGCGGGTGCGTGTGCATGAATCTGTCACATAGAGGGAGCCTGAGCTAGAGCCTCAAGAGCACTGCTGCCATGGGGCCTGGTGTTTTCAGCTTCTTCAGAGCATGTAACAGGAAATTAAATGGGATGAGTGGTGTGGTTTTTGTCTGATGAATTTTTAACTTTTGTTCTTCATATGTAATCTGTTCAGCTTTTCCTGTTTGTTTCATTTTACTGAGGATTACTCTGTTTTTGTCTCCTTATAAGCAGGCTCTTGGAAGAACCTGTTTGATGCAAAAAAAAGAAAAAGGAAAAAAACCTCATATGGGAGCCCTTGGGTCTCAGAGGCTGTTCAACATGTATAATAAATGGCATTGACTGGGCCTATTTCACATTTGGTGGGAACATTCCCTATTCTACCCTGTGTATTTTTGTCTTACCCACACTTTTTCTTCTCCTGGTGTTTGAGCCCTGTCAATTTTTTTCTAGATGCCTTCAGTGTGAGTTATACTTTCCTCTGATGCGATCTCTGTCTGGAGGAGTCTGAAAACTTCTCTAGTTTTAGCCTCCTTTGATCTGCTGGTTTTTTGGAACAGCAGAGCTCGGAGTTGGGTTTCCCCCAAGGGCTTCATTTTTAGTGTGGGGGCGTCATTTGTGGGGAGGTACTGGGGAAAGTCCTTTAAGAGTGGCAATGGGGAGGGCTAGAGGGTGAGTTGTTTTTGGTTTCCCTCTGCCTTGGGAGGGAACACAGAATGCAGAGGAACATGCTGTGACATTTCTTCAGCTTCAGTATTTCACTGGAGACATAGGACCTCTGACCATCTGAGTTCCCAATAAAGGAAAACCTCCTCTTCTGAGGCTGCTTTCCCAAAAGTCCCTTTGCATCTTTCCCTTTTCATATCCATCCCCTATCTGAGCATCCCACATTTATCCTGTGTTCTGACTTTAATTTTGACTCTTTTCTTAGCTTACAAGAGGATTCTCTGGGTCCTGAGTTTCCAGTTGATAGTATATCCTTGACTGCCCCCATTTGCCCTTTCTCCCCTCCAGCCTCTCTCATGGTTCTCTGGCCACCTGTGCATGCATGTGTACTTCTGCCTGGATCCATGGTATGTGCGGGTGCGTGTGCATGAATCTGTCACATAGAGGGAGCCTGAGCTAGAGCCTCAAGAGCACTGCTGCCATGGGGCCTGGTGTTTTCAGCTTCTTCAGAGCATGTAACAGGAAATTAAATGGGATGAGTGGTGTGGTTTTTGTCTGATGAATTTTTAACTTTTGTTCTTCATATGTAATCTGTTCAGCTTTTCCTGTTTGTTTCATTTTACTGAGGATTACTCTGTTTTTGTCTCCTTATAAGCAGGCTCTTGGAAGAACCTGTTTGATGCAAAAAAAAGAAAAAGGAAAAAAACCTCATATGGGAGCCCTTGGGTCTCAGAGGCTGTTCAACATGTATAATAAATGGCATTGACTGGGCCTATTTCACATTTGGTGGGAACATTCCCTATTCTACCCTGTGTATTTTTGTCTTACCCACACTTTTTCTTCTCCTGGTGTTTGAGCCCTGTCAATTTTTTTCTAGATGCCTTCAGTGTGAGTTATACTTTCCTCTGATGCGATCTCTGTCTGGAGGAGTCTGAAAAACTTCTCTAGTTTTAGCCTCCTTTGATCTGCTGGTTTTGGAACAGCAGAGCTCGGAGTTGAAAACTTACAGTTTTTCTATCTATCTGCAGTTAGGCTAGGCACAAGGTTACTCAGTTTTGCATTGTTGACATTTTGGCCTGGATAATTCTTTGTTTGGGGGACACCCTTGTACATTGTAGGATATTTTGAGTATCTCTAGCATCCACTCACTAGTTTCTAATAGCAACTTCTCCCCAAGTTGTGGGACAATTACAGATGTCTGTGTCTCCTGAAGGTGTGGGTGGGACAAGAATTCCTTCCTCCCAGCCCCACAGAACCATTAAGAAGCTGTCTTGCCTGGCTTGGTCTAACTTGAGATTTAGATGGCCCAGGTTAGATTAACTCAGGTAGTTTGCCAGGTCCCAGGGAAATGGGGGTAAAAAAAAGTAGTTCCTTAAAAGCAAATCGTAGTTACACATGTTTTAAGCACGCAAATTCTGTAAGAGTGTTAGTTGATTCTTTAACTTGAAAAGTGGGCTCTATTTTGGTTAACATGACTGCTACCATATAGGTTGTTGACATTTTTTGCCTCATCTAGCCCTTTGGACACCTTTATGTAGCATCTGAACCACTTGGGGATCCCCCAAATA
Organism: Tragulus kanchil; assembly: GCA_022376925.1. Lineage (NCBI taxonomy): Eukaryota > Metazoa > Chordata > Mammalia > Artiodactyla > Tragulidae > Tragulus > Tragulus kanchil. The sequence goes on along the minus strand of JAIOJX010000029.1, from coordinate 36,361,510 downwards.
TACTCTGGATCTCTGTGCAAAATTCCCTTGCTGTCAGGCGTATCTTTTACTTAATTTTATATCTGATGCTGAATCTTGCCATTGGAAACAATGTTTGTTAACTGGCACAGAATTTCTCAGTATTTGTTGGCCAGTTGTGGACATACTAGTTGCTTTCCTTGGTAGGATTATGTGTCCTTGCATAACAATCTTATCCTTGTCCCCTGGATCCTTTTGTTCTCCCTTTCAAAGCAGACTTGCGTAGGGTATCTTTTGGAAGAACCTGTTTGAGGGCCCATATGGGAGCCCTTGGGTCTCAGAGGCTGTTCAACATGTATAATAAATGGCATTGACTGGGCCTATTTCACATTTGGTGGGAACATTCCCTATTCTACCCTGTGTATTTTTGTCTTACCCACACTTTTTCTTCTCCTGGTGTTTGAGCCCTGTCAATTTTTTTCTAGATGCCTTCAGTGTGAGTTATACTTTCCTCTGATGCGATCTCTGTCTGGAGGAGTCTGAAAAACTTCTCTAGTTTTAGCCTCCTTTGATCTGCTGGTTTTGGAACAGCAGAGCTCGGAGTTGAAAACTTACAGTTTTTCTATCTATCTGCAGTTAGGCTAGGCACAAGGTTACTCAGTTTTGCATTGTTGACATTTTGGCCTGGATAATTCTTTGTTTGGGGGACACCCTTGTACATTGTAGGATATTTTGAGTATCTCTAGCATCCACTCACTAGTTTCTAATAGCAACTTCTCCCCAAGTTGTGGGACAATTACAGATGTCTGTGTCTCCTGAAGGTGTGGGTGGGACAAGAATTCCTTCCTCCCAGCCCCACAGAACCATTAAGAAGCTGTCTTGCCTGGCTTGGTCTAACTTGAGATTTAGATGGCCCAGGTTAGATTAACTCAGGTAGTTTGCCAGGTCCCAGGGAAATGGGGGTAAAAAAAAGTAGTTCCTTAAAAGCAAATCGTAGTTACACATGTTTTAAGCACGCAAATTCTGTAAGAGTGTTAGTTGATTCTTTAACTTGAAAAGTGGGCTCTATTTTGGTTAACATGACTGCTACCATATAGGTTGTTGACATTTTTTGCCTCATCTAGCCCTTTGGACACCTTTATGTAGCATCTGAACCACTTGGGGATCCCCCAAATATACTCTGGATCTCTGTGCAAAATTCCCTTGCTGTCAGGCGTATCTTTTACTTAATTTTATATCTGATGCTGAATCTTGCCATTGGAAACAATGTTTGTTAACTGGCACAGAATTTCTCAGTATTTGTTGGCCAGTTGTGGACATACTAGTTGCTTTCCTTGGTAGGATTATGTGTCCTTGCATAACAATCTTATCCTTGTCCCCTGGATCCTTTTGTTCTCCCTTTCAAAGCAGACTGGAGAATTTGTCAATGTACTGAGTTCCTTCCGTGGTTCAGTATTTTTCAGGCAACTGATTTCAGCTTGGCTTCAAGTGATTTCTCTCTGTTTTGGCATTGGTGTAGTCTGATTTCTAGATAACTCTACTGAAAAGCAGTTCTGAAGTCCATTTCCTCTAAATTCCTTTGGGACTGGCAAAGGATCTGTCTAGGTCCTGTTTAGAGGGGTTCAAGCTATTGAATAAAAGGTGGGGAGGAAGGAGATGGGATGGAAATGTAGAAGCCTAGAGCAATCCTAGAGAACTGCAGTCTCTGGAAGAGGAACTTTATGTTGGCAGTCTTTCTAAAAAATCCAAGCCAGTGTTGCATTCTGGTTGAGGAGCATGCCTGTGACTAGCCTACATGAGGTCATTCAGTGAGTGCTGAGATGCTGAACATGTTTTAGGCCTGGGAGTATCTTTTGGGACAAGGTATCGAGGCCTCAGCTGTCATGGAATGTACATCCTGGTGAAATTGCCAATTAAAGTATTTAGGGAACAAAAGATGTGTATGGCTTCAGATGATTCTGTGGCTTCAGGCACCCCGAGGGCCTCTCACATCTCTCCCATAACCTCTCAAAATTTAAATGGAGAGTCTTTAATCCAGCGATTCTACTCATGTATCTGTCCTAAAAACAAACTTGCTTAGGTATACATACAAGGATGATTATTACAGCTATGCTTATAACAGTGAAACATTTAAAATAAAACTAGTACACGGACTTCCCTGGTGGTCCAGTGGGTAGAGAGTTAGCTTTGCAGTGCAAGGGGCGCCGGTTGGATCCCTGGCCCAGGAAGATCCCACATGCTACAGAGCAGCTGAGCTAGCGCCTGCAACACGTGGGGCCAGATGGTGCTCTGCAAGGAGAGGCCACTGTAATGGGAGGTAGTTATATCTGATGCTGAATCTTGCCATTGGAAACAATGTTTGTTAACTGGCACAGAATTTCTCAGTATTTGTTGGCCAGTTGTGGACATACTAGTTGCTTTCCTTGGTAGGATTATGTGTCCTTGCATAACAATCTTATCCTTGTCCCCTGGATCCTTTTGTTCTCCCTTTCAAAGCAGACTGGAGAATTTGTCAATGTACTGAGTTCCTTCCGTGGTTCAGTATTTTTCAGGCAACTGATTTCAGCTTGGCTTCAAGTGATTTCTCTCTGTTTTGGCATTGGTGTAGTCTGATTTCTAGATAACTCTACTGAAAAGCAGTTCTGAAGTCCATTTCCTCTAAATTCCTTTGGGACTGGCAAAGGATCTGTCTAGGTCCTGTTTAGAGGGGTTCAAGCTATTGAATAAAAAGGTGGGGGAGGAAGGAGATGGGATGGAAATGTAGAAGCCTAGAGCAATCCTAGAGAACTGCAGTCTCTGGAAGAGGAACTTTATGTTGGCAGTCTTTCTAAAAAATCCAAGCCAGTGTTGCATTCTGGTTGAGGAGCATGCCTGTGACTAGCCTACATGAGGTCATTCAGTGAGTGCTGAGATGCTGAACATGTTTTAGGCCTGGGAGTATCTTTTGGGACAAGGTATCGAGGCCTCAGCTGTCATGGAATGTACATCCTGGTGAAATTGCCAATTAAAGTATTTAGGGAACAAAAGATGTGTATGGCTTCAGATGATTCTGTGGCTTCAGGCACCCCGAGGGCCTCTCACATCTCTCCCATAACCTCTCAAAATTTAAATGGAGAGTCTTTAATCCAGCGATTCTACTCATGTATCTGTCCTAAAAACAAACTTGCTTAGGTATACATACAAGGATGATTATTACAGCTATGCTTATAACAGTGAAACATTTAAAATAAAACTAGTACACGGACTTCCCTGGTGGTCCAGTGGGTAGAGAGTTAGCTTTGCAGTGCAAGGGGCGCCGGTTGGATCCCTGGCCCAGGAAGATCCCACATGCTACAGAGCAGCTGAGCTAGCGCCCTGCAACACGTGGGGCCAGATGGTGCTCTGCAAGGAGAGGCCACTGTAATGGGAGGGCCATACATGCCAAAGAATAAAGATGAATGAAAATAGATTTTTAAAAACCTAGTACATTTATATTGAGTATAATACAGCCATGGCAATATGTATGAATTAGATCTACTATATGCCTATTCACAATATCTCCAAGACATGTTAAGTAAACAAAATAATACCCAACAAACTATCCCCAATAAGCCCACCCCCAACCCCTCACTCCCACCAGTCATAAAACTATTGTATGTATAGCATATACATGGTGTGTATAGAACTGGAATGATACGTTCTGAAATCCTTTAACAAGAGAAAAGCAGGAATTGTGGTTGTTTACAGTGTACATAAAAGGAACAGGGGATTCATAAGCCCTTTCTAATGCTTTTTGAAATAGTAACAAAATAATGCTATCTAACACCTGGGAACTGTGTAACACCTGGGGGAGGAGTGGAACGGTTTGCCTGGTTTAGCTGCAAAGTTTCAAGATGGGGCCAGAAGAACAGTTTTCAGCTTGTAAAGATTCCATCTCCTGACTCAAGGCACTCTGAAAGTTTAAGTTCACTTAGCGGGTGCGGTGAGTGCGGTGGGTGTGGTGGGTGCGGTGGTCGGGGGAGCTAAAGGCTGGAGGAATCGTCCAGTGACTGTTGGACCAGGTGACTGCTGCGTGAAAGAGCCCGGAAGCAACTGCGGAAGAGCTCACTAGGAGATAGGGGAGACCTGGGTCCTTTTTACCTGCTGTGTGTCCTTAGGTGGGCACTCTCCAAGCGTCTGTGGGGATGCGGGGCACTGATAGGACGGTTTTTCAAAGAACGCAAAGTTAGCCTGGATCGAGTGTGCTCCGATTGGTTTGCTGTGATGCAAATTTATTGTGACGCAACTCTTTGTTGATAGTGAAGAGAATATAATACAGGAACCGTACGCGGGCTGGCCGTAGCTCAGCGGTTCCTTCGACAATGTTGACATACTTCGCTTCCCTTCCGAGGGTGGATCGAGACCCGCGGGCGCTTTCCAGTCCTTTTGCTGCTGCACCTCCTTTCTTCAGAATTTTCCTCGCAGAGAACGTTTTGAGACTCCTCCCCTGCCGGGAGCACCAAAGTGACCGCGTTTTCCAGTGGATGATCAGCTCCCATTCGACTAGGAACCGGGTATCCTTGGAGAAATGGCTGGTGCTAGGACTGGGGCAGGATATAAAAAGGTGAACCCAGAACCTCTTGGATTCACCTAGTAGTTCCTGGAAGAAAGGAAGGACTAAAAAGCAACCCCCGTCCCCTGCAAACCTTTGAAAATTACTTTTGATGTTAAGTGATGTTTGCAGTTTTGTTACAGTAGCTAGCTATTATACTCCAATGTTTAATAGTCCTCACTTAACTTTTCCATAGGTGGGCTGTATTATTTACTTTGTCAGCTGTATATTGACTCCCTCCTATTACTTATGTAAACATCTATTGTTTTATTCTATTTTCCCTTTCCTCCCAATTTGAGGTATATTGCTTTTAGAAAACAATTTGCATACTCTTTCCCAATCCCTGTTACCCTCTTTGTTTTACTTGCATGTCTACAATTTATATTTAATACTAACCATCGTGATGCGTTCTGAATTTCCTGTTAGTTCTTAGTTGGATGAAACTTTTTAGTAAACTTTTTAGTAAATTTTTCTAAAGAGGCTCCTGAGTACAACATTCTGAGTTGTTGCATATTTAATACTGATTTTCTGTAGCCTCGGTGTGTAAATAACACATTGGCTAGATATAAAGTCTTGGTTCTCACTCCTTTTCCTAGAGTATTTTAAAACGTACTGCTTTTCTTTCTTTCTTTCTTTTTTTTAACTTTTATTTTACTTTTAACTTTTACAGAGTTTTGTTGTTTACAGATATATACGTTCCCAGAGTAGTCACATGTATATCCCCCCTATCCCACCCCTCCAGACAGTCACACAACACCCCTGCAGGATCTCCTTTTCTCACAGAGCAATGACTATAGCTATTTTCTTCACATACCATACGTACCGCTTTTCTTGTATGCTGTTATGAAACCTGATACCAACTTGATTTTCTTTCCTAAAAGATTTGGTCATTTTGCCTGAAGCCCAAAGGATTTTTTTTTTTTTTAATTTGTCTTTCAAATCTAATAGATTTTTCTAAGATACGTCAGAGTTCTATTTTTAAATTTTCTGAGGAAACTCCGTATTGTTTTAACTGCACTAGTTTATTTTCCCACCAACAGTGTATGAAGATTCTCTGTTTTCCACATTCTTGCCGACACTTGTTACTTTCTGTCTTTTTTGATGATAGCCATTCTGATAGATGTGAAGGGGTATCTCTTTGTATTTCTGTTTTATATTTCCCTAATAATTAGTGATGTTGAGCATTATTCTATGGAACCTGGAAGCTGGGTTTTTTAGTACTGTGGTAAAATACACAGAAAAAATTTTTACCACCTTAACCATTTTTAAAAGTACAGTCAATGGAATTACTTATGTTCACGTTCTTATGCAACCATCACCACACTCATATCCAGAACCTTTATCATCTTGCAAAACTGAAACTATATCCCCACTCCCACCATGCCCCCAGCTCCTGGCAATCATCATTCTTCTTGCTGTCACTATGAATTTGACTACTTTAGGTGACATATAAATAGAATAATATGATATTTGTCTTTTTGTGACTGGCTTATTCCACTTAGTATAATATGTTGTGACTTGTGACAAGATTTCTATATCCAGATGTGGAATTGTTGGATCATATGGTAATTTTATTTTTAGTTTTTGAGGAGCCTCCAAACTGTTTTTCATAGCAACTGCACCATTTTACATACCTATCAACAGTGCCCAAGGATTCCAGTCTCTCCATATCCTTGACAACACTTGTTATTTTGTTTTGTTTTTGATAGTAGTCATCTTAATGGGTGTGAGATGACTGCTCTCTATTCTCATGTTTATTTTTCTATTTTGTCTGCATCCATAAAATGTTGGTATTTGAGTTAGGATTATATTAATTTATCTATTAATTTGGAGACAATTGAAATCTTTAGGATGTTAGGTCAAAGGAACTTACTCTAAGAGGAAGGAATATTTATTACTTGCTCAAACCCACTTCTGTGTTCTTTAGAAGTTAATCAAATTTTTCCATACATGCAATTATGTACATTTTTAAATAAGTTTACTTTTTTTTTTTTTTTAAACTTTTATTTATTTATTTTTGGCTGTGCTGGGTCTTTGTTGATGTGTGGGTTTTAGCTGCTCTGTGGTATGTAGGATCTTCCCGGATCAGGGCTCGAACCTGTGTCTCCTCCATTGGCAGACGGGTTCCTATCCACTGAGCCACAAGGGAAGCCCAATAAGTTTACTTTTAAAAATTTCTACTTATTTGCTTATAAATAGGATCTTATATTCCATAATACTTTCTAATTTGTTAGTGTTTGTACAATGAAAGTTGTTGATTTTTGTATGGAAATTTTATGTCCTAACCCTTTCCTGAATTGTTCTATACTTTTCTAGTTTTGTGTACCTCATTTGTTTTTCATTCTCTGATTGCTTTGGATAATTACTCCAATGCAGAAAATTTACACCTTAACATTTAAGTCAATGGAATTACTTATGTTCACGTTCTTATGCAACCATCACCACACTCATATCCAGAACCTTTATCATCTTGCAAAACTGAAACTATATCCCCACTCCCACCATGCCCCCAGCTCCTGGCAATCATCATTCTTCTTGCTGTCACTATGAATTTGACTACTTTAGGTGACATATAAATAGAATAATATGATATTTGTCTTTTTGTGACTGGCTTATTCCACTTAGTATAATATGTTGTGACTTGTGACAAGATTTCTATATCCAGATGTGGAATTGTTGGATCATATGGTAATTTTATTTTTAGTTTTTGAGGAGCCTCCAAACTGTTTTTCATAGCAACTGCACCATTTTACATACCTATCAACAGTGCCCAAGGATTCCAGTCTCTCCATATCCTTGACAACACTTGTTATTTTGTTTTGTTTTTGATAGTAGTCATCTTAATGGGTGTGAGATGACTGCTCTCTATTCTCATGTTTATTTTTCTATTTTGTCTGCATCCATAAAATGTTGGTATTTGAGTTAGGATTATATTAATTTATCTATTAATTTGGAGACAATTGAAATCTTTAGGATGTTAGGTCAAAGGAACTTACTCTAAGAGGAAGGAATATTTATTACTTGCTCAAACCCACTTCTGTGTTCTTTAGAAGTTAATCAAATTTTTCCATACATGCAATTATGTACATTTTTAAATAAGTTTACTTTTTTTTTTTTTTTAAACTTTTATTTATTTATTTTTGGCTGTGCTGGGTCTTTGTTGATGTGTGGGTTTTAGCTGCTCTGTGGTATGTAGGATCTTCCCGGATCAGGGCTCGAACCTGTGTCTCCTCCATTGGCAGACGGGTTCCTATCCACTGAGCCACAAGGGAAGCCCAATAAGTTTACTTTTAAAAATTTCTACTTATTTGCTTATAAATAGGATCTTATATTCCATAATACTTTCTAATTTGTTAGTGTTTGTACAATGAAAGTTGTTGATTTTTGTATGGAAATTTTATGTCCTAACCCTTTCCTGAATTGTTCTATACTTTTCTAGTTTTGTGTACCTCATTTGTTTTTCATTCTCTGATTGCTTTGGATAATTACTCCAATGCAGTGTTATACAGTTGTAGGAAAAGAAACCATCCTAGGTTCTGGTTCAAGATGGCAGAGTGGAAGGACATGGGCTTTTTTCCTCCCGCAACAGCACCAAAATTTCAAATAGCTGTTGAACAACCATAGACAGGAGGACGTTGGAACCCACTAAAAAATGATGCCTCACATCCAAAGACAAAGAAGAAGCTGTAGTGAGACTGTAGGTGGGCTGCAATCACAATAAAATTAAATCCCATACCCCAAGGCTGGGTGACCCACAAACTGGAGAACAATAATACCAAAGAAGTCCTCCCACTGTTGCGAAGGTTCTGAGTTCCACGTCAGCCTTGTGACCCAACAAAGGGGCTGGAATCCCCAGGGAATCTGACCTTGAAGGCCAGTGGGATTTGATTATAGAATTTCCCCAGGACTGGGGAAAACAGAGACTCCACTCTTGGAGGGCACAAGCAAAATCTTGTATACACCAAGACCCAGGGGAAAGGAGAAGTGACTCCATAGGAGACTGAAACAAAACTACTTGCTAGTGTTGGAGGGTCTCCTGTGGAGGTGTGGATCGTCAGGGAGTCACTACAGGGATGGGGATGGGATGGGAACACTGGCAGCAACAGTCCCTGAAGGTCTCTTTTGGCAAAAGTCCTCTTGGAGGTCCTCTTTAACCCTATCATAGAGCCCTGTAGACCCCAGGGTTGGGTTGCCTCAGGCCAAATAACTAACAGGAAGGGAGCCCGACCCTACCCATTAGCAGGTAATTGGACTAAAGCTTTACTGAGTAAGGTCCTGTCCACCAGAGCAAAACCTAGTCTTTCCCACCCTGCCCCTCCCATCAGGAAGTTTACAGAAGCCTCTTAGCTTCATCCACCAGAGGGCAGACAGAAGAAGCAAGTAGAACCATAATCCCCCAGTTTGGCTAGAATAAAACCCACATTACATTACAGAAAGTTAATCAGGATAAAAAAATATAGAGAATTATGTCCCAGATGAAGGCACAATATAAAACCCTAGAAAAATAGCTAAATGCAGTGGAGACAGGCAACCTTTCAGAAAAAGAATTCAGAGTGATGATAATGAAGATGATCCAAGATCTCAGAAACAGAATGGAGAAGATGCAAGAACTGTTTACCAAAGACCTAGAAGAAATAAAGAACAGACAGACAGATGAATAATAAACTAGAAGGAATCAATAGCAGAATAACTGATAAGTAACCTGGAGGACAGAATGGGGAAATCTCCCTACCACAGAACAGAATATAGAAAAAAAAATGAAAAGAAAAAAATGGAGGCAACCTAAGAGACATCTAGGACAACATTAAATGCATCAACATTTGCATTATAGTGGTCCTATAAGAAGAAGAAGAAGAGAGAAGGAACCTGAGAAAATATTTGAAGAGATAATGACTGAGAACTTCCCTAACATGAGAAAAGAAATAGTCAATCAAGTCCAGGAATCACAGAGTTCCAGGCAGGATAAACCCAAGGAGGAACACACAAAGACACATAATAATCAAACTGACAAAAATTAAAGACAAAGATAAAATATTAAAAGTAACAGAGAAAAACAACAAATAAAATACAAAGGGACTCTCATCAGGTTATCATCCAATTTCTCAGCATAAACTCTGCAAGCCATAAGGAAATAGCACTATATACTTAAAGTGATGAAAGGGAAGAATCTACAACCAAGAATACCCAGCAAGACTCTCATTCAGATTTGATGGAGAAATCAAAAGCTTTCCACACAGGCAACAGTTAAGAGAATTCAGCACCTCTAAACCAGCTTTAGAACAAATGCTAAAGGAACTTCTCGAGGAGCCCGCCCTACCCATTTAGCCAGGTTAATTGGGGACCTAAAAGGGGCTTTACTTAAAAAGTTAAGGTCCTGTCCACCAGAGCAAAACCTAGTCTTTCCCACCCTGCCCCTCCCATCAGGAAGTTTACAGAAGCCTCTTAGCTTCATCCACCAGAGGGCAGACAGAAGAAGCAAGTAGAACCATAATCCCCCAGTTTGGCTAGAATAAAACCCACATTACATTACAGAAAGTTAATCAGGATAAAAAAATATAGAGAATTATGTCCCAGATGAAGGCACAATATAAAACCCTAGAAAAATAGCTAAATGCAGTGGAGACAGGCAACCTTTCAGAAAAAGAATTCAGAGTGATGATAATGAAGATGATCCAAGATCTCAGAAACAGAATGGAGAAGATGCAAGAACTGTTTACCAAAGACCTAGAAGAAATAAAGAACAGACAGACAGATGAATAATAAACTAGAAGGAATCAATAGCAGAATAACTGATAAGTAACCTGGAGGACAGAATGGGGAAATCTCCCTACCACAGAACAGAATATAGAAAAAAAAATGAAAAGAAAAAAATGGAGGCAACCTAAGAGACATCTAGGACAACATTAAATGCATCAACATTTGCATTATAGTGGTCCTATAAGAAGAAGAAGAAGAGAGAAGGAACCTGAGAAAATATTTGAAGAGATAATGACTGAGAACTTCCCTAACATGAGAAAAGAAATAGTCAATCAAGTCCAGGAATCACAGAGTTCCAGGCAGGATAAACCCAAGGAGGAACACACAAAGACACATAATAATCAAACTGACAAAAATTAAAGACAAAGATAAAATATTAAAAGTAACAGAGAAAAACAACAAATAAAATACAAAGGGACTCTCATCAGGTTATCATCCAATTTCTCAGCATAAACTCTGCAAGCCATAAGGAAATAGCACTATATACTTAAAGTGATGAAAGGGAAGAATCTACAACCAAGAATACCCAGCAAGACTCTCATTCAGATTTGATGGAGAAATCAAAAGCTTTCCACACAGGCAACAGTTAAGAGAATTCAGCACCTCTAAACCAGCTTTAGAACAAATGCTAAAGGAACTTCTCTAGTCAGGAAACAGAAGAGAAGGAATAGACCTACAGAAAACAAACCCAAAAACAATTAAGAAAATGTGTGCTTGCATGCTAAGTCGCTTCAGGTGTGTCTAATTCTTTAAAACTCTATGGACTGTTACCTGCCAGACTCCTTTCTCCAGGTAAGAATACTGAAGTGGGTTGCCATGCCCACCCCCAGGTGATCTTCCTGACCCAAATATCGAACCCTCATCTCCTGTGGCTCCTGAGTTGTAGACAGATTCTTTACTGCTAAGCCATCAGGCAAGCCCAGTAGGATTATTCCTCTTGATAATTACCTTAATTGTAAATGGATTAAATGCATCAACCAAAAGACAGACTGACTGGGTAGAGGCAAAACATGTGCATGTATGCATTTCTACTTACCACATCACTCTGTTTGAGCCCCCAAATTGTATACAATTATTTTATGTTGTTAGGTTAATCATGTCCCCATTATGGCTTGCAATCGTAATTATCTTTTTTTTTCCGGTCTGGCTGTTAACTGTAAAAACTGATAAACATCTTTTATTAATGTGAGAAAAATAAAGAGGATATGAAAATTACCTGTAATTGCACTCCTAGGTATGTATTTTTTGACAAAATTAGGATTGTACTCTTTACACAGTTTTGCATCTTGCTTTTCTACTTGCCATTGTACCATGACTATTTAACTGATTAAATTGTCTCCAAGATACAATTTCCATACCTATGTGATTTTCCAGAGATGGTGCATGTTACTATTTACTTGACCACTGCCCTAATATTATTCATTTAGGGTGCTGCCAATATTTTCTTATTATATAACTAACCTCCTCTACAGTTGCTTTTACAGAACATTAATTCAGTTAAATCTTCACTTAAATTTCCTTGATTGCAAAGCAAGACAAAGTACACAATATACTTTTCAAAAATTTATTTATTGATTGATTTTTGGCTATTCTGGGTTTTAAGCTGCTGCAGGCTCTTCTCTAGTTGCAGGGAATGGGGGCTACTCTCTAGCTGAGGTGAGCAGGCTTCTTGTTGTGCTGACTTCTCTTGCCATGGAGCTTGGGCTCTAGGGCACAGTGGCTTCAACAGTTGTGGCACATGGGCTCAATAGTTGCGGCTCTGAGACTCTAGAGCACAGGCTCAATAGTTGTGGCTCCCCGGCTTAGTTTCTCCGCAGTATGTGGGATCTTCCCGGATCAAGGATTGAAGTGGGGGCTCCTGCATTGGCGGATGAACTCTTTACCACTGAGCTACCAGGGAAGCCCAACAATATACTTTTTATAGAAATCCTTTTTTTTTTTGGCCACTTTTATTGGTCTTTCATTTATTTCCATTGTTGTTCTTTTGGCCTTTGTGGGGCTCCCATTGCAGTGGCCTCTGTTGCTGCAGGGCACTGGCTCTGGACTCATGCGCCCAGAGCTCTGGCTCCATAGTTGGACACATCTGTCTGGCCACTCCGTGGCATGTGGGATCTTCCCAGGCCAGGGATCAAACCAGCGCCCCTTGCACTGCAAGGCGGTGTCCTTACCCACTGGATCACCAGGGAAGCTCCCCACAATATACTTTTAAAACCATTCATTTCAAAATAAAATCATACTATTTTTTTTTCCTTCTGATGGTGAAGTTTGAAGTTGTTCATGTGTTTTCCTCTGCATTTTTATTTGTATATTTGATAACATACAGAGATAACATACAGATTTTTCTATCTGGATATACCTTCCCAAACTGGAAGCCTGGACTTACCCAACATTCCTTTGGTCCCTCATCAGTTATCTGCTGTTGTTCAGACTTTTATTATTTCTTGCCTGAACCATTGCAATAGCTTACCAAACTCTCTACCTCTAGCCAAAAGCACTTCTTATTTATTCTCGGAATCAACAAAATGATCTTTATGAAACACTGGTTTTTAATAGACAGCGCTTCAGTTGCTTTTACAGACTTAATTCAGTTAAATCTTCACTTAAATTTCCTTGATTGCAAAGCAAGACAAAGTACACAATATACTTTTCAAAAATTTATTTATTGATTGATTTTTGGCTATTCTGGGTTTTAAGCTGCTGCAGGCTCTTCTCTAGTTGCAGGGAATGGGGGCTACTCTCTAGCTGAGGTGAGCAGGCTTCTTGTTGTGCTGACTTCTCTTGCCATGGAGCTTGGGCTCTAGGGCACAGTGGCTTCAACAGTTGTGGCACATGGGCTCAATAGTTGCGGCTCTGAGACTCTAGAGCACAGGCTCAATAGTTGTGGCTCCCCGGCTTAGTTTCTCCGCAGTATGTGGGATCTTCCCGGATCAAGGATTGAAGTGGGGGCTCCTGCATTGGCGGATGAACTCTTTACCACTGAGCTACCAGGGAAGCCCAACAATATACTTTTTATAGAAATCCTTTTTTTTTTTTGGCCACTTTTATTGGTCTTTCATTTATTTCCATTGTTGTTCTTTTGGCCTGTGTGGGCCTCCCATTGCAGTGGCCTCTGTTGCTGCAGAGCACTGGCTCTGGACTCATGCGCTCCAGAGCTCTGGCTCCATAGTTGGACACATCTGTCTGGCCACTCCGTGGCATGTGGGATCTTCCCAGGCCAGGGATCAAACCAGCGCCCCTTGCACTGCAAGGCGGTGTCCTTACCCACTGGATCACCAGGGAAGCTCCCCACAATATACTTTTAAAACCATTCATTTCAAAATAAAATCATACTATTTTTTTTTCCTTCTGATGGTGAAGTTTGAAGTTGTTCATGTGTTTTCCTCTGCATTTTTATTTGTATATTTGATAACATACAGAGATAACATACAGATTTTTCTATCTGGATATACCTTCCCAAACTGGAAGCCTGGACTTACCCAACATTCCTTTGGTCCCTCATCAGTTATCTGCTGTTGTTCAGACTTTTATTATTTCTTGCCTGAACCATTGCAATAGCTTACCAAACTCTCTACCTCTAGCCAAAAGCACTTCTTATTTATTCTCGGAATCAACAAAATGATCTTTATGAAACACTGGTTTTTAATCAAATTTATAAATCATCTTTAGATATTATATCTATAGATAGATGATAGATAAATAACTAGGTCCTACTGTATAGCACAGGGAACTGTATTCAATATCCTGTGATAAAACATAATGGAAAAGAATATGGAAAAGAATGTATATATGGATGTATAACTGCATCAATTCACTATATGGCAAACACTAACACAACATTGTAAATGAACTATAATTCAGTAAAATAAATTTTAGAAATGAGTAAACAGGGCTTCCCTGGTAGTCCAGTGGGTAAAGAGTCTGCCTTTCAGTGCGAGGGGCACCGGTTCGATCCCTGGCCCGGGAAGATCCCACGTGCTGCGGAACGGCTGGACCGGTGTGTCCAATTACGCGCCAACGCTCTAGCGCGCATGCGCACAGAGCCGGTGGTCAGCAACGAGAGAGGCCACGGCAACCGGAGGCCCACACAGGCCAAAGAATAAAGATGGATGAAAATAAATGGATGAAGAATCAATAAAAGAGGCCAAAAAAAATTTTTTTAAAAAGACAACTTTCAATATTAGTATCAACATTTAAGAAAAAGAATTGAGTAAACATTCTTATCTTGTTTCAGACCTTTATAAGAATTCCTCTAGTGATTCCACATTAAGTAGGATGCATCTTTAACATGATTATATATATATATGTACATATATATATAATATGTTTAGATATTTTATGATGAATATAATGTAGTATCTACACATATAATCAGGATAGTGATACTATCAACTTTCATCTTTGTTTTAAAAATCTGAAATATGTGTTAAGAATTATTAAAGGGGACTTCCCTTGTGGCTCAGTGGATAAGAACACATTTGCGAATGCAGGAGCCACAGGTTCGATCCCAGAAGCAGGAAGAGCCCATATACCGCAGAGCAGCTAAACCACACATCAACAAAGACCCAGCACGGCCAAAAATAAATAAAAGTTTAAAAAAAAGAATTATTGAAGGGCCTCAGAACATATGGAAATAATTATTACTTTATTTCTTAGATCTATTGATTTAGTGAATTATACTAACCTCTAGCCAAAAGCACTTCTTATTTATTCTCGGAATCAACAAAATGATCTTTATGAAACACTGGTTTTTAATCAAATTTATAAATCATCTTTAGATATTATATCTATAGATAGATGATAGATAAATAACTAGGTCCTACTGTATAGCACAGGGAACTGTATTCAATATCCTGTGATAAAACATAATGGAAAAGAATATGGAAAAGAATGTATATATGGATGTATAACTGCATCAATTCACTATATGGCAAACACTAACACAACATTGTAAATGAACTATAATTCAGTAAAATAAATTTTAGAAATGAGTAAACAGGGCTTCCCTGGTAGTCCAGTGGGTAAAGAGACTGCCTTGCAGTGCAAGGGGCACGGGTTCGATCCCTGGCCCGGGAAGATCCCACCTGCGGAACGGCTGGACCGGTGTGTCCAATTACGAGCCAATTCTCTGGAGCGCATGCGCCCAGAGCCGGTGCTCTACAACGAGAGCGGCCACGGCAACCGGAGGCCCACACAGGCCAAAGAATAAAGATGGATGAAAATAAATGGATGAAGAATCAATAAAAGAGGCCAAAAAAAATTTTTTTAAAAAGACAACTTTCAATATTAGTATCAACATTTAAGAAAAAGAATTGAGTAAACATTCTTATCTTGTTTCAGACCTTTATAAGAATTCCTCTAGTGATTCCACATTAAGTAGGATGCATCTTTAACATGATTATATATATATATGTACATATATATATAATATGTTTAGATATTTTATGATGAATATAATGTAGTATCTACACATATAATCAGGATAGTGATACTATCAACTTTCATCTTTGTTTTAAAAATCTGAAATATGTGTTAAGAATTATTAAAGGGGACTTCCCTTGTGGCTCAGTGGATAAGAACCCATTTGCGAATGCAGGAGACACAGGTTCGATCCCTGAACCAGGAAGATCCCATATACCGCAGAGCAGCTAAACCCACACATCAACAAAGACCCAGCACGGCCAAAAATAAATAAAAGTTTAAAAAAAAAAAGAATTATTGAAGGGCCTCAGAACATATGGAAATAATTATTACTTTATTTCTTAGATCTATTGATTTAGTGAATTATACTAACGTAATTCCTAATATTTCATTCTTGCATATCTGGGATAAATTCTACTGGATCATACTTTTTTCTTTTTTCCTGAGTGTGTAATTCTTTTATACCTTGTAGCATCTGATTTGCTAATATTTTGTTGAAGTTTTTTGCATCTATGTTCATGAGAAAAATGACTTATAGTTTTTCTTTCTTTATTTTTGATTTTGGTATTAGGGTAATGCTGGCCTTGTAAAATGTTCTTTCTGGATCTGTTTTCTGTAATTCATTGTGCAGAATTGGTGTCATTTCCTTTTTAAATGTTCGGTAAAATTGGATACCACTGAGTCTGGTGCTTTCTACTTTGGAAGATTATTATTTATTGACTCAGTTTCTTTAATAGATACAGATTTAGCTCCTTGTGTGAGTTTTGGCAGATTGTATCTTTCAAAAGATTGGATGATTTCATCTGGGTTATTAAATTTTTGTGTATAGCACTATTCTTAACATTCTTTTTTTAAAAAAAAGATTTCTTAAAAAAAATTTTGCCCTTTTTTATTGTTTTTTTATTTATTTTCATCCATCTTTATTCATTGGCCTGTGTGGGCCTCCCCATTGTGGTGGCCTCTCTCGTTGCAGAGCACCTGCTCTGGGCGCACACGCTCCAGAGCACAGGCTCGTAATTCGCATACCGATCCAGCCGCTCCATGGCATGTGGGACCTTTCCAGACCAGGGATCAAACCGCTGCCCCTCGCACTGCAAGGCAGACTCTTTGCCCACTGGACCACCAGGGAAGCCCTATTCTTAACATTCTTTTAATCTCCAAAGGATCAATAGTTTTAATCCTGCTTTCATTGCCAATGGAATTTGTGATTTGTATCTTCTTTTTTTTCTTGAATCACACATTAACAAAGACCCATTTTTTAAATCAAATGTGTTAAGAATTAAAGGACTTCCGTTGTGGCTCAGTGGATAAGAACCCAGCGGCGAATGCAGGAGACACAGGTTCTATCTCTGAACCAGGAAGATTCCATATACCGCAGAGCAGCTAAACCCACACATCAACAAAGACCCAGCACGGCCAAAAATAAATAAAAGTTTAAAAAAAAGAATTATTGAAGGGCCTCAGAACATATGGAAATAATTATTACTTTATTTCTTAGATCTATTGATTTAGTGAATTATACTAACGTAATTCCTAATATTTCATTCTTGCATATCTGGGATAAATTCTACTGGATCATACTTTTTTCTTTTTTCCTGAGTGTGTAATTCTTTTATACCTTGTAGCATCTGATTTGCTAATATTTTGTTGAAGTTTTTTGCATCTTTTCATGAGAAAAATGACTTATAGTTTTTCTTTCTTTATTTTTGATTTTGGTATTAGGGTAATGCTGGCCTTGTAAAATGTTCTTTCTGGATCTGTTTTCTGTAATTCATTGTGCAGAATTGGTGTCATTTCCTTTTTAAATGTTCGGTAAAATTGGATACCACTGAGTCTGGTGCTTTCTACTTTGGAAGATTATTATTTATTGACTCAGTTTCTTTAATAGATACAGATTTAGCTCCTTGTGTGAGTTTTGGCAGATTGTATCTTTCAAAAGATTGGATGATTTCATCTGGGTTATTAAATTTTTGTGTATAGCACTATTCTTAACATTCTTTTTTTAAAAAAAAGATTTCTTAAAAAAAATTTTGCCCTTTTTTATTGTTTTTTTATTTATTTTCATCCATCTTTATTCATTGGCCTGTGTGGGCCTCCCCATTGTGGTGGCCTCTCTCGTTGCAGAGCACCTGCTCTGGGCACACACGCTCCAGAGCACAGGCTCGTAATTCGCATACCGATCCAGCCGCTCCATGGCATGTGGGACCTTTCCAGACCAGGGATCAAACCGCTGCCCCTCGCACTGCAAGGCAGACTCTTTGCCCACTGGACCACCAGGGAAGCCCTATTCTTAACATTCTTTTAATCTCCAAAGGATCAATAGTTTTAATCCTGCTTTCATTGCCAATGGAATTTGTGATTTGTATCTTCTCTTTTTTTTTCTTGCTTAGCTTGGCAAGAGGTTTATAAATTTATATTTTTGAGGAACCAGATTTTGGTTTCCTTGACTTTACCTATTGTTTTCCTGTTTCCAGTTTCATTGACTTCTATTCAAATTTTGGCTGTATCTGTATCTTCTTTTAATTATATTTAAAGATTTCTTCTGCTTGCTTTGGATTTAATTTGCTTTTTTATGTTTCATAAGATAGAAGCTTAAATTATTAATTCTAGGTATTTCTTTACTAGTATATGTTTCATTGCTATAAATTTCCCTCTACTGCTTTTGCTGTATCCCACAACTTCTTTTTATGTCTGTTAAACAATGATTTTATTGCCTGAGTACAACAAATGTGTGTAACCAAGGCAGAGGCTGTGGATGACTCATATTTCCAATTGGGGGGAGAGGACTCATTTGGTCTTATAATATCGAGCCAACCGGTAAATACTACTCTCAATCAGAATCAGAAGGAATTTAGCATCTTTATCCTTTCTGTTCCTCTCAAGATGATTTTGAATAGCAACAGCTTTCTTAATTTAGTGATAGAGATCCTTGGGAAGGTCAGGAGCAAGTCCTTTTGACTTAAGAATTCTCAAGATTTTATTGCCTGTCATAAAAAGTACTTGTGCAACACCATGTGAGTCTCTCAGGATTTTTTTTTTTTTTTTTGGCTATTCCACGAGTGTGGAATCTTAATTCGCTAATCAGGAATTGAACCTGGGCTCTCAGATAAGCATGGAATCCTAATACGGGATTGCCAAGGTGTTCCCTTGGCAATATCCCACAAATTTTGATACATGATACTTAGATTTTCATTTAGTTCAAATTATTTTCAAATTTCTTTTGTGACTCCTTCTTTGACCCATATGTTAGCAAGAGGTCTGTCTTTTTTGGAGTTGGGTAGCTGTGCTGGGTCTTTGTCGCTGTATGGGCTTTTCTATAGTTGTGCTCAGTAGGGGCTACTCTCGTGCAGGCTTCTCATTGTGGTGGGCTCTCTTTTTGCAGAGCAGTGGCTCTAGGGTGCGAGGGCTTCAGTGGTTGCAGCATGTGGGCTCAGTAGTTGTGGCTCCCAGCCCCTAGAGCACAGGCTCAATATAGTTGTGGCAAATGGCCTTGTTGGCTCCATAGCATGTGGTTACATCTTGGACAAGGGATCAAACCTGTATCTCCCACACTGGCAGGAGGAATCTTTACCACTGAGCCACCAGGAAGCCCCTGCCTCATGTATTTTGATGCTCTGTTGTTAGGTGCACAGCTTCCCAGATGGTGCTAGTAGTAAAGAATCTGCCTGCCAAAGCAGGAAACAGAAGAGATGTAGATCAGGAAGATCCTCTGTAGGAGGCATGGAAATCCACTCCAGTATTCTTGCCCGGAGAATCCCATGTATAGAGCAGCCTGGTAGACTACAGTTCATAGGGTCGCAAAGAGTTGCTCACGACTGAAGCAGCACACTTTCAGGATTGTTATGTGTTCCTAAAAAATTGATCCCCTTTTTAAAAAATTATTATGTAATATCTGTCTTCATCAGTGATAATTTTCTTTGCTCTGAAATCTACTTTAGCTGAAATTAAAATAACTGTTCTATCGGGTGTCATTTTTTGGCTATTCCACAAAAAGAATCAGAAGGAATTTAGCATCTTTATCCTTTCTGTTCCTCTCAAGATGATTTTGAATAGCAACAGCTTTCTTAATTTAGTGATAGAGATCCTTGGGAAGGTCAGGAGCAAGTCCTTTTGACTTAAGAATTCTCAAGATTTTATTGCCTGTCATAAAAAGTACTTGTGCAACACCATGTGAGTCTCTCAGGATTTTTTTTTTTTTTTTTGGCTATTCCACGAGTGTGGAATCTTAATTCGCTAATCAGGAATTGAACCTGGGCTCTCAGATAAGCATGGAATCCTAATAGGGATTGCCAAGGTGTTCCCTTGGCAATATCCCACAAATTTTGATACATGATACTTAGATTTTCATTTAGTTCAAATTATTTTCAAATTTCTTTTGTGACTCCTTCTTTGACCCATATGTTAGCAAGAGGTCTGTCTTTTTTGGAGTTGGGTAGCTGTGCTGGGTCTTTGTCGCTGTATGGGCTTTTCTATAGTTGTGCTCAGTAGGGGCTACTCTCGTGCAGGCTTCTCATTGTGGTGGGCTCTCTTTTTGCAGAGCAGTGGCTCTAGGGTGCGAGGGCTTCAGTGGTTGCAGCATGTGGGCTCAGTAGTTGTGGCTCCCAGCCCCTAGAGCACAGGCTCAATATAGTTGTGGCAAATGGCCTTGTTGGCTCCATAGCATGTGGTTACATCTTGGACAAGGGATCAAACCTGTATCTCCCACACTGGCAGGAGGAATCTTTACCACTGAGCCACCAGGAAGCCCCTGCCTCATGTATTTTGATGCTCTGTTGTTAGGTGCACAGCTTCCCAGATGGTGCTAGTAGTAAAGAATCTGCCTGCCAAAGCAGGAAACAGAAGAGATGTAGATCAGGAAGATCCTCTGTAGGAGGCATGGAAATCCACTCCAGTATTCTTGCCCGGAGAATCCCATGTATAGAGCAGCCTGGTAGACTACAGTTCATAGGGTCGCAAAGAGTTGCTCACGACTGAAGCAGCACACTTTCAGGATTGTTATGTGTTCCTAAAAAATTGATCCCCTTTTTAAAAAATTATTATGTAATATCTGTCTTCATCAGTGATAATTTTCTTTGCTCTGAAATCTACTTTAGCTGAAATTAAAATAACTGTTCTATCGGGGTGTTATTAACAGTTGAAATTATAGCCAATCAGGCTTCTGGGTGATCAACATATGAATTTTGTCTTTTGAATTGACTGTCTTAATCAGTTTATAAAGTAATCTCTGAATTTAAAATTAAAACTATTGCTTATGTGAGAATTAGGCCTTTGATAAACCACTGAGTGTTTAAAACCTTTGCATCACAGAATAGAAACACATAAAAATATGTCAACAGGTATTTTCACAGGTTTGACTTGTTTCTTGATAAAGTTGTTATGGCATTAGTAAAAGGTATACTTAATACAAATGAATAGAAATGAATGGAATAAGCAACTAACTGAGACTTGAGAACTAGCCTTTGGTTTTAAATATTTAATTTGTTCCTATAAACCTTGTTAATAAAAACAGTAAATCACCAAAAAAATAAAATAACTATTCTAGCTTTCTTTTTAAATTTTTTAAAATTGAGGATAATCACTTTACAATACTGTGATGGTTTCAGCTGAAGGTGATGTGTGTGATGAATCAGCTGTAGGTATACATAAGTCCTCTCCTTCTTGAACCTTCCTTCCACCTCTCTCCCCATCCCACCACTCTAGGTTGTCACAGAGCACCAGCTTTGGGTTACCTGCCTCTCTAGCTTTCTTTTGATAACTGTTAGTATGGTATATCTTTATTCATCTATTTATTTTGAACCTATGTATGTATTTTTTTTCATCTTTTTATTTATTTATTTATTTATTTATTTATTATGTATGTATTTATATATAAAGTTGGTTTCTTATAGATAAAATACAATTTTTGTTATCTACTCTACTATCACCTTTTAATTGGTATCTTTAGATCATTCACATTAAAGTGATGATTAATACAGCTGAATTAATATTTACCATATTTGTGCTTCTCTTTATTTGTTGCCCTTGTTTTTTGCTCACCTTTTTGTTTTTCACTCTTTTTCTGCCTAGTCTGGTTTTAATTGAACATTTTATTGATTTCAGTTTCTGTCCTTTCTTAGTATATTGATTAATCTTGATTATTATTCTTTTAAAATTTATTAGTGGTTACATTTACAACTAGTGTACATTCACTTTCAAATAACGCTATACCACTTCATGGGTACTTTATACAGGTATCTTATATCAAAGTATTCCCCATGGGATATACTTCTTGTCCCTTTATAACATTGTCATCATTCACTTATTCATTAGCTATACTCATCTGGTATAGTGTTACTGTTTTATTTTGAACAAATTGAAATCTGCAATCAATTAAGAATAAGAAAAATTAAAAATCTATTTTCATGAATTTATTCTTTATCAAATGTTCTTCTTTCATTATATAGATCTGATATTTCTGATCTATATTATTTTTCTTCTCTCTGAAGTACTTTTTAAGTATTTCTACAAGACAGATCTAGAGATTATAAGTTTTTTCAAATGTTTGGTTTTTGAGAAAGTCTTTATTTCTCCTTCACTTTTTAAAAAAATTTTATTTATTTATTTATTTTTGGCTGTTCTGGGTATTCACTGCTGCCATAGTTTTTCCTCCAGCTTCAGGGAGTTGGGGCTACTCTCTAGTTGAGTTGATCAGGTCTCTCGTTGCAGTGACTTCTCTTGTTGTGGAACTCGGGCTCTAGGGCACACGGGCTTCAGTAGTTGCGGCACATGGGCTTAATAGTTGCGACTCCGAGGCTCCAGAGCACAGGCTCAATAGTTGTGGCTCATGGGCATCGTTGCTCCGCAGCATGTGGGATCTTCCTGGATCAGGGATTGGACCCATGATTCCTGCATTGGCAGGCAAACTCTTTACCACTGAGCTACCAGGGAAGCCCCTCTCTTTCACTTTTTTTTTTTTTTTTTATGGGGAGGCGGGTTGGGGAGGGAGGGGGGCAGGGTGGCCACTTCTATTGGTCTTTCATTCATCTATTTTCATCCATCTTTGTTTTTTGGCCCGTGTGGGCCTCCCATCACAGTGACCCCCGCTGTCTCAGAGCACCAGCTCTGGGCGCATGTGCTCCAGAGCTCTGGCTCGGTGATTGGACACATCCATCCAGCTGCTCCACGGCACGTGGGATCTTCCCAGGCCAGGGATCGAACTGGCACCGCTTGCACTGCAAGGCGGTGTCCTTACCCACTGGACCACCAGGGAAGCCCTCTCCTTCACTTTTTTAATTTTTTAACAGGTAAAGAAAATAGCATATTGGTTTATTTTCTGTAGTTGTTATATTTTATTTTCCAAGTAATACTGATTAAAAATATTTACACACCTACTTTTTAAGTCCACAGTTTAGCACTCTTATTTGTATGGCTTTAAAAGTTATAGCACAAGATCTTTACATTAAGGATTGGGGAGAAAGATTCATTCAAAACAAAGCCTGATACATTATATACAAGTTCTTCTCTGTACTTTATTTTAAATACATTAATTTTTAAATGATGCTCAGTTTAATTTCATCTGGTGGTAAAAGTACTAGTGCAACTTTTCATCAAAATAAAGTTTACCACACATATAAATGAATTTTCCCAATTGAAAATGGCCCTTCAGCTGCCATTAAACAAAATTTCTCAACCTAACTTCAGTGAAAAAGAATTGGTAACTGTCATTATAAGAAGAAAAAAAAAGACTGTAGCATCACCTACATTGCTTCTTACAACACAAACTTTGAAAGAACCAGAGATGCTTTATAAAAATTCAGTTGGTTTAGAAAAGGCACATGGGTGTGGTTTTTTTTTCAACCATTCTAGAAATCTGCCACCACCACTCTGTTTCTGTTGCAGAGATGACACCTATGACTATTAACCAGGGAGACAAGAACGTGGTTCAAACTAAAGGAAGCCAAAACTCAACTGCACAGTAACAATGCACTTCTCTTCATGCAGCCTGTTTCCTATGTATTCGAATTTTCTAGCATGCATTAGAATACAGAAATTTGTATTCTAATGTTTTTACATTTGATTTCACAACATGGGGCCTGGGGGAACTTGAGGAAGGACATGACCAGGGAACAAGAGAAGGAAGACCTCTTACCACAATGAAAATAGACACATTCATACCCAATTATATAATAAGAATATAATCCATTTAAGTTTTCCAGAAATATACTTCTCAAAGCTTCCCATTCACTTATGAGAAAGATCCCTCCTCTGTGGCCTTAAGTGGGAGAAAAAAATCAGTTTGTTTCCACAGAAACAGTTCAGCACAACAGCAAAGAGTTTAGCTTCGGTCCACGGGTCTGTCAGCTTGAGGACAGTCACACTGCCCATCAGTTCAAAAACCCAACACATAAATTTAAAATATAGCATATTGGTTTATTTTCTGTAGTTGTATTTTATTTTCCAAGTAATACTGATTAAAAATATTTACACACCTACTTTTTAAGTCCACAGTTTAGCACTCATTTGTATGGCTTTAAAAGTTATAGCACAAGATCTTTACATTAAGGATTGGGGGAAAATATTCATTTAAAACAAAGCCTGATATATACGTGTTTTTCTCTGTACTTTATTTTAAATACATTAATTTTTAAATGATGCTCAATTTGATTTCATCTGGTGGTAAAGTACTAGTGCAACTTTTCATCAAAATAAAGTTTACCACAGATATAAATGAATTTTCCCAATTGCAAATGGCCCATCAGCTGCCATTAAACAAAATTTCTCAACCTAACTAAAGTGAAAAAGAATTGGTAACTGACATTATTAAGAAGGAAAAAAAAAAAGACTGTAGCATCACCTACATTGCTCCTTACAACACAAACTTTGAAAGAACCAGAGATGCTTTATAGAAATTCAGTTGGTTTAGAAAAGGCACATGGGTGTGGTTTTTTTTTCAACCATTCTAGAAATCTGCCACCACCACTCTGTTTCTGTTGCAGAGATGACACCTATGACTATTAACCAGGGAGACAAGAACGTGGTTCAAACTAAAGGAAGCCAAAACTCAACTGCACAGTAACAATGCACTTCTCTTCATGCAGCCTGTTTCCTATGTATTCGAATTTTCTAGCATGCATTAGAATACAGAAATTTGTATTCTAATGTTTTTACATTTGATTTCACAACATGGGGCCTGGGGGAACTTGAGGAAGGACATGACCAGGGAACAAGAGAAGGAAGACCTCTTACCACAATGAAAATAGACACATTCATACCCAATTATATAATAAGAATATAATCCATTTAAGTTTTCCAGAAATATACTTCTCAAAGCTTCCCATTCACTTATGAGAAAGATCCCTCCTCTGTGGCCTTAAGTGGGAGAAAAAAATCAGTTTGTTTCCACAGAAACAGTTCAGCACAACAGCAAAGAGTTTAGCTTCGGTCCACGGGTCTGTCAGCTTGAGGACAGTCACACTGCCCATCAGTTCAAAAACCCAACACATAAATTTAAAAATATATGTACTTGTTATTTCATTCTAAAACTGGCATAGGCGTTCTGTTCTCATTTCCCGCCTTTTCAGCTGGGGAATCCGCCGCTGGTTTGGTCTCTAAACCCTCCGCATCCTCGTGTTCTTCTTGGGTAGCCTCGGCAGCATCTGCTTGCATAGGCTCTCTCTCCTCTTGGCTCATGATTTCAGGGGTCACTTGATCCAAGTCTGCTTCTAGAAGCTCAGTTTGTACTTCCATGGGCATCTGATTTACCCTTTCAACATGCAGCTCCTCTACATGGACTTCTGTACCTTCTTCAGTCTGAATTCGCCCCA
The DNA here is from genome assembly GCA_022376925.1 of Tragulus kanchil. Classification (NCBI taxonomy): domain Eukaryota; kingdom Metazoa; phylum Chordata; class Mammalia; order Artiodactyla; family Tragulidae; genus Tragulus; species Tragulus kanchil. Next base: position 36,336,004 of record JAIOJX010000029.1, on the reverse strand, counting down.
CTTCTAGGTAACTCACCTGGACCTGCTCTGGCAGCTCACTCATGTGTGAATCGTGCACCTGGCTGTCCTGGAGCAGATCTGGATGGACCTGTTCCACAGTCACTTGTGCCGAATCCACCTGAACCTGAAGCAGTGGTAACACATGCACCTTCCCAACTTGTTCTATAATAGTCATCGACGTCACAGGTTCAGTTTGCACACGCGTTTCTACTGAGAGAACTTCTTCGGTTACCAGGCGCTCTGAAATATTATGAGTATCACTGAGATGCCTCCTTAATTCATTTCCTTGCATAAACCACAGGTCACACAGAGTACAATGGTTGGGTTTATCTCCAGTGTGTATCACCAGGTGATCTTTGAATTGGTCCCAGCTGTTAAACACACGATTACAGACCTGGCATTCATAAAGCTTCTTTCTTCCCTTTTTTGCCCCCACTCCAGTTTGGCACGCAGTCAAGTGACATTTGAGGGTGCTATTTCTAGCAAATCTTTCATGACAATTTGGACATTCAAAAGGTTTTTCACCTGTATGTTTTCGAAGATGCTCTTTAAAGTGTCCAAAGTGGTCAAACTGCTTCTCACAGTACTGACATATGTGAATTTTTTTCCCAGTTCTCTGCTTCTTACTGACTCCACATTCTTCAAGGTGGTAACAACTGAGGTGCTGTTTCCATGCTCTCCCAAAGATACCTTCGGTCCACGGGTCTGTCAGCTTGAGGACAGTCACACTGCCCATCAGTTCAAAAACCCAACACATAAATTTAAAAATATATGTACTTGTTATTTCATTCTAAAACTGGCATAGGCGTTCTGTTCTCATTTCCCGCCTTTTCAGCTGGGGAATCCGCCGCTGGTTTGGTCTCTAAACCCTCCGCATCCTCGTGTTCTTCTTGGGTAGCCTCGGCAGCATCTGCTTGCATAGGCTCTCTCTCCTCTTGGCTCATGATTTCAGGGGTCACTTGATCCAAGTCTGCTTCTAGAAGCTCAGTTTGTACTTCCATGGGCATCTGATTTACCCTTTCAACATGCAGCTCCTCTACATGGACTTCTGTACCTTCTTCAGTCTGAATTCGCCCCACTTCTAGGTAACTCACCTGGACCTGCTCTGGCAGCTCACTCATGTGTGAATCGTGCACCTGGCTGTCCTGGAGCAGATCTGGATGGACCTGTTCCACAGTCACTTGTGCCGAATCCACCTGAACCTGAAGCAGTGGTAACACATGCACCTTCCCAACTTGTTCTATAATAGTCATCGACGTCACAGGTTCAGTTTGCACACGCGTTTCTACTGAGAGAACTTCTTCGGTTACCAGGCGCTCTGAAATATTATGAGTATCACTGAGATGCCTCCTTAATTCATTTCCTTGCATAAACCACAGGTCACACAGAGTACAATGGTTGGGTTTATCTCCAGTGTGTATCACCAGGTGATCTTTGAATTGGTCCCAGCTGTTAAACACACGATTACAGACCTGGCATTCATAAAGCTTCTTTCTTCCCTTTTTTGCCCCCACTCCAGTTTGGCACGCAGTCAAGTGACATTTGAGGGTGCTATTTCTAGCAAATCTTTCATGACAATTTGGACATTCAAAAGGTTTTTCACCTGTATGTTTTCGAAGATGCTCTTTAAAGTGTCCAAAGTGGTCAAACTGCTTCTCACAGTACTGACATATGTGAATTTTTTTCCCAGTTCTCTGCTTCTTACTGACTCCACATTCTTCAAGGTGGTAACAACTGAGGTGCTGTTTCCATGCGCTCTCCCAAAGATACCTTTTATTGCATATTTCACACTTGAAACTCTCAGTGGAGTGTGATTTCATGTGTTCCTTCTACCTGTTTGCTCGTGGGGTCAGAGGCACAGCCATCTTCATCTTTAACCTGCCCTTTTCCATCTCCCTGGCGGTATTTGCTGGTGATATCGGCCAACAGTGCCAAAGCAGAATCGTCAGAGGAACCTGTGCTCTGAATGTACTTTATGGATTGCTTGGCAGAAGTCACTTCCTCTAGCGTTTTGATGCCTTCATCTTCCACTTCAATCGTGCCTTCAGCAATCTCCACCTCAATCTCAACAGGTTCAGATTCTGCAGACGGCAAGGACTCGGTGATAACATTTGAAGTTTCTGCAATCTTTCTTTTTTTCGCTTCACTTTTTCCTGTGGTATTTTCCTCTAGTGGAGCTGAGTTTTCTTTGTTTCTGACTTCCAAGGCTTTGATAGCTTCTAGCATTTGTAGAAACTCGGCTGTTTCCAAACGTCATTGGCTTCTTCTTCTCCTTGTATCATTAACTTTGCTGTGTATGTGAACTCAATCAAATGACGAAAGGCCATTTTACTAACACCTTCTATCTCCACCAAAGGTTCCTGAGTAAACTCCTGAAAGAATTTATAGAAGAACTTGCTGCAAAGCAGCCAAAACAGCCTTGTGGGCCTTAAAATGGTGTCCGTCGACAATCAGGGTAATGTCAGTAAACCGATCCTGCTCTCGCTGTTCATTCAATCGGTCCAGGATCATTTTATGGTGTTCAGGGAACTCCTGAAGGCATTCCATCGTCTCTTCGGCCTCCATGGCCATCGGGCTGCTCTAATTGGAGTCGGGAGACGCGAGCTGGAGCGGGGTGGGCACAGCGCGCAAGTCCGGCGGGGGAGAAGACCCTATAGCCGCCGCGGCCCCTAACGGCCCGCCAAGCCCCTCGGCCCGGCCCTGGCTCCCGCGTTGCCGGGACCCGGTCCGGCCCGCGGCCCACAACGACTCCCGGGTCGCCTCTCCCTCCCCAGCCCTCCCTCTTCTCCCCCGCCCCTCTCCTTCACTTTTGAACAGTAATTTTTCTGGATACAGAATTCTAGGTTGGAGGGTGGGATGGGAGGGATATACATATGACTAATCTGGGATAATACGTATCTGTAAACAACAAAACTGTAAAAGTAAAAAGTAAAATAAAAATTAAAAAAAAAAGAATTCTAGGTTAATGGAATTTTTTTCTTTCAACATCTAAAATATTATACTGCACTCTTATTGTTTGTATGATTTGATGGTCAATTTTGTATGTCAACTTGGCGCTGTCACAGTTAATAGATTTGTGGTCAGAGACTATTCTAGATATTTCTGTGAGGGTATTTTTTGGATGATATTAACATTTAAGTCAATGACTTTGAGTAAAACAGGTTATCTTCCACAATGTGGCTGGGCCTCATCAGTCCTTTGAAAAAAACTGATCATCTCCCCTTTGGACAAGTAAATAATGTCTATGGCCATTCCACCCTGAACGTGCCTGATTTCATCTGATCTCGGAAGGTAAGCAGGATCGGGCCTGGTTAGTACTTGGATGGGAGGAAGAGTAAATTCTGCCAAGATGACTTTCAGACCTGAACCAGAACCAAACTGAAGCATCATCTCTTCTGTTGTCTGCAGCCTGCCAGCTCACTCTGAAGATTTTAGATGTGCCAAGAATCTCTGTAGAAGAATGAGCCAACTTCTTAAAATAAGTACTTTTCTAGTTTATACTTATTTCATTAATTCTGTTTCTCTGGAAAACCTTGACTGCACATAATATCTGAAGAGAAGTCTGACATAATTTTTGCCCTTGTTTCTTTGTAGGTAAGGTCTCCTCCACTCTCTGGCTTCTTTGGAGATTTTTCTCTTTGTTCTTAATTTTCAGAAATTTGAATATAATATGCCTAGGTGTATTTCTTATTATTTATCCTGTTCGGTAGTATCTGAGCTTCCTGAGTGGTTTGGTAGCTTCTAAGCTTCAGTGGTTTGGTGTCATTAATTCTAGAATATTCTCAGTCATTATTATTTTAAATATTTCTTCTTTCCCCCTTCTCTTTCTTCTCCTGGTGTTCCCATTATATGTATGTTACACCTTTTGTAATTGTCCCCAAATTCTTAGATATTCTGTTCATTTTTTTCCACTGTTTTTTTCTCTTTGTTTTTCAGTTTGGGAGTTTCTATTTGAAATGTCTTCAAACAAAATGATTCTTTCCTTAGCTGTGTCCAGTTTACTGATGAACATTCATCATTTCTGTTGTGGTGTTGATTTCTAGCATTTACTTTTTTGTAAATTAGAACATTTATTTTTCTCTTAAAGTGCATATTTGAAAAATAAACACTTCTTGGACTCTTTCCCTCCAAACACAATTTCAAGGTTGTTTACATTCCAGACTTAAGCAAGAGGTGAAACACAATTTCAGCATAACATTATATGATGATCACATGGATTCTGTTCAGGCTTGGAAATGCCAGCCTGAAAACAGACTCCTCTCATTCTTATGTACCTGGTACTTTTTCTTCAAGTGACAGAGTGAATTGTCAGACTTACTTCATGAAATCCTGAAGGTTCAATCTATCACCTAAAATAATTACCATATTGATAATAGAGGAAGTTGAAATATATAGTTACATCAGTCACTGTAGGTCTAAGACCTGTTACGTGGATGACTTGGTAAAAACTTGTCCGTTGAGGAAAGAGTAAGAAAAGTGGCATTGGGTCTCAGATTCCTCATTTTAGGTTTCTGTTAAAGATAAGCTTATATGTGCTTTCTCCCATCGCATCTTCAAATCCATGAAAGATTCTAATTTCACTTGATAGTATTGTAGCAGTTTCAGTAGCCAGTCTGTGGCAAGCAAAATTTCCTGGGAGAATTGGAGAGAAATTTTGCTTTGATTGGATTTTCCTTTAGAAACAGTTATATATGATTGATTTGAGTTTCATCTCTAGTATTTCCTTTTGATTCTTAGAATTTCTGTATCTCTGCTTGCATTACCCATCTGTTTTTGTATGTTTCCCACTTTTTTTCCATTAGAGCCCTTAGCATATTAATGATAGTTATTTTACATTTAAGTCTTTATTATTCCAACATCTCTGTCATATCTGATTCTGGTTCTGATCCTTGTTCTGTCTCTTCAGTCTGTCTTTATCCCTTTAAATATACCTTGTAGTTTTTTTGTTGAAACCTGGACATGCTGTACCAGGTAAAAGAAAATGAGGTAAATAAGTTTGTTTGTGTGAAGTTTTGTTCGTCTGACTGGGAGTTAGTCTGTTTTTACCCATAGCTGTACATGTGAGAGGTTGAAATTTCCTCTAGTGTTCTTGTTTTTGTTTTCTTTGTCTTTAGTTTTCTGTAGACACTTGTAAAGTAAGGTCTGATATGTGTTGGTTTTTTTTTTCAGTTTATATACGATCCCTAATGATGTGTGGTAGGGGGTGGGGAGGAGGGAAGTATTCTTTAATCCTATGATTACATCTGAGACTTAAAAAAGAAAATTATTTATTTGGCTGTGCTGGGTCACACAAGGTCTTTGATCTCTGTTTTGTGTGATATTGATATATGTATATATTACAAAATGTTTATTATAGCAAAATTATTTAATATATCTGTATTACCACATAGTTACCATTTTGTAGTTTTTAATGGTAAGAACATTAAAGAATATTCTCATAGAAACTTTCAAATGTACAATGCACCATTGTTAACTCTAGACACCATATTACACTTTAGATTCCTAGAACCTGTTCGTCTTACATTTTGAAAGTTAGTACTGTCTCTCTTTTTAAAAAATTTCTTTGGCTGTTTTGAGGCAGCCTGTGGAACTTAATTTCCTGACTAGGGGTTGAACCCATGCCCCCTGTATTAGAAACATGGAGTTTTAACCAGTGGATGGCTAGGGAAGTCCTCTGAAAATTAATGCTCTTTAACCAACACTTCCCTTTTTCCCTTACTTCTCAGCACCTGGCAACTTCCATTCTACTCTGTTTCTGTGAGTTCAGTGTTTTTAGATTCCACCTATAAGACATTATATAGCATTTTTATTTCTCCGTTTGATGTATTTCACTTAGTATAATATTTCATTTCACTTATTATTACTTCACTTAATATAATACTCTCAAGTATCCATATTGTCGCAAATGGAAGATTTCATTTTTTAGGCTGCAAATGAATAAAAAAGGTAAGAGGAGAGGGAGAGGCAGCAGTTAGTTTTTTTCCATGTCTTGGCCTCTGCGAATAATGAATGAATATGGGAATGCAGATACTGATTTCATCGTTCGAAATATATCTAGAAGTAGGATTGCTAGATTGTACAGTAGTTCTATTTTTAACTTTTTGCAAAGCCTCCATACTGAATATTTTCCATAGTGACTGAACCGGTTTACATTCCAGCCAATAGTGCCCCAGAGTCTCCTTTTCTCCACATTCTCACCAGTATTTATTTTTGTGTATGTGTGTGTGTGTGTGTGTGTGTGTGTGTTTTGAAACAGCTATTGAAGCAGATACGATATTTAATTATGGTTTTTATCTGCATTTCCCTGATGATTAATGAAATTAAGCATCTTTTCAGGTACATATTGGCCATTGTATATCTTCTGTGGAAAAATATCTAGTCAAAGTATCTTCCCATTAAAAAAATTTCTTGGTGAGTTGTATGAGCCACTTAACTATTTTGTATATTAACTCCTTATCAGATACATAGTTTGCAAATATTTTCTCCCACTTTGTAGATTGCCTTTTCTTTTTGTGGATTATTTTTCTTGCTATCCAGAAGGCTTTTAGTTTGATAAATATCAACAAATATCCCTTGTTGATATTTGCTCTTGTTTGTGTTTTGGTGTCATATCCAGAAAATCATTGCTAAGATCCATGTCAAGGAGATTTTGCCCTATTTATCTTCTGGGGTTTATAGCTTACATGTAATCACTTCGTCTACTTTGAGTTAATATATGTGAATAGTGTAAGAAAGTAGCTTGGTCTGTTTTCATTCTTCTGTATGTGAATATCCAGTTTTCTCGGTACCATTTACTGAAGAGACTATGCTTTACTCATTGAGTATTCTTCATTCCTTGTCAAAAATCAGCTAACCACATAAAAATGGATTTATTTCTAGGTTCTTAATTCTGTTCCATTGGTCAGTATGTTAGTTTTAATGATAGAACCATGGTAGTTTGATTAATATGGCTTTGTAATAGAGTTTGAAATCAGGAAATATGATGCCTCCTGCTTTGTGGTTTCTCTGGATTGCTTTCACTGTTTGGAATCTTTTTGGGTTCCATATGAATTTGGGGATTGTATTTTCTATTTCTGTGAAAAATGCCATTGGAATTTTACTAGGGATTTCCTTGAATCTATAAGTGACTCTGGGTAGTATGGACACTTTAAAACAGTACTAACTCTTCCAATCCATGAACATGTGAAATATTTTCATTTATTTGTGCCTTTTTCCTTTTTCAGTTTGTTTCATCAGCGTCATATAATTTTTGGTGTGTAGGTCATGTACTACTTTTGTTAAATTTATTTCTATGTATTTTACTGTTTTGATCCTATTTTAAATGGATTTTTTTCTTTTTCGTATAGTTTAAAGGGTAAAGAAATACAACAAATTTTTTCTTGCTTTTGTATCCTGAAACTTTACTGAATTGATTGATTAGTTCTAGCAGCTTTTGAGTGGAATCTTCAGGATTTTTAAAATATATGACCATGTTATCTACAGAGACAATTTTACATCTTTTTTTCCAAGTTGGAGTCTTTTGTTTCTTTTTCTTGCCTAATTTCTCTAGCTGGACTCTAGCACTATGTTGAACAGGAGTGGTGAAGATGAGTACCCTGTCTTGTTCCTCATCTCAGAGGGAAAGTTTTCATCCATTTACCGTTGAATATGACATTAGTTCTTGGCTTGTTATATTTGGCCTTAATTATTCTGAAGTATGTTCCTTCTATACTTAATTTGTTGAGAGTTGGTGTTTCTTTATTTTATTTTTTTTAAAAGATTTATTTATTTATTTTTATTTTTGGGCGGGGGTCGGGTTGGGGAGGGAGGGGAGCAGGCGGGCCACTTCTATTGGTCTTTCATTTGTCTGTTTTCATCCATCTTTGTTCCTTGGCTCCTGTGGGCCTCCCATCGCGGTGGCGTCTGTCGTTCCTGAGCGCCGGCTCTGGGCGCATGTGCTCCAGAGCTCCGGCTCGGTAATTGGATACATAGGTCCAGCCGCTCCACGGCACGTGGGATCTTCCCAGGCCAGGGCTCAAACCGGCGCCCCTTGCACTGCAAGGCGGTGTCCTTACCCACTGGACCACCACCCTCGGTGTTTCTTTAATCATAAAAAGATAATGAATTTTTTCAAATGCTTTTTCTGTTGAGATGATCATATTATTATTGTTGTTCATTCATCTTGTATGGACTATCACAATTATTGATTTGCATATGATGAACCACTTTTGCATCCCAGGGTAAATCTCATTTGCTGTTTTGTTTTTGGCTGTGCTACACAGCCTGTGGGATTTCAGTTCCCTAACCAGGGATTGTACCCACATCCTCAGCAGTGAAAGTGCAGATTCCTAGCAACTGGACAGTCAGAGAATTCCTCTACTTGATCCTTTTAATGTACTATTGAATTTGATTTGTTAGTATTTTGTTGAGAATTTTGCATTTGTATTCATCAGGATATTGGTCTGTAGTTTTCTTCTTTCTTTTTCAGTCTACAGTTTCCTAAAGTGTCCTTTTTCTTTGCATCAGGGATTTTAGATTGTTTCTTCTCTGGAATCTTCAGGATTTTTAAAATATATGACCATGTTATCTACAGAGACAATTTTACATCTTTTTTTCCAAGTTGGAGTCTTTTGTTTCTTTTTCTTGCCTAATTTCTCTAGCTGGACTCTAGCACTATGTTGAACAGGAGTGGTGAAGATGAGTACCCTGTCTTGTTCCTCATCTCAGAGGGAAAGTTTTCATCCATTTACCGTTGAATATGACATTAGTTCTTGGCTTGTTATATTTGGCCTTAATTATTCTGAAGTATGTTCCTTCTATACTTAATTTGTTGAGAGTTGGTGTTTCTTTATTTTATTTTTTTTAAAAGATTTATTTATTTATTTTTATTTTTGGGCGGGGGTCGGGTTGGGGAGGGAGGGGAGCAGGCGGGCCACTTCTATTGGTCTTTCATTTGTCTGTTTTCATCCATCTTTGTTCCTTGGCTCCTGTGGGCCTCCCATCGCGGTGGCGTCTGTCGTTCCTGAGCGCCGGCTCTGGGCGCATGTGCTCCAGAGCTCCGGCTCGGTAATTGGATACATAGGTCCAGCCGCTCCACGGCACGTGGGATCTTCCCAGGCCAGGGCTCAAACCGGCGCCCCTTGCACTGCAAGGCGGTGTCCTTACCCACTGGACCACCACCCTCGGTGTTTCTTTAATCATAAAAAGATAATGAATTTTTTCAAATGCTTTTTCTGTTGAGATGATCATATTATTATTGTTGTTCATTCATCTTGTATGGACTATCACAATTATTGATTTGCATATGATGAACCACTTTTGCATCCCAGGGTAAATCTCATTTGCTGTTTTGTTTTTGGCTGTGCTACACAGCCTGTGGGATTTCAGTTCCCTAACCAGGGATTGTACCCACATCCTCAGCAGTGAAAGTGCAGATTCCTAGCAACTGGACAGTCAGAGAATTCCTCTACTTGATCCTTTTAATGTACTATTGAATTTGATTTGTTAGTATTTTGTTGAGAATTTTTGCATTTGTATTCATCAGGGATATTGGTCTGTAGTTTTCTTCTTTCTCTTTTTCAGTCTACAGTTTCCCTAAAGTGTCCTTATTTGACTTTGACATCAGGGTAATGCTGTTGAGATTGTTTCCTTCTCTTCAAATTTAAGAAGACTTTGAGAATAATTGGTGTTAATTCTTCTGTAGCTGTTTTGTAGAATTCACCCATGAAGTTGTCTGGTCCTGGGCTTTTGTTTGTTGGGAGAGTTTTTACTGACTCAGTCTCCTTTCTTGTTGTTGGCATATTCAGACTTTTATTTCTTCATGATTCACAGTCAATAAATTATATGTTTATTTCCTCTAGGTTGTCCAATTTGTTGGCATATAATTGGATATAGTAATCTCTTATAATCCTTTTTATCTCTGTGGGTTTCTTTTGTAATTTCTCCTCTTTCATGTATAATTTTATTTATTGTAGCCCTCTTTTTTTGTAAGTCTAGCTAAAGGTTTGTCATTTTTTTATGTTTTTTACAAAGTTTTGTTGTTTACTTCCATACATAGACCTGAATCCACCATAGGTATATGTATGTCCTCCCCACCCCAGACTGCCCCCATCTCATCCCTCCAGGTTGCCACAGAGCCCCTGTTTGAGATCCCCTAGTCCCACAGCATATTCCCCTCCCTCACCCTAATGTCCATAAGACTGTTCTCCATGTCCACCAGTCCATTGCTGCTCTGCATATTCATTTATCAGCACCGTCTTTCTAAATTCCATATGTATGTGTCAGTATACAATATTTATCCTTCTTTCTCTGACATACTTTACTCTGTATAATAGGGTCTAGATTCATCCACCTCACTAGAACTGATTCAAATGCATTTCTTTTTGTGGCTGAGTAATATTCCACTGTATGTATGTACCACAGTTTCTTTATCCCTTCATCTGTCAGTGAACATCTAGGTTCTTTCCATGTTCTAACTATTGTAAATAGTGCTGCAATGAACAATAAGGTACATATTTCTCTTTCAATTTTGATTTCCTCAGGGTATTTGCCTAGTGGTGAGATTGCTGGGTCATATGGTGGCTCTATTCCTAGTTTTTTGAGGAATCTCCACACTGTCTTCCATAGTGGCTGTGTCAGTTTTCATTCTCACCAACAGTGAAAGAGGGTTCCCTTTTCTCCACACCCTCTCCAGCATCTATTGTTTGTAGACTTTTTGATGATGGCCATTCTAACTGGTGTGCGGTAATATCTCATTGTAGTTTTGATTTGCATTTCTCTAACAATGAGCAATGTTGAGCATCTTTTCATGTGTTGGTTGGCCATCTGCATGCCTTCTTTTGAGAGATGTCTGTTTAGGTCATTTTCTCATTGTTTTGTTTGTTTGGGTTGTCTGTGTTTTTGGTGTTGAGTTGTCTGAGTTGCTTGTATATTTTGGAAATTCTTTGTCAGTTGTTTTATTTGCTATTATTTTCTCCCATGACAAAGGCTGTATTTTTACCTTGTTTATAGTTTCTTTTGCACAGCAAACAACATTTGGTAATATATTCATTTTCACGATATTGATTCTTCCAACCCAGGAACATGGAATATCTTTCCATGTGTTTATGTCTTCTTTGCTTTCTTTCATCAGTTTCTTATAATTTTCTGTATGCAGTTCTTTTGTTTCCTTCTATAGGTTTATTCCTAGGTATTTTATCCTTTCTGTTGCAGTGGTGAATGGAATTGCTTTCTTGATTTCTGTTTATGATTTTTCATTGTTAGTATACAGAAATGCAAGTGACTTCTGTGTATTGATTTTGTATCCTGTGACTTTGCTAAATTCGCTGATTAGCTCTAGTAATTTTCTGATAGTATCTTTAGGGTTTTTTATGTATAGTATCATGTCATATGCAAACAATGAGAGTTTTACTTCTTTTCCAATCTAGATTGCTTTTATTTCTTTTTCTTCTCTAATTGCTTAGGTAAAACTTCGAAGACTATGTTGAATAATAGTGGTGGGGTGGACACCCATGTCTTGTTCCTGATCTTAAAGGGAATGCTTTCAGATTTTCACCATTGAGACTTATGTTTGCTGTGGGCTTATCATAAATGAACTTCACTATGCTGAGGTGGTTCCTTCTATGCCCATTTTTTGAAGAGATTTTAATCATAAAAATGGGTACTGGATTTTGTCAAAGGCTTTTTCTGCATCTATTGAGATTATCATATGATTTTTCTCTGTCATTTTTTTAATATGGTGTATCACATTGATTGAATTGTGAATCTCCACACTGTCTTCCATAGTGGCTGTGTCAGTTTTCATTCTCACCAACAGTGAAAGAGGGTTCCCTTTTCTCCACACCCTCTCCAGCATCTATTGTTTGTAGACTTTTTGATGATGGCCATTCTAACTGGTGTGCGGTAATATCTCATTGTAGTTTTGATTTGCATTTCTCTAACAATGAGCAATGTTGAGCATCTTTTCATGTGTTGGTTGGCCATCTGCATGCCTTCTTTTGAGAGATGTCTGTTTAGGTCATTTTCTCATTGTTTTGTTTGTTTGGGTTGTCTGTGTTTTTGGTGTTGAGTTGTCTGAGTTGCTTGTATATTTTGGAAATTCTTTGTCAGTTGTTTTATTTGCTATTATTTTCTCCCATGACAAAGGCTGTATTTTTACCTTGTTTATAGTTTCTTTTGCACAGCAAACAACATTTGGTAATATATTCATTTTCACGATATTGATTCTTCCAACCCAGGAACATGGAATATCTTTCCATGTGTTTATGTCTTCTTTGCTTTCTTTCATCAGTTTCTTATAATTTTCTGTATGCAGTTCTTTTGTTTCCTTCTATAGGTTTATTCCTAGGTATTTTATCCTTTCTGTTGCAGTGGTGAATGGAATTGCTTTCTTGATTTCTGTTTATGATTTTTCATTGTTAGTATACAGAAATGCAAGTGACTTCTGTGTATTGATTTTGTATCCTGTGACTTTGCTAAATTCGCTGATTAGCTCTAGTAATTTTCTGATAGTATCTTTAGGGTTTTTTATGTATAGTATCATGTCATATGCAAACAATGAGAGTTTTACTTCTTTTCCAATCTAGATTGCTTTTATTTCTTTTTCTTCTCTAATTGCTTAGGTAAAACTTCGAAGACTATGTTGAATAATAGTGGTGAGAGTGGACACCCATGTCTTGTTCCTGATCTTAAAGGGAATGCTTTCAGATTTTCACCATTGAGACTTATGTTTGCTGTGGGCTTATCATAAATGAACTTCACTATGCTGAGGTGGTTCCTTCTATGCCCATTTTTTGAAGAGATTTTAATCATAAAAATGGGTACTGGATTTTGTCAAAGGCTTTTTCTGCATCTATTGAGATTATCATATGATTTTTATCTTTTAATTTGTTAATATGGTGTATCACATTGATTGAATTGTGAATATTGACGAATCCATGCATCTTAACTTGATCATGGTGTATGAGCTTTTTGATGTGTTGTTGAATTCTGTTTGTTAGAATTTTGTTGAGGATTTTTGTGTCTATATTCATCAGTGATATTGGCCTGTATTGTCCTTTTTTGTATTGTCGTTGCCTGGTTTTGGCATCAGGGTGATGGTGGCCTCGTGGCATGAGTTTGCTAGTGTTCCTTCCTGTTTTTTTTGTGAGGGGGGGCGGGCTGGGGAGGGATGGAGGCAGGCGGACCATTTCTATTGGTCTTTCATTTATCTATTTTCACCCATCCTTGTTCTTTGGCCCGTGTGGGCCTCCCATCGCAGTGGCCCCTGTTGTCGCAGAGCACCAGCTCTGGGCGCACGTGCTCCAGAGCTCTGGCTTGGTAGTTGGACACGTCAGTCCAGCTGCTCCACGGCACATGGGATCTTCCCAGGCCAGGGATTGAACCAGCACCGCTTGCACTGCAAGGCGGTGTCCTTACCCACTGGACCACCAGGGAAACCCCCCCTCCTGTTATCTTTTCTTTGTTTTTACTCTCTATTTCATTTATTTATGCTCTGATTTTTATTATTTCCTTCCCCTTCTACTAACTTTGGGCTTTGTTCTTCTTTTTATAGTTTTTTTGAGCTGTAAATTTTAGTTATTATGTGAGAGTATTTATTTTTAAAATAATGTTGGCATAGTTTATAGTAAACTTTCCTCTTAGAATTCCTGCTGCATCCCATAAGTTTTTGTATGTTGTGTTTCTATTTTCACTTATTTCAAGATTTATTTTTAAATTTTATCTTTGACCCATTCATTGTTCAGGAGTGTGTTGTTTAATTTTGTGATTTTTCCAGTTTCTCTCCTGTTATTGAGTTCTAATATCATGTCATTGTGATTAGAAAAGATACTTGGTGTAATTTCAGTCTTAAAATCTGCTAAGACTTGTTTTGTTACTTAACACCTGATCTACCCTGGAGAATGTTCCATGTATGCTTTAAAGAATGTGTATCCTCCTGCTGTTGGATGGAATAATCTGTATATTTCTGTGAGGTACATTCAGTCTAAAGCATAGTTTGAATGTTTCTGTCTGGATTATCTATCAGCTGTAGAAGGTGGTATATTAATGTCCCCTATTGTTGTTGATCCAGGTGGTACAGTGGTAAAGAATCTGCCTGCCAATGCAGGAGACACAGGAGATGTGGGTTTAATCCCTGGGTCAGGAGGATTCCCTAGAGGATGAAATGGCAGCCCAGTTCAGTATTCTTGCCCGGGGCATTTTCTGGACAAAGTAGCCTGGTAAGCTACAGCCCATGGGCTCACAAAGAGTTAATTAAGAACTGAGCACACATAAAATTGGAAAATATTGATAATTATTGTTGTTTGTTTTTGATTTTTGGCCACTTTTGTTGGTCTTTCATTTATTTATTTTCATCCATCTTTGTTCCTTGACCTGTATGGGCCTCTCATTGCAGTGGCCTCTCCTGTAGCAGAGCACTGGTTCCTAATCAGACACACTGGTCCAGCCACTTCGCGGCATGTGGGATCTTCCTGTGCCAGGGATCAAACCAGCGCCCCCTGGAGTGCAAGGTGGATTCTTTACCCAATGGATCAGGGAAGCCTGGTAATTATTGGTTTTGATTACTCCTGTCATATCTGTTATTTGCCTAATATAATTAGGTGGTCTGATGTTGGGTATACATATATTTACAATGTTTATATCCCCTTGATGAATTGATTCCTTTATCGTTGTACAGTGACCTTCCTTGTCTCTTGTTACAGTTTCTGACTTAAAGTATTTTGTTCAATATGAGTATAGCTACCTCTGCTCTCTTCTGGTTTCCATTATCATGGGTATCTTCTTTGAGTCAATGTGTGTTTTTGGAGTGAGTGTCTTGTAGGTAGCATATATTCAAGATCTTTTTTAAAAAGTCCTTACAAAATATGGGACTTCCCTGATGATCTAGTGGTTAAGACTCCTCACTCCCAAATCAAGGGGCCCAGGTTCCATCCCTGGTCAGGGAACTAGATCCCACATGCCACATCTAAGATCTGGTAGAATAAATCAACAGATATATTTTTTAAAAGTTCTTACAAAATATGAAAAAAAGAAAGAAAAACAAAGCAAACAAACAAAAAAGTCCTTTTAGCCGCTCTGCCTTTTGGTTGGAGTTTTTTTTTTTTAATTTTGGCCTCTTTTTTATTGGTTTTTTATTTATTTATTTTCATCCGTCTTTATTCTTTGGCCTGAATGGGCCTCCCATTGCAGTGGCCTCTCTTGTTGCAGAGCACTGGCTCTGGGTGCATGCACTCCAGAGTGCTGGCTCGTAATCGGGCACACCAGTCCAGTTGCTCCACAGCACATGGGATCTTCCTGCTCCATGGATCGAGCTGGTGCCACTTCCACTACAAGGCGAACTCTTTATCCACTGGACCACCAGGGAAGCCCCTTAATTGGAGATGTTAATCCATTTTTATTCAAAATAATTATTGATAGGTAAGGACTTATTATTACCATCTGGTTAATTGTTTCCTAGCCATATTGTGGTTTCTTTGTTCTTTGTTCTTTTCCTCCTCTGTTGCTATAATTGCTTGTAAATTAATGATTTTCTTATCAGCAGTATATGGATGAACAACACAGTGGTTAGTAGTGAAAACACTCCATGCAATACAAAATTCACATACAGCTTATGATTGGCCCTCTGTATACACCATATCTATGGTTTCTCTGTATCTGCAGTTCCATATCTAAGTATTTTGTCAACTGAAGAATGTGTAGTAGTATAGTATTTACTTTAGAAAAATATTTGTGAATAAATGGACCTGCACAGTTCAGATCTGTATTGCTTAATAGTTAATTGAACTTTCATTCTATTTTCTTCATCTTTTTTATATCTACTACAGGTTTTTTTTTTTTTTTTGAAGATTTATTTATTTACTTATTTTGGTGGGGGTGGGGTGGGGAGGGAGGGGAGCAGGTGGGCCACTTCTGTTGGTCTTTCATTTGTCCATTTTCATCCATCTTTGTTCTTTGGCCCATGTGGGCCTCCCATCACAGTGGCCTCTGTTGTCACAGAGCACTGGCTCTGGGCGCATGCGCTCCAGAGCTCGGGCTTGGTAATTGGACACATTGGTCCAGCTGCTCTGCAGCACGTGGGATCTTCCCAGGCCAGGGATCGAACCGGCGCCCCTTGCACTGCAAGGCAGTGTCCTTACCCACTGGACCACCAGGGAAGCCCCAGGTTTTTGTTTTTGTTATTACCCTGTGGCTTACTTGAAACAGATACAACAATTAATTTTAAGCTGATAACAGCTTAAAGTGGATCAGATGCAAAAACTACCTCTGCCCCATGCATTTTATGTTTTTGATGTCATGATTTACATATTTTTATATTGTGTGTCTATTATGAAATTATTGTAGCTATATCTATTTTGGAATCCAAAAGCAGGAAGTCAAGAGATACCTGGAGCAATAGGCAAGTTTGGCCTTGGAGTATAAAGTGAAACAGGGCATAGGCTAAGAGAGTTTTGCCAAAAGAACACACTAGTCATAGAAAACACCGTTTTTCAACAATAGAAGAGACAGCTATATCTATGGACCTCACTAAATGGTCTATACTGAAATCAGGTTGATTTGCATTCTTTGCAGCTGAAGATGGATAAGCTTTATACAGTCAGCAAAAACAAGACCTAGAGCTGACTGTGGCTCAGATCATCAACTGCCTATTGCAAAATTCAGGCTTAAACTGAGGAAAGTGGAGAAAACCACTAGGCTCTAATTATATGACCTAAAGTAAATCCCTTATGATTATACAGTGGAGGTGATGAATAGATTCAAGGGATTAGATCTGATAGAGTGTCTTAAGAACCATGGACAGAGGTTTTTAACACTGTACAAGAGTCAGTGACCAAAACCATCCCAAAGGAAAAGAAATTTGAGAAGGAAACGAGTTGTCTGAGGAGGCTTTACAAATAGTTGAGGAAAGAAGAGAAGTGAAAAACAAGAGAGAAAGGTAAAGACATTCCCAATTGAATGTGGAGTTCCAGAGAATAGCAAGGAGAGATAAGAAAGACTTCTTCAATGAACAGTGCAAAGAACTAGAGAAAAACAATATAATGGGAAAGGCTAGAGATCTCTTCAAGAAAATTGGAGATATCAAGGGAACATTTCTTGCAAGGATGGCATGATAAAGGACAGAAATTGTAAGAACCTAGCAGAGGCAGAAGAGATTAAGAAGAAGCAGCAAGAATACACAGAAGAACTATGCGAAAAAGATCTTTTTTTTTTTTTTCTTTTAAAGTTCGTTCAGGTTCTTCCATGCACTTTTTAATTTTTATTTATTTTTTGGTGGGGGGAGGGTTGGGGAGGGAGGGAGCCGGCGGGCCACTTATATTGGTCTTTCATTTATCTATTTTTCATTCATCTTTGTTCTTTGTCCTGTGTCGGCCTCCCATCACAGTGGCCTCTGTTGTCGCAGAGCACTGGCTCTGGGCGCATGCACCCCAGAGCTCCGGCTCAGTAATTGGAAACATTGGTCCAACTGCTCCGCGGCACGGGATCTTCCGAGGCCAGGGATGGAACTGGCGCCCCTTGTACTGCAAGGTGGTGTCCTTACCCACTGGACCACCAGGGAAGCACCAAAAAAGATCTTGACTGGGATAACCACAATGATGTGGTCACTCACCTAGAGTCAGACATCCTGGAGTGTGAAGTCAAGTGGGCCCTAGGAAGCATTACTACCAACAAAACTAGTGGGGATGATGGAATTCTAGCTGACCTATTTCGAACCCTAAAATATAATGTTGTTAAAGTACTGCACTCAATATGTCAGCAAATCTGTCCAGTAGACACATATGGATGTGAGTTGGACCATAAAAAAGGCTGAGCACGGAAGAATTAATGCTTTCAAATTTTGGTGCTGGAGAAGACTCTTGAGAGTCCTTTGCATGGCAAGGAGGTCAAACCAGTCAATCCTAAAGAAAATCAACCCTGAATATTCACTGGAAAGACTCATGCAAAAGTTGAAGCTTCAGTACTTTGGCCACCTGATGCAAAGAACCAACTCATTGGAAAAGACTCTGATCCTGGCAGACATTGAGGGAGAAAGGAGAAGTGGGTGGCAGAGGATGCTATGGTTAGATAGCATCACTGACTGAGTGACATGAACTTAAGCAAACTCCAGGAGATAGTGAAAGATAGGGAAACCTGGTGTGCTGAGAAAAAGGTGCATTCCCAATTGAATGTGGAGTTCCAGAAAATAGCAAGGAGAGATAAGAAAGACTTCTTCAATGAACAATGCAAAAAATAGAGGAAAACAACAGAATGGGAAATAGAGATCTCTTAAAGAAAATTGGAGATACCAAGGGAACATTTCTTGCAAGGATGGCATGATAAAGGACAGAAATTGTAAGAACCTAGCAGAGGCAGAAGAGATTAAGAAGAAGCAGCAAGAATACACAGAAGAACTATGCGAAAAGATCTTTTTTTTTTCTTTTAAATTTCGTTCAGTTTCTTCCATGCATTTTTTATTTTTTTTTTATTTTTTGGTGGGGGGAGGGTTGGGGAGGGAGGGAGCCGGCGGGCCACTTATATTGGTCTTTCATTTATCTATTTTTCATTCATCTTTGTTCTTTGTCCTGTGTCGGCCTCCCATCACAGTGGCCTCTGTTGTCGCAGAGCACTGGCTCTGGGCGCATGCACCCCAGAGCTCCGGCTCAGTAATTGGAAACATTGGTCCAACTGCTCCGCGGCACGGGATCTTCCGAGGCCAGGGATGGAACTGGCGCCCCTTGTACTGCAAGGTGGTGTCCTTACCCACTGGACCACCAGGGAAGCACCAAAAAAGATCTTGACTGGGATAACCACAATGATGTGGTCACTCACCTAGAGTCAGACATCCTGGAGTGTGAAGTCAAGTGGGCCCTAGGAAGCATTACTACCAACAAAACTAGTGGGGATGATGGAATTCTAGCTGACCTATTTCGAACCCTAAAATATAATGTTGTTAAAGTACTGCACTCAATATGTCAGCAAATCTGTCCAGTAGACACATATGGATGTGAGTTGGACCATAAAAAAGGCTGAGCACGGAAGAATTAATGCTTTCAAATTTTGGTGCTGGAGAAGACTCTTGAGAGTCCTTTGCATGGCAAGGAGGTCAAACCAGTCAATCCTAAAGAAAATCAACCCTGAATATTCACTGGAAAGACTCATGCAAAAGTTGAAGCTTCAGTACTTTGGCCACCTGATGCAAAGAACCAACTCATTGGAAAAGACTCTGATCCTGGCAGACATTGAGGGAGAAAGGAGAAGTGGGTGGCAGAGGATGCTATGGTTAGATAGCATCACTGACTGAGTGACATGAACTTAAGCAAACTCCAGGAGATAGTGAAAGATAGGGAAACCTGGTGTGCTGCAGACCATGGGGTTACAAAAAGTTAGACATGTCTTAGTGTCTCAACAACAACAACAACAATGTCATTACCAAAAAGACAAGTGAGAAATCCGTGTTAAAATGATGTATAACAAAACCACATTCATTTAAGAATATATTCCAATATCAAATGGCAGAGTTAACAATGGAAAACAGCAATTACCCCTGCACCTATCAAATATCTACAAAAATGACCACATTGTCTCATTTTATGACACATAACTCAAATAAAAATTCTGTTTAAGCAATAACATAAATCCAACCTTTATCAAAAGTGAGGTAAAGCATGCTCCAATTGGAAATGATGTGATCAGAAAGAATGTGGAATGAGCTTTAGTAATAGATATCAGTTTACTCAACATCAAAGATCTCAAGACAAAACAAAATCAGAGAACTCATACTGGTAAAAAAACACAATGACTGTGAGATATTTAAATTTAAGTCAGTCCTCACCATACCATAGAGAATTCATACTGGTTAGACATTTATGGGGCTTCCGTGGTGGTCCAGTGGGTAAGGACACTGCCTTGCAGTGCAAGGGGCACCGGTTCGATCTCTGGCCTGGGAAGATCCCACGTGCCACGGAGCCGCTGGACTGATATGTCCAATTACCAAGCCAGAGCTCTGGGGCACATGCGCCCAGAGCCGGTGCTCTGTGACAACAGAGGCCGCCGCGATGGGAGGCCCACATGGGCCAAAGAACAAAGATGGATGAAAATGAATAAATGAAAGACCAACAGAAGTGGCCTGCATGCTCCCCTCCCTCCCCACCCCACCCTCCTCAAATAAATAAATAAATAAATCTTTAAAAAAAAAAAGAAATTTATGAATGTTAAGAATGTGAAGACTTCCCTGGTGGCTCAGTGGCAGAATATCCACCTGCCAATGCAGGAGACACAGGTTTGATCCCTGGTCTGGAAGAATTCCACATGCTATGGAGCAACTAATCCCATGTGCCGCAACTATAAACACTGTGCTCTAGAGCCTGGGATCTGCTACAACTTAACCCACAACTACTGAAGCCTATGTACCCCTACAGCCTGTGCTCCACAACAAGAGAAACTGCTGCAATGAGCAGTCCACACACCACAACTAGAGAAAAGCCCACACAGCAATGAAGACCCAGCACAACCAAAATAAATAAATACAATTATAAAAAGAGGAATATGAGAAAGTCATTATCTGTGTGGATAATATAGTCAACACCAGAGAATTTGTATTGATGGAAGTCCTGTGAATATAAAGAATGTCGGAAGTTGTTTAGAACTAATTAATTTCCTTTGTAAGTCAGAGAATTCATACTGGTGATAAACTACATGATTGTTAGTAATATGGGGAAACCTTTTTGTGTGTGCACACAAGTTACTTGATATCAGTAATTTATACTGATGAGAAACCAATGAATGTAAGAAATATGGAAGGATATTTAGACTTAATTCAGTCCTTACCACGTATTAGAGAATTCATACTGGTGAGAAGCTTTACGAATATTAGAAACATGATAAGGTCTTCATTGTGTGTGGAAAATTTATTCATATTAGCGTGTTCATACATGTGTGAAATCATAGGAATATAAAGAATGTGGGATGGTCTAGACTTGGTTGTTTTCTTTTTTCAAGGCAGAGAATTCATACTGGTGATAAATTTTATGAATGTAAAGAGTCAATGAAGGGACTTCCCTGGTGGTCCAGTGGTTAATACTCTGTGTTGCCAATGCAGGGGACCCAGGTTCAACCCCTGGTCAGGGAACTAAATCCCACATGCAGCAACTAAGTGAAGTTAAGATTAATAAATAAATTTTTAAAAAAGAGTCAATGAAAACCTTTATATGTGGACAAGTTATTCAATATCAGAGAAGTCATACAGGTGAGAAATTATAGGAATATAAAAGAAGGACTTTAGACTGAATTGAATTCATTCTTTAAGTCAGAGAATTCATACTGATGCTAATCTGTATGAATGTAAGAAATAAGAGAACACCATCATGGTGTCTGTACAAGTTACTTAATATGAGAGAATTCATACTAGTGAGACACCTGATTATACAAGAAATATGTAAAACTCTTGGTGGGAATGTAAACTGGTATAGCCATTATGGAAAACAGTATGGAGATTCCTTTAAAAACTATGAATAGGGCTTCCCTGTGTGGTCCAGTGGGTGGGGACACCGCCTTGCAGTGCAAGGGACATGGGTTCAATCCCTGGCCTGGGAAGATCCTGCGTGCCTCAGAGTGACTGGACCGATGTGTCCAGCTACCGAGCTGGAGCTCTGGAGCACATGCGCCCAGAGCCAGAACTCTCTGGCGAGAGAGGCCACTGCGATGGGAGGCCCACACAGGTCAAAGAACAAAGATGGATGAAAATGAATAAATGAAAGACCAATAGAAGGGGCCAAAAAAAAAAAAAAAACCCTATGAATAAAACTATCATATGATCAAAAATCCCACTACTGGGCTTGTACCCTGAGAAAGCCATAACAAAAAAAATACACATACCCCAATGTTCATTGCAGCACCATTTACAATAGCTAGGACATGGAAGCAACCTAGATGTACATACAATGGAACATTACTCAGCCATAAAAAGGAACACATTTGAGTCAGTGCTAATGAGGTGGATGAACCTAGAAGCTATTATACAGAGTGAAGTAAGTCAGAAAGAGAAAAACAAATATCATATATTAATGCATATATATGGAATCTAGAAAGATGGTACTGATGAACTTATTTCCAGGGGAGCAATGGAGATATAGACATAGGGAACAGACTTATGGGCATAGGATGGGGTGTGGGATGGAAGAGAGGGTGAGAATGGGGAGAGAAACATAGAAACATATAACTATCATATGTAAAATATCTACCCAATGGAAATTTGCTGTATGATTCAGGGAACTCAAACCAGGGCTCTGGCAACCTAGAGGGATGGGATGGGGTGGGGTGGGGCTCAAGAGGAAGAGGATATCTCTATATATATCTCTATCTATCTATCTATCTATCTATCTTATCTATCTATCTATACCTATAGCTGATACATGTCAATGTATGGCAGAAACCAACACAATATTGTAAGGCAATTATCCTTCAATTAAAAATAAATAAAAAAATAGAAATGTACAAATACAGTCCACAGAATGGGAGAAAATAGTTGCAAACAATTGACCAACAAGTGATTAATCTCATGCAGGGTAGAAACTATGAATGCAAGGTATGTGGGAAGATCTTTATTCATGTTAGAAATCTTAATCTTCATCAAGTAATTCATTCTGGTAAGAACAAATTTTAGGAACTTAGGAAGAGCTCTAGGCAACATGTACATCTTTCTCTGTGTGGGAGAATTTATGATTTAATTAACAAAGAAAGCCCTCATTTTTTATACTTCTCTTAGTAGATAATAAGAATATCTATCCCAGAAACAAAATGTAAAAACTCTGTATGCTAATTTATATCCACATGTCTCTTACTGGTATAGTTTTAGCAGGTATAATTTGGAATTATAATATTAACTTTGGAGAAACTTGATATAGACTAGAGTGTACATTTTGAGGCACAAAGGAAATACTATTTCTACTTCCCAATGAAGAGTTTTATTGAATTTCCAGAGAGCCTTCCACCTTGGTATTGGACTTTTAAGAAAATTTTTAAATTTATTATTTTTCTCTTTTTGGCTGTGTTGGGTCTTATTGCTGTGCAAGGGCTTCAGTACTTGTGATGCACAGGCTTAGTTGCTCTGTGGCATGTGGACTCTTCCTAGACCATGAATTGAGCCCATATACCCTAGATTGGCAGGTGGATTCTCATCCATTGTACCAACAGGGAAGTCCTTGAAACTGGACTTTGAAATTGCCTGACTAAACAAAATATGGAACTATCATATGACATAGGAACAGACTTATGGGCATAGGATGGGGTGTGGGATGGAAGAGAGGGTGAGAATGGGAGAGAAACATAGAAACATATAACTATCATATGTAAAATATCTACCCAATGGAAATTTGCTGTATGATTCAGGGAACTCAAACCAGGGCTCTGGCAACCTAGAGGGATGGGATGGGGTGGGGTGGGGCTCAAGAGGAAGAGGATATCTCTATATATATCTCTATCTATCTATCTATCTATCTATCTTATCTATCTATCTATACCTATAGCTGATACATGTCAATGTATGGCAGAAACCAACACAATATTGTAAGGCAATTATCCTTCAATTAAAAATAAATAAAAAAATAGAAATGTACAAATACAGTCCACAGAATGGGAGAAAATAGTTGCAAACAATTGACCAACAAGTGATTAATCTCATGCAGGGTAGAAACTATGAATGCAAGGTATGTGGGAAGATCTTTATTCATGTTAGAAATCTTAATCTTCATCAAGTAATTCATTCTGGTAAGAACAAATTTTAGGAACTTAGGAAGAGCTCTAGGCAACATGTACATCTTTCTCTGTGTGGGAGAATTTATGATTTAATTAACAAAGAAAGCCCTCATTTTTTATACTTCTCTTAGTAGATAATAAGAATATCTATCCCAGAAACAAAATGTAAAAACTCTGTATGCTAATTTATATCCACATGTCTCTTACTGGTATAGTTTTAGCAGGTATAATTTGGAATTATAATATTAACTTTGGAGAAACTTGATATAGACTAGAGTGTACATTTTGAGGCACAAAGGAAATACTATTTCTACTTCCCAATGAAGAGTTTTATTGAATTTCCGCGAGGAGCCTTCCACCTTGGTATTGGACTTTTAAGAAAATTTTTAAATTTATTATTTTTCTCTTTTTGGCTGTGTTGGGTCTTATTGCTGTGCAAGGGCTTCAGTACTTGTGATGCACAGGCTTAGTTGCTCTGTGGCATGTGGACTCTTCCTAGACCATGAATTGAGCCCATATACCCTAGATTGGCAGGTGGATTCTCATCCATTGTACCAACAGGGAAGTCCTTGAAACTGGACTTTGAAATTGCCTGACTAAACAATTGCTTAGAAAAAGCAAATTAAAATCATGAGAAAGTTATAAATGCCTTATATTTAGATCCACAAAAATACATTACATCCCCGTCCATATCCTTCCGACTCTTCCCTCACCTATCTTTCACATCCAGGACATTGTTCAATTTTCATTGACACCTTACTTTTACTACTGCTCCTTTTTCCTCAACTCACAAGACCTCATTAATGCATCTTAAATTTGATCTTCTCATTTGGGAAAGACCTCAACATGTAGTCACATTTGGATCTCTGTGTCATTGTTTGGACTTCCCATAACCCCAAATATAAAAAGAACAATGTCTATCAAGATGATCATGTTGGTTTTTAAAAACTGATTTAGAGAATTGCATTAATAGATTTTCAGATGATGAAACAACCTTGTATTACTGGAATAAATTACAATTAATAAATCAATGCTTTATCTTTTCCAAATTTTGCTGAATTCAATATACTAGTGTTTTGTTGAGTATTTTTGTTTCTATATTCATAAGAGGTATGAGTTGGTTTTTAAAAATTATTTACTTATTTGGCTGCACTGGATCTTAGTTGCAGCTTGTGATATCTTCAATCTTGGCATATGAAAATTTTAAACTCTGCATGTGAACTCTTAGTTGTGGCATGTGGGATATAGTTCTATGACCATGGAACAAATCTGGACCACCTGCTTTGGGAGCTCAGAGTCTTAGTCACTGGACTACCAGGGAAGTCTCGATATATAGTCTCAAAACATATAGATATTTAAGTCTCAAGACATATAGTTTTTTTTTCTTGTAATATTTTGTCTGCTTTTAGTATCAGTGGCCTCATAGAATGAGCTGAGAAATGTTCCTTCTTTTTCTATTCTTTGGCATGTGTAGTACAGAACCTCTTTTAAGTGACTGTATAGTCCTGGGATTTTCCTTATGGGAAGCTTATTTTTATGACTAACTCAATTATCTTCACTTGTTATAGATCTATTCAGAGTTTTATATTTCTTCTAGAATTAATTTTGGCAGTTTATGTCTTTCTAGGATTTTTTTCTATTTCATCTATATTATCTAATCTGTCAGCCCACACTTCTTCACAGTATAAGCTTATCATTCATAATTATTCTTATTTCTATAAGGTCATACTAGTGTTCATTCTGTAATTTCCAGTTTCAGTAATTTTAAACTTTTCTTTATTTTTGTTAGTATAGCTAAATGTTTGTCAATCTTACTGATCTTTTTTTTTTTTTAATGATTTATTTATTTATTTATTTTGGGCGGGGGACAGGCTGGGGAGGGAGAGGAGCCGGTGGGCCACCTCCATTGGTCTTTCATTTATCTGTTTTCATCCATCTTTGTTCTTTGGCCCGTGTGGGCCTCCCATCACAGTGGCCTCTGTTTTCGCAGAGCGCAGGCTCTGGGCACACATGCTTCAGAGCTCCGGCTCAGTCATTGGACACATCGGTCCAGCCGCTCTGTGGCACGTGGGATCTTCCGAGGCCAGGGATGGAACTGGCGCCCCTTGCACTGCAAGGCGGTGTCCTTACCCACTGGACCACCAGGGGAAGCCCCTTACTGATCTTTTAAAAGGGCTATCTTTTGGTTTTATCGGTATTTATTTGTTCTATATTTTAGTTCATCAGTATCTATTATTAGTCTTATTATTTACTTCCTCTGGCTGATATAACTTTAGGTTGCTCTTCTTTTGTCCCCCCCATTCACTGTCTTAAGGTAGAAGTTTAATGTATTAATTTGAGGTCATTCTTTTTTTTGAACTTACAGTTGTTAAGTTTCCCTCTAAGCACTTGTCTTCCATTAAGGTTTGGTATGTTGTGCTATATTTTCAGTTTCTAACTATTATTTTTCTCAATGTTTCTTCTCTTGCTTATTGGTCATTTAGTAATGTATTGTTAAATCATTACATATTTTTTGCATTTTCCAAATTTCTTTCTGTTATTAATTTCTTTTTTTGTTATTAATTTCTAATTTCCATTAAAGTGGAACATTCTTTTAGTGAGTTATCTTTTTAAATTTATTGAAGGTTGTTTTATGTCTTGGTTATGGTCTAATCTGGAGAGTGACCTATGTGTACTTGAATAGAGTATATATTTTACTGTTGCTGATGGGGTTCTCTGTAGAAGTCTGTTAGATGTAGTTTGTATAGATCTGTTCAAGTCTTCTGTTTCCTTGTTGATCTTATGCATGGTTGTTTCATATAGGATTGATAGTGGCATAATTGAAGTCTCTGTTGTGAAATTATAATGTGTCTTAGTGCTGGTTTCTTTAGATTTATTCTACTTCGAGTTCCTTGAGTTTATTGGATTTGTAGATACACCTGTGCACTTTTTCGCTCAGTCACGTCCAACTCTTTCCGACCCAATGAACTATAGCCCACCAGGCTCCATGGAATTTTCCAGGGAAAAATACTGGAGTGGGTTGCCATTTCCTACTTAAGGAGATCTTCCTGACACAGGGATTGAACCCACATCTCTTATGTCTTTGTAGTCAGGTTCTTTACCCCTGAGCAGCTTGGGAAGGCCAATATATATATATATATTTAAATGTGTATTTTATTTATTTTCATCTGTCTCTATTCCTTATCATGCGTGGGTCTCCCATTGCAGTGGCCTCTCTCGTTGAGGAGCACCAGCTCTGGGCAGATGCGCTACAGAGTGCTGACTCACAATTGGACACACCAGCCCAGCCGCAGCACCCGGGATCCTCTTGGGCCAGGGATTGAACTGGTGCCCTTGGCACTGCAAGGCGGACTCCCCACCCATTGGACCACCAGGGAAACCCAGGTCACTATTTTAAAAATAATCTTTCTACACATCTCTCCTCTTATTCTCAGACTCCAATAATGCATATACCCTAATTCTTGATGTCCCATGAGTCCCTTAGATTTCATTACCTTTTCTTCCATCTTTTTTCCTTCTGTTCCTCAAAAATTTCCATTATCCTACCTACCAAGTTTGCTGATTCTTTATTCTGTCTACTCATATTGGCTGTTGAACTTCTCTGGTAAATATTTCACTTCAGTTATTGCATTTTTCAGCTTTTTAAAAAAATTATCTTTGGTTGTGCTGGGTTTTTGCTGATGCGTGAGCTTTTCTCTAGTTACAGCAAGTGGGGCTACACTCTAGATGCAGTGCACTGGCTTCTCATTGTTTTGGCTTCTCTAGTTGTGGAGCAGGGGCTCTAGGATGTGTGGGCTTCAGTAGTTGTGGTTCCCAGGCTCTGGAGCACAGGCTTGGTAGTTGTGTCACATGGGTTAAGTCACTCCACTGCATGTTGTATCTTCCCAGATCAGTGATTCAATACGTGTTTGCTACAATGGCATAATTGAGTCTTTTTAATTATAATGTGTCTTAGTGCTGGTTTCTTTAGATTTATTCTACTTCGAGTTCCTTGAGTTTATTGGATTTGTAGATACACCTGTGCACTTTTTCGCTCAGTCACGTCCAACTCTTTCCGACCCAATGAACTATAGCCCACCAGGCTCCATGGAATTTTCCAGGGAAAAATACTGGAGTGGGTTGCCATTTCCTACTTAAGGAGATCTTCCTGACACAGGGATTGAACCCACATCTCTTATGTCTTTGTAGTCAGGTTCTTTACCCCTGAGCAGCTTGGGAAGGCCAATATATATATATATATATTTAAATGTGTATTTTATTTATTTTCATCTGTCTCTATTCCTTATCATGCGTGGGTCTCCCATTGCAGTGGCCTCTCTCGTTGAGGAGCACCAGCTCTGGGCAGATGCGCTACAGAGTGCTGACTCACAATTGGACACACCAGCCCAGCCGCAGCACCCGGGATCCTCTTGGGCCAGGGATTGAACTGGTGCCCTTGGCACTGCAAGGCGGACTCCCCACCCATTGGACCACCAGGGAAACCCAGGTCACTATTTTAAAAATAATCTTTCTACACATCTCTCCTCTTATTCTCAGACTCCAATAATGCATATACCCTAATTCTTGATGTCCCATGAGTCCCTTAGATTTCATTACCTTTTCTTCCATCTTTTTTCCTTCTGTTCCTCAAAAATTTCCATTATCCTACCTACCAAGTTTGCTGATTCTTTATTCTGTCTACTCATATTGGCTGTTGAACTTCTCTGGTAAATATTTCACTTCAGTTATTGCATTTTTCAGCTTTTTAAAAAAATTATCTTTGGTTGTGCTGGGTTTTTGCTGATGCGTGAGCTTTTCTCTAGTTACAGCAAGTGGGGCTACACTCTAGATGCAGTGCACTGGCTTCTCATTGTTTTGGCTTCTCTAGTTGTGGAGCAGGGGCTCTAGGATGTGTGGGCTTCAGTAGTTGTGGTTCCCAGGCTCTGGAGCACAGGCTTGGTAGTTGTGTCACATGGGTTAAGTCACTCCACTGCATGTTGTATCTTCCCAGATCAGTGATTCAATACGTGTTTGCTACAATGGCAGGAAGATTCTTCACCACTGAAGCACCAGGGAAGCCCTCGGGTTTATTTTTTGCTGTCCTTCTATTGAGGAGTATCTTGGGGTGTGTGTGTGTGTGTGTGTGTGTGTGTTTCCTCCCAGTGTTTTGTATATTGTAAATAATGTGTGTAATGCTATTAACAGTTGTGACTGTAGGTTTTAACTTTCCGGGGTAAATGCTGAGGAGTGCAATTTTAAGTCTATTTTTTTCTCCAAAAGAGTAGGCCAGGGCTTCACTGGTGGTCCAGTGGGTAAGGACACCGCCTTGCAGTGCAAGGGGCGCCGGTTCGACCCCTGGCCTGGGAAGATCCCACGTGCTGTGGAGTGGCTGGACTGATGTGTCCAGTTACCGAGCCGGAGCTCTGGAGCACGTGTGCCCAGAGCCGGTGCTCTGCGACAACAGAGGCCACCCTGATGGGAGGCCCACATGGGCCAAAGAACAAAGGTGGATGAAAATGGACAAATGAAAGACCAATAAAAGTGGCCCGCCTGCTCCCCTCCCTCCCCACCCCCCACCAAAATAAATAAATAAATAAATCTTAAAAAAAAAAAAAAAGAGTAGGCCAATCTGTTTTCCAGATTGGCTGTTGTATAGTTTATATTCTTGTCAGTTACATATGAATGATCTAATTTTTCTGCATCCTTGCTAACACATGATGTTTTAACTTTTTATTTAAGCCATTTTTGTAGATGTGTAATAATACCTCATTATAGTTTTAATTTCCATTTCTCCAAGTCCTACTGATGTTTAAAATATCTTTGTATTTCTTTGTCATCTGTTTATCTTCTTGGTGGAATGTTTCTTCATGTCATTTGTGAAAGTTCTAATTGAGCTGTTCAGTTTTTTACTGTCGAATTTTGTTTACTCATTGTATATTCCAGATATGAGTTCTTTGTCAGCGTTATGTGCTTGCAGAAAATTTCTCAAAAAATTTACCTTTTATTTTCATACCATAAATATGGTATGTGGAGCAGGGCTCTAGGATGTGTGGGCTTCAGTAGTTGTGGTTCCCAGGCTCTGGAGCACAGGCTTGGTAGTTGTGTCACATGGGTTAAGTCACTCCACTGCATGTTGTATCTTCCCAGATCAGTGATTCAATACGTGTTTGCTACAATGGCAGGAAGATTCTTCACCACTGAAGCACCAGGGAAGCCCTCGGGTTTATTTTTTGCTGTCCTTCTATTGAGGAGTATCTTGGGGTGTGTGTGTGTGTGTGTGTGTGTGTGTGTTTCCTCCCAGTGTTTTGTATATTGTAAATAATGTGTGTAATGCTATTAACAGTTGTGACTGTAGGTTTTAACTTTCCGGGGTAAATGCTGAGGAGTGCAATTTTAAGTCTATTTTTTTCTCCAAAAGAGTAGGCCAGGGCTTCACTGGTGGTCCAGTGGGTAAGGACACCGCCTTGCAGTGCAAGGGGCGCCGGTTCGACCCCTGGCCTGGGAAGATCCCACGTGCTGTGGAGTGGCTGGACTGATGTGTCCAGTTACCGAGCCGGAGCTCTGGAGTCCATGCGCCCAGAGCCGGTGCTCTGCGACAACAGAAGCCACTGCGATGGGAGGCCCACACGGGCCAAAGAACAAAGGTGGATGAAAATGGACAAATGAAAGACCAATAGAAGTGGCCTGCCTGCTCCCCTCCCTCCCCACCCCACCCCCCCAAAATAAATAAATAAATAAATCTTAAAAAAAAAAAAAAAGAGTAGGCCAATCTGTTTTCCAGATTGGCTGTTGTATAGTTTATATTCTTGTCAGTTACATATGAATGATCTAATTTTTCTGCATCCTTGCTAACACATGATGTTTTAACTTTTTATTTAAGCCATTTTTGTAGATGTGTAATAATACCTCATTATAGTTTTAATTTCCATTTCTCCAAGTCCTACTGATGTTTAAAATATCTTTGTATTTCTTTGTCATCTGTTTATCTTCTTGGTGGAATGTTTCTTCATGTCATTTGTGAAAGTTCTAATTGAGCTGTTCAGTTTTTTACTGTCGAATTTTGTTTACTCATTGTATATTCCAGATATGAGTTCTTTGTCAGCGTTATGTGCTTGCAGAAAATTTCTCAAAAAATTTACCTTTTATTTTCATACCATAAATATGGTATTTCACAGAGTAAAATTTCTTAAATTTTGATGAAGTTCAGTTTATCATTTTTTTCTTTTGCAAGTATGCTTTTGCTCTCAAGTCTAAGAACTCTTTGCCTACCCTTAGATCTTAAAGATTTTCTCCTATTTTTCTGTAAAAGTTTTAGAGTTTTATGTTTTACTTTTTTCTTCTTTCTTTTTTGCCTCTAAGTCATCGTTTTTATTTTTCATCCACCTTTATAATTTGGTATGTGTTGGCCTCCCATCGCAGTGGCCTCTCTTGCTGCAGAGCATGGCTCTGGGCACACATGCACTCTAGAGCACTGACTGGTAACTGGACACACTGGCCCAGCTGTTCCTCAGCACGTGGGCTCTTCCTAGGCCAGGGATCGAACCGGTGCCCGTTGCACTGCAAGGCGGAGTCTTTACCCACTGGACCACCAAGGAAGCCCTTATGTTTTACTTTTATGTTCATGATCCATTTTGAATTGATTTTAATATGAGATATGACGCTTAGGTGTGTTTTTTGTTTTTCCTAACAAAGTCCAATTACTGCAACAGTATTTACTGAAAAAGCTGTTTCTCCTGCATTTAATTGCTTTTGCAGCTTTGTCAGATTCAATTAGTTTAAAACATTTGCATGGGTCTATCTTTGGAACATTTATTTTGTTCCATTGATTGATCTACTTATCTATTTATTTGCTAATAACACAGTCTTGGTTTCTGCAACTGTGTGATAAATCTTAAAATAGGATACACTAGTTCCTTCTAACTTTTACTGTTTTAAAGAATTACTTGAGATGTTATAGTTCCTATATCATTCCATGTAATCCTGTCTATATCTATGAAAAATCTTGTTGAGGTTTTGGTAAGAATTGTGTTAAATCCATATATATAGTTTTTCAATCCCGTGTGATGGACATAAAAGCTTTTTTTTTTTTTTTTAAAGTTTGTCCTTGTTTATTTATTTATTTTTTTGGCCACTTCTATTGGTCTTTCATTTATTTATCTTTGTCCTTTGGCCCGTGTGGGCCTCCGATTGCAGTGGCCTCTGTCGATCCAGAGCACTGGCTCTGGGCCCATGTGTTCCAGAGTTCTGGCTCGGTAGTTGGACACATCAATCCATCCACTCCATAGCACGTGGGATCTTGCCAGGCCAGGGATCAAACTGACACCTCTTGCACTGCAAGGCGGTGTCCTTACCCACTGGACCACCAGGGAAGCCCTGTTTTTTTTCATTTGTTTTTTTGCTTTTTAATTTATTTTCATCCATCCTTATTCTTTGGCCTGTGTGGGCCTCCCATTGTAGTGGCCTCTCTCGTTGCAGAGCACGGATTCTGGGCACATGTGCTCCAGAGTGCTGGCTCATAATTGGACACACCAGTTCAGCTGTTCCTCAGCACATGGGATCTTCCTGGGTCAGAGATCGAACCGGTGCCCCCTGCACTGTAAGGTGGACTATTTACCCACTGGACCACTAGGGAAGCCCCTAGAGGATTTCATTTCTCTGCTACCTTGAGCTGTGATTCTCTTTGACCAATTACATGTAAATGATGCATATCACTGCCAAGCAGATAATTGCCAGTTAAAGATTGTCTCTGCTGTCTTTTCCTGTTGCAGCATTTATGGAAGTACAGGAGATGCCATATATCAAAACATTTTTGGATGCTGAGCCAACAAGTGGAGAAAACCTGTCCTAGACAACTTCCCCATAACCACAAAAGACTTTGCAGAAGTCAGAAATAAAATTGTGTCAATTTCAGAGGTAAGATGGAAATAGTCAATATACAGCAACATGGTCATTGGGGTTCCACTGCCATTAAGCTAATGTGAATAGAACATTTTAGAAGGAGAGCATTATGACTGCTGGTCATACAACTGATAGGAGAATGTTATCTTTGACCTTTTCACTAAAGTATATGACCATTAAGTAGGTTAGATAACTTGGGTTCCATGGAAAAATTATTGTGTAGTGATTTATTTTTGTATAAAAATCAGGAGAGGCAAAATAATAAAATGAATTTAAAGTATTTTAGGCATCTTTTTTTCTTGCCTAGCATTTCCCTTTCTTGTTTCATTTTTCCCCTTTTGTTTAGATTTGTGAAAGACTTGAATGAGCATTTAAAGAATAAATGCTCAGACACATAAATTGTAGGGAATTGACAGTTTGGTAACTGCAAAGGGTATTTTATCAATGGATGCTATATTGGCTTTGTAGTGCTTCTGTAACAAATCACCACAAACTTGAGGGCTTGAAACCACAGAAATTTATTCTCTCACAGTCCTACAGGCCAGAAGTCCAAGGTGTTGGCAGGACCGTGTTCCTTCTGAAGACTCTAGGGGAAGAATTCTTTCCTGCCTCTTCCAGATGCTGGTGGTTCCAGGCATTCCTTGGCTTGTGGCACTGTAACTCCAGTTTCTGTCTCAGTCTTAACATTTCCTTCTTTCACCTGCCTCTGTGCACTTTTTTCTGTCTCTTATAAGGATGCCTGTTATTGGGTTTGTGACCCTCCAAAATCTAGGATAATGCTAAGGTTTGGTTCATTTCAGTCACTCACTTGTGTCTGACTCTTTGCAGCTCCGTGGACTGTAGCACGCCATGCTTTCCTGTCCTTCATCATCTCCTGGAGCTTTCTCAAGCTCATGTCCATTGAGTTGGTGATATCATCCAACCATCTCACCTCTGTTGGCCCCTTTCTCCTTATGCCCTCAATCTTTCCCAGCATCAGGGTCTTTTCCCGTGAGTAGGGCCTTTTCCAGTAGAGTTGGTGTTTTGGATCAGGTGGCCAAAGTATCGGAGCTTCATCTTCAGCATCAGTCCTTCCAGTGAGTATTCAGGGTTGATTTTCTTTAGGATTGACTGATTTGATATCCCTGCTGTCCAAGGGACTCTCAAGCCCGTTGTGTCAATTTCAGAGGTAAGATGGAAATAGTCAATATACAGCAACATGGTCATTGGGGTTCCACTGCCATTAAGCTAATGTGAATAGAACATTTTAGAAGGAGAGCATTATGACTGCTGGTCATACAACTGATAGGAGAATGTTATCTTTGACCTTTTCACTAAAGTATATGACCATTAAGTAGGTTAGATAACTTGGGTTCCATGGAAAAATTATTGTGTAGTGATTTATTTTTGTATAAAAATCAGGAGAGGCAAAATAATAAAATGAATTTAAAGTATTTTAGGCATATTTTTTTCTTGCCTAGCATTTCCCTTTCTTGTTTCTTTTTTCCCCCTTTTGTTTAGATTTGTGAAAGACTTGAATGAGCATTTAAAGAATAAATGCTCAGACACATAAATTGTAGGGAATTGACAGTTTGGTAACTGCAAAGGGTATTTTATCAATGGATGCTATATTGGCTTTGTAGTGCTTCTGTAACAAATCACCACAAACTTGAGGGCTTGAAACCACAGAAATTTATTCTCTCACAGTCCTACAGGCCAGAAGTCCAAGGTGTTGGCAGGACCGTGTTCCTTCTGAAGACTCTAGGGGAAGAATTCTTTCCTGCCTCTTCCAGATGCTGGTGGTTCCAGGCATTCCTTGGCTTGTGGCACTGTAACTCCAGTTTCTGTCTCAGTCTTAACATTTCCTTCTTTCACCTGCCTCTGTGCACTTTTTTCTGTCTCTTATAAGGATGCCTGTTATTGGGTTTGTGACCCTCCAAAATCTAGGATAATGCTAAGGTTTGGTTCATTTCAGTCACTCACTTGTGTCTGACTCTTTGCAGCTCCGTGGACTGTAGCACGCCATGCTTTCCTGTCCTTCATCATCTCCTGGAGCTTTCTCAAGCTCATGTCCATTGAGTTGGTGATATCATCCAACCATCTCACCTCTGTTGGCCCCTTTCTCCTTATGCCCTCAATCTTTCCCAGCATCAGGGTCTTTTCCCGTGAGTAGGGCCTTTTCCAGTAGAGTTGGTGTTTTGGATCAGGTGGCCAAAGTATCGGAGCTTCATCTTCAGCATCAGTCCTTCCAGTGAGTATTCAGGGTTGATTTTCTTTAGGATTGACTGATTTGATATCCCTGCTGTCCAAGGGACTCTCAAGAGTCCTTCAGTACCATAGTTCGAAATTGTCAATTCTTTGTGGCTATGACCTCCTTAAAGTAACTGAAAGCAACTTTTTTGTTTTGAATATATTAAAAAAAAATTTGGCCTCTTTTATTGAATTTTTGTTTATTTATTTTCATCCATCTTTATTCTTTGGCCTGTGTGGGCCTCCCATTGCAGTTGCCTCTCTCGTTGCAGAGCACCGGCTCTGGGTGCATGCACTCCAGCTGGCTCATAATTGAACACACCAGTCCAGCCGCTCTGTGGCATGTGAGATCTTCCCGGGCCAGGGATTGAACTGGTGCCCCTTGCATTGCAAGGCGGACTCTTTACCCACTGGACCATCAGGAAAGCCCTGAAAGCAACTTTTTTTTCTTTTTAAATTGTTTGGCCTCTCTCTTTTTTTTAATTGGTTATTTATTTATTTACTTTCATCCATCTTATCTCTCTGGTCTGTGTGGGCCTCCCACCACAGTGGCCGCCTTTGCCACAGAGCCTGAAAGCAACTTTTATGTATTTTGAACACTAGCTCACTTTCAATTCATTTTATTTCATCCATATGTTATCTTCATCATATTTTCATAGTTTGTGTATAAAGTCAAGTAGGTGCTATTAAAATAAGATATTCTCAAATAACAATACAAAGAGGTCAAAACAACACAACTCTGTAAAAAAATAAAATCAATGAAAAGAGGTCAATTGGTCTTGAATGAAAATTCAAGCGTAGTAGAAAATGGGATATTCTTAATTAAGAATATCTTATCCAAATGAGGAAAATGAATTATTAATTTATAAATATCTATGAATAGTTTAGAAAGCCAAATTAAATCACAAAAGCAAACATAAAATGTATAAATATCTTTTCAATTTGTAAAATATCCAACCATCTCACCTCTGTTGGCCCCTTTCTCCTTATGCCCTCAATCTTTCCCAGCATCAGGGTCTTTTCCCGTGAGTAGGGCCTTTTCCAGTAGAGTTGGTGTTTTGGATCAGGTGGCCAAAGTATCGGAGCTTCATCTTCAGCATCAGTCCTTCCAGTGAGTATTCAGGGTTGATTTTCTTTAGGATTGACTGATTTGATATCCCTGCTGTCCAAGGGACTCTCAAGAGTCCTTCAGTACCATAGTTCGAAATTGTCAATTCTTTGTGGCTATGACCTCCTTAAAGTAACTGAAAGCAACTTTTTTGTTTTGAATATATTAAAAAAAAATTTGGCCTCTTTTATTGAATTTTTGTTTATTTATTTTCATCCATCTTTATTCTTTGGCCTGTGTGGGCCTCCCATTGCAGTTGCCTCTCTCGTTGCAGAGCACCGGCTCTGGGTGCATGCACTCCAGCTGGCTCATAATTGAACACACCAGTCCAGCCGCTCTGTGGCATGTGAGATCTTCCCGGGCCAGGGATTGAACTGGTGCCCCTTGCATTGCAAGGCGGACTCTTTACCCACTGGACCATCAGGAAAGCCCTGAAAGCAACTTTTTTTTCTTTTTAAATTGTTTGGCCTCTCTCTTTTTTTTAATTGGTTATTTATTTATTTACTTTCATCCATCTTATCTCTCTGGTCTGTGTGGGCCTCCCACCACAGTGGCCGCCTTTGCCACAGAGCCTGAAAGCAACTTTTATGTATTTTGAACACTAGCTCACTTTCAATTCATTTTATTTCATCCATATGTTATCTTCATCATATTTTCATAGTTTGTGTATAAAGTCAAGTAGGTGCTATTAAAATAAGATATTCTCAAATAACAATACAAAGAGGTCAAAACAACACAACTCTGTAAAAAAATAAAATCAATGAAAAGAGGTCAATTGTACTGTTCTTGAATGAAAATTCAAGCGTAGTAGAAAATGGGATATTCTTAATTAAGAATATCTTATCCAAATGAGGAAAATGAATTATTAATTTATAAATATCTATGAATAGTTTAGAAAGCCAAATTAAATCACAAAAGCAAACATAAAATGTATAAATATCTTTTCAATTTGTAAAATATAAGCTAAAATACCTTTTGATTCCTATGTGCTTTACTTGAAGAAATAGAAAAAATTCTGTTATATCCAGACGAACTGAAATCAGGCTTTCAGATATTTTCGTAGTCATGCTTATAACAACACTATTCTCAATAGCTAAGAGGTGGAAGCAACCCAGATATCCATGGACAGATGGATGAATGGATAAAAAAAAATGTGGTATATAAAAAACATCCGAATCTTATTCAGTCTTGAAAAGTAAGGAAATTCATCACATGCTACAACATGGATGAACAATGTCCTCAAGACATTGTGCTAAAGGGAAATATTCCAGTCACAGACAAACAGTGTAAGATTTCACTTATGTGAAGTCCCTAGAGCAGTCAGATTCATAGAAACAGAAAATAGAATGGTGGTGAGAGGGGTGTGGTGTGGTGGAAAATGGGAATTGTTTTGTAATGGTTATAGAGATTTATGTTTTCAAGATGAATGTTCTCAAGATGTTTCACAACAATGTGACTATACTTAACATAAATTATGTACTTAAAAGTGGGTGAGATGGTATATTTTGTGATATATTTTTAACACAATAAAAGGGGAAATTATATATTTCAGTTTAAAATAGGTATTAAAAAACAAAATAGGTATTTTCTCGTAAACGAAAGCTATCAGTAAATTTAGAGTGGGTAATAGTTTACTTTTAAATCTACGGAATAAACAGTAGAGCCTACATTTTGGCCACATGATGTCGCTGTCTACCATAGTATATTCTTTAAGGGAAAAAAAATACCCAGAACCCTATTGTAAATCCTGGGAGGAGGGGGCAATAAAAGAAGCAGCAGGACTTGAGCAGAGACTAGAGGACAATATTTGAAAATTTGCAAATCATGATATTCTACTTTGATCAACTCGTTGAGCATTGGTGATGTTGTCTTCTAAGAGCAGAGGAGTGGAGGTTCGGCATCTGCTATCCTTGCTTCTGCTGTTAGCTGCCGGGGAGGCAGGGAGCGGCCAGGTTCACTACTCAGTCCTGGAGGAGGCCAAACACGGCGCCTTTGTGGGCCGCATCGCCCAGGACCTGGGACTGGAGTTGGCGGAGCTGGTGCCCCGCCTGTTCCGGTGGCGTCAAAGGCCGCGGGGACCTTCTGGAGGTAAATCTGCAGAATGGCATTTTATTTGTGAATTCTCGAATCGACCGGGAGGAGCTGTGCGGGCGGAGCGCGGAGATACTTTACTTTTGAAGAAATAGAAAATTCTGTTATATCCAGACGAACTGAAATCACGCTTTCAGATATTTTCGTAGTCATGCTTATAACAACACTATTCTCAATAGCTAAGAGGTGGAAGCAACCCAGATATCCATGGACAGATGGATGAATGGATAAAAAAAAATGTGGTATATAAAAAACATCCGAATCTTATTCAGTCTTGAAAAGTAAGGAAATTCATCACATGCTACAACATGGATGAACAATGTCCTCAAGACATTGTGCTAAAGGGAAATATTCCAGTCACAGACAAACAGTGTAAGATTTCACTTATGTGAAGTCCCTAGAGCAGTCAGATTCATAGAAACAGAAAATAGAATGGTGGTGAGAGGGGTGTGGTGTGGTGGAAAATGGGAATTGTTTTGTAATGGTTATAGAGATTTATGTTTTCAAGATGAATGTTCTCAAGATGTTTCACAACAATGTGACTATACTTAACATAAATTATGTACTTAAAAGTGGGTGAGATGGTATATTTTGTGATATATTTTTAACACAATAAAAGGGGAAATTATATATTTCAGTTTAAAATAGGTATTAAAAAACAAAATAGGTATTTTCTCGTAAACGAAAGCTATCAGTAAATTTAGAGTGGGTAATAGTTTACTTTTAAATCTACGGAATAAACAGTAGAGCCTACATTTTGGCCACATGATGTCGCTGTCTACCATAGTATATTCTTTAAGGGAAAAAAAATACCCAGAACCCTATTGTAAATCCTGGGAGGAGGGGGCAATAAAAGAAGCAGCAGGACTTGAGCAGAGACTAGAGGACAATATTTGAAAATTTGCAAATCATGATATTCTACTTTGATCAACTCGTTGAGCATTGGTGATGTTGTCTTCTAAGAGCAGAGGAGTGGAGGTTCGGCATCTGCTATCCTTGCTTCTGCTGTTAGCTGCCGGGGAGGCAGGGAGCGGCCAGGTTCACTACTCAGTCCTGGAGGAGGCCAAACACGGCGCCTTTGTGGGCCGCATCGCCCAGGACCTGGGACTGGAGTTGGCGGAGCTGGTGCCCCGCCTGTTCCGGGTGGCGTCCAAAGGCCGCGGGGACCTTCTGGAGGTAAATCTGCAGAATGGCATTTTATTTGTGAATTCTCGAATCGACCGGGAGGAGCTGTGCGGGCGGAGCGCGGAGTGCAGCATCCACCTGGAGGTGATCGTGGACCGGCCGTTGCAGGTGTTTCATGTGGAGGTAGAGGTTAAGGATATTAACGATAACCCCCCGGTATTTCCAGTGGCAGTAAAGACTATCCGGTTTCACGAATCGAGGGTGCTTGACTCACGGTTTCCTCTAGAGGGAGCATTTGATGCCGATATCGGCGTAAACGCTCTTCTCTCCTACAAGCTCAGCTCCAGTGAGTTTTTCTTTCTAGATATACAGACAAATGATGAACTGAGTCAGTCTTTGTCTCTCGTGCTGAGGAAACCTCTGGACAGAGAGAAAACTGCCGAAATTTATTTGTTGCTGGTGGCTACTGACGGGGGCAAGCCTGAGCTCACGGGCACGGTTCAATTGCTTATTAAGGTATTAGATGTGAATGACAATGAACCTACTTTTGATCAATCAGTTTACAAAGTCCAATTGTTAGAGAACGTAGCAAACGGGACCTTGGTGATCAAATTAAATTCTTCTGATGCAGATGAAGGATCAAACAGTGAGATTTTGTATTCATTTAGTAGTGATGTGTCTCCCAATATAAAGACCAAGTTCAATATAGATTCGAGCTCAGGGGAAGTCAGAACTAAGGGACAATTAGATTATGAAGAAGTGAAATTCTATGAGATTCAAGTCATTGCATATGACAACGGGACTCCGTCAATGTCTGGGCACTGTAAAATTTCAGTACGACTTGTGGACATCAATGATAACACACCAGAAGTCTCAATCACGTCTCTTTCACTTCCCATTCGAGAGGATGCTCCTCTGGGCACTGTCGTTGGTCTCATCACGGTATCCGACCGCGACTCCGGTGCCAATGGGCAGGTGACGTGCACCCTGATTCCCCAAGACCTCTTCAAACTGGTGTCCACCTTCAAGAATTACTACTCACTCGTGTTAGACAGTCCCTTGGACCGCGAGAACATAGAGAACTATGAAGTGGTGGTGACAGCGAGGGACGGGGGCTCGCCTTCGCTGTCGGCCACAGCCAGCATCTCCGTGGAGGTGGCCGACGTGAACGACAACGCGCCCGCGTTCGCGCAGCCCGAGTACACGGTGTTCGTCAAGGAGAACAACCCGCCCGGCTGCCACATCTTCACGGTGTCGGCGCGGGACGCGGACGCGCGGGAGAACGCGCTGGTGTCCTACTCGCTGGTGGAGCGGCGGGTGGGCGAGCGCGCGCTGTCGAGCTACGTGTCGGTGCACGCGGAGAGCGGCAAGGTGTACGCGCTGCAGCCGCTGGACCACGAGGAGCTGGAGCTGCTGCAGTTCCAGGTGAGCGCGCGCGACGCGGGCGTGCCGCCGCTGGGCAGCAACGTGACGCTGCAGGTGTTCGTGCTGGACGAGAACGACAACGCGCCCGCGCTGCTGCCTCCCGGGCCGGGCGGCGGGGCCGGCGCGGTGAGCCAGGCGGTGGCGCGGTCGGTGGGCGCGGGCCACGTGGTGGCGAAGGTGCGCGCGGTGGACGCCGACTCGGGCTACAACGCGTGGCTGTCATACGAGCTGCAGCCGGCGGCGGGGGGCGCGCGCAGCCCGTTCCGCGTGGGGCTGTACACGGGCGAGATCAGCACGACGCGCGCCCTGGACGAGGCGGACGCGCCGCGCCAGCGCCTGCTGGTGCTGGTGAGGACCACGGCGAGCCGGCGCTGACGGCCACGGCCACCGTGCTGCTGTCGCTGGAGGACAGCGGCCAGGCGCCCAAGGCCTCTTCGCGGGCGTTGTCGGGTGCAGGCGGCGCGGAGACGGCGTTGGTGGACGTGAACGTGTACCTGATCGTGGCCATCTGCGCGGTGTCCAGCCTGTTGGTGCTCACGCTGCTGCTGTACACGGCGCTGCGGTGCTCGGCGCCGCCCGCGGTGTGTGCGGGCCGGCGAAGCCCAGGCTGGTGTGCTCGAGCGAGGTGGAGAGCTGGTCTTACTCTCAGGAGCGGCGGCAGAGGGTGTGCTCTGGGAGGGGCCCAAGACGGACCTCATGGCCTTCAGTCCCTGCCTACCTCAAGGTCCAGACTCAGCGGAAGAAAGACAGCAACTCTCAGCATGAGGTGGTGGTGACAGCGAGGGACGGGGGCTCGCCTTCGCTGTCGGCCACAGCCAGCATCTCCGTGGAGGTGGCCGACGTGAACGACAACGCGCCCGCGCTCCCGCAGCCCGAGCCCACGGGGGGCGCCAAGGCGGACAACCCGCCCGGCTGCCACATCGGCACGGGGTCGGCGCGGGACGCGGACGCGCGGGAGAACGCGCTGGTGTCCTACTCGCTGGTGGAGCGGCGGGTGGGCGAGCGCGCTGTCGAGCTACGTGTCGGTGCACGCGGAGAGCGGCAAGGTGTACGCGCTGCAGCCGCTGGACCACGAGGAGCTGGAGCTGCTGCAGTTCCAGGTGAGCGCGCGCGACGCGGGCGTGCCGCCGCTGGGCAGCAACGTGACGCTGCAGGTGTTCGTGCTGGACGAGAACGACAACGCGCCCGCGCTGCTGCCTCCCGGGCCGGGCGGCGGGGCCGGCGCGGTGAGCCAGGCGGTGGCGCGGTCGGTGGGCGCGGGCCACGTGGTGGCGAAGGTGCGCGCGGTGGACGCCGACTCGGGCTACAACGCGTGGCTGTCATACGAGCTGCAGCCGGCGGCGGGGGGCGCGCGCAGCCCGTTCCGCGTGGGGCTGTACACGGGCGAGATCAGCACGACGCGCGCCCTGGACGAGGCGGACGCGCCGCGCCAGCGCCTGCTGGTGCTGGTGAGGGACCACGGCGAGCCGGCGCTGACGGCCACGGCCACCGTGCTGCTGTCGCTGGAGGACAGCGGCCAGGCGCCCAAGGCCTCTTCGCGGGCGTTGTCGGGTGCAGGCGGCGCGGAGACGGCGTTGGTGGACGTGAACGTGTACCTGATCGTGGCCATCTGCGCGGTGTCCAGCCTGTTGGTGCTCACGCTGCTGCTGTACACGGCGCTGCGGTGCTCGGCGCCGCCCCGCGAGGGTGTGTGCGGGCCGGCGAAGCCCAGGCTGGTGTGCTCGAGCGAGGTGGAGAGCTGGTCTTACTCTCAGGAGCGGCGGCAGAGGGTGTGCTCTGGGGAGGGGCCGCCCAAGACGGACCTCATGGCCTTCAGTCCCTGCCTACCTCAAGGTCCAGACTCAGCGGAAGAAAGACAGCAACTCTCAGAATTAGAACAAGTCGGAAAGGTGAGTTTTACTTTTCTTTTCTCCCCTATAATCTCTAAAACTGTTCCATTTCCTTTGTTCTCTATGATTCTATCAATTATTTTTTTTTAAAGATTTATTTATTTTTTTATTTTGGGCGGGGGTCGGGTTGGGGAGGGAGGGGAGCGGGCGGGCCACTTCTATTGGTCCTTCATTTC
Organism: Tragulus kanchil; assembly: GCA_022376925.1. Taxonomy (NCBI): domain Eukaryota; kingdom Metazoa; phylum Chordata; class Mammalia; order Artiodactyla; family Tragulidae; genus Tragulus; species Tragulus kanchil. The sequence goes on along the minus strand of JAIOJX010000029.1, from coordinate 36,293,381 downwards.
TCTATTTTCATCCGTCTTTGTTCTTCGGCTCCTGCGGGCCTCCCATCGCGGTGGCGTCTGTCGCTGCAGAGCACCGGCTCTGGGCGCAGGCGCTCCAGAGCTTCGGCTCGGTAATTGGACACATGGGTCCAGCCGCTCCGCGGCACGTGGGATCTTCCCAGGCCAGGGAACGAACCGGTGCCCCTTGCACTGCAAGGCGGTGTCCCCACCCACTGGACCACCAGGGGAAGCCCTTTATCAATTATTTTGATTCATAGCTTTGCTTTTATATCATTACCCTCTTGTGCAATATATGGTATGACTAGAAATCTTTTTTTTTTTTTGCATTGAAAATAAAGTACTTAGATGATCTTATTTTTACGTTTTGGAATTTTCAAAATAATTCCAAAATTATTCCAAAATAATTTTCCAAATTATCGATTTCACTATGAATAATAGGATTTAAGAATTGAAGACAACACACTTCAGCGAAAATTGAAAACTTAGCATTACCTGTAAATTGTTTTTCTCATATTACAAAATCACAATTGGAAAGAATTTAGAGTATAGTTATGAAATATATATTTTCAGTTTACATCATTAATCCATTTTCTCAGAGTATGTTGCAAATTTCCCAAATTATTCATTTGATCAAGAATTAATTTGTCGGGCTTCCCTGGTGGTCCAGTGGGTAAGGACACCGCCTTGCAGTGCAAGGGGCGCCGGTTTGATACCTGGCCTGGGAAGATCCCACGTGCTCCGGAGCGGCTGGACCGATGTGTCCAATGACCGAGCCGGAGCTCTGGAGCGCATGCGCCCAGAGCCGGTGCTCTGCGACAACAGAGGCCACTGCGATGGGAGGCCCACACTGGCCAAAGAACAAAGATGGATGAAAACAGATAAATGAAAGACCAATAGAAATGGCCCGCCCCCCTCCCCAACCCGTCCCCACCAAAAAAAAAAAGTTAAAAAAAAAAAAAGAATTTGTCGGGCTTCCCTGGTGGTCCAGTGAGTAAAGAGTCCGCCTTGCAATGCAAGGGGCGCTGGTTCAATCTTTGGCCCAGGAAGGTCCCACATGCTGGGAAACGGCTGGACCGGTGTGTCCAATTACGATCCAGCGTTCTAGAGCACCGGCGCCCAGAACCGGTACTCTGCAACAAGAGAGGCCACTGAGATGGGAGGCCCACACAGGCCAAAGAATAAAGATGGATGAAAATAAATGGATGAAGAATCAATAAAAGAGGCCAAAAATATTTTAGAAAAGAATTAATTTGTCCAAAATAGAATTCATTTGTCTTTATCTGTTTATGTAACAGTTTAATATGTTAGTTTTTCTTTTCATGTATTTAAAAGCAGCCTGAACAGAATTTTAATGCCAGGACCTTCAAAGTATATATCATAGGCCATCACAACATATGATATTACTTAGAAATAAATACTTTCTTATATATATCTTTCAGTAATAAAATAACCCTTTATGGGGGAGGGGGCAATAAAGATTTCACATTTGCAAAATCCTTAGTTTTAAGGTACAGCAGAGGGTTCAATGAGAAAACAGCTCCCTCTCAATTTTGTTTAATTAAAGAAAACATTTTAAAAAGTACATTGTGGGCTGGCCAGGTAGTGGAACTTTTTCTTCATATAAGTAGAGAGTACTGTAACCCAGTCTTTTTGTTAGTAGGTGTTTAGTCAGGCTTAACATGTATCACTGGGCTAATGTATACAGAACTCCCACTGTGCAGAGATTGACCACCTTCCTCTGGCACCACACACAATGCCTGTGGTAACATTTTCCAAGCTGAGCTCACTTAATTTCACCTGGCAGCAGGTGAAACTATTCCTAATGAAGTTGGAATTTTCCCAAAAGGTAAGGAATGCAAAAAAAAAAAAAAAAGGAAGAAGAAGAAAAAAAAAGGTAGGAAAGGAAAATTTAATCATTCAATGGAAACTACTATTTCAAACACTAAACTTGGTGAGTAAATGTTACATTTGGAAAGGAAATTTAAAACACTTTTTTTCAACCAAAGGAACATGACTTGTGATGAAATTACTGCCATCTACTACTTACTGATCCATGGTTATTCGCTTTTGCCCCCTGAAATGTATGTGAATATTGATGATTCATGAAATACCTTCTACTAAGTGATCTTAACTTTAGCCATTTCACAGATAGGCCAGAATATCAATTTCTATCTGGGATATGTTATTGAAAGAGTTGAGTTTGTGGGGAAATAGTGACCTCCATTTAAGTATAATCTGTTCCTATAGGAAATTTGTTAGCGCATTTGAGTTGATAAACCTCAAAATGCAGAAAGTGTATGTTTCCTGGGAATCCAAAAAAACTCATCTGAGACTTTACGGAGAAAAAAAAGGTTCTGAATAAATGAGCAAAAAACTCTTTCTTAGGATGAGTCATGCTACCTAGAGCATTATTGCTACTCATCACTTTCTTGAGACTTGTGTGCATAAAGTATGAATGGTCAGATGAAGTCTCTCCTACTGGAAGTCTGGTCACTACATTTCCATTCTAGGTAAATTGTAAGATTCTGAAATTATATCAAATTGTTTCCATATCTCCAGGAATCACAATAGATTATTGTATAAGCTCTTACAGATATCTTATTTCATGTTTACATTTTCTTGATTCAGTTGCCAAAAGAGATGTTTTAAGTGAGTGGATATTACTCACTGATACCTTACCCACACATTAGCTCAGTTTTCTAAATTCATATGGTTCCTTTAGTATTACCTTTATCTCCTAATAATCATTTCAGTCTACTGTTATAAATTCCCTGTGGCATTCCATTTTGCAGATAGTATACTCTTAAGTGTTATGAAAAGTATAGTATTACAGTAAGTTGTGCAAGGCATCTCATTGATATGAAATCCATGATATTTAAGAAATCTTAACTCTGTCTCTCATTTTCAAGATAGCTACTATCTTTAAAGATCCACCAAAAGCACCTACTGGTATACTGATCTGTATAATTATTTTCTAGATCCACTCTTTTTTTTTTTTTTTTCCAACATGTATGAGATCAAGAGTCCTTGACTGCTAAGGGAGTATAGCAGACAGGTACAGTTAAGAAACAACTTTATTCTGAGCAGGTGGAATGACAACACAGCACTTAGAAGCTATATTATAATCTAAATCCTGCTTTTTAGATCCATTCTTTTCTAAAATAAATCTTAAATGTTTACTTCTTTGTCATGAACTAATGCAACAGAATCAATTAGAAATTATGTGTTTATTAACAAATATCATCAATGTAATTTACATCTTTGCTTATATTTTTGAGAAAGTTAGCTTAAACTTTCACTTATTCATTAAAATTTAATTGATAATTTTTTCTATTCTAAATATGAATGATAAAATATGAGTAAACTGAAATGCTGGCTTACATTCAATGAGTACATGGAAAAACTTGGTAGAAGAACTATTCTTAAAATACTTAAAATCAGTTTGTTTTTGGCCACACTTCTGGCAGTGGAAATGAAGAGTCCCAACCACTGGATCAGCAGGGAATTCCTTAAATCATGTTTGATTTCATTTGAAGAGAATCTTAATTATACGTAAAAGATTCTGAACCTACTATTATATTCCATTCTAGGTAAATTGTAAGATTCTGAAATTATATCAAATTGTTTCCATATCTCCAGGAATCACAATAGATTATTGTATAAGCTCTTACAGATATCTTATTTCATGTTTACATTTTCTTGATTCAGTTGCCAAAAGAGATGTTTTAAGTGAGTGGATATTACTCACTGATACCTTACCCACACATTAGCTCAGTTTTCTAAATTCATATGGTTCCTTTAGTATTACCTTTATCTCCTAATAATCATTTCAGTCTACTGTTATAAATTCCCTGTGGCATTCCATTTTGCAGATAGTATACTCTTAAGTGTTATGAAAAGTATAGTATTACAGTAAGTTGTGCAAGGCATCTCATTGATATGAAATCCATGATATTTAAGAAATCTTAACTCTGTCTCTCATTTTCAAGATAGCTACTATCTTTAAAGATCCACCAAAAGCACCTACTGGTATACTGATCTGTATAATTATTTTCTAGATCCACTCTTTTTTTTTTTTTTTTCCAACATGTATGAGATCAAGAGTCCTTGACTGCTAAGGGAGTATAGCAGACAGGTACAGTTAAGAAACAACTTTATTCTGAGCAGGTGGAATGACAACACAGCACTTAGAAGCTATATTATAATCTAAATCCTGCTTTTTAGATCCATTCTTTTCTAAAATAAATCTTAAATGTTTACTTCTTTGTCATGAACTAATGCAACAGAATCAATTAGAAATTATGTGTTTATTAACAAATATCATCAATGTAATTTACATCTTTGCTTATATTTTTGAGAAAGTTAGCTTAAACTTTCACTTATTCATTAAAATTTAATTGATAATTTTTTCTATTCTAAATATGAATGATAAAATATGAGTAAACTGAAATGCTGGCTTACATTCAATGAGTACATGGAAAAACTTGGTAGAAGAACTATTCTTAAAATACTTAAAATCAGTTTGTTTTTGGCCACACTTCTGGCAGTGGAAATGAAGAGTCCCAACCACTGGATCAGCAGGGAATTCCCTTAAATCATGTTTGATTTCATTTGAAGAGAATCTTAATTATACGTAAAACAGAGGCATACTCTTACCTCTCTAAATTCAGCCTCCTCCCATGAATTTTCTCTGTTCTACTTCCAGACACTCATAGAATGAACACCTCTTACTAATTTCACAGAGACATTTAGTATATTTCATTAGCTAGTCTTACATATGTTGAGTAAGTGAGTCAGGTTCTAAAGTTACTTTTTTATCTTTAATGATCAGTTAAACACCAGTTCTTTCAAGTAACAGTTTTTTAACAAATTGGAATCCAGAAATTCATCCAGAATGAAGATTATTAAAAACACAATAATTTCATACTGGAAACATTTCAGGATATACAGGTAAATTGAAATGTACAAGATGTACAAGTGTGTAGAAATTATAAAAAACTAGTATAATTTTCTTTGGTATGCTGTGAATATAACAAATATCCAAATCACACAGTGTTTTTATGCAGCAAGAAATAAATTTAAAGGGCTTCCCTGGTGGCCCAGTGGGTAAGGACACAGCCTTGCAGTGCAAGGGGTGCTGATTCGATCCCTGGCCTGGGAAGATCCCATGTGCTGCGGAGTGGCTGGACTGATGTGTCCAACTACCAAGCCAGAGCTCTGGAACGCGTGTGCCCAGAGCCGGTGCTCTGCAGCGAGAGAGGTCACTGTGATGGGAGGCCTGCATAGGACAAAGGAACAAAGATGGAAATAAATGAAAGACCAATAGAAGTGGCCCCCCCCAAAAAAATTTATGAAATAACTGCACTGTAAAAGACTGACTTAGGCTTCTCTGGTGGCTCAGTGGTAAAGAATCTGCCTGCTGGTGCAGGAGTTGTGGGTTTGATCCGTGGGTCAGAAAAATTCCCTGGAGAAGACAATGGCAACCCACTCCAGTGTTCTTGCCTGGGAAGTCCCATGGATAGAGGAACCTGGTGGGTTACAGTCCATAGGGTTGTGAAAGAGTTGTACATGACTTAACAACAACAACAAAAAGAATAATTTGTGGAATCTTTATACAAGTAACAGTTGAGACAGCTAACAAAGCTGTGGTTATTGGATAAAGGACACAAGAGTGGTTTGTAGAGATTCTACAAAATAAGAAATATAAGTGAATATATTTTATAAATGAACAAATTCCATAATATAGAAGTAAGTTGTGTATATATTTGGATACATATACAGACTTTTTTCAATGTTGTTTTGATGGTTACAAATATCAAAGGCCTGATTTTTCTGTAAAATTTAGACTTTATGGGCAAGTGGTTAAAGTCATGAATCTTGAATTAGATTAAGATCCCACTCAACGCACCAGTCAATATTATTTTTAAACTGTTAACCTGTATGTGTTTCCACGTCAATATTTGTAAAAACTAGATCATATTAATACCTACTGCAGAAGGTAGTTGTGACAATTTAGTGGGATAGCCCTATTAAAATAAATGGAATAAATAGTACTTGTCACATGGGAAATATTTTCAATAGATGTGCACTACTTTATAACAGTAGTAACTATTGTGATCTATTTAACTGTATGGAATGGACTGACCTAATTGAAAGTCATGAATTAGTATAAAAGTTATAAAGTTATATTTTGATAAAACCTGAAGACTTTGAGGAGTACGAAGGAAATTACAAGGAAAAAAACTGAGGGAAAGTTCAATGGAAGGAAAAGTAGACTTAAATAATACTTACATATTTAGCCACATGATGTCGCTGTCCACCGCAAAGTATTCCACCACAGAAGAGCCACAGCATTCACTACGTAGTAAGATGCTGCTTTTCCTCTCCATCTGTGAATTACGGGGATGGAATGATTAAGAAATGAAGAATAAAAAACTAAAAATGTTTTCAAAATTTTGAACGATGCAAAAGCGACCAAATATTTGGAAAACGCTGGCAATGGTATTTTCCTGGAGAGAAGGTCAGGGAGACGGCCGACTACTGCTCTCGGTTATGCTTCTCTTACTCTGGGAGGCCGGGAGCGGCCAGGTTCACTACTCGGTTCCGGAAGAGGTCAAACACGGCACCTTCGTGGGACGCATCGCCCAGGACCTGGGACTGGAACTGGCAGAACTGGTGCCCCGCCTGTTCCGGGTGGCGTCCAAAGGCCGCGGGGACCTTCTGGAGGTAAATCTGCAGAATGGTATTTTGTTTGTGAATTCTCGGATCGACCGGGAGGAACTGTGCGGGCAGAGCGCGGAGTGCAGCATCCACCTGGAGGTGATCGTGGACCGGCCGCTGCAGGTATTCCATGTGGAGGTGGAGGTGAAAGACATTAACGACAACCCACCGGTTTTTCCAATGGCAGAAAAAAAATTATTTATTTATGAATCCCGGCCGCCTGGTTCTCGGTTTCCGCTAGAGGGCGCATCAGACGCAGATATCGGAGCTAATTCGTTATTGACTTACAGCCTTAACTCCAATGAATATTTTACCTTGGACGTAAAAAGAAATGATGAGGAAATTAAATCCCTTGGACTGGTACTAAAAAAACTTCTAAATCGAGAGGACACTCCTGAGCATCACTTACTTATAACTGCGTTTGATGGTGGGAAACCAGAACTCACTGGAACTACTCAACTGAAGATCACTGTCCTAGATGTTAACGAACCCAATTGGATGTGCACTACTTTATAACAGTAGTAACTATTGTGATCTATTTAACTGTATGGAATGGACTGACCTAATTGAAAGTCATGAATTAGTATAAAAGTTATAAAGTTATATTTTGATAAAACCTGAAGACTTTGAGGAGTACGAAGGAAATTACAAGGAAAAAAACTGAGGGAAAGTTCAATGGAAGGAAAAGTAGACTTAAATAATACTTACATATTTAGCCACATGATGTCGCTGTCCACCGCAAAGTATTCCACCACAGAAGAGCCACAGCATTCACTACGTAGTAAGATGCTGCTTTTCCTCTCCATCTGTGAATTACGGGGATGGAATGATTAAGAAATGAAGAATAAAAAACTAAAAATGTTTTCAAAATTTTGAACGATGCAAAAGCGACCAAATATTTGGAAAACGCTGGCAATGGTATTTTCCTGGAGAGAAGGTCAGGGAGACGGCCGACTACTGCTCTCGGTTATGCTTCTCTTACTCTGGGAGGCCGGGAGCGGCCAGGTTCACTACTCGGTTCCGGAAGAGGTCAAACACGGCACCTTCGTGGGACGCATCGCCCAGGACCTGGGACTGGAACTGGCAGAACTGGTGCCCCGCCTGTTCCGGGTGGCGTCCAAAGGCCGCGGGGACCTTCTGGAGGTAAATCTGCAGAATGGTATTTTGTTTGTGAATTCTCGGATCGACCGGGAGGAACTGTGCGGGCAGAGCGCGGAGTGCAGCATCCACCTGGAGGTGATCGTGGACCGGCCGCTGCAGGTATTCCATGTGGAGGTGGAGGTGAAAGACATTAACGACAACCCACCGGTTTTTCCAATGGCAGAAAAAAAATTATTTATTTATGAATCCCGGCCGCCTGGTTCTCGGTTTCCGCTAGAGGGCGCATCAGACGCAGATATCGGAGCTAATTCGTTATTGACTTACAGCCTTAACTCCAATGAATATTTTACCTTGGACGTAAAAAGAAATGATGAGGAAATTAAATCCCTTGGACTGGTACTAAAAAAACTTCTAAATCGAGAGGACACTCCTGAGCATCACTTACTTATAACTGCGTTTGATGGTGGGAAACCAGAACTCACTGGAACTACTCAACTGAAGATCACTGTCCTAGATGTTAACGACAATGCTCCAGAGTTTGAGAGCACGATCTACAAAGTCAGATTACTTGAAAATGCACCAAATGGTACCCTAGTAGTAACTGTTAACGCCTCTGACTTGGATGAAGGAATAAATAAGGACATTGTCTATTCTTTCAATACAGACACATCAGCAGATACTCTGTCGAAATTCCACTTAGACCCTGTTAATGGACACATAAGAGTAAAAGGTGACATAGATTTCGAGTTAACTAAGTTATATGAAATCCAGGTAGAAGCAACGGATAAAGGAAATCCCCCAATGGCAAATCACTGCACAGTTCTAGTGGAAATTGTGGACACTAATGATAATGTTCCTGAGTTGGTTGTCAAATCACTGTCTTTACCTATACCAGAAAATGCTCCAGTCGGTACAGTCATGGCCCTGATCAGAGTATTTGACCACGACTCTGGTGCCAATGGTCAGGTGACCTGCTCTGTGAAGCCTGATGTCCCCTTCAAGCTGGTGTCCACCTTCAAGAATTACTATTCACTGGTGCTGGACCACGACTTGGATCGGGAGAGTGTTGCGAACTATGAGGTGGTGGTGACAGCGAGGGACGGGGGCTCGCCCTCCTTGTCCACCACGGCCAGCATCTCCGTGGAGGTGGCCGACGTGAACGACAACGCGCCCGCGTTCGCGCAGCCCGAGTACACGGTGTTCGTCAAGGAGAACAACCCGCCCGGCTGCCACATCTTCACGGTGTCGGCGCGGGACGCGGACGCGCGGGAGAACGCGCTGGTGTCCTACTCGCTGGTGGAGCGGCGGGTGGGCGAGCGCGCGCTGTCGAGCTACGTGTCGGTGCACGCGGAGAGCGGCAAGGTGTACGCGCTGCAGCCGCTGGACCACGAGGAGCTGGAGCTGCTGCAGTTCCAGGTGAGCGCGCGACGCGGGCGTGCCGCCGCTGGGCAGCAACGTGACGCTGCAGGTGTTCGTGCTGGACGAGAACGACAACGCGCCCGCGCTGCTGCCTCCCGGGCCGGGCGGCGGGGCCGGCGCGGTGAGCCAGGCGGTGGCGCGGTCGGTGGGCGCGGGCCACGTGGTGGCGAAGGTGCGCGCGGTGGACGCGGACTCGGGCTACAACGCGTGGCTGTCGTACGAGCTGCAGCCGGCGGCGGGGGGCGCGCGCAGCCCGTTCCGCGTGGGGCTGTACACGGGCGAGATCAGCACGACGCGCGCCCTGGACGAGGCGGACGCGCCGCGCCAGCGCCTGCTGGTGCTGGTGAGGGACCACGGCGAGCCGGCGCTGACGGCCACGGCCACCGTGCTGCTGTCGCTGGAGGACAGCGGCCAGGCGCCCAAGGCCTCTTCGCGGGTGTTGTCGGGTGCAGGCGGCGCGGAGACGGCGTTGGTGGACGTGAACGTGTACCTGATCGTGGCCATCTGCGCGGTGTCCAGCCTGTTGGTGCTCACGCTGCTGCTGTACACGGCGCTGCGGTGCTCGGCGCCGCCCCGCGAGGGTGTGTGCGGGCCGGCGAAGCCCAGGCTGGTGTGCTCGAGCGAGGTGGAGAGCTGGTCTTACTCTCAGGAGCGGCGGCAGAGGGTGTGCTCTGGGGAGGGGCCGCCCAAGGCCGACCTCATGGCCTTCAGTCCTTGTCTTCCACCTGGTCCTATTAGTGGAGATAGACAAGAACAGCTGGATGTGGAGACTGATTTTTCTAACAAGGTGAGCAATTTTTAAATAATCTTTTAAAAAGTCTTTGTTGTTAATTCAATATTTCTAATTATTTAAGAATAATTATTCTTGTTTTGGGCAGTTGACTTTCCCAAGTTTTGGTTTTGTGGTTAAAATGTTTGAATTTATTGTGACTAATGAATTATTTTGAACCAAATGAGCAATAAGTGATGTGTATCATACTTGCAGGTGTTTAAAAAACCACTGTTGGGCTATTTTATTGCTTCATGTGTGGATAGAAAGTAATATATTTTCCAGGGTAAATTGCATTGAGTAGAATATAATGGTGTACTAATGCCTGCACAATGCTTCAATAGCCTATGATGCTTTCCATTTGAAATTCGGAGTAGACATTAGAACAAATATCACTGGCCTATTTAGTTTTTTAAATCTGTTATCACCTATAGAATGTCTTTACTCATTTTTCTATTTATTCAGATTCTCAGTTCCTCCTTTCTACTTGAACATGGTCTGTTTTAATTTTTGTGCTTGCATTGGTAATACTGTGTATTGCTGCTAGTTGTCCAATTAGGTAAAAAGCTAGAGTAATACATGTATTGCTTCAATTTTTAAATTTTTGATTTATTTATTTACTTTGGCAGTGCCAGTTCTTCGTTATTGACAAAGGCTTTTTCCAGATGTGGAGAGAGGGGACTGCTCTCTAGTTGTGGTGTGAGGGCTTCACACTGCAGTGGCTTCTCTTGTGGAGTACAGGCTCTTGGACACAAGTTCAACAATTATGGTGCACAGAGTTAGTTGCTCCACATCATGTGGGATCTTACTGGATCATGGATTGAGCCCATGTATCTTGCATTGGCAAACAGATTCTTAAGCACTGAACCACCAGGGAAGGCCCAATTTATTGCTGTTAGAATTGTATCTTTTTCATCTTCATTTTCTTACTACTTTTTATTAGCAAACATTAAGAAATCAACAGGGAGTGAAATTTTAGTACTGCCTTTAGTATATCATCATTTAGAAAATAGTACTTTTGGAAGAATATTATTAGTCTTGCTAAGAATTATTAGAAAATAATAATTATTTGTAATGCAATAATAAAAATAATAATTATTTTCTACCTGTACAGTGTTGAAAAATACTGTATATCTCATTTAAAAACCATTCTGCTAGCAAAACTTATTAATCCCTTTTACATACAGTATTAAGGATGCTAATGTCCAAAAAGTTCAGTGTCATTACTGGTGACCTTCCTCTGAATACCGACCCATTAATGTGTCATATAATAAGTTCAAGGTTCCAAATAACTGTAAGTAAAAATAATTTTCCACTCATACCATTCATTGATAGTTGGTAAGTGCCCCTATTAAGTTGGTGGACTCTCACTGAAGTTTCTTTGCCACTGGAAACCAAAGTTTAAGCATGATAGTGACTGGAGAATGGGCAAGTATTTCTAAGCCATTAGAGACAAAAATGAAGATACCAATCCTTCTCATGGGAGGGGAATGTGTTTTCATGTATTTCATCCTAAATGTATGGAATATGTTTCCATACAAGGTATGTACTCTACAACTTCCTAGTTCTTTGTTCAAGTTTCCTTGGCAAAACCTAGGTAATACTCAATGACATTGCAGGGGAGGTTAACATACAGAATAGATTAATCCTGCCTTTTCCCACTTCCATTTCCACTTTCTGGCTCTGTTTTAATTTTTGTGCTTGCATTGGTAATACTGTGTATTGCTGCTAGTTGTCCAATTAGGTAAAAAGCTAGAGTAATACATGTATTGCTTCAATTTTTAAATTTTTGATTTATTTATTTACTTTGGCAGTGCCAGTTCTTCGTTATTGACAAAGGCTTTTTCCAGATGTGGAGAGAGGGGACTGCTCTCTAGTTGTGGTGTGAGGGCTTCACACTGCAGTGGCTTCTCTTGTGGAGTACAGGCTCTTGGACACAAGTTCAACAATTATGGTGCACAGAGTTAGTTGCTCCACATCATGTGGGATCTTACTGGATCATGGATTGAGCCCATGTATCTTGCATTGGCAAACAGATTCTTAAGCACTGAACCACCAGGGAAGGCCCAATTTATTGCTGTTAGAATTGTATCTTTTTCATCTTCATTTTCTTACTACTTTTTATTAGCAAACATTAAGAAATCAACAGGGAGTGAAATTTTAGTACTGCCTTTAGTATATCATCATTTAGAAAATAGTACTTTTGGAAGAATATTATTAGTCTTGCTAAGAATTATTAGAAAATAATAATTATTTGTAATGCAATAATAAAAATAATAATTATTTTCTACCTGTACAGTGTTGAAAAATACTGTATATCTCATTTAAAAACCATTCTGCTAGCAAAACTTATTAATCCCTTTTACATACAGTATTAAGGATGCTAATGTCCAAAAAGTTCAGTGTCATTACTGGTGACCTTCCTCTGAATACCGACCCATTAATGTGTCATATAATAAGTTCAAGGTTCCAAATAACTGTAAGTAAAAATAATTTTCCACTCATACCATTCATTGATAGTTGGTAAGTGCCCCTATTAAGTTGGTGGACTCTCACTGAAGTTTCTTTGCCACTGGAAACCAAAGTTTAAGCATGATAGTGACTGGAGAATGGGCAAGTATTTCTAAGCCATTAGAGACAAAAATGAAGATACCAATCCTTCTCATGGGAGGGGAATGTGTTTTCATGTATTTCATCCTAAATGTATGGAATATGTTTCCATACAAGGTATGTACTCTACAACTTCCTAGTTCTTTGTTCAAGTTTCCTTGGCAAAACCTAGGTAATACTCAATGACATTGCAGGGGAGGTTAACATACAGAATAGATTAATCCTGCCTTTTCCCACTTCCATTTCCACTTTCTGGCTCTGTCCTTTCCATCAAGTATGAGTCATAGCATGTCCAACCTTAGTTCATTATTTATTTTATTAGGTATAATTTTCATTTTGTTGTAAATAATATGGTCATCCAGAGTTCTTGTCTTTCAAGATGTGGGGCTTTAGTCTTCAAATTCAGGTTTCCTCTTTAAATTCCTGACTAACATGACTCTCAACTAAGACATTTTAAAATTTTTTGAATTTTTCCCATTAGAAATGTGTTATTACTATACCAGGTAAATACTGAATAATTCCCAAACAAATATCCTTTCTATTCTTTTGCATTCCTTATCTATGTATTTAATTATTATCAAAATAGAGTAAATGGACAGGGATTCCTTTTGACTTTCTTTCAGTGTGTTTAATACCAATTATTTTGCACAAATCTACACATTGGGTCCCATAACAATGAAACTGCCTTGATTTATGTTTTTTTTAAAACCTCCTGAGGACATTTAACATTCTTTGAAGAGAATTCTTCGGTTTTTATTTATTTATTTATTTATGTCTTTATTTTTGTCTGTACTGGGTCTTTGTTTTTCTGTGTGGGCTTTCTCGTGGTGAGCAGCTTCTCATTGTGGTGACTTCTATTGTTGTGGAGCATGTTCTCTAGATGTTGAACCATGGGCTCAGTGGCTGTGGCACAAGGACGTTAGTTGCTCCACAAAAACTGTGAAATCTTCCTGGGCCAAGGATTGAACCTGTGATCCCTGAATTGGCAGGCAGATTCTGAACCTCTAGATGACCAGGGAAGTCCCTATTAAGTTGGTGGACTCTCACTGAAGTTTCTTTGCCACTGGAAACCAAAGTTTAAGCATGATAGTGACTGGAGAATGGGCAAGTATTTCTAAGCCATTAGAGACAAAAATGAAGATACCAATCCTTCTCATGGGAGGGGAATGTGTTTTCATGTATTTCATCCTAAATGTATGGAATATGTTTCCATACAAGGTATGTACTCTACAACTTCCTAGTTCTTTGTTCAAGTTTCCTTGGCAAAACCTAGGTAATACTCAATGACATTGCAGGGGAGGTTAACATACAGAATAGATTAATCCTGCCTTTTCCCACTTCCATTTCCACTTTCTGGCTCTGTCCTTTCCATCAAGTATGAGTCATAGCATGTCCAACCTTAGTTCATTATTTATTTTATTAGGTATAATTTTCATTTTGTTGTAAATAATATGGTCATCCAGAGTTCTTGTCTTTCAAGATGTGGGGCTTTAGTCTTCAAATTCAGGTTTCCTCTTTAAATTCCTGACTAACATGACTCTCAACTAAGACATTTTAAAATTTTTTGAATTTTTCCCATTAGAAATGTGTTATTACTATACCAGGTAAATACTGAATAATTCCCAAACAAATATCCTTTCTATTCTTTTGCATTCCTTATCTATGTATTTAATTATTATCAAAATAGAGTAAATGGACAGGGATTCCTTTTGACTTTCTTTCAGTGTGTTTAATACCAATTATTTTGCACAAATCTACACATTGGGTCCCATAACAATGAAACTGCCTTGATTTATGTTTTTTTTAAAACCTCCTGAGGACATTTAACATTCTTTGAAGAGAATTCTTCGGTTTTTATTTATTTATTTATTTATGTCTTTATTTTTGTCTGTACTGGGTCTTTGTTTTTCTGTGTGGGCTTTCTCGTGGTGAGCAGCTTCTCATTGTGGTGACTTCTATTGTTGTGGAGCATGTTCTCTAGATGTTGAACCATGGGCTCAGTGGCTGTGGCACAAGGACGTTAGTTGCTCCACAAAAACTGTGAAATCTTCCTGGGCCAAGGATTGAACCTGTGATCCCTGAATTGGCAGGCAGATTCTGAACCTCTAGATGACCAGGGAAGTCCCTGATGTATGTTTTGATTCAGAAAAAATGGTGGTGGAAGGGGGTGTGGCTTTTTACCTAGAATGGAAGCCTACAGCTATTTTCACTAGATTAAGATTTTTTTCTTTCCTTTTTTTTTTTTTTTTGGCTTCACCATGCACCATGCTCAGGATCTTAGTTCCTAAACCAGGGATTAAACCCTATCCACCTGAAGTGGAAGTGCAGAGTCCTAACCACTAGACAGCTAGGGAAGTCCCAGGTTGATTTTTTTTTTTTTTTGTCCTAGACAACTATGAAGTATGCAATTTATGGAGAGTCAAAGAAGGTTTGAAAGTAGTATCTACCATTATGTCTCTGTATTGGTTTGTGTGTGTGTGTGTGTGTATGGAAATTATATTGTGCTCTATTATTTGGGAATGCTTTATTCACCATCAGAACTATTAATGTCTCAGAGATCATGGTTGCCAAAAACTGGAATGAAAACTAAACTGAAATCCAGGCTTTAAATATGTCAATTTAAATATATCTTAAGTAGAGCAATGCCTAAGGAAAATATTTTATGTATCTCTAGAAAACTATAGAGGATGCTGAAATATCATATTTTCTTAACTAACTCCATGATCATTTTAATTTAATGCATTTTATTAAACTGGAAAAAAAACCAAACTATTCTGTTGAGTAAATATTCACCAAATACTCAGTAAACATTCTGGATATTAAAATACTATGAAAAAATCTCTTAAAAGTGTGTATTTTAAAAATGTAAGATTAGATATATATACCCAAATACCTACAAAAGAGAAATTTTTGTAACAAATGGCTCATGTGATTTGATCTAGATGCTATAGTATAAAAGAAAGTAAAGATGCCTATCCAGTTGGTTTAACCATGAAAGCTTTATTTGGTCAAGGAAGTTTTCAATTGTTACATAATGGGAGAGACTGCTTTTAGAAGAGTTTGGAAATACAGGATATTACTTAGGCAGGAATGAAATGAATATATTTGTTTAGCAAAAAATGTTATTTGAAGCAGGAAATTGTCCATCTTGACTAGAATATATATAGGAGCAGTGTAGGAAAAACAAAATTGAGGTATATTAGATACTGAAGAACAAGAAAGTGTTTACAAACCATGAGAGACAAAATGAGAATACCAGTGTTGATCATGCGAGGTGAATGGGTTCCAGTGAATAAAATTACTTGGAATACTTTCCAATACAAATTGTTTACTGCAATATCCTACTTCCTCCTTCCCCTTAGCCCCTAGATGATTTAAGGAAGACTTTCAATTAAGTGCATATAGTCTTTGTTTCCTTTTCTTCTTTTTTCTTTTTAAGGAAGGTATCTTTTTTTGTTGTTATTATTTCCCCTCAATCTTTTCTTTTTTTTTTCTATTCTGAGTTTTCACTGCTGCTGCAGACTCTTCTCTAGTTGCAGAGAGTGGGGGCTACTCTCTGGTTGAGGTGAGCAGGCTTCTTGTTTTGGTGACTTCTCTTGTTCTGGAGCTATGGTCTTCAGTAGCTGTGGCACATGGGCTCAATAGTCATGGCTCTGAGGCTTTAGAGCGCAAGCTCAATAGTTGTGGCTCACAGGCTTAGTTGTTCTGCAACATGTGGGATCTTCCTGGATCAGGGATCAAACCTATGCCTCCTGCATTGACAGGTGAACTCTTTACCACTGAATTACCAGGGGAGCCGTTTGCTTCCTTTTATGAATATTTTTGAAATTTCCTTTTGATTACTTATTTCTTCTTCTTTTTAAAAATTTTGGCCTCTTTTTTAAATTGGTTTTTTTTAAATTTATTTTCATCCATCTTTATTCCTTGGCCCGTGTGGGCCTCCCATTGCAGTGGTCTCTCTTGTCACAGAGCAATAGCTCTGGGCACATGTGCTCCAGAGCTTCGGCTTGGTAATTGAACACATTGGTCCAGCTGCTCCGCGGCATGTTGGATCTTCCCAGGCCAGGGATTGAACCGGTGTCCCTTGCACTGCAAGGTAGGCTCTTTACCCACTGGACCACCAGGGAAGCCCTTGATTTCTTATTTCTGAGATCAGTGTTTTCCTAGAGTTGTATCCTCTGAAGTCTTCAACACCAGGAGTGTAAAATCCAATGGTAAATAGTATCATCACTAATAACTACCTTTCTTCACTCTTGGGAACACAAAAATGTCATGAATTTTTCTAACCAACACTTTGCCACTTGTATAAAGTGTTATGTTAACTATAGCTGAGTCTTCGTAAATACTTAAAACTTGTATGAAGAAAGCATTTTCTCAGAAGAGGAATCTACTCCTGTGGTGAAACTAGGGATCACAGTCAATCAGGGGTGCAAAATGTGTGCTTCAGTACCACAAAATGTGATTCTGTTCTCCAAGAATGTTCATATCTGCCGCATGGATAAAAGAAGAGTGAAGACTTAGCAGTTTATAATACAGATTTCCAGAATCTGTTACTTACGGTTTTGAGCCACATGATGTCGCTCTGTACCATAAAATTGATCCAATAAAGCAGAAAAAGAAAAGAAATCCCTCCTAGTCTTATTGCAAAGAAGCTGCATTCAGCATCCAGATGCTGAAAAATGGAGGATGCAATGGCATTGAACTGAACGGTCAGGAGATATCGCTTCGTTTTGAAACAAGACCCCCTTCATGAAGGAAAAAAAAAAACAACACTGAGGACATGAGATGGAGTTTTCCTTGGGAACTAGCCAGGAATACCGGCGTTTGCTGCTCTCACTTCTCTTCCTCGCAGCCTGGAAGGCCGGAAGCGGCCAAGTCCGCTACTCAGTCCTGGAGGAGGCTAAACATGGCACCTTCGTGGGCCGCATCGCTCAGGACCTGGGACTAGAGCTAGTGGAGCTGGTGCCCCGCTTGTTCCGGATTGCATCCAATGGCCGCGGGGACCTTCTGGAGGTAAATCTGCAGAATGGTATTTTGTTTGTGAATTCTCGGATCGACCGGGAGGAGCTGTGCGGGCGGAGCGCGGAGTGCAGCACCTTCCAGAGCTTCGGCTTGGTAATTGAACACATTGGTCCAGCTGCTCCGCGGCATGTTGGATCTTCCCAGGCCAGGGATTGAACCGGTGTCCCTTGCACTGCAAGGTAGGCTCTTTACCCACTGGACCACCAGGGAAGCCCTTGATTTCTTATTTCTGAGATCAGTGTTTTCCTAGAGTTGTATCCTCTGAAGTCTTCAACACCAGGAGTGTAAAATCCAATGGTAAATAGTATCATCACTAATAACTACCTTTCTTCACTCTTGGGAACACAAAAATGTCATGAATTTTTCTAACCAACACTTTGCCACTTGTATAAAGTGTTATGTTAACTATAGCTGAGTCTTCGTAAATACTTAAAACTTGTATGAAGAAAGCATTTTCTCAGAAGAGGAATCTACTCCTGTGGTGAAACTAGGGATCACAGTCAATCAGGGGTGCAAAATGTGTGCTTCAGTACCACAAAATGTGATTCTGTTCTCCAAGAATGTTCATATCTGCCGCATGGATAAAAGAAGAGTGAAGACTTAGCAGTTTATAATACAGATTTCCAGAATCTGTTACTTACGGTTTTGAGCCACATGATGTCGCTCTGTACCATAAAATTGATCCAATAAAGCAGAAAAAGAAAAGAAATCCCTCCTAGTCTTATTGCAAAGAAGCTGCATTCAGCATCCAGATGCTGAAAAATGGAGGATGCAATGGCATTGAACTGAACGGTCAGGAGATATCGCTTCGTTTTGAAACAAGACCCCCTTCATGAAGGAAAAAAAAAAACAACACTGAGGACATGAGATGGAGTTTTCCTTGGGAACTAGCCAGGAATACCGGCGTTTGCTGCTCTCACTTCTCTTCCTCGCAGCCTGGAAGGCCGGAAGCGGCCAAGTCCGCTACTCAGTCCTGGAGGAGGCTAAACATGGCACCTTCGTGGGCCGCATCGCTCAGGACCTGGGACTAGAGCTAGTGGAGCTGGTGCCCCGCTTGTTCCGGATTGCATCCAATGGCCGCGGGGACCTTCTGGAGGTAAATCTGCAGAATGGTATTTTGTTTGTGAATTCTCGGATCGACCGGGAGGAGCTGTGCGGGCGGAGCGCGGAGTGCAGCATCCACCTGGAGGTGATCGTGGACCGGCCGCTGCAGGTATTCCATGTGGAGGTAGAGGTGAGGGACATTAACGACAACCCTCCTGTGTTCCCGGGAACACAAAAGAATCTGTTTATGGCTGAATCCAAGCCAATTGACTCTCGGTTTCCGCTAGAGGGTGCCTCTGATGCAGACATTGGGTTGAACGCTCTGCTGACTTACACACTGAGTCCCAACGAATATTTCTCTCTGGATAAACCATCGGATGTAGAGCGGGCAAAGCGTCTTGGGCTAGTATTAAGAAAACCGTTAGACAGAGAAGAAGCTCCGGAGGTTTTTTTAGTGCTTACTGCCTCTGATAGCGGCAAACCTGAGCTGACTGGCACTGTTCAATTACTCGTCAAAGTCTTGGACGCCAATGACAATGCCCCAGCTTTTGAGAGAACTCTCTATGAAGTGAAATTACTAGAAAATGTTCCTAATGGAACGTTGGTAATTAAACTGAATGCCTCAGATTTAGACGAAGGCTTGAATGGTAATATTATTTATTCATTCTCACCTGATATTTCACCCAATGTGAAATCCAAATTCTACATGGATCAAATTACTGGAGAAATTATGGTAAAGGGATATATTGATTTTGAAGAAACCAAATCCTACGAAATTCTTGTAGAAGGCATTGATAAAGGGCAGCCGCCACTTTCTGGACATTGTACAGTTATGGTGGAAGTTGAAGACACCAACGATAACGTCCCTGTGATGGAATTCAAGTCCTTGTCACTACCAATTAAGGAAGATGCTCCATTGGGCACCGTCATCGCTTTGATAAGTGTGACTGATCTTGACTCCAGTGTCAATGGGCAGGTGACCTGCTTTCTGACGCCCTATGTTCCCTTCAAACTGGTGTCCACATTCAAGAATTACTATTCACTAGTGCAGGACAGCACTTTGGACCGAGAGAATATAGCGAACTATGAGGTGGTGGTGACAGCGAGGGACGGGGGCTCGCCCTCCTTGTCCACCACGGCCAGCATCTCCGTGGAGGTGGCCGACGTGAACGACAACGCGCCCGCGTTCGCGCAGCCCGAGTACACGGTGTTCGTCAAGGAGAACAACCCGCCCGGCTGCCACATCTTCACGGTGTCGGCGCGGGACGCGGACGCGCGGGAGAACGCGCTGGTGTCCTACTCGCTGGTGGAGCGGCGGGTGGGCGAGCGCGCGCTGTCGAGCTACGTGTCGGTGCACGCGGAGAGCGGCAAGGTGTACGCGCTGCAGCCGCTGGACCACGAGGAGCTGGAGCTGCTGCAGTTCCAGGTGAGCGCGCGCGACGCGGGCGTGCCGCCGCTGGGCAGCAACGTGACGCTGCAGGTGTTCGTGCTGGACGAGAACGACAACGCGCCCGCGCTGCTGCCTCCCGGGCCGGGCGGCGGGGCCGGCGCGGTGAGCCAGGCGGTGGCGCGGTCGGTGGGCGCGGGCCACGTGGTGGCGAAGGTGCGCGCGGTGGACGCGGACTCGGGCTACAACGCGTGGCTGTCGTACGAGCTGCAGCCGGCGGGGGGCGCGCGCAGCCCGTTCCGCGTGGGGCTGTACACGGGCGAGATCAGCACGACGCGCGCCCTGGACGAGGCGGACGCGCCGCGCCAGCGCCTGCTGGTGCTGGTGAGGGACCACGGCGAGCCGGCGCTGACGGCCACGGCCACCGTGCTGCTGTCGCTGGAGGACAGCGGCCAGGCGCCCAAGGCCTCTTCGCGGGCGTTGTCGGGTGCAGGCGGCGCGGAGACGGCGTTGGTGGACGTGAACGTGTACCTGATCGTGGCCATCTGCGCGGTGTCCAGCCTGTTGGTGCTCACGCTGCTGCTGTACACGGCGCTGCGGTGCTCGGCGCCGCCCCGCGAGGGTGTGTGCGGGCCGGCGAAGCCCAGGCTGGTGTGCTCGAGCGAGGTGGAGAGCTGGTCTTACTCTCAGGAGCGGCGGCAGAGGGTGTGCTCTGGGGAGGGGCCGCCCAAGACGGACCTCATGGCCTTCAGTCCCAGTGTACCGGACTCTGGGGACAGAGAGGATCAGCATCCAGCAACTGGGGATTCTCTTTCAAAGGTTAGTTTGTAAACACCCTTTTTTACTCTGAAGTCTCATATTCATTAAGTGTGTCAATTTCTTCTTAATTAAAAAATGCTCAAAGCTATGTATCTCTCAACTACATTTTTTATTTTTTAGCCACTTCTATCAGTCTTTCAATTATTTCTGTCTTTGTTCTTTAGCCTGTGTGGGCCTTGCATCGCAGCGGCCTCTCGTCGCAGAGCACCGGCTCTGGGTGCATGCGCTCCAGAGCTCCCACTGGGTAGTTGGACATGTCTGTTCAGCCGCTCTGCGGCACGTGGGATCTTCCCAGGCCAAGGATCAAACTGGCACCCCTTGCACTGTAAGGCTGTGTCCTTAGCCACTGGACCACCAGGGAAGCCCTTACATTTGTTTTTTCTGTTTTTTTTTTTTTTTAAAGATTTATTTATTTATTTACTTTTGGGTGGGGGTCGGGTTGGGGAGGGAGGGGAGTGGGCGGGCCACTTCTATTGGTCTTTCATTTCTCTATTTTCATTCGTCTTCGTTCTTTGGCTCCTGTGGGCCTCCCATCGCGGTGGCATCTGTCGTTACAGAGCACCGGCTCTGGGCGCATGCGCTCCAGAGCTCCGGCTCGGTAATTGGACACATGGGTCCAGCCGCTCCGCGGCACGTGGGATCCTCCCAGGCCAGGGCTCGAACCGGCGCCCCTTGCACTGCAAGGCGGTGTCCTTACCCACTGGACCACCAGTGGAAGCCCTTACATTTGTTTTTTGCATGCATTTCAAACTAAAATCTTTTAGAATAATAGAACATTGGTATAATACATATTGATTTGGTTTTAATATTCATTATTCAAGGCATAAAAATATAACCAGTTATGAATTTTTTGATTTCTCTATTTATTTTCAGTTGTAATGCACTTTTTTCAAATAGCTTTCTTATTTGCCTAGAAATCACTGAAAAGTACACACAGAGAATATTTAGAGCTCCATCAGCTGTTTGAAAGTGAAAACTGTTAACTTCACTCCAGAAGCCACTCAAATGCACCTTCCAAATACTTTTTCTCCCCTTTCTCTCCCATATGTAATCACAATTTGAACTTTATAACTGTTTAATTTTGATCACATCTTGAATTTCATCTAAATGGAATTGCATAAAATGTGTTATATGTGTGCATGTGTTTGTGTATTCTTCATATTTATCATTCATTATTCTGGACTCATCCGTATTGCCTTGTGTACTTGGAATTCATTCAGTTTATTATCTTTCTAATAGCTTTTTCTTTCCCTAGTAGTTTGTTTTATGAAAAGAGTATGAGTTATTCTGCTGAAAATTTCACATTGTTTCTCTTTATATTGTTTTCACCTTGTTTCTCTCTTATATCTGTTTTGTGTAATGCTCTCAGCAATATATTTGTAGGATTTTCATTGCCTGTTTACACACTTCTCTGTATTATTTAGCAAGAATGGAGATTAGTAGAGCATATACCATGCACATATCTTCTTTAATTGATAATGTCAGTAATGTCAGTCAGTTTTCCCAAATGCTTTTTACCTGTTCAAATTTGTGATAGCACTTCTACTCCAGTTACTCTTCATCATCAGGAAAACTTGGCACTGTTAGTTGATTTACATTGTTGCCAGTGTTCCTATGTTTCTTGATTTGTAATTGAGGTTGAGCACGTTTGTATCATTATTGGCCAGTTTGTTTATTTTTTTTTTTAAAGATTTCTCTATTTATTTATTTTGGGCAGGGGTCGTGTTGGGGAGGGAGGGGAGCGGGCGGGCCACTTCTATTGGTCTTTCATTTCTCTGTTTTCATCCATCTTGGTTCTTTGGCTCCTGTGGGCCTCCCAACGCGGTGGCCTCTGTCATTGCAGAGCACCGACTCTGGGCACATGTGCTCCAGAGCTCCGGCTCGGTAATTGGACACATGGGTCCAGCCGCTCCGCGGCACGTGGGATCTTCCCAGGCCAGGGATTGAACCAGCACCCCTTGCACTGCAAGGCGGTGTCCTAACCCACTGGACCACCAGGGGAAGCCCTTGGCCAGTTTAATATCCTGTTCTGTGCAGTAACTGTTCCAGTCTCCTGCCTATTTTATTTATTTTGTCATATTCTTCTACTGCTTTTTTTACTGTGTATTTTTTAAATTAATTTTAATTGAATTTTTAATTGCTTATTTGCCCTGTGGCATGTAGAATCTTCCATGACCACATTCGACCCACATCCCCTCTGTTGGCAGGCAGACACTCAACTGCTGGACTACCAAGGAAGTCCCTTTTACAGCTTTTTGAAAAGTTTAATGTTCTGAATATAATCCCTTTTCTGATATTGTGCACTCTTCCACACTGTGACTTGTCATTATTTTGTTCTTTGGTGATTAGAAACATTTTAGTTGAATTGTGATCTAAATGGAATTGCATAAAATGTGTTATATGTGTGCATGTGTTTGTGTATTCTTCATATTTATCATTCATTATTCTGGACTCATCCGTATTGCCTTGTGTACTTGGAATTCATTCAGTTTATTATCTTTCTAATAGCTTTTTCTTTCCCTAGTAGTTTGTTTTATGAAAAGAGTATGAGTTATTCTGCTGAAAATTTCACATTGTTTCTCTTTATATTGTTTTCACCTTGTTTCTCTCTTATATCTGTTTTGTGTAATGCTCTCAGCAATATATTTGTAGGATTTTCATTGCCTGTTTACACACTTCTCTGTATTATTTAGCAAGAATGGAGATTAGTAGAGCATATACCATGCACATATCTTCTTTAATTGATAATGTCAGTAATGTCAGTCAGTTTTCCCAAATGCTTTTTACCTGTTCAAATTTGTGATAGCACTTCTACTCCAGTTACTCTTCATCATCAGGAAAACTTGGCACTGTTAGTTGATTTACATTGTTGCCAGTGTTCCTATGTTTCTTGATTTGTAATTGAGGTTGAGCACGTTTGTATCATTATTGGCCAGTTTGTTTATTTTTTTTTTTAAAGATTTCTCTATTTATTTATTTTGGGCAGGGGTCGTGTTGGGGAGGGAGGGGAGCGGGCGGGCCACTTCTATTGGTCTTTCATTTCTCTGTTTTCATCCATCTTGGTTCTTTGGCTCCTGTGGGCCTCCCAACGCGGTGGCCTCTGTCATTGCAGAGCACCGACTCTGGGCACATGTGCTCCAGAGCTCCGGCTCGGTAATTGGACACATGGGTCCAGCCGCTCCGCGGCACGTGGGATCTTCCCAGGCCAGGGATTGAACCAGCACCCCTTGCACTGCAAGGCGGTGTCCTAACCCACTGGACCACCAGGGGAAGCCCTTGGCCAGTTTAATATCCTGTTCTGTGCAGTAACTGTTCCAGTCTCCTGCCTATTTTATTTATTTTGTCATATTCTTCTACTGCTTTTTTTACTGTGTATTTTTTAAATTAATTTTAATTGAATTTTTAATTGCTTATTTGCCCTGTGGCATGTAGAATCTTCCATGACCACATTCGACCCACATCCCCTCTGTTGGCAGGCAGACACTCAACTGCTGGACTACCAAGGAAGTCCCTTTTACAGCTTTTTGAAAAGTTTAATGTTCTGAATATAATCCCTTTTCTGATATTGTGCACTCTTCCACACTGTGACTTGTCATTATTTTGTTCTTTGGTGATTAGAAATTTTCATTTTAGTTAGGTATATCATTTTTTTTCCCTCTTAACTCTATTTCACAAAGATAATTTGTTGTATTTTTTAAATTTCCTTGTTCACATAACATATAGAACCAATTTTTATTTTTTTGTTTTTGTTGAGACATAAGGATCAAGATTAATTTTTGCCAAGGGATATTTAACTGAGGCAGGACTATTTAAAAAAAAAATGAGTTCCACACATTTGTATAAGACAGTTGTTCATTAAACAACCACAGTCTATTTGTTGTTGTTGTTCTAGTCAGTTTGACTTTTTTCCCATTAACGTCATATTACCTCTTTAATTTCCACCTAGATTTGTATATAAATTCCATAAAAGCAACTTGGTGAGGTTTTGATTTGGATTGCATTTTATCTTTTGAGAAATAGAAAACAAGCTGACATCATTACAATAATGAGACATTCAGTTCACTAGTGTGGTCTTTTTATCTAAATAACCTACAATGGTTGTTAATATTTTATCATTTCCTGTGTAGAGGTCCTATATATCTATCATTAGATTTATTCTTAGATAATTGCCATTTGTGATCATTATAAAATAAGCTTTCAGTTAAAAATTTTTTTCTTAAATAATGATACATATGAGGGAATTTCCTGGTGATCTAGTGATTAGGACTCTGTACTTTCACTGGCAAGGTTCAATCCCTGGTTGGGGAAGTAAAGAAGAAATTCTTTAATACTCCTTTTAGTTTTGGTAAAGAATTTGCTAATATTTGGTATATGAGAAATTTGCTAATTTTGCCAGCACTTGTGAAAACTAGTTTTGCTGAGTACTAATTTCTTGGTTGTAAGTTATTTCCCCCTGCTCCATTACTTTCACAATAATGTTCCCTAGTCTTTTGAGAAGATGGCTGTCAAATTTGTTGTTCAGGTAATATAAACTATTTCCCCCCAGTCCAGCTGGTTTGTGAACATTTTCTTTGTTTTAAATTCTCAATGGCTTTATGCTCAGTTTAAGTTTTCTTTGGATTTATCTTATTTGCAATTTTTAAGGCTTCTTGAATATGTGGCTTAATGTCTTTCATCAATATAGGAAAAAGTCCAGTGGTCTGCCTTTGAATATTGCCTCATATTTTTCTTTCTTTTTTTTCTGTAACTCAAGGAGGAGGTGTGCTAAATCATATAATATCAAATCATTTCCTACAAAACTCCAGAATAAAATTTTAATAAGCTATATTTCTCTATGTGTAGAAAATTATATAAAATCATTCAAACCATATCAAATCATTTACCATATGTCTTATATCTTCTATGCCTCTCTTTCTATTTTTTAAGCATCATTTTTGCTGTTGCCTGCTAGATATTTTATTCTGACTAATCTTCCACTTCAGCAAATTTCTTATTAAATTATCAGTTGAATCTAAACATTGATTATGACCTTTTTTAGCTTTAGAATGATCATTTTCTTTTAAAAATAGAGTTTTTTTCTGGTGAGATCATTATGCATTTATTTTGGTACCTTAATTACAGTTTATTTATGGTCTGCCATAACAGTAATAATTGGATTATGTTTTTTAATTTTTATTGGGGTATATTTGTTTTCAATGTTGCATTAACTTCAGGTATACAGTGAAGTTATTGTTATATGTTTTACAGAGTTTTCTTGTTTACAGGTATACATAATCTTCCCATTTGTGATCATTATAAAATAAGCTTTCAGTTAAAAATTTTTTTCTTAAATAATGATACATATGAGGGAATTTCCTGGTGATCTAGTGATTAGGACTCTGTACTTTCACTGGCAAGGTTCAATCCCTGGTTGGGGAAGTAAAGAAGAAATTCTTTAATACTCCTTTTAGTTTTGGTAAAGAATTTGCTAATATTTGGTATATGAGAAATTTGCTAATTTTGCCAGCACTTGTGAAAACTAGTTTTGCTGAGTACTAATTTCTTGGTTGTAAGTTATTTCCCCCTGCTCCATTACTTTCACAATAATGTTCCCTAGTCTTTTGAGAAGATGGCTGTCAAATTTGTTGTTCAGGTAATATAAACTATTTCCCCCCAGTCCAGCTGGTTTGTGAACATTTTCTTTGTTTTAAATTCTCAATGGCTTTATGCTCAGTTTAAGTTTTCTTTGGATTTATCTTATTTGCAATTTTTAAGGCTTCTTGAATATGTGGCTTAATGTCTTTCATCAATATAGGAAAAAGTCCAGTGGTCTGCCTTTGAATATTGCCTCATATTTTTCTTTCTTTTTTTTCTGTAACTCAAGGAGGAGGTGTGCTAAATCATATAATATCAAATCATTTCCTACAAAACTCCAGAATAAAATTTTAATAAGCTATATTTCTCTATGTGTAGAAAATTATATAAAATCATTCAAACCATATCAAATCATTTACCATATGTCTTATATCTTCTATGCCTCTCTTTCTATTTTTTAAGCATCATTTTTGCTGTTGCCTGCTAGATATTTTATTCTGACTAATCTTCCACTTCAGCAAATTTCTTATTAAATTATCAGTTGAATCTAAACATTGATTATGACCTTTTTTAGCTTTAGAATGATCATTTTCTTTTAAAAATAGAGTTTTTTTCTGGTGAGATCATTATGCATTTATTTTGGTACCTTAATTACAGTTTATTTATGGTCTGCCATAACAGTAATAATTGGATTATGTTTTTTAATTTTTATTGGGGTATATTTGTTTTTCAATGTTGCATTAACTTCAGGTATACAGTGAAGTTATTGTTATATGTTTTTACAGAGTTTTCTTGTTTACAGGTATACATAATCTCCAGTCACAGGTATATTCCTGACCCTTATCCCCTGAGCCCTCCCTCCCCTTACCCCCTTCCCCCCAGGTTGATACTTAGTCCCTATGTAGGTTCTCTTGATCTTGCAGTTTAATCACAGTGGTAATCTCTATTTCACATGATAGTGTAGGTTTCCTTGTTGCTCTTTCCATACCTCTCGTCCAATCTTCCCTCCCCCCAATGACCATAGGTCTGTTCTCTAAGTCTGTTTCTCCATTGCCATTCTGCATGTGCATTTATTGGTACCATCTTAGTATGCATTAGTATACTGTATTTGTCCTTTTCTTTTTGACTAACTTCACTTTGTATAATAGGTTCTAGATTCATCCACCTCACTAGGACTGATTCTTCTGCATTTCTTTTTACAGCTGAGAAGTATTCCATTGTATATATGTACCACAGTTCGTTTGTCCATTCATTTGTCGATGGACATCTGGGTTGCTTCCATGTTCTCACTATTGTATAGAGTGCTGCAATGAACATTGGGGTACAGGTGTCTCTTTCAGTTTTCATTTCATCAGGGTATAAGCCTAATAGTGGCATGGCTGGGTCATGTGGTGCTGCTATTCTTAGTTTTTTTTTTTAATTATTGCTTTATTTATCTTAATTTGGCTGCACTGGGTCTTAGTTGTGGCATGTGGGATCTAGTTCCCTGACCAGGGATCAAACCCAGGCCCCCTGCATTAGAAGCAGAGTCATAACCACTGGACCACCAGGGAAGTCCCTATTCTTAGTTTTTTAAGGACTCTTCATACTGCCTTCCGTAGTGGTTGTATCAATTTACATTCTCACCAACAATGCAGGAGTGTTCCCTTTTCTCCTTATCCTCTCCAGCATTTATTATCTGTAGTTTTTTCAATGATGGCCATTCTGACTGGTCTGAGGTGATATCTCATTGTGTTTGTGGGGTTTTATTGTTCATTTTTTCTTGTGATTGCCTTTCCTTGTAAGCCCAATCATTTTGTATTGACTTCTGGGTATTGTACATGAGAAGCTGTTGCTGTTCTATGTGTAGTTATATTCCTCTAGAGATAGATAAAGAATTTATAAATACCTGGTAGATATGAGTTTAGAAATTGTATGAAATAGTTTGAATTGAAGTAAATATGTTGTATCTTTTCCTTTTTTATCTACCACAATGTTTGTCATTACAAATCTGAACATTTTATGTTTATCTCTTTTATTGAACCCAAGGTCTATTTTATAGTCTCATATAAAGTAAAATTAGTAGGATAAAGATTTTTTGCATTATTTTAAACCCTTATTCCTTTCTTCTTTCCCCTTTGCTTGGTTCATAAAAACCAAGCTTATTGAAATTTCTTTTTTTACTCTTTAGTTACCCTCCTTTATTCTTTCTTACCCAGGATTCTTACTAAGTATTTAAGAATCTTGCATCTCACCAGGTTTCCACTCATTTGATCCAGGATTTTAAAAGATATGACCTAAGTGATTATCATTGCTCTCAGCTTAATGAAGACTAAATTGTGTCCTGGAGGCATAAAAATTTTTGAGGCTGCATGAATATTAATATGAATGCATAGAATAGAACCAAAAAGTACTTAAATTTAGTTCCACTGTCACTTTGTACTGTTAAATGAACTCATTCGGGAATAATGAAGGCAATAGGATTATGAGTAAAAATTATGCTTAATTTAACTTACTTATTCCCTCAGACATATTTCAAAATTACTCTCAGATTTCCTCAGAATGTAGATATAATATAAATACTTTAGCACAATATTTTGTTGGGAAGTTGAATGATTATAAAAGCAATGTAAAGATATATACTTTATGCAAATAATGTGTAGTCATAGGAATTATTTTCTACATATAATTAAATTTTTTGTTCAAATTTGATGCAGGAGCATAAACTGTTTATAAACCTTTAAAAGATTGTTTCAATTTCACTTGTTATGCCTCAATAGTATGGTAGACATATAAAATTGTCTACACACAGAGAAATATAGCTTATTAAAATTTTTTCTGAAGTTTTATAGGAAATGAAATTCATCTAGATTCCAATACAAAATTAAATTTTCTAGTGTGCTATCTTCCTGAATGTTCCTCGGTAAATTAAGTAGAGACACCTCAAAATTCTGTTTGGTTTCTTTATTCTAAATTTGTTGTCAAGAAAGGAATCTTAGTTCTCCAATGGGGCACAAGTATGACTGAGAAATTTCTAGAAGCTGTATAGTAATAAAGTAATCTACAATATTTGATTGTAAAAATGGATTGTAAAAAGATTTAAAATTTTTCTCTACTCATGGATTCTGTGGAATTACAACTAGAGAGTCTATACTTGTCGAAAAAATAACCTCCAAAATAAGAGTTGAGCAATGACAGACAAATGCAAGGGATAATTTAAAAAGTCTATGTAATATAAAAGATATGAAGACAGTTCAAAAGCCAAGAGTCTTGTTTTAAACCCTTATTCCTTTCTTCTTTCCCTTTGCTTGGTTCATAAAACCAAGCTTATTGAAATTTCTTTTTACTCTTTAGTTACCCTCCTTTATTCTTTCTTACCCAGGATTCTTACTAAGTATTTAAGAATCTTGCATCTCACCAGGTTTCCACTCATTTGATCCAGGATTTTAAAAGATATGACCTAAGTGATTATCATTGCTCTCAGCTTAATGAAGACTAAATTGTGTCCTGGAGGCATAAAAATTTTTGAGGCTGCATGAATATTAATATGAATGCATAGAATAGAACCAAAAAGTACTTAAATTTAGTTCCACTGTCACTTTGTACTGTTAAATGAACTCATTCGGGAATAATGAAGGCAATAGGATTATGAGTAAAAATTATGCTTAATTTAACTTACTTATTCCCTCAGACATATTTCAAAATTACTCTCAGATTTCCTCAGAATGTAGATATAATATAAATACTTTAGCACAATATTTTGTTGGGAAGTTGAATGATTATAAAAGCAATGTAAAGATATATACTTTATGCAAATAATGTGTAGTCATAGGAATTATTTTCTACATATAATTAAATTTTTTGTTCAAATTTGATGCAGGAGCATAAACTGTTTATAAACCTTTAAAAGATTGTTTCAATTTCACTTGTTATGCCTCAATAGTATGGTAGACATATAAAATTGTCTACACACAGAGAAATATAGCTTATTAAAATTTTTTCTGAAGTTTTATAGGAAATGAAATTCATCTAGATTCCAATACAAAATTAAATTTTCTAGTGTGCTATCTTCCTGAATGTTCCTCGGTAAATTAAGTAGAGACACCTCAAAATTCTGTTTGGTTTCTTTATTCTAAATTTGTTGTCAAGAAAGGAATCTTAGTTCTCCAATGGGGCACAAGTATGACTGAGAAATTTCTAGAAGCTGTATAGTAATAAAGTAATCTACAATATTTGATTGTAAAAATGGATTGTAAAAAGATTTAAAATTTTTCTCTACTCATGGATTCTGTGGAATTACAACTAGAGAGTCTATACTTGTCGAAAAAATAACCTCCAAAATAAGAGTTGAGCAATGACAGACAAATGCAAGGGATAATTTAAAAAGTCTATGTAATATAAAAGATATGAAGACAGTTCAAAAGCCAAGAGTCTTGTTTTCTCCTGTATATATCCATGTGAAAAAATTACAGGTTAAAAGAAGCATATGATATTATTGATAGTATTTTCTCCATTGAGTATATTTTTAAAGTTTTTAATGTTTGCTGAAAATATTCTGTAAAATACTAAGCATGCATGGTGAAGAACACATGCTCAGCTGGCTTTTAAATACTTAATACTACTTTTCTCAAATGTGAATTTATGTATAATAGTTTTGTAGATCCACATCAATCATGGTTCCATAATAGAAGGTGAATCAGCACTAACTGATGATATTTTCAACTCAGATATTATAATTTTTCTTATTATATATTAAAATATTTTAAAATTGTCTTTATAAATAATTATTAGG
Organism: Tragulus kanchil; assembly: GCA_022376925.1. Classification (NCBI taxonomy): domain Eukaryota; kingdom Metazoa; phylum Chordata; class Mammalia; order Artiodactyla; family Tragulidae; genus Tragulus; species Tragulus kanchil. Next base: position 36,262,145 of record JAIOJX010000029.1, on the reverse strand, counting down.
TAAATAGTTCTGAGATTTGATTACTGTCCAGTTTTTTTTTAGTGTTTGGATGTTCTGAATGCTAAGAAAGTCATGAGAGTAGAGGTAGTAATAATCTTCAAAAACTAAAGAAAATGATAAATTAAGGATTATATCAGAAACAAATTTAGTAACATTATCTTATGTCCTTACATTACTTTGAATACTAAGAAGCAAATTAATTTCAATTGACTTTGTACTTTCTAATAATCTCATTTCTTTTCAACCTAGTTTTTATAAGTACTACTTTTCCATATTTGTTTTATACACTGGACAAAATATGTCTAATCCCACATATGACTTATACCAACATTAAAAAATGTATTTGTGGGGGCTTCCCTAGTGGTCCAGTGGGTAGGGACACCGCCTTGCAGTGCAAGGGGCACCGGTTCGATCCCTGGCCTGGGAAGATCCCACGTGCCGCGGAGCAGCTGGACAGATGTGTCCAATTGCTGAGCCAGAGCTCTGGAGCACATGCGCCCAGAGCCGGTGCTCTGCGACAACAGAGGCCACCGCGGTGGGAAGCCCACCGAGGTGGGAGCCAGAAAACAAGGATGGATGAAAATGGACAAATGAAAGACCAATAGAAGTGGTCCGCCTGCTCCCCTCTCTCCCCACCCCACCCCCACCAAAATAAATAAATAAATAAATCTTTAAAAATATATATATTTGTGGTTGACACTTTACATGTGAAGCATCAGGTAATAGTATTATTGATCTCCTGGCCCCTCTTATATTCACAAACAAGGAAGATTTTATATTTAAGGAATTCTAGACAGTATATGTAAGAAGAATGTTAAATTTTTTTAGAAGGAGAAATTGGATCAGTTTATATTTACTAATGAAGTCCAAGTCTCTGTAGCAAGTAAAATGGAGAATTAAAAAGAGATAAAATTAAGAGTTAACCTGGTTAGTAATGTGATTTCTTTCCATTCTTTAATTTCTACTGGGACTCAAATATTTCATAGAGTAATATCTCACAAACAGTGTTAGGATTTTTTATTTGCTACACATAATAAAATACATGTACTTTCACAATTTATATCAATTGTGATTTATCAGTAATAGCAACTTGAGGAAATGCTTGTCGTTGTGCTAGATGTGTCTAATTTTCAAATAGTGTCATTTCCATGTTACAGTTTTTGAGTTAACACTGAGAAAGGAAGTGACTGGATTTTCAGCAATTTTAAAATCAAGCTTCCATCTGGAACTTAGACAAGAATGTGTTTCAAATAGTGTTAATTACTTTTGAAAACAAAATTGACGAAAACCAATATTAAATACTGCAAATAGGAATATAAACTTGTTTTATGAGTGATATAAAGATTAGTATACAAACATCCCATCAAAACAATAGAAAAAAGTCAATAATTTTAGCAAGTAATATTTAGATATGGAAAAATATAAAAAATCTAAAGCTTTTTAAGTCTGCTAGGGATTATACAAACCCTAAATATATAGAACAGATTGATACAAATCATTCTAGTAAAGATTGGGTGTCACAACTTCAGCAGTATTGATTTTGCATTATTTTAATTAGTGTTTATACCTTTTATTAAAAATTTAATGATGTATTTGAATGTGATAAGGAACATAATGAGTCATTGAAACTGGGAAAATATTTAACGAATGTCAGATAAGTAAACATAACAAAGTAAAATGACTCCCCTTTCATCCACATGATGGCGCTGGAAACCGAAAGTTTTTTGTTGGTTTTTTTTTTTTTTTTTTTTTACAACAAAGGAATACAGCGAGTTTATTTTCCCGAGAAAGGAAAAAAGCCACTCCATTTTTCACTCTGCTGCTGAAGCATAAAAGGTGAGGAACTACAAAATTAGCACAGCATCTTGTTTCACAAACAAGGAAGATTTTATATTTAAGGAATTCTAGACAGTATATGTAAGAAGAATGTTAAATTTTTTTAGAAGGAGAAATTGGATCAGTTTATATTTACTAATGAAGTCCAAGTCTCTGTAGCAAGTAAAATGGAGAATTAAAAAGAGATAAAATTAAGAGTTAACCTGGTTAGTAATGTGATTTCTTTCCATTCTTTAATTTCTACTGGGACTCAAATATTTCATAGAGTAATATCTCACAAACAGTGTTAGGATTTTTTATTTGCTACACATAATAAAATACATGTACTTTCACAATTTATATCAATTGTGATTTATCAGTAATAGCAACTTGAGGAAATGCTTGTCGTTGTGCTAGATGTGTCTAATTTTCAAATAGTGTCATTTCCATGTTACAGTTTTTGAGTTAACACTGAGAAAGGAAGTGACTGGATTTTCAGCAATTTTAAAATCAAGCTTCCATCTGGAACTTAGACAAGAATGTGTTTCAAATAGTGTTAATTACTTTTGAAAACAAAATTGACGAAAACCAATATTAAATACTGCAAATAGGAATATAAACTTGTTTTATGAGTGATATAAAGATTAGTATACAAACATCCCATCAAAACAATAGAAAAAAGTCAATAATTTTAGCAAGTAATATTTAGATATGGAAAAATATAAAAAATCTAAAGCTTTTTAAGTCTGCTAGGGATTATACAAACCCTAAATATATAGAACAGATTGATACAAATCATTCTAGTAAAGATTGGGTGTCACAACTTCAGCAGTATTGATTTTGCATTATTTTAATTAGTGTTTATACCTTTTATTAAAAATTTAATGATGTATTTGAATGTGATAAGGAACATAATGAGTCATTGAAACTGGGAAAATATTTAACGAATGTCAGATAAGTAAACATAACAAAGTAAAATGACTCCCCTTTCATCCACATGATGGCGCTGGAAACCGAAAGTTTTTTGTTGGTTTTTTTTTTTTTTTTTTTTTACAACAAAGGAATACAGCGAGTTTATTTTCCCGAGAAAGGAAAAAAGCCACTCCATTTTTCACTCTGCTGCTGAAGCATAAAAGGTGAGGAAATACAAAATTAGATAAAATTGGGAATTAAATTCCCAAGAACTATATAGTAGGGCAACAGATATTTGAAAATTGCAACGAGTTTGCGATGATATATTCTCAGAGAAAAAGTCCAGGATCTCAACGCCTGCTGCTCTTGCTTCTGATTGTTTTAGCTTGGGAGGCCGGAAGCGGTCAGGTCCACTACTCGGTCTCTGAGGAGGCAAAACACGGCACCTTCGTGGGCCGCATCGCTCAGGACTTGGGACTGGAACTGGCAGAACTGGTGCCCCGCCTGTTCCGAATTGCATCCAAAGGCCATAGGGATCTTCTGGAGGTAAACCTGAAGAATGGTATTTTGTTTGTGAATTCTCGGATCGACCGGGAGGAGCTGTGCGGGCGGAGTGCGGAGTGCAGCATCCACCTGGAGGTGATCGTGGACCGGCCGCTGCAGGTGTTCCATGTGGAGGTGGAGGTGAAGGACATTAACGACAACCCGCCAAGGTTCTCGCGACAAGAACAAAATCTATTTATTTTAGAGTCAAGAATAGTGGATTCACGGTTTCCGCTAGAGGGCGCGTCTGATATGGATATTGGAAGAAATGCAGAATTGAGATACAAGTTACAAGCTAATGAATATTTTGACTTGGATGTTAAAACAAATGAAGAAGAAACAAACTTTTTAGAGCTAGTTTTGAAGAAACCAGTAGATAGGGAAGAAACCCGAGAACATCGTTTATTACTGATCGCAATTGATGGAGGAAAACCTGGAACAAACAGGTAAAATCAACCTTCAGCAGTATTGATTTTGCATTATTTTAATTAGTGTTTATACCTTTTATTAAAAATTTAATGATGTATTTGAATGTGATAAGGAACATAATGAGTCATTGAAACTGGGAAAATATTTAACGAATGTCAGATAAGTAAACATAACAAAGTAAAATGACTCCCCTTTCATCCACATGATGGCGCTGGAAACCGAAAGTTTTTTGTTGGTTTTTTTTTTTTTTTTTTTTTACAACAAAGGAATACAGCGAGTTTATTTTCCCGAGAAAGGAAAAAAGCCACTCCATTTTTCACTCTGCTGCTGAAGCATAAAAGGTGAGGAAATACAAAATTAGATAAAATTGGGAATTAAATTCCCAAGAACTATATAGTAGGGCAACAGATATTTGAAAATTGCAACGAGTTTGCGATGATATATTCTCAGAGAAAAAGTCCAGGATCTCAACGCCTGCTGCTCTTGCTTCTGATTGTTTTAGCTTGGGAGGCCGGAAGCGGTCAGGTCCACTACTCGGTCTCTGAGGAGGCAAAACACGGCACCTTCGTGGGCCGCATCGCTCAGGACTTGGGACTGGAACTGGCAGAACTGGTGCCCCGCCTGTTCCGAATTGCATCCAAAGGCCATAGGGATCTTCTGGAGGTAAACCTGAAGAATGGTATTTTGTTTGTGAATTCTCGGATCGACCGGGAGGAGCTGTGCGGGCGGAGTGCGGAGTGCAGCATCCACCTGGAGGTGATCGTGGACCGGCCGCTGCAGGTGTTCCATGTGGAGGTGGAGGTGAAGGACATTAACGACAACCCGCCAAGGTTCTCGCGACAAGAACAAAATCTATTTATTTTAGAGTCAAGAATAGTGGATTCACGGTTTCCGCTAGAGGGCGCGTCTGATATGGATATTGGAAGAAATGCAGAATTGAGATACAAGTTACAAGCTAATGAATATTTTGACTTGGATGTTAAAACAAATGAAGAAGAAACAAACTTTTTAGAGCTAGTTTTGAAGAAACCAGTAGATAGGGAAGAAACCCGAGAACATCGTTTATTACTGATCGCAATTGATGGAGGAAAACCTGAACAAACAGGTACAGTTCAATTACTGATCAATGTATTGGATGCGAATGATAATGCTCCGGAATTTGATAAATCAATTTATAATGTCAGATTGCTGGAAAATGCACCGAATGGGACGTTAGTCATTAAACTGAACGGCTCAGATGCAGATGAGGGCATTAATAAAGAAATAGTGTACCTGTTTAGTAATCTTGTTCTTGACAACGTGAAATCTAAGTTTGCAATAAATTCGAATAGTGGGGAAATAACAGTTATGGGAAAACTGGATTATGAAGATTGTAATTTATATGAAATTTATATTGATGCTGTTGATAAAAGTCAATTCCCATTAACTGGGCACTGCAAAGTAATAGTGAAACTACTGGATGATAATGATAATACTCCAGAGATGGTCATAACCCCCTTATCTCTGCCTGTGCAAGAGGACGCTCCATTGGGCACCGTCATCGCTCTGATCAGCGTGTCCGACCATGACTCTGGCGCCAATGGTCAGGTGACCTGCTCTGTGAAGCCTGATGTCCCCTTCAAGCTGGTGTCCACCTTCAAGAATTACTATTCACTGGTGCTGGACCACGACTTGGATCGGGAGAGTGTTGCGAACTATGAGGTGGTGGTGACAGCGAGGGACGGGGGCTCGCCCTCCTTGTCCACCACGGCCAGCATCTCCGTGGAGGTGGCCGACGTGAACGACAACGCGCCCGCGTTCGCGCAGCCCGAGTACACGGTGTTCGTCAAGGAGAACAACCCGCCCGGCTGCCACATCTTCACGGTGTCGGCGCGGGACGCGGACGCGCGGGAGAACGCGCTGGTGTCCTACTCGCTGGTGGAGCGGCGGGTGGGCGAGCGCGCGCTGTCGAGCTACGTGTCGGTGCACGCGGAGAGCGGCAAGGTGTACGCGCTGCAGCCGCTGGACCACGAGGAGCTGGAGCTGCTGCAGTTCCAGGTGAGCGCGCGCGACGCGGGCGTGCCGCCGCTGGGCAGCAACGTGACGCTGCAGGTGTTCGTGCTGGACGAGAACGACAACGCGCCCGCGCTGCTGCCTCCCGGGCCGGGCGGCGGGGCCGGCGCGGTGAGCCAGGCGGTGGCGCGGTCGGTGGGCGCGGGCCACGTGGTGGCGAAGGTGCGCGCGGTGGACGCCGACTCGGGCTACAACGCGTGGCTGTCGTACGAGCTGCAGCCGGCGGCGGGGGGCGCGCGCAGCCCGTTCCGCGTGGGGCTGTACACGGGCGAGATCAGCACGACGCGCGCCCTGGACGAGGCGGACGCGCCGCGCCAGCGCCTGCTGGTGCTGGTGAGGGACCACGGCGAGCCGGCGCTGACGGCCACGGCCACCGTGCTGCTGTCGCTGGAGGACAGCGGCCAGGCGCCCAAGGCCTCTTCGCGGGCGTTGTCGGGTGCAGGCGGCGCGGAGACGGCGTTGGTGGACGTGAACGTGTACCTGATCGTGGCCATCTGCGCGGTGTCCAGCCTGTTGGTGCTCACGCTGCTGCTGTACACGGCGCTGCGGTGCTCGGCGCCGCCCCGCGAGGGTGTGTGCGGGCCGGCGAAGCCCAGGCTGGTGTGCTCGAGCGAGGTGGAGAGCTGGTCTTACTCTCAGGAGCGGCGGCAGAGGGTGTGCTCTGGGGAGGGGCCGCCCAAGGCCGACCTCATGGCCTTCAGTCCCAGCCTGCCTCAGGGTCCCATCTCAATGGACACCGTGAGTCTCAAAAACCTTACATAAATTTGTCCTTATGGTTTTACTATTACATATTTAGTATTACCCTCTATCTTCTCTTTTCATTTTACATTGTCTTTATAAGTAAACATTGTATCTTTTTGGATATAAATTCTCTTGTTACTAATTCATTTAGGTATACAGCTATGTTTAAAGTTTCCTTTTTGGAGACAACCGCTTTTCACTAGAGTGTTTATTTCAGTAACAACCATCATTTTATGAGGGTTAAAGGCCTGAATTAATGGTTTGGTTTTCTGTGCACTGTAGAAAATGTTTTTAGAATTAAATATTTAGTGAACATTTCAATTTTCAAATTGTAATAAGTGTTATAGGAAGATACTTGCAAGATACATTCTTGGCATTATTTATTTTTTGCTTTGTTTTTTTATTTTTATTTTTCACAGAATTTTGTTGTTTATGGCCACACATCAACCTCATATACTTGGCATTATTTATTGTCAGAGTTACATATTGTAACTCCATAGTAATATATGAACACATCATATGCATTTGCCTTTTTATTTCCATTAACTATCCATTATTTTTTTGTTTTTTTGATTGTGCTGCATCTTCTTTGCTGCTGGTTAGGCTGACTTCCTTTAGTTTCAGAGTGTGCTACCATCTGTGTTGTGCTGTGCGGGCTTCTCATTGCCATGGCTTCTCTTGTTGTTGAGTACAGGCTCTAAGAGCATGGGCCTTAGTAGTTGTGACTCCCAACTCTCAGAGCTGTAGAGTGACCTCAGGGTGTAGAGCATGGGTTAAGTTGTTGTGGCCCACGCTTAGTTGGTCCAGGGCATGTGGGCTCTTTCCCTTTAAGGGATGTAACCTGAGTACCCTGCAATGGCAGGTAGATTCTAGACCACCAGGGAAGTCCCTGTTTGAGTTTTCTTAAAACAGATATTGAATTAATTTTTCCAGTAATATTTGTGCATTGAATGACTTGTTTAAGTGATTAGCCTTGGCGTACTCATGGTGAATTTAATGTTTATAATTTTTAGCTCTAGTCGCTTCATTTTTTAATATAAAATATGTTTATGTGATTTAAAATGTTTCCATTCCACATCCAATATCAAGCCACTTAATATACCTGCTTAAATATTTCAAATGTTCTAATTTTTTATTATTCCTCTAGAGAATTTTTATATCCAAATAAACTCCTTTCTCCCATTTTAATTTTTTTTTTTTTTTGGCCACTTCTATTGGTCTTTCATTCTCATCTTTGTTCTTTTGGCCTGTGTGGGCCTCCCATCACAGTGGCCTCTCTCACTACAGAGCACCGGCTCTGGTCACACGTGCTCCAGAGCTTCAGCTCGGTAGTTGGAAAGGTAGGTCCAGCTGCTCTGCGGCACGTGTGATCTTCACAGGCCAGGGATTGAACCAGTGCCCCTTGCACTGCAAGGCAGTGTCTTTACGCACTGGACCACCAGGGAAGCCCTCTCTCTCCCATATTAAAACATAATGTTCATATTGATTTTCCTTTCCCCTTTATTTAATACAGTTTATTACTTAAGGAGGTTTCTTTTTTCTTATTTTCTACTCCATGCTGTCCCATTTTGCAGCTGTATCATAATTCCCAACACCAATGTTCAGTGGAACAGTGATAAGTTTTTCTCTTATCCTTTCTTTTCCAATTCACCATAGTAATATATGAACACATCATATGCATTTGCCTTTTATTTCCATTAACTATCCATTATTTTTTTGTTTTTTTGATTGTGCTGCATCTTCTTTGCTGCTGGTTAGGCTGACTTCCTTTAGTTTCAGAGTGTGCTACCATCTGTGTTGTGCTGTGCGGGCTTCTCATTGCCATGGCTTCTCTTGTTGTTGAGTACAGGCTCTAAGAGCATGGGCCTTAGTAGTTGTGACTCCCAACTCTCAGAGCTGTAGAGTGACCTCAGGGTGTAGAGCATGGGTTAAGTTGTTGTGGCCCACGCTTAGTTGGTCCAGGGCATGTGGGCTCTTTCCCTTTAAGGGATGTAACCTGAGTACCCTGCAATGGCAGGTAGATTCTAGACCACCAGGGAAGTCCCTGTTTGAGTTTTCTTAAAACAGATATTGAATTAATTTTTCCAGTAATATTTGTGCATTGAATGACTTGTTTAAGTGATTAGCCTTGGCGTACTCATGGTGAATTTAATGTTTATAATTTTTAGCTCTAGTCGCTTCATTTTTTAATATAAAATATGTTTATGTGATTTAAAATGTTTCCATTCCACATCCAATATCAAGCCACTTAATATACCTGCTTAAATATTTCAAATGTTCTAATTTTTTATTATTCCTCTAGAGAATTTTTATATCCAAATAAACTCCTTTCTCCCATTTTAATTTTTTTTTTTTTTTTGGCCACTTCTATTGGTCTTTCATTCTCATCTTTGTTCTTTTGGCCTGTGTGGGCCTCCCATCACAGTGGCCTCTCTCACTACAGAGCACCGGCTCTGGTCACACGTGCTCCAGAGCTTCAGCTCGGTAGTTGGAAAGGTAGGTCCAGCTGCTCTGCGGCACGTGTGATCTTCACAGGCCAGGGATTGAACCAGTGCCCCTTGCACTGCAAGGCAGTGTCTTTACGCACTGGACCACCAGGGAAGCCCTCTCTCTCCCATATTAAAACATAATGTTCATATTGATTTTCCTTTCCCCTTTATTTAATACAGTTTATTACTTAAGGAGGTTTCTTTTTTCTTATTTTCTACTCCATGCTGTCCCATTTTGCAGCTGTATCATAATTCCCAACACCAATGTTCAGTGGAACAGTGATAAGTTTTTCTCTCTTATCCTTTCTTTTCCAATTCACAAATTATTATATTGGTGAGAAGTAATTGTGAATTCTCACAGTTGGGAAAATCTTAACATTTTTTGAGTTAGAAAACATTTGTATTTATTGTTGCTTTTTGTTTTTAGATTTAAAAAAAACTGTACTGTGATATAAACTTCCCTCTTGAGCTTATTGTTTGCTAATACAATTTTTTCTTACAACAAAGCTGTAAATTTTATCTGGTATAGGCAAGAGTGCTCTTCATATCAAATTCAGAGAACTATTTTTCTATACCTCTTTAAAAACAATGTGGGCCTAACCAGTAATAAGCATTCCACATTTCATATGACAAAATGTCAATTTCCCTTTTTCTTGCCTTTTCCATTTCTATATTCTCACATATATTTAATTTTTAAATATATTTGTAACATATTATTTAAGCATTTCTAATACCTTGTTACTTTTGGGAAGTCTTATAAATGGATAGGGCATTCTCACCACTGTGTGAATTTGTAGTTACCAATTGTCAGCTTTTTAAAAATCAAGTTAATTCAATTTTGAAATATAAACTCTTTGATTTATAACTGAAAATTTTCTTTGCTGGGGCAGGAAGCTGTTCATAAGCTATTTTTCTCTACATAGTCTTTTTCCTTGACTAGATGAGCTATTTGAGTTAATAAATGAAGAAAAATATAAGATGTTTTTATTAGGAGACCAGTATCTCTCTTTTTCCTTGACTAGATGAGCTATTTGAGTTAATTTTGGCCTGTGTGGGCCTCCCATCACAGTGGCCTCTCTCACTACAGAGCACCGGCTCTGGTCACACGTGCTCCAGAGCTTCAGCTCGGTAGTTGGAAAGGTAGGTCCAGCTGCTCTGCGGCACGTGTGATCTTCACAGGCCAGGGATTGAACCAGTGCCCCTTGCACTGCAAGGCAGTGTCTTTACGCACTGGACCACCAGGGAAGCCCTCTCTCTCCCATATTAAAACATAATGTTCATATTGATTTTCCTTTCCCCTTTATTTAATACAGTTTATTACTTAAGGAGGTTTCTTTTTTCTTATTTTCTACTCCATGCTGTCCCATTTTGCAGCTGTATCATAATTCCCAACACCAATGTTCAGTGGAACAGTGATAAGTTTTTCTCTCTTATCCTTTCTTTTCCAATTCACAAATTATTATATTGGTGAGAAGTAATTGTGAATTCTCACAGTTGGGAAAATCTTAACATTTTTTGAGTTAGAAAACATTTGTATTTATTGTTGCTTTTTGTTTTTAGATTTAAAAAAAACTGTACTGTGATATAAACTTCCCTCTTGAGCTTATTGTTTGCTAATACAATTTTTTCTTACAACAAAGCTGTAAATTTTATCTGGTATAGGCAAGAGTGCTCTTCATATCAAATTCAGAGAACTATTTTTCTATACCTCTTTAAAAACAATGTGGGCCTAACCAGTAATAAGCATTCCACATTTCATATGACAAAATGTCAATTTCCCTTTTTCTTGCCTTTTCCATTTCTATATTCTCACATATATTTAATTTTTAAATATATTTGTAACATATTATTTAAGCATTTCTAATACCTTGTTACTTTTGGGAAGTCTTATAAATGGATAGGGCATTCTCACCACTGTGTGAATTTGTAGTTACCAATTGTCAGCTTTTTAAAAATCAAGTTAATTCAATTTTGAAATATAAACTCTTTGATTTATAACTGAAAATTTTCTTTGCTGGGGCAGGAAGCTGTTCATAAGCTATTTTTCTCTACATAGTCTTTTTCCTTGACTAGATGAGCTATTTGAGTTAATAAATGAAGAAAAATATAAGATGTTTTTATTAGGAGACCAGTATCTCTCTTTTGAAGTTAATTTATTTTGCACATATGATTCAGTAACATTGTATTATTTTCTAGCTGGAGCCAATAAATAGATTTATTGCAACTATTCCTGTTAATCAGATTATATTAGCAACCCTCTGGGAATTGCTAGGAACTTCAATAGAAAGATTGTCTTGATACTTTAATTTAGAAGTTGATATTCAAAAAAACTTTTTGTTTAGGGCAGCAATTTATGAAATACTTTAACCAGTATAGAAAACCTTCAACTAACAAGACTGTAAGCCAATATAGATTTTTGTCAAGGCTTATCTTCTTGTACGCAAAGGAGTCTTTTGCTTGGGGGCTTATTATTGGTTAGCAAATGAACTCCTTGTTTAAAAATGATTGTAATGGAAAGTCAGTGATGAAGATTACTACTTATCGGGATAGATATAGGATATGTTATGTAATTTATAGAAGGTGCTCTCATGTTGGGGATTACTTTGTATTACAGTTGTCTGTGAGGATTATATAAGTATATCAGAATTCTGGTGATGGGTGAGTATTGGCATGTGTCCATTTGAAAAGTCCTTTTTATGACTTTCATTATCTCCTTTTGAGAAAGAGTTTAATTATCTGCAGTTGATGACATTAAGGATGAATTCTGGTGAAATTGACATTTTGGCCTGGCTTTGATACTAGTGGAGCATTTTTTCAGGTAGAGATAGAGATAATAATAATAAAAAACTTGAACAAAGGTTGTATAGAGGAAGATGGCTAGCAAGTGATCTATGTTGTCTGCAAAATAGAGATAATATTAGAGAATAGTTGAAAATAACCCCTGAAATATTGACTTGTGATCACACCTCAGGTCACATAGAAGTGATTCTAGCATCTTGGAATTTATTTGTTTGGTACAATCAATAAAAGGTGTACCCATGAAGATAAATATGGTGGTATAAGATGGAATATAGACCAACTTTGAATAGGGCATGTAGGAGGCATGAAATAATAAACCATATAGATGATGTGTAGAATGTTAATGCCATTAAATAAAAGATGAATGTAAGGGTTTGAATCTGAGAGGAATTAATGATTTATCTTAATAATATTTAAATTGCAATCAAACTATTTTCTGGGAGTCATCAACATGTATGGTTAAAAATGACTATTATAGACATTGATAGGAGGAAGGAAGATGTGAATTTGGGAATACCTTCAATAAAAGTCTTATTTGAAATGTTGGAAGTGAATGAGAACACTTAAATGAAAGTATGTAGGAGGCTGAGGTGGAAAGAAAAGGATAGGGTCATTTAGGAGCAGCTGAAGGATCAATGTAGCAAAGCGCAATAGGTAGAAATTCCATAAGATTTTGCAGTGATGGAGAAGTATGCAAAGGAAAAATTTTTGAGGGAGAGGCCTAATATAAGTGGTAGAGAAATTAAGAAATGTAAAGAATATGCACTGACATTTTCATCCTCAATTATTAAATAAAAGAAACATTGTTACGAGCAGCTGATGTTCACTGAACAAAGAAAGAATGGACTTTGGTAAGTTATAAGGTTTAACAATTTCGGTAAAATTTGTTAATTTAAAATTATACTCTTTTCTCAGAGAAAAATATAATGGCATATCTTGTGACAGAAATATATGCACATGTTTCTTCTATACACAAAGTATCTAGGATAATTTGCACTTCTAATTCCCACTTAAACTCTCTAAATGGGGTGATACAGTTTTTACATTATTGAAGGAAATTTGTTTCACTGTTAATATTTTGAACCCTTACTCAAAACTAATAAGACAGTTGAGATATACTGACTCTGAAAATTGCAAACACTTTACTATTAAAGTAAGGCAAAAGACATAAAATATATAGCATAATTCATTTCTTACCCTTCATATATATATACAACACATTATATATATATATATATATATATATGTATGTATATACACACACACACACACACACACATATATATATATATATGTAGCATAAATTCGTTTCTTACCCTTTGGAGCCACATGATGTCGCTGTCTACCGTGAGGTTACATAAGCTGTTATTCAAGTCCATTCCTTCCATTGCTACAGTCTTCCACGAGTGTTGAACGATGGCAGGAGCAGAAGAGCTGACTTGGGATCCTACAGTATTCCATCTTAATGCCTAGACGAGATTTTCTGATGGAAAGAAACCAGCACGTATTTGAAATGGTTATTACACCTGAAGCTCGACTGAGATTCCGGTGTTTGCTACTCTCGCTTCTGTTCGTCGCAGCCTGGGAGGCAGGGAGCGGCCAGATCCACTACTCGATCCCCGAGGAGGCCAAACACGGCACCTTCGTGGGCCGAATGGCTCAGGACCTGGGACTGGAGCTGGCAGAGCTGGTGCCCCGTCTATTCCGGGTGGCGTCCAAAGGCCGCGGGGACCTTCTGGAGGTAAATCTGCAGAATGGCATTTTGTTTGTGAATTCTCGGATCGACCGGGAGGAGCTGTGCGGGCGGAGCGCGGAGTGCAGCATCCACCTGGAGGTGATAGTGGACCGGCCACTGCAGGTATTCCATGTGGAGGTGGAGGTGAGGGACGTTAACGACAACCCGCCTGTGTTCCCGGTAAAGGAACAAAGAGTGTTGATTTACGAATCTAGGTTGCCAGATTCTTTGTTTCCACTAGAGGCCGCTTCGGATGCAGATGTGGGATCAAATTCCATCTTGACCTACAGACTCAGTTTCAATGAAAATTTCGCGCTGGATGTGAAAACAAACAGTGATGGCAGTACACAAAGTATCTAGGATAATTTGCACTTCTAATTCCCACTTAAACTCTCTAAATGGGGTGATACAGTTTTTACATTATTGAAGGAAATTTGTTTCACTGTTAATATTTTGAACCCTTACTCAAAACTAATAAGACAGTTGAGATATACTGACTCTGAAAATTGCAAACACTTTACTATTAAAGTAAGGCAAAAGACATAAAATATATAGCATAATTCATTTCTTACCCTTCATATATATATACAACACATTATATATATATATATATATATATATATGTATGTATACACACACACACACACACACACATATATATATATATATATGTAGCATAAATTCGTTTCTTACCCTTTGGAGCCACATGATGTCGCTGTCTACCGTGAGGTTACATAAGCTGTTATTCAAGTCCATTCCTTCCATTGCTACAGTCTTCCACGAGTGTTGAACGATGGCAGGAGCAGAAGAGCTGACTTGGGATCCTACAGTATTCCATCTTAATGCCTAGACGAGATTTTCTGATGGAAAGAAACCAGCACGTATTTGAAATGGTTATTACACCTGAAGCTCGACTGAGATTCCGGTGTTTGCTACTCTCGCTTCTGTTCGTCGCAGCCTGGGAGGCAGGGAGCGGCCAGATCCACTACTCGATCCCCGAGGAGGCCAAACACGGCACCTTCGTGGGCCGAATGGCTCAGGACCTGGGACTGGAGCTGGCAGAGCTGGTGCCCCGTCTATTCCGGGTGGCGTCCAAAGGCCGCGGGGACCTTCTGGAGGTAAATCTGCAGAATGGCATTTTGTTTGTGAATTCTCGGATCGACCGGGAGGAGCTGTGCGGGCGGAGCGCGGAGTGCAGCATCCACCTGGAGGTGATAGTGGACCGGCCACTGCAGGTATTCCATGTGGAGGTGGAGGTGAGGGACGTTAACGACAACCCGCCTGTGTTCCCGGTAAAGGAACAAAGAGTGTTGATTTACGAATCTAGGTTGCCAGATTCTTTGTTTCCACTAGAGGCCGCTTCGGATGCAGATGTGGGATCAAATTCCATCTTGACCTACAGACTCAGTTTCAATGAAAATTTCGCGCTGGATGTGAAAACAAACAGTGATGGCAGTACACAAGTTGGGCTCGTGTTGAGGAAATCCTTGGACAGAGAGGAAGTGCCGGAACATAACTTATTCCTTATGGCCACTGACCAAGGCAAACCTGAGCTCACTGGCACTGTTCAGCTACTGGTCACTGTACTGGATGTGAATGACAATGCCCCCAGTTTTGAACAATCTGAATATGAAGTAAAAATATTTGAAAACTCAGATAACGGAACAATGGTTATCAGAGTAAATGCTTCTGATAGGGATGAAGGAGCCAATGGGGAGATTTCATACTCTTTTAATAGTCTTGTTCCATCCGTTGTTACTAACCAGTTTAGAATAGATCCAAATACTGGAAAAATAGTTACTCAAGGGAATTTAGACTTTGAAAATGTAAATTTATACAAAATCCGTATTGACGCGACAGACAAAGGCCACCCTCCCATGGCTGGTCATTGCACCATTTTAGTGATTGTTTTGGATAAAAATGATAATGTCCCTCAGATTGCATTGACTTCCTTATCCTTGCCCATCAGAGAGGATGCTCATATCGGTACTGTCATTGCGCTTATCAGTGTGTCCGATCTCGACTCAGGTCCCAATGGGCAGGTGACCTGCTTTCTGACGCCCTATGTTCCCTTCAAACTGGTGTCCACATTCAAGAATTACTATTCACTAGTGCTGGACAGCACTTTGGACCGAGAGAATATAGCGAAATATGAGGTGGTGGTGACAGCGAGGGACGGGGGCTCGCCCTCCTTGTCCACCACGGCCAGCATCTCCGTGGAGGTGGCCGACGTGAACGACAACGCGCCCGCGTTCGCACAGCCCGAGTACACGGTGTTCGTCAAGGAGAACAACCCGCCCGGCTGCCACATCTTCACGGTGTCGGCGCGGGACGCGGACGCGCGGGAGAACGCGCTGGTGTCCTACTCGCTGGTGGAGCGGCGGGTGGGCGAGCGCGCGCTGTCGAGCTACGTGTCGGTGCACGCGGAGAGCGGCAAGGTGTACGCGCTGCAGCCGCTGGACCACGAGGAGCTGGAGCTGCTGCAGTTCCAGGTGAGCGCGCGCGACGCGGGCGTGCCGCCGCTGGGCAGCAACGTGACGCTGCAGGTGTTCGTGCTGGACGAGAACGACAACGCGCCCGCGCTGCTGCCTCCCGGGCCGGGCGGCGGGGCCGGCGCGGTGAGCCAGGCGGTGGCGCGGTCGGTGGGCGCGGGCCACGTGGTGGCGAAGGTGCGCGCGGTGGACGCCGACTCGGGCTACAACGCGTGGCTGTCATACGAGCTGCAGCCGGCGGCGGGGGGCGCGCGCAGCCCGTTCCGCGTGGGGCTGTACACGGGCGAGATCAGCACGACGCGCGCCCTGGACGAGGCGGACGCGCCGCGCCAGCGCCTGCTGGTGCTGGTGAGGGACCACGGCGAGCCGGCGCTGACGGCCACGGCCACCGTGCTGCTGTCGCTGGAGGACAGCGGCCAGGCGCCCAAGGCCTCTTCGCGGGCGTTGTCGGGTGCAGGCGGCGCGGAGACGGCGTTGGTGGACGTGAACGTGTACCTGATCGTGGCCATCTGCGCGGTGTCCAGCCTGTTGGTGCTCACGCTGCTGCTGTACACGGCGCTGCGGTGCTCGGCGCCGCCCCGCGAGGGTGTGTGCGGGCCGGCGAAGCCCAGGCTGGTGTGCTCGAGCGAGGTGGAGAGCTGGTCTTACTCTCAGGAGCGGCGGCAGAGGGTGTGCTCTGGGGAGGGGCCGCCCAAGGCCGACCTCATGGCCTTCAGTCCCAGCCTACCAGCCTGTCCAGTAGTGGCGGATATGAGCGAGCCTCAGGATTTAAATGAGGATCGTCTTTCCAAAGTAAGTCCGAGTTTTCATAATTACCAGGTGACATTTATTTTGAAATGTTTTCATAATTTTCCTTGGGTTTATATTTAAACTTTCCTGCTTAAAAAGGAAGTAATTTTACATTATATACACCTGCTCTTCTTTGTTAATGATTTTAATCTTTTTGGTTTAGACATGACTCAAAGTGGAACCAGACTTTATTTAAAAATCGTTATATAAAGCAAAATTTTTGTTTTGACACTCAAAATTTCCTTGGATATATCCATTTGTGATACTTTCTAAAAATGCATTAGTTGTGTTTTTTCTCATTAATTCTGTAGAACTTTCATTACTTTGCATTTGAGCTTCAGGATACATATTTCATACTTCTTTTTAATAATATATTATTTCAACATCACTTTGTTATAGTTTTATCCTTCAGCTTCCTTCTTCCTTCCCCTCTTTCCTGCCCCTCCTTTTTTTCTGTTGGCGTTTGCTTAGTCAACACTTTCAATTATCCACTTTAAGAATTCAATTCATCATCTTGAACCCAGTGATTCCAGGAGTACAAGAGCCTGCCATGCTCGTTTACTGTAGGCCTTTTAAGCTATTTAGAGAGAAAGTAAGTAATATTAGTTATTAAGCAGAATGCGTCTTTTTAGACAGTGTTTATTTATTGTTGTGCTGGATCTTCATTACTTTGTGCAGTTTTTTTTTTAGTTTGGAGGAATAAGAACTATTTTCTAGGTGTGGTACATGGGCTTCTCATTGCTGTGGCTTCTCTTGTGGCAGAGCACAGACTTTAGGGCAGGCAGGCTTCAGTAGTTAGAGTACATGGGCTCAGTAGTTGTGGCTCGTGGGCTCTGGGCATGTGGATAGTCCGAAATTAGGGATCTAACCTGTGTCTCCTGCATTAACAGGCAGATTCTTTACTGCTGAGTCATCAGGGAAGCCCAGAATATTTCTTATTTGGATTGAAAAGTGAATGGCAAATTTTCACACTCTTTCAACTACCATGTGACACCCATGGGTACTGCTCAGTTTATCAGTGATCCAAACATCAGACAAATAATAATTCAGCAGAATGTAGACTTTCATCAAATAAATTCATGTAAAATGTCCATTGAGTTCTCAGACACTGAAAACCCCTTATTTATGCTAAATTTTTATTTGGCAGGTTCCCTTTTCATGGACAACTTAATTCTTCTAGTGCTTTCATTATTCACTCTTTATTATGATTCATCATTTCTATGCATGATATATATGATAGTATTCATTGTTTAAAGTTTTACTAATGATGCTGTGTCAAGAATTACTGGGTTAACAAGACCCAGCCCCTGGTTTAAAGAAGTTGGTAGAAAAATAAATATTATCTGTCATACATAAATATTACCATCTTAGAAGGCAGACTATTGTAAGAGGCACAAAGAATGTAAACTCTGTGAGTGGATTGAACAGAAATATTTGCCTATTTTCCTTATTGAAGGAGCACTTCAAGAGTTATGACAGTTTTAGTCATTTGTAAATGGAGAAGTTTCCTTTGGAAGAATACTAAGTATAATAGGTATTCTTGGGAACAGAAGAACTTAAGTAAATGACTACATAGAAAAGCCTTGACACAGGGAATAACTGTTCTGGTTAAAACACATATGGTTCTCATAGGAAAGAGTATGAGATAAAGCAGGAAACGTAATATGAGAAAAATTCCTTGGATAATTTGACTACTTGACTAAGAAATCTTGACTCACCTCTATCATCACTTGAAAACTATCACAAATGGGACTCAATAGAAATAAAAGGTGTTTTTCAGTAAGATGACTGCCAGGGTTAAGAGGAAGATAGAGTCTTCCCTGGAAGCTCAGTGGCAAAGTGTTCATTTGCCAATGCAGGAGACATGAGTTTGATCCCTGATCCGGGAAGATCCCACATGCTGTGGAGCAACTAAGCCCGTGAGCCACATCTATGGAGCCTCTGCTCTAGAGCCTCAGAGCCACAACTGTTGAGCCCATGTGCCACAACTACTGAAGCCTGTGAGCCCTAGAGCCCGAGTTCCACACCATGAGAAGTCACTGCAACAAGAAGCCTGCTCACCTCAGCTAAAGAATAAACCCCACTCCCTGCAAATAGAGAAGAGCCTGTGGCAGCAGCTGAAAACCCAGAATAGTCAAAAGTAAAATAAATAGATAAGTAAATAATTTTTAAAAAGATAAAGAGAATGTGATGACACAAGAAGAAGCTATTGCAATAATTCAAGGTACCAGCAATACTTGAAACCCATTTAGGCAGATGTAAAACTTGGAAAGCATTAGAATACAGATGTTAATTATTTCATTTGCAGTTGGAAACATAGAGATGAAACATTCAAGTAAACTCACTCTGTTAAGTAGAACTAGAAAGGATAAACACCACAAAGTTGATTAAAGGACTGCTTTAACAGATGAGTACCAACATTTAGCTAATGAAGTGAACATATATTACAATATAAATAATCTAAGTCATATTGGAGAGTGTAAAAACGGATATATGTAAATCATGAGGCTTAGAAAGGATGAAAGAGGTAAACACATGAGACCATGAACTCTTGAAATAAAACACATAAATTCTGATGAAAAGAGAAATTCAGAATAATTTCTTCTCACAAAGTTAACTTAATATGAATTCTTCCTTTTAAAAAAATACCCCAAACTTTCCCTTATTGTGCTTTCTTAAGAAAAGTATATGAACTAGTTGCTTATAGTCCTTGTATCCCTCATACAAACAACATTTCTAAATTTTTCTTCCATTCAGTTCTTGAGATCCTGGGCCCATAGAGAGACCATATAAGAAACATAAGTAGGGCTTCCCTGGTGGTCCAGTGGGTGGGAAGTCCATCTTGCAGTGCAAGAGGCACCGATTCGATCCCTGGCCTGGGAAGATCTCAGGTACCGTGGAGCAGGTAGACCAGTGTGTCCAATAACCAGCCACTGCTCTGGAGTACATGAGCCCAGAGCCAGTGCTCTGCAACAAGAGAGGCCACTGCAATGGGAGGCCCACACAGGCCAAAGAATAAAGATGGATGAAAATAAATAAATGAATAAACAATAAAAGAGGCCAAAATTAAAAGTATATATGTAAAAATTTTTTTAAAGTAAAACATTTTATCAAAATATTTTCAAGGCATGAGGAAACCACAATTATGGTCATATTAAATATTGAGCAGTTAAATATCCTAATAAAGCCTTCAGAAAGCATAAGAAATATTGTTGTACACTTAACAGGAATACAGAAAACTTCAGAGACTGAAATAAAACCTTGTGTCTTATTAAAAACAGTTGATTTTTAAAGTTCGTACTTACTCTTTGGGCCACATGATGTCGCTCTTTATCGTGAAATTTTCTCAATTCAAGACAAAATTAAGTCAGGTTGGAGTCTCGACTCTTTTAGTATCCGGATGTTGAACAATGGCGAACACATCATAATAATGAAGAAGGGGTAAGAAGATTCCTCAAAATTTTGTGACGATTACACAGATTAGAAGACAATTCCAATAATTTGAAATGTACTCTAATCTAGGCGGCTTGTGGGACCGACATCTATTGCTATTTTTTATAATTATCTCAGTTTGGAAGACAGCAAGTGGCCAAGTCCATTACTCGGTCCTGGAAGAGGCCAAACACGGCACCTTCGTGGGCCACATCGCCCAGGACCTTGGGTTAGAGCTGACGGAGCTGGTGCCCCGCTTGTTCCGGGTTGCTTCCAAAGACCGCTGGGACCTTCTGGAGGTAAATCTGCAGAATGGCATTTTATTCGTGAATTCTCGGATCGACCGGGAGGAGCTGTGCGGGCGGAGCGCGGAGTGCAGCATCCACCTGGAGGTGATCGTGGACCGGCCGCTGCAGGTGTTCCATGTGGAGGTGGAGGTGAAGGACATTAACGACAATCCGCCTGTGTTCCCTGGTACACAAAGGAATCTGTTTATCGCGGAATCCAGGCCGCTTGACTCTCGGATTCCACTAGAGGGCGCCTCCGACGCAGATATCGGGGAGAACGCTTTGCTGACTTACAGGCTGAGCTCCAGTGAGTACTTCTCTCTGGACGTACCAACAAGCGACCAACAGGTAAAACCTCTCAGTCTTGTATTACGCAAACCTTTGGACAGGGAAGAGTCTCCGGAGCTTCATTTAGTGCTCACAGCCACAGACAGAGGCAAACCTGAGCGGACCGGCACGGTTCAGTTACTCATCAACGTGCTGGACGCCAATGACAACGCTCCAGTTTTCGATAGAACACTCTATGCTGTGAAATTAGCAGAAAACATCCCCAATGGAACGCTGGTGATTAAACTTAACGCCTCAGATTTAGACGAAGGTTCGAATGGGGATATTATTTACTCATTCTCCAGTGACGTTCCTCCGGATGTAAAACTCAGGTTCTGTATAGACCCCGTAAGTGGGGAAATTGCAGTAATAGGACATATTGATTTTGAAGAAAAAGAAGCCTACAAAATCCGAGTAGAAGCGACTGATAAAGGCCACCTACCCCTGACTGGTCACTGTACGGTTCTTGTGGAAGTTTTGGACGCTAATGACAATGCTCCTAAGTTGACAGTTACTTCCCTGTCTTTTCCTGTCTCAGAGAATGCTCAGCCAGGCACCGTCATCACCTTGATTAACGTGTCAGACCGAGATTCTGGAACTAATGGACAGGTGACTTGCTCAGTAACACCACACATTCCCTTTAAACTGGTGTCCACATTCAAAAATTACTATTCATTGGTGCTGGACCACGACTTGGATCGGGAGAGTGTTGCGAACTATGAGGTGGTGGTGACAGCGAGGGACGGGGGCTCGCCCTCCTTGTCCACCACGGCCAGCATCTCCGTGGAGGTGGCCGACGTGAACGACAACGCGCCCGCGTTCGCGCAGCCCGAGTACACGGTGTTCGTCAAGGAGAACAACCCGCCCGGCTGCCACATCTTCACGGTGTCGGCGCGGGACGCGGACGCGCGGGAGAACGCGCTGGTGTCCTACTCGCTGGTGGAGCGGCGGGTGGGCGAGCGCGCGCTGTCGAGCTACGTGTCGGTGCACGCGGAGAGCGGCAAGGTGTACGCGCTGCAGCCGCTGGACCACGAGGAGCTGGAGCTGCTGCAGTTCCAGGTGAGCGCGCGCGACGCGGGCGTGCCGCCGCTGGGCAGCAACGTGACGCTGCAGGTGTTCGTGCTGGACGAGAACGACAACGCGCCCGCGCTGCTGCCTCCCGGGCCGGGCGGCGGGGCCGGCGCGGTGAGCCAGGCGGTGGCGCGGTCGGTGGGCGCGGGCCACGTGGTGGCGAAGGTGCGCGCGGTGGACGCGGACTCGGGCTACAACGCGTGGCTGTCGTACGAGCTGCAGCCGGCGGCGGGGGGCGCGCAGCCCGTTCCGCGTGGGGCTGTACACGGGCGAGATCAGCACGACGCGCGCCCTGGACGAGGCGGACGCGCCGCGCCAGCGCCTGCTGGTGCTGGTGAGGGACCACGGCGAGCCGGCGCTGACGGCCACGGCCACCGTGCTGCTGTCGCTGGAGGACAGCGGCCAGGCGCCCAAGGCCTCTTCGCGGGCGTTGTCGGGTGCAGGCGGCGCGGAGACGGCGTTGGTGGACGTGAACGTGTACCTGATCGTGGCCATCTGCGCGGTGTCCAGCCTGTTGGTGCTCACGCTGCTGCTGTACACGGCGCTGCGGTGCTCGGCGCCGCCCCGCGAGGGTGTGTGCGGGCCGGTGAAGCCCAGGCTGGTGTGCTCGAGCGAGGTGGAGAGCTGGTCTTACTCTCAGGAGCGGCGGCAGAGGGTGTGCTCTGGGGAGGGGCCGCCCAAGACCGACCTCATGGCCTTCAGCCCCTGCCTACCTGCGTGTCCTGGATCTGTAGATGCAAGCGGCGATCCAGAAGTTTCTTTGGACTCCTCTGGGAAGGTGGGTTGCTCTAATATTTTTTTCGTTTATGTATTATTCAGTCTCGAAAAGTATTTTAATTATCCTCTAACGTACATTAAAATTCTTTTCATCTTTTTTTTCTAGTTCTGCCAGGATGTGTAAATTTTTTGCAGAAATACCTTAACTTCGGAACTGACTTTGTTGGGTGTTTTTGTTTTGTTTTGTTTAGACTTCCGATAGGGAATCATTATAAACCATACATTTAATCGATATTTCTTGGAATAGACTCCACTTTATTTAAAACCTGTTGTGGGAGTTAGATTTAATTTCTGATGCATTGTTGCCACCGTAACTGAAAACTATTAGGTGAAAACAAATTCAGTCATTACACTATAAGTAAATGGCTACACCATTCTAAACTATGCATGGTACTGTCGTTTGTTTTGTTTTTAAGCACCTCCAGAAAAGATATGCAGTAACATTCCCTCGTTAACTTTGTAGTTTTCTACATTTCTGGAGACATGGTAGTCAGCACTATTTGATGTCTGCAACTTCAATGAGTGACTTCCTCTATACCTAGAAAACAGGTGCTTTACTTTAGGAATCTCATTTTGAGAATGTTTCAAATATAACTTATTCCCACTTGTTAAAAAATTTTATACATTGTTCTATAAGGTAAGAAAATTTTGGTTGAAAATCTTACCTACCACTTAGGAAATTTCTTGAAATACATGTTTTATCTGATATTGAAGAAAATGCTTCCTAAAAGTACTCTCTTTGCTCAAGATGACTTCTTTCTTTTAAAAATTGTCTGTTAGTGATAAATGCTCAAGCATTAAAGACAAGTCTACATTCTGCACTTGAAGTTCTCTTGAAAGTAATTGTCTGGGACTTAAGCAGTTCATATGACGAATTTCATTTTCTTTCCATATCAAAAAAACAGAAATGTGGGGGTGAGGTTGTGCACCTGTAAACTTATTACATGTTTAACTTACATTTCCTGGATTTATGGCTTTTGAGTTTCAGTTTGGTGGTTCTCCACACTCTATCTTTAGTCAGAGCATTCATTGTCTTTACTAATTTTGATTTTAAAGGTTTCCTTTATACTTGCATTGTGTTTTTGTAATGTACTTTACATTTCCCCTCAGGGATTTTATTGTGACAGGTGGTTTTTAATTAAAAACTCAGCAGAGCAAAATCTTGAGAACAGAGCCACAATATAACTATAAACATGCTAGTAAAAATCACTTTAAAACACTTTACTACTTTTCTTGCTTCCAAAGAACACACTTGGTATATGCTACAAAGCAGTCTACTTTTTTCCCATTTTATTTCAAAACTTAATTATTCTCTGAACTCCTGTCATAAAACCTATGTCTATTGGAATAACTCACTTTAAATCCAGATTTATACTTTCAATTATTTCTGTCTGTGCACATTTTCAGTTTCCATATGCCTCTTGTACTGGGCCCAAGTTTCTGATTATGCTATATGGATTGAGGAGTGATAGAAATGTCATTTGCTTCTCCCAAAATTCCTACCACTCCTCTAATATCTTAGACCTAGTATTATTCATTAAGTACTTATTATGTCTTCTGTAATTATAAATTTTATTCTTTATCATTTTCAGTTGTATCAATATAATTAGCAACCGAGTTCCTTATTCTAATCTTTATTCTTTCCCAGAACATGGGTTTTCACTGTATGCAAATTTTCAGATCAGTAAACATCTTAGTAATCAATTTATTTGGAAAGTCATCAGGAAGCATGAGCACACTCTAATTCAGGGAACTAAGGATTCAAAACATCTGAGAAGTCCAAAACAGAGCTGCCATACCTTGGAAGACATTTAAGTGTTTTGCCTAGTAACTGCCCCTCTGTTTATCTGTTGGTAACATTCTTCAATTCAAGTCAGAATCATGAGACCATCAGTGAAGCTACTCTATGCCTAAATTGTATCCCTAGATTCCTAAATTGTAGTGTCAAGATAGGACTAAGTAAGTTATGAAATTTAATCACTTTTGAGAGTAGGTAACATTTGTATAGGGACACTATACAAATGTATGCAAGATAGAGACAAACATAGAGGGGATTCCAGGCAGATTGGGGTCTATGGTCAGCCTATTCTCAAACCTGAACATTCTGGTTCCCAGACACCACTCAAATTTCTGAAATTAGCAATATTGACAAATTTGCATCTTGACAAGCATTCCAGATGACTCTTACCTAACTGTAGTTTTAGATGCAGTAGCTCTAATGAGTTGCTTGTAAAAACAAGTTCTTATTATTTGACAGGAGGTAATTTAACTACACTACTTTTTATTCATTACTGGAGATTTATACTGGGACATTTATGTTATTACTTGGTTAAAAAGTGCTCATTAACAGCAATGGAATTTAGTTTATATCATTACCTGTGTTGAAATGATTAATCAGTGATAGATTTATTTTTAGACTCCAGATAGTATTGCTAGCTCACACTGAGCACTGATATTGTGGATAGATAAATTAACTCCTTTACATTTTGTTTCATGCTTTGAAAGATCAGGATTTGAGTTAAAACAAAATCAGGATTTGAATAGACTTTGACACTAGAATCATTCTAAAAGTGCAGAGAACCATAAACTCAGAATTTAGTTGTGTACATATATGGATGAATCAACTGACCTTCATTCCTATAAATTCTTATTCATAAATATTCTGTTTTCCAGCTCTTAATAATTAAGAATTCAGGGACTTCACTAGTGGCCCAGTGGTTAAGAATCCACCTTCCAATCTAGGGGATGCAGGTTCGATTCCTGGTCGAGGAACTAAGCTCCCACATACCACAAACTGACTAAGTTTGCATACTGCAAGTGAGACCTAATGCAGCCAAATAAATATTTTTATAAAATAAGTAAGAGTTCAAAATTATTGATTTCTTTAAAAAAAATAAGAGCCTCATTATAGAAATTAACCTTTGGACAGACAAAACTCTTGAGCTTTCCTTTTTTGGGAAAAGAGAAACTTCAGGTTTTATCAGTAGTGTAGATTCATTAACTGAGAATTTCAGTTACTGGATATTTGATTCCAAGAATTTTGAGAGAAGATATTTTTACTGCAAGTATATTGAAACAAAATTATTAGACAATGCCGAAACTATATATTTGGGGTATTTGAAAAAATAGAAATACAACAAAGATGAAATAAGTTGTCTCTGAAAGTAGAAGTCAAAATATAAAATTATTTTGTTTTTAATCATAAGATTATTTTTGCACATGTAAGATGTGCATAACAATGAAACCTCTCCCTCTATAACTAATTTCGCTATAAAAGTACTTTTCTGTTGTCTTAAAGATAGGAATACTGCTCAGTCTGTGCAGTAGCAATATGTAAAGTCCTTATAGAGTGATACCACTCTATAGGTAATAATTCTCCCTAAAGAGCCAATTTAGGTCTTGAGCATTATGAAAACAATGTGACTAAAGTGAGCCCTGAGGATAACTGCCATTTATGAAACACTCACTCCCCTTAAGCTACCATCCTAGGCAATTAATTTTATCATAATTCATGTAACTATCATATCATTATTAATCTGTTATAAATGCTATGAAAGTGGAAACTGAGATGGAGAGGCTAAATTATTTTCCCCAAGTCACACAGCTAGTATGTTGAGGACTAGGAATAAGAAGAGAGGGATTTCTAAAAAACAAGGAAGAATTTCTGATGTTGAAGCCTATGATCTTCTCTCTACATTCAAGTAGTGACTGGCATTTAGAAGTTGCAAATACCTCACAGAAAACTGATGATTAAAATTAGTGTCTGAATAAGGTTTATTTAATATCAATAAAAGAATGAACTAAGTGTTAGAAGTTGAGAAGAGTTCAATTTTTTATCCAAAAAAAAATTAATACACTCAGTATTATACAAATACTAAGGGTGTCTTCAAATTTAGCTAATGACTATCATGGTTGGAAGGAATTCTCGTGATTTTCCATTCAAGAAAATGCCACACTACATATCAACAATGATTATTATCCTGTACAGGAAAACATAATGTGAGTCTTTGAAAGTTCATAAAAATTACAAATTTGTGAAAATAGAATGAAAAGACATTGAGAGTTGTTAAACTCATGGAATTGTACTTACACATTAAGCCACGGGATGTCGCTGTCTTCCACTACTTGGCTTTTCAGAATAGACGCATAATCCCGTTTCCCAAGGACCAGGAAGAACTACATTTGTAGATATCAGCCATTTCGATAAAACTGGATGTAAAATATGGAATAGAAAAATTCGGAGAGTGTGGGTGTGTCCTAGACGGCCTAGCCATTTATTTGTAAAACAGAAGAGTATGATGTTGGTCTACAGAACCGGCGGGTTGAGCAGCCGGCGCCTGCTTCTCTCCTTTCTGCTTGTCGCAGCCTGGGACTCAGGGAGTGGCCAGACCCATTACTCGGTTCCGGAGGAGGCCAAACACGGCACCTTTGTGGGCCGCATCGCCCAGGACCTGGGACTGGAGCTAGCGGACCTGGTGCCCCGCCTGTTCCGGGTGGCGTCCAAGGGCCGGGGGGACCTGCTGGAGGTAAATCTGCAGAATGGCATTTTGTTTGTGAATTCTCGGATCGACCGGGAGGAGCTGTGCGGGCGGAGCGCGGAGTGCAGCATCCACCTGGAGGTGATCGTGGACCGGCCGCTGCAGGTGTTCCATGTGGAGGTTGAGGTGAGGGACATTAATGACAACCCGCCGGTTTTCTCCACCTCAGAACAAAAGCTTTCAATTCCGGAATCTCGACCGCTTGACTCTCGATTTCCTCTAGAAGGCGCATCCGACACGGATGTTGGAGAGAATGCAATGCTTACTTACAGGCTCAGTTCAAATGAGTTTTTCACTCTCGAGATTATAAACAAAAAGGATAAGGGCAAATTACCAGTGCTTGTTCTAAGAAAAATGCTGGATCGTGAAGAAAACCCTCAGCTTCAGTTGTTATTAACGGCAACGGACGGAGGCAAACCGGAACATACGGGGTCTATTACTCTGCTGATCCTGGTGATAGATGCCAATGACAATGCACCTATATTTGACCAAACCGTTTATGAAGTTAAAATGTATGAAAATTCAGCGAACCAGACGTTAATCATTTGGCTAAATGCTTCAGATGCAGATGAGGGGGTAAACAAGGAAGTAGTATATTCATTTAGCTCTTTGGTTCCACCCATCATAAGGAGAAAATTTTTAATTAATGAAAGGACGGGAGAAATAAGAGTCAATGATGCCATTGATTTTGAAGATAGTAATACCTATGAAATTCATGTAGATGTTACAGATAAAGGAAACCCACCCATGGTTGGTCACTGCACCGTCCTAGTGGAAATCTTGGATGAAAATGATAATTCACCTCAGGTGGTTGTCACTTCTCTGGCTCTCCCGGTGCGAGAGGATGCTCAGGTAGGTACCGTCATAGCCTTGATTAACGTGTCAGACCGAGATTCTGGAACTAATGGACAGGTGACTTGCTCAGTAACACCACACATTCCCTTTAAACTGGTGTCTACATTCAAGAATTACTATTCACTGGTTCTGAACAACGCCCTGGACAGAGAGAAAGTGGCGAAGTATGAGGTGGTGGTGACAGCGAGGGACGGGGGCTCGCCTTCGCTGTCGGCCACAGCCAGCATCTCCGTGGAGGTGGCCGACGTGAACGACAACGCGCCCGCGTTCGCGCAGCCCGAGTACACGGTGTTCGTCAAGGAGAACAACCCGCCCGGCTGCCACATCTTCACGGTGTCGGCGCGGGACGCGGACGCGCGGGAGAACGCGCTGGTGTCCTACTCGCTGGTGGAGCGGCGGGTGGGCGAGCGCGCGCTGTCGAGCTACGTGTCGGTGCACGCGGAGAGCGGCAAGGTGTACGCGCTGCAGCCGCTGGACCACGAGGAGCTGGAGCTGCTGCAGTTCCAGGTGAGCGCGCGCGACGCGGGCGTGCCGCCGCTGGGCAGCAACGTGACGCTGCAGGTGTTCGTGCTGGACGAGAACGACAACGCGCCCGCGCTGCTGCCTCCCGGGCCGGGCGGCGGGGCCGGCGCGGTGAGCCAGGCGGTGGCGCGGTCGGTGGGCGCGGGCCACGTGGTGGCGAAGGTGCGCGCGGTGGACGCGGACTCGGGCTACAACGCGTGGCTGTCGTACGAGCTGCAGCCGGCGGCGGGGGGCGCGCGCAGCCCGTTCCGCGTGGGGCTGTACACGGGCGAGATCAGCACGACGCGCGCCCTGGACGAGGCGGACGCGCCGCGCCAGCGCCTGCTGGTGCTGGTGAGGGACCACGGCGAGCCGGCGCTGACGGCCACGGCCACCGTGCTGCTGTCGCTGGAGGACAGCGGCCAGGCGCCCAAGGCCTCTTCGCGGGCGTTGTCGGGTGCAGCCGGCGCGGAGACGGCGTTGGTGGACGTGAACGTGTACCTGATCGTGGCCATCTGCGCGGTGTCCAGCCTGTTGGTGCTCACGCTGCTGCTGTACACGGCGCTGCGGTGCTCGGCGCCGCCCCGCGAGGGTGTGTGCGGGCCGGTGAAGCCCAGGCTGGTGTGCTCGAGCGAGGTGGAGAGCTGGTCTTACTCTCAGGAGCGGCGGCAGAGGGTGTGCTCTGGGGAGGGGCCGCCCAAGGCCGACCTCATGGCCTTCAGTCCCAGTCTTCCTCCTTGTCCGCAACCAGAGGTGGAAGCCGAACAGTCTATTGGAGACGACCACTCTATCAAGGTTTGTTTTTGCTTTTTTATTTTCATGTTTTGCTTTGTGAATATTTTGGTTTGCCTCGTTTTTTGCCTCAAATGTATGTCTTGGTCTATTTGTATCTTTTGTCTAAGGAACATATATTTCTATAAAATCTCCCACATTTCTAGTAAAAGATTTGTAGTATAGTTTATTTCTAAAAGTTCATTTTATATTTTATTTACTGTACTCCTGCATCACCTTTTGATGGACACTTCAATTTTTAATAATTTCATATATTCCTTATTCATTTATAGTTCCAGTACAAGTATTTGGTGTAGGTCGCAGGCTTTGATGTTTTTCCCCCATATGCCACTTTTTTTTTTAAAAGATTTATTTATTTTTGGGCTGGGGTCGGGTTGGGGAAGGAGGGGAGCGGGTGGGCCATTTCTATTGGTCTTTCATTTCTCTGTTTTCATGCGTCTTTTGTTCTTTGGCTCCTGCGGGCCTCCCATCGCGGTGGCATCTGTTGTCGCAGAGCGCTGCTCACGCTCCAGAGCTCCGGCTCAGTGATTGGACACATCAGTCCAGCCGCTCCGCGGCACGTGGGATCTTCCCAGGCCAGGGATCGAACCGGCGCCCCTTGCACTGCAAGGCGGTGTCCTTATCCACTGGACCACCAGGGGAAGCCCTATATGCCACTTTTTAATGTTACAAATCTTTGTAAGAAAAGTACTTCATTAATTTATTTTAAAATTTGAAATTATCCTACTGCATTAACAAAAAGACTGCTATGATCAATTCCTTTTTTAGTAATAACTTCGGTTTTGCTCCCTAAGTAAAGATTATGTATAGCAAACCATAATTTTTAATACATACTTGAGTTTCAGTGCTTACACCTGAGGGTCTATAGACTGGAAGATAACTCATACAATATCTCCTAATCGATGGAATTAAGTGTTTTGGACTTTAAATGGTTTTTTCATTTTAATGTGATAATATCTTCCACTTGCTCTGTTATTAAGATCAATATATTTTTTATTTTTTAATATTTGGTTGTGCTGAAGCTTCATTTTTGTGTAGGCTTTTCTCTAGTTGTGGTGAGTTGGGGCTACTCTCTAATTGCTGTGCATGGGCTTCTCATTGCAGTGGCTTCTCTTTCCAAAGCATAGTCCTTTGGGATCATGGGCTATAGTAGTTTCAGCACATGGGCTCAGAAATTGCCACTTCAGGGCTTTAGAGCACAGGATCAGTAGTTGTGGCTCATGAACTGCTTGGTGCCATGTGGGATCTTCCTGGATCAGGGATGGAATGGGTGGGTATCTTCTGTATTGGCAGGCAGATTCTTTAACACTGAGCCACCAGGAGGGCCCAACATCAATATTTTAACAACTTTGTGGACAGATTTTTCATTCAATTTAGAATGATTGACTTTTTTAAAAAAGATTATTTTCTTTTTGCCTCTAAGTCATCATTTATTTTTCATTGATCTTCATTCCTTGGCATGTGTGGGCCTCCCATCACAGTGGCTGCTCTCTTTGCAAAGCACTGGCTCTGGGTGCATGAGCACCAGAGTGCCAGCTCATAATTGGACACACTGGTCCAGCCACTCCATGGCATGTGGGATCTTCCTGGGCCAGGGATCAAACCCGTGCCCCTTGCACTGCAAGGTGGGACCACCAGGGAAGCCCCTGACTGACTTTTTAGAAAAAAATCATATACATTTCTCAAGTCAAGGATTATTCCCACTCCCTACCCCCACCCCCACCATGAACCACCCAGCTTGAGGGATCCTAGTTTCTCCACTAAGGATAGAACCAGGACCTCCTTCAGGGGAAGCACTGAATCCTAACCTATGGACTGCTAGGGAAATCCCCAAGGATTGCTTTTAACATTCTTGTCAAAAAGGAGTGAGTCCATTTGTTTTGAAACTATAGCACCTTGTTTTTATAACCCTGTTTAACAAGGTATTTATTAGATGGCATTAAAATGAGACTAATTATGAGTGTCTTTGGTTCTTTATGGCATAGCATTTGTGGCAGCCTGTTTCAAGATGAGTAAAGAACCCACAGTTTTATTAATGTACTGTAGTAATTTAGCTACATGATAGTCTTGGAATGTGGAATCTTTAAAAACTATCTTCCTTATGTACTTAATCAATGAAGCAATTCTTTAAGCTGAAAATGGAATAGATCTTCAGCATGGAGTAATTCCTATAGAGAATGAAGTATTCCTATCATCAAACATGAAGAGGTTCAGTTGCTTGTTATGTCTTTCTGAGTTTAGTCACCCCTATATGCTAAAATTTGTCTGCTCTCCTTTGGGTGAATATGTTGGTCTTGAATTTATGGTTTCTGCAATTAATAAAAGAGAAGTAATTAAAATGATACATCTTTGGCATAGATTTATAATCATTGAGTATTTTATAAAGTGTTCAAAATAAATACTGTAGCTCACTTTTACATGATACCTAAGATTTCCTTGGATAACCGTTTATAATTTTTTAAAGGAGAGAAATGGAATTTTCCCAGTGACTGCCCTTTTCCTGGAAAGATTTCAAGTATTGGATAGTTCATTCCTTAACAATCTTGAGAATGATTAAAACTTTTTTTTTTCTAAGGCAATAAGTTTTATTGCCATTGATGTAATAATTGTTATGTAAATTTTACTGTTTTTTTTTAAATTTTGAGATAAAATGGAAAAACAAAATAGTGATTAAATGATATTTAGAATGCTCTTTATGCCTTAGTCTCCTTAAGCCAAATTTGGAATAAAATGGGCATAAACAAAGTGACAAAAAAATTGGATTCCTGATCAGTGGGGTTTTAGAGGGATTAGAAAGATTATTTTTACAAATAGCAAATGGATATAACACAAATTTAAGTTGTTCTTCAGGATGGAAACTACAACATTTACCCTGGGCAGATTCAGTAATCAGAAAAAACTTCTTAAATGAGACAAAGATAAATATGTTTCATATTGTTAGAAGTCAGCATTTGGTAAATTCATTAGCATCAAAGCAAATACATTTCTGGATAAACTTAGAAGTAACTTATGTATTAGCATTGATTTGAAATATTATGTTGAGAAGGTAACAGAGCATTAGCATTTCGAGTTATATTCTATACAATTGGACTAAATGTTTACAGTGATTTAACATAGTATAAGGTTTAAGCAGTAGAAAACTATAGGGTGTTAGCAATTAAAGAAACTTACTGAGAGGCCATTCAAAATTATCAAGTTCTGAAAGCCTGAAATACCGTATCACTAATAACTTACAAACATGGATTTTAAAAAATGTTCATATACATGATAGTGCAGTAGTATGTTCTCTTAGATGTCTGTATCAAAAATAAAACTCTTCTTGGAATTCTAATTTGTAAAACCAAACTACGTTTAAAGTGGTAGTTATCACACATAAGGAATGAAAGTATTAAAGGCTCACAAAAAACGACTAATATGAAGGAATCATGAAAGAAACCAAGTAAGTGAAAGAAATCGTATGAACGCCAAACGCACTTCCACTTTGACCCACAGGATGTCGTTGTTCTCCAAGGAGAGGATTGTTTTAAGGGGAAAAAAATAAAGATTATTCTCGGAACAGAAAGACCCGTCACTGTTCCGGCGCTTTATAGACTATAAACACACCCAGGACAAAGACTCAAAAGAAAGATCTCAAAAGGAGTATACATTTCTACTCAGGAAATGTGATTTTACTAACCAGAAGCGAGTCACGATGTTAGTTTCAGGATTCGGTGGTCAGGGAGCCTGGCGCCTCTTGCTTTCTCTTCTGTTCCTGACAACCTGGGAGACCGGGAGCAATCAGGTCCAATACGCAGTCTCTGAGGAGGCCAAACATGGCACCTTCGTGGGCCGCATCGCCCAGGACCTGGGACTGGAGCTAGCGGACCTGGTGCCCCGCCTGTTTCGGGTGGCGTCCAAAGGCCGCAGGGATCTTCTGGAGGTAAATCTGCAGAATGGCATTTTGTTTGTGAATTCTCGGATCGACCGGGAGGAGCTGTGTGGGCGGAACGCGGAGTGCAACATCCACCTGGAGGTGATCGTGGACCGGCCGCTGCAGGTATTCCATGTGGAGGTGGAGGTGAAGGACATTAACGACAACCCTCCTGTGTTCCCAGCGACACACAGAAATCTCTTTATTTCCGAAGCTAGGGCGCTTGAGTCTCATTTTCCACTAGAGGGTGCCTCTGATGCAGATATTGGGACCAACGCTCTGCTGACTTACAGACTGACCCTCAATGAGTATTTCTCTCTGGAAGTACCAACGAACGATGAGGAAGTAAAACCGCTCCAACTAGTACTAAAAAAAACTTTAGACAGGGAAGTCGCTTCAGAGCTTCTCTTGGTGCTCAAAGCAACGGATGGGGGCAAACCAGAGCTGACAGGCACTGTAGAAATAAACATCACAGTGCTGGATGCAAATGACAACGCCCCAGTTTTTGACAAAGCAGTTCATCGTATAAAATTACTGGAAAATGCAAGAAATGGCACAATGGTTATTAAACTTAACGCCTCAGATTTGGACGAGAGTTCAAACGGCCAAATTGTTTATTCCTTTGCAAATGATATTTCCTCTAATACAGAATCCCCCTTTCACATAGATTCAAACAGTGGAGAAATTAAAGTGAATGGAAAAATAGATTTTGAAGAAACTAAATTATGGAAACTTCAAATAGAAGCAGTTGACAAAGGAAATCCCCCAATGTTTGGTCATTGCATCGTCTTGGTAGAAGTCTCGGACATCAACGATAATGCTCCGGAATTACTAGTGACGTCATTGTTGCTTTCTATTCCAGAGGATGCTCCTTTGGGCACCGTCATCACTTTAATCAGTGTAACCGACCAGGACGTTGGTAGCAATGCGCAGGTGACCTGCTCACTAACACCCCAGGTCCCATTCAAACTGGTGTCCACCTTCAAGAATTACTATTCGTTAGTACTGGACGAAGCCCTGGACCGAGAAAAAGTGTCAGAATATGCTTTAGTACTGAATGCGAGGGATGGAGGCTCGCCTTCGCTGTCGGCCACAGCCAGCATCTCCGTGGAGGTGGCCGACGTGAACGACAACGCGCCCGCGTTCGCGCAGCCCGAGTACACGGTGTTCGTCAAGGAGAACAACCCGCCCGGCTGCCACATCTTCACGGTGTCGGCGCGGGACGCGGACGCGCGGGAGAACGCGCTGGTGTCCTACTCGCTGGTGGAGCGGCGGGTGGGCGAGCGCGCGCTGTCGAGCTACGTGTCGGTGCACGCGGAGAGCGGCAAGGTGTACGCGCTGCAGCCGCTGGACCACGAGGAGCTGGAGCTGCTGCAGTTCCAGGTGAGCGCGCGCGACGCGGGCGTGCCGCCGCTGGGCAGCAACGTGACGCTGCAGGTGTTCGTGCTGGACGAGAACGACAACGCGCCCGCGCTGCTGCCTCCCGGGCCGGGCGGCGGGGCCGGCGCGGTGAGCCAGGCGGTGGCGCGGTCGGTGGGCGCGGGCCACGTGGTGGCGAAGGTGCGCGCGGTGGACGCGGACTCGGGCTACAACGCGTGGCTGTCGTACGAGCTGCAGCCGGCGGCGGGGGGCGCGCGCAGCCCGTTCCGCGTGGGGCTGTACACGGGCGAGATCAGCACGACGCGCGCCCTGGACGAGGCGGACGCGCCGCGCCAGCGCCTGCTGGTGCTGGTGAGGGACCACGGCGAGCCGGCGCTGACGGCCACGGCCACCGTGCTGCTGTCGCTGGAGGACAGCGGCCAGGCGCCCAAGGCCTCTTCGCGGGCGTTGTCGGGTGCAGCCGGCGCGGAGACGGCGTTGGTGGACGTGAACGTGTACCTGATCGTGGCCATCTGCGCGGTGTCCAGCCTGTTGGTGCTCACGCTGCTGCTGTACACGGCGCTGCGGTGCTCGGCGCCGCCCCGCGAGGGTGTGTGCGGGCCGGCGAAGCCCAGGCTGGTGTGCTCGAGCGAGGTGGAGAGCTGGTCTTACTCTCAGGAGCGGCGGCAGAGGGTGTGCTCTGGGGAGGGGCCGCCTAAGACCGACCTCATTGCCTTCAGCCCTAGTGTACCTCCAGTTTCGGGTTCTCGAGATACTGGACAACAAGACTTTTGCGAGAATGTAAGTACAGTAATTCTGGGACATATCATGCCTATTAAGGTCATATAGTAGTTCACGAAAAATTACTATAAGTCCATTGCTTGAACTATTTCTTCTTGTCTTTTTCTTGCGATGGTTTATTCTAAAGTACAATGGAAGTCTAGTCGTTTTTCTTTTCAACACAATCTTCTTGAGTACGGAAAAAATATTATTTTATAGGTGGAAATAATAATAATAGTAATAATGAAATAGACTGCCTAGTCTTCCTGTCGATGAGAGAGGCTAAGTCAGCTAGGCAGTAAAGGATCACTGATGGAGTGTGTGGGGTGAGGCTCAAATTTTTTGCTTCTCAATTTACAGCAACTTCATTCTTCCTGTCATTTTCTTGTTCTATTCTGTTTGGTGTCTTCCTCTCATGTGTATACATTCAAAATCTCTATATTAATGCATAGTTTCAAAATTTGATTAGTTTCAGTTTAAACATGTTCAAATGCTTACTTGCCTATAATCTATAAATTCATGTATTACAGTCATGCATGGGCTGTTAAGGTAGCCTTATTTTATAAAAAATTTCATTTCTTTATAATCAGTAGCATGCTTCTTTGTGAAAGTAAGTAGAATTGTAGTCTTTCTTTTGTGGATGAATTTACTTTTTTTTTTCCTTCTCTAATCTCTTCATAATCTAAACTCTTTTCTTCATAGTCTTTTGCTACTTCAGATAGACCAGTTAAATTTTTTTCTATTATAATGATGGTTTTGCTAATTGCCTGCTGAATGCTTGTTGGTCTCTTCCACATGGATTTTTATTTGGAAGATTAATTTGAACATTAATTACACTTATATTTATTGTATTCAGGGTATCTATAATGAGGCTGTGGGGAAAGTCACATTCCACTGTGGTTTGAGTTTCAAAAGCATCTTTTCATGTATAGAATTGTGATGCTTCTGCCTGTGGTCACCAGGCTGCTTGGACTTCAAAAATAACATTGCTCTAAATAAGTTAAGCATAACATTCATGGGACATCTGTAAAGACACTTGACATTGGTATTGTTGACCACATTTCAGAATTTAACATTGTGTACTTAAAATATTTTTTTAGCATGTGTATTTTAGATACGTTGGATACAAACTTTTTTTTTTTGGTTCCAATGCTATATTCATGTGAATTGTTTTCCTTAAAGAGATCACAGAGAACTTGAAATTAGAGCTTAAAAAGGTGGGAATCAAATAATGTGGAAGTGAATTTTGTTCTTTTTGGATTAGTTATGCAAATTAGAGATTCTTTAATTGTAAATCTCTATAGAAATATATTATATATGATGTATTTACATGTAGGAGGAAAATCACATTATAGATAAGAGTAAAGTTGATAGAAATTCTGAGATGGTCATTTTTTGTCCAGATAGTACAATGATTTCCATACAGATAAACATTAAGAAACCTTTAGAAAAGGAAACATCATATCCTGATTTATGACACTGGAATTTTCTTCATCCACAGCTAAGACTATAATGAAAGCCAAGAATACAACATTGCTCACTAACCATAATCAACCACCACTATTAGAGATATTTTTATTTATAGGATATGGTAAATTATGTATTTTAAGCCTTCTAAGGCTTAATTGTTTAATTCTCACAGCAACTTGTAAAGTATGTTTGACAATCCAAGTTCTAATGATTAACTAAGAGATGGTGAGATGCTAGTCTATATGGTCCACTGCCATCCAGTTAGTATACAATGGAGATTATATTCAAGTGGATATATCTTAGATTTGAGAGGCACGCTCAAACTTTCTAGAGTAAATCTTTCCTCTGACAAGATGAGGCATAGTTCTGGCTAGAAAAATCAACCACAAACTGTATGCATGTTAATCCTCCTATCTGTTTTGCTAAGGAAAAAACCCTCCATGATTATATTCATGATTACTTTGTATCACCATATAATTGAGATAAGAATTAAGATTATTTTATATTGCTAAGAATGTTCATGGTCATCATCATTTGTCTTAGTCAATACATTGAAATAGGTATTTACATTAGTTGATCTGTAAATAATTAAGGGTTGTCTGATAAGGACTCTTGATCAGTTGTTTCAAAGTCATATAAATAAGCAAAATCATTTAATATACAAGGAAAATCAGAAGATTGTGCTCTGCCACATTCTTGCAGAACACCAAAGCCAAATATTATATATACAAATATGTAAAAATGACCTTGCCCTTTCTACGCTGTCAGTAATAATAATGTTTTGACACATGTAAGTAGTAATATGATTATTTCTTGGATCCTAAACATTAGTGAAGGATCAGTGTTTTGAAACCTATATACTTCAATAACAGCTTGAAAAGTATATATTTCCCATGAAAACCTTTGAATATGTGGGAGTCTTTCAGGATTCACTCTTCTTCAACCTTACTGTTACCTCAGAGATTTGTGCCAATTGAAAAGTTCATCTGTGATCAAATAATTGCATTCATCAATGAGTCATGAGAGCACAGAGTGAACACCTTGGCTTATATTCTGGAATTTTGTAGATACAAAGTTGAATAGATAGTTGAATCCATTAATTTTGATGAATCTTCTAGTTTCCAAAAGTGGCTTAAAGATTTATTTCTCTGTTCTATGTTTTCAATAAATAGTAGTACTAGACCTCTTATGGAATATTAGTGGATGATGAGGACTGGCAGGACATTAAACCATGCTCTGTAATACTTGACTAGCAGGACATGCAGCTGGAATTTAAGACTAATATGATTGATTTTGAAAAGGTCAGGGACAAAGTTCCTTTGTATTTTCAATCAATCTGACAAAATCAGTGTTAACTAAATTGGCGTGATTTCTTGGCACTAGCCTATTACCAGATCTTAGGCCCATCCCCAAAGATGAGTTAATCACAATCTGTTCTATAGGAGGTAGTTGAGATGGCTGAAATATCACAGCCAAAATGTAAAAGATGTGACCCTGGTTCATACGATCTATCAAACTCCTTTATGACATGGTATTTAATGACACTAAATATACTTGTGAAATACCACATTGCTGGTAAGTAATTCCTAAATTAACATCTGGTTTGAGTTTAGACATGTAATATCATTGTCTCTCCTGGGTGAACTTTCTCATACTTATTTCTTTACCTTGAAAAATTCTGCATTGCATATAACATCTCAATCCCAAGTTTCCATAGTGAAGTGGTTGGAAATATGTCACATCTTTCTTCTACCAAATAAGTCTGAAAGGCTTCAAATATTGTATTAAGTCTACTGTTCTCTACCTTAATGGTATATTTTGAAAAGAGTCCTATATCACTGGTTGTTTTATATAAACAGATGGATAACAGAATTAAGTGTAACAAAAGGTCATCAGTCTGCTTTGATAGTTTCTTTTTTTTTTATTTTAAAGATTTATTTATTTATTTATTTGAGGAGGGTGGGATGGGGAGGGAGGGAAGCAGGCGGGCCACTTCTATTGGTCTTTCATTTGTCTATTTTCATCCATCTTTGTTCTTTGGCCCATATGGGCCTCCCATTGTGGTGGCCTCCGTTGTCACAGAGCACCGGGTACTAGCTCGCCCAGACCGCTCGCGTTTAACTACATTGGTCCAGCCGCAAGCACGTGATCTTCCAGGCCAGATCGAACTGGGACTTGCACCCGCAGAGCATGTGTTCACTGGACCACCAGGGAAGCCCCTTGGATAGTTTTTTAAAGAATTTTAAATTTACTTTAAAAAACAGTTCTAGGGGCTTCCCCTGGTGGTCCAGTGGGGAAGGACACCACCTTGCAGTGCAAGGGGCGCCAGTTCGATCCCTGGCCTGGGAAGATCCCACGTGCCGCGGAGCGGCTGGACCCATGTATCCAATTACCGAGCCGGAGTTCTGGAGCGCATGTGCCCAGAGCCGGTGCTCTGCAGCGACAGACGCCACCACAATGGGAGGCCCACAGGAGCCAAGGAACAAAGACGGATGAAAACAGACAAATGAAAGACCAATAGAAGTGGCCCGCCCGCTCCCCTCCCTCCCCAACCTGACCCCTGCTCAAAAATAAATAAATAAATAAATCTTAAAAAAAAAAAGTTCTAACAGGATAATAGTGTTGGGAAAAGAATACATTTGAATTAAATGGTATGAGATTTGAATTTAGCAATAAAATATATGTGTGTATCTGACACATAGGAAAATATTAACATAGAAATAAATATACTAGTATTATTTTCATTGTAATATTTTTAGATTAGATGTGAAACATCAAAACCATACAATGACATACTCAAGCTAGAGTGATAAGTTGAATCACTTTGTACACTAAACTTTCACTGTACCCTTTCTTTTCTTCTCTTTAAATCCCCAAATAATATGAAACAATGAAGGACATGTAATTAAATTACAACTTCAGGCAATGAAGATTCACATCAACAATTGCAATGTTCTTGGGCTTCCCTGGTGGTCCAGTGGGTAAGGACACTGCCTTGCAGTGCAAGGGGTGCCAGTTCGATCCCTGGCCTGGGAAGATCCCACGTGCCGCAGAGCAGCTGGACCGATGTGTCCAATTACCAAGCTGGAGCTCTGAAGTGCATGCGCCCAGAGCAGGTGCTCTGCAACAATGGAGGCCACCACGATGGGAGGCCCATACGGGTCAAAGAACAAAGATGGATGAAAATAGATAAGTGAAAGACCAATAGAAGTGGCCTGCCTGCCCCACTCCCTCCCTAACCCACCCCCCTACCAAAAAAAAGAAAACAATTGCAATGTTCTAGTTGGTATTTTATGAAATTGAATTTCCACTAACACTTTTGGTTAAATGTTGGGTGATTTTCCATTTTCTTTAGCACGATATTAGGTAGTTAGAGGCAATGTGGTTAGAAATCATTTCCCTTATTTGGATAAACTTACAGTCTCAAATCCAGAATTTTTTAAAAGAAGAAATAGGTCAACTATTTTCATGAATATATCTTGATAGATATATAAAGTCAATGTTACTGAGTGGACATGCCAATATGGCACAGAAATTTTTGTGGTGACTTTTATTTCATTGAATTGTAAAATATTCAATATATGTAGTCTTTCATATATTGACACCATTACATAAAGTAAGAAAGTAATCATTCTGATACCTCTTATATTGTTAGCAATGCAACTTACATGAGAAAGCATCTATGCCAAATATAAATTTCATCTACATCAATAGAACTTTCTCTTATGAATTCTATGTTTTGAACTACAAATTTGGAATCTGTTTGTTTTTCTTGTTGTTCTTTAGTGGATATAAAGTTGCTTTTAACAGTTATCACAACTTCAAATTTGTCTTTGAGTGTCCTAGCAGCCCAAGTAACAAGGAAGACTAGAAGTAAAACAACTCAAGTTTCATAATATTTTTTTATGAGGAAAAGTTTGGCTTTTTTTTCCCCATAAGGCTTCCTATAGAATTGATCTCACTTTCTGTATGCATGTTGATAGGTGACAAAAAAAAAAAAAAGGTAAAATTCTAAATCAAACATAGGAAGAAACATTTCAATTTGATTTAATGAAGAATAAACCATACACCATCAGTTTCAGTATGACTTAAAAATGGAATGTTCCACAAATAAACACTTTGGAAATACTCTTTGGGGGGTAAAATAGCACGAAACAGTTGAACTTGCTTTTTTCTCTTCAAGAAAATTCTGTGGTGTTGGATGTAGTAGACAATTCTCACAATTTCAGGCACAAGGTGTCGCTCTTTACTTGGAGGAAGTAGTTTATTCAAGGGTTGATCTGAGCAGCCAGGAACTCCCCATTTAAAGACTCCATCATGCCGGATGCTAC
Organism: Tragulus kanchil; assembly: GCA_022376925.1. Classification (NCBI taxonomy): domain Eukaryota; kingdom Metazoa; phylum Chordata; class Mammalia; order Artiodactyla; family Tragulidae; genus Tragulus; species Tragulus kanchil. The sequence continues at coordinate 36,220,919 of JAIOJX010000029.1, read as the reverse complement.
AGTTAAAGGATCCTTTGAAACTTCTCAAAGATTCAGCAAGATTTTAAACGCGGAACTGGAGTCTATGGGACTGTAAGTGTAAAGAATCTCATTTTGGAAGTCAGTATATGCGATGTCCGCGTCTCAAAGAAGTGGATTGGACTCTGGGCGACTGCTACTGTCGCTTTTGCTCCTCGCAGCCTGGGAGTCGGGGAGAGGCCAGGTCCATTACTCGGTTCCGGAAGAAGCCAAACACGGCACCTTCGTGGGCCGCATCGCCCAGGACCTGGGAATGGAGCTAGCGGACCTGGTGCCCCGCCTGTTTCGGGTGGCGTCCAAAGGCCGCGGGGACCTTCTGGAGGTAAATCTGCAGAATGGCATTTTGTTTGTGAATTCTCGGATCGACCGGGAGGAGCTGTGTGGGCGGAGCGCGGAGTGCAGCATCCACCTGGAGGTGATCGTGGACCGGCCGCTGCAGGTGTTCCATGTGGAGGTGGAGGTGAGGGACATTAACGACAACCCGCCAGTGTTCTCTCTCAGAGAACAAAAGCTACTGATTTCTGAATCTAAGCAACCTGACTCTCGTTTTCCTCTAGAGGGAGCTTCTGATGCGGATATAGGAGAGAATGCTCAATTGACCTACAGACTAAGTCAAAATGAGTACTTTTCTTTAGAATTATCAACAAATAATAAGCAGACTAAAAGATTATCACTTACCTTAAAGAAGTCTCTGGACAGAGAGAAAACTCCGGAACTTAGTTTACTACTGACAGCTGCAGATGGAGGGAAACCGCAGCTCACTGGCACTGTTGAACTCCTCGTCCGTGTCTTGGATATTAATGACAACGATCCGGAATTTGAACAATCAGAATACAAGGTGAGATTGATGGAAAACACAACTAAAGAAACCCTTGTGATAAAGTTAAATGCCACGGATCAAGATGAAGGAGTCAATGGGGAGGTCACATACTCCTTGATGTCGATTAAGCCCAATGGGAAAACTTTATTTACACTAGATGAAAAAAATGGAGAAGTGAAGATCAATGGGACTTTAGATTATGAAGAAAACACGTTTTATGAAATTGAAGTACAGGCCACAGACAAGGGGAATCCTCCAATGGCAGGTCATTGCACAGTCTGGGTTGAAATCTTAGATGTCAATGATAACGCCCCCGAAATCACTGTTGCCTCCCTGTCTCTCCCAGTACGAGAGGACACTCAGCCCAGCACTGTCATTGCGCTGATCAGTGTGTCTGATCGCGACTCTGGCGCCAACGGACAGGTGATTTGCACTTTAACACCCAACATCCCCTTCAAGATCGTGTCCACGTTCAAGAACTATTATTCACTAGTGTTGGACGGCGCCTTGGACCGCGAAAGCGTGGCTATCTATCAACTGATGGTGACAGCGCGGGACAGCGGCTCGCCTTCGCTGTCGGCCACAGCCAGCATCTCCGTGGAGGTGGCCGACGTGAACGACAACGCGCCCGCGTTCGCGCAGCCCGAGTACACGGTGTTCGTCAAGGAGAACAACCCGCCCGGCTGCCACATCTTCACGGTGTCGGCGCGGGACGCGGACGCGCGGGAGAACGCGCTGGTGTCCTACTCGCTGGTGGAGCGGCGGGTGGGCGAGCGCGCGCTGTCGAGCTACGTGTCGGTGCACGCGGAGAGCGGCAAGGTGTACGCGCTGCAGCCGCTGGACCACGAGGAGCTGGAGCTGCTGCAGTTCCAGGTGAGCGCGCGCGACGCGGGCGTGCCGCCGCTGGGCAGCAACGTGACGCTGCAGGTGTTCGTGCTGGACGAGAACGACAACGCGCCCGCGCTGCTGCCTCCCGGGCCGGGCGGCGGGGCCGGCGCGGTGAGCCAGGCGGTGGCGCGGTCGGTGGGCGCGGGCCACGTGGTGGCGAAGGTGCGCGCGGTGGACGCGGACTCGGGCTACAACGCGTGGCTGTCGTACGAGCTGCAGCCGGCGGCGGGGGGCGCGCGCAGCCCGTTCCGCGTGGGGCTGTACACGGGCGAGATCAGCACGACGCGCGCCCTGGACGAGGCGGACGCGCCGCGCCAGCGCCTGCTGGTGCTGGTGAGGGACCACGGCGAGCCGGCGCTGACGGCCACGGCCACCGTGCTGCTGTCGCTGGAGGACAGCGGCCAGGCGCCCAAGGCCTCTTCGCGGGCGTTGTCGGGTGCAGCCGGCGCGGAGACGGCGTTGGTGGACGTGAACGTGTACCTGATCGTGGCCATCTGCGCGGTGTCCAGCCTGTTGGTGCTCACGCTGCTGCTGTACACGGCGCTGCGGTGCTCGGCGCCGCCCCGCGAGGGTGTGTGCGGGCCGGCGAAGCCCAGGCTGGTGTGCTCGAGCGAGGTGGAGAGCTGGTCTTACTCTCAGGAGCGGCGGCAGAGGGTGTGCTCTGGGGAGGGGCCGCCCAAGACCGACCTCATGGCCTTCAGCCCCAACCTGTCTCCGGGTCTGGATAGACAAGTCGGAGAAGAAAGGCAGGAGGAAAGAGGAAATCATCCTGGGCAGGTGAGTTCTATAGACCCTCCTCTTTTTGCAGTCTATGTTAATTTTTTTTTTTAAAAATCCAGTTGATATCATAAAAAGCTTAACTATGAGGGCTTCCCTGGTCATCCAGTGGGTAAAGAGTCCACTTTTGTGTGCAAGGGGCACAGGTTCAATCCCTGGTCTGGGAGAATCCCACGTGCCACTGAACAGCTAGAGATGGTGCTGTGCAACAAGGAAGGCCACTGCAATGGGAGCCCTACACAGGCCAAGAAATAGAGATGAATGAAAATAAACAAATAAAAACCAATAAAAGAGGTTAAATTCTTAATGATGCCGTATATTTTGAGTATCCCTTAAAAGAACCAAGTTTGTTAGCAAAATGCCAAATGATACACATATCCAATTTTAATTATACAAAAATAAAACCTAATGTTTTGTTAGAACATGTCGGCGCGGGGGCCGGCGCGGTGAGCCAGGCGGTGGCGCGGTCGGTGGGCGCGGGCCACGTGGTGGCGAAGGTGCGCGCGGTGGACGCGGACTCGGGCTACAACGCGTGGCTGTCGTACGAGCTGCAGCCGGCGGCGGGGGGCGCGCGCAGCCCGTTCCGCGTGGGGCTGTACACGGGCGAGATCAGCACGACGCGCGCCCTGGACGAGGCGGACGCGCCGCGCCAGCGCCTGCTGGTGCTGGTGAGGGACCACGGCGAGCCGGCGCTGACGGCCACGGCCACCGTGCTGCTGTCGCTGGAGGACAGCGGCCAGGCGCCCAAGGCCTCTTCGCGGGCGTTGTCGGGTGCAGCCGGCGCGGAGACGGCGTTGGTGGACGTGAACGTGTACCTGATCGTGGCCATCTGCGCGGTGTCCAGCCTGTTGGTGCTCACGCTGCTGCTGTACACGGCGCTGCGGTGCTCGGCGCCGCCCCGCGAGGGTGTGTGCGGGCCGGCGAAGCCCAGGCTGGTGTGCTCGAGCGAGGTGGAGAGCTGGTCTTACTCTCAGGAGCGGCGGCAGAGGGTGTGCTCTGGGGAGGGGCCGCCCAAGACGGACCTCATGGCCTTCAGCCCCAACCTGTCCCCGGGTCTGGATAGACAAGTCGGAGAAGAAAGGCAGGAGGAAAGAGGAAATCATCCTGGGCAGGTGAGTTCTATAGACCCTCCTCTTTTTGCAGTCTATGTTAATTTTTTTTTTTAAATCCAGTTGATATCATAAAAAGCTTAACTATGAGGGCTTCCCTGGTCATCCAGTGGGTAAAGAGTCCACTTTTGTGTGCAAGGGGCACAGGTTCAATCCCTGGTCTGGGAGAATCCCACGTGCCACTGAACAGCTAGAGATGGTGCTGTGCAACAAGGAAGGCCACTGCAATGGGAGCCCTACACAGGCCAAGAAATAGAGATGGATGAAAATAAACAAATAAAAACCAATAAAAGAGGTTAAATTCTTAATGATGCCGTATATTTTGAGTATCCCTTAAAAGAACCAAGTTTGTTAGCAAAATGCCAAATGATACACATATCCAATTTTAATTATACAAAGTATTAGGTTTTTAGCCAATAAATATCTTATTTCTCCTAATGTTTTGTTAGAACATGTTAAAAGAAGATGCATGAATGTCTTTTCTGTCATCACTTCATTAGAAAGAATTTCTAGTTTTCAGGCAATATACCCAAATCACTTCATCATCTCTAATCCTCAGTAATGTAGATAATAATTATGGATTATTTAAATTTTACTCACACTCCTTGCTTTTTTAAAAAATAATTTTATTTTATTTTATTTGGCTATTTTGGGTTTTCACTGCTGTTGCAGGCTCTTCTCTAGTTGCATGGAGTGGGGGCTACTCTCTAGTTGAGGTGAGCAGGCTTCTTGTTGTGGTGACTTCTCTTATTGTGGACCTTGAGCTCTAGGGCACCTGGGCGTCAATAGTTGCAACACATGACCTCAATAGTTGCGGCTCTGAGACTCTAGAGCACAGGCTCAATAATTGTGGCTCACAGGCTTAGTTGCTCCACGCATGTGGGATCTCCCCAGATCAGGGATTGAACCCATGTCTCTTACATTGGCAGGTAAACCCTTTACCACTGAGAGATCCCACCCTCTTTGCTTTTTTTTTTAAACATGCTTTTGCTTTGATATTTTCACATTATTATTAGATCACAGACTATTGTCACTTCCGGCTTATGTCAAACATTTAGCACTCTTACTTAGTTCTGAAATGGTTTCCTTTTGTTTTTGTTTCGTTTTGGACATTTGTCATACATCCATTATCCACTAAATAATGCCTAATGTTTCCTCTACCAACAAGGTAAAACCTGTTTCACAGTATTTGTACTAAGAGAATGCAGCTTTTCCTCCTAGTGTGCTTATTTCATTGAAATAAGGTAACTAAACTTTCTGTCAATTTTAATTTTTTTTTTCTGTGAATGGGGAGAGATTTATTTACTACATACTGAGATGTAGCTCCCAGGTTTATGCTGCCAGAGTAACTAGGCAAATTAAGTAATTTATATTCCTCAATCAAGTCATTTAAACTAGCTAAAGGCATGCATATAGACTTATCATATCTGCAATATATGCAAGTTTTCATTACTACTGAAGTTTCTGAATGTATCTGGACAGAAAATGCTAATTTTATCAATGTGAAGCCTATTAATGTTTATCAATTTTTATTTTAATTTCCTGTCTTTAAGCTCTTTATTGCTGGTGCTTGTAAAAGTTTCTTTCCATTTGAGATAATCACACCTGAAGATTCTAGCAAATATCATTTACCTGTGGGCCATCCTTCTAATTCAGTGCTGCTTAAGTATACACACAGAATGGTGGAATCACTCACCACTTTTGAGAAGCTGATAAATGTGGCATAATATTCAAGGACTCCGTGCTGAAACTCATTCTTAGTCCTTGGTTTATGAACGTTTGCATCACAATATTAATTGTCTAAAAATATTCTTTATTCAAAATTAGGCAACAAGATTAAAATATGAACTATTTCAGACTCAAAAGTAATTAAACAATTATATCATTTATGAACATTTGTAAATATAGATAAATGTGACTGTTAGAACACATTATTACCCCTTCCCAAATAAACTTGTTGGAATGATTCAATGTCATTTTAATTTAATAAAAAAGTACTGGAATATTTTAAGTACAGGTTAAAATTTTACAAATCATTACTATTAAATAGTACATAAGTAATAAATACACATTTTAGATAGCTCCAAATTATGTGGATTAGTTTCTACAAATTTAGTAGAAATTTTATACTTATTTTATATTTCAGGATTACATTATAGGATGCAAAATTGTTATTTCATCCCATTTTGTAGTTTGTTTAAGTATTAAGCTAACTTTAGATTTTTCTATATGCTTAATCATTTATGTCTAACAGTGAGTGAGGATGCATTGCATCTGCTGCATACCTTACAATAAGGCTCCTTACCAATTATGCTACATTGATATTTTTGAAAATGGAAGATATAAAATGAAGATGCTTGACAGCAATAGACAATTGGAAGAGTCCAATAGCATCAAAATTCAATTATGCTTTTCATAAATTAAGACCCAGTGTGGTAGTTGATTAAGTTACTGTATGTTTATAGAACAATTCTTGGTGATTATTTTCTGGCTCTATACAAATTTAACTTCTCAGTTTCCTTTAACTTGGTGACAAATTATTGGTTTAAAGATTTTTGTTTAAATTTAAATGAGCTTCTAAATAATATACTAACTTCTTTGCAAGTAGCTGTGGGATCGTATCTGTATTTCTTTTTTCCCTTTTAAAGGTAGTCTTGCATTACTGAAATACAATTCTGAAATGTCTTTTGATTCTCCCTTGAATCATAGACACCATTGTGGTTTTCTGAAGAGAAGTATATTTTGTGTAACTATTAACTGGCTTGGAAGGAAAGATTTAGATTGAAACGAAATGCTCACTATGAAGCTCATATTTTTTTGACTGTAGTCAATGTAATTGGGATCCAAAACATTTCACGAGATCTTTTTCATAGTAGTGCTCTGTTGTCACTTCAGAATACTATGAAATTTGGAGGATTTGACTCAATATTTTACGTGAAAATGCTTTACTCCTGCTAGAGTAAAATACTCCAGAATCTGCACCCACACTTTATTTTTCAACATATTATGAGAGTGAGAGCAGTTGTATGAAGTCATCACATTTGAGCATCAACAAACCAAAACCAGTACCTTCCACACTTATGATAAATTATAATATTGACCATACTTATGAATAAAATAATTTATATGAATGACTCTCCTTTGCTAAACAAGGAAATTCTTCGTTTCCTCCTAAAGACTTAGAATTAAATGCTTGTGAATGATGAAAATCATTATGAATGTGGATTGTAAGCAATATAAGAGCAGGAGCATGCTTGCTTAGTTGTGTCCAACTCTTTGCAACCCCATAGGCTTCACCCACCAGGTTCCTTTTTTCATGGAATTTTCAGGCATGAATACTGGAGAAGGTTGCCATTTCCTGCTCCAGGGGATCGTCCCCACCCAGGGATCAAATCCGAGTCTCTTGCATCTCCTGCATTGGCAGGTGGATTCTTTACCACTGTGCCACCTGGGAAGCCCAAGGGCAGGGGTTTTTATGTATATGAGTTTTTTATTCGCGAAGATCCAATAAGGGTATCAAAATTCAATTATGCTTTTTTGTGTGGTAGTTGATTAAGTTACTGTATGTTTATAGAACAATTCTTGGTGATTATTTTCTGGCTCTATACAAATTTTACTTCTCAGTTTCCTTTAACTTGGTGACAAATTATTGGTTTAAAGATTTTTGTTTAAATTTAAATGAGCTTCTAAATAATATACTAACTTCTTTGCAAGTAGCTGTGGGATCGTATCTGTATTTCTTTTTTCCCTTTTAAAGGTAGTCTTGCATTACTGAAATACAATTCTGAAATGTCTTTTGATTCTCCCTTGAATCATAGACACCATTGTGGTTTTCTGAAGAGAAGTATATTTTGTGTAACTATTAACTGGCTTGGAAGGAAAGATTTAGATTGAAACGAAATGCTCACTATGAAGCTCATATTTTTTTGACTGTAGTCAATGTAATTGGGATCCAAAACATTTCACGAGATCTTTTTCATAGTAGTGCTCTGTTGTCACTTCAGAATACTATGAAATTTGGAGGATTTGACTCAATATTTTACGTGAAAATGCTTTACTCCTGCTAGAGTAAAATACTCCAGAATCTGCACCCACACTTTATTTTTCAACATATTATGAGAGTGAGAGCAGTTGTATGAAGTCATCACATTTGAGCATCAACAAACCAAAACCAGTACCTTCCACACTTATGATAAATTATAATATTGACCATACTTATGAATAAAATAATTTATATGAATGACTCTCCTTTGCTAAACAAGGAAATTCTTCGTTTCCTCCTAAAGACTTAGAATTAAATGCTTGTGAATGATGAAAATCATTATGAATGTGGATTGTAAGCAATATAAGAGCAGGAGCATGCTTGCTTAGTTGTGTCCAACTCTTTGCAACCCCATGGGCTTCACCCACCAGGTTCCTTTTTTCATGGAATTTTCAGGCATGAATACTGGAGAAGGTTGCCATTTCCTGCTCCAGGGGATCGTCCCCACCCAGGGATCAAATCCGAGTCTCTTGCATCTCCTGCATTGGCAGGTGGATTCTTTACCACTGTGCCACCTGGGAAGCCCAAGGGCAGGGGTGATGTATATGAGTCTTTATTTTCCATGATGGCTAAGGAGTAACTTCTGACATGCCACATTTCAATGATTATGATAGACTTTGAAGCAGAATTATTTTTAAAGCTGAAGTATAGTAGAATTATTTGTGCTTTGTTACAAGTATCATATATAATAAATAAAGAGGTATTTACAAATGGTCCATGAAAATATCCAAAAAAATCGAAATAGATTTAAAGTGAACCACGAAGTGGCTAAACCAAAAAGAACCTCAGGATCTTTCTTGTACTTACATGATCAGTCACATGATGTCGCTATATACTCAAAAGGTAAAAAGGGAAAACTCCCTGCCCAGGTTTCAACCATCCTCAGAATAGGATAGACTCCATATTGACCGGAAAACTGGGTAAAATCTTTGAAGGTATACTTACAGAAGGAGAGATTGATCATAAATGTTGGCCGGCGAGCTATCCCTTAAAACTGACACCACAGAGATCTCTTTATCTGCAATGGTGTTTTCTCGGCGTGGAAGCTTCGAAACTCGGCGCCTGCTCCTGTCACTTCTGCTCGTCGCAGCCTGGGAGGCAGGGAGCGGCCAGGTCCATTACTCGGTTCCCGAAGAGGCCAAACACGGTACCTTCGTGGGCCGCATCGCCCAGGACCTGGGAATGGAGCTAGCGGACCTGGTGCCCCGCCTTTTTCGGATGGCGTCCAAAGGCCATAGGGACCTTCTGGAGGTAAATCTGCAGAATGGCATTTTGTTTGTGAATTCTCGGATCGACCGGGAGGAGCTGTGCGGGCGGAGCGCGGAGTGCAGCATCCACCTGGAGGTGATCGTGGACCGGCCGCTGCAGATATTCCATGTGGAGGTGGAGGTGAAGGACATTAACGACAACTCGCCTGTGTTCAGAGGAGAACAAAAGGTACTCATTTCTGAATCTGCTCCTCTGGACTCTCGCTTTCCTCTAGAGGGCGCGTCTGATGCGGATATCGGCCTAAACTCTCTTCTGACCTATAGATTAAGTCTAAATGAGTATTTTACTCTTAAAGTAATAAAGAAAACTGATAAAAGTATATTGCCTGAACTCATTCTTCGAAAGTCATTGGATAGAGAAGAAATGCCAGAACTTAGTATGTTGCTGACCGCTCTGGATGGCGGTAAACCCGAGCTAACAGGGTCTGTTCAGATTCAAATAACCATCCTGGATGTTAATGACAACGCTCCTGAGTTCGATAAGCCTGGTTATAAAGTGATGTTGTTTGAAAATGTCCCAAATGACACCAGAGTCATTCAACTAAATGCTTCTGATCTAGATGAAGGCCCAAACAGAGAAATTTCCTATGGAATCAGAATGATTCTGCCACTGAGTGAGAAATGTATGTTTTCAATAAATTCAGAAACAGGTGAAATTAGGATTTATGGTCAACTGGATTTTGAAGAGAATAATGAGTATGAAATTCAGGTTAGCGCCATTGATAAAGGGATTCCTTCCATGGCAGGCCATTGCACGGTCCTGGTGGAAGTTCTGGACCTGAATGACAATAACCCTGAGGTAATGATCACTTCGCTGTCAGTCCCTGTGCTAGAGGACGCTCAGGTGGGCACTGTCATCGCCTTGATCAGCGTGTCCGACCGTGACTCCGGTGCCAACGGACAAGTGACCTGCTCACTAACACCCCATGTCCCCTTCACGCTGATGTCCACCTTCAAGAATTACTATTCACTGGTGCTGGACAGCGCTCTGGACAGAGAGAAAGTGGCGAACTATGAGCTGGTGGTGACAGCGAGGGACGGGGGCTCGCCTTCGCTGTCGGCCACAGCCAGCGTGTCCGTGGAGGTGGCCGACGTGAACGACAACGCGCCCGCGTTCGCACAGCCCGAGTACACGGTGTTCGTCAAGGAGAACAACTCGCCCGGCTGCCACATCTTCACGGTGTCGGCGCGGGACGCGGACGCGCGGGAGAACGCGCTGGTGTCCTACTCGCTGGTGGAGCGGCGGGTGGGCGAGCGCGCGCTGTCGAGCTACGTGTCGGTGCACGCGGAGAGCGGCAAGGTGTACGCGCTGCAGCCGCTGGACCACGAGGAGCTGGAGCTGCTGCAGTTCCAGGTGAGCGCGCGCGACGCGGGCGTGCCGCCGCTGGGCAGCAACGTGACGCTGCAGGTGTTCGTGCTGGACGAGAACGACAACGCGCCCGCGCTGCTGCCTCCCGGGCCGGGCGGCGGGGCCGGCGCGGTGAGCCAGGCGGTGGCGCGGTCGGTGGGCGCGGGCCACGTGGTGGCGAAGGTGCGCGCGGTGGACGCGGACTCGGGCTACAACGCGTGGCTGTCGTACGAGCTGCAGCCGGCGGCGGGGGGCGCGCGCAGCCCGTTCCGCGTGGGGCTGTACACGGGCGAGATCAGCACGACGCGCGCCCTGGACGAGGCGGACGCGCCGCGCCAGCGCCTGCTGGTGCTGGTGAGGGACCACGGCGAGCCGGCGCTGACGGCCACGGCCACCGTGCTGCTGTCGCTGGAGGACAGCGGCCAGGCGCCCAAGGCCTCTTCGCGGGCGTTGTCGGGTGCAGGCGGCGCGGAGACGGCGTTGGTGGACGTGAACGTGTACCTGATCGTGGCCATCTGCGCGGTGTCCAGCCTGTTGGTGCTCACGCTGCTGCTGTACACGGCGCTGCGGTGCTCGGCGCCGCCCCGCGAGGGTGTGTGCGGGCCGGTGAAGCCCAGGCTGGTGTGCTCGAGCGAGGTGGAGAGCTGGTCTTACTCTCAGGAGCGGCGGCAGAGGGTGTGCTCTGGGGAGGGGCCGCCCAAGACGGACCTCATGGCCTTCAGTCCCTGTCTTCCAGCGTCTGAAGATTGTTTAAATCCTTCCAATGAAGTAAGTCTTTGATACCATTTAAGTGTGTTAGTCATTTTAGAGTTTTCTTGTATTATCCAATCTTTTCAAGGATTAAATAATTAGAAAAGATAGAATGTAGGCCATGGATAAAATTTGAAATTTCCTGGCTCTGTAATTTTCGTATTGTCTATGAATGTTTCCCCTGAAAGGAGGGCCTGTCCCCTGGAGGCGGGCATTGCCACCCACTTTAGTATTCTTGCTTGGAGAATCCCATGAACAGAGGAGCCTGGTGGACTACAGTCCCTAGGAGCACAAAGAGTTGGACACGACTGAGGTGACTTAGCATACATGAATGTTTTCCCTTAAAAGAAATGATTATGTTTGAGTGAAAACTGTCTATGTTATGATGACTCAAATTTATTTTTAATTTGTACTTAAATTCATGTTTAAAGAGAATTTGCAAGGTTAGTGTCACATATGTCAATCACTAGATTCATTTACTGCTCTTTATGTGCATAGACTTGTAAAATGACCTCCTTGATCACTAATCTAATTTCAGTACAATCTCACTTCAATATTATAATAACAGTAAAATCATGTTCTTAATTCTAAAATGAATACTTTTATGTTATTGTTCCCATAGTAACGGCGGCGGGCGCGCGCAGCCCGTTCCGCGTGGGGCTGTACACGGGCGAGATCAGCACGACGCGCGCCCTGGACGAGGCGGACGCGCCGCGCCAGCGCCTGCTGGTGCTGGTGAGGGACCACGGCGAGCCGGCGCTGACGGCCACGGCCACCGTGCTGCTGTCGCTGGAGGACAGCGGCCAGGCGCCCAAGGCCTCTTCGCGGGCGTTGTCGGGTGCAGGCGGCGCGGAGACGGCGTTGGTGGACGTGAACGTGTACCTGATCGTGGCCATCTGCGCGGTGTCCAGCCTGTTGGTGCTCACGCTGCTGCTGTACACGGCGCTGCGGTGCTCGGCGCCGCCCCGCGAGGGTGTGTGCGGGCCGGTGAAGCCCAGGCTGGTGTGCTCGAGCGAGGTGGAGAGCTGGTCTTACTCTCAGGAGCGGCGGCAGAGGGTGTGCTCTGGGGAGGGGCCGCCCAAGACGGACCTCATGGCCTTCAGTCCCTGTCTTCCAGCGTCTGAAGATTGTTTAAATCCTTCCAATGAAGTAAGTCTTTGATACCATTTAAGTGTGTTAGTCATTTTAGAGTTTTCTTGTATTATCCAATCTTTTCAAGGATTAAATAATTAGAAAAGATAGAATGTAGGCCATGGATAAAATTTGAAATTTCCTGGCTCTGTAATTTTCGTATTGTCTATGAATGTTTCCCCTGAAAGGAGGGCCTGTCCCCTGGAGGCGGGCATTGCCACCCACTTTAGTATTCTTGCTTGGAGAATCCCATGAACAGAGGAGCCTGGTGGACTACAGTCCCTAGGAGCACAAAGAGTTGGACACGACTGAGGTGACTTAGCATACATGAATGTTTTCCCTTAAAAGAAATGATTATGTTTGAGTGAAAACTGTCTATGTTATGATGACTCAAATTTATTTTTAATTTGTACTTAAATTCATGATTAAAGAGAATTTGCAAGGTTAGTGTCACATATGTCAATCACTAGATTCATTTACTGCTCTTTATGTGCATAGACTTGTAAAATGACCTCCTTGATCACTAATCTAATTTCAGTACAATCTCACTTCAATATTATAATAACAGTAAAAATCATGTTCTTAATTCTAAAATGAATACTTTTATGTTATTGTTCCCATAGAGTAATTTCTTTCCATTGTGATTGACTATAGAACTGTTCTTATTCACTTAAAGTGTAATACCATTTAAAATATCATAATATCCACCTAAAGCAAGATGCACCTTATTATTGATGGTTCATAGTAATTTAAATCACTTTTTTTGGTAGCACACAAGTAATGGCACATCTTATAATTAATAACATTCCTTTGACTCAATGAAATATAAGAATACTTAACCAGGACTTGTCCGGTGGTCCTGTGGCTAAGACTCTGCTCCCAAAGAAGAAGGACTAGATTTGATCCCTGGTGTGGGACTTGGAACAGCCAAAGAATATTTATTCATCCCCTATTATTTCCAGGACCTGTTCTAGCATCCTTAATTGCATTATCTCACTTAGTTAGCAAATCACCCCTATGGCACAGGCACAGTATCTATGATTGACATTTTACTGATAAGAAGTCGAAACATGAGGTACGTAGGTTGTGTAAAGTGGCTCAAACCCAGTTTTGGAGGATCACCAACCCATTATAGCATACTGCTGCTTGGATACAATTATTGGGTGAATATTCTAAAGTGCATTTTACATCTTGTAATTTTCTTCCACACAAACCCTTTCCAGAGTGTTTTTTAATGTGAGAGAAAGAAGTAAAGAGGGAGATACTGACAATTAAACAGGGAGAGAAGGAATGAAGATAAAGATGGAAAAATATAAAGAAAAATGGTAAAGAGTAGGATGACGGGGGGCCTGGTTTTTTGGAACCTACGGGGTCCCCTAGGAGCACAAAGAGTTGGACACGACTGAGGTGACTTAGCATACATGAATGTTTTCCCTTAAAAGAAATGATTATGTTTGAGTGAAAACTGTCTATGTTATGATGACTCAAATTTATTTTTAATTTGTACTTAAATTCATGTTTAAAGAGAATTTGCAAGGTTAGTGTCACATATGTCAATCACTAGATTCATTTACTGCTCTTTATGTGCATAGACTTGTAAAATGACCTCCTTGATCACTAATCTAATTTCAGTACAATCTCACTTCAATATTATAATAACAGTAAAAATCATGTTCTTAATTCTAAAATGAATACTTTTATGTTATTGTTCCCATAGAGTAATTTCTTTCCATTGTGATTGACTATAGAACTGTTCTTATTCACTTAAAGTGTAATACCATTTAAAATATCATAATATCCACCTAAAGCAAGATGCACCTTATTATTGATGGTTCATAGTAATTTAAATCACTTTTTTTGGTAGCACACAAGTAATGGCACATCTTATAATTAATAACATTCCTTTGACTCAATGAAATATAAGAATACTTAACCAGGACTTGTCCGGTGGTCCTGTGGCTAAGACTCTGCTCCCAAAGAAGAAGGACTAGATTTGATCCCTGGTGTGGGACTTGGAACAGCCAAAGAATATTTATTCATCCCCTATTATTTCCAGGACCTGTTCTAGCATCCTTAATTGCATTATCTCACTTAGTTAGCAAATCACCCCTATGGCACAGGCACAGTATCTATGATTGACATTTTACTGATAAGAAGTCGAAACATGAGGTACGTAGGTTGTGTAAAGTGGCTCAAACCCAGTTTTGGAGGATCACCAACCCATTATAGCATACTGCTGCTTGGATACAATTATTGGGTGAATATTCTAAAGTGCATTTTACATCTTGTAATTTTCTTCCACACAAACCCTTTCCAGAGTGTTTTTTAATGTGAGAGAAAGAAGCAAAGAGGGAGATACTGACAATTAAACAGGGAGAGAAGGAATGAAGATAAAGATGGAAAAATATAAAATGGAATAGAATAGAGAAAAAATTAAGAGAGTAGGATTGGCCTTAACAGTGGGGTGATTTTTCCTTAGTAGTGAACAAATAATAGAGTATATAAAGCAAAATGTCAACTTAAGATGAGAGCCATTGAGTTCATATTTGGTGACTTACATTTCTGGGTTAATCGTCTGAGAACCCAGTGAGGGGAGTGGAGCTGGGAATCTGAGAAGAGAGAAGAAAATGTAGAAGAATCTTTGTAGGCAAGAATTATGAACACATTTAAAGGCTCAACTGAGGTAAAGGTGAGAGTAAACTTGCCGAGAATATAGTAATGTTAAGTGGCTAACATACTGAGAAGCTCAACATAAGGCTGTGTGTTGAAAAATAATGAAAATGTTAGAGTAATGTAAGTAGGTATGTGCCTTTTCGGTGCCTGAAATGACATGTTTTATTTTATTTTTTAAAACTTTTTAAATTAATGTTGGAGTATAGCTAAAAAAGACAAGAACAATTTGAATCAAGAAGCTATTCCTATTATGATACAGGTGTATTAATAAAGTAATGGAGCAATGAGGAGAATGAAGGTGAGAGGGTACCAAATGCTCACTTTTTCAGAAAGGAGCAAAGGTTCAACCCAGCTCCTATTTCTTGCACAGTTGTGCCCAAAACAGGAAAGAGACTTACTGGAGCTATGCTCTTTCTTTCCTAGCCCTGTTTGTCATGGAACTTGGTGACTTGGTAAAGGTGCAATTAAGAAGTTAGCAAATCACCCCTATGGCACAGGCACAGTATCTATGATTGACATTTTACTGATAAGAAGTCGAAACATGAGGTACGTAGGTTGTGTAAAGTGGCTCAAACCCAGTTTTGGAGGATCACCAACCCATTATAGCATACTGCTGCTTGGATACAATTATTGGGTGAATATTCTAAAGTGCATTTTACATCTTGTAATTTTCTTCCACACAAACCCTTTCCAGAGTGTTTTTTAATGTGAGAGAAAGAAGCAAAGAGGGAGATACTGACAATTAAACAGGGAGAGAAGGAATGAAGATAAAGATGGAAAAATATAAAATGGAATAGAATAGAGAAAAAATTAAGAGAGTAGGATTGGCCTTAACAGTGGGGTGATTTTTCCTTAGTAGTGAACAAATAATAGAGTATATAAAGCAAAATGTCAACTTAAGATGAGAGCCATTGAGTTCATATTTGGTGACTTACATTTCTGGGTTAATCGTCTGAGAACCCAGTGAGGGGAGTGGAGCTGGGAATCTGAGAAGAGAGAAGAAAATGTAGAAGAATCTTTGTAGGCAAGAATTATGAACACATTTAAAGGCTCAACTGAGGTAAAGGTGAGAGTAAACTTGCCGAGAATATAGTAATGTTAAGTGGCTAACATACTGAGAAGCTCAACATAAGGCTGTGTGTTGAAAAATAATGAAAATGTTAGAGTAATGTAAGTAGGTATGTGCCTTTTCGGTGCCTGAAATGACATGTTTTATTTTATTTTTTAAAACTTTTTAAATTAATGTTGGAGTATAGCTAAAAAAGACAAGAACAATTTGAATCAAGAAGCTATTCCTATTATGAGTACAGGTGTATTAATAAAGTAATGGAGCAATGAGGAGAATGAAGGTGAGAGGGTACCAAATGCTCACTTTTTCAGAAAGGAGCAAAGGTTCAACCCAGCTCCTATTTCTTGCACAGTTGTGCCCAAAACAGGAAAGAGACTTACTGGAGCTATGCTCTTTCTTTCCTAGCCCTGTTTGTCATGGAACTTGGTGACTTGGTAAAGGTGCAATATTAGATGAAAGTAAGATTACCTTCCTCTCTTCCTTGCTAGAGGTATGTTAACATCTGTATCTACTTGTTGTTACTTGGGAAGTCAGAGTCAACTTAAATGATAGTAGGATTTTCCCCAGTGAAGCTGTAAGACAAGGAGAAAGAAGAGGGAAATTTAACCTAATGGTAGTAATTTCATTTCTAGCAAATACGTGAAATACTAGTTCTTGGCATGTTTTATACAAAGAGAATCCAGAACTTCAAAATGTTGTTATATCTAAATGGTAAACATTGTGTTTATGTACATACACACACACACAAAGTATATGCACATTAAGGGACATTTCCCTCTAAAACAAATGTTTTACACAAAATCACACATGTTCAGGGGAACTTGCTGTATTTGTTTATTTAAAATGTGGTATATCAGTTTCTAATTTTCCATGTTCATTCGTTTTATTTCTATGTGATTT
Organism: Tragulus kanchil; assembly: GCA_022376925.1. Taxonomy (NCBI): domain Eukaryota; kingdom Metazoa; phylum Chordata; class Mammalia; order Artiodactyla; family Tragulidae; genus Tragulus; species Tragulus kanchil. The sequence continues at coordinate 36,204,126 of JAIOJX010000029.1, read as the reverse complement.
GTTTTGTTTCCCTTTGGAATCAAGGAAATTGTGTGAGTACGTCTCAAAAATATTACAGGAAAAGGACATTCCCACAAAAACCTACAAAATTATGGAGGACTAGAGTCTGATTTCCAAAAGCGAATGGGGAATATTACTTTTTACAAACCGTGCACCACGTTTTACCTACACAAAAATATTTTTGTGAAAAGATGGAACTCATCAATCAATATCAACTAGAATCCAATGATGAGCAGAATACGGTAACTTACTGTTGCTGAAAAGAAAAATAGTTAATCTTCTATTACGTATTACAGCGAAAAATGTCACAAAATGCAAGGGCAAAAATACAACGGAAAGTACAAACTCGGTCGTTTTTACACTTACACATTCATGCACATGGTGTCGCTCTTCACTGAGAACAATTCGGTGAAGAAAGTGTCTCCTCTCCTTCCTTCCTGCAAAAAATCCGGCAGAGAGTGGAAAACCTCCGCGAATCCTCCCGCAATAGAAGGCCGTAAAATTAGACCTTGAGGGGAACTTGAGGTAAGGTAGTCTATACATACATCTCTGAAGGCTTTGGAGTGTACCATGCTGTTAAAGCTCCTATTTCTTGCACAGTTGTGCCCAAAACAGGAAAGAGACTTACACTTGAGCCCTGTTTGTCATGGAACTTGGTGACTTGGTAAAGGTGCAATATTAGATGAAAGTAAGATTACCTTCCTCTCTTCCTTGCTAGAGGTATGTTAACATCTGTATCTACTTGTTGTTACTTGGGAAGTCAGAGTCAACTTAAATGATAGTAGGATTTTCCCCAGTGAAGCTGTAAGACAAGGAGAAAGAAGAGGGAAATTTAACCTAATGGTAGTAATTTCATTTCTAGCAAATACGTGAAATACTAGTTCTTGGCATGTTTTATACAAAGAGAATCCAGAACTTCAAAATGTTGTTATATCTAAATGGTAAACATTGTGTTTATGTACATACACACACACACAAAGTATATGCACATTAAGGGACATTTCCCTCTAAAACAAATGTTTTACACAAAATCACACATGTTCGGCGGAACTTGCTGTATTTGTTTATTTAAAATGTGGTATATCAGTTTCTAATTTTCCATGTTCATTCGTTTTATTTCTATGTGATTTGTTTTGTTTCCCTTTGGAATCAAGGAAATTGTGTGAGTACGTCTCAAAAATATTACAGGAAAAGGACATTCCCACAAAAACCTACAAAATTATGGAGGACTAGAGTCTGATTTCCAAAAGCGAATGGGGAATATTACTTTTTACAAACCGTGCACCACGTTTTACCTACACAAAAATATTTTTGTGAAAAGATGGAACTCATCAATCAATATCAACTAGAATCCAATGATGAGCAGAATACGGTAACTTACTGTTGCTGAAAAGAAAAATAGTTAATCTTCTATTACGTATTACAGCGAAAAATGTCACAAAATGCAAGGGCAAAAATACAACGGAAAGTACAAACTCGGTCGTTTTTACACTTACACATTCATGCACATGGTGTCGCTCTTCACTGAGAACAATTCGGTGAAGAAAGTGTCTCCTCTCCTTCCTTCCTGCAAAAAATCCGGCAGAGAGTGGAAAACCTCCGCGAATCCTCCCGCAATAGAAGGCCGTAAAATTAGACCTTGAGGGGCACTTGAGGTAAGGTAGTCTATACACATACATCTCTGAAGGCTTTGGAGTGTACCATGCTGTTTTCCTGGAGAGAAGGCCCAGGAGCGCGGCTTTTGTTGCTCTCACTTCTGCTCCTCGCAGCCTGGGAGGCAGGGAGCGGCCAGGTCCACTACTCGGTTCCCGAAGAGGCCAAACACGGTACCTTCGTGGGCCGCATCGCCCGGGACCTGGGACTGGAGCTAGTGGACCTGGTGCCCCGCCTGTTCCGGGTGGCGTCCAAAGGCCGCGAGGACCTGCTGGAGGTAAACCTGCAGAATGGCATTTTGTTTGTGAATTCTCGGATCGATCGGGAGGAGTTGTGCGGGCGGAGCGCGGAGTGCAGCATCCACCTGGAGGTGATCGTGGATCGGCCGCTGCAGGTGTTTCACGTGGAGGTGGAGGTTACGGATGTTAACGACAACCCGCCTGTGTTCCCAGAAAGTGAAAAAAGAATAATCATTGCTGAATCTAGACCTCCGGAAACTCGGTTCCCACTAGATGGCGCATCTGATGCAGATATTGGAGTAAACTCCGCCTTGACCTACCGAGTCTATCCCAACGATTATTTCTCTTTGGACACACTAAAAGGCCATGAACAAACGTCTTCGTTATCACTTGTATTAAGAAAATCACTGGACAGAGAGGAAATTCAGGAACATAGTTTATTGTTGACAGCTACTGATGGAGGTAAACCCGAGTTGACAGGCACAGTTCAGCTGCTGATTACAATCCTGGATGTGAATGACAATGCCCCAGAATTTGACCAGTTAATTTATAAAGTGAGAATGTTAGAGAACGCATTTAACGGGTCATTAGTGATCAAACTAAATGCCACAGACCCTGATGACGGTACAAATGCAGACATAATTTACTCCTTTAGAAGACCTGTGTCATCTGCAGTATTATATGCCTTTTACATAAATCCCGACAGTGGAGAAATTAGGACAAAAGGCAAACTGGATTTCGAAGAAAAGAAATTGTATGAAATATCCGTGGAGGCAATTGACAAGGGGAATATTCCAATGGCAGGTCATTGTACCATTCTGGTGGAAATAGTAGATATAAATGACAACACCCCTGAAGTTACCATCACTTCTCTGGCTCTCCCGGTGCGAGAGGATGCTCAGGTAGGTACCGTCATAGCCTTGATCAGCGTGTCCGACCGTGACTCCGGTGCCAACGGACAAGTGACCTGCTCACTAACACCCCATGTCCCCTTCACGCTGATGTCCACCTTCAAGAATTACTATTCACTGGTTCTGAACAACGCCCTGGACAGAGAGAAAGTGGCGAAGTATGAGGTGGTGGTGACAGCGAGGGACGGGGGCTCGCCTTCGCTGTCGGCCACAGCCAGCGTGTCCGTGGAGGTGGCCGACGTGAACGACAACGCGCCCGCGTTCGCGCAGCCCGAGTACACGGTGTTCGTCAAGGAGAACAACCCGCCCGGCTGCCACATCTTCACGGTGTCGGCGCGGGACGCGGACGCGCGGGAGAACGCGCTGGTGTCCTACTCGCTGGTGGAGCGGCGGGTGGGCGAGCGCGCGCTGTCGAGCTACGTGTCGGTGCACGCGGAGAGCGGCAAGGTGTACGCGCTGCAGCCGCTGGACCACGAGGAGCTGGAGCTGCTGCAGTTCCAGGTGAGCGCGCGCGACGCGGGCGTGCCGCCGCTGGGCAGCAACGTGACGCTGCAGGTGTTCGTGCTGGACGAGAACGACAACGCGCCCGCGCTGCTGCCTCCCGGGCCGGGCGGCGGGGCCGGCGCGGTGAGCCAGGCGGTGGCGCGGTCGGTGGGCGCGGGCCACGTGGTGGCGAAGGTGCGCGCGGTGGACGCGGACTCGGGCTACAACGCGTGGCTGTCGTACGAGCTGCAGCCGGCGGCGGGGGGCGCGCGCAGCCCGTTCCGCGTGGGGCTGTACACGGGCGAGATCAGCACGACGCGCGCCCTGGACGAGGCGGACGCGCCGCGCCAGCGCCTGCTGGTGCTGGTGAGGGACCACGGCGAGCCGGCGCTGACGGCCACGGCCACCGTGCTGCTGTCGCTGGAGGACAGCGGCCAGGCGCCCAAGGCCTCTTCGCGGGCGTTGTCGGGTGCAGGCGGCGCGGAGACGGCGTTGGTGGACGTGAACGTGTACCTGATCGTGGCCATCTGCGCGGTGTCCAGCCTGTTGGTGCTCACGCTGCTGCTGTACACGGCGCTGCGGTGCTCGGCGCCGCCCCGCGAGGGTGTGTGCGGGCCGGCGAAGCCCAGGCTGGTGTGCTCGAGCGAGGTGGAGAGCTGGTCTTACTCTCAGGAGCGGCGGCAGAGGGTGTGCTCTGGGGAGGGGCCGCCCAAGACGGACCTCATGGCCTTTAGTCCCAGCCTGCCTCCTTGTCTGAATTCTGCAGAGGGACCAGGTGGAACAGAAGCGGATTCAGACCAGTTGAAAGAGGTGAGATTAAAGTTTTAAAGTTTTTACTGTTTTAGCCCTCCTCACAGTTTTCCGTTTAAGATTCTTCATTCTCAATTTTTGGAGAAGGAAATGATAACTTACTCCAGTATTTTTGCCTAGAAAATTCTATGAACCTGGAAGCCTGGTGAGTTGTATATATATGCTCACACATACATACAGAGCTTCTCTGGTGGCTCATTAATGAGGAATCTCCCTGCAGTGCAGAAGACCGGGTTCCATCACTGGATTGGGAAGATCCCCTAGAGAAGGACATGGCAACCCAGTCCAGTATTCTTGAATGGAGAATTCCAAGGATAGAGGAGCCTGATGGGCTGAAGTTCGTAGAGTCACAGAGTTGGACACGACTGAAGTGACTAAGCAACAGCAATCTCAATTTTAAGATAATTCTTTAATTTTGCTCATCATTACAGTGTTTAATGAGTGTTACTGGCATCATGAATTCCATTAATCTTCAAATTGAACTCTTAGTGAGAACCATAGTATTGTTCATAATGCTAATCAGTTGTTTTTGTTGTGTTCTTAATAGTTTGAAAGTATTTATTGCCTTCATAAGCATTTTTCAAGAAACTCTTGAAAATTGTACTTGAGCATTTAGGAAACCATAATTGATCATTTTAAAATCTCTTTATCTTAAAATTCATAAAAATACCATATGCCACGGCCACCGTGCTGCTGTCGCTGGAGGACAGCGGCCAGGCGCCCAAGGCCTCTTCGCGGGCGTTGTCGGGTGCAGGCGGCGCGGAGACGGCGTTGGTGGACGTGAACGTGTACCTGATCGTGGCCATCTGCGCGGTGTCCAGCCTGTTGGTGCTCACGCTGCTGCTGTACACGGCGCTGCGGTGCTCGGCGCCGCCCCGCGAGGGTGTGTGCGGGCCGGCGAAGCCCAGGCTGGTGTGCTCGAGCGAGGTGGAGAGCTGGTCTTACTCTCAGGAGCGGCGGCAGAGGGTGTGCTCTGGGGAGGGGCCGCCCAAGACGGACCTCATGGCCTTTAGTCCCAGCCTGCCTCCTTGTCTGAATTCTGCAGAGGGACCAGGTGGAACAGAAGCGGATTCAGACCAGTTGAAAGAGGTGAGATTAAAGTTTTAAAGTTTTTACTGTTTTAGCCCTCCTCACAGTTTTCCGTTTAAGATTCTTCATTCTCAATTTTTGGAGAAGGAAATGATAACTTACTCCAGTATTTTTGCCTAGAAAATTCTATGAACCTGGAAGCCTGGTGAGTTGTATATATATGCTCACACATACATACAGAGCTTCTCTGGTGGCTCATTAATGAGGAATCTCCCTGCAGTGCAGAAGACCGGGTTCCATCACTGGATTGGGAAGATCCCCCTAGAGAAGGACATGGCAACCCAGTCCAGTATTCTTGAATGGAGAATTCCAAGGATAGAGGAGCCTGATGGGCTGAAGTTCATAGAGTCACACAGAGTTGGACACGACTGAAGTGACTAAGCAACAGCAATCTCAATTTTAAGATAATTCTTTAATTTTGCTCATCATTACAATGTTTAATGAGTGTTACTGGCATCATGAATTCCATTAATCTTCAAATTGAACTCTTAGTGAGAACCATAGTATTGTTCATAATGCTAATCAGTTGTTTTTGTTGTGTTCTTAATAGTTTGAAAGTATTTATTGCCTTCATAAGCATTTTTCAAGAAACTCTTGAAAATTGTACTTGAGCATTTAGGAAACCATAATTGATCATTTTAAAATCTCTTTATCTTAAAATTCATAAAAATACCCACATATAGATTTTGTTTTGAATGAGGCCAAAACTTTTTATATGAAATCATTTTATACAGTATATCTTTTTTTCTTCTTAAAGAATCTTTTTTGTTTGCTTCCTCCTAATTTTCCTCTAGGCCTATCACCATTCCCTTGTCTGGTATCCAATATGAAAATCCTTATGATTTTACTTTGACATTTTTATTTGCAGCTACATAATTATTCACATACATCTACATACGTGCATACACCTGGTGGGTTTTTGTTACTATTTTTTTTGGAAATTTTGTTAGCGTAGATACTACATTTTACCTTTCTCAGGCACAAACACTTTGTGGAAATCCCTAATACTTTTAATAACTGTGTAGTACTCTATACTGTGGATGTACCATTTATATGATATCATTTATATCATTTATCAGTTATTCAACAGGTGATGAGCACTTTGTGTTCTTTTGCTCTCATGAACCATGCAGTAATATTATTTTACATGTTCCTAATATGTTGGTGCCTTTATTTCTATAGAATTTATTTTCAGATATAGAATTGATGAATCTACGTGTATTGATAATTTTATTATATATATATGCTGCTAGGTTGCTTTCCCAAAATTTTGAAGTTCTTTTTATCTCCACAACAAGTTTGAGCACTCTTCCTTTTATCTTTAAAAGCAATAGAGGTCTTACATTTTGCCCATGTGATCTGTATAAAATGATATCATTGATACTTCAGTTTAATTCCTGTATACCTTTGAGCATAATGTCATCTGCATTTGGTTTTCATTGATTTGTCAGTTAAGCTTTTTGTCCAGTTTTTAGTTGAGGTTTTTCTCTTTTTTTTGGTCATTTTTCAATTTGGTAAAGTTCTCAGTCAGTAATTAGCTTTTATCTTCCATTTGTGTCACAAATATTTTTCCTACTATGTATTGATATGTTTAGGGTATATTTTGCCATATAAAAGTGTTTTAAAATTTTCTTTTTTCTGTTATGGATTTTAAGGTCTCTTAACTTTAGTCAGGGAGATCTTGCCAAGTTTTATACTGAACATTCATTAATTAAATTCATTTAAAAACATTCAAATTTAGTTTAACTTAAAAATTACAGTGTAATTGATATATACTGTATTAATTTCACACGTACAGTGTAATGATTCAATATTTGTACATATTGAAATGATTGCCACTATAAATCTAGTTAACCTTCATCATTATACATAGTTACAAAAATTTTTTCGTTAGAAATGAGAACTTTTAAGATCTTTTCTGTAGCAACTTTCAAATATATAATACAGCATTATTTTTTGTTGCAGTATGATTTTATTGTAGATTTTTAAAAACAATTTATTTTACTTTTCACTTTTACAGAGTTTTGTTGTTTACAGATATGTATGATCCCAGATTAGTCATATGTATATCCCCCTCACCCCAACCCTCCAGGCTGTCGCACAGCACCCCTTCAGGATCCCCTTTTCTCACAGCCAATGACAATAGCTATTTTTTTCACATATGATAGTATAGGTTTTCATGCTACTTCCTTTATGCCTCCCACCCACTGTTCATTCCCCACAATGTCCATATGTCTACTGTCCAAGTCTGTTTTTTCATCGCTTCATTGCATGTGTTATCATTACCGTCCTACTAGATTCCATATATATGCATTAGTATATTGATAATACAGCATTATTAACTATAATCACCATACTGTATGCGCATGGACAACTTTGTCCCTTCTGATCATCTTCACCCATTACACCCACCTGCCACCTCTTGTGTCTGGCAACTACCAATTTGTTCTGTATCTATGAGTTTCTTAGATTCCACTTAAGTGAGATCATTTTTTCTTAATGTAGGCATTTATCACTATATGCCTCCCTCTTAGCACTGCTTTTGCTGCATGTCATTTTTTAAAATTTAATTTTATTTATTTATTCATTTTTGGCTGTGCTGCATCTTCATTGCTGCACAGGTGATTGGAACCTACTCACTAATGGCAGTGCATGGGCTTCTGATTGTGGTGACTTCTCATATTGTGGAGCACGGGCTCTAGATGTGTGGGATTCAGTAGTTGAACAACAAGGGCTTTAGTTGCTCTGTGGCATGTGGGACCTTCCCAGATCAGGGATTGAACCTACATCTCCTGTACTGGCAGGTGGCTTCTTTACCACTGAGTCACCAGGGAAACCTCTCATACATTTTGATATGTTGTGTTTTCATGTTCACTTGTTTAGAGATATTTTAAATTTTTCCCTTGATTTCATCTTTGACCCATTGGTTTTCAGGAATGCGTTGTTTAATTTCCACATATTTGACCATTGTGATTGGAAAAGATAATTCATATAATTTCAGTCTTTTAAAATTTGCTTACACTTGTTTTGGACGTAATATCTGTTCTGTACTGGAGAATGTTCCATGTGTGCTTAAGAATATATATTCTGCTGCCCTTGGATGAAATGTTCTATATATATATCTGTTAGTTACTTTGGATGTATAGTTCAAGTTCAATGTTTTCTTTCTGGATAATCTGTCTATTGGTGAAAGTAGATATTGTCTATCATCCCCTTCACAACCTTCAGATCTGTTAGTATTTGTTTTTTATATTTATATGCTCTGATGTTAAGTGCACATATATTTATAATTGTTTTCTCCTCTTGGTGAATTTACCCTTTTATCAGTATTAATGGCCTTCTTTGTCTCTTGTTACATTTTCTACTTAAAGTCAATTTTGTCTGATGTAAGTATAGCTACCTCTCCTCTGTCTTTTGGTTTCCATTTGCTTGGAATGTCTTTTTCCATGTCTTCAATTTGAGCCTATGTATTCTTGAAGTTGAAGTGAATGTCTTGAAGGCAGCATGTAGCTTAGTCTTTTTAAAACCTATTTAGCCATTCTATGCCTTTTTTTAAGATTTATTTATTTATTTATTTTGGTGGGGGGTGGGGTGGGGAGGGAGGGGAGCAGGTGGGCCACTTCTATTGGTCCTTCATTTGTTTATTTTCATCCATCTTTGTTCTTTGGCCCATGTGGGCCTCCCATCGCAGTGGCCTCTGTTATCACAGAGCGCCGGCTCTGGAGTGCATGCGCCCAGAGCTCTGGCTCGGTAATTTGACACATCGGTCCAGCCGCTCGCGGCAAGTGGGATCTTCCCATATTGTGGAGCACGGGCTCTAGATGTGGGATTCAGTAGTTGAACAACAAGGGCTTTAGTTGCTCTGTGGCATGTGGGACCTTCCCAGATCAGGGATTGAACCTACATCTCCTGTACTGGCAGGTGGCTTCTTTACCACTGAGTCACCAGGGAAACCTCTCATACATTTTGATATGTTGTGTTTTCATGTTCACTTGTTTAGAGATATTTTAAATTTTTCCCTTGATTTCATCTTTGACCCATTGGTTTTCAGGAATGCGTTGTTTAATTTCCACATATTTGACCATTGTGATTGGAAAAGATAATTCATATAATTTCAGTCTTTTAAAATTTGCTTACACTTGTTTTGGACGTAATATCTGTTCTGTACTGGAGAATGTTCCATGTGTGCTTAAGAATATATATTCTGCTGCCCTTGGATGAAATGTTCTATATATATATCTGTTAGTTACTTTGGATGTATAGTTCAAGTTCAATGTTTTCTTTCTGGATAATCTGTCTATTGGTGAAAGTAGATATTGTCTATCATCCCCTTCACAACCTTCAGATCTGTTAGTATTTGTTTTTTATATTTATATGCTCTGATGTTAAGTGCACATATATTTATAATTGTTTTCTCCTCTTGGTGAATTTACCCTTTTATCAGTATTAATGGCCTTCTTTGTCTCTTGTTACATTTTCTACTTAAAGTCAATTTTGTCTGATGTAAGTATAGCTACCTCTCCTCTGTCTTTTGGTTTCCATTTGCTTGGAATGTCTTTTTCCATGTCTTCAATTTGAGCCTATGTATTCTTGAAGTTGAAGTGAATGTCTTGAAGGCAGCATGTAGCTTAGTCTTTTTAAAACCTATTTAGCCATTCTATGCCTTTTTTTAAGATTTATTTATTTATTTATTTTGGTGGGGGGTGGGGTGGGGAGGGAGGGGAGCAGGTGGGCCACTTCTATTGGTCCTTCATTTGTTTATTTTCATCCATCTTTGTTCTTTGGCCCATGTGGGCCTCCCATCGCAGTGGCCTCTGTTATCACAGAGCGCCGGCTCCGGGTGCATGCGCTCCAGAGCTCTGGCTTGGTGATTGGACACATCAGTCCAGCCGCTCCGCGGCAAGTGGGATCTTCCCAGGCCAGGGATCGAACCGGCGCCCCTTGCACTGCAAGGCGGTGTCCTTACCCACTGGACCACCAGGGAAGCCCCATTCTATGCCTTTTGATTGGACAATTTAATCTACTTACATTTAAAGTAATTCTTGATAAGTAAGAAATTACCATTGCCATCTTGTTCACTCTTTTCTGGTTGTTTCATCATTCCTTTGTTCTTTTCTTCCTCTATTACTATCTTCTTTTGTGAACTGATGATTTTCCACTGGGGTATACTTTGATTCCCTTTTGTTTATATTGCCTGTATGTGTGTACTGTAGTTTTTTGTCTGTTTATTTTGTGGTTGCCCTGTGGCTTAATTGAAACATCTTACAGATATAACAGTTTATTTTAAGCTGATAAGTTTGATCATATGCAAAAACTCTACTCTTTTACTCTCCCCATACTTTGTTTTTGTTGCCATAATTGACATCTTTTTTATATTCTGTACAATTCACAAATTATCATAGCTACTTTTATTTTTTAACACTTTTGTTTTTTTAACCCTAATACTAGAGTTATCACATCATCATATTACAGTGTTAAATTATTCTGAATCTGACTGTATACTTACTTTTAGAAATGTATTGTGTATTTTCATATGGTTCATGCTATTAGTTAGCTTCCTTTCATTTCAGCTTGAAGAATTCCTTTTAGGATTTCTTGTAGGGCACATCTAATGGTGATGAACTCCCTCAGCTTATGTTTGTTTGGGAAAGTCTTTATCTTCATTTCTTAAGATCAGCTATCTGGGGGTAAAGTGTTCATGGTTGACATTTTCTCATTTCACCTCTTTGAATATATCATCCAATTCTCTCCTGGCCAACAGTGCTTCTGCAGACACATCTGCTGATAGTCATATGAGGGTTTTCTTGTATAATATACATGTTTTCTATTTTTGCCTTAAAAGTTATCTTCTCATCTTTGATTTCATACAGTTTTATTATAATTTGTCTTGAAGAGGATGGTCTTGTATTGAAAATTTGAGTAATCTATTGGCTTCATGAACTTGGATGTCTAAATCCCTCCCCAGATTTGGGAAATTCTCACTATTCTTTCTTAGAACAAAACAAAACATTTATTTATTTTTGGCTGTTCTGGGTCTTTGCTGCTTTTCACAGGTTTTCTCTAGTTGTGTTTCTCTAGTTGCAGTGGGTGGGGCTACTCTCTAGTTGCATTGTGTGGGCTTCTCATTGCAGTGACTTCTCTTGTTGCAGAGCACAAGTTCTTGGTGCATGGACTTCCATAGTTGTAGCACATGGGCTCAATAATTGTGGCTCATGGTCTCTAGAGCGGGGGACTCAGTAGTCGTGGTGCACAGCTTAATTGCTCCAAGGCTTGTGGAGTCTTCCCAGACCAGAGATTGAACCCATATCGCCTACGTTGGCAGGCAGAGTCTTATACACTGCGCCACCAGGCAAATGACCATTCTTTCTTTATATATGCTTTGTACCCTTTTCTCTGTTCTCTGAGACTCTAATGATTATTTCTTTTAATGGTGTCCCCTAAGTCCCATAGCTGTTCTTCATTCTTTTCCTTCTTTTCACATCTCTTTATCAGATGTAAAACGATCTGTCTTGCTCCTTCTACTGTTTTTGTTGCCATAATTGACATCTTTTATATTCTGTACAATTCACAAATTATCATAGCTACTTTTATTTTTAACACTTTTGTTTTAACCCTAATACTAGAGTTATCACATCATCATATTACAGTGTTAAATTATTCTGAATCTGACTGTATACTTACTTTTAGAAATGTATTGTGTATTTTCATATGGTTCATGCTATTAGTTAGCTTCCTTTCATTTCAGCTTGAAGAATTCCTTTTAGGATTTCTTGTAGGGCACATCTAATGGTGATGAACTCCCTCAGCTTATGTTTGTTTGGGAAAGTCTTTATCTTCATTTCTTAAGATCAGCTATCTGGGGGTAAAGTGTTCATGGTTGACATTTTCTCATTTCACCTCTTTGAATATATCATCCAATTCTCTCCTGGCCAACAGTGCTTCTGCAGACACATCTGCTGATAGTCATATGAGGGTTTTCTTGTATAAGATACATTTTTTCTATTTTTGCCTTAAAAGTTATCTTCTCATCTTTGATTTCATACAGTTTTATTATAATTTGTCTTGAAGAGGATGGTCTTGTATTGAAAATTTGAGTAACCTATTGGCTTCATGAACTTGGATGTCTAAATCCCTCCCCAGATTTGGGAAATTCTCACTATTCTTTCTTAGAACAAAACAAAACATTTATTTATTTTTGGCTGTTCTGGGTCTTTGCTGCTTTTCACAGGTTTTCTCTAGTTGTGTTTCTCTAGTTGCAGTGGGTGGGGCTACTCTCTAGTTGCATTGTGTGGGCTTCTCATTGCAGTGACTTCTCTTGTTGCAGAGCACAAGTTCTTGGTGCATGGACTTCCATAGTTGTAGCACATGGGCTCAATAATTGTGGCTCATGGTCTCTAGAGCGGGGGACTCAGTAGTCGTGGTGCACAGCTTAATTGCTCCAAGGCTTGTGGAGTCTTCCCAGACCAGAGATTGAACCCATATTGCCTACGTTGGCAGGCAGAGTCTTATACACTGCGCCACCAGGCAAATGACCATTCTTTCTTTATATATGCTTTGTACCCTTTTCTCTGTTCTCTGAGACTCTAATGATTATTTCTTTTAATGGTGTCCCCTAAGTCCCATAGCTGTTCTTCATTCTTTTCCTTCTTTTTCACATCTCTTTATCAGATGTAAAACGATCTGTCTTGCTCCTTCTACTGTTTCTCTGTAGCATTTCTGATTTTCTGGTTCTACAACAGCTACACTTGCTTGTTCTCAGTGGCCTCTAAAGGCACCTAAACTACTGTGGTTCCCTGACAGTTTCAAGTTTCAAGATAAGTTACTTGAGCAACTCTCCAAAAACCAGAAGGACTGGATTCACACCCTTCTCCCTCCTTCCCAAGGGAGCTAGCTGGTCCCTTGCTATTTTTTGTTCTTCATGACTCCCAGGCATCCAAATTATGCCAGTTCTATCAGTTCTCTGAGTGGAGCACTATAGAAAATACTCCCTCAGGAAGTCTTCCAAGAAACTGAAACATTGGACACATACTCTGTTCTTTTCTTTGCCCTTGAAGGTGGGATAGTGAGCCAGGGTGTTTTTTTTCTGGTACTGAGCTGGTGGGCTATAGTCCATGAGATCACAAAGAGTCCGATGCAATTAACAGCAACTATTACAAGACATTAAATATAGTTCCCTGTGCTAGGTCCTTGTTGTTTATCTGTTTTATATGTAGTAGTGTATATCTCTTAACTCCAAGCTCCTAATTTATCCCTTCCTTTCCCTTTGGTAACCATAAGTCTATATTTTCTGTGAGTCTGTTTTTGTTTTGTGAATAAGTTAATTTTTTTAGATTCCACATGTAAGTGACATCAGATGATATTTTCCTTTTTCTATTTGACTTATTTCATTTAGTATAAGAATTTCTAGGTCCATTCATGTTGCTGCAAATGGCATTATTTTTATTATTTTTCTTACCTGACTAAGTGGCATTCCAGTGTGTGTGGTATACATATATACCACCTCTTCCTTATCAATTAATCAGTTGATGGACACTTATGTTGCTTCCATATCTTGGCAGTTATGAATAGTGCCGCTATGAACATTGGGATGGATGTATCTTTTCAAATTAGAACTTCCACCTTTTTTGGATATATGCCCAGTAGTGGGATTGTTGGATCATATGGTATGGTTACTCATCTAGAGTCAGACATCCTGGAGTGTGAAGTCAAGTGGACCTTAGGAAGGTTTACTATGAACAAAGCTAGTGGAGGTAATGGAATTCCAACTGAGATGGATTGTTGTTAAAAATGGTGTTGTTAAAGTGCTATACTCAATATGTCAGTAAGTTTGTAAAGCTCAGCAGTGACCACAGAACTGGAAATGATCAGTTTTCATTTCAATCCCAAAGAAGGGCAATGCCAAAGAATGTTCAAACTGCCATACAATTGTGCTTATTTCACATGCTAGCAAAGTTATGCTCAAAATCCTTCAAGTTGGGCTTCAGCAGTACATGAACTGAGAAGTTCCAGATGTACAAGCTGGATTTCAGAAAGACAGTGGAACCAGAGATCAAATTGCCAACATTTTGTTGGATTATGGAGAAAGCAGAGGAAGTCCAGAAAAACACCTACTTCTGCTTCATTGACTACTACGCCAAAGCCTTTGACTATGTGGATCATAAAAACTGTGGAAAATTCTTAAAGAGATGGGAATACTGGCCCACCTTTTTATCCTGAAAAACCTGTATGCAGATCAAGCAACACCTGTTAGAACAAGTTGTGGAACAACTGACTAGTTCAAAATTGGGAAAGGAGTATGACAAGGCTATCTATTGTCACCCTGCTTATTTAACTTATATGTAGAGTGCATGTGTGCATGCTAAGTCACTTCTGTCATGTCTAACTCTCTGTGACCCTGTGGTACCAGTCAGGCTCCTCTGTCCATGGGATTCTCCAGGAAAGAATACTGGAGTGGGTTACCATGCCCTCCTCCAGGGGATCTTCCTGACCCAGAGATTGGACCCAGGTCTCCTGCATTGCAGGCAGATTCTTTACCACTAGTGCCACTGAGGAAGTCTCTATATGCAGTTACATCATATGAAATGCCAGGCTGGATAAATCATGAACTGGAATCAAGATGGCCAGGAGAAATACCAACAACCTCAGATATACAGATGATACCACTGTAATGGCAGAAAATGAAGAGGAACTAAGTAGACTTTTGATGAGAGTTAAAGAGGAGAGTGAAAAATCTGGCTTGAGACTCAACATTAAAAAAAAATAAGATCATGGCATCCAGTCCCATAAGTTCATGGAAAATAGAAGGTAAAAACTGGAAACAGATTTTCCTCTCTTGGACTCCAAAATCACTGCAGACAGTGACTGCAGTCATGAATTAAATGAGGCTTCTAGGAAGAAAGGTATGACAAATATAGACAGTGTATTAAAAAGCAGAGAGAGAAACTACAAAAAAGCTGAACAGACAACCCACAGAATGGGAGAAAATCATAGCAAATGGAACAATAGACAAAGAATTAATCTCCAAAATTTACAAGCAACTCAGGCAACTCAGCACCGGAAAAATGAACAACCCAATCAAAAAATGGGAAAAAGACCTAAACAGATACCTCTCCAAAGAGGACATACAGATGGCCCAAAAGCGCATGAAACAATGCTCAACTTTGCTTATAATTAGAGAAATGCAAATCAAAACTACAATGAGATATCACCTCACACCCATCAGAATGGTCATCATCCACAAATCGACAAACAATAAATGCTGGAGAGGGTGCGGAGAAAAGGGAACACTCTTGCATTGCTGGTGGGAATGTAAACTGATACAGCCTCTATGGAAGACAGTATGGAGATTTCTTAAAAAACTAAAAATAGAAGCACCAAGACCCAGCAATCCTACTCTTAGGCTTATACCCTGATGAAATCAAAACTGAAAGAGGCACCTATACTCCAATGTTCATTGTAGCTCTCCATACAATAGCTAGAACATGGATGCAGCCTAGATGTCCATCCACGAATGAATGGATACAAAAGCTCTGGTATATATATACAATGGACCCAAATGCCAGGCTTCCTGACCCAGAGATTGGACCCAGGTCTCCTGCATTGCAGGCAGATTATTCACCACTAGTGCCACTGAGGAAGTCTCTATATGCAGTTACATCATATGAAATGCCAGGCTGGATAAATCATGAACTGGAATCAAGATGGCCAGGAGAAATACCAACAACCTCAGATATACAGATGATACCACTGTAATGGCAGAAAATGAAGAGGAACTAAGTAGACTTTTGATGAGAGTTAAAGAGGAGAGTGAAAAATCTGGCTTGAGACTCAACATTAAAAAAAAATAAGATCATGGCATCCAGTCCCATAAGTTCATGGAAAATAGAAGGTAAAAACTGGAAACAGATTTTCCTCTCTTGGACTCCAAAATCACTGCAGACAGTGACTGCAGTCATGAATTAAATGAGGCTTCTAGGAAGAAAGGTATGACAAATATAGACAGTGTATTAAAAAGCAGAGAAAGAAACTACAAAAAAGCTGAACAGACAACCCACAGAATGGGAGAAAATCATAGCAAATGAAACAATAGACAAAGAATTAATCTCCAAAATTTACAAGCAACTCAGGCAACTCAGCACCGGAAAAATGAACAACCCAATCAAAAAATGGGAAAAAGACCTAAACAGATACCTCTCCAAAGAGGACATACAGATGGCCCAAAAGCGCATGAAACAATGCTCAACTTTGCTTATAGTTAGAGAAATGCAAATCAAAACTACAATGAGATATCACCTCACACCCATCAGAATGGTCATCATCCACAAATCGACAAACAATAAATGCTGGAGAGGGTGCGGAGAAAAGGGAACACTCTTGCATTGCTGGTGGGAATGTAAACTGATACAGCCTCTATGGAAGACAGTATGGAGATTTCTTAAAAAACTAAAAATAGAAGCACCAAGACCCAGCAATCCTACTCTTAGGCTTATACCCTGATGAAATCAAAACTGAAAGAGGCACCTATACTCCAATGTTCATTGTAGCTCTCCATACAATAGCTAGAACATGGATGCAGCCTAGATGTCCATCCACGAATGAATGGATACAAAAGCTCTGGTATATATATACAATGGAATACTACACAGCTGTAAAAAGAAATGCAGAAGAATCAGCCCTAATGAGGTGGCTGGATCTAGAACCTATCACAAAAAGTGAAGTCAGTCAGAAAGAGAAGGACAAGTACAATATACTAACACATATATATGGAATCTAGTAGGATGGTGATGATGGCATATGCAGTGAAGTGACGGACAGACAGACATGGACAGTGGGCATATGGACGTTGTGGGGAAGGAACAGAGGGTGGGAGGTGTGAAGGAAGTAGCATGATGGCCTGTACTATCATAAGTGAAGAAAATAGCTATAGTCATTGCTCTGTGAGAAAAGGGGATCCTTCAGGGGTGCTGTATGACAGTCTGGAGGGGTGGGATGGGGGGGATATACATATAACTAATCTGAGAACATACATATCTGTAAACAACAAAACTCTGCAAAAGTTAAAAGTAAAATAATTTTTTTTTTTTTAAAAGCAGAGAGGTTGATGTGTGGCAGTAAACAAGAAAACTCTGTAAAATAAAAAAAAAAGCAGAGATATCACTTTGCCAATAAAAGTTCATATAGTCAAAACTGTGGTTTTTCTAGTAGTTACGTATGAATATGATGAAAGTTGGAGCATAAATAAAGCTGAGTGCCAAAGAATTGATGCCTTTAAATTGTAATGCTGGAGAAGACTCTTAAGAGTCCCTTGAAAAAAAAAAAAAAGGGTCCCTTGGACTGCAGGAAGATCAAATCAGTCAATTCTAAAGGAAATCAACCCTGAATAGTCATCGGAAGGACTGTTGCTAAAGCTGAAGCTCTAATACATTGGCCACCTGATGCGAAGAGCTGATTCATTGGAAAAGACTCTGCTGCTGGGAAAGAATAAAGGCAAAAGGAGAAGGAGGCAGCAGAGGATAAGATGGTTGGATGGCATGACTGACTCAATGGACATGAATTTGAGCAAACTCCAGGAGATAGTGGAAGACAGAGGAGACTGGCATGTTGCAGTCCCTTGGACAGAAGTTGGACACAACTTAGCAATTGAACAAAAATAAAAATAGGCACTTTATAGGACTTCCCTGGTAGCTCAGTGGTAAGGAGTTCACTCTGTCAATGCACGA
Organism: Tragulus kanchil; assembly: GCA_022376925.1. Lineage (NCBI taxonomy): Eukaryota > Metazoa > Chordata > Mammalia > Artiodactyla > Tragulidae > Tragulus > Tragulus kanchil. Next base: position 36,186,222 of record JAIOJX010000029.1, on the reverse strand, counting down.
GATATGGGTTTGGATACCTGATCTGGGAAGATGCCACATGCTCTGGAGCAACTCAGCCTGTGAGACACAACTATTGAGCCTTTGCTGTAAGGCCTTGGAGCTGCAACTAACTATTGAAGCCCATGTGCCCTAGAGCCTGAGTTCCACAGCAAGAGAAGTCACCACAAACAAGAAGCCTGCTCACCTCAACTATAGAGTAGCCCCCACTGCCTGCAACTAGAGAAGAGCCTGCAGCAGCAGTGAAAACCCAGAAGAGCCATAAATAAATAAATTTTAAAACATCATCTTTTAAAAAAATAGTCACTTTATAACATAACAATGTCAATGCTAACTCTGTTTTTTGTTTTAAAGAAACCTCCATATTGTTGTCCTTAGTGGCTGTACCAATTTACATTCCCACAAACAGTGTCGAGGAGTTTTCTTTTTCCACATCTCTCTAGTATTTAGTATTTGTAGACTTTATGATGATGGCTCTTCTGATCAGTGGGGCTTCCCAGGTGGCACTAGTGATAAAGAACTCACCTGCCAATGCAGGAGACATAAGACATTTGGGTTTGATCCCTGGGTCAGGAAGATCCCCTGGATCTTCCAGGGAAGGGCATGGCAACCCACTCCAGTATTCTTGCCTGGAGAACTCCATTGACAGAGGATCCTGGTGGGCTATAGTCCATAGGATCAGAAAGAGTCAGACACGACTGAAGTGACTTAGCATACTCATTCTGACCAGTGTGAGGTGATTGTTCATTGTAGCTTTGATTAGCATTTCTCTAATAATCAGCAATATTGAACATCTTTCCATGTGCCTTTGGCCATCTGTATGTCTTCTTTGGAGAAATGTCTGTTTATGTCTTGTGTCCATTTTTTAATTAGGTTGTTAGTTTTTTTGACTTTGAGTTGTATGAACTTTTCTTATATTTTAGAAATTAAGCCCTTGTTAGTCTCATTGTTTGCAAATATTTTATCCCTTTCCACAAAAAAGCCTGTCTTTTTGTTTTGTTGATGGCTTCCTGGTAGCTCAGTGGTAAGGAGTTCACTCTGTCAATGCACGAGATATGGGTTTGGATACCTGATCTGGGAAGATGCCACATGCTCTGGAGCAACTCAGCCTGTGAGACACAACTATTGAGCCTTTGCTGTAAGGCCTTGGAGCTGCAACTAACTATTGAAGCCCATGTGCCCTAGAGCCTGAGTTCCACAGCAAGAGAAGTCACCACAAACAAGAAGCCTGCTCACCTCAACTATAGAGTAGCCCCCACTGCCTGCAACTAGAGAAGAGCCTGCAGCAGCAGTGAAAACCCAGAAGAGCCATAAATAAATAAATTTTAAAACATCATCTTTTAAAAAAATAGTCACTTTATAACACAACAATGTCAATGCTAACTCTGTTTTTTGTTTTAAAGAAACCTCCATATTGTTGTCCTTAGTGGCTGTACCAATTTACATTCCCACAAACAGTGTCGAGGAGTTTTCTTTTTTCCACACTCTCTCTAGTATTTAGTATTTGTAGACTTTATGATGATGGCTCTTCTGACCAGTGGGGCTTCCCAGGTGGCACTAGTGATAAAGAACTCACCTGCCAATGCAGGAGACATAAGACATTTGGGTTTGATCCCTGGGTCAGGAAGATCCCCTGGATCTTCCAGGGGAGGGCATGGCAACCCACTCCAGTATTCTTGCCTGGAGAACTCCATTGACAGAGGATCCTGGTGGGCTATAGTCCATAGGATCAGAAAGAGTCAGACACGACTGAAGTGACTTAGCATACTCATTCTGACCAGTGTGAGGTGATTGTTCATTGTAGCTTTGATTAGCATTTCTCTAATAATCAGCAATATTGAACATCTTTCCATGTGCCTTTGGCCATCTGTATGTCTTCTTTGGAGAAATGTCTGTTTATGTCTTGTGTCCATTTTTTAATTAGGTTGTTAGTTTTTTTCACTTTGAGTTGTATGAACTTTTCTTATATTTTAGAAATTAAGCCCTTGTTAGTCTCATTGTTTGCAAATATTTTATCCCTTTCCACAAAAAAGCCTGTCTTTTTGTTTTGTTGATGGCTTCCTTTGCTATGCAAAAGCTTGTAAGTTTGATTAGATCCTGTTTATTTATTTTTGCTTTTATTTCTTTTGCCTTAGGAGACTGATCTAAGATAGTATGACTATTATTTATGTCTTAGAATGTCTTGCTTATGTTTTCTTCTAGGATTTTTATGGTGGCATGTCATATTTAAAAACCATTTTGAGTTTATTTTTGAGTATGGTGTGAGGAAGTGTTCTAACTTCATTGATTATGTGAAGCTGTCCAGCTTTCCCAATGCTACTTGCTGAAGAGATCTTCAGTCTTTTCTTCATTGTATATTCTTGCTTCCTTTGTTGAAGATTTATTGCCCATAAATGTGTGGCTTTATTTCTGGGCTCTCTATTCTATTCCATTAATCCATATATCAGCTTTTGTGCCAGCACCATGTTATTGAAGGCAAAGTGGTTGTCTGAGTAGGCTTTACAAATGACTGAGGAAAGAAGAGAAGTGAGAAGTGAGGGAGAAAGGAAAAGGTATATCCAACTAAATACACGGTTCCAAAGAATAGCAAAGAGAAGGCCTTCTTCAATGAATAGTGCAAAGAAATAGAGGAAAACAACATAAAGGGAAAGACTGGAGATTTCTTCAAGAAAACTGGAAATATGAAAGAAACATTTCATCCAAAGATGGGCACAATAAAGGACAGAAAAGATAAAGACCTAATAGAAGCAGAAGAGATCAAAAAGCGATGGAAAGAATGCACAGAACAACCATATAAAAAAGATCTTAATGACTTGGATAACCACGATGGTGTGGTCACTCACCCAGAGCCAGACATTCAACTCAAGAGAACAGTGACTTAGCATATCATTTTTTTCAGCTTTGATTAGCATTTCTCTAATAATCAGCAATATTGAACATCTTTCCATGTGCCTTTGGCCATCTGTATGTCTTCTTTGGAGAAATGTCTGTTTATGTCTTGTGTCCATTTTTTAATTAGGTTGTTAGTTTTTTGACTTTGAGTTGTATGAACTTTTCTTATATTTTAGAAATTAAGCCCTTGTTAGTCTCATTGTTTGCAAATATTTTATCCCTTTCCACAAAAAAGCCTGTCTTTTTGTTTTGTTGATGGCTTCCTTTGCTATGCAAAAGCTTGTAAGTTTGATTAGATCCTGTTTATTTATTTTTGCTTTTATTTCTTTTGCCTTAGGAGACTGATCTAAGATAGTATGACTATTATTTATGTCTTAGAATGTCTTGCTTATGTTTTCTTCTAGGATTTTTATGGTGGCATGTCATATTTAAAAACCATTTTGAGTTTATTTTTGAGTATGGTGTGAGGAAGTGTTCTAACTTCATTGATTATGTGAAGCTGTCCAGCTTTCCCAATGCTACTTGCTGAAGAGATCTTCAGTCTTTTCTTCATTGTATATTCTTGCTTCCTTTGTTGAAGATTTATTGCCCATAAATGTGTGGCTTTATTTCTGGGCTCTCTATTCTATTCCATTAATCCGTATATCAGCTTTTGTGCCAGCACCATGTTATTGAAGGCAAAGTGGTTGTCTGAGTAGGCTTTACAAATGACTGAGGAAAGAAGAGAAGTGAGAAGTGAGGGAGAAAGGAAAAGGTATATCCAACTAAATACACGGTTCCAAAGAATAGCAAAGAGAAGGCCTTCTTCAATGAATAGTGCAAAGAAATAGAGGAAAACAACATAAAGGGAAAGACTGGAGATTTCTTCAAGAAAACTGGAAATATGAAAGAAACATTTCATCCAAAGATGGGCACAATAAAGGACAGAAAAGATAAAGACCTAATAGAAGCAGAAGAGATCAAAAAGCGATGGAAAGAATGCACAGAACAACCATATAAAAAAGATCTTAATGACTTGGATAACCACGATGGTGTGGTCACTCACCCAGAGCCAGACATTCTGGAGGGTGAAGCCAAGTGGGCCTAAGAAAGAAGTGCTGCCAATAAAGCTAGTGGAGGTGATGAAATTTCAGCAGAGCTATTTAAAGTCTGAAAAGATGATAACTTTAAAGTCATGCACTCAATGTGTCAGCAAATTTGAAAATCCCAGCATTGGCTACAGGACTGGAAGACGTCAATCCTCATCCCAATTTCCAAGAAGGCAGTACTAAAGAATGTTCAAACCAGTGGACAATTGCACTTATCTCCCATGATACTAAGGTTATGGTCAAAATCCTCCAAGCTAGGTTTCAGCATTATGTGAACTGAGAACTTCCAAATGTTCAAACCGAGTTTAGAAAAGGCAGAAGAACCAGGGATGAAATTGCTAACATTTGCTGGATCATAGAGAAAGCAAGGGAATTCCAGAAACACATCTACCTCTGTTTCTTTGACTACAGTAAAGTCTTTGACTGAGTGGATCGTAACAAATTGTGGAAAACTCTAAAGAAGTGGAAATATCAGACTATCTTACCTGCCACCTGAGAAACCTGTATGTGGGTCAAGAAGCAATAGTTAGAACCCTGTATGGAACAGCTGACTGGTTCAGGACTGAGAAAGAAATATGGCAAGTCTGTTTATTGTCACCCTGCTTATTTAACTTATATGCAGAGCACATCATGTGAGATGCTGAGCTGGATGGGTTACAAACTAGAATCAAGATTGCCAGGAGAAATATCCACAACCTCAGATATGTGGATGATACCACTCTAATGGCAGAAAGTTTTGTGCCAGCACCATGTTATTGAAGGCAAAGTGGTTGTCTGAGTAGGCTTTACAAATGACTGAGGAAAGAAGAGAAGTGAGAAGTGAGGGAGAAAGGAAAAGGTATATCCAACTAAATACACGGTTCCAAAGAATAGCAAAGAGAAGGCCTTCTTCAATGAATAGTGCAAAGAAATAGAGGAAAACAACATAAAGGGAAAGACTGGAGATTTCTTCAAGAAAACTGGAAATATGAAAGAAACATTTCATCCAAAGATGGGCACAATAAAGGACAGAAAAGATAAAGACCTAATAGAAGCAGAAGAGATCAAAAAGCGATGGAAAGAATGCACAGAACAACCATATAAAAAAGATCTTAATGACTTGGATAACCACGATGGTGTGGTCACTCACCCAGAGCCAGACATTCTGGAGGGTGAAGCCAAGTGGGCCTAAGGAAGAAGTGCTGCCAATAAAGCTAGTGGAGGTGATGAAATTTCAGCAGAGCTATTTAAAGTCTGAAAAGATGATAACTTTAAAGTCATGCACTCAATGTGTCAGCAAATTTGAAAATCCCAGCATTGGCTACAGGACTGGAAGACGTCAATCCTCATCCCAATTTCCAAGAAGGCAGTACTAAAGAATGTTCAAACCAGTGGACAATTGCACTTATCTCCCATGATACTAAGGTTATGGTCAAAATCCTCCAAGCTAGGTTTCAGCATTATGTGAACTGAGAACTTCCAAATGTTCAAACCGAGTTTAGAAAAGGCAGAAGAACCAGGGATGAAATTGCTAACATTTGCTGGATCATAGAGAAAGCAAGGGAATTCCAGAAACACATCTACCTCTGTTTCTTTGACTACAGTAAAGTCTTTGACTGAGTGGATCGTAACAAATTGTGGAAAACTCTAAAGAAGTGGAAATATCAGACTATCTTACCTGCCACCTGAGAAACCTGTATGTGGGTCAAGAAGCAATAGTTAGAACCCTGTATGGAACAGCTGACTGGTTCAGGACTGAGAAAGAAATATGGCAAGTCTGTTTATTGTCACCCTGCTTATTTAACTTATATGCAGAGCACATCATGTGAGATGCTGAGCTGGATGGGTTACAAACTAGAATCAAGATTGCCAGGAGAAATATCCACAACCTCAGATATGTGGATGATACCACTCTAATGGCAGAAAGCAAAGAGGAACTAAAGAGACTCTTGATGAGGGTGAAGGCAGAGAATGAAAAAGCCAGCTTAAAACTCAATATTAAAAAAAAAAATAGGGCTTCCCTGGTGGTCCATTGGGTAAGGACACCGCCTTGCAGTGCAAGGGGTGCCAGTTCGATCCCTGGCCTGGGAAGATCCCACATGCCGCAGAGCAGCTGGACCGATGTGTCCAACTACTGAGCCGGAGCTCTGGAGTGCATGCACCCAGAGCTGGTGCTCTGTGACAAGAGAGGCCACTGCAGTGGGAGGCCCACACAGGCCAAAGAACAAAAGATGGATGAAAATAGATAAATGAAAGACCAATAGAAGTGGCCAAAAAATAAAATAAAATAAAGATCATGACATCCAGTCCCACAACTTCTTGGTAAATAGAGCGGGAAAAGGTGGAAGCAGTGACCACTTTCTTCTTCTTGGGCTCTAAAGTCACTGCAGATGGTGACTGTGGCCATGAAATTAAAAGAAGATTGTTTCTTGGCAGGAAAGCTATGATGAACCTAAACAAAGTGTCAAAAAGCAAAGACATGGGGGCTTCCCTGGTGGTCCAGTGGGTAAGGACACTGCCTTGCAGTGCAAGGGGCGCTGGTTCGATCCCTGGCCTGGGAAGATCCCACGTGCCGCGGAGCGGCTGGACCGATGTGTCCAATTACCGAGCCGGAGCTCTGGAGTGCATGCACCCAGAGCTGGTGCTCTGTGACAAGAGAGGCCACTGCAGTGGGAGGCCCACACAGGCCAAAGAACAAAAGATGGATGAAAATAGATAAATGAAAGACCAATAGAAGTGGCCAAAAAATAAAATAAAATAAAGATCATGACATCCAGTCCCACAACTTCTTGGTAAATAGAGCGGGAAAAGGTGGAAGCAGTGACCACTTTCTTCTTCTTGGGCTCTAAAGTCACTGCAGATGGTGACTGTGGCCATGAAATTAAAAGAAGATTGTTTCTTGGCAGGAAAGCTATGATGAACCTAAACAAAGTGTCAAAAAGCAAAGACATGGGGGCTTCCCTGGTGGTCCAGTGGGTAAGGACACTGCCTTGCAGTGCAAGGGGCGCTGGTTCGATCCCTGGCCTGGGAAGATCCCACGTGCCGCGGAGCGGCTGGACCGATGTGTCCAATTACCGAGCCAGAGCTCTGGAGCACATGAGCCCAGAGCCGGTGCTCTGCAGTGACAGAGGCCACCGCGATGGGAGCTCCACACGGACCAAAGAACAAAGATGGATGAAAATAGACTAATGAAAGACCAATAGAAGTGGCCCGCCTGCTCCCCTCCCTCCCCAACCCTCCCCCTCCAAAATAAATAAATAAATAAATCTTTAAAAAAAAAAAAAAAAAGCAAAGACATATAGTCAACAAAGGTCTATATAGTCAAGGCTGTGGTCTTTCCAGCAGTCATGTACAGATGTGAGAACTGGACAATAAAGAAGGCAGAGTGCTAAAGAATTGATTCTTTTGAACTATGGTACTGGAAAAGACTCTTGAGAGTCCCTTGGGTAGCAAGGAGATCAAACCAGTCAATCCTAAAGGAAATCAACCCTGAATACTCATTGGAAGGACTGATGTTGAAGCTGAAGATCCAATATTTTGGCTACCTGATGAGAAGAGCTGACTCAATGATGTTGGGAAAGATTGAAAGCAAAAGAGGAAGAGTGTGGCAGAGGATGAAATGTTTGGATGGCATCATCAGTTCAATGGACATCAACTTGTGCAAACTCTGGGATCTAGTGAGGGCCAGGGAAGCATGGATGCTGCAGTCTATGGGATTACAAAGAGTCGGACATAACTTGGCAATTGAAAAACAGCAACCATGCTAATTTGATTACCATAGCTTTGTAGTATTGTCTGAAGTCTGGGAGGGTTATGCTTACAGCTTTGTTCTTTCTCCTCAGGATTGCTTTGGTAATTCCAGGTCTTTTATGGTTCCATATAAATTTTAGGATTATTTGATTTGTGAAAAACACCATGGTAATTTAATATGGAGAGCATTAAATCTGTAGATTGCTCTGGGTGGAATGGCCATTTGAACAATATTAATTCTTCCAAATTGAAGAACATGGAATACCCTTCCTTTTATTTGAATCATCTTCAGTTTCCTTTATTCTTTTTTAAAAATTGTCCCTATCACTTACTGTTTTTTTTAATAATTTTATTTATTTTTGGCTATTATGAGTTTTCATTGCTGCTGCAGGCTCTACTTTAGTTGCAGGGAGTGGGGACTACTCTCTAGTTGAGGTGAGCAGGCTTCTTGTTGTGGTGACTTCTCTTATTGTGGAACTTGGGCTGTAGGGCACATGGGTTTCAGTAGTTGTGGCATGTGGGCTCAATAACTGTGACTCTGAGGCTCTAGAGCATAGGCTCCATAGTTGTGGTTCACAGGCTTAGTTGTTCTGCAGCATGTGGGATCTTCCCAGATCAAGGATCGAACCCATGTCTCCTGCATTGACAGGAGAACTCTTTACCACTATATTACCAAAAAGCCCCATTTACTGTTTTTTTATTGTGGTAAAATGCACATAATAGGGCTTCCCTGGTGGTCCAGTGGGTAAAGAGTCCTCCTTGCAGTGCAAAGGGCGCCAGTTCCATCCCTGGTCCGGGAGGATCTTGCATTTTGTGGAGCAGTTGGACCAGTGTGTCCAATTATGAACCAGTGCTCTGGAGTATATGCACCCAGAGCTGGTACTCTGCAATGAGGGAGGCCACTGCAATGAGAGGCCAAACAGGCCAAAAGAGTAAAGATGGATGAAAAAAAAAAAAGTTGAACCTTAAAAAAAAATACACATAACCTAAAAGTTACCATTTTGACATTGTGTGAAAGGAACAGTGGGTGGGAGGCATAAAGGAAGCAGCATGAAGGCCTGTACTATCATATGTGAAGAAAATAGCTATAGTCATTGCTCTGTGAGAAAAGGGGATCCTGCAGGGGTGCTGTGTGACGGTCTGGAGGGGTGGGATGGGGGGGATATACATATGACTAATCTGGGAACATACATATCTGTAAACAACAAAACTCTGTAAAAGTTAAAAGTAAAATAAAAGTCTAAAAAAAAGTTACCATTTTAACCATGCTAAGTGTATAGTTCAATAGTATATAGTGTATAGTTTAATAGTGTATGTTTGTATTGGTGTTCAGCTTGTCTCTAGAACTCTTCATCTTGCAAAACTGAAATTCCACATCTCTCCCCTTTTATTTGGCCATGAGGCACACAGGGTCTTATTTCCTTGACCAAGGATCGAACCTGTGCCCCTAACAGTACAAGCGTGGTGTCTTAATCAACCTTCAGTTTTCTTCATTTTTTTGCCACTTCTATTGGTCTTTCATTTATCTATTTACATCCATCTTCGCTCTTTGGCCTGTGTGGGCCTCCCATCGCAGTGGCCTCTGTCACTGCAGAGCACCTCTGGCTAACTTTAGTTGCAGGGAGTGGGGACTACTCTCTAGTTGAGGTGAGCAGGCTTCTTGTTGTGGTGACTTCTCTTATTGTGGAACTTGGGCTGTAGGGCACATGGGTTTCAGTAGTTGTGGCATGTGGGCTCAATAACTGTGACTCTGAGGCTCTAGAGCATAGGCTCCATAGTTGTGGTTCACAGGCTTAGTTGTTCTGCAGCATGTGGGATCTTCCCAGATCAAGGATCGAACCCATGTCTCCTGCATTGACAGGAGAACTCTTTACCACTATATTACCAAAAAGCCCCATTTACTGTTTTTTTATTGTGGTAAAATGCACATAATAGGGCTTCCCTGGTGGTCCAGTGGGTAAAGAGTCCTCCTTGCAGTGCAAAGGGCGCCAGTTCCATCCCTGGTCCGGGAGGATCTTGCATTTTGTGGAGCAGTTGGACCAGTGTGTCCAATTATGAACCAGTGCTCTGGAGTATATGCACCCAGAGCTGGTACTCTGCAATGAGGGAGGCCACTGCAATGAGAGGCCAAACAGGCCAAAAGAGTAAAGATGGATGAAAAAAAAAAAAGTTGAACCTTAAAAAAAAATACACATAACCTAAAAGTTACCATTTTGACATTGTGTGAAAGGAACAGTGGGTGGGAGGCATAAAGGAAGCAGCATGAAGGCCTGTACTATCATATGTGAAGAAAATAGCTATAGTCATTGCTCTGTGAGAAAAGGGGATCCTGCAGGGGTGCTGTGTGACGGTCTGGAGGGGTGGGATGGGGGGATATACATATGACTAATCTGGGAACATACATATCTGTAAACAACAAAACTCTGTAAAAGTTAAAAGTAAAATAAAAGTCTAAAAAAAAAAAGTTACCATTTTAACCATGCTAAGTGTATAGTTCAATAGTATATAGTGTATAGTTTAATAGTGTATGTTTGTATTGGTGTTCAGCTTGTCTCTAGAACTCTTCATCTTGCAAAACTGAAATTCCACATCTCTCCCCTTTTATTTGGCCATGAGGCACACAGGGTCTTATTTCCTTGACCAAGGATCGAACCTGTGCCCCTAACAGTACAAGCGTGGTGTCTTAATCAACCTTCAGTTTTCTTCATTTTTTTGCCACTTCTATTGGTCTTTCATTTATCTATTTACATCCATCTTCGCTCTTTGGCCTGTGTGGGCCTCCCATCGCAGTGGCCTCTGTCACTGCAGAGCACCGGCTCTGGGCTCATGTGCTCCAGAACTCTGGCGTGGTAGTTGGACACATCGGTCCAGCTGCTCTGTGGCACATGGGATCTTCCCAGGGCAGGGATGGAACCAGTGCCCCTTGCACTGCAAGGCAGTGTCCTTACTCTCTGGACCACCAGGGAAGCCACCTTCGGTTTTCTTTATCAATGTTTTGGTGTGTAAGTCTTTCACCTCCCTTTGTGAGGTTTATTTCTAGGTATTTTGGTTTTTTTGATTTGATTTTAAGTATGAATTTTTAAAATGTTCTCCTTCTGATATTTCATTGTTAGTATAAAAAAGCAATAAATTTCTGTGTGCTAATCTTGTATCCTATACTTTGATGAATTTATTTATCAGTTCTAATAGTTCTCATGTGGAGTCTTTAGGGTTTTCTTTATAGAGTATTATGTCATCTCCACATAATGACAATTTTACCTTTTCCCTTCCAAATTGGATATCTTTTTTTTTTCTTTCTCTTGTCTGATTACTGTAGCTAGGACTTCCAATACTATGCTGAATGGAAGTCAGAGTGGGCCTGTTTTTTTTTTTTCAGATTTTTGCAGGAAGGCTTTCAACTTTTCACTATGGAATATTGTGTTGACTGTGGTGTTTTATATTTATTGATTTTCATATGTTAAATCAACCTTGCATTCTTGGGATAACTCCCACTTGGTGATGGTGAATAATTTCTTTTACATATTGCTGAGTATGGTTCTCTAGTATGTTGTTGAGAATGTATGTGTTTATATTCATGAGAGATATTGGTCTCTAGTTTTCTTTTCTTGTGATATCTTTGATTTTGGTTATCAGAGTAATATTGCCCTCAGAATGAGCTAGGAGGTGTTTACTCCTCTTCTATCTTTGAAAGAGTTTGTAAAGAACAGCTGTTAATTCTTATCCAAGTGTTTGGTACAATTCATTCATATTAACTTTTAGTCCTATTTGTTTGCTTGGTTTTGTATTTCTATGGTTATTTATTTAATCCCTTTACTTTTTATAGGTCCATTCAGATTTTCCATTTCTTTTTGACTCAGGTTTGGTATTTGTTTATTATAGAAATTTGTCTGTTTTATCTAAACTACTCATATATTATCATGTAATTGTTCATGGTATTCTCTCATAATCTTTTATGTTTCTGTGAGATCTATAATAATGCCTCTTATTTCATTCCTGGTTTTAAATAGTTTTAGTCTTCTGGTGTCTTTCTCTTGGTCAATCTAGCTAAAGTTTTGTCATTTTCGCTGATATTTTCAAGGAACCAGCTTTTGGCTTCATTGTCTTACTCTATTGTTTTACCATTCTTTGTTTCATTTATTTCTGTTCTAATCCTAATTATTTTCTTTCTTCTGCTTTTGATTTGCCCCTGTGTCTTAAAGTAGATATGTCATTGTTAGTAAAAAGCAATAAATTTCTGTGTGCTAATCTTGTATCCTATACTTTGATGAATTTATTTATCAGTTCTAATAGTTCTCATGTGGAGTCTTTAGGGTTTTCTTTATAGAGTATTATGTCATCTCCACATAATGACAATTTTACCTTTTCCCTTCCAAATTGGATATCTTTTTTTTTTCTTTCTCTTGTCTGATTACTGTAGCTAGGACTTCCAATACTATGCTGAATGGAAGTCAGAGTGGGCCTGTTTTTTTTTTTTTCAGATTTTTGCAGGAAGGCTTTCAACTTTTCACTATGGAATATTGTGTTGACTGTGGTGTTTTATATTTATTGATTTTCATATGTTAAATCAACCTTGCATTCTTGGGATAACTCCCACTTGGTGATGGTGAATAATTTCTTTTACATATTGCTGAGTATGGTTCTCTAGTATGTTGTTGAGAATGTATGTGTTTATATTCATGAGAGATATTGGTCTCTAGTTTTCTTTTCTTGTGATATCTTTGATTTTGGTTATCAGAGTAATATTGCCCTCAGAATGAGCTAGGAGGTGTTTACTCCTCTTCTATCTTTGAAAGAGTTTGTAAAGAACAGCTGTTAATTCTTATCCAAGTGTTTGGTACAATTCATTCATATTAACTTTTAGTCCTATTTGTTTGCTTGGTTTTGTATTTCTATGGTTATTTATTTAATCCCTTTACTTTTTATAGGTCCATTCAGATTTTCCATTTCTTTTTGACTCAGGTTTGGTATTTGTTTATTATAGAAATTTGTCTGTTTTATCTAAACTACTCATATATTATCATGTAATTGTTCATGGTATTCTCTCATAATCTTTTTTGTTTCTGTGAGATCTATAATAATGCCTCTTATTTCATTCCTGGTTTTAAATAGTTTTAGTCTTCTGGTGTCTTTCTCTTGGTCAATCTAGCTAAAGTTTTGTCATTTTCGCTGATATTTTCAAGGAACCAGCTTTTGGCTTCATTGTCTTACTCTATTGTTTTACCATTCTTTGTTTCATTTATTTCTGTTCTAATCCTAATTATTTTCTTTCTTCTGCTTTCTTTAGGTTTGATTTGCCTTTTCCCCCCTGTGTCTTAAAGTAGAAGTGTAGGTTATTGATTTAAGATATTTCTTTTTTTTAAATGTCAATATTTATAGCTGTATGTTTCTCTCTAGGCATTGCTTTAATTGCATCTCATACATTTTCATATTTTTCCCATACATTTTCATATTTTATTTCTCTAAGAGTATGTTCTGATTTTCCTTGTTCTTTCTTCTTTGACCAGTTGGTTATTTTAGCATATCTAATTTCCACATACTTGTGAATTCCTCAAACTTCCTTTTGTTAGGATTTATAGTTTCATGTTATTATGGTTGGAGAACATTGTATGACATCAATTTAAAAAAAATTATTGGAGCTTATTTTATGACTTAGTGTTGAGAAGGCAGTCTCATGTGTAGAGTCTTTCAACCCTCATTCAGCTACATAAGAATTGGTCTTGGAAAGGGAACCCAAGTACACTGTTTGTGGAAATGTAAATTGGTGGCTACTGCTGTGGAAGGCATTATGATTGTTTCTCAAAAAACTAAAAATAGAACTACCATGTACTTAGTGTCTCAGTCGTATCCAACTCTTTGTGACCCTATGGAAAGTCTGCCAGTCTCCTCTGTCCACAGGGATTCTCCAGGCAAAAATAGTGGAGTAGGTTTCCATGCCCTCCTTCAGGGGTCTTCCCAGCCTAGGGATTGAACCCAAGTCTCCCGTATTGCAGGTGGATTCTTTACCATCTGGGCCACTATAGCTTATGTGTATGTATGTGTATATATATATAGCTTCAGTAGTATTTGACTTTTGCAACCCTGGGATTCTCCAGGCAATAATACTGGAGTGGATTACTGCGCCCTCCTCCAGGGGATCTTCCTGACCCAGTATACATACATATATATATATATATATATATATATATATACACACACACACATATATATACATACATATATATATATGTATGTATACTTATATGAAATGTTGCTCAGCTACAAGAAAGAGTGAAATTTTGCCATTTGTAACAACATGGATGGACTTTGAGGGTATTATGCAAAGTGAAACAAGTCAGATAGAGAAAGTCAGTACTGTATGATATCACTTATGAAATCTAAATATAAATGAAACTTATGGATATAACAAAAAGAAACATATTTTACAGGTATAGAAAAGAAACTAGTGGTTACCAGTGGCAAGAGTTAAATGGGGAAGGATAAGACAGGGGAGGGGATAAAAACATAGCTTGTAGGGGTGCAGACTATTATGTATAAAATAAATAAGCTACAAGGATATAGTGCACATCACAAGGAGTATAGGAGTATTCAGTTTTATAATAACTGAACCAGTATGGTATACATCTGTAATTTATTTTTAAATAAGAAAGTGTTGTCAAATGTAGTCAATAAAGTTTGAGAAATCTTTGCACAGTAACATAATGAAATTATTTTAAAGTGGGGGTTTTATGAATACACAGTCCATACATTTTCAAAAATGAGTTATTTAAATAACAACTTAACCACAAAAAATTAACCCCCCCAAATTGAGTGGATCTTGGGCTTGGAGCACTTTCCTATGAGGAGATGAAGAGTCCACACAGCCTTTGCTAGGTGTATCTACAATGTGGGGCTACAATTCCCTGTTTCAGGCTCAGTGAATGCTCTGCTTGGAACATACACATCATATGGCAGCTGCCCATCTCTGGTGTTATATCTATTCTTTTTATTTTAGTTTTTTATTGATGTGTAGTTGCTTTATAATATTGTATTATTTTCAGGTGTATACTACAGTGATTCAGATACATATGTATGTGTATGCATGTGTGAGTCCTTAATCGCTTCAGTCGTGTTTGACTCTTTGAGACCCCATAGACTGTAACCCACCAGGTTCCTCTGTCCATGGAGATTCTCCAGGCAAGAATACTGGTGTAGGTTGCCATGCCCTCCTCCAGGGGATGTTCCTGACCCAGGGATTGAACCTGCATCTCTTACATCTTGTGCATTGAAAGGCAAGTTCTTAACCACTAGCACCAACTGAGAAACCTACATGTACGTGTGTTGTGTGTGTGTGTGTATCTAAATCTATCTATCTATCTATATATACTTTTCTCAGATTATTTTCCATTATAGAAAGTTGTTCCCTGTGTAAAAATTGTTATAGTAAATCTTTGTTGCTTAAGTATTTTATTAATTATTATTTTTAACTACACTGTGTGGCTTGTAGAATCTGAGTTCCCCAACCAGGGATCAGATCCAGGCCCTTTGCAGTGAAGTGTGGAGTCTCAACCACTGACTTTCCAGGGAATTCCCCCTATTTTATATGTAGTAGTAACAACAAACAACAAACAACAGTCTATTATTCCGTACTCCTAATTTATCCCTCCCCCTTCCCTTTCCTTATGTCTGTGAGTTCATTTCTGTTTTGTAAATATATTCATTTGTATTTTTAGGTTTCACTTATAAGTGATATCATATAATATTTGCCTTTCTCTGACTTACTTAGTATGATATTCTCTAGATACATCCATGTTTCTGCAAATGGCACAATTTTATTCTTGTTTTATGGTTGAGTAGTATTCCATTATGTGTGAGTGTGGGTGTGTATAACACACACCACATCTTTTTTTTTTTGGCCACTTCTGTTGGTCTTTCATTTATTTATCTTTGTTCTTTGGCCTGTGTGAGCCTCCCATTGCAGTGGCCTCTCTCTCTGCAGAGCACCTGCTCTGGGCACATGCACTCAGAGCTCTGGCTCTGTAGTTGGACACATTGGTCCAGCCGTTCCATGGCACGTGGGATCTTCTCAGGCCAGGATCAAACCGCCTTCTGGTGTTATATCTATTCTTTATTTTAGTTTTTTATTGATGTGTAGTTGCTTTATAATATTGTATTATTTTCAGGTGTATACTACAGTGATTCAGATACATATGTATGTGTATGCATGTGTGAGTCCTTAATCGCTTCAGTCGTGTTTGACTCTTTGAGACCCCATAGACTGTAACCCACCAGGTTCCTCTGTCCATGGAGATTCTCCAGGCAAGAATACTGGCATAGGTTGCCATGCCCTCCTCCAGGGGATGTTCCTGACCCAGGGATTGAACCTGCATCTCTTACATCTTGTGCATTGAAAGGCAAGTTCTTAACCACTAGCACCAACTGAGAAACCTACATGTACGTGTGTTGTGTGTGTGTGTGTATCTAAATCTATCTATCTATCTATATATACTTTTCTCAGATTATTTTCCATTATAGAAAGTTGTTCCCTGTGTAAAAATTGTTATAGTAAATCTTTGTTGCTTAAGTATTTTATTAATTATTATTTTTAACTACACTGTGTGGCTTGTAGAATCTGAGTTCCCCAACCAGGGATCAGATCCAGGCCCTTTGCAGTGAAGTGTGGAGTCTCAACCACTGACTTTCCAGGGAATTCCCCCTATTTTATATGTAGTAGTAACAACAAACAACAAACAACAGTCTATTATTCCGTACTCCTAATTTATCCCTCCCCCTTCCCTTTCCTTATGTCTGTGAGTTCATTTCTGTTTTGTAAATATATTCATTTGTATTTTTAGGTTTCACTTATAAGTGATATCATATAATATTTGCCTTTCTCTGACTTACTTAGTATGATATTCTCTAGATACATCCATGTTTCTGCAAATGGCACAATTTTATTCTTGTTTTATGGTTGAGTAGTATTCCATTATGTGTGAGTGTGGGTGTGTATAACACACACCACATCTTTTTTTTTTTGGCCACTTCTGTTGGTCTTTCATTTATTTATCTTTGTTCTTTGGCCTGTGTGAGCCTCCCATTGCAGTGGCCTCTCTCTCTGCAGAGCACCTGCTCTGGGCACATGCACTCCAGAGCTCTGGCTCTGTAGTTGGACACATTGGTCCAGCCGTTCCATGGCACGTGGGATCTTCTCAGGCCAGGGATCAAACCGGCACCCCTTGCACTGCAAGGCAGACTCTTTACCCACTGGATCACCAGGGAAGCCCCACCACATCTTCTTTATCTATTAATCTGTTGATGATCACTTAAGTTGCTTCCATGCATTGGCTATTGTAAATAGTGCTGCTTTGAGCGTTTGAACATTGGGGTGTGTTGTATCTGGTTTTCTTTTCTTGTTTTTTGGTTGCACCACTGGGTCTTCATTGCTGCAGGTCAGCTTTTTCAGGTTATGGCAAGTGGGGGTTACTCTTTGTTGCGGTGGGTGAACTTCTCATTACAGTGGCTCCCCTTATTGCAGAGCACAGGCTCTAGGTGCACAGGTTTCATTAGTTGCAGCACAAGGGCTCAGTAGTTGTGGCTTAGGGGCTCTAGAATGTAGGCTCAGTAGTTGTGGTACAGAGGCTTAATTGCTCCATGGCATGTGAAATTTTTGCAGACTAGGTATCGAACCTGTGTCCCCTGCATTCTTATCCACTGCACTACCAGGGAAGTCCTGTTGTATCTGTTTTTAATGGGGAAGGGAAAAAGTCTTTCTACCATGGCACAAGAAGGGTACATATAGGCAAACTGCCTGAAATGGCCTCTTGGAGAGGGTTGTTGGCCACGGAGTACTGAAACCTGCTGTAGAAGCTGATCTTGATGCTTTTCTTCTCTATATAAGTAAACTGTTGTTCCATCCAGTGCTTGTCAAATGTTCTTATTGGCAGCTTCAAAGCCAAGGTGGCAGCATTGTTTAGAGTCATCTCTTGGGACTGATAACTAGTGCACGATAATCTGCTTGACATTTGACATGTGGTCTGTTATGGAGTATTCCACGTGTAGCTGAAAAGAATGTATATTCTCCTATCACTGTGTGTACTTCTATAGATGCCTTTTAGGTTTAGTTGGGTTATAAAAGTTTTAAATTATTCCATTTTCTT
Organism: Tragulus kanchil; assembly: GCA_022376925.1. NCBI lineage: Eukaryota > Metazoa > Chordata > Mammalia > Artiodactyla > Tragulidae > Tragulus > Tragulus kanchil. The sequence goes on along the minus strand of JAIOJX010000029.1, from coordinate 36,168,383 downwards.
ATTAATCTTCTGCTTAGTTGTTATTCATTACTAGAAGTAAAGTTGAATTGTTCATGTTGAATTGTCTATTTTTGCTTCATATGTGTTGGGGCCCCATTGTTAAGTGCCTATATGCTTATAATCTTTGTACCTTTCTAGTTGACATTTTTGTCATTAAAAAAGTCCCTCTTTGGGACTTCCCTGGTAACTCAGTGATGAAGAGTTTGCCTGCCAACACAAGAGACATAGGTTTCATCCCTGATCCAGGAGGATCCCATATGCTAGCCCATGAACCACAACTATTGAGCCTATGCTCTAGAGCCTCAGAGCCACAACTATTGAGCCCAGGTGCTGCAACTACTGAAACCCATGTGCCCTATAGAGCCCGAGTTTCACAACAAGAGAAGTCACTGCAACAAGAAGCCTGCTCACCTCAACTAGAGAGCAGCCCCTACTCCCTGCAACTAGAGAAGAGCCTGTGGCAGCAGTGAAAACCTGGAATAGCCAAAACTAAATAGATAAATGAATAAAAATGGAAATAAAATAAAATAAAATGCCAAAATGTTAAAAAATATCCCTCTTTATTTCTAGTAATATTTTTACAGATACTAGTATTATAAGCATTCCGGCTCTCTTATGGTTGCTATTTTCACAATGCACGGTTTTTCATTCTTTAGCAGTCAACTTATTTGTATCTTCGAATCTGAAGGTGCCTCCTGTAGACAACCTATTGTTGGATCTTTTTAAAAAATTATTTATTTATTTTATTATTTATTTTTGGCTATTCTGGATTTTCACTGCTTCTGCAGGCTCCTCTTTAGTTTCAGGGATAGAGGACCACCCTCTAGTTGAGGTGAACAGGCTTCTTGTTGTGGTGACTTCTCTTGTTGTGGAACTTGGGCTCTAGCACACATGGGCTCCATAGTTGTGGCTCCTCATTCATTGTGGCTCATGGGCCCAGTTGCTCTGCAGCATGTGGGATCTTCCTGGATCAGGGATCAAACCCGTGTCTCCTGCATTGGCAGGCAAACTCCTTACCACTGAGCCACCAGGGAAGCCCCTGGATCTTGTTATTTTTAAATCCAGTGTGATAATTCTTCCTTTTGATTGGATTGTTTAATCCATTAACATTTGATGTTATTATTTATATAGTTGGATTCATGTTTGCCATTTACTTTTTGTTTTCTTTATGTCTTAATTCTCCTTTTTATATTCCTCCTTTACTGATATTTTTATTAAGTGAATATTTTCAAATGTAACATTTTAATTCCTTCAATGAGTTTTAAACTATTTTTGAGTTATTTTCTCAGTGGTTTCTTTAGAGTTTACTATATACATTATGATATCAGTATCTCCTTCAGATTTATATTAACTTAATTCTATTAAGGTATAAGATATTAATCCTATATAGCTCCTTTTCTTTCTCCCTTTTGTTCTTTTTATATTATATTGTGTTTTTTGAACTATAGAGCCCGAGTTTCACAACAAGAGAAGTCACTGCAACAAGAAGCCTGCTCACCTCAACTAGAGAGCAGCCCCTACTCCCTGCAACTAGAGAAGAGCCTGTGGCAGCAGTGAAAACCTGGAATAGCCAAAACTAAATAGATAAATGAATAAAAATGGAAATAAAATAAAATAAAATGCCAAAATGTTAAAAAATATCCCTCTTTATTTCTAGTAATATTTTTACAGATACTAGTATTATAAGCATTCCGGCTCTCTTATGGTTGCTATTTTCACAATGCACGGTTTTTCATTCTTTAGCAGTCAACTTATTTGTATCTTCGAATCTGAAGGTGCCTCCTGTAGACAACCTATTGTTGGATCTTTTTAAAAAATTATTTATTTATTTTATTATTTATTTTTGGCTGTTCTGGATTTTCACTGCTTCTGCAGGCTCCTCTTTAGTTTCAGGGATAGAGGACCACCCTCTAGTTGAGGTGAACAGGCTTCTTGTTGTGGTGACTTCTCTTGTTGTGGAACTTGGGCTCTAGCACACATGGGCTCCATAGTTGTGGCTCCTCATTCATTGTGGCTCATGGGCCCAGTTGCTCTGCAGCATGTGGGATCTTCCTGGATCAGGGATCAAACCCGTGTCTCCTGCATTGGCAGGCAAACTCCTTACCACTGAGCCACCAGGGAAGCCCCTGGATCTTGTTATTTTTAAATCCAGTGTGATAATTCTTCCTTTTGATTGGATTGTTTAATCCATTAACATTTGATGTTATTATTTATATAGTTGGATTCATGTTTGCCATTTACTTTTTGTTTTCTTTATGTCTTAATTCTCCTTTTTATATTCCTCCTTTACTGATATTTTTATTAAGTGAATATTTTCAAATGTAACATTTTAATTCCTTCAATGAGTTTTAAACTATTTTTGAGTTATTTTCTCAGTGGTTTCTTTAGAGTTTACTATATACATTATGATATCAGTATCTCCTTCAGATTTATATTAACTTAATTCTATTAAGGTATAAGATATTAATCCTATATAGCTCCTTTTCTTTCTCCCTTTTTGTTCTATTATTATTATATGTATTATATCTTGCTGTGGGTTGAATTGTGGCCTCCAAAAAGATATGTCCACTTTGTAACCTTTGGGACCTATGAATGTGACCTTATGTGGGGAAAAAAGGACTTTGAAGATGTAATTAAGTTAAGGATCTTGAGATGAGTTTATCCTGAACTTTCCAAGTGGGTACTAATTCCAATGAGATGTGTTTTTATAAGAGATAGAATAAGGGAGGACACAGACACAGAGGGAAGGCCATGTGAAGATAGAAGCAGAAATTGAGGCATGAAGATAGCCACTGAAAACTGTATGCAGCAAAGAATGAAATCTCCACCAGAGCCTCCAGAAGGGGTGTAGCCCCAACAGCACCTGAATTTGGATTTCTTCCCTCCAGAACTATGAGAAAAACTGTCTTAGGCACCTGATGTGTGGTAATTTTTTGCAGCAGCCACAGGAAAGCAATACTCATCACTATATAACAAACCCAACAATATATTTATAGTTATTACAGTATATAATTTCATGCCCCTTAAAGATGTTGAGGGAAAAAGGAAAGCAATTATATATTTACAGTGTTTCTCATTGCCCATTTCTGGTTCTGTTCATTTATTGTTGTGCATTGGAATTTCCTTATTCAATACAGCTGTTCTTCCATCTACCTCTTTTGTACTGTAATTGGCAGTTGTTTCTTTTATTTATATTATAGGCCCAGAAATACGTTTATACATAATGTTGCATCAGTTTAGTTCAGTTCAGTCACTCGGTCATATCTGACTCTTTGTGACCCCATAGACTTCAGTACACCAGGCTTCCCTGTCCTTCACCATCTATTGGAGCCTGCTCAAATTCATGAGCATTGACTCAATGATGCCATCCAACCGTCTCATCCTCTGTCATCCCTTTCTCCTTATGCCATTTTCCCAACATCAGGTTCTTTTCCAATGAGTCATCTCTTTGCCTCAGGTGGCCAAAGTATTGGAGCTTCAGCTACAGCATCATTCTTTCCAATGAATATTCAGGGCTGATTTCCTTTAGGATTGACTGATTCGATCTCCTGGTAGTCCAAGGGACTTAATTCTATTAAGGTATAAGATATTAATCCTATATAGTTTTTTTTTGTTCTATTATTATATGTATTATATCTTGCTGTGGGTTGAATTGTGGCCTCCAAAAAGATATGTCCACTTTGTAACCTTTGGGACCTATGAATGTGACCTTATGTGGGGAAAAAAGGACTTTGAAGATGTAATTAAGTTAAGGATCTTGAGATGAGTTTATCCTGAACTTTCCAAGTGGGTACTAATTCCAATGAGATGTGTTTTTATAAGAGATAGAATAAGGGAGGACACAGACACAGAGGGAAGGCCATGTGAAGATAGAAGCAGAAATTGAGGCATGAAGATAGCCACTGAAAACTGTATGCAGCAAAGAATGAAATCTCCACCAGAGCCTCCAGAAGGGGTGTAGCCCCAACAGCACCTGAATTTGGATTTCTTCCCTCCAGAACTATGAAAAAAACGGTCTTAGGCACCTGATGTGTGGTAATTTTTTGCAGCAGCCACAGGAAAGCAATACTCATCACTATATAACAAACCCAACAATATATTTATAGTTATTACAGTATATAATTTCATGCCCCTTAAAGATGTTGAGGGAAAAAGGAAAGCAATTATATATTTACAGTGTTTCTCATTGCCCATTTCTGGTTCTGTTCATTTATTGTTGTGCATTGGAATTTCCTTATTCAATACAGCTGTTCTTCCATCTACCTCTTTTGTACTGTAATTGGCAGTTGTTTCTTTTATTTATATTATAGGCCCAGAAATACGTTTATACATAATGTTGCATCAGTTTAGTTCAGTTCAGTCACTCGGTCATATCTGACTCTTTGTGACCCCATAGACTTCAGTACACCAGGCTTCCCTGTCCTTCACCATCTATTGGAGCCTGCTCAAATTCATGAGCATTGACTCAATGATGCCATCCAACCGTCTCATCCTCTGTCATCCCTTTCTCCTTATGCCATTTTCCCAACATCAGGTTCTTTTCCAATGAGTCATCTCTTTGCCTCAGGTGGCCAAAGTATTGGAGCTTCAGCTACAGCATCATTCTTTCCAATGAATATTCAGGGCTGATTTCCTTTAGGATTGACTGATTCGATCTCCTGGTAGTCCAAGGGACTCTCCAAGAGCCTTCTCCAACACCATGGTTCAAAGGTTGCATACAATTGCTTTTTTAAAAGAAGAAAATAGAAGTCTCTGGGGATACCTCAGAAGGAGTACTCGTCTCTTCTTGCCAGAATCAAGGAGATCTTGGATGTTCACTTTAAGAACCTATTGGGATTCCTGAAAGCAAAGTCCATAAAAGTAGGCACGGCCCCCTCCCATCCCTACCCCAACTGGAACCTCCAGGAGTTTCTTATTCTCAAGGTAGTCCACCACTCAGCCTCCAGCTGTTTGTTAAAATTTCCACTTAAGTATTCCTACCAGGCTCTGGCTCTAGTGGCTTCTGCTCCATGGAAGCAGATCTTGACTGTCACTTTCTGGATTTGCTTCTCTCTCCAGATTTCAGAGTAGAGGTTTTCCCTGTAAACTCAGTTTTCTGATGGGTTCAGGAAAAGTCATGTTGTTATTTTTTTTAAAAGACATATTTATTTACTTTTAGCTATGCTGGGTCTTTGTTGCTACACTCAGGCTTTCTTTAGTTGTGGTGAGGGGGGTTATTCTTCATTGCAGTGCATAGACTTCTCAGGGCAGTGGCCTCTCTTGCTGTGGAGCAGGGTCTCCAGAGTGTGGGCGTAGTAGTTGTGGAACAGGGGCTCAGTTGCTTCACAGCATGTGGAGTCTTTCCATACCAGGGATCGAACCAGTGTCCCTTTCATTGCAAGGTGAACTCTTAACCACTAGACCACCAGGGAATTCCCTTATGTTGTTATTCTGAATAACAAAAAAGAAAAGTTTTTCTTGTTGTTATTACAAGAAAAGAAGTGATAAATTCGAAGTTCTTTACATGTTGGAGGTGAAACTGGAAGCTTGTTCTTTCTATTTATTTTTCTCAGCCTTCTCAAGTGTTTTTTCTTGACTATGTATTAACACCAAGCAGAGCCTGTTCACCTCTTTACTATTTCCAATGTGGCTTTAATTTCTGTTATTAAATTCTGTTATTTCTGATTTGATATTTCTCTTCCATTTCAATGAATATTCAGGGCTGATTTCCTTTAGGATTGACTGATTCGATCTCCTGGTAGTCCAAGGGACTCTCCAAGAGCCTTCTCCAACACCATGGTTCAAAGGTTGCATACAATTGCTTTTTTAAAAGAAGAAAATAGAAGTCTCTGGGGATACCTCAGAAGGAGTACTCGTCTCTTCTTGCCAGAATCAAGGAGATCTTGGATGTTCACTTTAAGAACCTATTGGGATTCCTGAAAGCAAAGTCCATAAAAGTAGGCACGGCCCCCTCCCATCCCTACCCCAACTGGAACCTCCAGGAGTTTCTTATTCTCAAGGTAGTCCACCACTCAGCCTCCAGCTGTTTGTTAAAATTTCCACTTAAGTATTCCTACCAGGCTCTGGCTCTAGTGGCTTCTGCTCCATGGAAGCAGATCTTGACTGTCACTTTCTGGATTTGCTTCTCTCTCCAGATTTCAGAGTAGAGGTTTTCCCTGTAAACTCAGTTTTCTGATGGGTTCAGGAAAAGTCATGTTGTTATTTTTTTTAAAAGACATATTTATTTACTTTTAGCTATGCTGGGTCTTTGTTGCTACACTCAGGCTTTCTTTAGTTGTGGTGAGGGGGGTTATTCTTCATTGCAGTGCATAGACTTCTCAGGGCAGTGGCCTCTCTTGCTGTGGAGCAGGGTCTCCAGAGTGTGGGCGTAGTAGTTGTGGAACAGGGGCTCAGTTGCTTCACAGCATGTGGAGTCTTTCCATACCAGGGATCGAACCAGTGTCCCTTTCATTGCAAGGTGAACTCTTAACCACTAGACCACCAGGGAATTCCCTTATGTTGTTATTCTGAATAACAAAAAAGAAAAGTTTTTCTTGTTGTTATTACAAGAAAAGAAGTGATAAATTCGAAGTTCTTTACATGTTGGAGGTGAAACTGGAAGCTTGTTCTTTCTATTTATTTTTCTCAGCCTTCTCAAGTGTTTTTTCTTGACTATGTATTAACACCAAGCAGAGCCTGTTCACCTCTTTACTATTTCCAATGTGGCTTTAATTTCTGTTATTAAATTCTGTTATTTCTGATTTGATATTTCTCTTCCATTTATTTCATGAATTACATCAGCTCAGTTTTCATGGTCTTTTGTGGCCTTTTAAAACTTTTTCTTTTTTAATGTTGACCTCTTTTATTGTGTTTTTATTTATTGATTTTCATCCATCTTTATTATTTGGCCTATGTGGGCCTCCCACTGCAGTGACCTCTCGTTGCAGAGCACTGGTTCTGAGCGCATGCACTCTAGAGAGCTGGCTCGTAATCGGACACACCTGCCCAATTGCTCTGCTCCATGTAGAATCTTTCCAGGACAGGGATTGAACTGGTGCCCCTTGCACTGCAAGATGGACTCGTTACCCACTGGACCACCAGGGAAGCCTTTTGTGGTCTTTTCATTTTATTTTTGAAATTCTGTATCCCTGAGTTCTTAATGCTCTGAGAGCCGTGAAAATTGTTTTATGAATCTTTTGACTAGAGACCTTTAGAGACCTGTGTGCTCTTATCTGTTATTTTTCATATTTATTTGCTTATTTCTTCTTGTAATATTTACGTTGATCCTGTGTTGGCTCTTTTTCTGGTTACTATTTATCTTTGAGAAGAGTTCCTTTAGGACCAGCTATCAGCAGGTGGAAAGTGTAGACCTATGGTCCAGTAGTGCTCTGGACTAAAGTGAAGATTTCCTTGTTTACCATTTGCTGGAGGAGTTTGCATGTTCCCTAGGTTTTTACATATCTGCCAATAATGAGAACTGGCAGCTCTAGAGCAATTTGTCATCCAGAGTTTCTCTTAACTTTACCACACCCTTAGGTTCATTCTTGAAATAATGGTGTACCTGCTCACTATCACATCAGTCCTGCTTTCTCTTCTATTTTGTGCTGACAAATAGGATTATGGGAAAGTCCTGCCTGATTTAGCCTATGCATCTAGATGTTTTTGTTCAAACAAGGGTTCTTTGGTTTTATATCTCAGTGTTACTTTGGAAAACTCTAATCTACCAGCTCTCCCCAAGGTCTCCAGTGGCAAGAATCCTCTCTCAGTATTTTCTCACATTTTTGTCCAGTTTTCACGGCACTTGGTAACTTCTCTTTGTACATACTATGGTTGAAGTTCAATCACTTTTCATTTCTGTTATTAAATTCTGTTATTTCGTTTTTTTAATTTTTGCTCAGTTTTCATGGTCTTTTGTGGCCTTTTAAAACTTTTTCTTTTTTAATGTTGACCTCTTTTATTGTTTTTTTATTTATTGATTTTCATCCATCTTTATTATTTGGCCTATGTGGGCCTCCCACTGCAGTGACCTCTCGTTGCAGAGCACTGGTTCTGAGCGCATGCACTCTAGAGAGCTGGCTCGTAATCGGACACACCTGCCCAATTGCTCTGCTCCATGTAGAATCTTTCCAGGACAGGGATTGAACTGGTGCCCCTTGCACTGCAAGATGGACTCGTTACCCACTGGACCACCAGGGAAGCCTTTTGTGGTCTTTTCATTTTATTTTGAAATTCTGTATCCCTGAGTTCTTAATGCTCTGAGAGCCGTGAAAATTGTTTTATGAATCTTTTGACTAGAGACCTTTAGAGACCTGTGTGCTCTTATCTGTTATTTTTCATATTTATTTGCTTATTTCTTCTTGTAATATTTACGTTGATCCTGTGTTGGCTCTTTTTCTGGTTACTATTTATCTTTGAGAAGAGTTCCTTTAGGACCAGCTATCAGCAGGTGGAAAGTGTAGACCTATGGTCCAGTAGTGCTCTGGACTAAAGTGAAGATTTCCTTGTTTACCATTTGCTGGAGGAGTTTGCATGTTCCCTAGGTTTTTACATATCTGCCAATAATGAGAACTGGCAGCTCTAGAGCAATTTGTCATCCAGAGTTTCTCTTAACTTTACCACACCCTTAGGTTCATTCTTGAAATAATGGTGTACCTGCTCACTATCACATCAGTCCTGCTTTCTCTTCTATTTTGTGCTGACAAATAGGATTATGGGAAAGTCCTGCCTGATTTAGCCTATGCATCTAGATGTTTTTGTTCAAACAAGGGTTCTTTGGTTTTATATCTCAGTGTTACTTTGGAAAACTCTAATCTACCAGCTCTCCCCAAGGTCTCCAGTGGCAAGAATCCTCTCTCAGTATTTTCTCACATTTTTGTCCAGTTTTCACGGCACTTGGTAACTTCTCTTTGTACATACTATGGTTGAAGTTCAATCACTTTAAAGAGTTTCATCAAAGACACAACTTTATTTTTTGTTGGCTATTTTCTTGTTTTTGGTAGGTTTCATGGAGAAAAAACATTAAAATGTCCATTTCCATTTATCCATAATTGATTGAAATCTCACTTTTTGTCTAGTTATTGCAGATATGTAGGAAAGCTATGGGGTTTTTTTCCCCTTTTTTTAAAATTTTAATTCTTTATTTTAAAGATTTTACAGAGTTTTGTTGTTCACCGACATGTATGTTCCAAGATCATTCATATGCATATCCCTGATCCACCCCCACACCCTGTTCTCCGCCTCCCACCCCTCCAAACCATTGCCCCAAGTCTCATTGTAGGCACTCCTATTCCCTTAGCACAATGACAATAGCTATCTTTTCCACATGTGCCAGTATAGGTTTCGATGTTACTTCCTCTATGCCTCCCTCTCACTGTTTGTTCCCCACAATGTCCTTATGTCTATTCTCTGTTTTTCCATGAGTTCACTGCGTGTGTTATCATGACCATCTTACTAGATTCCATGTATATGAGTTAGTATACTGTACTTGTCTTTCTCTTTTTGACTTACTTCACTTTTTATGATAGGTTCTAGAGCCAGCCACCTCATTAGGACTGAGTCGTCTGCATTTCTTTGAACAGCTGAGTAGTATTCCATTGTATATATGTACCAGAGCTGCTGTATCCATTCATTTGTCGATGGACATCTAGGTTGCTTCCATGTTCTGGCTATTGTATAGAGAGCTGCTATGAACATTGGGGTACAGGTGCTTCTTTCAGTTTTGATTTCATCAGGATATAGGCCTAGTAGTGGGATTGCTGGGTCATAGGGTGCTTCTATTTTTAGTTTTTCAAGCAATCTCCATACTGTCTTCCATAGAGGCTGTATCAATTTACATTTCCACCAGCAATGCAAGAGGGTTCCCTTTTCTCTGCACCCTCTCCAGCATTTATTGTCTGTCGATTTATCGATGATGGCCATTCTGACGGGTGTGACTAAGGTCTCCAGTGGCAAGAATCTCAACAATTTATGTCCAGTTTTCACGGCACTTGGTAACTTCTCTTTGTACATACTATGGTTGAAGTTCAATCACTTTAAAGAGTTTCATCAAAGACACAACTTTATTTTTTGTTGGCTATTTTCTTGTTTTTGGTAGGTTTCATGGAGAAAAAACATTAAAATGTCCATTTCCATTTATCCATAATTGATTGAAATCTCACTTTTTGTCTAGTTATTGCAGATATGTAGGAAAGCTATGGGGTTTTTTTCCCCTTTTTTTAAAATTTTAATTCTTTATTTTAAAGATTTTACAGAGTTTTGTTGTTCACCGACATGTATGTTCCAAGATCATTCATATGCATATCCCTGATCCACCCCCACACCCTGTTCTCCGCCTCCCACCCCTCCAAACCATTGCCCCAAGTCTCATTGTAGGCACTCCTATTCCCTTAGCACAATGACAATAGCTATCTTTTCCACATGTGCCAGTATAGGTTTCGATGTTACTTCCTCTATGCCTCCCTCTCACTGTTTGTTCCCCACAATGTCCTTATGTCTATTTTCTGTTTTTCCATGAGTTCACTGCGTGTGTTATCATGACCATCTTACTAGATTCCATATATATGAGTTAGTATACTGTACTTGTCTTTCTCTTTTTGACTTACTTCACTTTTTATGATAGGTTCTAGAGCCAGCCACCTCATTAGGACTGAGTCGTCTGCATTTCTTTGAACAGCTGAGTAGTATTCCATTGTATATATGTACCAGAGCTGCTGTATCCATTCATTTGTCGATGGACATCTAGGTTGCTTCCATGTTCTGGCTATTGTATAGAGAGCTGCTATGAACATTGGGGTACAGGTGCTTCTTTCAGTTTTGATTTCATCAGGATATAGGCCTAGTAGTGGGATTGCTGGGTCATAGGGTGCTTCTATTTTTAGTTTTTCAAGCAATCTCCATACTGTCTTCCATAGAGGCTGTATCAATTTACATTTCCACCAGCAATGCAAGAGGGTTCCCTTTTCTCTGCACCCTCTCCAGCATTTATTGTCTGTCGATTTATCGATGATGGCCATTCTGACGGGTGTGAGGTGGTATCAGGAAAGCTATGTTTTTTAAGTTAGTCATCTCATTGAGGTCTTTTTTAGTTCTATTTATTTTTTCTTTAGTTCTCTGGATCTTTATGAGCAGAAAATTACATTACCTATAAATTTATCATCCCTTAGTAACAGTATATTTTACCCCTCTCTAACAAAACACACACACACACACACACACACACACACACACTCTTATCTTGTGTTGTCTAGAATTTCCAAGTCAGTATTAAATAATAACTATGAAGGGGTGCAATGAGGGGAATATACATTTGACTAATCTGGGATCATACATATCTGTAAACAACAAAACTCTGTAAAAGTAAAAAGTAAAATAAAAATAAAAAAAACCAAATTATGAATGAAGTGTGCTATTATACTTATGGTTTTTTATGGCAATAATTCTCGTGTTTTTACTGTTTCAAATGAAGATGGTCACTTTTTGGTGCCAGTTGTCAAACTTTTATCAATTTTTTAAAGTGTATAATATAATTATAATCTGGAAATATTGTGTTTTGAAACTATAATATAATGTGAGATTTGTGTAGATTCCTTTTTGGAGAATATTGGTAGTGTCTTTGTCAGATCTTTATTTTAGGTTAGGCCCTCCTATAAAGCTGATGGCAGATAGGGTGGTTGGTAGTGACTGAAAGCCTTCTTTTTTAAAAAGTCAAAACCTTTTTGAAAAAAATAAAATTTTCTGCAGTTCAGAAAGGAAACTGGTGTGTCTGATTGTATATATGTACCAGAGCTGCTGTATCCATTCATTTGTCGATGGACATCTAGGTTGCTTCCATGTTCTGGCTATTGTATAGAGAGCTGCTATGAACATTGGGGTACAGGTGCTTCTTTCAGTTTTGATTTCATCAGGATATAGGCCTAGTAGTGGGATTGCTGGGTCATAGGGTGCTTCTATTTTTAGTTTTTCAAGCAATCTCCATACTGTCTTCCATAGAGGCTGTATCAATTTACATTTCCACCAGCAATGCAAGAGGGTTCCCTTTTCTCTGCACCCTCTCCAGCATTTATTGTCTGTCGATTTATCGATGATGGCCATTCTGACGGGTGTGAGGTGGTATCAGGAAAGCTATGTTTTTTAAGTTAGTCATCTCATTGAGGTCTTTTTTAGTTCTATTTATTTTTTCTTTAGTTCTCTGGATCTTTATGAGCAGAAAATTACATTACCTATAAATTTATCATCCCTTAGTAACAGTATATTTTACCCCTCTCTAACACACACACACACACACACACACACACACACACACACTCTTATCTTGTGTTGTCTAGAATTTCCAAGTCAGTATTAAATAATAACTATGAAGGGGTGCAATGAGGGGAATATACATTTGACTAATCTGGGATCATACATATCTGTAAACAACAAAACTCTGTAAAAGTAAAAAGTAAAATAAAAATAAAAAAAACCAAATTATGAATGAAGTGTGCTATTATACTTATGGTTTTTCATGGCAATAATTCTCGTGTTTTTACTGTTTCAAATGAAGATGGTCACTTTTTGGTGCCAGTTGTCAAACTTTTATCAATTTTTTAAAGTGTATAATATAATTATAATCTGGAAATATTGTGTTTTGAAACTATAATATAATGTGAGATTTGTGTAGATTCCTTTTTGGAGAATATTGGTAGTGTCTTTGTCAGATCTTTATTTTAGGTTAGGCCCTCCTATAAAGCTGATGGCAGATAGGGTGGTTGGTAGTGACTGAAAGCCTTCTTTTAAAGTCAAACTTGATAAAATATTTTTCTGCAGTTCAGAGGAAGATCTGGTGTGTCTGTTTATAAAATATGTAGGAATATGAAATTTGATTTAGGTAAAATATGTGATTGAACCAGATTGACTAGCTCTTAACACAATGAAATTCAGCAAATTTGACTTTAAAAATTAAGTGTAAAACTCTAGGGTTTTTTGTTCTGTGGCTTAATAACATCTAGAAAAGAAATAGATATGAATTTTAGTTTACAATCCATTGTAAAAAAAGAAAGTCATGTGATAATAGCTGTTAAAGAACCAGACAGAATTTTAGACTCCTATTTGATCTGGAGTACTTAGAATGAAGAGGCAAGATTTCCTCTTCTTGAATATTATGATCAATCTGGAGCATGGTTTTAAGTTCTGAGTGTTACACCTTGAAGATGCAATGGAATAAGATTTTATAAAGAAGTAATTTTAGAAAAATTAGTATATAGTTATAAAAAGGAGTAAGTAAACATAGCATAGAGTTAAAGTAAAGATTCATGAAAAGAGGTCTAAGACATTTTATATGATATTATATTATGGAGAAAAACTTTGTACAAACTTGAGAAAGAAATTCTATACTAATGCGTTATTGGTAAAGTGTTCAGGCTAAAAAAAGGGAGAGAAACAACGATGACTGACATAGGCTGTTGTACAGTGAGAGTCCTTGAGCCATTTAATTTATGTGCCCAGAGTTTACCTGGATATTTCAGACAAAATTGAGTGATACGGGTCTCTACCCTCAAACAACTCCCACTCTGTTAGGCTTGATTTGAACCTTTCATGATGCTATTTTATGAGATGAAAATTTGCTTAATGTGACTGTAAGGTTCAGTTTTTTAATTTAGTTCCCATAAGTACATAATATACCCCCACGGAATAATCTTAATGACTAGAACCTTTTGCTGACAGACTCTTTGGTGGATATTCAGATCATTATCCTGTTTGGATTCAGAATCTCTAACATGAACTTATGGCTAGACATTTCTTGAATTTACAGATTACAGTCAAGTTTGATGGGAGAGGTTTATAGTAACAGTCTTTACAACAGAGCCCAAGCAGAAATCAGAACAATGTTTTTATACAGAGCCCTTTTAAGCATGTAATTAAAAGCATGAAAATACTTGAATTAGGACACACAATGGAGAATGCCACAAACTGGCGAAATGAAATATTAGAGTGGTTCTGCTCTAGAGAAGTCATGTTAATTCATGATTTTAACATTCACATTGTAATCTTCAATATAGGGGAAAAAGTCTTTAGACTTTCTTAATTCATGGATTTTTTGGCTTAAAAACATCTAGAAAAGAAATAGATATGAATTTTAGTTTACAATCCATTGTAAAAAAAGAAAGTCATGTGATAATAGCTGTTAAAGAACCAGACAGAATTTTAGACTCCTATTTGATCTGGAGTACTTAGAATGAAGAGGCAAGATTTCCTCTTCTTGAATATTATGATCAATCTGGAGCATGGTTTTAAGTTCTGAGTGTTACACCTTGAAGATGCAATGGAATAAGATTTTATAAAGAAGTAATTTTAGAAAAATTAGTATATAGTTATAAAAAGGAGTAAGTAAACATAGCATAGAGTTAAAGTAAAGATTCATGAAAAGAGGTCTAAGACATTTTATATGATATTATATTATGGAGAAAAACTTTGTACAAACTTGAGAAAGAAATTCTATACTAATGCGTTATTGGTAAAGTGTTCAGGCTAAAAAAAGGGAGAGAAACAACGATGACTGACATAGGCTGTTGTACAGTGAGAGTCCTTGAGCCATTTAATTTATGTGCCCAGAGTTTACCTGGATATTTCAGACAAAATTGAGTGATACGGGTCTCTACCCTCAAACAACTCCCACTCTGTTAGGCTTGATTTGAACCTTTCATGATGCTATTTTATGAGATGAAAATTTGCTTAATGTGACTGTAAGGTTCATTTTTTTAATTTAGTTCCCATAAGTACATAATATACCCCCACGGAATAATCTTAATGACTAGAACCTTTTGCTGACAGACTCTTTGGTGGATATTCAGATCATTATCCTGTTTGGATTCAGAATCTCTAACATGAACTTATGGCTAGACATTTCTTGAATTTACAGATTACAGTCAAGTTTGATGGGAGAGGTTTATAGTAACAGTCTTTACAACAGAGCCCAAGCAGAAATCAGAACAATGTTTTTATACAGAGCCCTTTTAAGCATGTAATTAAAAGCATGAAAATACTTGAATTAGGACACACAATGGAGAATGCCACAAACTGGCGAAATGAAATATTAGAGTGGTTCTGCTCTAGAGAAGTCATGTTAATTCATGATTTTAACATTCACATTGTAATCTTCAATATAGGGGAAAAAGTCTTTAGACTTTCTTATCTTTGAGATATCCAAGTATTTAGGAGCTACCTAAATACTGCTTTCTGACAAACTCTAGTTTATATCAGTGAATACTGCATGAGTGCTAAGTCACTTCAGTTGTGTCCAGCTCTTTGCAACCCTTTGGACTGTAGCCAGCCAGGCTCCTCTGTCCATGGGATGCTCCAGGCAAGAATACTGGAGTGGGTTGCCATGCTCTCTTCTAGGAGAACTTCCCAACTCAGGGATCCAGCTTGCATCTCCTATGGCTCCTACATTTCAGGCAGATTCTTTACCATTGAGCCCCCGGAAAGTCCAAGGGCAAGAATGATGTATATTATTTTTCATTTTATAGTCCATGATAGGTGAGGGGTAACTTCTGACATGCCACATCTTAATGATTATTTTAATGATAGACTTTGAAGCAGAATTATTTTTAAAACTGAAGTATAATAGAAGTATTTTGTTTTTTTATATATTAAATAAATACCTTGTAAAGAAAGCGACAAAAGAATTCATCTGCCAATGCAGAAGGAGCTGTGGGTTTGATGCCTGAGTTGAGAAGATCCTCTGGAGAAGGAAATGACAACTCGCTCCAGTATTCTTGCCTGGGAAAGAAGTAAGGGGTGGGTTTGTGATGGACAGAGGACGTGATTAGTGCTTAGTGGCACACTGACAGTGCCAATCCCACTTCAGTTTTAAATCAGAAAGCTGGGGCTGCCTGTCTATCCGTGCCCCATCTCCATTCTAATTGGCAATTTAAAAAAGTTATTAGAGAAGTGTTCAAGAATACACCAAAGTTGAGAGAACTGTGCAATTAACTCCATGTATCCAGTACTCAGCTTCAATAATTATCAATACTTTGAGGCAGTTTTCTGACCAGTAAATATAATGCCCTGAAACCTTCAATTCTTTATCTGTGTTCAGCTTTTGCCTTTCAAATTTTGGTCTTTCGAGCTTTGGCTACTGCAATTGTATTAAAAGAAGGATTTGAGAGTGGAATTTAGCGTTTAAAGGCCAGTCTCTTTTTTCAGCTCTCCTCCCTCTCAGGAGGAGCCACTGGTTGTAGGGTGCTAGGCGGAATTTGGGAGTATTTATTGTGGCCAAGAGAAGTTTTTCATAGAACAGATCATTGTCGCGATTTCCACGGCGAAGACCAGCTGAAAACAACGCTGGGGAATGTACGGGATCAAGTCTGCTCTGACACCACCTCAGTGCCGTTTTCTAAATATTTAGAGGGCAAATTTACAGAACAGTCTCCTGGTCACACTTTGGAGAGTATCTCAGAAATACTGCTGACTCGCAAAGTGGGAACGTTGAACCGGAATTGGGCTCGCCCAGTTTTACGCCTGGAAAAGCAAGAGTTCCAGGGAATCGTCGGTCCCTCGCTGGTCGCCTCTGTTGAAATCGCGGCGGCTCCGAGGATATAAATAAAGTGAGGAGAAACTTAAAACTCGCAGGGGAGAGCCTGAGAATCCAGCACCGAGCGCACCATAGCACTTGGTTTGGGGGGTTCCTGTTTCCTTAAGCCTCAAAGGCGTAGTGGTTCACGGTCCTGGTTCCGCCTCTCAGTGCGTCCGCCCCGCGGTTCTTCCTGGAGTTCCGCCCTCTCTGCGGGCACTGTAGGGAGCCAATGGGTCCGAAAACCCGACAAACAGTCGCCGAGAGACGCCCAGCCGAGCTCAGCTCGTTTTAAGCCGTCTTCGGGTAGAGGTTGAGACGTTGAGACCTCGGCGGTCAAGGCGTTGCCCTAGGAAACGCAATTTTACGGGATGGTGTGTTAGTTTCCCGGGTATTTTCTTGCCCCGCCCCGCGCTCGCGGCCTGGGCGCGGGGTGAGGTCCCAGCCGGCCGGGAACCGAGACCGCGCTTCCCCGACCCCGGCGTTTCTCCTCGGCTCTGCACCCCTAGGCGGCGCTGCGCTCCTCCGCACCCGGCCGGCTCCGCTTTCCCAGACGGCGGTCCAGCCTCCGGTATAGCAAGCCTGGCTCACAGCCGGCCGGTCCCGACCAATTACCGCGTTAGAAAGGCGAACGTCGGCGGTCTCTGCACCTTCCAGCCGGCAGCGGCGGCCGGCCGGCTCGCGCTTTTTCTTTTTTTCTTTTACCACGGCCCGCGCTCTCCGGGAGTCCGGAGCATGGTCTCGGGTCACTTCTGGTGGAGCGAGGACGCCGAGAGGGAGGGAGGATGGTGGACTGGAGGGTAGCGGTTCTATGTTTGTGGGTTTCCTGCTGCTCAGCAGCAGGACAGTTAAAATACTCGGTGTCGGAGGAGACGGAACGGGGCGTAGCCGTAGGCAATGTTGCCCAGGACTTGAGACTGTCAGCGGCCGCTCTGTCCTTGCGGAACTTTCGCTTCCTTTCCAGCCGCGGCGAGCCTTACTTCGGGGTTGATCTGGCCAGCGGAAGCTTGGTGGTCCGAGAGCCGGCTGACCGCGAACGGCTGTGCGGAGCCAAAGCTGCCTGCGTCCTCACCTATGAGCTGGTGCTCGAGGATCCGCTGGAACTGCACAAAGTGCATGTTCACGTCCTGGACATCAACGACAGCTCGCCTCACTTCCCTGCCGGCGACGTGCAGTTGCATATTCCCGAGTTCCTTCTGCCCGGAGCCCGCTTTACACTCCCTAATGCCCAAGATGCCGACGAGGGAAGCAACGGGGTGTTAAGCTACAGTCTGAGCCCCAGCCAGCACTTTCGCCTGGACATGGGGTCGCGGGTGGACGGCAGTGAACTCCCAGAGCTGGTTCTGGAGAAAGCGTTGGATCGGGAGCAGCGTGCCACCCACCGGCTGGTACTCACCGCTCGGGACGGCGGGCTGCCGGAGCGCTCTGGAGAAGCACAAGTCACCATCGTCGTGGTGGACACAAACGACAATGCACCTGTATTTGAGCGCTCAGTATACCGCACCAAGGTGCCAGAGAGTGTCTCCAACGGGACTGTGTTAATCCGAGTGAAAGCCTCGGACCCGGACGAAGGCTCCAACGGGGAAATCTGGTACTCCTTAAGCAATAGCACCCAAGCGAAGCTGCGACATCACTTCCACGTGCACCCTAGAAATGGGGAGGTGCGGGTAGCTGCTTCACTAGGTTCTCCTGAAACGCTGTTGGAGGCATACATTGAGGCGAGGGACGAAGGAGCCTTCGGGCTAGCCAGCACCGCCAAACTGCTGGTGGAGGTGACAGATGTGAACGATCACGCCCCCGAGGTGAACCTTCTGACTCTCTCCAGTCCCATTTCTGAGGACGCCGCTGCTGGCACAGTGATTGCTCTCCTTAGTGTAACGGATGAAGACTTCGGTGCCAATGGTAAGGTCATTTGTAGCATGTCCAGCAGAGGCCCTTTTAAGTTGAAGGCTTCCTTTGACAACTGTTACAGCTTGCTGACTGATGGGCCACTAGACCGGGAGCAAGTCAGTCAATACGAGGTACTGATCACCGCCTCAGATGGTGGCTCGCCCCCACTTAGCACTAGCAAGACTCTGACTGTGTCCATAGCTGATGTGAATGACAACACACCAAGCTTTCCTCAACTGAAACAAGAACTTTATGTGGCTGAAAACAATGGCCCAGGGGCCTCCCTAGGACGGGTGTTTGCCCAGGACCCAGATCTGGGGAAGAATGGCATTGTCTTCTATGAACTGTTGGATATTATCACTGAAGGGCAGGCAGCCTCTAGCTTGGTGTCAGAGACTTCAGAACCCAGTCAGGGGACACTCCCTAATGCCCAAGATGCCGACGAGGGAAGCAACGGGGTGTTAAGCTACAGTCTGAGCCCCAGCCAGCACTTTCGCCTGGACATGGGGTCGCGGGTGGACGGCAGTGAACTCCCAGAGCTGGTTCTGGAGAAAGCGTTGGATCGGGAGCAGCGTGCCACCCACCGGCTGGTACTCACCGCTCGGGACGGCGGGCTGCCGGAGCGCTCTGGAGAAGCACAAGTCACCATCGTCGTGGTGGACACAAACGACAATGCACCTGTATTTGAGCGCTCAGTATACCGCACCAAGGTGCCAGAGAGTGTCTCCAACGGGACTGTGTTAATCCGAGTGAAAGCCTCGGACCCGGACGAAGGCTCCAACGGGGAAATCTGGTACTCCTTAAGCAATAGCACCCAAGCGAAGCTGCGACATCACTTCCACGTGCACCCTAGAAATGGGGAGGTGCGGGTAGCTGCTTCACTAGGTTCTCCTGAAACGCTGTTGGAGGCATACATTGAGGCGAGGGACGAAGGAGCCTTCGGGCTAGCCAGCACCGCCAAACTGCTGGTGGAGGTGACAGATGTGAACGATCACGCCCCCGAGGTGAACCTTCTGACTCTCTCCAGTCCCATTTCTGAGGACGCCGCTGCTGGCACAGTGATTGCTCTCCTTAGTGTAACGGATGAAGACTTCGGTGCCAATGGTAAGGTCATTTGTAGCATGTCCAGCAGAGGCCCTTTTAAGTTGAAGGCTTCCTTTGACAACTGTTACAGCTTGCTGACTGATGGGCCACTAGACCGGGAGCAAGTCAGTCAATACGAGGTACTGATCACCGCCTCAGATGGTGGCTCGCCCCCACTTAGCACTAGCAAGACTCTGACTGTGTCCATAGCTGATGTGAATGACAACACACCAAGCTTTCCTCAACTGAAACAAGAACTTTATGTGGCTGAAAACAATGGCCCAGGGGCCTCCCTAGGACGGGTGTTTGCCCAGGACCCAGATCTGGGGAAGAATGGCATTGTCTTCTATGAACTGTTGGATATTATCACTGAAGGGCAGGCAGCCTCTAGCTTGGTGGCAGTAGATTCATCCAGTGGAGCTATCACGGCCAGAATTTCCTTTGACTTTGAACAGCTCAGGGGGTTTCACTTCCAAGTGGAAGCCCGGGATGGTGGCTTTCCTCCCAGAAGTGAAACAGTGACTGTGAACTTGTTTGTGGTAGATAGGAATGACAATGCTCCGGTCATCTTGTTTCCCTTGCCCAGAAATGGCTCTGTCCCAGTGGAAATTGTGCCACGCTCTGCCAGAACAGGCCACTTGGTCACAAAAGTGGTAGCAGAGGATGTAGACAGTGGCTCCAATGCTTGGCTTTCCTACCACATCTTTCAGGCTTCTGACTCAAGCCTTTTCAGGATTTCAGCCAACATGGGAGAGCTGCGTACTGCTCGGTTAATTTTCCCCACTGATGCAGTTAAACAGAAGGTGGTGGTGGTAGTTCAAGACCATGGAGACCCTCCACTTTCCACCTCTGTCACATTGGGCGTGCTGTTGAGCAACTCTGCCCCTCAGATCCTTCCAGACTTTGAAGATGGCTGGGAAACAGGAGGGCACCTTTCTGCCCAGAACCTGTATTTAATAGTTGCCCTGGCCTGTATTTCCTTTTTGTTCCTGGGCTGCTTGCTTTTCTTTGTGTGTAGCAAGTTGAGCCAGAGTGCGGGTTGTTGCTCTCAGAGCTGCTGTCGCTCTCCAGAGGAGCTGAGGTATGGAAGTAAGGTGGTTTCGAATCCTTGCATGACATCAGCCACAATTGATGTCACCACGGTTGAAAGACTTTCTCATACCTATCTCTATCGGACCTCCCTGGGACTTGGCTCTGATAATAATAGTTTGCTGTTGCGTGGGGAATACAGTGCTGCTGATGTGAGAAATATGGCCTCTGGGGTAGGACTGAATGTGCCAATATCCTGTATCCAGATTCGGAATAGGAAAGGGGATCATGGAAATATCAGTGCCATGGTAAGCAAATTTTGTGAGATTTGATTCCCTTGACTAGGAAATAGTCACTAGCTATTTCTTGTGAGTCTTTGGCAGCATTTAATCCATTGAATTGAACACTCCTCCTCAGCATCCTCTGTGCTAAGGATTCTGGGAAGATACAGGTGTTAAAAGAGACCATCCTTGACTTCAGGGAGATTACAGTTTTGTATTTGAAAACCAAGGTAACAAATTCAAACCTATTACAAAACAATTAAAGTAATATAGCATAAAGTTGCAATATTTACAACCCAAGTTTCTGCAACAGGTAATAAACAACCTGGGATCTCTTTAAATAATTCCTTTTAGGAATTTCTTTAAGGGATTATGTAACACAAGTATCCTTTCATTATAAAAAGTATTTTGAGCAACAGATATGTTTAAGGCATTCTTACACCTAAGGTGAGAATGAAAATTATGGAAGAGCGTTTGCATAATACAAACTTAATATCATGGATGATGAGACCTTTACTCAAACCATAAACAATACATGATTTAAAAATGATAACACAAAATAGGTAAAAATAAATGTTCAAAGAAGGGAGAGAGAACACGAGAGAACATCTTAGACAAGGAATGCTGTGCTATTTAATAAAACACAGTATATTCTATAGGCTTTACAATGAATACCATTTTGAAAGGTTTTCTGAGTGATTTAAAACATAGTTCCAGACACCTGCCTATTTAATAGTTGCCCTGGCCTGTATTTCCTTTTTGTTCCTGGGCTGCTTGCTTTTCTTTGTGTGTAGCAAGTTGAGCCACAGTGCGGGTTGTTGCTCTCAGAGCTGCTGTCGCTCTCCAGAGGAGCTGAGGTATGGAAGTAAGGTGGTTTCGAATCCTTGCATGACATCAGCCACAATTGATGTCACCACGGTTGAAAGACTTTCTCATACCTATCTCTATCGGACCTCCCTGGGACTTGGCTCTGATAATAATAGTTTGCTGTTGCGTGGGGAATACAGTGCTGCTGATGTGAGAAATATGGCCTCTGGGGTAGGACTGAATGTGCCAATATCCTGTATCCAGATTCGGAATAGGAAAGGGGATCATGGAAATATCAGTGCCATGGTAAGCAAATTTTGTGAGATTTGATTCCCTTGACTAGGAAATAGTCACTAGCTATTTCTTGTGAGTCTTTGGCAGCATTTAATCCATTGAATTGAACACTCCTCCTCAGCATCCTCTGTGCTAAGGATTCTGGGAAGATACAGGTGTTAAAAGAGACCATCCTTGACTTCAGGGAGATTACAGTTTTGTATTTGAAAACCAAGGTAACAAATTCAAACCTATTACAAAACAATTAAAGTAATATAGCATAAAGTTGCAATATTTACAACCCAAGTTTCTGCAACAGGTAATAAACAACCTGGGATCTCTTTAAATAATTCCTTTTAGGAATTTCTTTAAGGGATTATGTAACACAAGTATCCTTTCATTATAAAAAGTATTTTGAGCAACAGATATGTTTAAGGCATTCTTACACCTAAGGTGAGAATGAAAATTATGGAAGAGCGTTTGCATAATACAAACTTAATATCATGGATGATGAGACCTTTACTCAAACCATAAACAATACATGATTTAAAAATGATAACACAAAATAGGTAAAAATAAATATTCAAAGAAGGGAGAGAGAGAACACGAGAGAACATCTAGACAAGGAAGAGGGTTTCAGAGAGGGTTTTGTGCAGTGAATTGGATTGTTAATGCTGTGCTATTTAATAAAACACAGTATATTCTATAGGCTTTACAATGAATACCATTTTGACACAGTGGTCTTTTCTGAGAATGATATTCTAAAATATAGCTAATAGTTCCACACAGTAGTTGTAAATCCATACAAATAATAAGCACATCTCCAAATGCTTTGACAGAAAGAAGATACAATTGGGTGTAGGACTTGACAACCTTTTCTTATGTGTTCTGTTGATGTATTTCACGAGGGAGACAGCTGCATAGTTGCTATGTCAGAAACATTTGTATGTTCAAAGGTATGCTTCCCATTCAAAGTCCATTCAACTTGAATTTAATATTCTTATTATTTTAGAACCCAGTAAACTTTTAAATAAGTAAATACCATGTTAGGGAATAATGCAATTTTCCAGTATTACTTTCTGACTTCTCACAGAGATCATGGATACAGGAAAGGAAGTATGCAGAAATTAGGGAAGGGAATGTTTTACTGTTTCAGGTAATAAGAGGGAAGTTGGTTTATAAGTTACTCCCCTGTAAATAATGACATTAGCTGCAAATAAAAATAGATTTGCATTCATTATAATTTTGCATATTTAATATTTATAGCATAGTACAGTAGAATCCAATATACACAGTATGGTTAGTCAGTGCTTGCTGATGAATAAATGATTCAGTTTGTGAACATATGAACTGAATGGTAACACTGTTCAACACAGAGAGAAAAACTTATTTTTTTACTTTGCGTGCATATATAGTTAGCAGTTTAAAGTCCCTTTTCAAGTATATTATTTCAATGATTATTTTCTTCCTTATGATATATAATCATGAAACAACTCAATAGGAATTTTCTGGTCCTGGAGTTAGTGTGAACAACCTCAGTGCTGTATTCTGGGGATAAATATAAATCCAGGGCTTCCCTGGTGGTCCAGTGGGTGGAAAGTCCGCCTTGCAGTGCAGGGCACAGCAGTTCTATCCCTGGCCTGGGAGGATCCCATGTGCCGCAGAGCGGCTAGACCTGTGTGTCCAATTACGAGCCGGCACTCTGGAGGGCATTCGCCCAGAGCCGGTGCTCTGTGACGAGGCCCACACGGGCGAAGGAACAAAGATGGATGAAAATAACTAAATGAAAGACCAACAAAAGAGGCCAAAAATTTAAATGTGTATATATATATATATATATATATATATATATATACATATATATATGTATGTATGAATCCAGTTCCTATAGATGACAAAGTGATTTGTAGGGATGCACATATATCACATTGTGAAATTTGCATCAGTGAAAATAAAAATACAGCTAATTGGGCTTCCCTGGTGGTCCAGTGGGTAAGGACACCCCCTTGCAGTGCAAGGGGAACTGGTTCAATCCCTGGCCTGGGAAAATCCCACGTGCTGTGGAGTGGCTGGACCCATGTGTCCAACTACCGAGCAGGAGCTCTAGAGCACATGAGCCCAGTGCTGGTGCTCTGCAGAGACAGAGGCCACTGTAATAGGAGGCCCACACAGGCCAAAGAACAAAGATGGATGAAAATATATAAATGAAAGACCAATAGAAGTGCCCCCTCTGCCATACCCCGCCCCCGAAAAAAAATGCAGCTAATTTTAAGGGAGAAAATTGGTGCACAACATGTTAGTATTTCGGGTATCAAAACATAATGTATAAACTCTCCTTCTATTAAGAAAATTCAGCATTTCTTTCTTTTTTCACTGTTTTCTGTAACAAGGAGAGATAAGAATACCAGTTATGTCTATGAAGCTTGACCATCAGGAACTGATAAGAAGATCAATGAATCTGAGAGGTAGAAGAAAAATTATCCACTTAGAAGGAGAGAATATAGCTAATAACAGAGGAGAACATCCCTTGCCCCAGAGTTCTTAAACTTATGTGAGTGATAAACAAAGTAACAAAAATACAGTGCTTAGACATGCAGGACTGTTGTGCTATCTCATTCATCAGTTGAGCAATCTTTTTCGATCATTGTTGCCATTTTGCTTTATCAACAGTGGTGGTCCATCATCTGTTAATTTTTGTGGGCTGGCTATTTCCGTATATATAAAGAGAGTTTGTTGTATAAAAACATGGACAAAATAACTTCTATGAAGCTGGAGTATTTGGAATTCATCACAGGCAGTTATTTACTTTTTTCCTATTCCAAATGAATGTGATCCAGTCTTTTGATGCTTTAGAAAAGAATGCTTGCCATGGTGTTCACTGAATGCCTTATGAACAACTACAGAATTCTAGAAAAAATGTATTTGTTGTTTCAGTTTTAGAAAGCATATATCCTTGGAAAAGCCTTCAATTTCATAATTTTAACTGTGTGCCTGAGTCACACAGAATCATGTTGATACATATGTATTTCTATTTTGTTCTAACTCTGAGTTCTTCTCTCTTATTTTAGTTTACAGTGTATGTTAGTTTAAAAAATTAGCTTATGAAATTCAGGAAGGAAAAAAAAGAAACTCAGGAAAACATTGTATCTGTCTCTCTCCTTTGATAATATTTAACAGATATAAGTGAAATTGACCCGCTGGGCAACAAGCAGACGATATGAGCCTCATGTCAGTTTTTTCTATTAAGATTTTTGATAATTTAATTTTTAGATGATATCTAAGATATAAACTCTACTTACTATTAAAAACTGCATTGGCAGTTTTTCAAAGATAACAAATATTAGTATCCCAAAAATGTACAACAGCATATAGCTGACTTTATTAAATATTCCACATGACAATTATATTTTGAACATATTGATTTAAATTCAATTAAACAAGATTAGGGCTTCCCTTGTGGCTCAATGGATAAGAACCTGTCTGCCAGTGCAGGAGACCCAGGTTCAATCCCTGATCCAGAAAGATCCCACATACCACAGAGCAGCTAAACCCACACATCAACAAAGACCCAGCACAGCCAAAAATAAAAATGAAGGTTTTTTTAAAGAAAAACAAGATTAAAGCAGGTTCTCTTTTGCCAGGATTTATGGGGCTTCAGGTATTTCTCCTTTGCGGTGTCATTTGTTAACATAATAGAATGTTTTTGGCATTCTGGGTGTTTTTATTTACTAATGCATATTCCTCAGGTAGACCTGCCCATAGGTTAACTGGGTATTCCCTTATATCTGTTTTGCCTTTGAAGCTGATAACCGCACTTTGAAAAACTTTAGAGTACAGTAACTAAGGAAGCATGCAGGCTATATAAAATATATTCAGATTAAAATAGATGTTGACAGCACAATAGTATTCTTTGCATATTATAGAATGCTCAAACTAGTGAAAAGGAGAGAAGAGTATCATAACTTGAGTAGAAAAGAGAAAAGCAATGCGTTTGGGAGATGTGTGAGTGGCAGACTTTTGACACCGTGTCTGATAATGTTAATGACCTATTGATTTTCGTTACCTTTAATCTTTGCAATTAGAGGGAAACAGTAATATTCCAGAGACTAAATATACTTTAGCTGGGTTGGAATGAAGGTAGACTAAATTACTAAGAGGTTTTTACATTGCTCAAATGCATATATTGTGAATATTAGAAATAGCATTTGGCAGAATGTCAAATGAATGTAGATCACAATCTGACTAAAGTATGGGAAGCAAGGAATTTATTGGTAAGGATTATTCTTTAAAACCAAAACTTAATGATAAAAATGGTTACTCACCTTGTTCCCAATTTTAATTGGTAAGAGGAGAATGGGTCAAGATATAAATAAATTACATATCTCTTTTATACTGCATTTATGAAAAAGAATTAGGATAAGAATTTACTCCTCAAGCTTTAAACACAGAAGGTCATTATATATTCATCTTGAACTTGTCTCAGAATCTAGGGATGAATATTCAATCACATGGTCTCCTGTGATGCAGAGGAAGAGAAAAAGCCTTTCTGTCCCAACCCAAATTGTTGGCTGTTCTTAGAGCCATCTGGTTGCCATATACACGTATAGTATTTTCATAGCTGAACTCTATTGACATACCTCAAAAATGTACTCTCTGAATTCAGGTACATTATGCTTATTCTTTAGAATCTTTAAGCAAAGATTACAGCTGTTTTGTTTAGAATCAAAATGATGTTCTTAGAAAATAAAAGCAACTGATTAAGACATCTTAATAGTGTATTGATGACTTGAGATTGGCATGTCATTATCCTTTCTTTTAAGGATTTGGTATTGAGGTTATGCTGGCCTTATTAAATAAGTTAAAAGTGTTTTTTTCCCTCTCCTTTTGTTTTAGTCTCTGGTTATGTGAAGATCTGGGATATTTCTTTTTCAAATACTTAATAGAATTCACTAGGTATATTCTCTATGCCTTAGGTTTTCTTTGTGGAAAAATTTTGAATCATGACATCACATTTCTTTATTTAAAATATATGGTAAATAGGGCATAAATATTTTTATAATGTCCTTTTTGTGGTCTTTTCTAACATTTACAAAATGTGTAGTGATGTTATTCTTTTTTTAAAAAAACTTTTATTTTACTTTTAACTTTTACAGAGTTTTGCTGTTTACAGATATGTATGTTCCCAGATTAGTCATATGTATATCCCCCTCTTCCCACCCTGATGTTATTCTTTCCAATCCTGATGTTATTGTCATCTCTAATTATTCCTGGTTAGATTTGGTGCTTATTATATTAGCCTTTACGAGAACTAACTCAGCTTTTGGGATTTTCTTTCTTGTACATTTACCTTCTATTTCATTGACTTCTACTCTTAAGATTATTTACCTCCTTGTATTTCTTTAAGATTTATTTATTTATTTATTTTTGGGCGGGGGTCGGGTTGGGGGAGCAGGCGGGCCACTTCTATTGGTCTTTCATTTCTCTATTTTCATCCGTCTTTGTTCTTTGGCTCCTGTGGGCCTCCCATTGCGGTGGCGTCTGTCGCTGCAGAGCGCCGGCTCTGGGCGCATGCGCTCCAGAGCTCTGGCTCGATGATTGGACACATCAGTCCAGCCGCTCCGCGACACGTGGGATCTTCCCAGGCCAGGGATCGAACTAGCGCCCCTTGCATTGCAAGGCAGTGTCCTTACCCACAGGGCCACCAGGGGAAGCCCCTGTATTTCTTTATATTCAATTTGTTGTTTGATTTCCAGTTTCTTATTTAACTTACTGTTTTTCAGGTTTTGTTGTTTCTAATGTATGAATTTATGGATTTAGAGCCAAAAATTTTCCACTAAGTATAGTATTAGCAGCTTCATGCAAATCTTATTTAAAAATTTTAATTGAAGTATAACATACAAAAAGCTCATATATCATACATAAAAGTTCATATGTTGTACATGTACAGCTTGCTGGATAATTCAAAGCCAACCCAATCATGTGATCACCACAAAGATAAGGAAGTAGAATAGCATTACCAGCACCCCAAGATCCTCTCAGTCTCCTCTATCATTGGGCTTCCTGGGTGACTCAGATGGGAAGAGTCTGCCTGCAATGCAGGAGAGCTGGATTTGATCCCTGGATCTGGAAGACCCTCTGGAGAAGGGCATGGCAGTGTACTCCAGTATTCGTGCCTGGAGAATCCCATGGACAGAGGAGCCTGTTCAGCTACAGTCCACGGGGTCACAAAGAGTCAGACACGACTGAGCCACTAACACCTCATTACTCCCTTCTAAAATATCTCTATTGTCATGAGTTTCAATGTCATAAAAAAAGGATCTTATGTTTTTGTTTCTGGCTGATTTACTTTAGCATTATACATGTGACATTCATCTGCTCTGCTGTATATAGCAATAATGCATGCATTGAATTGCTCTATGTCATGTTGTATATCATAATTTATTTATCTATTTTTCTGTTGATGGATATTTTTCAAGTTTATTTGTGCTTATGGACAGTTCTGCTATGGACATTTTCCCTATGTCTTTTGGTATATACATTTTAGCATATTTGTTGATATTGGTGCTAGTAGTAGAACTTGTTTGGCTAAATGGTATGTATATGCTCAATTTTAATAGATACTGCCAACAGTTTCCCAAATTTAGTTGCTCCAAGTTACTCTCCCACCAGCAGTGCTTGAGAGTTTCAGTTACTCCACATTCTTGAATATAGTATTTAGCTCGAAGCCCCTCAGGGAATTAGCCCGGGGTTAATGCTGCCCTTGCATTGCAAGGCAGTGTCCTTACCCACAGGGCCACCAGGGGAAGCCCCTGTATTTCTTTATATTCAATTTGTTGTTTGATTTCCGGTTTCTTATTTAACTTACTGTTTTCAGGTTTTGTTGTTTCTAATGTATGAATTTATGGATTTAGAGCCAAAAATTTTCCACTAAGTATAGTATTAGCAGCTTCATGCAAATCTTATTTAAAAATTTTAATTGAAGTATAACATACAAAAAGCTCATATATCATACATAAAAGTTCATATGTTGTACATGTACAGCTTGCTGGATAATTCAAAGCCAACCCAATCATGTGATCACCACAAAGATAAGGAAGTAGAATAGCATTACCAGCACCCCAAGATCCTCTCAGTCTCCTCTATCATTGGGCTTCCTGGGTGACTCAGATGGGAAGAGTCTGCCTGCAATGCAGGAGAGCTGGATTTGATCCCTGGATCTGGAAGACCCTCTGGAGAAGGGCATGGCAGTGTACTCCAGTATTCGTGCCTGGAGAATCCCATGGACAGAGGAGCCTGTTCAGCTACAGTCCACGGGGTCACAAAGAGTCAGACACGACTGAGCCACTAACACCTCATTACTCCCTTCTAAAATATCTCTATTGTCATGAGTTTCAATGTCATAAAAAAAGGATCTTATGTTTTTGTTTCTGGCTGATTTACTTTAGCATTATACATGTGACATTCATCTGCTCTGCTGTATATAGCAATAATGCATGCATTGAATTGCTCTATGTCATGTTGTATATCATAATTTATTTATCTATTTTTCTGTTGATGGATATTTTTCAAGTTTATTTGTGCTTATGGACAGTTCTGCTATGGACATTTTCCCTATGTCTTTTGGTATATACATTTTAGCATTTTTGTTGACATTGTATCTAGTAGTAGAACTTGTTTGGCTAAATGGTATGTATATGCTCAATTTTAATAGATACTGCCAACAGTTTCCCAAATTTAGTTGCTCCAAGTTACTCTCCCACCAGCAGTGCTTGAGAGTTTCAGTTACTCCACATTCTTGAATAATTAGTATTGCTAGCCTTTTACATTTTCATCATTATAGTGGTATGTACTCGTATCTCATTTTTAAAATTTAAGCTCTAGATTTATAGTTTTTCTTCATTTAATAATTGAATATGGAACAGTCTATGAAGTGAATATTAAAATACCATTTGTCCCTTCCTTCCATTATATACTTTTTAAGTCAGGTTTACTGGTTGTTTGGAGAAGGCAATGGTAACCTACTTCAGTATTCTTGTCTGGGAAATCCCTTGGATAGAGGAGCCAGGTAGGCTACAGTCCATGGGGTGGCAAAGAGTCAGACATGACTTAGTGACTAAACAATAACAACGATCGGTTGTTTGGGGAATACTAGTTCACTGAGTTATACAGATCTTCCAAATGTGGACACATTTTACTATGCAAGGAAAAATAACATTTGTCAAAACCACTGTCGCTTTCATGAGACAGCCTTTTAGTATTGGGAAGCTATAAGCTCACCATGGTAGATAAAAGTTTTCCAAAATTATGACTCTCACTCAGAATCTTAAATTTTAACATTTGAAACAAATACTGTCATTTGTTTTTGTTGCAGTGACAGGCTTATTTCATTCTTTTTTTTTTTTTTTTTGGCCACTTCTTATCTATTTTCATCCATCTTTGTTCTTTTGGCCCATGTGGGCCTCCCCTCACCTTGGCCTCGTGTTCGGCTCATGAGTTTCTGTATGTCTTATTTTTTTCTGGCTGATTAACTTTAGCATTATACATGTGACATTCATCTGCTCTGCTGTATATAGCAATAATGCATGCATTGAATTGCTCTATGTCATGTTGTATATCATAATTTATTTATCTATTTTCCTGTTGATGGATATTTTCAAGTTTATTTGTGCTTATGGACAGTTCTGCTATGGACATTTTCCCTATGTCTTTTGGTATATACATTTTAGCATTTTTGTTGACATTGTATCTAGTAGTAGAACTTGTTTGGCTAAATGGTATGTATATGCTCAATTTTAATAGATACTGCCAACAGTTTCCCAAATTTAGTTGCTCCAAGTTACTCTCCCACCAGCAGTGCTTGAGAGTTTCAGTTACTCCACATTCTTGAATAATTAGTATTGCTAGCCTTTTACATTTTCATCATTATAGTGGTATGTACTCGTATCTCATTTTTAAAATTTAAGCTCTAGATTTATAGTTTTTCTTCATTTAATAATTGAATATGGAACAGTCTATGAAGTGAATATTAAAATACCATTTGTCCCTTCCTTCCATTATATACTTTTTAAGTCAGGTTTACTGGTTGTTTGGAGAAGGCAATGGTAACCTACTTCAGTATTCTTGTCTGGGAAATCCCTTGGATAGAGGAGCCAGGTAGGCTACAGTCCATGGGGTGGCAAAGAGTCAGACATGACTTAGTGACTAAACAATAACAACGATCGGTTGTTTGGGGAATACTAGTTCACTGAGTTATACAGATCTTCCAAATGTGGACACATTTTACTATGCAAGGAAAAATAACATTTGTCAAAACCACTGTCGCTTTCATGAGACAGCCTTTTAGTATTGGGAAGCTATAAGCTCACCATGGTAGATAAAAGTTTTCCAAAATTATGACTCTCACTCAGAATCTTAAATTTTAACATTTGAAACAAATACTGTCATTTGTTTTTGTTGCAGTGACAGGCTTATTTCATTCTTTTTTTTTTTTTTTTGGCCACTTCTTATCTATTTTCATCCATCTTTGTTCTTTTGGCCCATGTGGGCCTCCCATCACAGTGGCCTCGGTTGCTGCAGAGCACTGCCTCTGGGCGCACACGCTCCAGAGCTCCAGCTCAGTAGTTGGACACATCAGTCCAGCTACTCCGCGGCACGTGGGATCTTCCTAGACCAGGGATCAAATCGGCGCCCCTTGCACTGCAAGGCGGTGTCCTTACCCACTGGACCACCAGGGAAGCCCCATTTTTAAGAGAATGTCTGCTTTCTGGTGTTATACCCAGATTCACTTTGTAAATCTGTCTCAGACTGGGAATCAACCATTCTCCATGGATCCTTCCCAATTCTTCTTTTTTTCTTTTTTTAAAGATTTATTTATTTATTTTGGGTGGGGGTCGGGTTGGGGAGGGAGGGGAGCAGGCAGGCCACTTCTATTGGTCTTTCATTTCTCTATTTTCGTCCGTCTTTGTTCTTTGGCTTCTGCGGGCCTCCCATCGTGGTGGTCTCTGTTGTCGCTGAGCACCGGCTCTGGGCGCATGCGCTCCAGAGCTCCGGCTCAGTAATTGGACACATCGGTCCAGCCGCTCCGCGGCACGTGGGATCTTCCCAGGCCAGGGATCGAACCGGCGCCCCTTGCACTGCAAGGCGGTGTCCTTACCCACTGGACCACCAGGGAAGCCCCCAATTCTTTTTTGTGGAAGACGATATTTAGGAATATAATCTGGACAGTAGGTTTGCTTATTCCTACAGGATTGAGTCAGTGTTTCTAGATATTTTCAGTTATTGAACAAAGGGATATGCATTTTTAAAAGGTAAAATGAATCATAAGTTCATACTAATCTTTCCAATTCAAGTTCAGAACTATAAGGTTTTTAGTTAATTTCATTACTCTTACATTTGTATCTCCTTTCTCCCACAACAAAAATCTGTGTTTGTTTATATCAACATAATTACTAATTTATTACCACATACTACTCAAAGAACAGACTCAGAAAACAGTACCAACACTACACCAACAATGTGATTACAGTAACAGTTTTAATATTTTTGCCATTCTTTTCATTTGCAGGGAGTATATTACTAGGCTTGTTACAAATTGTTGTTTAATCACTAAGACGTGTCCAGTTATTTTGCAAACCCATGGACTATAACCTGCCAGGCTTCTCTGTCCATGGGATTTCCCAAGCAAGAATACTGGAGTGGGTTGCCACTTTCTTTTTCAGGGCATCTTCCCTACCCAGGGATCAGACTGGTGGTCTCCTGAGTTGACAAGCTGATTGTTTACCACTGAGCCACCAGGGAAGACCCTTGTACAAACGACCATGTTTTAAATTATCTTGGAATACTTATCTCTGTGTATTTAAGCCACCAACTACATAGAATTAGATTCATTTGTTTCAGATTGCACTCAAAAGTAGGGCTATGTTTTCAAATTAACTGTCTCAGACTGGGAATCAACCATTCTCCATGGATCCTTCCCAATTCTTTTTTTTTCTTTTTTTAAAGATTTATTTATTTATTTTGGGTGGGGGTCGGGTTGGGGAGGGAGGGGAGCAGGCAGGCCACTTCTATTGGTCTTTCATTTCTCTATTTTCGTCCGTCTTTGTTCTTTGGCTTCTGCGGGCCTCCCATCGTGGTGGTCTCTGTTGTCGCTGAGCACCGGCTCTGGGCGCATGCGCTCCAGAGCTCCGGCTCAGTAATTGGACACATCGGTCCAGCCGCTCCGCGGCACGTGGGATCTTCCCAGGCCAGGGATCGAACCGGCGCCCCTTGCACTGCAAGGCGGTGTCCTTACCCACTGGACCACCAGGGGAAGCCCCCCCAATTCTTTTTTGTGGAAGACGATATTTAGGAATATAATCTGGACAGTAGGTTTGCTTATTCCTACAGGATTGAGTCAGTGTTTCTAGATATTTTCAGTTATTGAACAAAGGGATATGCATTTTTAAAAGGTAAAATGAATCATAAGTTCATACTAATCTTTCCAATTCAAGTTCAGAACTATAAGGTTTTTAGTTAATTTCATTACTCTTACATTTGTATCTCCTTTCTCCCACAACAAAAATCTGTGTTTGTTTATATCAACATAATTACTAATTTATTACCACATACTACTCAAAGAACAGACTCAGAAAACAGTACCAACACTACACCAACAATGTGATTACAGTAACAGTTTTAATATTTTTGCCATTCTTTTCATTTGCAGGGAGTATATTACTAGGCTTGTTACAAATTGTTGTTTAATCGCTAAGACGTGTCCAGTTATTTTGCAAACCCATGGACTATAACCTGCCAGGCTTCTCTGTCCATGGGATTTCCCAAGCAAGAATACTGGAGTGGGTTGCCACTTTCTTTTTCAGGGCATCTTCCCTACCCAGGGATCAGACTGGTGGTCTCCTGAGTTGACAAGCTGATTGTTTACCACTGAGCCACCAGGGAAGACCCTTGTACAAACGACCATGTTTTAAATTATCTTGGAATACTTATCTCTGTGTATTTAAGCCACCAACTACATAGAATTAGATTCATTTGTTTCAGATTGCACTCAAAAGTAGGGCTTTTTAAGATTAAATATTTTTGAACCACCTTTATCCAATTCCCCCTCTTTCCTACTTCCACCTCTGGTAATTACAAATGTGATCTCTTTTTCTATAAGCTTGTTTTTGAAGTATAACTGGCCTACAGCACTGTGTTTGTGCCTGGTGCACAGCATAGTGACTTGATATTTCTATATGTCATGAATTGGTCACCATAATAAGTCTAGTTACTATTTGTCCCCATATAGAAGTTTTACTTTATTACTGACTATATTTCTCACAATTGTATATTTCATACCTGTGACTCATTTATTCTGCAGCTGAAAGTTTGTCTCTTAATTTCCTTTACCTCCTTCACTCATCGCCCACCCCTCTTCTGGCAACCACTTGTTTGTTCTCTGTATCTATGACTTTGCTTCTATTTTATTTATTCATGTGTTTAATTTTTTAATTTTTTAAAAATTTGGTTTCTTTTCTATTGTTTTGTTGTTGTTGTTGTTATCATCCATCTCCATTTTTTGGCCTGTGTGGGCCTCCTATTGCAGTGGCCTCTCCCACTGCAGAGCACCGCTCTGGGCGCATGCGCTCCAGAGCTCCGGCTCGGTAATTGGACACATGGGTCCAGCCGCTCCGTGGCACGTGGGATCTTCCCAGGCCAGGGATCAAACCGGCGCCCCCTTCACTGCAAGGTGGTGCCCTTACCCACTGGACCACCAGGGGAAGCCCGCTAGTTCTATTTTTAATATTTTGAGGAAATATACTGTTTTCCAGAATGATTGTACCAGTTTACATTCCTATAAACAGTACATGAGGGTTCCATTTTCTTCACATCCTGTGACTACTTCTTTCTTTTTTGCTGACTTTTTGATAATAGCCATTCTGACAGGTGTGAGGTGATATCTCAGTGTGGTTTTGATTTGCACGTCCCTAATGATCAGTGATGTTGAGCATCTTTTCTTGTTATCTGTTGGCCATCTGTATGTCTTCTTTGGAAGAATGCCTATTCAAATTCTCTGGTCATTTTTTAATCAAGTCTTTTTGTTGTTGTTGTTGAGATATGTTTTCTTTGTATATTTTGGATATTACAGTATGTGAATTCTTCCAGGGCCAGTAATCGAGCCAGTGCCCCTTGCACTGCAAGGCAGACTCTTTATCAACTGAACCACCAGGGAAGCCCTAATCTTTCATTCTTATGGTGTTTTTGTCAGGGTTTGGTATCAAGACTGCGCTGGTCTCATATGGTAAATTGAGAAGTATTACCTTTTTTTCAGTTCTTTGTGTATGTAAATCACTGAGTTTTTTTTTTTTTTTCCCTTTCATAATCATTTGGAAGAATTCAGAATGAAACCTTTTTGTATTAGCATTCTCATCATGAAAATATTATTAATTACAAATCAATATCTGTTTCAGATATGGAACTATACAGGTCTTATATTTCTAGTTGTAGCAATTGCTTTGTTATGTTTTTCAGGAAATTTTTATATTCAACCAAATGCACAAGTACATTTTTATGCTGTGTGGGCTTACATTTGTTCATAATATTTCTTCTTATTATTTTAATGTTGTAGGGATCATATGTTTCTTTTTGCATTACTAGTGTGGTATTTTTTCTTTCTTTCTTTCTTTTAAAAATAAGTTTTACCATAGATGATTGATTTTATTAGGTTTTTCAGTGAACCATATTTTGACTGCTAGAAAATTTAAAAGAAAAAAAAACACATTACCTTTAAATGAGCAATAGGAGGACTAATAACTGAGGTCTCAAGGTAAAAAAATGGAGCCTAGAAAATGATGAAATGGCAACTTCAAGGGCTTTAAGAAAATTTGATAATCTCTAATTTTATACCCAGCGAAAATATTCTTCAAAAAAGAGAAATGAATAAAAATATTTTCAAACAAAACAAAACTGAGGAAATGCATCCCAATCAGATCTGCCCTGAGGAAAACCATAAGTGATTTCTTTATGGAAAATATTCCCAATTATAAGCATAGAAATATAGGAAGGAAGGAAGGGGAAAAAGAAGGAAGAAGAGAAGGTAGATATTTACTGAATAAAACAACAATGATGCATGTGGGGAAACAAACCCACGAAGGTTTTTGCAGCTTTGGCTGAGCCAGGAGAAAACCATCTTGGAAATAAGAAAACTAAGAAAAACAAGTCAATTTGATTCACATGGGCTTATTAGCTGAGAATATACTGGTCAGCAACAGGTGGAAGATCTGCTATGGACTTTGGAATGCTGGGTCAGCACAGACTCCTTGGCTTCTTGTTGATTTGTCTGTCCCCCAGCTGCAACACGCCCTTTCCATCCTCAAGGCCACGAGAGTGATCATTGAACAGGGCTGTGACTGAAACCAGCTGGTGCTAATATCCTTACCTGTAAATGCCTGGAGGCTTCAGCGCTGAATAAAAGTGGACTGGTGAATGTGTTCGGGGCCTTGACCCAAGAGGTCTTGAGCCCCCTGTTCCTATCCTTTCTCTCTGTCTATGTATGTATGTGTGTGTGTATTTCTTAAAGTCCTATCACACCTGCTGTTCTTTATGCACCCAGCTGACGAGCTGCGGCAGATGCATAGTAGAATTTAAAATATAAAAAGAACTGAAATATTTGAGGACAACAACAAAAATACAGAAAGAGGTAAATGGAATTAAAAGGGTCTAAGACCATTACATTATTCTGGAAGTAATGAAAGTAAAAATTTTATTAGACTTTAGTAAGTCAAGGGCAAATGTTGTATTTTCTAACAAAATCCTTTCAAGATAATAAACCAATAAGTTAGGTGGGAAAAAATGTGATAAAAAAATACTTAATTAGTCTAAAGGAAGGCAAAAAATGGGGAGAAGGCAAATTAGATAAGATAAATAAATACATGTAGAGATTAAAATCCAGGTATATCATTAGTTACATTAAATGTGAAGACTAAACACTCTAGTTAACAAAAATGATCATACTGGTAACTCCCATATATAACCTATTAAAGATACACCTTTACAAACAAGATAAAGAAAAGTTGAAAGTAAAAGGATGGAAAGAGACATATTATGTACACTTTTATCAAAAGCAAACTGTATAGTTAACTCTAATAATATCACTTATAGTGGACCTTAAGGTAAGAAGTCTTATCGACATAAATAGGAACATTATGTAATAATAAAAAGATCAGTCCACTAGAAAGATAAAACAGTCATAATTTTTTAGTAATCATAAATTTTAATGCATTAATAACATTTTAAGTACTTTATGCAAAAATGGTTAAATTCTAACAAGAAATAGAGAAATCTTTGTTCAGAAACAAAATGAGAAGACAAAAATCTATCTGGGAATGGGGGAGATGTTAAAACACCCATTAGCTGAAAACTCTTTAATGATCTTGTCTGTCCCCCAGCTGCAACACGCCCTTTCCATCCTCAAGGCCACGAGAGTGATCATTGAACAGGGCTGTGACTGAAACCAGCTGGTGCTAATATCCTTACCTGTAAATGCCTGGAGGCTTCAGCGCTGAATAAAAGTGGACTGGTGAATGTGTTCGGGGCCTTGACCCAAGAGGTCTTGAGCCCCCTGTTCCTATCCTTTCTCTCTGTCTATGTATGTATGTGTGTGTGTATTTCTTAAAGTCCTATCACACCTGCTGTTCTTTATGCACCCAGCTGACGAGCTGCGGCAGATGCATAGTAGAATTTAAAATATAAAAAGAACTGAAATATTTGAGGACAACAACAAAAATACAGAAAGAGGTAAATGGAATTAAAAGGGTCTAAGACCATTACATTATTCTGGAAGTAATGAAAGTAAAAATTTTATTAGACTTTAGTAAGTCAAGGGCAAATGTTGTATTTTCTAACAAAATCCTTTCAAGATAATAAACCAATAAGTTAGGTGGGAAAAAATGTGATAAAAAATACTTAATTAGTCTAAAGGAAGGCAAAAAATGGGGAGAAGGCAAATTAGATAAGATAAATAAATACATGTAGAGATTAAAATCCAGGTATATCATTAGTTACATTAAATGTGAAGACTAAACACTCTAGTTAACAAAAATGATCATACTGGTAACTCCCATATATAACCTATTAAAGATACACCTTTACAAACAAGATAAAGAAAAGTTGAAAGTAAAAGGATGGAAAGAGACATATTATGTACACTTTTATCAAAAGCAAACTGTATAGTTAACTCTAATAATATCACTTATAGTGGACCTTAAGGTAAGAAGTCTTATCGACATAAATAGGAACATTATGTAATAATAAAAAGATCAGTCCACTAGAAAGATAAAACAGTCATAATTTTTTAGTAATCATAAATTTTAATGCATTAATAACATTTTAAGTACTTTATGCAAAAATGGTTAAATTCTAACAAGAAATAGAGAAATCTATAGCTGGAATGGGAGATGTTAACATACTTTGTTCAGAAACAAAATGAGAAGACAAAAAAAAATCTATCAGGATATAGAGAGTTTGAATAAGGGGGTTAACAAGTTTGTACTTGTATGTGTGTATAAAACCACCCATTAGCTGCAGAATGAAAACTCTTTAATGTCTTTAAAATACACATGAGCACATGGTATTTAAGAAAATTAAGCATAATCTGGACAATAAAAGAAGGCTCAATGACAGGTTTTCATGCATGCATGCTTAGTTACTCCAGTCATGTCCACCAGTATTTCAGGGTGCAAATAGTCAATTTTTGTAAACGTTCATGAATGTCTGTGTTTATGAAAGGGATTGTATTATGAAATTGCCAGTAAAAGTACTCTCTATATGTCTGTTAAGACTCTATATTTGTCTAAGACATTTGAATATGTTTCAAATATTCTACAGTCTTCTTTTATTCTTTTTATTTATTTTACGTGACTGAAAAAGTTACGTTAAAGTGTCTCACTATAAATGGTGAATTGTTTATTTCTTCTTGGATTTCTATCACATTTTTACTTCACATATTTTTTAAAATTTTATTTAGATACGTAACCCAATTTAGACTTGTGATATTTTCCTGTTAAATGGAAACTTTTAACATTATGGAATAACCATCTCTACTTCTGTTGGTGATGAACCATTTTTGTTTGCCTATAACATTGTTCTTGATAGCTCTTTGGGTATAGAATTCTAGATAAGCGTTTGTTTCATTTTGGCACACTAAATTTATCACCTATTTTTTTGTTTCTACTGTTGTCTTATTGTGCTGCTCTGTGGGTAATTTCTTATTATTTTTCTTACAATTTTACTAATTTTGCCTTCTCTTATACCTAATATGATAGAAGAGGTATCCCTTGAGTTTTGTTTTTAGTTCTTATATTTTTCATTTAAAATTTTAATTATTATTCATATCTGCTGGGATATTTTAAATTTATTTTTCTTCTCTGAAAATATTTTCAAACTTGCTTGTTATTTCTTTAAATATATTAGATCTCTGATATTTCTAGAGTCTGCAGTCTGAAGATATGTTTCTGTGATGTCCTACATGAGCTGGTTTTTGATCATAGCTCCAGATTTCCATGTGTTCCAGATATCCCTTGACTTGTGATGGTCATTACCCTGAAAATAATATTTCTCAGGAGATCTTGAAATCTTGTATGAAAGTGCCTTCAGGATAGATTTTTTAAATTTACATCTGCCAGTGTCTGGGTACTACTAGTTGTAAACTACTTTAAGTTCAAGATTTGAGGGTCTTTGGAGACTTACACTTTTGTGTATACCCGGCTGAAAATCTGCAGGATATCCACTATCCAAGCACAACTTGATAAGAGTTTTTTGCTTTCTTCTTTTCCTTCTGTTCTGGTCGGCTCCACGTGAAACTCCCCAGCAATGAATAGGTTTAGTTTTGTTACAGCCTAAGGACTATCACCTGGAGAATATAGTCCTTGTGATTCCAGATTCCCGTTGTTTGGAGATACTATGAGACTCCTCATCTTATGTATCTTTTGGTCCTTTCCCTACATTTTTGCCTTCCTCATCCCACAAGTTATCTGAATTTACAACCAAATTTATGTTGGCAGATGCTTTCAGAACAAAAAGCAAGTTCAAATATCTGCTCACCTCTCTGGGTTTAAGTTTCCTCCAGGATTTGTCTTAGCAGTTCCTTATTATCTTATCAGATTTCAGTGCTTTTAAGATAATTGTTTTAATATTTTATTTAGAATATTTACTTGCTTTTCAGTAATATGGCTTCCCTGAATAATTCAGGCTGCCATTACCAGAGATTCTATATCATACAGTTTTATCACCACCATACTAGTATCTAGGTAGTAGAGATGCTTCATAGGGGGATTTAAATCTTCTATTACTAATTTTGGATAAAAAACTAATTCATACATTAGTGCTACTATGAAATACTAAGTAAATGAACCAATAGAGCATATGCTTTCATGTAAGTTTTCAGACAATAACCTGTAAGGTAAAAGAATCTCAAAAAGGATACATATATACATATATATATTATATATAATATATATATGTATTATATATATATTATATCTATATAACTGAGTCACTGTGCTGTATATCTGATACTAAGAAGACATTGTAAATCAACTATATTTTAATTAAAAGCAAAACAGAAAACATTCAGATAATCAAACTTTATTAAAGGTGATATTTGTGGTTTTACTTGATACAACAATTTCCATATTTCTTTATTCTAGTCACTCCATTTGACAACACGAGGCACTCAAAATGTGGAGACAAATAAGATATAATCCATAACAGTGAAAAATATCTCAACAATGAACAGCTTAATTGTCATTTATGATAGAATAGAGCTATAACGAAACAAATACATGCTACGCATGAAGTGCAGAGGGAAAGCAACTAAGTCAGCATGGTGTTTGATGGAGGGTGGAGCCAGGCAGAGAGATCTTCCCACATAAGATATCTCTATTTACTGCTTAATTGCTCAGTCGTGTCCAACTCTATGACCCCATGGATTGTAGGCTGCCTGGCTTCTCTGTCCATGGGATTTTCCAGGCAAGAATACTGGGATAGATTGCCATTTCCTTCTTCAGGGGATCTCCCTGGCCCAGGGATTGAACCTGTGTCTCCTGCATTGGCTGACAGATTCTTTACCACTGAGTCATCTGGAAAATGCAGATATCTCCATAGTAGAATATTAATGGATGATTTGGGAAGCAAGGAGGTAGAGTGGTGAATAAGTATCTGAGGCAGAGCAAAATCCCTAAAACCCTGAAGGAATGAGAAAACATAAG
This sequence comes from Tragulus kanchil, assembly GCA_022376925.1. NCBI lineage: Eukaryota > Metazoa > Chordata > Mammalia > Artiodactyla > Tragulidae > Tragulus > Tragulus kanchil. Next base: position 36,127,251 of record JAIOJX010000029.1, on the reverse strand, counting down.
AGAAACTGAAAATAGTTTGATTTGGCCAGAATATACTGTACATGTGTAAGCAAAGAAGTTGAGGCTAGAATGGTAAATAAGAATCAGATAGGATCCTTTAATGTAACCAGAGATTCTATATCATACAGTTTTATCACCACCATACTAGTATCTAGGTAGTAGAGATGCTTCATAGGGGGATTTAAATCTTCTATTACTAATTTTGGATAAAAAACTAATTCATACATTAGTGCTACTATGAAATACTAAGTAAATGAACCAATAGAGCATATGCTTTCATGTAAGTTTTCAGACAATAACCTGTAAGGTAAAAGAATCTCAAAAAGGATACATATATACATATATATATATATGAGTCACTGTGCTGTATATCTGATACTAAGAAGACATTGTAAATCAACTATATTTTAATTAAAAGCAAAACAGAAAACATTCAGATAATCAAACTTTATTAAAGGTAATATTTGTGGTTTTACTTGATACAACAATTTCCATATTTCTTTATTCTAGTCACTCCATTTGACAACACGAGGCACTCAAAATGTGGAGACAAATAAGATATAATCCATAACAGTGAAAAATATCTCAACAATGAACAGCTTAATTGTCATTTATGATAGAATAGAGCTATAACGAAACAAATACATGCTACACATGAAGTGCAGAGGGAAAGCAACTAAGTCAGCATGGTGTTTGATGGAGGGTGGAGCCAGGCAGAGAGATCTTCCCACATAAGATATCTCTATTTACTGCTTAATTGCTCAGTCGTGTCCAACTCTATGACCCCATGGATTGTAGGCTGCCTGGCTTCTCTGTCCATGGGATTTTCCAGGCAAGAATACTGGGATAGATTGCCATTTCCTTCTTCAGGGGATCTCCCTGGCCCAGGGATTGAACCTGTGTCTCCTGCATTGGCTGACAGATTCTTTACCACTGAGTCATCTGGAAAATGCAGATATCTCCATAGTAGAATATTAATGGATGATTTGGGAAGCAAGGAGGTAGAGTGGTGAATAAGTATCTGAGGCAGAGCAAAATCCCTAAAACCCTGAAGGAATGAGAAAACATAAGAGAAACTGAAAATAGTTTGATTTGGCCAGAATATACTGTACATGTGTAAGCAAAGAAGTTGAGGCTAGAATGGTAAATAAGAATCAGATAGGATCCTTTAATGTAATGTCAAGAATTTTAGATTTTATCATGAACAGGTAGCCTGTACGGTGGAAAAAAAGCTTTAAAATAAGTTTTCCAGAGGTGGATGAACCTAGAGACTATTTTACAGACTGAAGTGGGTCAGAACGATACATATTGTATACTAACACATGTATATGTAATCTAGAAAGATGGTACTGATAAATGTATATGCAGAGCAGCAATAGAGAAACAGACAGAGAACAGACCTATGGACATTGCAAGGGTGGGGGAAGGAATGGGCAAAATGTATGGAAAGAGTTACATGGAAACTTACATTACCTTGTGTAAAATAGACAACCAAGGGCTTCCCTGGTGGTCCAGTGGATAAAGAGTCCGCCTTGCAGTGCAAGGGGCACTGGTTCGATCCTTGGCCCGGGAAGATCCCACATACCGAGGAGTGGCTGGACCTGTGTGTCCAATTGTGAGCCAGCACTCTGGAGCGCATGCACCCAGAGCCAGTGCTCTGCAACAAGAGGCCACTGTGATGGGAGGCACACACAGGCCAAAGAAAAAAGATGGATGAAAATAAATAAATAAAAGACCAATAAAAGAGGCCAAAATTAAAAAAAAAAATTAGACAACCAGTGTGAATGTGCTATAAGACTAAGGGAACTTACACAGGGGCTATGCAACAACCTGGAGGGGTGGGATGGAGAGGGAGATGGGAGGGAAGTTCAAGTGGGAGGGTACATGTGTATACCTAGGGCTGATTCGGGTTCATGTGTGATAGTAAACAGCAAAACTCTGTAAAAGTAAAAGAAAAAAAAGTTTTCCACTAAATAGTACCAAATGATCATCGTAGATGTTTTAAAAAAGAAATCACCCGTAATTCCAAAACCTAAGTACAGTCACAATTAAGTGTTTACAGCTCTTTTTAAAAAAACATATTCCATGTGTATTTTTAAAAATAGTTGAAATAATATATAATTAATTTATATTTGTTAAAGAATATAGTAAAATTTAGGAAAGTACAGGCATTTAAAAAAGATTTTAAAAATTATTTATTTATTTATTTATTTTTGGCTATTCTGGGTTTTCACTGCTGCTGCAGGCTCTTCTCTAGTTGCAGAGAGTGGGAGCTGCTCTCTAGTTGAGGTGAACAGGCTTCTTGTTGTGATGACTTCTATTGTTGTGGAGCTTGGGCTTCAGGGCAAACGGGCTTCAGTAATTGCGGCACATGGGTTCAATAGTTGCAGCTCTAGAGCACAGGCTCCATAGATGTGGCTCACAGATATGCAGCATGTGGAATCTTCCTGGATCAGGGATTGAACCCATGTCTCCTGCGTTGGCAGACGAACTCTTTACCCCTGAGCTACCAGGGAAGCCCTGATTATGTTTTTATTGAGATATAGTTGATGTACAATAATACATGTTTCAGATGAATAAAATAGTGATTCACGGTTTTAAAGGCTGTATTCCATTTATAGTTATTATAAAATGTTGGCTATATACCTTGTGCTATTTATTTTATATAGTTTGTACCCCTTAATCTTCTACCCATATCTCACCCCTTTCCTCTTCTTTCTTCCTACTGCTAACCACTAGTTCGTTCTCTATGAATCTGTTTCTTTTTTGTTATAGAGGTCATCATTTTAGATGGCTGTATGATAGTTCATCACAGGTAGAGATTTTCTTATCTTGAACATTTGATTGTATTGTTTATGATAAATGTCACTGCAATGAACAAGTCTGTACATCAATCTTTGCTTGAGTTTCAGATAAATTCTTTAGGGATGTTGTGTAGAAGACATCCTGTTACTAGCTTGAGAGTTGACATTTTTCATGTTTTTTAAATTAAAAAAATTCTTTTCATTATCATTTTGGTGGTTATATTAGGTGTTAAAACAATCCTTGGCTTCTCAAAGTCTAATTGATAATTGGTACTTTTAGCTCTTTTTTCTGAATCTATTTCTGCAATAGTTGTGGGTCATGAATTATTCTTATTCGGACATATTATTTTTGGTCCCTCTTTCTAGTCACATTTGGGACTATTTTGGAAAATACTGTTTATTCAATCAGATCCAATAATTAATTGCAAGTTAATTAATTAGCTGAGTCAAACTTTCTGTAGTCCCCAGATCAGTAGCTATAAGTAACATAGACACCCAGAATGTAAATAGCGTAACTAGTAATAGTTTCCCATTCCTGTTCTTTTGATTTGAAAAATGTCATGTAATAGAAGGTTTTACATTTGGCTTCTCTTAGAAAGGAGGATATATTCTTTATCTTTATCAAAGCCTTTAAAGGATATCTTCTTCAGATTAATGATAGTAGCCTGAGCAAGATTGTTAATTATTAATGTGTTTAAGATTAAATATACCTCCCCCAGCACCTGTCCTTTACCATCAAGTGTTGTGATTGTAATCTGGGAAGATTATAGCCATGCATTTGGATTTCTTGTAAATCACAGTTGCAACCTGTAATCCCTCTCAACTTTCATTCAACTGAAAATCAAATAGGTCTGAATTGTCATGGTACTCTTTAAACGCCTGTGGAGAGCAAAGAGCCTTATAATTTTGAGAATGTACCACTAGACTTTGCTTCTTTTATGATGTCTTTCATAATCTATAAACCTTGGACTCACAAACATTTTGTTCATATATGAGATTTTACCACAAAAACAAGAAGATTTACCTAAGTCTGTGTAGTTAGGGAGGAGTTGAAAATAGTTGATGTTAATATTTGTAGCTATGACATTAATTATTCTACCTACAATAGATAAACAGATTCTTCTGTTCACCGATCAGGATGAACAGAGGAATAAATTGTGACAATTTAATCTATAGTTTACATACCTGTGAGAAGCCATCTGCCTCACTCTAATTTACCTCTCCTCTGAAGTCCACTGTTTATTCCTTTTGTGATTCATTTAACCTATAGTTCTCTTGAAATGCCTTATTGAAGGTTGTGCTCTAGAGTGGTTTGATGGAATTTTCTTTAAAAGTTTTTTTTTATCTGTATGATTGCAGAATATTCTCCAGCTTAACAGTTTATTTGAAGGATTTTGAGAAGCCAAGATCAGAAGAAACTTAAATAACTTTTTGTGTTTGAAAATTTTATTTTCTACTTGTAACATTTGGGACTATTTTGGAAAATACTGTTTATTCAATCAGATCCAATAATTAATTGCAAGTTAATTAATTAGCTGAGTCAAACTTTCTGTAGTCCCCAGATCAGTAGCTATAAGTAACATAGACACCCAGAATGTAAATAGCGTAACTAGTAATAGTTTCCCATTCCTGTTCTTTTGATTTGAAAAATGTCATGTAATAGAAGGTTTTACATTTGGCTTCTCTTAGAAAGGAGGATATATTCTTTATCTTTATCAAAGCCTTTAAAGGATATCTTCTTCAGATTAATGATAGTAGCCTGAGCAAGATTGTTAATTATTAATGTGTTTAAGATTAAATATACCTCCCCCAGCACCTGTCCTTTACCATCAAGTGTTGTGATTGTAATCTGGGAAGATTATAGCCATGCATTTGGATTTCTTGTAAATCACAGTTGCAACCTGTAATCCCTCTCAACTTTCATTCAACTGAAAATCAAATAGGTCTGAATTGTCATGGTACTCTTTAAACGCCTGTGGAGAGCAAAGAGCCTTATAATTTTGAGAATGTACCACTAGACTTTGCTTCTTTTATGATGTCTTTCATAATCTATAAACCTTGGACTCACAAACATTTTGTTCATATATGAGATTTTACCACAAAAACAAGAAGATTTACCTAAGTCTGTGTAGTTAGGGAGGAGTTGAAAATAGTTGATGTTAATATTTGTAGCTATGACATTAATTATTCTACCTACAATAGATAAACAGATTCTTCTGTTCACCGATCAGGATGAACAGAGGAATAAATTGTGACAATTTAATCTATAGTTTACATACCTGTGAGAAGCCATCTGCCTCACTCTAATTTACCTCTCCTCTGAAGTCCACTGTTTATTCCTTTTGTGATTCATTTAACCTATAGTTCTCTTGAAATGCCTTATTGAAGGTTGTGCTCTAGAGTGGTTTGATGGAATTTTCTTTAAAAGTTTTTTTTTATCTGTATGATTGCAGAATATTCTCCAGCTTAACAGTTTATTTGAAGGATTTTGAGAAGCCAAGATCAGAAGAAACTTAAATAACTTTTTGTGTTTGAAAATTTTATTTTCTACTTGTAACATTAATAGATTTTGTTTTACAGCTAAAATAGTATAAAAAATATTACATAGAAACTCCAAGTCACCAGAATCCCCCAAGATATTAATTAATCTAAATTTAGACAAGCAATTACTTATATGCAGATAAGGAAATGGAATAATTTCTTTTCTTTTCTTTAAAGGTTGTTATCAAGTACTTCCAGATAATTTGGTCAGGATAAAAACAGTAAGGGCCATTTCCACACTTGTTTAAGAACCTTAAAATTTTATAGTGATATTCATGGCCTTTATTATCAACTTATTATAGTTAACCTAATATAGACTACATCCATTTAAAGTAATTGATTCAGTGAGTTTTTTTTTTTAAACTGAGGTATAGTTACGTATAATATTAAATAATTTTCGTGTGTATAACTGATTCATAATTTATTTTTATTTTTAAAAAAATTTTGGCCACTTTTATTGGTCTTTCATATTTATTTATTTTCATCCATCTTTTTTCTTTGTCTTGTGTGGGCCTCCCATTGCTGTGGCCTCCCTCGTTGCAGAGCACTGGCTCTGGGTGCATGCGCTCCAGAGCACTGGCTCGTAACTGGACACACAGGTCCAGCCACTCCTTGGTATGTGGGATCTTCCTGGGCCAGGGATCGAACCAGCGCCCCTTGCACTGCAAGGCGGACTCTTTGACCCATAGGACCACCAGGGAAGCCCCTGATTCATAATTTTTAAAGGATATATTCCAATTATAATTATAAAATATTGGCTCTGTTCCCAGTATATCGTTGTATCTTATTTGTTTTATACATACTCATTTCTCCTTCCGAATCACCTACCTTGCTCTTCCCTCTCCCCTCTCCCCACTACTAACCACTAATTTGTTGTCTGCCTCTGTGAGCCTGTTTTTTTTTTTTTTTTTTTGGGTTTACTTATTTATTTTTTTTTGGGCAGGGGTCGGGTTGGGGGGGGGGGGGGGTGGGGGGGCCACTTCTATTGGTCTTTCATTTCTCTATTTTCATCCGTCTTTGTTCTTTGGCTCCTGTGGGCCTCCCATCGCGGTGGCGTCTGTCGTTGCAGAGCACTGGCTCTGGGTGCATGCGCTCCAGAGCACTGGCTCGTAACTGGACACACAGGTCCAGCCACTCCTTGGTATGTGGGATCTTCCTGGGCCAGGGATCGAACCAGCGCCCCTTGCACTGCAAGGCGGACTCTTTGACCCATAGGACCACCAGGGAAGCCCCTGATTCATAATTTTTAAAGGATATATTCCAATTATAATTATAAAATATTGGCTCTGTTCCCAGTATATCGTTGTATCTTATTTGTTTTATACATACTCATTTCTCCTTCCGAATCACCTACCTTGCTCTTCCCTCTCCCCTCTCCCCACTACTAACCACTAATTTGTTGTCTGCCTCTGTGAGCCTGTTTTTTTTTTTTTTTTTTTGGATTTACTTATTTATTTATTTTTGGGCAGGAGTCGGGTTGGGGAGGGAGGGGAGTGGGCGGGCCACTTCTATTGGTCTTTCATTTCTCTATTTTCATCCGTCTTTGTTCTTTGGCTCCTGTGGGCCTCCCATCGCGGTGGCGTCTGTCGTCGCAGAGCACCGGCTCTGGGCGCATGCGCTCCAGAGCTCTGGCTCGGTGATTGGACACATGGGTCCAGCCGCTCAGCGGCACGTGGGATCTTCCCAGGCCAGGGCTCGAACCGGCACCCCTTGCACTGCAAGGCGGTGTCCTTACCCACTGGACCACCAGGGGAAGCCCCTGTTTCTTTTTTATTACAGTCACAAGTTTATTTTTTCTACTCCATGGTTCATTGAGTTTTAGTGACTGCGTACATTCTTGAAATTACCAATAACCTGAAGATCTAGAATATTTTCACTACTCCTGAAAGTTTTCTGTTGTGGTTTTGCAGTTGTTTCTCCCTCCAAGCCGGGCCTCAAAGAGTCACTGATCTGCTTTCGGTTACTATAACAGAATTGTTGAATATGAACTTTACATATCTCCCTTCTTTAGCTCAGTATAATGATTCTGAGATTCATTCGTGTTGTTGGGTATATTCAGTAGGTAATTCCTTTTTATTGTTGAGTAGTATTCCATTGTATGGATATATCGTATTTTTATTATCCAGTCATCTGTCAGTGGACTGTTGTTTCTAAATTTTAGGTGTTATGAAAAAGACTTTTGAGTAGACTGGTTGGGTTCTGTGGTGGGTGTATGCTTTAGGAAATTGACACATTGTTTCTCAAAGTGTGCACTATTTCACACATTCCCTAGCAACTAGCTGGGGGATTCAGTTGCTCCACGTTCTCACAAGCATTTGGTTAGTCTTTTAAAAAACGATCCTTTATCACAACTATTCTGATGGGTGTGAACTGTTACCCAGTTGTGGTTTTAATTTGCATTTCCCTGATGGCTAATTATGTTGAGCATTTTTTAAAATGTGTTTCCATTTGTATGTCTTCTTCTATGGAGTATGTTAAAATTGTTTTGACTCTTTTATTGGTTTGTGTGTTCATTATTACTGAGCTGTAAAAATCTATAACAAGTCGTACATAAGATATATGTATTGCAGATATTTTTTCCTGTTCTGTGTCTTACCCATTCATTTTCTTGATAGTGTCCTTTGAAGACCAAAGTTGTTTTTTTTTTTTTAAAGATTTATTTATTTATTTTGGGTGGGGGTCGGGTTGGGGAGGGAGGGGAGCAGGCAGGCCACTTCTATTGGTCTTTCATTTCTCTATTTTCGTCCGTCTTTGTTCTTTGGCTTCTGCGGGCCTCCCATCGTGGTGGTCTCTGTTGTCGCTGAGCACCGGCTCTGGGCGCATGCGCTCCAGAGCTCCGGCTCAGTAATTGGACACATCGGTCCAGCCGCTCCGCGGCACGTGGGATCTTCCCAGGCCAGGGATCGAACCGGCGCCCCTTGCACTGCAAGGCGGTGTCCTTACCCACTGGACCACCAGGGGAAGCCCAAGACCAAAGTTTTAATTTTCTTTTTTTTTTAGGAAAATAGTCCAAACCTTGAAAAAATATCTTTTTATTTTATTTTAATTTTGGCCTCTTTTATTGGTTTTTTTATTTTTTAATTTTCATCCATCTTTATTCTTCGGCCTGTGTGGGCCTCGCATTGCAGTGGCCTCTCTCGTTGCAGAGCACTGGCTCTGGGCGCATGCGTTCCAGAGCAGTGGCTTGCAATTGAACACACCGGTCCAGCTGCTCTGTGGCACGTGGAATCTTCCCAGGCCAGGGATCGAACCGGTGCCCCTTGCACTGCAAGGCGGTGTCCTTACCCACTGGACCACCAGGGGAAGCCCAAGACCAAAGTTTTAATTTTCTTTTTTTTTTAGGAAAATAGTCCAAACCTTGAAAAAATATCTTTTTATTTTATTTTAATTTTGGCCTCTTTTATTGGTTTTTTTATTTTTTAATTTTCATCCATCTTTATTCTTCGGCCTGTGTGGGCCTCGCATTGCAGTGGCCTCTCTCGTTGCAGAGCACTGGCTCTGGGCGCATGCGTTCCAGAGCAGTGGCTTGCAATTGAACACACCGGTCCAGCTGCTCTGTGGCACGTGGAATCTTCTTGGGCCAGGGAATCAAACTGGTGCCCCTTGAACTGCAAGGTGGGCTCTTTACCAGGGAAGCCCAGGTTTAAATTTTGATGAGGGTAAATTATTTTTTGTTTTATGTCTTTTGTGTTGTCCTTACATAGTTTTTGCTTATTCCAAGTTGACAAAGAATTTTCTTTGTGTTTTCTTCTAGAAGCTTTAGATTTAGTTCTGTGATTCATTCAAGCTAATTTCTATGGATAGTATGGGGTAATGTAGATTTTCTCCACTCAAAGACTATTTATTGAAAAGATCTACTCTTTTCAGTTACCATGGCATCTTTACAAAAACAAATCAATGGACCATATTTTGTTGGCCTTATTCTGGACTCTATTTCATCTCTTTGATCTATATGTTTTTCCTTTCACCAGTAGTAAATTGTCTTGATTCTGTATCTTTAAAAGTTTGGAAATCAGCTTTGTAAGATTCCTTGGGATTTTCTAATCATACCATCTGGGAATAGAGACTCTTTACTTCTTTCTTCCTGTCTTTACACTTAATATTTTTATTTATTATTTAATAGCAATGGCTAGGACCCATAGAACAATACTGAATAGAAGTGGTGAGAGCAGGCATCCTTGCCTTATTTCCAATTTTAGTCGATAAGTATTCAGTGATTCACCATTAAGTATTATAGTGGCCATTGAATTTTCATACATGCTGTATCAAATTGAGGAACTTCTTTTCTGTCTCTGTATTGTTCAGAATTTTATCATGAGTAGTTGCTGTATTTTGTCAAATGCTTTTTTTCCCCATCAGCTGAAATGAAAATAAAGTTTTTTTCTTTAGCCTACTAATATGGTAAATTATACTGATTGATTTTGAATGTTGAAACAACCTTTCATTCCTGGGATAAACCTTAGACATGATTATTGTTGTTTTATATATTGTTGGATTGGATTTGTTAATATTTCGTTATTTTTACACCTGTGTTCATATAAAATATCTGTGTTTTTCTCATCACCCCCCCTTTTTTTTATCCTCTCTTCTTTCTGTTATAATACCTTTGTCCTCAGGCTGTGTTGTTATCTGACCCAATGAAAAGACTTAGGAGGTCTTCCTTCCTCTGTTTTTTGAAAAGTTGTGTAGTAGTGATATTATTTCTTCCCTGAATGAAACCTTCTGTTCTTGAGGGGTTTTTTACAATTCTTTTTTTTTTTTAATTATTAATTTTGGCTGCACTGGGTCTTTGTTGTAGCATGCAAGATCTTTAGTTGTGGCATGCGAGCTCTTAATTACAGCATGGGGGATCTAGTTCCCTGACCAGGGATGGAATCCAAGTCCCCTGCATTGGGAGCTGGAGTCTTAGCTACTGGACCACCAGGGGAGTCCCCTGAAGGGTTTTTTGGTTTCTCTGTTGGTTTTGAAAAGGTCTTTAATAATAAATTCAGTTTCTTTAGTAGATTTAAATTAAAATGGAACACTATTCAGTTAGATATCTTAAGATGTATTTTTCTGGACTCTATTTCATCTCTTTGATCTTGTAAGATTCTTGATTCTGTATCTTTAAAAGTTTGGAAATCAGCTTTGTAAGATTCCTTGGGATTTTCTAATCATACCATCTGGGAATAGAGACTCTTTACTTCTTTCTTCCTGTCTTTACACTTAATATTTTTATTTATTATTTAATAGCAATGGCTAGGACCCATAGAACAATACTGAATAGAAGTGGTGAGAGCAGGCATCCTTGCCTTATTTCCAATTTTAGTCGATAAGTATTCAGTGATTCACCATTAAGTATTATAGTGGCCATTGAATTTTCATACATGCTGTATCAAATTGAGGAACTTCTTTTCTGTCTCTGTATTGTTCAGAATTTTATCATGAGTAGTTGCTGTATTTTGTCAAATGCTTTTTTTCCCCATCAGCTGAAATGAAAATAAAGTTTTTTTCTTTAGCCTACTAATATGGTAAATTATACTGATTGATTTTGAATGTTGAAACAACCTTTCATTCCTGGGATAAACCTTAGACATGATTATTGTTGTTTTATATATTGTTGGATTGGATTTGTTAATATTTCGTTATTTTTACACCTGTGTTCATATAAAATATCTGTGTTTTTCTCATCACCCCCCCTTTTTTTTATCCTCTCTTCTTTCTGTTATAATACCTTTGTCCTCAGGCTGTGTTGTTATCTGACCCAATGAAAAGACTTAGGAGGTCTTCCTTCCTCTGTTTTTTGAAAAGTTGTGTAGTAGTGATATTATTTCTTCCCTGAATGAAACCTTCTGTTCTTGAGGGGTTTTTTACAATTCTTTTTTTTTTTTTAATTATTAATTTTGGCTGCACTGGGTCTTTGTTGTAGCATGCAAGATCTTTAGTTGTGGCATGCGAGCTCTTAATTACAGCATGGGGGATCTAGTTCCCTGACCAGGGATGGAATCCAAGTCCCCTGCATTGGGAGCTGGAGTCTTAGCTACTGGACCACCAGGGGAGTCCCCTGAAGGGTTTTTTGGTTTCTCTGTTGGTTTTGAAAAGGTCTTTAATAATAAATTCAGTTTCTTTAGTAGATTTTTAAATTAAAAATGGAACACTATTCATATTTTTGTTTCATCTTGAATAGTCTTAAGATGTATTTTTCAAAGAATTTGTCCATTTCTTCCAATTTTTTGTTAGGACAAAATTATTGATGATATTCTCTCATCTTTTTTGATTTATTTTTTATTGGGGTGTAGTTGATTTACAATATTGCATTAGTTTCAGGTGTACAGCAAAGTTACTCTTTTACATCTTTTACAGAGTTTTGTTGTTTACAACTATACATAATCCCAAACCAGTCATAGGTGTATCCCTGACCCCTTCCACCTGAACCCCCTCTCCCTTTTCCCCCGTCCCACCCTCTCAGGTTGTTGCATAGCCCCCATGTAATTTCCCTTAGTCCCACAGTTTAGTCAAAATGGTGATCTCTTTTACATATGATAGTGTAGGTTTCCATGTTACTCTTTCCATACCTCTCACCCAACCTTCCCTTCCCCCAATGTCAATAGATCTGTTCTCTATGTCCATTTCTCCATTGCTGCTCTCTGTGTGTATTTATCAGTACCATCTTACTAGATTTTCTCTCTCTATATATATCTGTTAGTATACTGTATTTGTCCTTTTGTTTTTTACTTACTTCACTTTGTATAATAGGTTCTAGGTTCATCCACCTCATTAGGACTGATTCCTCTGCATTTCTTTTTACGGCTGAGAAATATTCCATTGCATATATGCACCATAGCTTCTTTACCCATTCATTTGTCAATGGACATCTAGGTTGCTTCCATGTTCTGACTGTTGTATAGAGTGCTGCAATGAACACTGGGGTACAGGTGTCTCTTTCAATTTTGATTTCTTCAGGGTATAAGCCTAATAATGGGATTGCTGGGTCATATGGTGCTTCTATTCTTAGTTTTTTTTTTTTTTTAAAAAAGATTTATTTATTTTTATTTATTTTTGGGCGGGGGTCGGGTTGGGGAGGGAGGGGAGCAGGTGGGCCACTTCTATTGGTCTTTCATTTCTCTATTTTCATCCATCTTTGTTCTTTGGCTCCTGTGGGCCTCCCATCGCGGTGGCGTCTGTCGTCGCAGAGCACCGGCTCTGGGTGCATACGCTCCAGAGCTCCAGCTCGGTGATTGGACACATCAGTCCATCTTCCCAGGCCAGGGCTCGAACCGGCGCCCCTTGCACTGCAAGGCGGTGTCCTTACCCACTGGACCACCAGGGGAAGCCCTATTCTTAGTTTTTAAAGAAGTCTCTATACCGTCTTCCATAGTCATTGTATCAGTTTACATTCCCACGAACAATGCAGGAATGTTCCATTTTCTTCTCTCATCTTTTAATGTCTGTGTAATCTATAGTGATAACATTCCTTTTATTTCTGATGTTGATGATTTGTGTTCTACTTTTTTCTCTTGATCAGTCTAGGTAGGAGTTTATCAATTTTGTTGATCTTTTCAAAGAGCCAGCTTCTGACTCTGATGATACATTTTCTGCTTTCTGTTTTATTCATTTCTCCTTTATCTTCATTATTTGCATTCATCTATGACTTTGGGTTTACTTTTCTTTTTTACAGTTTTTGGGTGCTTTTTAAACATCCTTTAGGTATATTCTTACATATCTAATTTTAGACTTTTTTCTAATAGAAAAAAATTAAGGCAGCACATTCCTCTGAGAATTGTTTGTGTTCAACAAATTTTGATATATTGTATTTTTATTTTTACTCATTTAAAAATATGTTCTAATTTCCCCATGATTTATTCTTTTGCCTGTTGATGACTTAGGTGTGTTTTAAAATCTACAAATATTTGTGGTTTTCCTAGCTATCTTATTGCTACTTTAATGATACTTTAAATGTATCATTTTTTTAATTGAAGGATAATTGTTTTACAGACTTGTGTTGTTTTCTACCAAACATCAACATGAATCAGCCATAGTATACATACGTCCCCTCACTCTTGAACCTCCCTCCCACCTCCCTCCCCATTCCTCCACTCTAGGTTGTTACAGAGCCATAGTTCCTTGGGTCATACAGCAACTTCTAATTGGCTATCTATTTTACATATGGTAGTATATATGTTTCCCCCTGCCCAACCCGGCTTGTGTTCACAAATCTGTTCTCTATGTCTCTGTCTCCATTGCTGCCCTGTAAAATTTCCTCTTGCATTGTTTGGGAATGTAAATTGATACAGCCACTAAGAAAGTAAGTATGGAGATTCCTTAAAAGACTCAGAATAAAACCACCACATGACCCAATACACTGAGGAAACCAAAATTGAAAAAGACACATGTACCTCAATGTTCATTGCAGAACTATTTACTATAGTTAGAATAGCAATCTAGATACCCACTGACAGATGAATGCATAAAAAAGCTGTGAGTACCTGTATACAATGGAATATTAGTCATAAAAAGGAATGCATTTGACTCAGTTCCAATAAGGTGGATGAACCTAGAGCCTATTTTAAAGAAGTCTCTATACCGTCTTCCATAGTCATTGTATCAGTTTACATTCCCACGAACAATGCAGGAATGTTCCATTTTCTTCTCTCATCTTTTAATGTCTGTGTAATCTATAGTGATAACATTCCTTTTATTTCTGATGTTGATGATTTGTGTTCTACTTTTTTCTCTTGATCAGTCTAGGTAGGAGTTTATCAATTTTGTTGATCTTTTCAAAGAGCCAGCTTCTGACTCTGATGATACATTTTCTGCTTTCTGTTTTATTCATTTCTCCTTTATCTTCATTATTTGCATTCATCTATGACTTTGGGTTTACTTTTCTTTTTTACAGTTTTTGGGTGCTTTTTAAACATCCTTTAGGTATATTCTTACATATCTAATTTTAGACTTTTTTCTAATAGAAAAAAATTAAGGCAGCACATTCCTCTGAGAATTGTTTGTGTTCAACAAATTTTGATATATTGTATTTTTATTTTTACTCATTTAAAAATATGTTCTAATTTCCCTATGATTTATTCTTTTGCCTGTTGATGACTTAGGTGTGTTTTAAAATCTACAAATATTTGTGGTTTTCCTAGCTATCTTATTGCTACTTTAATGATACTTTAAATGTATCATTTTTTTAATTGAAGGATAATTGTTTTACAGACTTGTGTTGTTTTCTACCAAACATCAACATGAATCAGCCATAGTATACATACGTCCCCTCACTCTTGAACCTCCCTCCCACCTCCCTCCCCATTCCTCCACTCTAGGTTGTTACAGAGCCATAGTTCCTTGGGTCATACAGCAACTTCTAATTGGCTATCTATTTTACATATGGTAGTATATATGTTTCCCCCTGCCCAACCCGGCTTGTGTTCACAAATCTGTTCTCTATGTCTCTGTCTCCATTGCTGCCCTGTAAAATTTCCTCTTGCATTGTTTGGGAATGTAAATTGATACAGCCACTAAGAAAGTAAGTATGGAGATTCCTTAAAAGACTCAGAATAAAACCACCACATGACCCAATACACTGAGGAAACCAAAATTGAAAAAGACACATGTACCTCAATGTTCATTGCAGAACTATTTACTATAGTTAGAATAGCAATCTAGATACCCACTGACAGATGAATGCATAAAAAAGCTGTGAGTACCTGTATACAATGGAATATTAGTCATAAAAAGGAATGCATTTGACTCAGTTCCAATAAGGTGGATGAACCTAGAGCCTATTATAGAGAATGCAAGTGAAGTGAATGTGAAAGTCACTCAGTCATGTCCAACTCTTGGTGAATGTAGCCTGCCAGGCTCCTCTGTCCATGGGCTTCTCCAGGCAAGAACACTGGAGTGGGTAGCTATTCCTTTCTCCAGGGGATCTTCCCAACCCAGGGATCCAACCCAGGTCTCCCACATTGCAGACAGATTCCTTACCATCTGGGCCACCAGGGAAGCCCATATAAAGTGAATTAAGTCAGAAAGAGAAAAGTAAACATCACATGCTAATGCATATGTATGAAATCTAGAAAGATGGTACTGATGAAATTATTTACAGGGCAGCAATGGATACACAGACATACAGAACAGACTTACTGCTTTTGATTTATATTGAATTCTGTTTTGGTCACAGAAGATATTCTGCCTGATTTCAGTATTTTAAAAATTATTAAGATTTCTCTTATGTCTCAGTATACACTCTGTTTTGGTGAATGTACCAAGTGCAATGGAAAAGAGTGTCTATTCTGCAGTTGTATTCTGCAGTGTGGTGATTTATAAGTATAAATAACTGTTGAGGGCTTGTGATATTTTTGCATAGTTCTTCTATCAGTTGCTCTGAGAGCAGTGTTAAAATTATTATTATGGTTCTTTAACTGTGTCCATTTGTTTTATGCATTTGAGGTTCTACTATAAGGCACATACACACATTTATGTATTATTTACATGAGTTCATATAAATCTTTTTATGTCTCTGTCTCCATTGCTGCCCTGTAAAATTTCCTCTTGCATTGTTTGGGAATGTAAATTGATACAGCCACTAAGAAAGTAAGTATGGAGATTCCTTAAAAGACTCAGAATAAAACCACCACATGACCCAATACACTGAGGAAACCAAAATTGAAAAAGACACATGTACCTCAATGTTCATTGCAGAACTATTTACTATAGTTAGAATAGCAATCTAGATACCCACTGACAGATGAATGCATAAAAAAGCTGTGAGTACCTGTATACAATGGAATATTAGTCATAAAAAGGAATGCATTTGACTCAGTTCCAATAAGGTGGATGAACCTAGAGCCTATTATAGAGAATGCAAGTGAAGTGAATGTGAAAGTCACTCAGTCATGTCCAACTCTTGGTGAATGTAGCCTGCCAGGCTCCTCTGTCCATGGGCTTCTCCAGGCAAGAACACTGGAGTGGGTAGCTATTCCTTTCTCCAGGGGATCTTCCCAACCCAGGGATCCAACCCAGGTCTCCCACATTGCAGACAGATTCCTTACCATCTGGGCCACCAGGGAAGCCCATATAAAGTGAATTAAGTCAGAAAGAGAAAAGTAAACATCACATGCTAATGCATATGTATGAAATCTAGAAAGATGGTACTGATGAAATTATTTACAGGGCAGCAATGGATACACAGACATACAGAACAGACTTACTGCTTTTGATTTATATTGAATTCTGTTTTGGTCACAGAAGATATTCTGCCTGATTTCAGTATTTTAAAAATTATTAAGATTTCTCTTATGTCTCAGTATACACTCTGTTTTGGTGAATGTACCAAGTGCAATGGAAAAGAGTGTCTATTCTGCAGTTGTATTCTGCAGTGTGGTGATTTATAAGTATAAATAACTGTTGAGGGCTTGTGATATTTTTGCATAGTTCTTCTATCAGTTGCTCTGAGAGCAGTGTTAAAATTATTATTATGGTTCTTTAACTGTGTCCATTTTTGTTTTATGCATTTGAGGTTCTACTATAAGGCACATACACACATTTATGATTATTACAATCTTCCTGACTTACTGATTCTTCTATTATTATGAAATATCTCTTTGTTGCTGGTAATACTCTTTTTTGAAGTGTATTTGCTATTAAAGTGGCCATTCTAGTCTCATGTTTACTGTTTGCATGGCATATTTCTTTTCATCTATTTACTTTTTGTTTCTTTAAATTTAAAATGTGCCCTTGTACAAAGAATGTCTTTTGATCTTGTTCTCTTATCCATTTTGATAATTGCTCTCTTTTTCTTTTTAAACTTTTATTTATTTATTTTTGGCTGTGTTGGGTCTTTGTTGTTGTATGGGTTTAGCTGCTCTGTGGTATGTGGGATCTTCCCGGATCAGGGCTCGAACCTGGGTCTTCTACATTGGCAGACGGGTTCTTATCCACTGAGCCACAAGGGAAGCCCAATAATTGCTCTCTTTTGATTGAAGTTAATTTGTGTCATTATTGATGTGTTCAAATTTGTGTTCTGTACTATATTACTTGTCTTCCATGTTTCCACTCTGAATTTGTTCTTCTGGTCTTCCTTGTCTTGTATCTTTTGAATTATTTGAATATTCCTTAGAATTCTTTTAAATTTTAGGATACACCTATTTTTAGTTATATCTATTTGCATATTTAGTTATTGCTGTAAGGATTATAGTATCAACTTTTATCAGTCTGCTTAGAGTTACTTGTGTGCCACTTTTCATAAAGCATAGTAACCCTGCAACAACATCCTGTTTAGCTCCTCTTACGCCATTGCTTACAATATAGTTTTCATTTGTATTAAACTCTTGAAATATTAATCCAAGACACAAGGCACAGTTATAAATTTTGTTGAAATAGTCATTATACACTTTAAAGAAATGGAGAAGAAAAAGAAGTTATTTTTATTCATTCAGACATTAACCATTTTCAGTGTAATTCTTTGTTCCCAAAGAATTTAATTTGCCTATAGTATCTTTTCACTTTAACCTGGAAAAGTTAATTTAGCATATCTTTTAATGCATATCTACTGCAATGATTTCTCTTAGTTTTTCTTTATTGGGAAATGTATTTATTTCTATTGCATTTTTGACTGATTAAAAATTCTGAATTGATCGTTTTTTCTTTCAGCATTTTACAGATTTTATTTCACTGTCTTTTTTTGTTGTTGTTTTTGATAATAACATACTGTATTGTAATATTCGTAAACGTACTTTACAAATTACATTCACTTAATAACACCTGCTTTGGGGCTTCCCTGGTGGTCCAGTGGGTAAGGACACCGCCTTGCAGTGCAAGGGGCGCCAGTTCAATCCCTGGCCTGAGAAGATCCGACGTGCCACGGAACGGCTGGACTGATGTGTCCAACTACCGAGCCAGAGCTCTGGAGCGCATGCGCCCAGAACCGGTGCTCTGCAGTGAGAGAGGCCACTGCGATGGGAGGCCCCCACAGGCCAAAGAACAAAGATGGAAATAAATAAAAGACCAAAAGAAGTGGCCAAAATAAGAAAGAATGAAAAAAAAAAAACCCTGCTTTAAAAAATTAATGAGATAATATACATGCATGCATGCTAAGTTGCTTTAGTCATGTCTGACTCTTTGAGACCCTGGACTGTATGCATACGTACAAATAATTCAATTTCATAATTGTGTTTTAGGAATGCTTGGCTCTTGAAAAGACACACATGCTTTTCTAAGTTAGGTTTTTATCTATACATGTTCATGGGATTCTCCAGCCAAGAATACTGGAGTGGGCTGCAATGCTCTTCTCCAGAGGATCTTCCTGACCCAGGGATTGACTCTGTGTCATATCCTCCTTTGGCAAGTGGGTTCTTTACCACTAGCACCACCTGGATATGTCTTCAAAAATTTATTATCTAGTTCAATTTCAACAATGTCATAAAATATCTAGTAAACATTTTCCCACCTGTGAAAACAGAAGTTCTAGCAATACCAGGGTTGTAGTTTATGCTTTTATAAAAAAATCATATTCTGTCATATTCTTTATTAACACATTTTTTGTTTTCATTATTTGTATGTCTTGTGAAATATAGAAAGTGGCACCTCTGCAGTAGTAGAATGGATGCCAGTAGAATGTTTTAGTGATTACTTTAGTGGCACCTTTAGAATAGCTATTTCTCTTAGATAAACAATTAAATCTCATGACATAAGACAAATATATGAACGCATCTAATGATGTAGGCTTGCATCATGTCACGCTTTGCATGCCAAAATAGAGACATAACACAAGCAGCCTAATTTTCATGGATCTGGAGTAAATTCCATCACTTGGTTCTTTCCAAAGAAACTTAGATTTATAAAAATGGCAACTTGGAAACAGTTTTTCTCTTGCACCACTATTAATATGTGAGCAAACCTAACAATTTATGTATTCTCAGATATAGTACAAAGATATATTAGAAATGGCTATTAATTTGTGTCCCAATTCAGAACATAAGGAAACCTTTCTTTGCAAATGTTCTGTCCAATATAGTAGCCACTAGCACCATATGGTTACTTAAATTGAAGTGAAATAAAAATGAAATAAAATTGACAGACTCAGTTCCTTAATTGAACAAGCTGCATTTCAAGCATGAAACAGCTTTTTGTGGCTAGTGGCTACTGTACTGGGCCACAAAGAACACTTGTATTGTCTTCCATCACTAGAGAAATCTCTGCAATATACATGGATAACCTAGAACATCATCTCACCAATTGCATTCCAGCTGGACAGCACTACTCGACATAATTAATAGGAAAATTACACAAGTGGAACATGTTCCCATCCCTGCATTGATATAAATTTGTTCTAACATCACAAAATATGTTGTTTTATATAATCTAAAACTTTGTCATTAGGAAAGGAGACCTAGTTTTTAACCTGAATTTTGAAATTGTTTAAAAATAGTAATATAAAATTGAGAAATCTGGAAAATAAGAAATTGATAAACTACTATCTAAAATATTGTGACCTTCTTATTCTTAAAAATTATAATTATTGATAATTATGTATCCTACTGTTGTAACCTCTGTGTTTTCTTTTATTTATTTTAGGCTGCTGTGGGTCTTTGTTGCTTTGCATGGGCTTTCTCTGGTTGTGGTGAGCAGGGCTTACTCTTCATGGTGGTAAAAAGGGTCCTCATTGTGGTTGACTTCTCTTGCTGTGGAGCACAGGCTGCAGTAGTAGAATGGATGCCAGTAGAATGTTTTAGTGATTACTTTAGTGGCACCTTTAGAATAGCTATTTCTCTTAGATAAACAATTAAATCTCATGACATAAGACAAATATATGAACGCATCTAATGATGTAGGCTTGCATCATGTCACGCTTTGCATGCCAAAATAGAGACATAACACAAGCAGCCTAATTTTCATGGATCTGGAGTAAATTCCATCACTTGGTTCTTTCCAAAGAAACTTAGATTTATAAAAATGGCAACTTGGAAACAGTTTTTCTCTTGCACCACTATTAATATGTGAGCAAACCTAACAATTTATGTATTCTCAGATATAGTACAAAGATATATTAGAAATGGCTATTAATTTGTGTCCCAATTCAGAACATAAGGAAACCTTTCTTTGCAAATGTTCTGTCCAATATAGTAGCCACTAGCACCATATGGTTACTTAAATTGAAGTGAAATAAAAATGAAATAAAATTGACAGACTCAGTTCCTTAATTGAACAAGCTGCATTTCAAGCATGAAACAGCTTTTTGTGGCTAGTGGCTACTGTACTGGGCCACAAAGAACACTTGTATTGTCTTCCATCACTAGAGAAATCTCTGCAATATACATGGATAACCTAGAACATCATCTCACCAATTGCATTCCAGCTGGACAGCACTACTCGACATAATTAATAGGAAAATTACACAAGTGGAACATGTTCCCATCCCTGCATTGATATAGATTTGTTCTAACATCACAAAATATGTTGTTTTATATAATCTAAAACTTTGTCATTAGGAAAGGAGACCTAGTTTTTAACCTGAATTTTGAAATTGTTTAAAAATAGTAATATAAAATTGAGAAATCTGGAAAATAAGAAATTGATAAACTACTATCTAAAATATTGTGACCTTCTTATTCTTAAAAATTATAATTATTGATAATTATGTATCCTACTGTTGTAACCTCTGTGTTTTCTTTTATTTATTTTAGGCTGCTGTGGGTCTTTGTTGCTTTGCATGGGCTTTCTCTGGTTGTGGTGAGCAGGGCTTACTCTTCATGGTGGTAAAAAGGGTCCTCATTGTGGTTGACTTCTCTTGCTGTGGAGCACAGGCTCTAGAGCTCTGGCTCAGTGGTTGTGGCACACGGGCTTGGTTGCTCTGCAGCATGTGGAATCTTCCCGGATCACAGATCAAACCTATGTGCCCAGCATGGCAGGCAGATTCTTACCTGCTGTGCTGCCAGGAACGTCCTTAACCTCTGTGTTTTCTGGAGAGAAGTCTACGGTCATTGTCGTTGATCCTGATCTGTAATATGGTTGTTGTTATTCTTTCTCTAGGGCAAGGGGTACTGATTTCAAGGCTTTTTACTTATCTTTGGTTCAGAAATTTGATTCTGATGTGCATACTTGCTGTTTTCTTCATATTTATTCTGTTTGGGATTACGTGAGTTTACTAAACCTGGAAATTTATGTCTTTCACCAAATTTGGAAAAATTTTTGTCTTTACTTCCAAATACAGCCGCATATTTTTTTGGCTCTATTCTCTATTTCCTCTCTTTCTGAACTCTATTACCTACATATAAAATTTCTGAATATTTTCTGGCTTTATCATAGTAGGGTTTAAGTTCAGTCCTTAATAATCATATTTCTAAATAATTCATATATAGAAATATGCATCCTATGTTCTCTATATATGCCATGTTCTATTCTAGAATATTCTTATATTGTTCTATAGGTCTGTGGGGCTCTTTTTATATGATTTTTAACTCTTTTTCTTTTCTTCAGATTTGATAATCTCTCTCACTCTAATTTCAGGTTCACTTTCTTGCTTCTATTATCTCCACACTTCTATTAAACCTACTCAATGAATTCTTATTTCAGATATGATATTTTAGTACCAATATTTCCATTTGGTTCTTTTTTATATTTTCTATTTCTCTGCTCAGATTTTCTTTATTTTCATTCATTGCCAGTATGCTGTTCTTTAAATTATTAAATATAGTAGCTGCCTTAAAGTCATTGTCTGCTAATTTTGACCCCTGAATCATCTAAGGTTTGGTTTCCCGATGGTCTTTACTCTTGAGAATGCACCACACTTTACTGGTTTCTTATATACTAAGTAATCTTGAATTATATCCTGAATATTAAAAGTGCTGTGGAAACTGCACTGTGTTATATTCCTCTGAAGGGTATTCATATTTTTCTTTTAGGAGAGAATAGACTTGATTAGACTGAAAATACAAAACTTCTCTGGCTTGCAATGGGCAGTAGTTCAAATTTAAGGTTTAGTTCTTTTAGCTCTAGACTGGGGTTTCTATATGTGGTTCAGGGATCTGCAGAGATGTGTGAAGAATTAAGTGCAGGATTGAGAGATCCCTTTCTCTGACTCTCTCCACTCAGGGATCTCTCCCTCCTCTAATAGTTGTGGTTGCTACTGGCTACTTCCCATTATTCCTCATGCCTGAGAAACTGAGGTCTACCTATCAGCGTTTTAGCTTCCTTATGTTGTGTCACAACCACAGTCTGTCTTTAGAGCACAGCAACAAAAACAGGAAGCTCCCACCATGCTAAACACTTTCTCAGAATTTGGACTTCCCACCAGATCTGCCTGGAGCTCTCAGAAAGTTGCTATATGTATTTGTTCAGAAGGCCTGTTATGAGTTTACTTAGGTACACTGAATTCAGCTTTAGATCTTTTGTTTAAAGATTTTGCTTAAATATAACAGTATCCAAGAATTAAATTTAATAATGTATTTACCTTTGGATAAAAGGTTGAATGAATGTTTGAGGGGGTTAGATATCAAGAATTGCATATTATTTTTCAAAATCTTTTATTTTTAACTCTTTTTCTTTTCTTCAGATTTGATAATCTCTCTCACTCTAATTTCAGGTTCACTTTCTTGCTTCTATTATCTCCACACTTCTATTAAACCTACTCAATGAATTCTTATTTCAGATATGATATTTTAGTACCAATATTTCCATTTGGTTCTTTTTTATATTTTCTATTTCTCTGCTCAGATTTTCTTTATTTTCATTCATTGCCAGTATGCTGTTCTTTAAATTATTAAATATAGTAGCTGCCTTAAAGTCATTGTCTGCTAATTTTGACCCCTGAATCATCTAAGGTTTGGTTTCCCGATGGTCTTTACTCTTGAGAATGCACCACACTTTACTGGTTTCTTATATACTAAGTAATCTTGAATTATATCCTGAATATTAAAAGTGCTGTGGAAACTGCACTGTGTTATATTCCTCTGAAGGGTATTCATATTTTTCTTTTAGGAGAGAATAGACTTGATTAGACTGAAAATACAAAACTTCTCTGGCTTGCAATGGGCAGTAGTTCAAATTTAAGGTTTAGTTCTTTTAGCTCTAGACTGGGGTTTCTATATGTGGTTCAGGGATCTGCAGAGATGTGTGAAGAATTAAGTGCAGGATTGAGAGATCCCTTTCTCTGACTCTCTCCACTCAGGGATCTCTCCCTCCTCTAATAGTTGTGGTTGCTACTGGCTACTTCCCATTATTCCTCATGCCTGAGAAACTGAGGTCTACCTATCAGCGTTTTAGCTTCCTTATGTTGTGTCACAACCACAGTCTGTCTTTAGAGCACAGCAACAAAAACAGGAAGCTCCCACCATGCTAAACACTTTCTCAGAATTTGGACTTCCCACCAGATCTGCCTGGAACTCTCAGAAAGTTGCTATATGTATTTGTTCAGAAGGCCTGTTATGAGTTTACTTAGGTACACTGAATTCAGCTTTAGATCTTTTGTTTAAAGATTTTGCTTAAATATAACAGTATCCAAGAATTAAATTTAATAATGTATTTACCTTTGGATAAAAGGTTGAATGAATGTTTGAGGGGGTTAGATATCAAGAATTGCATATTATTTTTCAAAATCTTTTTATTTTTTAAATTATGAAAGTGTGATAACACATTTATAAGAGACTTGCAAAATACAAAACAAAGTTGCATATAGTTCCGCTATATATTATAATTATTTTTAAGTAGATAAATTAAGATTTTTAGTTGGAGTTTCAATATCAAGCTCTCAAAAATTAATAGAATGAATAGAGAAGTAGAAGGACATAGTAGACCTGAAGGCACTATGAACCAGTTCAACATAATTAAGATTTATATAATTAAGAATTGTATATTCTTAAAGGAACAACCTTTATCCTTGCTGGCTATTGGGTAAAAATGACATAAAAACACTATGATGTGGGGACTTCCCTCGTGGTCCAGTGGTTAAGACTCCACACTGCCAATGCAGAAGGTGCAGGTTCTGATTGGGGAACTCAGATCCCACATGCCATGCAGTGTGGCCAAAAGATAAAAATAAATAACTAAACACTCTATGATGAAACCAGTCAACTTACTTTTTCAGTGAGAATTTAGGTGTTTATAGGAGTACTACAAAGTAATTATGAGATCTT
The DNA here is from genome assembly GCA_022376925.1 of Tragulus kanchil. Classification (NCBI taxonomy): domain Eukaryota; kingdom Metazoa; phylum Chordata; class Mammalia; order Artiodactyla; family Tragulidae; genus Tragulus; species Tragulus kanchil. Next base: position 36,102,800 of record JAIOJX010000029.1, on the reverse strand, counting down.
TTATTAAGGAAAACAAAATATTGCTCTGAACACGATTCTGTGTTTCTTTACTGTATTATGAACTAAAAAATTTTTTTTAAAAATTAATTTTGTTGCACTGCCATGAGGCTTGTGGGATCTTAGTTCCCTGATTAGGGATCAGACCCTTACCCACTGCATTGGAAGCCTTAACCACTGGACACCCAGGAAATTCCCGTGAACTAAAAATTTTAAAGAGAAATTAGAAGTAAATATATTGACACTTTTACAATTGATTCAGAGTATTAATTGGCACAGAAATTTGGGGAAGTATTTTGGCATGTCTAATTAAAATTTGAATGTGCATAGTTTTAACTAAGCACTTCTCAAAATAAAATGCACAGGCACATAATACATGTATACACTTTCAGAAATACATCTAAATATTCAATCAGAGAGTAAAAATAAATTATGAAATATCGTATAATGACTATTATGCAGCCATTACCGGGAGTGAAACAGAGTTATCTGGCTAGTTCCCTGACTGTCCAGGGGTTGGGACTCTACGCTTTCACTGCCAAGGACCCAGGTTCAGTCTCTGGACAGAGAACTGGAATTCCTCAGGCAGTACCACATGGCCAAGAAAACCCAAACCCACCAACCAAAAACCCCTTGAGTTATCTGTAGTGATATCATATAGGTTAAGTAAGAATAAAAAGCACAGTAGATGCAGAGTGTGGTTACATTTGAGTAAAATATATAATGTACATATTTATGTATACATAAAAGCCTGGAGGAATATGCGATATCTATTAATATCTATTAATGATGTAGTGTGCAGGAGAATGGGAATTTTTTTCTATGTCTAATTTTTTAAAATCTCAAACTGAAAAATATTTGATATATGTTTCTTAATTTATAAAATATGTCCACAAACAAATTTCGGAAAAGACAAATTTACAAAATTATACAACTGCTTCAAAATTAATGAAAAGATGCTCAGACACAAATACTTACATGTACTATAAACACAAAAAATTATTGTTTTTGCATACCAGATTATCAAAGGTTAAAAAAATGTCAGGTTACAGAGAAATGGGGATTTTTTGTATAATGTTAGGTTAATTATGATCTTCCCAGGTGGTGCTAGTGGTAAAGAACCTGCCTGCCAATGCGGGAGACACAGGAGACTTGGATTCGATCCCTGGGTAGGGAAGAACCCCTGGAGGAGGAAATGGCAACCCACTCCAGTATTCTTTTTCTTTTTTTCTTTCTTTTTTTAAAAATTGGAATATAGTTGATTTACAATGTTAAATTAGTTTCAGGTGTACAGTGAAATTATTGCTATGTCTTTTACAGAGTGTTGTTGTTTACAGCTATGCATAATCCAAAATCAGTCATAGATACATCCATGACCCCTCCCATCCAATTCCTCCCTCCCACTCCCTCCTTGGCCTACCACGAGAATGGGATTTGAAAGGACTTAGTTTTTTGGCTTTTTCTGGATGAATTGAGTTTTGTATTTTTTTTTTTTAAAGAAATACATTTTATTTATTTATTTTGGCTGTTCTGGGTTTTCACTGCTGCTGCAGGCTCCTTAGTTGCTTCTAATATAATTCTAATATAAAACATAAATTAAAACTGTATACAAGAGATGCCAGAAAAGTGCATCAGAGGTTCAGTGTTTAGCTCTTATCACAAAATGAATGAAAAGTTTCCCAATATCAGAAAAAAGAATTTTTTTAAGAAATTTTCTTTTAATAAGAATGAATGAGATTGTTCAGTTCTGAATTATCTCTGCCAGTAAGATTCTGACACCCTAACATAAGTCAATTTTCTTCTTTACAAATTCTGGGAGTTAATAGTAAAGTAGCATAGAGATAAAAATAAATGGAACTACATTGGAATCACATATTACTCAAGGGTTAGGGTCCACAGATAAGTGTGTGATGAACAACATGTTTAAGTAGTAATAGCTTGAAAATCACATAAATCTTTCCAAGTGCATTCTGCCTAGTTGTATTTTACCACTTTAAAGAGAAGTTCTTATGTATGCCAAAGTTTAAGAATGACCAACTTTATCTAAATCAGGGAACATAAGAAATTTCTTCATCTGGGCAGTCACACTTTTTTGCCATTAAGATAAATGATGAATAAGGATTGATGGAGGATGATAAAGTGCTCATGCTTTCCTATAGGGTTTATTTCATTCACTTTTAATGTTAACTCAGTAACCTTGAAGCATATACAAATTCTTTAATAAGAATTAAATTTGGTAATTTAATTTGGTTATGTATTACAACATCATTGAATTTCTCCATGATTTTTTTTCAAAATATATTAGGGAGAAAAAAAGCATAGGGAGTAATCCATGATAATTTAATTTCCTGTCCCTTCCCCCAACCTAAAATTGCTCAGTTCTCAGAATTATATTTACTTGCTCATCCCAGGGATGCATACAAATACTGGAAACTCAGTCTGATTTTTTTCAAACTGCACATCATTATTGACACTTTGGAAAGAATGACTCTTTTTGTAGTTTGAAAAATCTTCTTTATTTCTCAACTCCTGCTAGCTTAAGGAACACTAAAGCTACATATCCTAGAATGCATATCTGTCTAACACTTCCCATGTATACATTGATTTATGAACCAATGAATGTTTTATATACGGTTGAGATTTTAAATGAGCTTATGATAATTGGATCAGAGGAATACTAGTCTAGCTTACAAGTACAGCAGAAAACCAATCATGGGAGGCTATGATGAAATTTTAATTATAAAGGATATTGAATATCTTAGGGTGACAGTTCTGTTATGATAGATGTAACATGGAATTGGAAAGCGATAAAGTGAGATTCTGCCCCCCAAGATCTGCCTGAATTCAACTCTTATTTCTAATAAATGATCAAACTATTCTATGCTTCATTTTTATATTTTCATTAAAGTTATCACCTTATTGTCTTTGGTTAACTGGGTTTATTGAAAAATTCCCCAATAGATTTAGATAAAGAAAAAGTCTCAAGTTAAAGTGTTGACTAATCGGGAAATTTTGTATGTATGTGTGTATGTATTTTTTCCTATTCAGGGCTGAAAAGCTGAAGTGGGCCACTTCAAATTGTAGATGTATAAACTAAATGATATTAAGATCTTTTAGACCATTAGTTCAGAGGTGCTATATAAATGGAAACAGCACTAAATTTTTCTTCTCATTTCTGTCAGTCGAGCATTCAAAAAAAGAATGCAAAAACTTGGGGTTTTTGCTGTCTTTTCACTCATCTCCCCTTCTCATCAGGTTATTCTGATAATTTTATGAGACTTTTATCCCTGTTGCATACCCTCTTTTTTTCTGGGTAATAATAATTGAGAATGCATAAAAGGGATACATGCTTTGTCTCAATGAATGCCTACCAGGAACTGTTGGTAGTAAGTACCATTTTCCCCTATTTTACTAAGCTGAGATTTAGAGAGAGAGAGGATAAGAGAAAAAAACTTTCTCAGGGACATATAATAAACAGTAGAGCCAGATCTTGAATCTTAGAGTCTGGTTTTACATTAAACAGGATTATTATAAGAGGACCCTCCCTAGGTGCATGACCTAAGCATACAGTGTGATTAAAAGTCTTGAAGTAGAGCTGGATCTATAATCGCTAGTGGAATTTAATCCTTAAATCTTACTACCTAAAAGATGCATTGTAAAAAATTCTGAGGATACCACAAAAATGAAGAGTCTGCAAATCTTCAAGAGGCTTCTAACTTTCATAAAGGTTTTAGATAACAGTAATTTCTCATCTAAATACCTTAAAGGATCTTTTCATATCACAGGATACATGGTACATCTTAAGTTGGCTAATTTAGAGAATTTATATTTTACCTACCTTAGAATGCACATACAACTGATGAAGAATTTATGTAACAAAATCCATCACAATGAATACATGAATGAGATATAAGAAAAGTCTGGGAATTCTCTGACATTCCAGTGGTTAGGATGCTGTGCTTCTACCTCAGGGGGCTCAGGTTCAACCCTTGGTCAGGTAACTAAGACCCCACAAGCCAATTTATTTGTAAAACCCCATTACTTAGGCAGAAGATTGTAGATGGGATCCCGCAAGCCACGTGGTATGGTAAAAAAAAAGTTCATGTGTAAAACCCAATACTTAGGTGCAATTTTGTAGGTGTGAAGATGGTGCTAAAAGAAGAAATGAAACACAAATCTGTTTTGTATCACAATTTTGCTAAGGCCAACCATTATATATATATTGTAGTTTACCAAGGTGGTAGTAGTTCACCATTAATGGTAAAGAACCCACCTGCCAGGGCTTCCCTGGTGATCCAGTGGGTAAGGACACCACCTTGCAGTGCAGGGGGCACCAGTTCCATCCCTGACCCGGAAGATCCCACGTGCCGCAGAGCGGCTGGATGAGTGTGTCCAATTACGAGCCAGTGCTCTGGAATGCAAGCACCCAGAGCCAGTACTCTGCAACAAGAGCGGCCACTGCGATGGGAGGCCCACACAGGCCAAAGAATAAAGATGGATGAAAATAAAAAAATTAAAAACCAATAAAGGTGGCCAAAATTAAAAAAAAAAAAAAAAAAAAGAACCCACCTGCCAATGCAGGAGACATAAGAGATACAGGCTTGATCCCTAGGTCAGGAAGATCCCCTGGAGAAGGCCATGGCAACCCACTCTAGTATTCTTGCCTGGAGAATCCCATGGACAGAGGAGCCTGGTAAGCCCCAGTCCATAGTGTCGCAAAGAGTTGGACATGACTGCAGCGACTTAGCATGCATGCACATGCACATACTATATATATACGTTCCAGGTGAAGTCTCTGAAGGATCAAAAAAGTATAGTTGTAAAAGCAATTGGATAGGAGCTCATATAAAATACTTAGAAATTAATTGCTGGAGGCAGTAACATGATTCTTAATTAAGAGTGCAAATGTAGTGGTCAGGGATGGTATTACTCTCTCAAGTAATAAGGGCATGGGAAAGAGCTTTGTGAAGGTTCTGTTAAATTCCTTCACCTTTTGGGGATCTAGTTCTTTCATCAGTACTGACTGGGGATTTTTTTTGGCATAACTAAGACCCCAAGAATTTATTTGTAAAACCCCATTACTTAGGCAGAAGATTTTTACCTCAGGGGCTCAGGTTCAACCCTTGGTCAGGTAACTAAGACCCCACAAGCCAATTTATTTGTAAAACCCCATTACTTAGGCAGAAGATTGTAGATGGGATCCCGCAAGCCACGTGGCATGGTAACAAAAAAGTTCATGTGTAAAACCCAATACTTAGGTGCAATTTTGTAGGTGTGAAGATGGTGCTAAAAGAAGAAATGAAACACAAATCTGTTTTGTATCACAATTTTGCTAAGGCCAACCATTATATATATATTGTAGTTTACCAAGGTGGTAGTAGTTCACCATTAATGGTAAAGAACCCACCTGCCAGGGCTTCCCTGGTGATCCAGTGGGTAAGGACACCACCTTGCAGTGCAGGGGGCACCAGTTCCATCCCTGACCCGGGAAGATCCCACGTGCCGCAGAGCGGCTGGATGAGTGTGTCCAATTACGAGCCAGTGCTCTGGAATGCAAGCACCCAGAGCCAGTACTCTGCAACAAGAGCGGCCACTGCGATGGGAGGCCCACACAGGCCAAAGAATAAAGATGGATGAAAATAAAAAAATTAAAAACCAATAAAGGTGGCCAAAATTTAAAAAAAAAAAAAAAAAAAAGAACCCACCTGCCAATGCAGGAGACATAAGAGATACAGGCTTGATCCCTAGGTCAGGAAGATCCCCTGGAGAAGGCCATGGCAACCCACTCTAGTATTCTTGCCTGGAGAATCCCATGGACAGAGGAGCCTGGTAAGCCCCAGTCCATAGTGTCGCAAAGAGTTGGACATGACTGCAGCGACTTAGCATGCATGCACATGCACATACTATATATATACGTTCCAGGTGAAGTCTCTGAAGGATCAAAAAAGTATAGTTGTAAAAGCAATTGGATAGGAGCTCATATAAAATACTTAGAAATTAATTGCTGGAGGCAGTAACATGATTCTTAATTAAGAGTGCAAATGTAGTGGTCAGGGATGGTATTACTCTCTCAAGTAATAAGGGCATGGGAAAGAGCTTTGTGAAGGTTCTGTTAAATTCCTTCACCTTTTGGGGATCTAGTTCTTTCATCAGTACTGACTGGGGATTGTGCTCTTGTGAGCATGAAATGAGATAATATGTATAGAAACAATATGCAAACAGTAGTGCTAAGGCATCAGCTTGGCAAGGAGGAACCAAAAAAGCTAGCAATTACTTGATACTCTGAATAGATGGACAGATACTTTTGAGAATTCACCCTTTATAGGTAGACGTGTGAGTTTGTTTGTTTTCTCCAAGTAGCAAACACAATGGGAACAGAAAGAAGACACTGTGGCCTTCATTTAGACCAAGCTTAGGTCATATCCTGGAAAATGGTTCCAATTCCAGGTACCTCAACAATATCTACAGTTTTTTGAAATAGAAAAAATGTATACAAATCAATGAATGCTTTGGCCAAAACCCACTTGGGAACAAGGATATTTTTTAGTGCCAAATTACCATCTTCTTTTATTCTGTGGCTAAAATCCCAAGACTTGAAGAGGAGAAACAGGGCCAAACAAGTTTTTCTATTAAAATAAAAGGCCTTGAGTGATGAATGGAAACTTGGAACAGGTTTTAATGGCAAGACCGGAAGCCAGAAATTAACTTAAATACAAACTTACCAATTTCTGGCACGCATGGAGACTCAAATAGGATATTGGTACTAATTTTAGTGAATTGGAAACATGGCTTACTCCAGGCAGTTGATATTCTCATTCCAGAAAGCTCAACTTGTTGCTGGATTGGCCTGGTGGCTTCCTTGCTTTGAGTCATTGATAAAATGTTGAGTAATGGATAAGACCAAAGGTGAATCGTTGCAAAGGGTTCTCAGGAGAATCCCTGGAGAGGAGCACCCCTTGGTAATAGCGGCCCCAGTCCATAGTGTCGCAAAGAGTTGGACATGACTGCAGCGACTTAGCATGCATGCACATGCACATACTATATATACGTTCCAGGTGAAGTCTCTGAAGGATCAAAAAAGTATAGTTGTAAAAGCAATTGGATAGGAGCTCATATAAAATACTTAGAAATTAATTGCTGGAGGCAGTAACATGATTCTTAATTAAGAGTGCAAATGTAGTGGTCAGGGATGGTATTACTCTCTCAAGTAATAAGGGCATGGGAAAGAGCTTTGTGAAGGTTCTGTTAAATTCCTTCACCTTTTGGGGATCTAGTTCTTTCATCAGTACTGACTGGGGATTGTGCTCTTGTGAGCATGAAATGAGATAATATGTATAGAAACAATATGCAAACAGTAGTGCTAAGGCATCAGCTTGGCAAGGAGGAACCAAAAAAGCTAGCAATTACTTGATACTCTGAATAGATGGACAGATACTTTTGAGAATTCACCCTTTATAGGTAGACGTGTGAGTTTGTTTGTTTTCTCCAAGTAGCAAACACAATGGGAACAGAAAGAAGACACTGTGGCCTTCATTTAGACCAAGCTTAGGTCATATCCTGGAAAATGGTTCCAATTCCAGGTACCTCAACAATATCTACAGTTTTTTGAAATAGAAAAAATGTATACAAATCAATGAATGCTTTGGCCAAAACCCACTTGGGAACAAGGATATTTTTTAGTGCCAAATTACCATCTTCTTTTATTCTGTGGCTAAAATCCCAAGACTTGAAGAGGAGAAACAGGGCCAAACAAGTTTTTCTATTAAAATAAAAGGCCTTGAGTGATGAATGGAAACTTGGAACAGGTTTTAATGGCAAGACCGGAAGCCAGAAATTAACTTAAATACAAACTTACCAATTTCTGGCACGCATGGAGACTCAAATAGGATATTGGTACTAATTTTAGTGAATTGGAAACATGGCTTACTCCAGGCAGTTGATATTCTCATTCCAGAAAGCTCAACTTGTTGCTGGATTGGCCTGGTGGCTTCCTTGCTTTGAGTCATTGATAAAATGTTGAGTAATGGATAAGACCAAAGGTGAATCGTTGCAGTCACCTACAGGCGTTCTCCTTTCAGGCAGAAGCATTCCACTGATAAACACTTTTTGTCACTGTTGCCCAAATAATTATGAAACCATCTAACTCTACGGTCTGTAGCCTATCTTTCATCCTTTTGCCTGTAAGGATATATTGGGGGACTTTGTTTAACGTCTCCATGAATTCCACATAGACTATGCCTGTAGTATTTTCTTTATCAATTATTCTAGCAACTGAAAATCTAAATGCCCATGTGAAATTTTTTTTTTAAGGTCTATGTGGTTGGTTTGATGTTACCAATTTTGAGTAAAACCAAAGTGGTCCCTATATGAATTGAACACCTTTGTCTCAAGTGCTCAAAAACAGTTACTTTAGTAACAGTAGAGTTTTGGAGTAATTTCTATCAAAGTCAATTGCACTTTTTTAAAAACAGGAAATTTGGTGCTCTAGTCACATCTGTTCTTCTCGTACACCAGAAGATCATTTATCACTCTCCTTACTTCTAGTGTTTTTATGCTTCCTAGCTCCTCACTGATACTGAGGTTCAAGTTCTACTTAGACATTTTGCTCAATGAAAAATAAACAATTTAGGTGAGATACTTTCTAAATCTCTCTCAACCATTAACATTCTGTGATTTTTGGTAGGCAGTCTCAGTTGAAAATACTGATTGGAAAGCAAAGCACTCAAATAATTGAATAGTTTGATTTTATCTGTTCTATTACACAGTCTGCCCCCAAGCCTTTAAGTTAGTTTTCCTTTTTATTATTATTTGTCCAAAGATAGTTTGAGTTCCTTTGTTTATTCTAAGCAATTTTCAGATGCCTCAGTCTAGAATCAACAGTATATTAATTTCTTAGAACTAAAGACTTAAAGGATCTTTCCCTAAAAGCTAATGCATCCCTCTGAAACTTGGAACAGGTTTTAATGGCAAGACCGGAAGCCAGAAATTAACTTAAATACAAACTTACCAATTTCTGGCACGCATGGAGACTCAAATAGGATATTGGTACTAATTTTAGTGAATTGGAAACATGGCTTACTCCAGGCAGTTGATATTCTCATTCCAGAAAGCTCAACTTGTTGCTGGATTGGCCTGGTGGCTTCCTTGCTTTGAGTCATTGATAAAATGTTGAGTAATGGATAAGACCAAAGGTGAATCGTTGCAGTCACCTACAGGCGTTCTCCTTTCAGGCAGAAGCATTCCACTGATAAACACTTTTTGTCACTGTTGCCCAAATAATTATGAAACCATCTAACTCTACGGTCTGTAGCCTATCTTTCATCCTTTTGCCTGTAAGGATATATTGGGGGACTTTGTTTAATGTCTCCATGAATTCCACATAGACTATGCCTGTAGTATTTTCTTTATCAATTATTCTAGCAACTGAAAATCTAAATGCCCATGTGAAATTTTTTTTTTAAGGTCTATGTGGTTGGTTTGATGTTACCAATTTTGAGTAAAACCAAAGTGGTCCCTATATGAGTTGAACACCTTTGTCTCAAGTGCTCAAAAACAGTTACTTTAGTAACAGTAGAGTTTTGGAGTAATTTCTATCAAAGTCAATTGCACTTTTTTAAAAACAGGAAATTTGGTGCTCTAGTCACATCTGTTCTTCTCGTACACCAGAAGATCATTTATCACTCTCCTTACTTCTAGTGTTTTTATGCTTCCTAGCTCCTCACTGATACTGAGGTTCAAGTTCTACTTAGACATTTTGCTCAATGAAAAATAAACAATTTAGGTGAGATACTTTCTAAATCTCTCTCAACCATTAACATTCTGTGATTTTTGGTAGGCAGTCTCAGTTGAAAATACTGATTGGAAAGCAAAGCACTCAAATAATTGAATAGTTTGATTTTATCTGTTCTATTACACAGTCTGCCCCCAAGCCTTTAAGTTAGTTTTCCTTTTTATTATTATTTGTCCAAAGATAGTTTGAGTTCCTTTGTTTATTCTAAGCAATTTTCAGATGCCTCAGTCTAGAATCAACAGTATATTAATTTCTTAGAACTAAAGACTTAAAGGATCTTTCCCTAAAAGCTAATGCATCCCCTCTGGGGAAAAAGGACTGTGGAAAAAATTCAGCCATTATGGTATACAAAAACTTTTACTCTTTAGGTATTATATACCTATAAAGAATGTTATAATCATATTCGTAAACATTTTCCTTTTGAAGATGCATAATGATCAGAAGTGCTGTTCATTTATAACAAGATGGAATTTTAAAACTATTTTGGACCACACTAAACACTGGGATATTCGTTTGTATCTTTTTTAAAATTATATATCATGTGCTCAGTTGGTGGAACAACACAAATACACCTTAAGATTGAAAAAGAACCTTCCCTCTTTGGCAGATAGTCCCATGATGGTCAGCCCAAAATCTGATCCAACTAATGAGCATGCCCAGTGGCCAAAAGACTCCAGACTGTTTGGTTCCCCAAGGTAAAATGATTTGTAATGACACTAATAATAGAGAAAGGAAAATTTATGTGATTTAGGAGAGTTTACTGAGCACCAGTATTTTTCTCACAGGCTTAATTGGGTTTTCTTCTGATTGGTTTTGCTCCTGTGTCCAATGACCTCGTGATAGATGCTTTTTACAGATATAATTAAGGCGTATAATTAAGGGAGACTATTTCAGAGTTTTTGACTCACATGGGTGTCTTTTTGTGGTGCTTCTCACATCACGCCACTTTCCTTGTTATGAGCAAGGAATATCCTTATTTTATAATTTATGATTATAATATAAAGTAGAAAATTATAGTACTTTGGAGCAGAACCTTTCCTAAAGACTCCAGCAACTTTAGGATTAGTTTCAGGTTTGAAATATTTTGTATGTCAAATTTTAAGGGAAGTAAAATCATTACAGACTCTTTCTCACCATGAGACCTGAGGGGAAAGGGCGAAAGTAGCAACTCTTTTTGTATCAGCTAAAACAGGATCCAAAGCAAATGAAACAGCCATCATTTACTAAAGCATTTGGATGAATTAAAGAATGACACACTTGAATTCTGAATGTCAGAATTCAGAGAGATGTAGACTGTGAAAGAGGAAAAAAGACCTTCTGTTTAGGATAGGCACTAGGATTAGGTAGGTTTTAATCCTACATGGATTAGGTAGGTTTTAAAATGGACCTTGAAATACAAGATTTGGAAAGGGGGAGAGAAAAGATGAAGCTATTTCTATTTGAGATAATTGTACAGTGAAGTCATAAATTTAGTTCTGTTCAAGAAATACTATTAAGTACCTCTGTGCCAGTGTCTACACTGGCCTTAAAGATTACATCATGTTTGCAAACACTTCTGTACTCTACTGTTAATGTATTTTCACATATCCTAAAAAAAAGTGAATCTCTTGTGAGGAAACAAAGCCTTTGAAGGAGTAATATAGAAAAGAACTGGTTTTTGTTTTCAGAATATAGGAGGAGCTTAACTTTGGTGCATGTTCATCTTCCCCATCTTCACTGACTTCTTGTCTGGCATACTTACAGGTGGTTATCTTTGTTCGATATCTTAAAGGGCCATGCTATATATAGATTGTCAATTAAGGAAGTTATCTGATGATAATAAGTTGTTACATTTTGATGATAATAATAATAATGTATTTGTCAATGACTATGCAGGTTGTTTTCCTCTTTCCAGTTTTATTGAGATATAACTGACATATAGCATTGAATAAGTTTCAGGTATGCAGCATGATGATTTAAGTTATATACCTCATGAAATAATTACCACAATGTTTAATGAACATCCATTTTCTCATATAGATAGAAAATGAAAGAAAAAGAATTTCTTTTCCTCATGATGAGGATGCTTAGGATTTATTCTCTTAACATCTTTCACATATAACATATAGCAGTATCAATTATATTTATCATCTTGTACATTATATCTCTAGTACTTATTTACCTTATAACAGCAATATATATGAAGCCCATCTTCCAACTACCTTCATCTAACTCCCCCTCTCCTACCCACTCACCTCTGGAAACCATAAATCTGATTAATTCTATGAGTTTGTGTGTTTGTGAGGCATAAGTAGCCTACAGCACTATGTTAATTTCTGGTGCATAACATAGTGACTCAATATTTCTCTGTGTTATAAAATGATCACCACAATAAGTCTAATTAGTGTTTGTCACCATACAAAGATATCACATTATTATTGACTTTACTCCCCATATGGTACATTTCATACCTATGACTTAATCATTTTATAAGAGGAAGTTTGTACATCTTAATCGCCCTGAGATTGTTTTACATACATCATCTCATGTAATCATAATGATTCTATGAGTTTACTTAAAATTGTCTTCCTCAGTAATAGGGAATAAACTGAAGTTGAGGTTAAGTAGCATGACCAAGGTCACATGGTTAGCTATTGGCAGGGGTGTGCTTTACTTCAAAATCCGTGTTCTTAATCATGGTGCTGCTCTGCTTTTTCAGTAAGGGATTCTCAAAGGTCCAAGAAAAGGAAGGAATGCATAATGGTGTGACTGAGGCATCAGTGCTAATATCTGTAGATAGGGCACCACAGCAACAGTTCATCTTCCCCATCTTCACTGACTTCTTGTCTGGCATACTTACAGGTGGTTATCTTTGTTCGATATCTTAAAGGGCCATGCTATATATAGATTGTCAATTAAGGAAGTTATCTGATGATAATAAGTTGTTACATTTTGATGATAATAATAATAATGTATTTGTCAATGACTATGCAGGTTGTTTTCCTCTTTCCAGTTTTATTGAGATATAACTGACATATAGCATTGAATAAGTTTCAGGTATGCAGCATGATGATTTAAGTTATATACCTCATGAAATAATTACCACAATGTTTAATGAACATCCATTTTCTCATATAGATAGAAAATGAAAGAAAAAGAATTTCTTTTCCTCATGATGAGGATGCTTAGGATTTATTCTCTTAACATCTTTCACATATAACATATAGCAGTATCAATTATATTTATCATCTTGTACATTATATCTCTAGTACTTATTTACCTTATAACAGCAATATATATGAAGCCCATCTTCCAACTACCTTCATCTAACTCCCCCTCTCCTACCCACTCACCTCTGGAAACCATAAATCTGATTAATTCTATGAGTTTGTGTGTTTGTGAGGCATAAGTAGCCTACAGCACTATGTTAATTTCTGGTGCATAACATAGTGACTCAATATTTCTCTGTGTTATAAAATGATCACCACAATAAGTCTAATTAGTGTTTGTCACCATACAAAGATATCACATTATTATTGACTTTACTCCCCATATGGTACATTTCATACCTATGACTTAATCATTTTATAAGAGGAAGTTTGTACATCTTAATCGCCCTGAGATTGTTTTACATACATCATCTCATGTAATCATAATGATTCTATGAGTTTACTTAAAATTGTCTTCCTCAGTAATAGGGAATAAACTGAAGTTGAGGTTAAGTAGCATGACCAAGGTCACATGGTTAGCTATTGGCAGGGGTGTGCTTTACTTCAAAATCCGTGTTCTTAATCATGGTGCTGCTCTGCTTTTTCAGTAAGGGATTCTCAAAGGTCCAAGAAAAGGAAGGAATGCATAATGGTGTGACTGAGGCATCAGTGCTAATATCTGTAGATAGGGCACCAGCCAGCAAGCAGTCTAAGCAACCCCATTCCACCAACTAGTAAGGTTGGCATGAAGCATGTACAATATATGAGGAGGCAAATCATTGTAGTGCCAAATATAGAATATGCCATCTCTTTAGTACATCTTTGAAAAGGTGACTGATGTACGCTGGTGCTGTTTGCCTTCTCAGCCATCGAGGGAGTAAGTACTAGTTGAAGCTTATGGTCTCGACACATCAAGATGGACATCCTGGCAGATGTCCTTGCTGAAAGATGACAAGATTGCTAAGAGGAGAGCCCTGACTTTTCTCCTGAGATCTGACACTTGGGGACTTCCATTAACAACATTGCCAGGCCTCTGTCATTTTAATCTCTTCCTTAAGTGCCTGTGATCTTTTCAGGGGCACAGGTCCACACATGGTCAATGTCTGGTGACTCGGTTTCTGAGTTGTGGTCAGAGGTGGCAGTGACTATGAAAGTCTGGGGAGGAGATGAGAGAAGGAAAGGTCATTCTTCCTAACAACTTATAACTTGATTCCACTTATAAGCCATTTATTTTCAGAAATAAATAATGGGTGAAGACATAGGCCAGCCCTACAATTCATGCACTTGAGAGTTTAAGGCTTTCTGAGATCACACAGCAAACAGAGAGGGGGTTACTGTAGGGGCATTCTGGAAGGCAGCAGACAGAGGGAGAAGCCAGAGGCCTAAGAAAGGAGATAGAAATAGAATGTGATGGAAATCGCTTCCCACTCTGCACCCTTGAGGGAACAAAGAGGGCAAATAAGAAGCAGCATATGATAGAAGAGACAGAAGGAAGCTGGGAGCTTCTCTGGAATAAAATGAGTTAGGTTGTGAAGCTGTCAGCGGGTGCACTTGATGTGTGGGAGAAAGAGATGCAGGAGCCCAGGCCTTTGATACCTCACCCCTTCACCTATGCCCTGGAAGAGGGAAGCCTGTCAAAGGTCAGGTCTTGTTCTAATTCTGTTGCAGTTCGGAGATAGGAAGTGACCCACAGCAGAAGAGCCAGGGGTGAGAGGATGCTGAAAGAACAGAAGGAGTGAGTGCTTTTTTATACGTGGAGTAATGGAGTTTTCAACTCTTGTGGAATATGAGAAGGCCTGGGAAAAGTGGATGCTCAGAACAGAGCAACAGAGGCAATGACACAGCACAGAAAGGCATTCTCTGATCGGTCTGTCTTACAGTTCGCTGAAGCCAAATGGTTATTTCCTTTCCTTGCCTCTGCAGCAATACAAGGGGTGAGTCTTAGGGTAACAGAGACCCGGAAGTATAAAGGAGCCTTGTATTTATAGAAGATGAACTGCAGTCGTTGAAACTGCTGGCTGGTGTAAAATAAATCCCAGTCTCCCGCATTTTGCTTAATAACAGCAGAACTTTTCATGGTCTGACACTTGCTAAGAGGAGAGCCCTGACTTTTCTCCTGAGATCTGACACTTGGGGACTTCCATTAACAACATTGCCAGGCCTCTGTCATTTTAATCTCTTCCTTAAGTGCCTGTGATCTTTTCAGGGGCACAGGTCCACACATGGTCAATGTCTGGTGACTCGGTTTCTGAGTTGTGGTCAGAGGTGGCAGTGACTATGAAAGTCTGGGGAGGAGATGAGAGAAGGAAAGGTCATTCTTCCTAACAACTTATAACTTGATTCCACTTATAAGCCATTTATTTTCAGAAATAAATAATGGGTGAAGACATAGGCCAGCCCTACAATTCATGCACTTGAGAGTTTAAGGCTTTCTGAGATCACACAGCAAACAGAGAGGGAGTTACTGTAGGGGCATTCTGGAAGGCAGCAGACAGAGGGAGAAGCCAGAGGCCTAAGAAAGGAGATAGAAATAGAATGTGATGGAAATCGCTTCCCACTCTGCACCCTTGAGGGAACAAAGAGGGCAAATAAGAAGCAGCATATGATAGAAGAGACAGAAGGAAGCTGGGAGCTTCTCTGGAATAAAATGAGTTAGGTTGTGAAGCTGTCAGCGGGTGCACTTGATGTGTGGGAGAAAGAGATGCAGGAGCCCAGGCCTTTGATACCTCACCCCTTCACCTATGCCCTGGAAGAGGGAAGCCTGTCAAAGGTCAGGTCTTGTTCTAATTCTGTTGCAGTTCGGAGATAGGAAGTGACCCACAGCAGAAGAGCCAGGGGTGAGAGGATGCTGAAAGAACAGAAGGAGTGAGTGCTTTTTTATACGTGGAGTAATGGAGTTTTCAACTCTTGTGGAATATGAGAAGGCCTGGGAAAAGTGGATGCTCAGAACAGAGCAACAGAGGCAATGACACAGCACAGAAAGGCATTCTCTGATCGGTCTGTCTTACAGTTCGCTGAAGCCAAATGGTTATTTCCTTTCCTTGCCTCTGCAGCAATACAAGGGGTGAGTCTTAGGGTAACAGAGACCCGGAAGTATAAAGGAGCCTTGTATTTATAGAAGATGAACTGCAGTCGTTGAAACTGCTGGCTGGTGTAAAATAAATCCCAGTCTCCCGCATTTTGCTTAATAACAGCAGACTTTTCACTGCAAAGCATTAATGGAGTCCAACTTCTGGCCAGGCTTGAGAAATCAAGAGTAACTTTCTTGATATAATGGTTTTGCAGGCTCTTGGCATTGTCATCCATTAAAGAAAAACATTTAAATCACTCTTGAAAGAACAAAGAAAGTGTTTTGGGTGATAAATGAAAAAGATTTCAAGTAAAATGAGGAAAAGCTTGAGGGAAGAATCGTTAAAATTTTATCAAATTCTCCCCATTATGATCAAAAGGGGTCAAATAAGAGCTTAGCCTGCAGCTTCATGGAACCAGTTTTTTAACGAAGGAATTTTAAAACCTGAAATATTGGCTATTTGCCATGGTTCACGCTGAAAGTAAAGGCCACTGGGCTACGAGTATTGGATCCCAGGATGCTAGTTCTACGCTTGCTCCGCGAAAGAGGACACTCGCTGCCTCCTCCCTCTGCCCTAGAAGTCGAACACTTTCTGCAGTATTTAGGAGTATTCAAGGAAAATGCTGGGGCCCGAAAAATAATCCCCACCCTCCCCAAGAGTGCCTCTCTGGCATTTGTTTCTTTGAATATGGAGCCGCCGTCCAGATACCCCTACTTAGCTAAGGCCCTCCGTGTATTTTCTTGAATTGCACTTGGTAATTTTTTCCTAGGAGCTGATAGTCCGAGTCCTAGAGACTTAGCTGCGTTTCCTAGAATCTCCTTACAAGACCCGTTCAGCGGCCGAGGGGCCGTGGAGTGGGGGCAGGGAGAAAGGGAGTGGCCGCCTTCTCGCGGTCGGCGGGGATCCGGCGGGTCCCGGGTGGAGGGGCTGGAGTGACTGGGCTGTCCGGGTCGCCGTCCGCCACCTCGGTGCGGAATCGGAGCCCGACTTGCTGAGCACTCCTCCCCCTCCCCTTCTGCTGCCTCGGCCCTCCCCCTGGATCAGCAGCGGCGGCGGCGGCCGAGAGGCAGCGGAGTCCGGCAGAGCGACTCCGAGGCGAGCGGAGGAGCTGGGAAATGGGGAGTCAGCGCGGGCGGCGGGGCCAGGAGCCCTCCGGAGGGCCCTCCAGGGGAGCGGCCCCCGGCATCTGCTAGCGTTTGCTGGCACGTGAGGTGTGGGGGAGCGGGCGCTGGGCGGCTCGAGCGGAGGCGGAGGCGCGGCCGGGGCGTGGAGCGAGGCTGGGGAAGCTGCAGCCTCCGGCCCTGCCCCGCTGCCTCCGCCGCGGCCGGTGGCTATGGAGCTGGCGCGCACCAGACCTGGGGCGACAGAGCATCCCCGACTCCAGCCGCCCATGTCCTGGCTGCCGCTGCTGTTGCATCTCCTGCTGCCTCTGCTGCTGCCGGGCCCAGCGGCCTCCCAGCTGCGATACTCGGTGCCGGAGGAGCAGACCCCCGGCGCGGTGGTGGGCAACGTGGCTCGTGCGCTAGGGCTGGAGCTGCGGCGCCTGGGGCCGGGCTGCCTGCGCATCAATCACCTGGGTGCGCCCAGCCCTCGCTACCTGGAGCTGGACCTGACCAGTGGAGCGCTTTTCGTCAACGAGCGCATTGACCGGGAGGCGCTGTGCGAGCAGCGGCCTCGCTGCCTGCTCAGCCTAGAAGTGCTGGCGCACAGCCCCGTGGCGGTGAGCGCCGTGGAGGTGGAGGTACTGGACATCAACGACAACTCGCCGCGCTTCCCGCGGCCTGACTACCAGCTCCAGGTAAGCGAATCGGTGGCTCCGGGAGCGCGCTTTCACATAGAGAGCGCGCAAGACCCCGACGTGGGCACCAACTCGGTGCAGACCTACGAGCTCAGCCCCAATGAGCACTTCGAGCTGGATCTGAAACCCCTGCAAGAGAACAGTAAGGTGCTGGAGCTGGTGCTGCGTAAGGGCCTCGACCGCGAGCAGGCCGTCTTGCACCGTCTGGTTCTCACAGCTGTGGACGGGGGCAGCCCAGCCCGCTCGGGTACCGCGCAGATCTCCGTGCGAGTCCTGGACACTAACGACAATTCTCCCGCCTTCGACCAGTCCACCTACCGCGTCCAGCTTCGGGAGGACGCTCCCCCAGGCACGCTGGTGGTGAAGCTGAATGCCTCAGACCCGGATGAGGGCTCCAATGGTGAGCTCACGTACTCCTTGAGCAGCTACACGTCGGACCGCGAGAGGCAGCTCTTCAGCATCGACGCCAGCACCGGGGAAGTGCGAGTAAGCGGAGCGCTGGATTACGAGGAAGCGTCTTCCTATCAGATCTACGTGCAGGCAACTGACCGGGGTCCGGTGCCTATGGTAGGCCACTGCAAGGTGCTGGTGGACATCGTGGACGTGAATGATAACGCACCAGAGGTGGTGCTCACGGACCTGTACAGCCCCGTGCCCGAGGACGCGGCCCCCAACACGGTGGTGGCCCTCCTCAGTGTCAATGACCAAGACTCAGGTCCCAACCGGAAGGTGAGCCTGGGCCTGGAGGCCACACTGCCTTTCCGACTGAATGGTTTTGGAAACTCCTACACACTGGTGGTGAGTGGACCCCTGGACCGGGAGCGGGTGGCTGCCTACAACATCACAGTAACCGCCACGGACGCGGGCGTACCACAGCTCACATCCCAGCGGACGCTGCGGGTTGAGATCTCTGACATCAATGACAACCCACCCAGCTTCCCCAAGGACTCCTACTCCGTCTACATCGAGGAGAACAATTTGCCAGGGGTGTTGCTCTGCACAGTGGAAGCCACAGACCCAGATGAAAAGGAGAATGCAGAGGTGACCTACTCCCTCCTGGAGAGGGAGGTTCAAGGGCTGCCAGTCACCTCCTATGTCTCCATTAACAGTGCCAGTGGGAGCCTTTATGCCGTCAACTCCTTTGATTATGAGAAGTTTCGGGAGTTTTTTGTGATTGTGGAGGCCCGAGACAATGGGAGCCCACCACTGAGCAGCACTGTGACCATCAACGTGTATGTCGTGGACGTGAACGACCATGCCCCTCACATCCTGTACCCTACCTCAACCAACTCGTCAGTAGCCATTGAAATGGTGCCTCGAACTGCCCCTGCTGGCTATCTGGTCACTAAAGTCATAGCCATGGACTCAGATTCTGGGCAGAATGCTTGGCTCTTTTACCATCTGTCCCAGATTTCTGACCTGGACCTCTTTAAAGTAGAGCTCCACACAGGAGAAATTAGGACTACCAGGAAGATGGGAGATGAGACAGGGACCACGTTCAACCTGACCGTGGTGGTCCGAGACAATGGAGAGCCATCGCTGTCAGCCTCGGTGGCCATTGCAGTAGCTGTGGTGGACAGGGTTTCCAGAATCCTCCCTGACACTCAGAGACACGTGAGAAGTCCTCGGACATACTCTGAAATTACACTTTATCTCATAATAGCACTAAGCACAGTGTCTTTTATATTTCTTTTGACAATCATTGTTCTGAGCATCATCAAGTGCTACCACTACACTGCTTATGGCACTGCGTGCTGTGGGGGCTTCTGTGGCGTGAGGGAGAGGTGCCGCGCAGACCTCTACAAACAGGCCAACAACAATATTGAGGCCAGGATACCCCACGGCCTCAAAGTGCAGCCTCACTTCATCGAAGTGCGAGGGAATGGCTCCCTCACCAAGACCTACTGCTACAAGGCCTGTCTGACGGCAGGCTCAGGGAGTGACACCTTCATGTTTTACAACACAGGGGCGCAGACAGGACCGGGACCTGGGGGAGCCCAAGCAGCGGCAGGTGACAGCAGGAACTTCACAGGCCAAAGTAGGCACAGTGCTGGGAACCTGATTATTCTAAAAAATGAAGCTGTTTCTCAAAATGAGGTGAGATGGTAGTCAAGGGGTCTTCCACAAAGTCATACATTTTCACTTCCTCCCCAATGTGGTTGGCATTATTGAGTTATTAACAATGACAAGGGTTATCTAGCAAAGTGAGTATATATAGTACAAAATGTGATTTTGAGAAGTTTCGGGAGTTTTTTGTGATTGTGGAGGCCCGAGACAATGGGAGCCCACCACTGAGCAGCACTGTGACCATCAACGTGTATGTCGTGGACGTGAACGACCATGCCCCTCACATCCTGTACCCTACCTCAACCAACTCGTCAGTAGCCATTGAAATGGTGCCTCGAACTGCCCCTGCTGGCTATCTGGTCACTAAAGTCATAGCCATGGACTCAGATTCTGGGCAGAATGCTTGGCTCTTTTACCATCTGTCCCAGATTTCTGACCTGGACCTCTTTAAAGTAGAGCTCCACACAGGAGAAATTAGGACTACCAGGAAGATGGGAGATGAGACAGGGACCACGTTCAACCTGACCGTGGTGGTCCGAGACAATGGAGAGCCATCGCTGTCAGCCTCGGTGGCCATTGCAGTAGCTGTGGTGGACAGGGTTTCCAGAATCCTCCCTGACACTCAGAGACACGTGAGAAGTCCTCGGACATACTCTGAAATTACACTTTATCTCATAATAGCACTAAGCACAGTGTCTTTTATATTTCTTTTGACAATCATTGTTCTGAGCATCATCAAGTGCTACCACTACACTGCTTATGGCACTGCGTGCTGTGGGGGCTTCTGTGGCGTGAGGGAGAGGTGCCGCAGACCTCTACAAACAGGCCAACAACAATATTGAGGCCAGGATACCCCACGGCCTCAAAGTGCAGCCTCACTTCATCGAAGTGCGAGGGAATGGCTCCCTCACCAAGACCTACTGCTACAAGGCCTGTCTGACGGCAGGCTCAGGGAGTGACACCTTCATGTTTTACAACACAGGGGCGCAGACAGGACCGGGACCTGGGGGAGCCCAAGCAGCGGCAGGTGACAGCAGGAACTTCACAGGCCAAAGTAGGCACAGTGCTGGGAACCTGATTATTCTAAAAAATGAAGCTGTTTCTCAAAATGAGGTGAGATGGTAGTCAAGGGGTCTTCCACAAAGTCATACATTTTCACTTCCTCCCCAATGTGGTTGGCATTATTGAGTTATTAACAATGACAAGGGTTATCTAGCAAAGTGAGTATATATAGTACCTGTGATTGGGTTATAATCTGCTGTATTTCCTCTCTAGAAACAAATAGCACTAGAGAATTGTTTTACTCTTTTTGGATATAGGAAGACTTGACTATAAAATTGTTTAAGAAATGAGGGTTTATCTAAAGTATGTGATATTAAAGCACAGCTCTGTAGACAAAGAGAATTCTCATCTGAGAATATGATACTGCTATAGGGGGTGATGTTATGAGATTCAACGAGGAATGGTCTGTGCTGTATCATCTACAGGGAACGTTCTCTTGAAATCCTAGAGGAGTGTTGCTTTTTCAACAGCTCTGAGATTTCTCCGCGCTGTGGTGGTCACCTCTGTGTGCTGTCATTACTTATGCCTTGGACTATCTACAGTGAAAAGTATCTAGCTAATATTTATGGATATTAGTTAATCCAGTTAGTATTTTTAATATTACTTTTGCATTGAACTAATGTGATAGGATCTACTAGAAATTCATGTCAGAGTTGATAAGGCCATAGAATGTTGACCTGCACCTGAAGACAAAGTTTGTTTTTGGCTGTTTGTTGTGGTAACTCTTCTGTGGGGGCTGTCAGAGGAGATAAATCATGTTAAGGCAAGGGACCAATTTGTCTATTTGGACCAGAAAGATGTTAGGATGAGTGGATTTGGGATATGGGGCTGTGGTGAAGACCAGGACAAGCTGGGGCTGGGGAGAAAGAAAGGGAGGAAGAATTCTGCTACTAGTCACCTGTCTTGGCATTGTGTGAACTCATCGTAAGAGGATTTCCCTGCATTTAGAGTAAGTATGCCCTGATTCCCTCTTGACAGCTTCTAAGGTTTTGATGAGACGTGAAGTAACCTCTTCAAGGCCCTCCTGTCTTTAACTTAAATGATAATATTTTAAATAATGCTTCAGTATGATCCAAAGCACACATTCATTTTCTGGATTTAGCTACAAAAGCCTTGGAAAGTGGGGCTTATTTTCTGGATTGTATTCATAGATGGTAGTCAAGGGGTCTTCCACAAAGTCATACATTTTCACTTCCTCCCCAATGTGGTTGGCATTATTGAGTTATTAACAATGACAAGGGTTATCTAGCAAAGTGAGTATATATAGTACCTGTGATTGGGTTATAATCTGCTGTATTTCCTCTCTAGAAACAAATAGCACTAGAGAATTGTTTTACTCTTTTTGGATATAGGAAGACTTGACTATAAAATTGTTTAAGAAATGAGGGTTTATCTAAAGTATGTGATATTAAAGCACAGCTCTGTAGACAAAGAGAATTCTCATCTGAGAATATGATACTGCTATAGGGGGTGATGTTATGAGATTCAACGAGGAATGGTCTGTGCTGTATCATCTACAGGGAACGTTCTCTTGAAATCCTAGAGGAGTGTTGCTTTTTCAACAGCTCTGAGATTTCTCCGCGCTGTGGTGGTCACCTCTGTGTGCTGTCATTACTTATGCCTTGGACTATCTACAGTGAAAAGTATCTAGCTAATATTTATGGATATTAGTTAATCCAGTTAGTATTTTTAATATTACTTTTGCATTGAACTAATGTGATAGGATCTACTAGAAATTCATGTCAGAGTTGATAAGGCCATAGAATGTTGACCTGCACCTGAAGACAAAGTTTGTTTTTGGCTGTTTGTTGTGGTAACTCTTCTGTGGGGGCTGTCAGAGGAGATAAATCATGTTAAGGCAAGGGACCAATTTGTCTATTTGGACCAGAAAGATGTTAGGATGAGTGGATTTGGGATATGGGGCTGTGGTGAAGACCAGGACAAGCTGGGGCTGGGGAGAAAGAAAGGGAGGAAGAATTCTGCTACTAGTCACCTGTCTTGGCATTGTGTGAACTCATCGTAAGAGGATTTCCCTGCATTTAGAGTAAGTATGCCCTGATTCCCTCTTGACAGCTTCTAAGGTTTTGATGAGACGTGAAGTAACCTCTTCAAGGCCCTCTTGTCTTTAACTTAAATGATAATATTTTAAATAATGCTTCAGTATGATCCAAAGCACACATTCATTTTCTGGATTTAGCTACAAAAGCCTTGGAAAGTGGGGCTTATTGTACATAAGAGGCAGGTGCTAGTAGATACACTGGTTTTAAGTAGGCATAAGGCTAGTTTGCTCATTATATGAAGGCTGTATATAAATGACTGGACAGTACATGCATTTTGTGTAGTGTGTTCATCTCCATATGTATGCTTGAAATAATAGAATTCTGTGATACTTTAATTTGGATTTCAGAAGCCAAAATTTTGTCTCATAAATAGAGATAAATTGTTTCTTCCCAAACAGCTGTTTTGTAGCTAGGACTTTCAGGGATACTGTAAAATGAGTTAATAATATTTGTCCCTCCTACAGTTTTATGATATGTTTCCATTGACATATTGCTGTCTTTTTATTATTGTCCATAGTATCACATTCTAAATTCATGTTCCTCTTCAGGAAATTAATGCATAAGCACAGAGAAGAACAGAGATGGATGGAGAGAATGTCCATGTACATTGTAGGTAGATTTAGCTGAAGAGCCTGGTGTTAGTCCATGCTGAGCAGCCACAGGAGGCAGATTGCAGATGAAAAAGAACAGGGGTGTGGAAATCAAGGAGTTTCCAGAATTCTTTAAGTCATAGCTTTTGGCAGTATGTAGAAGGGCTTAATTTTAAACAGGGATGTTGTAGAAATGTGCTGAACAAATTCCTGGGCAGTCCTCTTGGGCCTGGGGTGTTCTGCAGGTGGTAAAGAGGCACAGAGAGCAGGCCAGGAGAGCTTTGCCACCAGCTGTGAGCCAGAAGCGCAAGGGAATGACACTCGTACCTCCCTCTCCAGACTCAAAGCTTGGGGCAGTTTGATACGTGAACTATTTCTGTTTCACACTGACCTGTGTGTTAATATGTGCTGTGGGTCACAAACCTTTAATCTAGGGAGAAAATGGTGTCAGAAAAGTGCTTACTCTTGTGGGATTTTGCCAGGAGAGTGCTTGATTTTAATGATGACGTATTTTTTGCCAGACGCTTTTGGAAATCCAGTGACGATCTGCAGCTCCTGGAATACTTGTGGTTATACAGAGAGTGAGTCATGTTGTCCTAGCGTGGAAAAAATGGGGACGAAAACCATTCAGCTCTGAAAGTCATCACTGCTGGATCAACCTGTTAAAATTCTCACATTAGGCTCTCTGTCTTCCCTACCCAGTCATTGCAGATGGCAGGAGAGTCCTGGGGTGCAATTAACTCCATGTGCCCAAAATTAGATGGGGACTGGAAACGATGAGTAAGGGAGTTTGTTCTCACTGACCACCCTGCTATATGTAGGAAGATTCTGCACTGAAATATATGTATGGTTTCATTACCTGTAAGATATACATTAAATACTTAGCAACATCTAGCATATGAGGAAACAAGCTCAGAGAGGTTAAGTAGCATACAGAGTCACTATCAGTGATGTCTTAAGTAGTATCTAACTCCAAAGACTGTACTCTTTGAAATGGTATAGATAGAAATCTCATTGTTTATATTCCTGTTGATATGGGATATTCAGGCATTTAGGCTACCACTGCTTCGATCAATTGAAAAAAGTTCCTCTTCAGGAAATTAATGCATAAGCACAGAGAAGAACAGAGATGGATGGAGAGAATGTCCATGTACATTGTAGGTAGATTTAGCTGAAGAGCCTGGTGTTAGTCCATGCTGAGCAGCCACAGGAGGCAGATTGCAGATGAAAAAGAACAGGGGTGTGGAAATCAAGGAGTTTCCAGAATTCTTTAAGTCATAGCTTTTGGCAGTATGTAGAAGGGCTTAATTTTAAACAGGGATGTTGTAGAAATGTGCTGAACAAATTCCTGGGCAGTCCTCTTGGGCCTGGGGTGTTCTGCAGGTGGTAAAGAGGCACAGAGAGCAGGCCAGGAGAGCTTTGCCACCAGCTGTGAGCCAGAAGCGCAAGGGAATGACACTCGTACCTCCCTCTCCAGACTCAAAGCTTGGGGCAGTTTGATACGTGAACTATTTCTGTTTCACACTGACCTGTGTGTTAATATGTGCTGTGGGTCACAAACCTTTAATCTAGGGAGAAAATGGTGTCAGAAAAGTGCTTACTCTTGTGGGATTTTGCCAGGAGAGTGCTTGATTTTAATGATGACGTATTTTTTGCCAGACGCTTTTGGAAATCCAGTGACGATCTGCAGCTCCTGGAATACTTGTGGTTATACAGAGAGAGTGAGTCATGTTGTCCTAGCGTGGAAAAAATGGGGACGAAAACCATTCAGCTCTGAAAGTCATCACTGCTGGATCAACCTGTTAAAATTCTCACATTAGGCTCTCTGTCTTCCCTACCCAGTCATTGCAGATGGCAGGAGAGTCCTGGGGTGCAATTAACTCCATGTGCCCAAAATTAGATGGGGACTGGAAACGATGAGTAAGGGAGTTTGTTCTCACTGACCACCCTGCTATATGTAGGAAGATTCTGCACTGAAATATATGTATGGTTTCATTACCTGTAAGATATACATTAAATACTTAGCAACATCTAGCATATGAGGAAACAAGCTCAGAGAGGTTAAGTAGCATACAGAGTCACTATCAGTGATGTCTTAAGTAGTATCTAACTCCAAAGACTGTACTCTTTGAAATGGTATAGATAGAAATCTCATTGTTTATATTCCTGTTGATATGGGATATTCAGGCATTTAGGCTACCACTGCTTCGACTTAGTAGTGTCAATTAACTGCTCTGGAAAAAAGAGGAATTCTTTGCAGAAAAGTAGGTCACCGATGGGAGGATCAGTGAGTAAAAATGTTACTACCAAGCTAGCGTATTTTTGTTTTACCATTGACAAAACCTGTTCAACAGATCTTTCATCTTAGTTGTCTCTTAATTTCTCTCCTTGCTTATTAAATGTCAGTATTTAACACTAGACTAATCTTTTGGTGGATTTTACCCCCAGTGAATTTATTTCATGAGCCACTTGTGCTGTGAGATTTTTGGAGTAACTATTTAGCAATGGGGCAGAATTTTTCTTTGGAGACGTCTGAGAACCTGGTATTGAATGTGGCTGGCACCCTCTTCAGAAACTCCAAGAAAAGAACGCAAAGCTTACAGTAGATTCTGTGCATCTATGGTCCTGTGACTGCTGATGGGTCACTTTGAGTGATCTGGGCAGATTTGTCCAACTGTGCCTCAATGGATCTAGCTGACATAAGATGTAGAAATCACAAAAGAATAGCAGAAATGAGTTATGTTTGCATTCACTTTCACTTTTTTTAAAGCAGTTTGGAATCACCAGGTCTTCAGTTATTTTTGCCTCTGTGTGTACATTTCACTCTCATTCCAGATGTGGTAACCTGGAAGGGTTAACCCTTCTTTCAGTGGCTACTAATTTACTTCCCACAGGACTGACTCTTCTAGCTGGTGACTGAGTCTGTCCTGGATCAGAATTTACATTTTGTGCAAAGTGCCATTGTGATGAATTTATTAAAAACTGCACAGTGGTCAAAGTAAGCAAAAAAATTGTGTCTGAACTTCCGTTTCAATATCTCATCCTCATATGGTGACTTGCGAATGGGCAGGGTTGTTTTGTTTTGCCACTTCCGTATTGGTTGGCTTTTTATTTTTTGAATGTTTTAATGCTGCACTGAAATATATGTATGGTTTCATTACCTTTAAGATATACATTAAATACTTAGCAACATCTAGCATATGAGGAAACAAGCTCAGAGAGGTTAAGTAGCATACAGAGTCACTATCAGTGATGTCTTAAGTAGTATCTAACTCCAAAGACTGTACTCTTTGAAATGGTATAGATAGAAATCTCATTGTTTATATTCCTGTTGATATGGGATATTCAGGCATTTAGGCTACCACTGCTTCGACTTAGTAGTGTCAATTAACTGCTCTGGAAAAAAGAGGAATTCTTTGCAGAAAAGTAGGTCACCGATGGGAGGATCAGTGAGAAAAAATGTTACTACCAAGCTAGCGTATTTTTGTTTTACCATTGACAAAACCTGTTCAACAGATCTTTCATCTTAGTTGTCTCTTAATTTCTCTCCTTGCTTATTAAATGTCAGTATTTAACACTAGACTAATCTTTTGGTGGATTTTACCCCCAGTGAATTTATTTCATGAGCCACTTGTGCTGTGAGTTTTTTGGAGTAACTATTTAGCAATGGGGCAGAATTTTTCTTTGGAGACGTCTGAGAACCTGGTATTGAATGTGGCTGGCACCCTCTTCAGAAACTCCAAGAAAAGAACGCAAAGCTTACAGTAGATTCTGTGCATCTATGGTCCTGTGACTGCTGATGGGTCACTTTGAGTGATCTGGGCAGATTTGTCCAACTGTGCCTCAATGGATCTAGCTGACATAAGATGTAGAAATCACAAAAGAATAGCAGAAATGAGTTATGTTTGCATTCACTTTCACTTTTTTTAAAGCAGTTTGGAATCACCAGGTCTTCAGTTATTTTTGCCTCTGTGTGTACATTTCACTCTCATTCCAGATGTGGTAACCTGGAAGGGTTAACCCTTCTTTCAGTGGCTACTAATTTACTTCCCACAGGACTGACTCTTCTAGCTGGTGACTGAGTCTGTCCTGGATCAGAATTTACATTTTGTGCAAAGTGCCATTGTGATGAATTTATTAAAAACTGCACAGTGGTCAAAGTAAGCAAAAAAATTGTGTCTGAACTTCCGTTTCAATATCTCATCCTCATATGGTGACTTGCGAATGGGCAGGGTTGTTTTGTTTTGCCACTTCCGTATTGGTTATGGGACTGTTCTTTTAGGTTTCTTTGGTCTAAGAATACAGTAGTTTCTTTACATTAGCTCCTTCCTCCCATTTTCTACAAGTCTGCTGAGCCAGGTAGAATTATGGCTGAGCTCCTCTCTATCTGTTTTATCTTGTACATATTCTGACTGACAAAGAAATCTGTTTACTGTAGCTTGGATGTCATTGGCCTACCCTTTGGTCTGACCCAGGAATGAGCTTGCACATGGGCATCTGGTCTAACTCAGAACACTGCAGGGACACAGCCTGGCATATTATAAATTGTCTATTGGCATGCTGTCTGTTAAAGCAGAGCCAGTTCTGGGTACCTGCTTTGGTTGGCCACTAAGTTTTGCTCTCATTGAAAAGTCAGGATGATGTCAGTTTGCAAATGTTTGAGGAAGAATTACCACTAGCAAGCCCAGAGATTTAGTTCAATTGTGGGAATTTACAGATGTCTTTGTATGTGACTTTTGTAAATTTTGCCTGACTTTCGTTCCCATACATTATTGTATGAATATACATTTGGCTTATTTGTATGATAATACTTTGAGGATCATAATCTACAACCAGGATTTCAAAAAATCAAAGGTCAAGAAAATTCCTCAACAGTGTTTTAAATCTGGTAGCCTAAAAATTATGTGACATTTTTCTTTTGAGAATTTGAACTGTGCCTCAATGGATCTAGCTGACATAAGATGTAGAAATCACAAAAGAATAGCAGAAATGAGTTATGTTTGCATTCACTTTCACTTTTTTTAAAGCAGTTTGGAATCACCAGGTCTTCAGTTATTTTTGCCTCTGTGTGTACATTTCACTCTCATTCCAGATGTGGTAACCTGGAAGGGTTAACCCTTCTTTCAGTGGCTACTAATTTACTTCCCACAGGACTGACTCTTCTAGCTGGTGACTGAGTCTGTCCTGGATCAGAATTTACATTTTGTGCAAAGTGCCATTGTGATGAATTTATTAAAAACTGCACAGTGGTCAAAGTAAGCAAAAAAATTGTGTCTGAACTTCCGTTTCAATATCTCATCCTCATATGGTGACTTGCGAATGGGCGGGGTTGTTTTGTTTTGCCACTTCCGTATTGGTTATGGGACTGTTCTTTTAGGTTTCTTTGGTCTAAGAATACAGTAGTTTCTTTACATTAGCTCCTTCCTCCCATTTTCTACAAGTCTGCTGAGCCAGGTAGAATTATGGCTGAGCTCCTCTCTATCTGTTTTATCTTGTACATATTCTGACTGACAAAGAAATCTGTTTACTGTAGCTTGGATGTCATTGGCCTACCCTTTGGTCTGACCCAGGAATGAGCTTGCACATGGGCATCTGGTCTAACTCAGAACACTGCAGGGACACAGCCTGGCATATTATAAATTGTCTATTGGCATGCTGTCTGTTAAAGCAGAGCCAGTTCTGGGTACCTGCTTTGGTTGGCCACTAAGTTTTGCTCTCATTGAAAAGTCAGGATGATGTCAGTTTGCAAATGTTTGAGGAAGAATTACCACTAGCAAGCCCAGAGATTTAGTTCAATTGTGGGAATTTACAGATGTCTTTGTATGTGACTTTTGTAAATTTTGCCTGACTTTCGTTCCCATACATTATTGTATGAATATACATTTGGCTTATTTGTATGATAATACTTTGAGGATCATAATCTACAACCAGGATTTCAAAAAATCAAAGGTCAAGAAAATTCCTCAACAGTGTTTTAAATCTGGTAGCCTAAAAATTATGTGACATTTTTTCTTTTGAGAATTTGAACTTGACAAATGCAAAGAAATCTCTAAAATGATAAAAATTGAAGAAAAATGTTAGTTCCTTGGCACTCTAGCAACATCAGTTCCTTTCTGGTCTTGCAGGGTCAGAACTCTGGGCTCCAGGGAAGTGAAACTATGTTAGAGAGTGACTGCTGTGCTAGCAGGCTGTGCATTCAGAATTAAGCAAACCTAGCATTTTCTGTTGTACTGGAACCCATTATGTGTGTTTTATAGTTATGTGTACTTTATCTTCCTGCTCTATGGATTAAGGTTATAAATGACTGCTTTTAGACATAAGTATTCATCAAGAGGGACTTCCCAGGAGGTGCTAGTGGCGGGTTCGATCCCTGGGTCCAGAAGATACCCTAGAGGAGGGAATGGCAACCCACTCCAGTATTCTTGCCTGGAGGATTCCATGGACAGAGGAGCCATAGGGTTGCAAAGAGTTGGACACCACTGAGTGACTGAGCATGAGTGTGATTCATCTAGAATTCTCATACTTTCATGTTGATTTATAAGAAAACTAATATGTAACATAACAATGATTACTTTTAAATGTTAAATTCCTTTCTGCCTTCATGACCAACTAGTTTTATGTATTCACTTCCTATTGCTTTATAACAAGTCTTCACAAATTAGTGGTTAAAACTTATACTCATTTATTACCTGCACATTGTGACTGGCTTCTCTCAGGTTTTCATAGGCTGAAAGCAACATGTCAACCAGGCTGAGGTCTCTCTTGGAATCTCCAAGGAAGAATCTGCTTCCAAGTTGATTCAGGTTGTTGGGCCAATTCCAATTCCTTGAGGACTGAGTTCCTTGTTTTCTTACTTACTGTTGGCTGGAGGTCACTCTCAGTTCCTATAGGTTTCTCCAGGTCCTTGGCCACCTCCATCTTCAGAGCTGGAGAATATTTTGACAGTGGAAAATATTTTTTCATATGGACACCCTCTCATGCTTCAGATATCACTGATTGCTGTCTCTGGTCTCTACACCCAGGTTTAAAAGACTTAAGAAAAGCCCAGATTTAAAAGAATGATTAGATCATTCCCACCTATATGATCTCCCTTTTTCAAAGCCAACTGTGCCGTATAACATGACTTAATCATGGAGTTAGACCTATCCTATTCAGTCTTGGAGATTATACAGGGCATTTACACAGGATGTAGGGATCATGGAGGTCATTTTAGGATTGTGCCTATTATGATTTATATTAGTGTTCGTAAAATATCACTGAAAATTTTGCAATGGATACATCTTTAATGGATTTCTATTAAGAAGGGAAAGGAAATGCTACATGTACTCTTGTTTCTCAGAGGAGCATTTATTGATAACTTAATGGATTTCCATAAGAAGATAGCATTTACAAACTCAGTATTCCTATGATTTTATGAATGACATAGGCTATTTTTAACCTATTTTATTTCAAATCTGCCTTTTTTTAAAAAAAACCTTTTATTTATTTATTTTTGGCTGTGCCGGGTCTTTGTTGATGTGTGGGTTTAGCTGCTCTGTGGTATGTGGGATCTTCCCGGATCAGGGCTTGAACCTGTGTCTCCTGCATTGGCAGACGGGTTCTTATCCACTGAGCCACAAGGGAAGCCCTCAAATCTGTCTTGGAAGAGGTGATTCACCCTTTGGTAATTCAAATACTCTATGGTATAAATAACAGTACCACTACGTGCGTGTGTGCTCAGTCACTTCAGTCATGTCTGACTCTTTGCCACCCTATGGGCTGTAGCTCAGCAGTCTCCTCTGTCCATGGGAGTCTCCAGGGAAGAGTACTGGAGTGGGTTGCCATGCCCTCCTCCAGGGGATCTTCCCAACCCGGGGATCAAACTCACATCTGCCAGTATCTCCTGCATTGCAGGCAGATTCTTTACCCACGGAGCTACCAAGGAAGCCCAGGATAAATCAAATCTTAGCTATAATTTTCTCAGTGGATTTTTGTTCTTCAATAATACTAAATCACCCACATGGACGACTTAATTCAGTTTTTATACATCTGGAGTCTTGTGACTTATTCTACTGAAGGACTACACTTTGAAACAACAGAATATATTGGGGTTTTTCACCAACAGAAATTAAGCAAAGCCCAGGGGTGTACCATCCAAGCATCACAGAACTAAACTTATGTCTCATTAGACATATTAGGTATATCAGTAGTCAACCTCTCAGCTTCAGTTTTTCCGGGTTTAATCAAGTTCAGATGAAACCCATGTATATTTTGTTACTTTTAATTTTTGATTCATTTTAAATGAATTCATTTTAATTTAAGCAATATTTGGGGAAGTCAGAAGTAGAAAAGAGAAAAAATATATACATCTATCATTCCATGCAAATATATTTAAAACACAGACTTTCACATTAGGGATACCTAAACATGACTATCAGCCAAATCTGCCTACCAGTCAGACAATTTGATCTCTCTGATGTTCCAGATTTCTAATTTTTGTCATTTAAGTATAATAATGTTGCCCTTGTGTGGTAGTTAATTTATTTGAAAACATTTTAAAGACCTATCCAATGCCTGAACCTGGCTAGCTTCTGAGAATATAGCTATTATTATGCATATTTGAGAATATCTGTATATTTTATAAACAAAGATATAATCCCTTTCATAGAGATTATAGTTCAACAAAAGTGTTAGGATAAATGCAATAGTATGTGTAGAATGCTTACCCCATTACCTAGTATTGTGAATAGATAAAATATATTAATTACGTTCCTTACCTTTTCTCTGCCTGATCTCACTGCTGTAAGATGTCTCATAACTATGATTCTGAAAAATATCTCAGAAGCATCTTGTTGCTGAGGAACTATTACAGAAAATAGCAGCATGACAAATTCTACGTCGCTGAGGAAGTGAGATGATATAATAGGCTCAGTTTCCCGGTCAGTCTTGCTAGAACTGTGTCTTTCAGCAAAATGAAGTTGGTGATTTTGTTGCCAGGATCAGCAGTTTTCATCATGGATGTTACCCAGTCATAGACAAATTGGCAGCATTTGCTGAACAGTTGTCAGAGTCTTTCTTGACGGAAGAGTCTCACAGCTGACAAGTTGACATCAGTGCTCTTGATGGCCAGGGAAAAGCTGGTGATGACACAATTAATAGGAAGTATTTCAATCCAGGTTTACCAATTGGTTGCAAATAGTTTTATACATCTGAGTCTTGTGACTTATTCTACTGAAGGACTACACTTTGAAACAACAGAATATATTGGGGTTTTTCACCAACAGAAATTAAGCAAAGCCCAGGGGTGTACCATCCAAGCATCACAGAACTAAACTTATGTCTCATTAGACATATTAGGTATATCAGTAGTCAACCTCTCAGCTTCAGTTTTTCCGGGTTTAATCAAGTTCAGATGAAACCCATGTATATTTTGTTACTTTTAATTTTTGATTCATTTTAAATGAATTCATTTTAATTTAAGCAATATTTGGGGAAGTCAGAAGTAGAAAAGAGAAAAAATATATACATCTATCATTCCATGCAAATATATTTAAAACACAGACTTTCACATTAGGGATACCTAAACATGACTATCAGCCAAATCTGCCTACCAGTCAGACAATTTGATCTCTCTGATGTTCCAGATTTCTAATTTTTGTCATTTAAGTATAATAATGTTGCCCTTGTGTGGTAGTTAATTTATTTGAAAACATTTTAAAGACCTATCCAATGCCTGAACCTGGCTAGCTTCTGAGAATATAGCTATTATTATGCATATTTGAGAATATCTGTATATTTTATAAACAAAGATATAATCCCTTTCATAGAGATTATAGTTCAACAAAAGTGTTAGGATAAATGCAATAGTATGTGTAGAATGCTTACCCCATTACCTAGTATTGTGAATAGATAAAATATATTAATTACGTTCCTTACCTTTTCTCTGCCTGATCTCACTGCTGTAAGATGTCTCATAACTATGATTCTGAAAAATATCTCAGAAGCATCTTGTTGCTGAGGAACTATTACAGAAAATAGCAGCATGACAAATTCTACGTCGCTGAGGAAGTGAGATGATATAATAGGCTCAGTTTCCCGGTCAGTCTTGCTAGAACTGTGTCTTTCAGCAAAATGAAGTTGGTGATTTTGTTGCCAGGATCAGCAGTTTTCATCATGGATGTTACCCAGTCATAGACAAATTGGCAGCATTTGCTGAACAGTTGTCAGAGTCTTTCTTGACGGAAGAGTCTCACAGCTGACAAGTTGACATCAGTGCTCTTGATGGCCAGGGAAAAGCTGGTGATGACACAATTAATAGGAAGTATTTCAATCCTATTTTCAGGTTTACCAATTGGTTGCAAATATGTTCTCTGTTGCGCCCTCTACTACCACTGATAGGAAACAGGAACCCCTCATTTCACCTGTAGATGGTTGTATGCTACTTTGTGAGGAACATCAGTAGCATTTTGTGAACTCAAGAACCAAGGACGAAGCAGCTTGTATGCTCATATCTTGCCAACAGAATGGAAGGGACCAGAGAGGATAGTTAGTGTATGGGGACATTTGAGGCAAAGCATCCTAGAGTTGTAGCTTTTTCTGGGTTAAATCTCAGAATATCATCTAACCATCCTAAAGTCTGCCTGGAAGTTGAGATTCTGATCACTTCTTCTCTGGTTGTGAAGAAATATGTTTATGAAATACTGTGTATCCCTTGAATGAACTATAAGAATGACAGGATCAAGACTTACTGACATTTCAAAATGGTTTCTTGGTGTTACTGTGGCCTTGTGTCTACCAAATATGATAATTATAGTCCAGAGGAAAATCCAGAATACCTCTTCTATCTTTTCATCTTTCCACTCGCATAGACTTCAGGACAGGACCACTTTACTAATTTTTTTCAGATACTTCTTTAAAAATTTACGTTTAATTGAAGGATAATTGCTTTATAATGTTGTGTTGGCTTCTACTGTATAACAACATGGATTAGCCATAATTACACACACACACACACACACTCACACACACACACTCACACACACTCTCATCTCCTACCTCTGAAGCCTCCCTCCCCTCTCACATCCCACTCCTCTGGGTTATCATAGAGTACCAGGCTAAACTCCCTGTGCTATGTAGCAGCTTCCTACTAGCTAGCTATTTTGCACATGGTAGCATACGTATGTCAATGCTACTTTCTCAGTTTGCCCCACCCTTTTCTTCTTCCACTGTGTCCATAAGTTCACATCTCTGTTCCTGCCTTGAAAATAAGTTCACCAGTACCATTTTTCTAGATTGACAGGAGCACGTTAATCTCTGCTCATGAAAACACATCGAGAGGAACATGTGTCACAGATTTTACATAATAAAAATTTTGCTAATTAATACAAGAATAGTCATGGTGATTGATATTGTCCCCAGTGACTCCTGAGTAGCTTCTTCTCAGCACCTGGCTCCCAGAACAGTCTTCTAAAGGATTTTTTTTTAAAGGATTTTTTGGGGGGCCACTTCTATTGATCTTTCATTTATCTATTTTCATCCATCTTTGTTCTTATGGCCTGTGTGGACCTCCCATTGCAGTGGCCTGTGTCGCATCAGAGCACTGGCTCTGGGCGTATGCGCCCAGAGCTCCAGCTCCGTAGTTGGATACATCGGTTCAACCGCTCTGTGGCACGTGGGATCTTCCCAGGCCAGGGATCGAACCGGCGGCCCTTGCACTGCAAGGCAGTGTCTTTATCCACTGGACCACCAGGGAAGTCCCAGAACCATCTTCTGATGCCTGAATTTCCCTCTGTGTCCCCTCCACTTTGAATTGACAGTTTGTAGACACAGGGCAATGCATCTTTCTGACACAGGTGGTGCAGAGTGAATCAGGTTCTTCTTTCCACTCGTGACTTCAAAGGAGGAAAATCCAGAATACCTCTTCTATCTTTTCATCTTTCCACTCGCATAGACTTCAGGACAGGACCACTTTACTAATTTTTTTCAGATACTTCTTTAAAAATTTACGTTTAATTGAAGGATAATTGCTTTATAATGTTGTGTTGGCTTCTACTGTATAACAACATGGATTAGCCATAATTACACACACACACACTCACACACACACACTCACACACACTCTCATCTCCTACCTCTGAAGCCTCCCTCCCCTCTCACATCCCACTCCTCTGGGTTATCATAGAGTACCAGGCTAAACTCCCTGTGCTATGTAGCAGCTTCCTACTAGCTAGCTATTTTGCACATGGTAGCATACGTATGTCAATGCTACTTTCTCAGTTTGCCCCACCCTTTTCTTCTTCCACTGTGTCCATAAGTTCACATCTCTGTTCCTGCCTTGAAAATAAGTTCACCAGTACCATTTTTCTAGATTGACAGGAGCACGTTAATCTCTGCTCATGAAAACACATCGAGAGGAACATGTGTCACAGATTTTACATAATAAAAATTTTGCTAATTAATACAAGAATAGTCATGGTGATTGATATTGTCCCCAGTGACTCCTGAGTAGCTTCTTCTCAGCACCTGGCTCCCAGAACAGTCTTCTAAAGGATTTTTTTTTAAAGGATTTTTTGGGGGGCCACTTCTATTGATCTTTCATTTATCTATTTTCATCCATCTTTGTTCTTATGGCCTGTGTGGACCTCCCATTGCAGTGGCCTGTGTCGCATCAGAGCACTGGCTCTGGGCGTATGCGCCCCAGAGCTCCAGCTCCGTAGTTGGATACATCGGTTCAACCGCTCTGTGGCACGTGGGATCTTCCCAGGCCAGGGATCGAACCGGCGGCCCTTGCACTGCAAGGCAGTGTCTTTATCCACTGGACCACCAGGGAAGTCCCAGAACCATCTTCTGATGCCTGAATTTCCCTCTGTGTCCCCTCCACTTTGAATTGACAGTTTGTAGACACAGGGCAATGCATCTTTCTGACACAGGTGGTGCAGAGTGAATCAGGTTCTTCTTAGGTCTCAGCTGCTCCTGTTAAACAGAGCTTAGTAAACAGTAATTGAATAAGAAGACAAATTCCTCAGAGGAGCAGGAAACAAGTACAATTTTATGAAAAGGATTATGCAGCACAACAAGGTCAAACCCTGCTGTGGCTTGTTTTCCTCTCCCTCGTATTCCTCTTCGATCAGCAGAAGAGGCTGTTATCAGTTGCTGGCATTGTGACTGGGCACATCCGTCCAGGGTCAAACATGCTGCAATCTGCAAAGCCAGCAGCAGATTGCAGTGCTCTGCAGTCCAGCCAGACCAGCAGAACTTGTGCAGTCGTGTGGCCTGTTATAAACTAGAATACCAAATTGGGGATGTGCCCTTAACGGGGCATTTGAGGGCAGAAATAATGAAAGCTTTTCCTGTTCAAGAATAAATGCTGCCTTAGGAACATGGACTTTTGTTTTTTAATTGAAGTATATTTTATTTACAATGTTATGCTAGTTTCAGGTGTACAGTGATTCAGTCATACATATATATATTCTCTTTCAGATTCTTTTCCATAATAAGTTATTACAAGATACTGAATAGAGTTCCCTGTGGTATATAGTAAGTCCTTGTTGTTTATCTGTTTTGTATATGCATAGTAGTATGTATTTGTTAATACATAGACCTGTTTTGGGCAAGGAAAAGCCAAAGCTGGTCCTACAGCATTATTAAATTCAGTTTTTTAAAGATATTTTATCTGTACAAGGACGCTGATGAGCTAGTTTAATTTCCTCCCGAAATGCCATATGTGTGGATGTCATCTTAGAGTTACACAGGAAATGGCAACTTCAATACTTTCAACAGATGCATGGAGATATTTAAGAAACACCTGACTGATGAACATCATCACGAGGAGATCATTGTTTTGCCATATTAACAGAAATCCCCTTTGTGATTTTGCAGCCACGACAGCCCAACCCTGACTGGCGTTACTCTGCCTCCCTGAGAGCAGGAATGCACAGGTATGTTCCCTCCTTTCACTCAGAAGTTACTGTAACCATCTGACCCAGATCAACTGTCTTCATAGCCCGGAAGCAGCTGTCAAAATTGAGATGCTTAAATACTTTGCCAGGGGAATGCACTTATTTTTGTCTCTGGGTTTATTCCTTGAAACATTGGCAGTGGTCAGTGCCAAATGTTTGTCCAGTGCTGGTAAATGAGCGGGCCCTGTAGAGTCACAAAAACAGGTGACTGTGGACATCCTCTCACTGAAATTTCTATAAGGAAGTAGTTTCAACTTGTTTTATCCCTTCTCCATCTTTACCTTCTGTCCCTCCTTTAAAAGTATAACTAATATTGATGACTTGGGACTTGAGTACCTTGTGTAATATCTACACATGTTGTCTACCTTGGTTTTTCATCACACATTGACAGTTATGTCCTATTAACCACAGTAATTGTTATTCTTATCCATGTTCACCCCTATTAGTGTCTCCTTATCTTTTCCATCTTGTTGCTGTCTTACGGCCTGCCCTCAATGGCATGGACTCCTCAGAGGATGAGCCATGTGAAGGGCCTTTATTGAATATCTGGAGACCAAATCTAGCTTACTTTTAAATTAACCTAGAGTAATAGCATTACTCTTAAGACTCAGATTAAATATAATTTTGCCTTCTCTACTTTGTCTCTTTGACAGTAATTGATTAACTAACATTATTCTAAGACCTGATCTGGTATTCATACCACAGGGCCAAATAAAAGATTCATTATTTGTGAGTGTTTTCAAAATAAACTAGTCCCCAACTCTTAAGACTCAAAATATTAATTGATATCTGTACAAGGACGCTGATGAGCTAGTTTAATTTCCTCCCGAAATGCCATATGTGTGGATGTCATCTTAGAGTTACACAGGAAATGGCAACTTCAATACTTTCAACAGATGCATGGAGATATTTAAGAAACACCTGACTGATGAACATCATCACGAGGAGATCATTGTTTTGCCATATTAACAGAAATCCCCTTTGTGATTTTGCAGCCACGACAGCCCAACCCTGACTGGCGTTACTCTGCCTCCCTGAGAGCAGGAATGCACAGGTATGTTCCCTCCTTTCACTCAGAAGTTACTGTAACCATCTGACCCAGATCAACTGTCTTCATAGCCCGGAAGCAGCTGTCAAAATTGAGATGCTTAAATACTTTGCCAGGGGAATGCACTTATTTTTGTCTCTGGGTTTATTCCTTGAAACATTGGCAGTGGTCAGTGCCAAATGTTTGTCCAGTGCTGGTAAATGAGCGGGCCCTGTAGAGTCACAAAAACAGGTGACTGTGGACATCCTCTCACTGAAATTTCTATAAGGAAGTAGTTTCAACTTGTTTTATCCCTTCTCCATCTTTACCTTCTGTCCCTCCTTTAAAAGTATAACTAATATTGATGACTTGGGACTTGAGTACCTTGTGTAATATCTACACATGTTGTCTACCTTGGTTTTTCATCACACATTGACAGTTATGTCCTATTAACCACAGTAATTGTTATTCTTATCCATGTTCACCCCTATTAGTGTCTCCTTATCTTTTCCATCTTGTTGCTGTCTTACGGCCTGCCCTCAATGGCATGGACTCCTCAGAGGATGAGCCATGTGAAGGGCCTTTATTGAATATCTGGAGACCAAATCTAGCTTACTTTTAAATTAACCTAGAGTAATAGCATTACTCTTAAGACTCAGATTAAATATAATTTTGCCTTCTCTACTTTGTCTCTTTGACAGTAATTGATTAACTAACATTATTCTAAGACCTGATCTGGTATTCATACCACAGGGCCAAATAAAAGATTCATTATTTGTGAGTGTCTTTGAGAAACCAAATAGAGAGTG
This sequence comes from Tragulus kanchil, assembly GCA_022376925.1. Taxonomy (NCBI): domain Eukaryota; kingdom Metazoa; phylum Chordata; class Mammalia; order Artiodactyla; family Tragulidae; genus Tragulus; species Tragulus kanchil. The sequence continues at coordinate 36,063,404 of JAIOJX010000029.1, read as the reverse complement.
CCAAGCAGCTAATGTTCACCTACCACCAAAATAATTTAGTTTGAAAGAAGAAATAAACTTCAGACTTGAGCCCCTCAAAATATCTGGGCAACTCTGAGTAGATCTTTGACCAAATCTTTTATTTCTAAAGAGAGAATTTATAAAGTGTGTACTGAGTTAATGAAAAAATCATTTTAGCCCATTAAAAATGCGTTAAATTAAAATAAATCAGCATATTCCCAAATGTTTTATTACAAATTGGGCAGAAATCATTATACTGAGTGCTCTTTCTGAACGAGAAGCTATCAGATGAAGACTGAAGATCAGAAGTTGACTTGGTGAGCATTGCAATCTGGTCATAACTTTAGGCCAGAAACACTCATATAGATGCCAGCATACTAGGTTTCAGAAAGATTCTATTTGATAGGAGCCATCTTATGCTTTTGCCTGCATCTGAGCTATTGTGGGAGACTATATAATAGGAAAAAAATATGGTTTACATTGCCAACTCTCTCTCACAATTGAATTAGTACTTCACTTGAAAGGTACCAAAGCTATAAGATGTACTTTTAAAACTGTATTAAAATAAAATGCTAAAGCATATCACTTCTTTATGCCATTTTCGAATGAAAAAAAGCCATATGTGCTTCTATTCAGGTTTCAGCGAAGATGTCATAGGATTCAAGTAGGATAAGAAATGAAATAAAAATTAAAACTAAAAGTTATTTATTCCTCAGTGTAGTACATGGAACACATGTTAAAGTTGTGAACTTAAAATAATATTCATCCTTTTCATGCATATGCTTGGCTTCCTGGCCTTTCCAGCCTCAGATACTATGTACCTATTCCTTTGAAAATTCTGCTTTGAGCTGAGCTGATTGCCAGGGCAGTTGTATTTTCAGAGTGAATCTTATTGAGCCCATACAATTTGCTGGTGGGATCCAGCAACACCTCAGGAATACCTGAAGGATATTACTATTTGGACAAAAGAGAAGACTCGAGGGTGTAGATGAAGGGAAGAACAGCAATAGAGCAGAGTTTAATGAGTTAGTTTCCACTAGATATGTTGTTTGAAGTCAAAGAGTAAGAGGAGGCTTCCCTGGTGGTCCAGTGGGTAAGGACACCGCCTTGCAGTGCAAGGGACGCTGGTTCAATCCCTGGCCTGGGAAGATCCCACGTGCTGCGGAGCAGCTGGACTGATGTGTCCAACTACAGAACCAGAGCTCTGGGGCGCATGTGCCCAGAGCTGGTGCCCTGTGCCGAGAGAGGCCACTGTGATAGGAGGCCCACACGGTCAAAGAACAAAGGTAAACAAATGAAAGATCAATAGAAGTGGCCAAAAAAAAAAGAGTAAGAGGATATTGGGAATTTCCAGGTGGTCCTGTGGTTAGGACTCTGATCTTTCACTGCCAAGGGTGTGTGAGCCCCTGATCAGGGAACTAAGATCCCACCCGCCACATGAAGTGGCCAAAAAGAGAAAAAGGGAGTAAGAGAATGTTGAACGTAGAGATGACCCTCGCCCACAATATTTCAAGTTTGCCTGCTCTCTTACAGGCTTACTTTTACAAGAGTTACATGACCTCTTCAGGCAGTGGGATTCTAGGTTTTACTTTAGTACCTTAACTTTCAAGATGAACCAATGTCTAGTTTCAAAGAGTTATCTTATTTTGCTGAGGGTTTTCTTCAGTGATGTTTATTCTCAGGGTCCCATTTATTCCTTTCTTCACCCAGAAAACATATGAGGGTGTCATATGTGCTAACATTATACATAAATGAATATTATGTTCTCTCTGCCCTTGAGGAGTTTGCATTCTGTCTCTGCTTACCTCCTTATCTCTACTTAACTCTAAGGATTTCCCAGTTCCTTACTCCTTTCAGTATTTCTTGCTGAGTTAATCTCTTCTGAACTGGGATCCATGAGTGGTGATGATAAACTTCCTTTAGTCCCAGGAAATGTAGGATGGGTTATCTGTGAGGAAAAGATACAAAAGGAGTGAAACAGAAAATAAAGTTAAGAAATAATTGGGCAAAACTGGAATAATACTTTAGTTACCAGCAAATAATGTTTGCGCTTTCCTCTGTCCTATAGAGAACCCAGAAATCAGAGAACCAGCCAAAGAAGCTTGGGGCTTTTGAAAATAAGCTCTGTTCATCTGCTTCGGCATTAAAATGATAAAATGGCATTTTTTTTAGCCCTCTGATGGGTTTCCTGTTAGATTTAATGAATACCACACAGCATTAATGAAACCCAAAATTGCTATAGAGATAAAACACCGCCTTGCAGTGCAAGGGACGCTGGTTCAATCCTGGCCTGGGAAGATCCCACGTGCTGCGGAGCAGCTGGACTGATGTGTCCAACTACAGAACCAGAGCTCTGGGGCGCATGTGCCCAGAGCTGGTGCCCTGTGCCGAGAGAGGCCACTGTGATAGGAGGCCCACACGGTCAAAGAACAAAGGTAAACAAATGAAAGATCAATAGAAGTGGCCAAAAAAAAAAGAGTAAGAGGATATTGGGAATTTCCAGGTGGTCCTGTGGTTAGGACTCTGATCTTTCACTGCCAAGGGTGTGTGAGCCCCTGATCAGGGAACTAAGATCCCACCCGCCACATGAAGTGGCCAAAAAGAGAAAAAGGGAGTAAGAGAATGTTGAACGTAGAGATGACCCTCGCCCACAATATTTCAAGTTTGCCTGCTCTCTTACAGGCTTACTTTTACAAGAGTTACATGACCTCTTCAGGCAGTGGGATTCTAGGTTTTACTTTAGTACCTTAACTTTCAAGATGAACCAATGTCTAGTTTCAAAGAGTTATCTTATTTTGCTGAGGGTTTTCTTCAGTGATGTTTATTCTCAGGGTCCCATTTATTCCTTTCTTCACCCAGAAAACATATGAGGGTGTCATATGTGCTAACATTATACATAAATGAATATTATGTTCTCTCTGCCCTTGAGGAGTTTGCATTCTGTCTCTGCTTACCTCCTTATCTCTACTTAACTCTAAGGATTTCCCAGTTCCTTACTCCTTTCAGTATTTCTTGCTGAGTTAATCTCTTCTGAACTGGGATCCATGAGTGGTGATGATAAACTTCCTTTAGTCCCAGGAAATGTAGGATGGGTTATCTGTGAGGAAAAGATACAAAAGGAGTGAAACAGAAAATAAAGTTAAGAAATAATTGGGCAAAACTGGAATAATACTTTAGTTACCAGCAAATAATGTTTGCGCTTTCCTCTGTCCTATAGAGAACCCAGAAATCAGAGAACCAGCCAAAGAAGCTTGGGGCTTTTGAAAATAAGCTCTGTTCATCTGCTTCGGCATTAAAATGATAAAATGGCATTTTTTTTAGCCCTCTGATGGGTTTCCTGTTAGATTTAATGAATACCACACAGCATTAATGAAACCCAAAATTGCTATAGAGATAAAACACATTTATCTCCTGCATGGGATAGCAGGCAGTAAGTCAGCATTGCATTCACAGTTGATGCAAGGTGACTGCTCAGCAGTAATTGCTTCAGTTTAAGCATGAGTAAAAAGTGTTAGCAGCAGTTCTTTCTCCAGAGATGTAAGCACTTTCTGAGGGTGGTAGGAGAGCTGGAAAGACATCTATGGTCTAACTCTTATTGGCATCTATGTGTTTACCCAGCTCTGTGCACCTGGAGGAGGCTGGCATTCTACGGGCTGGTCCAGGAGGGCCTGATCAGCAGTGGCCAACAGTATCCAGTGCGACACCAGGTAAAGACCCAGGGTCTGGCCCTTCTTGCTTGAGTTCTGGAAAGCCATCACAGCTGATTTTGTAAGACCAGGAATGCCTGTGACTCTCTTTCTTAATTCTTTCTTCTTTTCCTTATATGCACGACTTCCTTGTGTACATGACTATACACAAGTATTTTGATTTTCTCCTTAATGTACTTCAGCAGTTGAAAACAGGGAACCTAAGGGTGTATGGCTGTGTAAGCTTCTTTTAGTAGTAACCGGGTATATGTCAAATGCTTAGTCTATCTGAGGTACACAGGCATAGAGATGACACTGTTAGCAAAGATCTTTTAGTTAAAGATGATGGAAATCCACCCAGAGTAGTAAACAAAAGGGAAATTGATAGTTTGATTGATAGATTGATGAAATGGAGTTTCTCATGGAAGTGGAAAAGTTGTCAGAACCAGGGCATTACTCTGACTTCAAGTCACAGTCAGGCCTCCTTCTTCCCCAACATTTGCATCTTTCTGTAGGCTGACTGTTATTGCCTTGACATGCATGTTGCCAAAGGTGACCAGCTTTGCAGTTTCTTAGTTTAGAGGCCCAGTGGGAACTGATTCCTAATCCACACTTTCTGTCCTATAGAGAACCCAGAAATCAGAGAACCAGCCAAAGAAGCTTGGGGCTTTTGAAAATAAGCTCTGTTCATCTGCTTCGGCATTAAAATGATAAAATGGCATTTTTTTTAGCCCTCTGATGGGTTTCCTGTTAGATTTAATGAATACCACACAGCATTAATGAAACCCAAAATTGCTATAGAGATAAAACACATTTATCTCCTGCATGGGATAGCAGGCAGTAAGTCAGCATTGCATTCACAGTTGATGCAAGGTGACTGCTCAGCAGTAATTGCTTCAGTTTAAGCATGAGTAAAAAGTGTTAGCAGCAGTTCTTTCTCCAGAGATGTAAGCACTTTCTGAGGGTGGTAGGAGAGCTGGAAAGACATCTATGGTCTAACTCTTATTGGCATCTATGTGTTTACCCAGCTCTGTGCACCTGGAGGAGGCTGGCATTCTACGGGCTGGTCCAGGAGGGCCTGATCAGCAGTGGCCAACAGTATCCAGTGCGACACCAGGTAAAGACCCAGGGTCTGGCCCTTCTTGCTTGAGTTCTGGAAAGCCATCACAGCTGATTTTGTAAGACCAGGAATGCCTGTGACTCTCTTTCTTAATTCTTTCTTCTTTTCCTTATATGCACGACTTCCTTGTGTACATGACTATACACAAGTATTTTGATTTTCTCCTTAATGTACTTCAGCAGTTGAAAACAGGGAACCTAAGGGTGTATGGCTGTGTAAGCTTCTTTTAGTAGTAACCGGGTATATGTCAAATGCTTAGTCTATCTGAGGTACACAGGCATAGAGATGACACTGTTAGCAAAGATCTTTTAGTTAAAGATGATGGAAATCCACCCAGAGTAGTAAACAAAAGGGAAATTGATAGTTTGATTGATAGATTGATGAAATGGAGTTTCTCATGGAAGTGGAAAAGTTGTCAGAACCAGGGCATTACTCTGACTTCAAGTCACAGTCAGGCCTCCTTCTTCCCCAACATTTGCATCTTTCTGTAGGCTGACTGTTATTGCCTTGACATGCATGTTGCCAAAGGTGACCAGCTTTGCAGTTTCTTAGTTTAGAGGCCCAGTGGGAACTGATTCCTAATCCACACTTTCAGAAAAGAGAATCTGCCAGATGAAATCCAGTGGCTGGGTGAGTGTTAAAAAATTTCCTAAATTCACTTTTCCTTGTTTTCCTTGTCTTGCCCAGTCACTAAAGTAGTGTCGTATAATGCAAATATGACTTTGGAAGCCCATCCTGATGGTGGTTTTAAGAAAGGAAGGAATATAGAGACTACAAATGTTGTTTAGCATAATCCTCTGCAAATAGAACATCATTATGATGATAATAGTTACTGATTATTGAGACACAGTGTATCCAGACACTATGCACCATGCCTTGCATGACCTTATTTATTCCTTGAGACAATCTTGCATGGGATTTATTATCTCTATTTTACATATGAGGAACTAGAGACACAGAGAGGTTAAGAAACATACCCAAGTTCACATAGTTGATAAGTGGCAGATTCAAACCTAAGTGTGTATAGCTTCAAATTCAAGTGTATCTAACTCTTGTATTCATGGCATGGCTAGATCCACCCAAATTTGAATGCATATATATATATATATACACACATACACATATATATACACATATACATAACAGATTATATAAGTGTATGTGTGAAAAGTTCTTTCCAAAAATAATCTGGTGCCTTTCAAATGATTAGGCTATGCAAGTAACATGTGCAGCTAAGGGCCCATTTTTCCTGGCAGCTCTAAGAGTTTTTGTTGATTCTAATCAGCCAGCATTTGCTATTTATGAATGTTGTATAATTGAACTAAAAGTCACATTTGTCCAAAAAACAAACGCCTAAGTTAAAGCAATTCATTAGAGAGCTAATATTGCCAGATGGCAAGGGGAAGAGCATAAAATAGTTCATTGACAAATTTGCCATCCCAGTGCCAGTGATGGCATGAGGAAGTGGTGGAGGAGGAAGTGGTTTTAGACTGCAGCCATTGCAGGATGGGAGGCATCTGAGAGGTGAGAACTGCTCAATCAAAGCAGTGCCATGAAATCATGCCCTACCAGCCTGCCTCCATTTCAGGATTTTTCTTGTTCTTATAGAGACTTTGCAGGTCAGACTACTGAGCCCAGAGCTAACATTGAATTTTTTTGAGACTTATGTATATTCCTAGGTAAGAGGAAATAGGAACTGTTTACTGATTGTTATATCTGCATCTGACCCAGGAATCCAGTGGCTGGGTGAGTGTTAAAAAATTTCCTAAATTCACTTTTCCTTGTTTTCCTTGTCTTGCCCAGTCACTAAAGTAGTGTCGTATAATGCAAATATGACTTTGGAAGCCCATCCTGATGGTGGTTTTAAGAAAGGAAGGAATATAGAGACTACAAATGTTGTTTAGCATAATCCTCTGCAAATAGAACATCATTATGATGATAATAGTTACTGATTATTGAGACACAGTGTATCCAGACACTATGCACCATGCCTTGCATGACCTTATTTATTCCTTGAGACAATCTTGCATGGGATTTATTATCTCTATTTTACATATGAGGAACTAGAGACACAGAGAGGTTAAGAAACATACCCAAGTTCACATAGTTGATAAGTGGCAGATTCAAACCTAAGTGTGTATAGCTTCAAATTCAAGTGTATCTAACTCTTGTATTCATGGCATGGCTAGATCCACCCAAATTTGAATGCATATATATATATATACACACACATACACATATATATACACATATACATAACAGATTATATAAGTGTATGTGTGAAAAGTTCTTTCCAAAAATAATCTGGTGCCTTTCAAATGATTAGGCTATGCAAGTAACATGTGCAGCTAAGGGCCCATTTTTCCTGGCAGCTCTAAGAGTTTTTGTTGATTCTAATCAGCCAGCATTTGCTATTTATGAATGTTGTATAATTGAACTAAAAGTCACATTTGTCCAAAAAACAAACGCCTAAGTTAAAGCAATTCATTAGAGAGCTAATATTGCCAGATGGCAAGGGGAAGAGCATAAAATAGTTCACTGACAAATTTGCCATCCCAGTGCCAGTGATGGCATGAGGAAGTGGTGGAGGAGGAAGTGGTTTTAGACTGCAGCCATTGCAGGATGGGAGGCATCTGAGAGGTGAGAACTGCTCAATCAAAGCAGTGCCATGAAATCATGCCCTACCAGCCTGCCTCCATTTCAGGATTTTTCTTGTTCTTATAGAGACTTTGCAGGTCAGACTACTGAGCCCAGAGCTAACATTGAATAGATTCTCCCTTTCATTGATGATGCTGGTTAGTGTATATTCCTAGGTAAGAGGGAAATAGGAACTGTTTACTGATTGTTATATCTGCATCTGACCCAGGACTCTCCTTCACATTAAAAACAAAGAACCCACCTTTTTACCTGTAATCCTGAAGACCTGAGTTCAATCCCTGGGTTGGGAAGATCCCCTGAGAAGGAATGACAACCCACTCCAGTATTCTTACCTGGAGAATCTGAAGGACAGAGGAGGCTTGGCAGGCTACTGTCCATGGGGTCGCAAAGAGTCAGACATGACTGAACAATTTACACTTTAGCGTTACATTTTTTTTTTTCTTAAATTTTGGCCTCTGACTGATTTTTTATTTACTTTCATCCGTCTTTTTATTCTTTGGCCTGTCTGGGCCTCCCATTGCAGTGGCCTCTCTTCTTGCAGAGCATCGGCTCTGGAGCATGTGCTCCAGAGCACTGGCTCGCAATTGGACACACCAGTCCAGCCACTCTCTGCAGCACGTGGGATCTTCCCAGGCCAGGCATGGAACCAGTGCCCCTTGCATTGCAAGGCAGACTCTTTACCCACTGGACCACCAGGGAAGCCCAGCATTACTTTTCATAGTTGATTTGCAGTGCTGTGTTTGTTTCTGCTATACAGCAAAGTGATTTAGTTATACATATACATGCATTCCTTTTAGTATTATTTTCCATTATATTGAATATAGTTTCCTGTGCTATATAGTAGGACCTTGTTGTTTATCCATTCTCTATATAATAGTATGCATCTGCTAATCCCAAACTTCCAATCCATTCCTCTCCCAACCATGTTTGCCCTTGACAACCACGGATGGGTTCTCTATGTGTGAATCTGAGACGCCTCATTAGCACAGTAGGTAGCACGTCAGTCTCATACTCTGTGTGTGACTCTGTTTCTGTTTTGTAGATAAGCTCATTTGTGTCATATTTTAGATTCCACATTCAAGTGACATCATACGGTATTTGATATCATTTCTTTCTGACTTACTTCACTTTAGTACATGCCCTTGATTAGATGTTTTGAGACTTTGCAGGTCAGACTACTGAGCCCAGAGCTAACATTGAATAGATTCTCCCTTTCATTGATGATGCTGGTTAGTGTATATTCCTAGGTAAGAGGGAAATAGGAACTGTTTACTGATTGTTATATCTGCATCTGACCCAGGACTCTCCTTCACATTAAAAACAAAGAACCCACCTTTTTACCTGTAATCCTGAAGACCTGAGTTCAATCCCTGGGTTGGGAAGATCCCCTGAGAAGGGAATGACAACCCACTCCAGTATTCTTACCTGGAGAATCTGAAGGACAGAGGAGGCTTGGCAGGCTACTGTCCATGGGGTCGCAAAGAGTCAGACATGACTGAACAATTTACACTTTAGCGTTACATTTTTTTTTTTCTTAAATTTTGGCCTCTGACTGATTTTTTATTTACTTTCATCCGTCTTTTTATTCTTTGGCCTGTCTGGGCCTCCCATTGCAGTGGCCTCTCTTCTTGCAGAGCATCGGCTCTGGAGCATGTGCTCCAGAGCACTGGCTCGCAATTGGACACACCAGTCCAGCCACTCTCTGCAGCACGTGGGATCTTCCCAGGCCAGGCATGGAACCAGTGCCCCTTGCATTGCAAGGCAGACTCTTTACCCACTGGACCACCAGGGAAGCCCAGCATTACTTTTCATAGTTGATTTGCAGTGCTGTGTTTGTTTCTGCTATACAGCAAAGTGATTTAGTTATACATATACATGCATTCCTTTTAGTATTATTTTCCATTATATTGAATATAGTTTCCTGTGCTATATAGTAGGACCTTGTTGTTTATCCATTCTCTATATAATAGTATGCATCTGCTAATCCCAAACTTCCAATCCATTCCTCTCCCAACCATGTTTGCCCTTGACAACCACGGATGGGTTCTCTATGTGTGTGAATCTGAGACGCCTCATTAGCACAGTAGGTAGCACGTCAGTCTCATACTCTGTGTGTGAGTCTGTTTCTGTTTTGTAGATAAGCTCATTTGTGTCATATTTTAGACTCCACATTCAAGTGACATCATACGGTATTTGATATCACTTTCTCTTTCTGACTTACTTCACTTAGTATGGTAGTCTCTAGTTGTGGCAGGTGGCATTGTTTCATTCTTTTTTATGGCTGAGTAGTACTCCATTGTATATATGTACCACCTCTTAATCCATTCATCTGGAGATGGACATTTAAGTTGCTTCTATGTTTTGACCATTATAAACCATGCTGCTGTGAACACAAGGGTGCATGTATCTTTTTTGAATTATAGTTTTATCTGGGTATATTAATATGGTGACTGTTTTTAGTTTTTTGAGGAACTGCCAAACTGCACCAATTTACATTCCCGCCAACAGTGTTGGAAGGAGGAATCCATCTTCTTGAGAAGATAGGGAAGGACTCACAAGGGCTCCTCTTCCCTACTGTCCTAGCTCCTCATATATAATCCCTTCTCTGCAGGACTATCCCTGGCTGTTGACTCATGAGTTACAGTTTTTATGGACTGAGCTGGACAGAGTTTCCATCTTCCCGTTACTCCACGGGTGACCTACACATATACTTTTCAGCATACCTCAGCACCAGTGATAGGATGGTAGAGAGATGCCCCTCTGTGTTCTTCTCTGTCCTTTTGATATTTTAGAGTTTTAGGACTCAAAAGATGTTTTGCATCTGGCCCAGGACACTCCTTCAAAATAAAACAAAGTTAAGAAACCATATTTTTATCTGCATTGCAGAAGACCTGAGTTCGATCCCTGGGAATTCCCTGTTTGAAGGGAATATGGGGTAAAGATTAAGATTATGGTTTAGAGTCAGATCTGAATTGAATTTCGATTCCAAACTTACTTGCCGGGTGAGCATAAGCAAATTGCTTAAATTCATGTTTTCTTTATTACCTCATCTGTAAACTGGGTGTAATAATAATGCCTATTTTATCCAGTTGCCATGATAACTAAAGGAGAAAGAGCTGAATGTAGTGCTTGACATATAGTATTAATAAATGTCTAATCTTTTCACTCATTTTTGGGTGGATACTTTTGTTGCCTGGAGTCTTTATCGTGGGCTTAGCTGGTAGCATGGTGGTCAGCATTCAGTAGTTCTCACTTCTGAGCCCAGATACAGACCCTCTATGATTGTCTGGGTCCTCCTGACGTCTGTACAGTCCTATCACTACCCCCAGCCACCCTCCTGGAGATGGCATGAGTAGAAAAAACTTGGTGGTTTTCATTCTTTTTGGGGGTGGGGGAGGGTGGTTGGGGAGGGAGGGGGGCAGGAGGGCCACTTCTATTGGTCTTTCATTTATCTATTTTCATCCATCTTTGTTCTTTGGCCCACATGGGCCTCCCATTGCAGTGGTCTCTGTTGTCGCCGAGCACTGGCTCTGGGCACATGCGCTGCAGAGCTCCAGCTCGGTAATTGGACACATTGTTCCAACCGCTCCATGGCACGTGGGATGTTCCCAGGCCAGGGATCGAACTGGCGCCACTTGCACTGCAAGGCGGTGTCCTTACCCACTGGACCACCAGGGAAGCCCTGTTTTCATTCTTAAGTAGCACCTGCCTTCATGGATTCGGCTGCCCTTAGTGTGCCTTGATGAAGGTGCGGTTGCTTCCAAGAGGCTTCCTCCTGGTGCCTGAGTTCCCCTACACCAGTGTGAGGCCTCAGGAACCAGCATGTTCTCACACCAACACTGGCAGCCTTGGCAGCCATGGGACTAGAGAGAGGCCTGCTGTGACTCGGTCCTCCTTTACATGTGTTGCTTTGTAGTTGAGTTTAGAGAGACTCAAAAGATGTTTTGCATCTGGCCCAGGACACTCCTTCAAAATAAAACAAAGTTAAGAAACCATATTTTTATCTGCATTGCAGAAGACCTGAGTTCGATCCCTGGGAATTCCCTGTTTGAAGGGAATATGGGGTAAAGATTAAGATTATGGTTTAGAGTCAGATCTGAATTGAATTTCGATTCCAAACTTACTTGCCGGGTGAGCATAAGCAAATTGCTTAAATTCATGTTTTCTTTATTACCTCATCTGTAAACTGGGTGTAATAATAATGCCTATTTTATCCAGTTGCCATGATAACTAAAGGAGAAAGAGCTGAATGTAGTGCTTGACATATAGTATTAATAAATGTCTAATCTTTTCACTCATTTTTGGGTGGATACTTTTGTTGCCTGGAGTCTTTATCGTGGGCTTAGCTGGTAGCATGGTGGTCAGCATTCAGTAGTTCTCACTTCTGAGCCCAGATACAGACCCTCTATGATTGTCTGGGTCCTCCTGACGTCTGTACAGTCCTATCACTACCCCCAGCCACCCTCCTGGAGATGGCATGAGTAGAAAAAACTTGGTGGTTTTCATTCTTTTTGGGGGTGGGGGAGGGTGGTTGGGGAGGGAGGGGGGCAGGAGGGCCACTTCTATTGGTCTTTCATTTATCTATTTTCATCCATCTTTGTTCTTTGGCCCACATGGGCCTCCCATTGCAGTGGTCTCTGTTGTCGCCGAGCACTGGCTCTGGGCACATGCGCTGCAGAGCTCCAGCTCGGTAATTGGACACATTGTTCCAACCGCTCCATGGCACGTGGGATGTTCCCAGGCCAGGGATCGAACTGGCGCCACTTGCACTGCAAGGCGGTGTCCTTACCCACTGGACCACCAGGGAAGCCCTGTTTTCATTCTTAAGTAGCACCTGCCTTCATGGATTCGGCTGCCCTTAGTGTGCCTTGATGAAGGTGCGGTTGCTTCCAAGAGGCTTCCTCCTGGTGCCTGAGTTCCCCTACACCAGTGTGAGGCCTCAGGAACCAGCATGTTCTCACACCAACACTGGCAGCCTTGGCAGCCATGGGACTAGAGAGAGGCCTGCTGTGACTCGGTCCTCCTTTACATGTGTTCTTTGTAGTTGTTTTTCTCCACTGATGAAGCCTCTGGCTGTGTCACCAAACTGTTGATTTCTTCTCACAGTCCACAGAAGCCGAGCCTAAAGAGGTCACGCTCTCAAGGGGTCAATAGGGACAACTCAAGGTGATGTCTCCTGCAGGATAAACAAGTCATGCATTAAATCTGCTTATTCCAATTACTGGCTCCTTTCTCCAGCCTCACCTCTGTGTGAGCAGACCTGGACCACAGACTTCTTATTTCCTTAGCAGCTTGGTCAGACAGAGCAGGGAAAGAAAAGGAGCTGGGGCGGGGCAGGTGGGGGTGCACGCAGCAGACAATTACTCTCCAGATGGAGGAGTGTGTCGGGGGAGGGGCATTAAAGGGCCAGCCACTCACACAACTCTTTAAACATTCTCCGTTCTCCGACTGCAAGCTCTGAAGAGGTTTTAATGAGTGCCCTCTTGTGACAGTTCGCAGAGGGAATCTCAAGAGATTATAAAGAGACTGCCCTACCTTCCAAAGCGCCATTCTGGCTTCAGGGTCCCAGGCTGCTTTGCTGTCTCACACTGGCTCTTCTAGGCTCCTCTTTCCTCATTTCATGGAATCTCAGGACTCACTCACGGCAACAGTAAGTTATTTTTGGAGTGGGAGATGTTCAGTGTTTTTGAAAGAGCTTGGGGAATTCCACAAGGCACAACACTGCCAAAGATAACATTATAGCTTTTCAAGCACCTTCTTCCCCCTCTCACCACCCACCCTAGCCCCCGGACGTGGGGCTGAACACTGAAAGCTTAATTAGGTAGGTGAGGCCACTCAGGCAGGGAGGCTTCCTTAGACAAGTTTCGTGTTGAGTGACTACACAGAATTTCTCCCAAAGGATGGTTCCAAGAACCACGCTGACAACACCTGTCAAATCCAAAAATCTCAGGCTGGGGCCCAGCCGTCTGCATTTGAAGGAGTCTTCCAAGTGACCCTGATGACCCCGGTTGAGGACTGGAGGAGAATTGAGAGTAAATATTAGGAACCAGCATGTTCTCACACCAACACTGGCAGCCTTGGCAGCCATGGGACTAGAGAGAGGCCTGCTGTGACTCGGTCCTCCTTTACATGTGTTCTTTGTAGTTGTTTTTCTCCACTGATGAAGCCTCTGGCTGTGTCACCAAACTGTTGATTTCTTCTCACAGTCCACAGAAGCCGAGCCTAAAGAGGTCACGCTCTCAAGGGGTCAATAGGGACAACTCAAGGTGATGTCTCCTGCAGGATAAACAAGTCATGCATTAAATCTGCTTATTCCAATTACTGGCTCCTTTCTCCAGCCTCACCTCTGTGTGAGCAGACCTGGACCACAGACTTCTTATTTCCTTAGCAGCTTGGTCAGACAGAGCAGGGAAAGAAAAGGAGCTGGGGCGGGGCAGGTGGGGGTGCACGCAGCAGACAATTACTCTCCAGATGGAGGAGTGTGTCGGGGGAGGGGCATTAAAGGGCCAGCCACTCACACAACTCTTTAAACATTCTCCGTTCTCCGACTGCAAGCTCTGAAGAGGTTTTAATGAGTGCCCTCTTGTGACAGTTCGCAGAGGGAATCTCAAGAGATTATAAAGAGACTGCCCCTACCTTCCAAAGCGCCATTCTGGCTTCAGGGTCCCAGGCTGCTTTGCTGTCTCACACTGGCTCTTCTAGGCTCCTCTTTCCTCATTTCATGGAATCTCAGGACTCACTCACGGCAACAGTAAGTTATTTTTGGAGTGGGAGATGTTCAGTGTTTTTGAAAGAGCTTGGGGAATTCCACAAGGCACAACACTGCCAAAGATAACATTATAGCTTTTCAAGCACCTTCTTCCCCCTCTCACCACCCACCCCTAGCCCCCCGGACGTGGGGCTGAACACTGAAAGCTTAATTAGGTAGGTGAGGCCACTCAGGCAGGGAGGCTTCCTTAGACAAGTTTCGTGTTGAGTGACTACACAGAATTTCTCCCAAAGGATGGTTCCAAGAACCACGCTGACAACACCTGTCAAATCCAAAAATCTCAGGCTGGGGCCCAGCCGTCTGCATTTGAAGGAGTCTTCCAAGTGACCCTGATGACCCCCGAGGTTGAGGACTGGAGGAGAATTGAGAGTAAATATTCCTGAGGTTGTCTCCTACTTTGGGAGACTCAGAAACCATGCAAGGAAAGCATCTGTTTAGACATCTGTTTATACAAGAAGCAGGAAGCCTTCTCCGTACCAGAGAGACCATAACGAAGAGTTCAGGCTCTGGGTCAGAGTAACCCTATTGGAAATCTCTCTCTGCCACTCAGAGGTTGTATGTTCCTTGGGACTATTACTTTTATGAGTCCTAGTTTCTTTCTTTACTAAGTGGAGATAATAGTAGCGCTTACCTTATAGAGTTGGTGTAAGAATTAAATGAGACAGTACACACCTCTTACAGAGCCTGGAGAGCAATGTTTAGTAAATGGTGGTTATTTTTAGGATTTTCCAAGGTGTAAGTCTACCCTTCAGCGTCAGAATTTAGGTCTAAGTTGTTCTGAGGAGTCTCTGTGGGAAAGGTTTATTATAGAGCAGATTTGTAAAAAGCTCTGTTTTGTGTCTTCGGGGGATTGTTTTTGCCCTGGTTTGCTGCATCTCTTTACTCTGTGGAAAATGGACAGTTAACGTGCCCTAGTTTCATAGGGAGATTCGTGCTCTTATTTTCTTAGGGATTCATAACGTCCTGACAAAATGAACTCCCCACGGAGGGGCTACTTGGAGACTTCATCTCTGATTCTTCCCCAGAAAGAAGCCATGATCCTTAAATTTGGGGGAATCCATTTAGGAGCACTGCCAACATGAATTTTTCCACTTTGTGAGTGACTGCAGCCTCAGGCCTTGTCCAAGAATTTAGAAAGCATGCTGTTCCACTAACCTGCTCACCCTCAACTTCTGCTGTTGTCATGGCAACGACAGTCCTGGGAGATGTGTGCATATCTTTATCAGGGAAAAAAAAATGAGATCAGCCATCTATGTGGGTGGAGTAGCTCCCTCCCAAGTATTCTCCACTCTCACCTTGCATCTCACAGCCCAGGAGTGCCAGATTGCCTTAGGGTCTCTAGTTGCTGAGCAAAGTAAGTTCTTGTATAAGATACACTTTTGCTCTCTTGAGGGTGTGGAGCCTATCAGGTCTGTTGGAGTTCTCTGTGTAGCTTATATGCTGTATTCTGACCTGGCCTGAAGGGAGGGAGAAAGGTGATATTAGAAGGAGAATTAGACTCCTCTACCCAGGAGAAGCCAGGAGAGTTAAGTCTTTGCTGGTTCCATCCAGCTGAGACTTTCTTCAACTCTGTCTGAAAGAGGACTCTGCACCTTCTGTTTCTTTTTTTTTTTTTTTTTACTTTTTTTTTTAAGTTTAGTTTTTTTGGTGAAGTTGAATTTTTTTTTTTTAATTTGGCCTCTTTTATTGGCCTCCCATTTATTCATTTTCATCCATCCTTTTTACTCCTTGGCCTGTGTGGGCCTCCCATTGCAGTGGCCTCTCTCGTTGCAGAGCACCGGCTCTGGGCACATGAGCTCCAGAGCAGTGACTCATAAGTGGACACACTGGTCCAGCCGCTCCACGGCACGTGGAATCTTCCCGGGCCAGGGATCAAACCGGTACCCCTCGCACTGCCAGGCAGACTCTTTACACACTGGACCATCAGGGAAGCCCTGCACCTTCTATTTTTAATGGTCATGCAAATAAAAAAACGGGAAGATTCCCTGCAGAAGGGCATGGCAACCCACTCCAGTATTTTGCCCGGAGAATCCCATGGACAGAGGAGCTTTGTGGGCTGAGGTCCATAGGCTTGTAAAGAATAGGACACAACTGAAGCAACTTAGGAAATAAAAAACTAGAAGGAAGATTTTCTGACAAGTTTCTGTTGAATAAATAAATTCTGAGACAGTTCTTTCCTTCCATGCTGTGTTCCCTGCACCTCTCTCATTTTCCCTACACCCGTTCTTCCAGACTCAGTAGCCCTGTGCAGAATACAGTCGGGGCTGGGGCTGTGATACATAGTAAAAGAATTTCTTCCATGTCAGAGACCCACAGCAGATCCTGTGCCTCCTGAAAATGGAATCCCTTGTGCACTCAAACATGTGCTCCTGGGTATATATTTTGGAGAGGGAGCGTGTGGGAGGGAGGGAGAAGCAATGGGAACTGTTCCCTTAGGCTGCAGTTTCCTTCAATCCCACAGATGCAGAGAAGCAGCTAATGCAGGGCCAGGAAATGGAGACTTGTTACAGTCCCCTCGGCTAGCATTGATCTGTCTAATGAGCCTCGGGAGCAATGTGGTCTGGCCCCTACTAACTTCATCATGAGAAACAACTTTTGCATATGTCTTCAGAAAATAATACACTTCATTCTTCTTTTGTGTGAGTGTGACATGGAACAGGAGAGTTTCTGAGTAACCGTATCTTCTAGCTTTTTCTACATGCTGTCCTTTGTAGCTGAGCTTTTAAGCCCCTTTTTGAAAGGGAAATTCAGGTTTTTATTGGGGAGATCTCAAGGTCTCAAGGGACCAAGGAAGTGGGATTGTCACCAGCTCTGCTACCTGACTTGGCTCAAAGATGACAGGCCACCTGTGAGTTTGTGAGCTTTGTGGGGAAACAGATGTGGTGGGTGAGTCTGCCCTCCATTCTGTGGGAAAGATTTCTTGGATTATATGGAACTGGTGGACTTGGTGGTCCTCCCTGGGAGGTGCTTGGACAAGAAAGACCTATTGATGGCCTGAGTTGAGAGCAGAGGGGTGGTGATAACTGGTAATGCCTTTAAGCTTTGCAGCGCCTGCAGGCATTGCCCTCTGCTTCACTAATTCTAGTAAACCAGAAATGAAAGCCCATCCTCAGCAACAACAAGAATCTTTAATGACAAATATTTTCAGAGCGATTCAGTCCAGATTCCCAAAGAACTTGAAAAGTTCATTTTCTCAGAGGCAGTCAACTTTGCAGTTGAGAAGGTCACTGCCTAATCTGGAGAAACACATTCAGGTCAAGCCCTGGCTGGAGACCAGGGGCCTCTAGGGGAGGGTCATAAGTGAGCTCAGTGCCAGGAGTCCTGGAAGTGAGCCTGTGGATTGGAGGAGCCCCTCTCTGCCTCAGCCCTCGGAGCTTGTTACCCACAGAGAGAGAAAGGACGGGGAGCAGAGGTGGGTGCTGTGCCGCTCCCCTCTCAGTGAGACCAAGGGCTTCCTCAGCAGCTCTCGCCTGGAAGCGTCTGAGCCCATGGCAGTGGGCCAGGTGAAGGATGGGTGAAGGCAGTCCTGATTGCGGTACTCAAGGAAATAAAGAGGGAAAAGGTACTTGTGCTTAGTATTAAAATAAGAAATGGAGAGCTTTATAGATGTCAAATTCAAGAGGTAACTATAGAAGGTTAGGGTATGAAAAGGTAACTTTCAGGAGCAAGTTTGGATCCACAAGACAACAGGAGTAATGAGAAGTCTCTTGTTACTAGAATTGTGACCTTTGACTGCTGAATTCCAAAAGGAGTACCCTAGGCCTCCAGATTATAGCTGGGACTGCATTTGAAAACCAACCAAACCAACTTTGAAAGGTACGGCCTGTCCTGAACAGAAGGTCTGAACAAACAAGTTTGTTGTTGATGGTCCAATTAAGCCTGCCAGCTTGGGTTTACTTCCAACCTGCCCTTTTGCAACCAACTTTGTGGGATTGTCACCAGCTCTGCTACCTGACTTGGCTCAAAGATGACAGGCCACCTGTGAGTTTGTGAGCTTTGTGGGGAAACAGATGTGGTGGGTGAGTCTGCCCTCCATTCTGTGGGAAAGATTTCTTGGATTATATGGAACTGGTGGACTTGGTGGTCCTCCCTGGGAGGTGCTTGGACAAGAAAGACCTATTGATGGCCTGAGTTGAGAGCAGAGGGGTGGTGATAACTGGTAATGCCTTTAAGCTTTGCAGCGCCTGCAGGCATTGCCCTCTGCTTCACTAATTCTAGTAAACCAGAAATGAAAGCCCATCCTCAGCAACAACAAGAATCTTTAATGACAAATATTTTCAGAGCGATTCAGTCCAGATTCCCAAAGAACTTGAAAAGTTCATTTTCTCAGAGGCAGTCAACTTTGCAGTTGAGAAGGTCACTGCCTAATCTGGAGAAACACATTCAGGTCAAGCCCTGGCTGGAGACCAGGGGCCTCTAGGGGAGGGTCATAAGTGAGCTCAGTGCCAGGAGTCCTGGAAGTGAGCCTGTGGATTGGAGAGGAGCCCCTCTCTGCCTCAGCCCTCGGAGCTTGTTACCCACAGAGAGAGAAAGGACGGGGAGCAGAGGTGGGTGCTGTGCCGCTCCCCTCTCAGTGAGACCAAGGGCTTCCTCAGCAGCTCTCGCCTGGAAGCGTCTGAGCCCATGGCAGTGGGCCAGGTGAAGGATGGGTGAAGGCAGTCCTGATTGCGGTACTCAAGGAAATAAAGAGGGAAAAGGTACTTGTGCTTAGTATTAAAATAAGAAATGGAGAGCTTTATAGATGTCAAATTCAAGAGGTAACTATAGAAGGTTAGGGTATGAAAAGGTAACTTTCAGGAGCAAGTTTGGATCCACAAGACAACAGGAGTAATGAGAAGTCTCTTGTTACTAGAATTGTGACCTTTGACTGCTGAATTCCAAAAGGAGTACCCTAGGCCTCCAGATTATAGCTGGGACTGCATTTGAAAAACAACCAAACCAACTTTGAAAGGTACGGCCTGTCCTGAACAGAAGGTCTGAACAAACAAGTTTGTTGTTGATGGTCCAATTAAGCCTGCCAGCTTGGGTTTACTTCCAACCTGGGCCCAGTCTTGTGTCCAGAGCTGTTGCTCTAGGCAACATCATGGGCCACGCTGAGCAGGGAGGTGACATTCCCCAGGTCACCTCTCTTATTTTCTTTGACTCTACATTATAGATACAGCCTTACCCAAGACACACATGTCACATGTCTGTTCCCATGATTACCTGGTGTCACCAAAATGTCTGTGACAAGGGTAGAAGCTTTAGCCAGTGTAAATGACTTAGGTTAGATGCACACCAAACTTCAGGTCAGAGTTTTGTGGGGGGAAGGTCATCACCAGATGTGTAAACAGTTGAGGTAGATGCCCTTGAGCCTGAGGCAGGGTCTGTGTTTGATGACGAGCCAAGGAGAAGTTCCCTTCCCTCAGATAATTCTGAGTAGTAAGGAGATGTGTGTCATTTGTCATTGAAGTTTCAAAGTCTTTAAATCCCTTGCTGTTGCCCCCTTGGGTTGTAGAAATAGTATGTTAGAACATGAGAAAGGAAGATTTGACATAGTAGCTCTTATTTATTGAGAATTGTGATAAGCACTTTATATCCACTGTCTACTTAAACAAGATGGAAGTTATTATTATCCCCATGCTCTAGATTAGGAAAGTTGAGGCTTGTAGGAATTAAATGACTTCCTTACATTCATCCTTTCTTACATCTAGTGTTTTTTTTGCTCACTATTATATTCCCAGTGTTAAGCCAGCTGTCTAGGACATCACGGTGCTTCATAAATATTTGTTGCACTCATCATGAGCAACAATGGCCAAGGCAATATTTGAACCCATGTCTGCCTGCTGCTGAACTCTATGCATTTAAATTACCCACTACTGTTACTTTGTCCCACTGGCCAGGTAAAGGGAATCATTTGGTTCTTTGGAGAAGACTGTTCACTGACTCCAGGCAGACTGTCGGGGTCTGGGTTGCTTTCCCATTCCTGCTGTGATAAGGTCCCATAAACTTTGACTTAAAACAATACAAACCTAGTATGTTGCAGTTCTGGAGGTCACACATACAAAATGGGTTTCACTGTGCCAAAATATAGGTGGGTTTTTGCACTATGTAGCACGGATCCAGCTTCTTTAGTTTTCAATAATGTGTTCCTCATTTCCATCTGAGCCCTCATTGGCAGTATCTTTAAAATCCATATTTCTAGAACAGCCTGTTCGTGACAATTAGCTATCCCCCCACCAAGACAGTACATGATTTCTCTAGCATCCTCCTCACATCTGAGTCCTCTCTCGCAGAGTCACTAATGTCCGTATTTCTACTAACAATCTTTTCAAGGTAGTCAAGGCATTTTCTCCCTGCTCCTCCAAATCCTACAATCTCTGCCTGTTACCCAATTCCACTTTTCCATTGTTAGCAATTTTAACAGCAACACCCCACTTCCAGATGCCCAAATCTGTATTAGTGTCCAGAGCTGCCGCAGCGAATGACCACAAACTAAGTGGCCTACAACAGTACAGATTTGTCACCTTATAGTTCTGGAAACCAGAAGTCCACAGTGGGTTTCCCTGGGTGGAAACCTGTGGCTTGCCTGGGCTGCATTCCTTCTGGGGGCTCTAGAGGAGGATATAGTTCCTTGTATTGTCCAGTTCTCAGCTGCTGCCTTCGTTTCTGGTCTCCTGGCTCCTTCTTCCATCTTCAGAGTCAGCTGCAGTGCATCTGCAAACCCCACTTGGACTCTGACTCTCCTGCAGCCCTCCTTCCCCGTGAGGACCCTTTGTGATTACATTGGGTGACCTAGGTAATCCAGACTAACCACTCTAGCTCAAGATCCTTAATTTAATCACATCTGCAAAGTCTTTTCTTTTTTTTTTGAACCCGGTATCACATACTGTTGTCATAGGTTCCAGAAATTAGAGTGTGGGCATCTTTGTTGTTGTTTAGTCACCCAGTTGTGTCTGACTCTACTGGGACCCCATGGATTGGGATTTCCCAGGCAAGAATACTGGAGTGGTTTGCCATTTCCTTCTCCAGGGATCTTCCCAACCCAGGGATCAAACCCTCATCTCCTGCATGGTAGGCCGATTTTTTACCATACTGGATTGCTCCATTATTGAAAACAATACAAACCTAGTATGTTGCAGTTCTGGAGGTCACACATACAAAATGGGTTTCACTGTGCCAAAATATAGGTGGGTTTTTGCACTATGTAGCACGGATCCAGCTTCTTTAGTTTTCAATAATGTGTTCCTCATTTCCATCTGAGCCCTCATTGGCAGTATCTTTAAAATCCATATTTCTAGAACAGCCTGTTCGTGACAATTAGCTATCCCCCCACCAAGACAGTACATGATTTCTCTAGCATCCTCCTCACATCTGAGTCCTCTCTCGCAGAGTCACTAATGTCCGTATTTCTACTAACAATCTTTTCAAGGTAGTCAAGGCATTTTCTCCCTGCTCCTCCAAATCCTACAATCTCTGCCTGTTACCCAATTCCACTTTTCCATTGTTAGCAATTTTAACAGCAACACCCCACTTCCAGATGCCCAAATCTGTATTAGTGTCCAGAGCTGCCGCAGCGAATGACCACAAACTAAGTGGCCTACAACAGTACAGATTTGTCACCTTATAGTTCTGGAAACCAGAAGTCCACAGTGGGTTTCCCTGGGTGGAAACCTGTGGCTTGCCTGGGCTGCATTCCTTCTGGGGGCTCTAGAGGAGGATATAGTTCCTTGTATTGTCCAGTTCTCAGCTGCTGCCTTCGTTTCTGGTCTCCTGGCTCCTTCTTCCATCTTCAGAGTCAGCTGCAGTGCATCTGCAAACCCCACTTGGACTCTGACTCTCCTGCAGCCCTCCTTCCCCGTGAGGACCCTTTGTGATTACATTGGGTGACCTAGGTAATCCAGACTAACCACTCTAGCTCAAGATCCTTAATTTAATCACATCTGCAAAGTCTTTTCTTTTTTTTTTGAACCCGGTATCACATACTGTTGTCATAGGTTCCAGAAATTAGAGTGTGGGCATCTTTGTTGTTGTTTAGTCACCCAGTTGTGTCTGACTCTACTGGGACCCCATGGATTGGGATTTCCCAGGCAAGAATACTGGAGTGGTTTGCCATTTCCTTCTCCAGGGATCTTCCCAACCCAGGGATCAAACCCTCATCTCCTGCATGGTAGGCCGATTTTTTACCACTGAGCCCCCGGGGAAGCCTGTGGGCATCTCTGAGGCTCCATTATACTGCCTACCTCAGGATCATTCATGTGCAGGCCTAGGTGGCTCTGTGTATCTGTGTGTGTAAATTTCAGTGGAGGTGAGGTAAAATCAGGTGCAAATTAGGACCCCAGAGAGTGTGTAGTTGGTGTGGATTAGACTTTAAAGGCCTTTTGAAAAGTACAAATTGTCAGAAGTTTGCTGGAGACATTTTCATCACCCTCACTCTCTCAAGTCTTAGCAAATTAGAACTAGATAGATGCATAGGACCAACTGGAAGAATCAAAGTTCAGAATCAGGTTTATTATTGGTAAAAAAAAAAAAAAAAGTTCTGGATAATATGACAGGGTCTTCTAAGGTCCTGAGTACAAAAGGAGAAAGTCAAGAACGGCAGAACTCTGCCTCGGTGAGAAGGGGCAACTGTCCCGATTTGATTACCAAGCAGAGGGTGAGCTAGAGAAGACAGAATTAGGTAAGAGCTATGTCATGAAAGAACAGTAACTGTTGATGCTAACTTGGCCCAATTAGGAAACACAGTCCAGGGAATTCCCTGGCAGTTCAGAGGTTAGGACTTGGTGCTTTCTCTTCCAGGGACCTGGTTCAATCCATGGTTGGGGAACTAAGATCCTGCATTCCACACGTGGTGCAACCAAAAAAAAGGAAACATAATGCATTTAAACTTTAGCTTATGATAGTCTCCCCAGTCAGATAACTTCTGAGAAGGGTAAGGAAGGAAGTAGAGATAAAGGTGAAAGCTCCCTCCCTGCAAGGATGGAAGGATTGTTGGTGGGTGTTCCCTTCTGTGGAGGCAAAGGTGGAGATACGGAGAGAGGAGGAAAGTGGTCCCCATTACATTGCTATATTCTGGGATTTGACATACAGTTCTGCCCCAGGTTGAAGAGTGTTTTTCTGAGTCAGGGCAGCTACTGCCCTAGTGGCTCAGATGGTAAAGAATCTTCCTGCAATGCGGGAGACCTGGGTTTGATCCCTGGGTCAGGAAGAGCCCCTGGAGAAGGGAATCACTACCCACTTCAGTGTTCTTGCCTGGAGAATCCCATGGACAGAGAAGCCTGATGGTCCATGGGGTTGCAAAGAGTTGGACATTACTGAGTTACTAACACAAACACACACACACAGTAGAGGACAGTTCTCCTTGGTTTTTCCACAAGAAAGTGTCAATGGCCTGGAAGAAAGTTATTGTCAGGATGATGTCAGGAGATGGGGCACTGCCTTTCACGTGTCTAGGTGAAAGTAGATTAAACTGTATATCCAGGACTTTCCCAAGGAAGAAATTATAGAGTATTATATAATTAGGGGTTATGGGTTGGGGCAAGAAAGGGTACTTCAGCCACTATTTCTTTTTGGCGGGGGGCGGGTTGGGGAAGGAAGGGGAGAGCGGGCCACTTCTATTGATCTTTCATTTATCTGTTTTCATCCATCTTTGTTCTTTGGCCCGCGTGGGCCTTCCATTGCAGTGGCCTCTGTTGTTGCATAGCACTGGCTCTGGGTGCATGTGCTGCAGAGCTCTGGCTCGGTAATTGGACACATCGGTCCAGCCGTTGCGTGGCACGTGGGATCTTCCCAGGCCAGGGATCGAACTGGCGCCCCTTGCACTGCAAGGCGGTGTCCTTACCCACTGGACCACCAGGGAAGCCCCAGCCACTATTTCTTAATCTCACCTTTCCCTCAGGGATGCTGCCCATGTCAGGCATCAGTGGGGTCGTAGACCAATTCTGTGGATGCACTTGCATTCAGTCTTTGTTTGTTTTTAGGAGCATTTTGGATAACACACCTATTCTAATGCTACGTACGTAGCTACCTCCTTGAGATGCTAATAGGCTGGATGTGTCTGTGTGTGTTAAGTTGCTTCAGTCGTGTCCGATGCCAGCATCCCCTGGAGGCTCCTTGTGTCACTAAGATGTTGATCTGACCACTGTCCCTCAATCTGTAGCCAGTAGGGTTCTATTGATTCTAATGGTTAGTGTCATGTCAGTTTCCCTTTGTTGGACCAAGTATAAATTGATTCTAAATACCTGCCTGGGGGAAACTTCTGTAGGAAAGATGAGCTTTTCAGTGTTCTCTCTCTAATTCTGGGCACTTAGAGGTATAAATTAGCTTCCTTGGTCTTTTCTCGCTCAGGGTCACAACTTTTCCTCCAGGGTTCTAGCCTAAATGGCTGTGATTTGAAGGGCCCTAGAAGGTCCTCCCCCAGTGTTCTTGCCTGGAGATCCCATGGACAGAGAAGCCTGATGGTCCATGGGGTTGCAAAGAGTTGGACATTACTGAGTTACTAACACAAACACACACACACAGTAGAGGACAGTTCTCCTTGGTTTTTCCACAAGAAAGTGTCAATGGCCTGGAAGAAAGTTATTGTCAGGATGATGTCAGGAGATGGGGCACTGCCTTTCACGTGTCTAGGTGAAAGTAGATTAAACTGTATATCCAGGACTTTCCCAAGGAAGAAATTATAGAGTATTATATAATTAGGGGTTATGGGTTGGGGCAAGAAAGGGTACTTCAGCCACTATTTCTTTTTTGCGGGGGGCGGGTTGGGGAAGGAAGGGGAGAGCGGGCCACTTCTATTGATCTTTCATTTATCTGTTTTCATCCATCTTTGTTCTTTGGCCCGCGTGGGCCTTCCATTGCAGTGGCCTCTGTTGTTGCATAGCACTGGCTCTGGGTGCATGTGCTGCAGAGCTCTGGCTCGGTAATTGGACACATCGGTCCAGCCGTTGCGTGGCACGTGGGATCTTCCCAGGCCAGGGATCGAACTGGCGCCCCTTGCACTGCAAGGCGGTGTCCTTACCCACTGGACCACCAGGGAAGCCCCAGCCACTATTTCTTAATCTCACCTTTCCCTCAGGGATGCTGCCCATGTCAGGCATCAGTGGGGTCGTAGACCAATTCTGTGGATGCACTTGCATTCAGTCTTTGTTTGTTTTTAGGAGCATTTTGGATAACACACCTATTCTAATGCTACGTACGTAGCTACCTCCTTGAGATGCTAATAGGCTGGATGTGTCTGTGTGTGTTAAGTTGCTTCAGTCGTGTCCGATGCCAGCATCCCCTGGAGGCTCCTTGTGTCACTAAGATGTTGATCTGACCACTGTCCCTCAATCTGTAGCCAGTAGGGTTCTATTGATTCTAATGGTTAGTGTCATGTCAGTTTCCCTTTGTTGGACCAAGTATAAATTGATTCTAAATACCTGCCTGGGGGAAACTTCTGTAGGAAAGATGAGCTTTTCAGTGTTCTCTCTCTAATTCTGGGCACTTAGAGGTATAAATTAGCTTCCTTGGTCTTTTCTCGCTCAGGGTCACAACTTTTCCTCCAGGGTTCTAGCCTTCTAAATGGCTGTGATTTGAAGGGCCCTAGAAGGTCCTCACAAAACCCACATAACAGACAGGTCCCTAGAACATTAACTGCCACTGTTAGTAGCATTCTCTTTTCTTTTTTATTGGAATATAGTTGATTTACAATGTTGTGTTAGCTTCAGGTATACTGCAAAGTTATTGTTATAAACATGTCTTTTACAGAGTTTTGTATTTTACAGCTATGCATAATCCCAAATCAGTCATAGGTATATCCCTGACCTCTCCCATCTGAACCCCGCCTCCTGCTCCCCATGTCCCACCCCTCCAGGTTGTTTCATAGCCCCCATGTAAGTTCCCTTCATTTTACGGCTTATTCACAATGGTGATGATCTCTTTTACGTATGATAGTGTGTGTTTCCATGCTACTCTTTCCATGCCTCTCCCCCGATCTTCCCTCCCTCCACTGTCCATAGGTCCGTTCTTTTTTTTTTTTTTTTTAAGATTTATTTATTTATTTTGGGCGGGGGTCAGGTTGGGGAGGGAGGGGAGCGGGCGGGCCACTTCTATTGGTCTTTCATTTCTCTATTTTCATCCGTCTTTGTTCTTTGGCTCCTGTGGGCCTCCCATCGCGGTGGCATCTGTCATTGCAGAGCGCCGGCTCTGGGCGCATGGGCTCCAGAGCTCTGGCTCGGTGATTGGACACATCGGTCCAGCCTCTCCGCGGCACGTGGGATCTTCCCAGGCCAGGGATCGAACCGGCGCCCCTTGCACTGCAAGGCGGTGTCCTTACCCACTGGACCACCAGGGGAAGCCCCATAGGTCCGTTCTTTATGTCTGTTTCTCCATTGCTGCTGCTGTGTGTGTATTTATCAATATCATCTTTCTAGATCCCACATATATGTATTAGTATACTATACTTGTCCTTCTCTTTTTGACTTACTTAACTTTGTATAATAGTTTCTAGACTCATCCACCTCATTAGGACTGATTCTTCTGCATTTCTTTTTACAGCTGAGAAATATTCCATTGTGTATATGTACCATAGCTTCTTTATCCATTCATTTGTTGATAGCTAGAACATGGAAGCATTCTCTTTTAAAATACCCATTCGTTGATTCATTTGTATTCTCTCTTCCTCTCTTTCTCTCTCACACACTTGCTCACACAGACATATACTCACACACACATAAAGAAGTATTAGACTGTCCTGTCCAAGGGTGCTTTTCTTGGCTTGGCTTCAATATAGAATTTGGTTGGAACCTCCTGTATAGTCATTAAACAAAGATTTGTTAAGTAACTACTAAGGTCAGTCTCTGTTCAAAGTGCTGTATCTGCATTACCTAGATACAATACTAAATGCAATGCAGTCCTGTCCTCATCATTCAGGGGGGGTAGACAGAAATGTGAAGAAATAAGATGGAGATATTACTGTGTCAGGACAATGTATAGGCAGGTCCAATGAGGGGAGGGAAGCAGGGACAAATCTCCAAGGCCTCTCAGTCCAGGATAGGACTGAGGGTCTATCTGCGTGGTGATCCATACAAACCCTGTGTAAACAGGGTCAGCTGGTTCATCTTTCCCGAGAGGGACCTCCAAATTGTTTTCATAGGACCCAAACTCTCCCTTAGCAACTATGAATATTAGATATATTGTGGGAGCCTAGAAGATGAAATGGGAATTTAGTGGACCAGATCAGACAGCATATGACATTCAATACTGGGTATTGAAGGATGGTACATAGACTGTGGCAAGAAAGAGAGGTCCAGACAAAGGGAATAATACATGTACCCTCAAACCAGAAGACATAATACAGGTGAACAGAATGAGTGCATCTGATGGGCGGGGTGGCATGGAGGACTGTTGGGAAATGAGATCAGAGAGACTAGAGTCAGATTTTGTTGGGTTTTAACAATCTTGCTAAAGAATGAGAACTTTCATTCCTTTCCTGGCAGTGGAGAGCCACCTCGAGGTCTGTTTGTTTCTTTTTAAGAACAGAGCCTCTATTGAGGCTTAGCTCTACTAAATCTGCAAAAATCATCCTGTGATATGTCAAGACAAACTCATAAACTATCAACCTAATGTTTTTCTACACCTGAACCAGGGATTAGAAACTCTTGAGTAGATAGAGATGTGGGATCAAGAGGGCAGTGAGTGCGGCACATTTATAAAAAGGACTGACCTTGGAAATGTTCTTAGGTAATTCACCCAAACTTGGTTTGATCGTGTCTAAGATATGAAGAATGAAGGGAAGGCTTGTTTAAATTTTGCTGGGTTAGCTTTTTAACGGAGGCAGCGTGGTATTCCATGGTGCCTCAGCTCCCTGTGGTACCACTTCATCACTGTGCTTCAGACTTATTAACGTGTAAAAAAGGAAAGGCTGTAGGCTGCTGTAAGGATTAAAGGAGATGATGTCTGTGAAGTGCTTAGCACAGTGCTAAGCTCATGGTAAGCACTCAAGAGTGTTACCGTTTTCTCAGTTTTAATACTCCTTGCGCTGAGCACAGTACCTGGCACATGGGAAACAGGATTGCCAGTGTCTTGCTAGAGGAAATGGAATGCTGTTAGGGTGCACAGAATCGGGGCACAGTGGTGGTGAAGAAGGATTCTTCCCGATGACAGTCATTCTCCTATCCCCTCCCTGCAGTGTTCTGACAGCACCTCCATTTTACTCCTTCAATGCAGAGATACCACGACGTGTCTAGAAATGGTTGCTCAAGGCTGCAAAGTGACACAGCAACACAGAGCCTGGGATTGCTGCCAAATTCTAAGAAGCGCAGATTGTGACAAAGTAAGGGGAGAAGGCAGAGAAGAAAAAGGTGAAAGCTAGGAGCAGTGTTCTTGTCGAGTGGCGTGAGGGCGTCTCACACAGTTTCAGGTGGGGCGGGCGGTGAGAAACCACCGTGTGGGCTCGATGTCAGCTGGTGGTGCTGAAGGAGAAGCCCAGTCCAGGCGAGGCTGCTGCAGGGGGCCTGCACTTGGAAAAGGTCCTGTTTGGTCTATTCCTCTGCTCTCACCATCTTGAAGTTCTTAATTACTTTGTAACAAGGGGCCCCCCATTTTCATTTTGCAGTGAGCCCTGCCAATTATGTAGCTGGTCTTGGATCCAGGCTTGTCTCAGCTAATTTTTTGAGCTAGTTTTTGAACTTGCAGCTGATGAAGCAAATAGGCTGGGCTAGTATTCTTTTTCTGTTTTTCTAATATTTATTTTTGGCTGTGCTGGGTCTTTGTTGTTGTATACGGCAAGTGGGATCTCCTCTTTGGTGTAGTGAGTGAGGTTTCTCGTTGTGGTGGCATCCCTCGTTGAGGATCACAGGCTCTAGGGCACTGGGGCTTCAGTAGTTGCAGCGTGGGGATTCAGTTGCTCCACAGAATGTGGGCTCTTCGTAGGTCAGGGATCGAACCACGTCTCCTGCATTCACAGACAGAGTCTTTACCACCGGGTCGCCAGGGAAGCCCGAGTACTCTTTTTCATCTCTCTGTCTAATGATTGAAAAGTCAAAAAAATGATAACAAAGTAAATCTGTAAAAACTGAAATGAAATGAGTAGCACGTCACTCCTTTTCTCTAGTCATGCTCTTGGGAAGTAACCACTAGCAGTACTTTAGTCTGTAGCTCCCAGATTTTTTGGTTAACTATAAAGTACTATATTATAAAATAATATGCATTGACATTGTTGATGTAAATATTAAACAACACAGCATTACTTACGTGAAAATATTCACGCCAGTGTCTTGCTAGAGGAAATGGAATGCTGTTAGGGTGCACAGAATCGGGGCACAGTGGTGGTGAAGAAGGATTCTTCCCGATGACAGTCATTCTCCTATCCCCTCCCTGCAGTGTTCTGACAGCACCTCCATTTTACTCCTTCAATGCAGAGATACCACGACGTGTCTAGAAATGGTTGCTCAAGGCTGCAAAGTGACACAGCAACACAGAGCCTGGGATTGCTGCCAAATTCTAAGAAGCGCAGATTGTGACAAAGTAAGGGGAGAAGGCAGAGAAGAAAAAGGTGAAAGCTAGGAGCAGTGTTCTTGTCGAGTGGCGTGAGGGCGTCTCACACAGTTTCAGGTGGGCGGGCGGTGAGAAACCACCGTGTGGGCTCGATGTCAGCTGGTGGTGCTGAAGGAGAAGCCCAGTCCAGGCGAGGCTGCTGCAGGGGGCCTGCACTTGGAAAAGGTCCTGTTTGGTCTATTCCTCTGCTCTCACCATCTTGAAGTTCTTAATTACTTTGTAACAAGGGGCCCCCCATTTTCATTTTGCAGTGAGCCCTGCCAATTATGTAGCTGGTCTTGGATCCAGGCTTGTCTCAGCTAATTTTTTGAGCTAGTTTTTGAACTTGCAGCTGATGAAGCAAATAGGCTGGGCTAGTATTCTTTTTCTGTTTTTCTAATATTTATTTTTGGCTGTGCTGGGTCTTTGTTGTTGTATACGGCAAGTGGGATCTCCTCTTTGGTGTAGTGAGTGAGGTTTCTCGTTGTGGTGGCATCCCTCGTTGAGGATCACAGGCTCTAGGGCACTGGGGCTTCAGTAGTTGCAGCGTGGGGATTCAGTTGCTCCACAGAATGTGGGCTCTTCGTAGGTCAGGGATCGAACCACGTCTCCTGCATTCACAGACAGAGTCTTTACCACCGGGTCGCCAGGGAAGCCCGAGTACTCTTTTTCATCTCTCTGTCTAATGATTGAAAAGTCAAAAAAATGATAACAAAGTAAATCTGTAAAAACTGAAATGAAATGAGTAGCACGTCACTCCTTTTCTCTAGTCATGCTCTTGGGAAGTAACCACTAGCAGTACTTTAGTCTGTAGCTCCCAGATTTTTTGGTTAACTATAAAGTACTATATTATAAAATAATATGCATTGACATTGTTGATGTAAATATTAAACAACACAGCATTACTTACGTGAAAATATTCACATTTCTCTCAGACTTACTCTCCTTCAGTGAGGCAGCCACCGCTCACAGTTTTTCTGTATGCTCCAGATACCTTTTCTGAATAAACTTTATTCCTTTGGAGCAGTTTTCGGTTCCTAGCAAAAATGAGTGGGAAGTACAGAAGGTTCCCGAATGCTCCTGTCCCCACCCCCGCACAGCCTCCCCACTATTGAAAACCAGAACCAGAGCTGTGCAGTTGTCACAGGTGATGCACCTGTGTTGACACAGCATTCTCTCACCCAGAGCCCATAGCTTATATGAACACTTGGGTTCAGGTTTTTTTCCAAACATTTTTTTAAATTAATTTTTAATTACATAATTGATACATGAATGTTTTTTCTATGTTTATTAAAAATATGTAGGCTTTCAGAAGGCAAGATGGGATAATTTTATGCACACGAGTAGGTAGCTTGTTTTTATTTTTTAACAAATACTTTTCCAAGTCACTACACATAGACCTGCCTCATTCTTCTTTAATAAGGGCATGCTGTGTTGTATGTCTGTATTACAAGTTATTTATCAAAGTTCCCATTGGTATGTATGTTTTTAAACAATGTAATGCACATTCTTTTTTAAAAAAAATTTTAATTGGAGGATAATTGCTTTACAATGGTGTGTTAGTTTCTGCTGTACAACACTGTGAAACAGCTATATATAAGTATACATATTTCCTCTCCCTCTTGAGAGTACACATTCTTACGCATATTTCTTGCACTTCTAGTATACATAGGATCGTTTTGGAGGATAGGTTTTTATCCCTCGTTGAGGATCACAGGCTCTAGGGCACTGGGGCTTCAGTAGTTGCAGCGTGGGGATTCAGTTGCTCCACAGAATGTGGGCTCTTCGTAGGTCAGGGATCGAACCACGTCTCCTGCATTCACAGACAGAGTCTTTACCACCGGGTCGCCAGGGAAGCCCGAGTACTCTTTTTCATCTCTCTGTCTAATGATTGAAAAGTCAAAAAAATGATAACAAAGTAAATCTGTAAAAACTGAAATGAAATGAGTAGCACGTCACTCCTTTTCTCTAGTCATGCTCTTGGGAAGTAACCACTAGCAGTACTTTAGTCTGTAGCTCCCAGATTTTTTGGTTAACTATAAAGTACTATATTATAAAATAATATGCATTGACATTGTTGATGTAAATATTAAACAACACAGCATTACTTACGTGAAAATATTCACATTTCTCTCAGACTTACTCTCCTTCAGTGAGGCAGCCACCGCTCACAGTTTTTCTGTATGCTCCAGATACCTTTTCTGAATAAACTTTATTCCTTTGGAGCAGTTTTCGGTTCCTAGCAAAAGTGAGTGGGAAGTACAGAAGGTTCCCGAATGCTCCTGTCCCCACCCCTGCACAGCCTCCCCCACTATTGAAAACCAGAACCAGAGCTGTGCAGTTGTCACAGGTGATGCACCTGTGTTGACACAGCATTCTCTCACCCAGAGCCCATAGCTTATATGAACACTTGGGTTCAGGTTTTTTTCCAAACATTTTTTTAAATTAATTTTTAATTACATAATTGATACATGAATGTTTTTTCTATGTTTATTAAAAATATGTAGGCTTTCAGAAGGCAAGATGGGATAATTTTATGCACACGAGTAGGTAGCTTGTTTTTATTTTTTAACAAATACTTTTCCAAGTCACTACACATAGACCTGCCTCATTCTTCTTTAATAAGGGCATGCTGTGTTGTATGTCTGTATTACAAGTTATTTATCAAAGTTCCCATTGGTATGTATGTTTTTAAACAATGTAATGCACATTCTTTTTTAAAAAAAATTTTAATTGGAGGATAATTGCTTTACAATGGTGTGTTAGTTTCTGCTGTACAACACTGTGAAACAGCTATATATAAGTATACATATTTCCTCTCCCTCTTGAGAGTACACATTCTTACGCATATTTCTTGCACTTCTAGTATACATAGGATAGTAATACCACGTTCAGAAGTGGATTATAGGGTATGAACCTATCAACTTGACTCTCTCTCATCTGGGGTTGACTGCACTTGTTATACACTCCCGTAACCCCACCTCTGTGTCATTTAACTCACTGACAGCATCTTCCAGGGACTTAGCCCTCAGGGTTGAGAATCCTGGAGCAAAGAAAGGGAGAATTTACTTGTGAATATTAATAGCAATAGTTCATCTGTAGTGAGCTCTTATACCATGTTTTATGCACTCAAGCCAAGTATTATTCTAAACACTTTACATCTATTTACCACACCCAGAGATAAGTCTATTATCATACACATTTTATTTTTTTTAACTTTTTATTTTATATTGGTGTATAGCCAGTTAACAATGTTGTGATAGCTTCAGGTGAGCAGCAAAGGGGCTCAGCAATACATATGCATGTATCCATTCTCGCCAACTCCCCTCCCATCCAGGTTGCCATATAACACTGAGCAGAGTTCCCTGTGCTAGACAGTAGGCTCTTGTCAGTTACCTATTTTAAATATAGCAGATTACAACTATTTTAATACTTAGGAAACTGAGACACCTAGCGTTAAGTAAGGTCACACATCCGTCTAGTAAATGGTAGGGCTGGGATCTGAAGCAGCAAACTCTGACTTCTGAGCCAGTGTTCTTAACCTCTACACACACTCTCTCCAGAGAGTTTAATGCCATAGCAATGTCAGAGTTTCTCTGCATTGTTTATTCCTTAAAACAATATCATATTTATTCATCTATTTGTCTTTTTCTACATGGTAACTCTCTGAGGGCAGGGTACTTGTCCAAATATTATTCATAACCCTATGCCCTAATTCCTAGCACCACATCGGATTTATGATACATAATAAATACATTAACTTGAATGGATAACAATGCCTCTAGGAGGCAGCTACTATTTCCATTTTACAGATGAAGAAACTGCAAGTCAGTGTAACCCAAATAGTGTAGGAGAAAATGGTAGAAAGCAGAAGAGTGGAGCTACAATTTTGAACCCAGGACTTTTGAAACCTAATCCAGGGTGCCGTCGACCTTGTTTAAGTTGCTTCCAGAGCCTGTTTCAGAGGGCTCTGGGAATGGTTCCCTACCTAGCAACCGTTTCTAAGCTGGAAGACTTCAGAGCCTGCTGGTTTTAATGATCCCTGGGAGGGGCAGAGCCTGATGATAGAAAGGCCCCTGGAAAAGAGCCTCTGGAAGCCCTGCATCCAGGAGTCAGTTGTTAGAGGAGTCAGATTCCTTAGAGGACTACCATGTAGTAATAATACCTATCCTCTATTTCAGTTTCTGCATGCCAAATATTATTCTATGTGATTTATGAGCGGTGCCTCTTTTTAATGATCACAGTCCCATTAAATAGATATTGTTATTATCTTTGTTTTACATGTGAAAGAATATGGTGAGGCCAAGTGCCTTGCTCAAGGTTACACAAAGAAGTGCTAAGGCTAAGATTCAACTCAAAATGTGTGACCCCTCAAACATTCATTCAAGCAATCTGCTACCCCTGGTTATAACAGCTGCTGAGGCAGGGGACATTGTAAGAAGCAATTGTCTTCCCAAGACTCTGGAGGACTTGAACAATGAGAAAATAGGTGGAGAAAAGCATGCAGCCTGAGCCCTCCTAGGTGAGGGGTCACAGAAAGAAGAAAGGTTATTTTATTTATTTATTTTAGCTGACTGTGGAGAGTTAGGGAGTTTTTAAACCAGCCATTCCAGTTTTTGAATCTGGGTTCTCAGCACGTGATGTCTTTATAGTCTTAACCTAAAAGTGGCAGAGTTATTTTGGGCACAAAGCAAGAGCTGTGGCTTTAAAAATATGCCACTGTATTTATCTCTTCCGCTCCAAGATTACTGAAAATTAGCCCAGCTGTGGCCTGAGGCACCAAACAGCCATAGTCTTCTTCCAGATCACTCAACCCACCCAAAGCGGGTGAAATACCCAGAAGGAGCAGCCT
This sequence comes from Tragulus kanchil, assembly GCA_022376925.1. Classification (NCBI taxonomy): domain Eukaryota; kingdom Metazoa; phylum Chordata; class Mammalia; order Artiodactyla; family Tragulidae; genus Tragulus; species Tragulus kanchil. The sequence continues at coordinate 36,028,827 of JAIOJX010000029.1, read as the reverse complement.
CTGGGGAGTGGCGATCAGATTAGTTCTCCATCACCAAGCCTACTCTCTGATCACACACACACACACACCATCCCTTGCCAGCTACTGTGGGGATCAGGAGGCTAGGCCTGCGAATCAGCTAAGCGCTTGTCTTCTTCCCCATCCCCAAGGCTTTAATTGAAATAAAAACATTAACAGTTCTGTTACTGAGCTGGGGAGTCAGTACAAGAATAATTTTTCACCTTTATTACCCAATCACTATTTGATTTAGGGCAGATAATCTTGCTGTTATTTAAGCCTTCAGTTTCATTATCTATAAATAGGAAATCTTAAAAATACATATGCATTTCTTATAAATAAATATGCAAAGTGCTTAATAAAGTGACTACTAACATACCTGGCCATAGTAAGCAATCAACTGATATTCCTTAAATGAGTCAGTCTTCTACTACTCTGTCTTACTAAGGTTTAATGGTGATAAGCTTTTACTTTGTGCTAGGTACCATGTTATGTGCTCTCTAAGGATAAGTGATGGCTCAGTGAAAGAATCTGCCTGCAGTGTAGGAGACACAGGAGATGAGGGTTCAATCCTGGGGTCAGGAAGATCCCCTGGAAAAGAAAATGGTGACCCACTCCAGTATTCTTGCCTGGAAAATCCCATGGACAGAGGAGCTTGGCGGGCTACAAGTCCATGGAGTCACAAAGAGTCGGATGCAACTGAATGACTAAACACACACAGGGATAATTACATTTAATCCTGTAACAGTCCTATGAGATAGATGCTATCCCTTACACATGAAAACTGAGGCCCAGAAACAATTAAATAATTTGCTAAACATCACATAATTTACATGATGTAGCCTGATTTAAACCTAGTACCCTGATTATGGAGCCTAAAATCTTAAAGAGAAGAGGAAATATATTTTTTACATTCCCCAGTTTCTCTGGAAAGCTCTTTCCACTGAAGGACTAAGGAGCAGTGGAGAAATGCTGTTAAAGCTAGCCCAGTGGTTTCAGATTTCTTTCCCTCTCTCTCATCCTGGACAAGATCTTGGTTTCCAACGGTCATTCTCCTGTGTTTTGTGGGCTGTAATTACTCAGATTTATTTTGCCCAATTCGTAAAGGATGGAGCGAGGGAGAGCTTGTCTACACAGATGGTGGGGAGGAAGCTGGAGTTGTTTTACATCCTGGTCTTTCAGTAGGTTGATGGCAGATGCTTTTTGACTTTTGGTCTGAGCATGTATTCAGGGAGAGTGTGCATAATTCTACAATCAGCCAGTTTCTAGTAGAAAGAGACAGAGAGAGAAACACACACACACATACAGAGAGAGAGGGAGAGGGAGAGAGATGAAATGGCTGCTCAAAGCCCCAGCAGACTCCAGTGAAATTGGAGATGCTTGAAAGGCCCAGAATCTGCACAGCCTTTCGTGCCCCCGACCCTTTCCTGGGCGGCCAGAGGCAGCAGCAGCAGCCCGTCCCGCTGGGAGAACAGGCGGTTCAGGGGAGCTGTCTAGGGGAGCCGGAAACGGCTGTAATCATTTAATAGCCTTTGCTGGCTGCACCGACCAAGCAGAGTGGGCGGTAGGCAGGCTCCAGAGTGCTGTCTGGCAAGATAGTCCCTGGCTTTAATCAAAATGATGGGTTTTCTGGAAGCTCTTTATTAACCTCAGCACCAGGATCCCAGAGATGGTAACAAAGGGATGAATGGGGAGCGGAGGGGAGGGGCTGAAACCTGCCGGCTGGGCGGTGATTTTCCAGAGCTGAGCACTCTTTCCCCGCAGGCACCCCTCCCCCACCCGCGCATTTCTTTCTACGGGTGCTGGCTTAGAGGCTCCTGCCTGCATCTCCGTCTCCCAAGCGGTGACAAAACATACAGCCATAGCAATTGCTACGTTTGTATAATGCGTCAGGGTTTTCAAAGAACTTTCAAACGCATTTCAGGTTGTGGGTCTCATAACTGGAATGAGATTATCTACATTTGAGTCCTAGGCTGCACCGGTTAGTAACCCTCTGATGACTGGTCTTCAGTCTCTTCATTTATAAAACCTACATACCAATAAAGCAGACATGGATATTGGTAGTATCTGCTTCCTGTGGTTCTTGTGAGGAGTAAACATTATATTGAATGCACGTCTGCTTAGCCCAGTGCCACACACAGAGGAATGCAGAATAAATGTTAACTAATTCATGACCCTGGTGGAGACAGGAAGGAGATGACCTCCGTTTTATGCCTGAGGCAACTGAGGCTCAGAGTTATTTCTGTAAATTGCCCAGGACTAGGCACCATTAAGGGCTTTCCTGGTGGCTCAGCTGGTAAAAAATCTGCCTGCAATGCTGGAGACTGGGGTTCAGTCTTTCTGTTGGGAGGATCTCCTGGAGAAGGAAATGGCAACCCACTGCAGTATTCTTGCCTAGAGAATTCCATGCACAGAGAAGCCTGATGGGCTACAGGCCATGAGGCCACAAAGAGTCAGACATAATTGAGTGACTAACACACACACGCACACACACACACACAGTAAATGTGTAAACCAGGTTCTATCATTCAGTGGCTCTATAAATTCAGAAGATCAAAACAAGAGGAAGAGAGGAAACGAGAATTAAAAGCCCTCCAACATTCTCCAGCTTTGCCCCTCTAAGAACTTTCCTGAAAGTAATATCCTTGGTCAAAATGACTGTGGGTTGTTCTGTTAACTAAAGTCAGTGTAAATCAAATAAACCTCTCCTGGCCTTAGTTGATTGTCCAAGCAGATTAGAATGGGAGCAAATGTCTTTTAATTTCATGGCTGCAGTCATGAAGTGATTTAGAGGCCAAGTAAATAAAGTCTGTCACTGTTTCCTTTTTTTTCCCATCTATTTGCCATGAAGTGATGGGACTGGATGCCATCATCTTAGTTTTGTGAATGCTGAGTTTTAAGCCAGCTTTTTCACTCTTGTCTTTAACCCTCATCAAGAGGCCTTTAGTTCCTCTCTGCTTTCTGTCATCAGAATGGTATCGTCTCCATGCCTGAAGTTATTGGTATTTCTCCCAGCAATCTTGATTCCAGTTTGTGCTTCATCCAGCACAGAATTTCTCATGGTGTACTCTGTATATAAGTTAAATAAGCAGGGTGACACTAGACATGTACTCCTTGACATACTCCTTTCCCAATTTTGAAACCAGTCTGTTGTTGCAGACATGGATATTGGTAGTATCTGCTTCCTGTGGTTCTTGTGAGGAGTAAACATTATATTGAATGCACGTCTGCTTAGCCCAGTGCCACACACAGAGGAATGCAGAATAAATGTTAACTAATTCATGACCCTGGTGGAGACAGGAAGGAGATGACCTCCGTTTTATGCCTGAGGCAACTGAGGCTCAGAGTTATTTCTGTAAATTGCCCAGGACTAGGCACCATTAAGGGCTTTCCTGGTGGCTCAGCTGGTAAAAAATCTGCCTGCAATGCTGGAGACTGGGGTTCAGTCTTTCTGTTGGGAGGATCTCCTGGAGAAGGAAATGGCAACCCACTGCAGTATTCTTGCCTAGAGAATTCCATGCACAGAGAAGCCTGATGGGCTACAGGCCATGAGGCCACAAAGAGTCAGACATAATTGAGTGACTAACACACACACGCACACACACACACACAGTAAATGTGTAAACCAGGTTCTATCATTCAGTGGCTCTATAAATTCAGAAGATCAAAACAAGAGGAAGAGAGGAAACGAGAATTAAAAGCCCTCCAACATTCTCCAGCTTTGCCCCTCTAAGAACTTTCCTGAAAGTAATATCCTTGGTCAAAATGACTGTGGGTTGTTCTGTTAACTAAAGTCAGTGTAAATCAAATAAACCTCTCCTGGCCTTAGTTGATTGTCCAAGCAGATTAGAATGGGAGCAAATGTCTTTTAATTTCATGGCTGCAGTCATGAAGTGATTTAGAGGCCAAGTAAATAAAGTCTGTCACTGTTTCCTTTTTTTTCCCATCTATTTGCCATGAAGTGATGGGACTGGATGCCATCATCTTAGTTTTGTGAATGCTGAGTTTTAAGCCAGCTTTTTCACTCTTGTCTTTAACCCTCATCAAGAGGCCTTTAGTTCCTCTCTGCTTTCTGTCATCAGAATGGTATCGTCTCCATGCCTGAAGTTATTGGTATTTCTCCCAGCAATCTTGATTCCAGTTTGTGCTTCATCCAGCACAGAATTTCTCATGGTGTACTCTGTATATAAGTTAAATAAGCAGGGTGACACTAGACATGTACTCCTTGACATACTCCTTTCCCAATTTTGAACCAGTCTGTTGTTCCATGTCTGGTTCTAACTGTTGCTCCTTGACCTGCATATAGGTATCTCAGGAGGCAGGTAAGGCTGTCTGGTATTCTGGTCTCTCAAAGAATTTTCCAGTTTGTTGTGATCCACACAGTCAAAGGCTTTAGCATAGTCAATGAAGAAGAAGTATATGTTTTTCTGGAATTCTCTTGCTTTTTTCTGTGATCCAATGAATGTTGGCAATTTGATCTCTGGATCCTCTGTCTTTTCTCAATCCAGCTTGTACAGCTGGAAGTTCTTGGTTCACATAATTTTGAAGCCTAGCTTGAAGGATTTTGAGCATTACCTTGCTGACCTGTGAAATGAGTGCAGTTGTGCAGTGATTTGAACATTCTTTGGCATTGCAGTTCTTTGGGATTGGAATGAACACTGACTTTTTTCCAGTCCTGTGGCCACTGCTTAGTTTCCCAAATTTGCTGACGTATTGAGTGCAGCAGTTTTAACAGCATCATCTTTTAGAATTTGAAATAGCTCAGCTGGAAATCCATCACCTCCACTAGCTTTGTTTGTACTGATGCTTCCTAAGACCCACTTGACTTAACACTCCAGGATGTTTGGCTCTGAGTAGGTCATTAAAACCTTTTTTTTTTAACAGTTCTTCTGGTATTCTTGCCACCTTTTCTTAATAGCTCCTGGTTCTGTTAGATCTATACTGTTTCTATCTTTGTATTCATCTTTGCAGGAAATGTTCCCTTGGTATCTCTAATTTTTTTTGAAGAGATCTCTGGTCTTTCCCACTTTATTGTTCGTCTCTATTTCTTTGCATTGTTCACTTTAAGAAGGCTTTCTTATCTCTCCTTGCTAGTCTTTGGAACTCTGAATTCAGCTGGATATATCTTTCCTTTTCTCCTTTGCCTTTAGCTTCTCTTCTTTTCTCAGCTATTTGTAAGGCCTCCTCAGACAACCATTTTGCCTTTTTGCATTTCTTTTTCTTGGGGATGGTCTTGATCACTGCCTCCTGTACAATGTCATGAACCTCCATCCATAGTTCTTCAGGCACTCTGTCTATCAGATCTAATCCCTTGAATCTATTTGTCACTTCCACTGTATAATCATAAGGGATTTAGGTCATACTCCTTTCCCAATTTTGAACCAGTCTGTTGTTCCATGTCTGGTTCTAACTGTTGCTCCTTGACCTGCATATAGGTATCTCAGGAGGCAGGTAAGGCTGTCTGGTATTCTGGTCTCTCAAAGAATTTTCCAGTTTGTTGTGATCCACACAGTCAAAGGCTTTAGCATAGTCAATGAAGAAGAAGTATATGTTTTTCTGGAATTCTCTTGCTTTTTTCTGTGATCCAATGAATGTTGGCAATTTGATCTCTGGATCCTCTGTCTTTTCTCAATCCAGCTTGTACAGCTGGAAGTTCTTGGTTCACATAATTTTGAAGCCTAGCTTGAAGGATTTTGAGCATTACCTTGCTGACCTGTGAAATGAGTGCAGTTGTGCAGTGATTTGAACATTCTTTGGCATTGCAGTTCTTTGGGATTGGAATGAACACTGACTTTTTTCCAGTCCTGTGGCCACTGCTTAGTTTCCCAAATTTGCTGACGTATTGAGTGCAGCAGTTTTAACAGCATCATCTTTTAGAATTTGAAATAGCTCAGCTGGAAATCCATCACCTCCACTAGCTTTGTTTGTACTGATGCTTCCTAAGACCCACTTGACTTAACACTCCAGGATGTTTGGCTCTGAGTAGGTCATTAAAACCTTTTTTTTTTAACAGTTCTTCTGGTATTCTTGCCACCTTTTCTTAATAGCTCCTGGTTCTGTTAGATCTATACTGTTTCTATCTTTGTATTCATCTTTGCAGGAAATGTTCCCTTGGTATCTCTAATTTTTTTTGAAGAGATCTCTGGTCTTTCCCACTTTATTGTTCGTCTCTATTTCTTTGCATTGTTCACTTTAAGAAGGCTTTCTTATCTCTCCTTGCTAGTCTTTGGAACTCTGAATTCAGCTGGATATATCTTTCCTTTTCTCCTTTGCCTTTTGCTTCTCTTCTTTTCTCAGTTATTTGTAAGGCCTCCTCAGTCAACCATTTTGCCTTTTTGCATTTCTTTTTCTTGGGGATGGTTTTGATCACTGCCTCCTGTACAATGTTATGAACCTCCGTCCATTTTTCTTTAGGCACTCTGTGTATCAGATCCAATTACTTGAATCTATTTGTCACTTCCACTGTATAATCATAAGGAATTTAAGTCATACCTGAATGGCCTAGTAGTGGTTTCCCCTACTTTCTGCAATTTAAGTCTGAATTTTGCAATAAGGGCTGTGGTTAGGGACAGAAAAGGTGCATCTTCTTCTTTTATCGTTTATCTTCCTTTCTCATCTTTCTCATGAGATAACTCTCATCAAGTACCTGCCTCAAAGTCACAGCATTTTGTAAACAAAGGTGGCCAAGGATTTCAGTGCTCTTGACCAAAGGGATTCAAATTAGGTCAGTAAATGTTGTTTGTCAGATCCTTAAAACTGTTATTTCGCCCAAATGAACCCTCAGAGATGTTTGCGCACAAGTCAGCCAGAGCAGGTTGAATACAAGGGTCCTGGAGATGCAGGAGAAACCAGATCCTGTCCTGCCCTGCAGAGGCTGAATATGAAGAGGGTGCAGCTGAATGGTTCTCTGATTGCGTCTTAGAGGGGAGGCTGTCAGCCCCACCAAGACTCCCAGCACAGGCCACGGAGGCTCAGTGGCATATGAAAGAAGCTCTTTAACTCTTAGCAGTCCTGCTGTGAGGGGCTTCCTCTGTCAACAGGCGTGGCCATTAAGGTCCTTTAACTCCTCAAGATAAAAATATCTCTGAGCTTGTCTTCTCCAGATGACAGCCCTAAAGGCCTCATGCAGGGCCCTGGCTATGGTTATAAAAAATTTCCATCCAAGGCAACTAAAGGACTGCAGAGTGATGTCGAAACCCAGTTCTCACTTTTGTCTCAGTCTCTATTTCTTTGCATTGTTCACTTTAAGAAGGCTTTCTTATCTCTCCTTGCTAGTCTTTGGAACTCTGAATTCAGCTGGATATATCTTTCCTTTTCTCCTTTGCCTTTTGCTTCTCTTCTTTTCTCAGTTATTTGTAAGGCCTCCTCAGTCAACCATTTTGCCTTTTTGCATTTCTTTTTCTTGGGGATGGTTTTGATCACTGCCTCCTGTACAATGTTATGAACCTCCGTCCATTTTTCTTTAGGCACTCTGTGTATCAGATCCAATTACTTGAATCTATTTGTCACTTCCACTGTATAATCATAAGGAATTTAAGTCATACCTGAATGGCCTAGTAGTGGTTTCCCCTACTTTCTGCAATTTAAGTCTGAATTTTGCAATAAGGGCTGTGGTTAGGGACAGAAAAGGTGCATCTTCTTCTTTTATCGTTTATCTTCCTTTCTCATCTTTCTCATGAGATAACTCTCATCAAGTACCTGCCTCAAAGTCACAGCATTTTGTAAACAAAGGTGGCCAAGGATTTCAGTGCTCTTGACCAAAGGGATTCAAATTAGGTCAGTAAATGTTGTTTGTCAGATCCTTAAAACTGTTATTTCGCCCAAATGAACCCTCAGAGATGTTTGCGCACAAGTCAGCCAGAGCAGGTTGAATACAAGGGTCCTGGAGATGCAGGAGAAACCAGATCCTGTCCTGCCCTGCAGAGGCTGAATATGAAGAGGGTGCAGCTGAATGGTTCTCTGATTGCGTCTTAGAGGGGAGGCTGTCAGCCCCACCAAGACTCCCAGCACAGGCCACGGAGGCTCAGTGGCATATGAAAGAAGCTCTTTAACTCTTAGCAGTCCTGCTGTGAGGGGCTTCCTCTGTCAACAGGCGTGGCCATTAAGGTCCTTTAACTCCTCAAGATAAAAATATCTCTGAGCTTGTCTTCTCCAGATGACAGCCCTAAAGGCCTCATGCAGGGCCCTGGCTATGGTTATAAAAAATTTCCATCCAAGGCAACTAAAGGACTGCAGAGTGATGTCGAAACCCAGTTCTCACTTTTGTCTCAGTCTCTAAAAGGAGGGGCCTGTATTTGAAAGGTCAACAGGCAGATTCTGGCTAAGCTCAATTGCAAATTTGATTATCTTAGATGAATTGAAGAAATCAGTCTCAGAGACAAAATTATCTATTGCCTCTGTCCAGCAGGCTTCCTGGTGGCACTAGTGAGTGGTAAAGAACCCACCCGCCAGTATAAGAGACAGGTTCCATTTCTGGGTCAGGAAGATCCCCTGGAGGAGGAAATGGCAACTCACTCCAGTTTTCTTACCTGGAGAATCCCATGGACAGAGGAGCCTGGCGGGCTACAGTCTGTGTGGTTGCAAAGAGTCCAATATGACTGAAGCAAGTTAGTACACACACATGGCCTTCTGTCCAAAGCGCTACAGTGTCAGCTCTGCGAGGGAAGCATGGTGTAGCAAAGGAGTTTATGGGAGAGAAGAAACTCTCTTACTCCCTCTCCCTCTGTCTGTTGGTATTTGGACTAAATTTGAGATATTTTTACTCTGTCCTCCTAGCCCAGAGAGCTGCGCCATGTATATAGTTCCCATGTGTGATTCCATTTATTGGGCTCTCACATTGGGCTGGAGTCAGTCTCGGCACTTCACACGCATTTTCTGATTGTCTTTAGGGACTCCAAAGTGTGGCAGTGGAAAGCTGTTTGATCTGCTAAGGAACTGGCACTTCTTCCATTTCTCACATCAGTCTTTTCATTCATTTATCCAGCAAGTATTTATCGAAGACCTGTGTGGGCCAGGAATTGTGCTAGACACTGGCTACACATTGGTGAATAAAACAGTGAATATTTTCTGCTTCTCTGGACCTTACAATGATAGACACAGAGGTAAAGGGACTGCTACTTGGCTAGGATGGCCATAGAGTGCCTCTCTGTAGAGGTTCCAATTCAGCGCAGACTTGAAGAATGAGAGTCATGCTGAGCATGAAGGGGAGATCATTCAGGCAAAAGGAAACCGTCTGTGTACAGACCTTGAGGCAAAAACAGTCCCTAGGGTTATTAAGGAATCGAAAGGAAACCTGTGTGGTGGATAGTGGTAAGAGGGAGTCTGATTTCAAACTCCTTCAGTTTGAGATGCCCATGAGAATATCAAGAGGAGATGAAATTGGAGAATGAAAAATAACAGGTTATTGAAGGGCCTTATATACCATGTTAAGAAGTTTGATTTTCTTCTCAAGGCAATAGAAAACCTTCAAACAAATTTAAGCTGGGCGAGTGATTAAAAAAGAATTTCTATTTTTAAAGGATTTGACTGTGTGTATATTATACTTAAGTGTTTTTAAAAGGGGGAAAGACTTAAAGGAATAAAGATGACCTCTGGCTGTGTGTGAAAGGTTAGAGAGAGGCAGAAGTAGAAGCATTCTGAGCGAAGAAGAGGCTATTGTTGTAATTCACATTCAAGATACAGTAGTGGTGTCCTAAAACGTAGGAGCAGTGCAAATGGGGAGAAGAGGACAAAGCTGAGACAGATTTAGGAGGCTGACGTGATGGGTGTTGGTATATTATAAATGAAGAATGAAGACTAGAGACATATGAATAATGGCTCTGGAGTTTCTGCCTTGAGTGTTGGAGAGAATGGAGTACCATCGACTCAGAGGAAAGATTTATAAGGGAATAGAGGAGAGGAATCATGAGTCTGATTTCAAATTCCTTCAGTTTGAGATACCCATGAGACTATCAAGAGGACACCCCAGATAGGCAGTGGAATACATGAGATTGGAGAGAGACCCGTGGGCTATAAGTGTAAATCTGTATTTCAGCATTTTTAGATGGTGTGTAAACCTATGGACAGGCTGAGATCCCAAAAGGAGAGAGTGAAGAGAAAGAAGAAAAAATCTAGGGCCAGACCCAAGGAAGCTCCAACACATAGGTGAGCAGGATCCTGCAAGGAACCTAACAAAGAATAGTCAGAGAGAAGGGTCAGGAGAATAGGTTTACAAGGAACTCAAAAATAAGTGTTTCAGGACTTCCCTGGCAGTGAAATGGTTAGGACTGTGTGCTTCCTATGCAAGGGACACAGGTTCAATCTCTGGTCAGGGAACTCAGATGCTACATGTCATACAGCATGGTCAATAAATAAGTGAATAAATACATAAATGTTTCAAAAAGGGGATTAATAATGGTGCTGAGAAGTTCAATAAGATGTGACTAAAATGTGACCACTGGCTTTGGAAATTATATAATTAGCAAGTTTACCATGAGCAATGTTAGAAAAGTTGTGCTCAAGGATGCCAAATTAGAGGAGATTGACAAAGTGATGGGAGGTAAGGATGTGGAGATAGCACATGTAGAGAATCCCAAACTGCAGTCAAACATAAGCCATTTGTCTGGCCAGACTTTGCATGGCTCCATCAAAGGAGCAGCGTCAGATACGTGAACACCGCTGTGATGCCAGAGAGCGCCAGCGTCATGGCCCTGGGGATCACATCATTCAGACAGAACCATTCCTTTTCTTCTCTTTTTGCTCCCGACTCTTGAGAAATTCTGAGCGAAGAAGAGGCTATTGTTGTAATTCACATTCAAGATACAGTAGTGGTGTCCTAAAACGTAGGAGCAGTGCAAATGGGGAGAAGAGGACAAAGCTGAGACAGATTTAGGAGGCTGACGTGATGGGTGTTGGTATATTATAAATGAAGAATGAAGACTAGAGACATATGAATAATGGCTCTGGAGTTTCTGCCTTGAGTGTTGGAGAGAATGGAGTACCATCGACTCAGAGGAAAGATTTATAAGGGAATAGAGGAGAGGAATCATGAGTCTGATTTCAAATTCCTTCAGTTTGAGATACCCATGAGACTATCAAGAGGACACCCCAGATAGGCAGTGGAATACATGAGATTGGAGAGAGACCCGTGGGCTATAAGTGTAAATCTGTATTTCAGCATTTTTAGATGGTGTGTAAACCTATGGACAGGCTGAGATCCCAAAAGGAGAGAGTGAAGAGAAAGAAGAAAAAATCTAGGGCCAGACCCAAGGAAGCTCCAACACATAGGTGAGCAGGATCCTGCAAGGAACCTAACAAAGAATAGTCAGAGAGAAGGGTCAGGAGAATAGGTTTACAAGGAACTCAAAAATAAGTGTTTCAGGATTTCCCCTGGCAGTGAAATGGTTAGGACTGTGTGCTTCCTATGCAAGGGACACAGGTTCAATCTCTGGTCAGGGAACTCAGATGCTACATGTCATACAGCATGGTCAATAAATAAGTGAATAAATACATAAATGTTTCAAAAAGGGGATTAATAATGGTGCTGAGAAGTTCAATAAGATGTGACTAAAATGTGACCACTGGCTTTGGAAATTATATAATTAGCAAGTTTACCATGAGCAATGTTAGAAAAGTTGTGCTCAAGGATGCCAAATTAGAGGAGATTGACAAAGTGATGGGAGGTAAGGATGTGGAGATAGCACATGTAGAGAATCCCAAACTGCAGTCAAACATAAGCCATTTGTCTGGCCAGACTTTGCATGGCTCCATCAAAGGAGCAGCGTCAGATACGTGAACACCGCTGTGATGCCAGAGAGCGCCAGCGTCATGGCCCTGGGGATCACATCATTCAGACAGACCATTCCTTTTCTTCTCTAGCTCTGACCTCTACTCTTCTAGATGTCTTTGGCATACTTTATGATGTGTCTTCCAACTAGACTCTTGAGAAATTCTTGCAATGGAAACCCCTGTGGCTGCATAATCATTTTCTCAAGTCTCAGCACAGATTTCACCTCTCTTCTGGAATCTCCTTTGAATTTCTCAAGTGTAATTAATAATTTTTGCCTCTCAGTTCTATCATATTTTACATGTACCCATGTATATCATTTACTTTTAATTGAGGTATAATTGAATACATGATAGTATATCAGTTTCAGGTATACAACATGATTTGCTATTTGTAGATACAGTAAAATGATCACAATAAGACTAGTTAACATCTGTCACTACACATAGTTACAATTTTTTTTGTTATGATGAGAACTTTTAAGATGTCATCTCCTGTGTGTAGTTTAGTTGCTCAGTCATGTCCGACTCTTTGCATCCTCGGTGCATGGGATTTCCCAGTCAAGAATACTGGAGTGGGTTGTCATTTCCTTCTCCTGGGATCTTCTTGACGCAGGGACTGAATGCACATCTCTTGTGTCTCCTGCATTGCAGGTAGATTCTTCACCACTGAGCCACTGGGGGTACCTGATACTGGAGAAGGTAGCCTATCCCTTCTCCAGGGGCTCTTCCCAACCATATTAACCATTATTAACCATATGATAGATTACATCCCTATGACTAATTTCTACTATAAATTTGTACCTTTTGGCACCCTCACCATCACCATATCACCGGTCTGGCCTCTGTATCTATAAGCTTGTTTTCTTTGTTTTTTTTTAGATTTTGCATACAAATGAGATCATATGGTACTTCTCTTTCTCTGTGTTATTTTGTCAAATATTTAAGTATTGATTTATTTCACTTAGCATAATGCCCTTGAGGTTCATTCATGTTGTCACAAAGGGTAAGATGTCATTCTTTTTTTGGCTAAACTTTGTATATCTATCACATTCTCCTTATTCATGCACCAGTAGATCCTTAAATTGGTTCCATCTCTTGGTTTTTGTAAATAACACTGCAGTGAACATGGGGTACATGTATCTTTTCAAGATAGTGTCTTTTACTTTCTTTAGATACATACCCAGAAGTAGAATTACTGGATCATGTGCTTTCTCTAGTTTTAATTTTTTGAGGAGTTTCCATATTCTTTTCCATAATGACTGTATCATTACTTTGCCATACTTTATGATGTGTCTTCCAACTAGACTCTTGAGAAATTCTTGCAATGGAAACCCCTGTGGCTGCATAATCATTTTCTCAAGTCTCAGCACAGATTTCACCTCTCTTCTGGAATCTCCTTTGAATTTCTCAAGTGTAATTAATAATTTTTGCCTCTCAGTTCTATCATATTTTACATGTACCCATGTATATCATTTACTTTTAATTGAGGTATAATTGAATACATGATAGTATATCAGTTTCAGGTATACAACATGATTTGCTATTTGTAGATACAGTAAAATGATCACAATAAGACTAGTTAACATCTGTCACTACACATAGTTACAATTTTTTTTGTTATGATGAGAACTTTTAAGATGTCATCTCCTGTGTGTAGTTTAGTTGCTCAGTCATGTCCGACTCTTTGCATCCTCGGTGCATGGGATTTCCCAGTCAAGAATACTGGAGTGGGTTGTCATTTCCTTCTCCTGGGATCTTCTTGACGCAGGGACTGAATGCACATCTCTTGTGTCTCCTGCATTGCAGGTAGATTCTTCACCACTGAGCCACTGGGGGTACCTGATACTGGAGAAGGTAGCCTATCCCTTCTCCAGGGGCTCTTCCCAACCATATTAACCATTATTAACCATATGATAGATTACATCCCTATGACTAATTTCTACTATAAATTTGTACCTTTTGGCACCCTCACCATCACCATATCACCGGTCTGGCCTCTGTATCTATAAGCTTGTTTTCTTTGTTTTTTTTTAGATTTTGCATACAAATGAGATCATATGGTACTTCTCTTTCTCTGTGTTATTTTGTCAAATATTTAAGTATTGATTTATTTCACTTAGCATAATGCCCTTGAGGTTCATTCATGTTGTCACAAAGGGTAAGATGTCATTCTTTTTTTGGCTAAACTTTGTATATCTATCACATTCTCCTTATTCATGCACCAGTAGATCCTTAAATTGGTTCCATCTCTTGGTTTTTGTAAATAACACTGCAGTGAACATGGGGTACATGTATCTTTTCAAGATAGTGTCTTTTACTTTCTTTAGATACATACCCAGAAGTAGAATTACTGGATCATGTGCTTTCTCTAGTTTTAATTTTTTGAGGAGTTTCCATATTCTTTTCCATAATGACTGTATCAATTTACATTCCCAACAACAGTGCACAAGGGATCCCTTTTCTCCATGCCCTCACTGACACTGGCTATTTCTAGGTCTTTTTTTTTTTTTTTTTGGCTAACAACCATTCTAACAAGTATGAAGGGATAGCTCATTGTAGTTTTGATTTGTATATCTCTGATGATTAGTGACATTGAGCACTTTTTCATGTACCTGTTGGCCATCTGTATGTCTTCTTTGGAAAAATGTCTATTCAGATCTTCTTTCCACTTTTTAATCAGACTGTTTGTTTTGATATTGAATTCTATGACTTCTTTATATATTTTAGATACTAACCTCTTATCAGATGTAGAATTTGCAAATTTTTTTCTCCCATTCTCTAGACTGCCTTTTTCATTTTGTTGGGTTTCTTCTTTGTGCAGCAACTTTTTAGTTTGATGTAATATAATTTGTTTGTTTTTGCTTTTGTTGCTTTTACTTTTGTTATCAGATTCAAAGTAAAATTGTTAAGACTGATGGTAAAAAGCTTACTGTTTATGTTTTCTTCTAGGAGTTTTATGGTTTCAGGTCTTATGTTCAAGTTTGTAATCTGTATTGAGTTAATTTTTGTGTATGGTGTAAAATAGAGGCCCAGTTTCATTCTTTTGTATATGACTCTACATTTTCCCAACATCATTTATTGAAGACACTGTCCTTTTCCCACTCTACATTCTTAGCTTGCTTGTCATTAATTGACTATTTTTGCATGAGTTTATTTTGGGGCCCTGTATTCTCTTCCATTGATCTATGTATCTTTTTATGCCATGTTGTTTTGATTAATATAGCTTCATAATATAGTTTAGAAGCTTCATGCCTCCAGCTTTGTTCTTCTTTCTTCTTCTTGCTTTGGTTGGAACTTCCCTGTCAGTCCAGTGCTTAAGACTGCACTTCCACTGCAAGGGGGCATAAATTTGACCATGGTCAGGGAACTAAGATTGCACATGCCACACAGTGCAAAAAGCAAAACAAACAAACAAAAAACCATAAAATGAGTGCTTTGACTGCTGGATTCTTTTGTAGTTCCATATAAATCTTAAGATTGTTTGTCTTATTCGGTGAAAAAAAAGCCATTGGAATTTTGATAAAGATTGCATTGAATCTGTAATTGCTTTGGGTAGCATGAGCATTTTAATATTAATTCTTCTAATCCATGAGTATGGAATATCTTTCCATTTATTTCTGTCTTTTTCAACTTATTTCATAAATGTTGTCAAGTTTCCAGTATACAGGTCTTTCATCTTCTTGGTTAAATTTATTCCTAGGTATTTTATTGCATATTCTGCTTTAATCCAGTACATTTCCTGCCTCCCTCCTGGGCAGGGTAATCGCAACCAGGAAATTCTTCACAAAGGATCAAAATAGGTTATCAGAAACTTACATTTCTGGATCTTCTGGTGAAAAAAATCTGCTTTCCGCTTGTTTCCAAACATGGGCTTTGCCCTAGGCTTGAAGAAGTAACCCACGATTTCATGGGGACCACGCCTATCTGTGCAGCCTCTCCTGTGTCCAGCATGGCACACGGAAGACCTATGTTGACTCTGACTGACCTGGAATGTTTTGTCTTGCAGAACCAGAGGCAGGAGAGGTGTCCCCTCCCGTCGGTGCTGGTGTCAACAGCAACAGCTGGACCTTTAAATACGGACCAGGCAGTTGTAATCTGTATTGAGTTAATTTTTGTGTATGGTGTAAAATAGAGGCCCAGTTTCATTCTTTTGTATATGACTCTACATTTTCCCAACATCATTTATTGAAGACACTGTCCTTTTCCCACTCTACATTCTTAGCTTGCTTGTCATTAATTGACTATTTTTGCATGAGTTTATTTTGGGGCCCTGTATTCTCTTCCATTGATCTATGTATCTTTTTATGCCATGTTGTTTTGATTAATATAGCTTCATAATATAGTTTAGAAGCTTCATGCCTCCAGCTTTGTTCTTCTTTCTTCTTCTTGCTTTGGTTGGAACTTCCCTGTCAGTCCAGTGCTTAAGACTGCACTTCCACTGCAAGGGGGCATAAATTTGACCATGGTCAGGGAACTAAGATTGCACATGCCACACAGTGCAAAAAGCAAAACAAACAAACAAAAAACCATAAAATGAGTGCTTTGACTGCTGGATTCTTTTGTAGTTCCATATAAATCTTAAGATTGTTTGTCTTATTCGGTGAAAAAAAAGCCATTGGAATTTTGATAAAGATTGCATTGAATCTGTAATTGCTTTGGGTAGCATGAGCATTTTAATATTAATTCTTCTAATCCATGAGTATGGAATATCTTTCCATTTATTTCTGTCTTTTTCAACTTATTTCATAAATGTTGTCAAGTTTCCAGTATACAGGTCTTTCATCTTCTTGGTTAAATTTATTCCTAGGTATTTTATTGCATATTCTGCTTTAATCCAGTACATTTCCTGCCTCCCTCCTGGGCAGGGTAATCGCAACCAGGAAATTCTTCACAAAGGATCAAAAATAGGTTATCAGAAACTTACATTTCTGGATCTTCTGGTGAAAAAAAAATCTGCTTTCCCGCTTGTTTCCAAACATGGGCTTTGCCCTAGGCTTGAAGAAGTAACCCACGATTTCATGGGGACCACGCCTATCTGTGCAGCCTCTCCTGTGTCCAGCATGGCACACGGAAGACCTATGTTGACTCTGACTGACCTGGAATGTTTTGTCTTGCAGAACCAGAGGCAGGAGAGGTGTCCCCTCCCGTCGGTGCTGGTGTCAACAGCAACAGCTGGACCTTTAAATACGGACCAGGCAACCCCAAACAAGCTGGTCCCGGTGAGTTGCCAGACAAATTCATTATCCCAGGATCTCCTGCAATCATCTCCATCCGGCAGGAGCCTACTAACAGCCAAATTGACAAAAGTGACTTCATAACCTTCGGCAAAAAGGAGGAGACCAAGAAAAAGAAGAAAAAGAAGAAGGGTAACAAGACCCAGGAGAAAAAGAAAGGGAACAGCACGGCTGAGAACAGTGACCAGTGAGGTCATCTAATGGAAACAAGCCACTTAGCCAATTTTTGTAATCATGGCAAACCTCTCCCATGTAGCAACTCCCCACTCCTTTCTCCTGTGCACACGAGCCCTCTCTTATAGACCTCAGAAATCTGCAGAAAGTTCCCTGTGTCTGTCTAGATCACATTTAACAGGTTTTGTCTTAAAAAGCTTTGCTGAGTCTGGTGTGTTAACTTTTTCTCTCCACTCTGGCTTGTTTGCAGAACCTAAAAAGCAGACCCAAGTTTCCTTTCTCCTCCGCCGCAAAGGAGAGGNTTCCCAGCCCCGCCAGTGAGAGGTTGGACTCTCTGCCCTGTGCTCCGGGGATCCTGTCTTGATGACACTTGCAGGGCAGGCTGAAAGGTTTTGAGATTGAGCAGCTTGAGTGTCTGTGGCCACTGGGTATGTGTAGCCACCGGGGATAGGTGAGTGTCAGATGTTGGCTGGGATGGGCCAGATTAGACTAGGAGGGTTGGGAGACAAAGGCAAAGCAACAGTAGGAAGTATGAAATGAAAAAGGAACCAGACTTTCTACATCTTTACAACTCAAGAGGCAGTGGCCACCTTCTCATAGACAAAACTCCCTTCACTGACCAGGCTTTGGGAATCCCTTAAGTCTCTTGGCTGTGGTGTCCTGATACAAATCTGCTTTCCGCTTGTTTCCAAACATGGGCTTTGCCCTAGGCTTGAAGAAGTAACCCACGATTTCATGGGGACCACGCCTATCTGTGCAGCCTCTCCTGTGTCCAGCATGGCACACGGAAGACCTATGTTGACTCTGACTGACCTGGAATGTTTTGTCTTGCAGAACCAGAGGCAGGAGAGGTGTCCCCTCCCGTCGGTGCTGGTGTCAACAGCAACAGCTGGACCTTTAAATACGGACCAGGCAACCCCAAACAAGCTGGTCCCGGTGAGTTGCCAGACAAATTCATTATCCCAGGATCTCCTGCAATCATCTCCATCCGGCAGGAGCCTACTAACAGCCAAATTGACAAAAGTGACTTCATAACCTTCGGCAAAAAGGAGGAGACCAAGAAAAAGAAGAAAAAGAAGAAGGGTAACAAGACCCAGGAGAAAAAAGAGAAAGGGAACAGCACGGCTGAGAACAGTGACCAGTGAGGTCATCTAATGGAAACAAGCCACTTAGCCAATTTTTGTAATCATGGCAAACCTCTCCCATGTAGCAACTCCCTACTCCTTTCTCCTGTGCACACGAGCCCTCTCTTATAGACCTCAGAAATCTGCAGAAAGTTCCCTGTGTCTGTCTAGATCACATTTAACAGGTTTTGTCTTAAAAAGCTTTGCTGAGTCTGGTGTGTTAACTTTTTCTCTCCACTCTGGCTTGTTTGCAGAACCTAAAAAGCAGACCCAAGTTTCCTTTCTCCTCCGCCGCAAAGGAGAGGCTTCCCAGCCCCGCCAGTGAGAGGTTGGACTCTCTGCCCTGTGCTCCGGGGATCCTGTCTTGATGACACTTGCAGGGCAGGCTGAAAGGTTTTGAGATTGAGCAGCTTGAGTGTCTGTGGCCACTGGGTATGTGTAGCCACCGGGGATAGGTGAGTGTCAGATGTTGGCTGGGATGGGCCAGATTAGACTAGGAGGGTTGGGAGACAAAGGCAAAGCAACAGTAGGAAGTATGAAATGAAAAAGGAACCAGACTTTCTACATCTTTACAACTCAAGAGGCAGTGGCCACCTTCTCATAGACAAAACTCCCTTCACTGACCAGGCTTTGGGAATCCCTTAAGTCTCTTGGCTGTGGTGTCCTGATACCTAAAACCTGCATTTTTACCTACAAGCCTGTAGTTCAGTGTTTTCGTGGGGGGCCAACCAGGGCAACCGAAGCAGATCTGATGTGTTTCCTATATATGTCCTTGTGCTCACTTTATTAACAATTCTTTTGCACACAATGTTATGAAAAGGTCAGATCCTTTTCCAACAACACATATGCAAAGCAAAAGAAAACCCCAACACCTCACTTTATGCTGTTTGTTGTTTGATAGATTTATTAAAAAAAGAGAAAATCTATAACTATAAATCTTTAAAAAGAAATATGATGAATACAGTTCCCCTAAACTGTCCTTGAAAGAGATTTCAGTCTACAGCCATTTAAATGATCATTGCTGCTAAGAAGTGCTTTAAGAGAATTGCCTGAAACATCTGTATTATACCGGCCACCTGCCAGTCACAGCTTTACTCTTTCAGGTCACTCTGGGGCTGCCTCTTGCATGTATTAATTACTAAATAAAAGGATCTTTCTCTCTCTCTTTTCTAAGAAACAATTATGTGCACTTTGAATACACAGTCTTCTCTAGCCAACTATATCAAGACCCAGACATTGAAGAAAAATACTGTTTTCTCATACATACAGTGAGCAGACTTTTCAGTCCTTGAATTCTGTGATTTGTTTTGGTGTGCTAGCTAAACATTTTCTCTCTGGTTTAGTTTTCCTTTTCTATAACACTCTGAATTGCTAATCTTGCTAACACCTATGATGTTACCTGAATTCAATCTCCCATATGTATGCTGTATGCTATTATAAGACTTCTGAAATATATTTACTCTGTGCTTGTGTATGTGAATGTTATTGCAACTATTACCTAGAGTGAACTTTAAGCTGGGTATGTGTAGCCACCGGGGATAGGTGAGTGTCAGATGTTGGCTGGGATGGGCCAGATTAGACTAGGAGGGTTGGGAGACAAAGGCAAAGCAACAGTAGGAAGTATGAAATGAAAAAGGAACCAGACTTTCTACATCTTTACAACTCAAGAGGCAGTGGCCACCTTCTCATAGACAAAACTCCCTTCACTGACCAGGCTTTGGGAATCCCTTAAGTCTCTTGGCTGTGGTGTCCTGATACCTAAAACCTGCATTTTTACCTACAAGCCTGTAGTTCAGTGTTTTCGTGGGGGGCCAACCAGGGCAACCGAAGCAGATCTGATGTGTTTCCTATATATGTCCTTGTGCTCACTTTATTAACAATTCTTTTGCACACAATGTTATGAAAAGGTCAGATCCTTTTCCAACAACACATATGCAAAGCAAAAGAAAACCCCAACACCTCACTTTATGCTGTTTGTTGTTTGATAGATTTATTAAAAAAAGAGAAAATCTATAACTATAAATCTTTAAAAAGAAATATGATGAATACAGTTCCCCTAAACTGTCCTTGAAAGAGATTTCAGTCTACAGCCATTTAAATGATCATTGCTGCTAAGAAGTGCTTTAAGAGAATTGCCTGAAACATCTGTATTATACCGGCCACCTGCCAGTCACAGCTTTACTCTTTCAGGTCACTCTGGGGCTGCCTCTTGCATGTATTAATTACTAAATAAAAGGATCTTTCTCTCTCTCTTTTCTAAGAAACAATTATGTGCACTTTGAATACACAGTCTTCTCTAGCCAACTATATCAAGACCCAGACATTGAAGAAAAATACTGTTTTCTCATACATACAGTGAGCAGACTTTTCAGTCCTTGAATTCTGTGATTTGTTTTGGTGTGCTAGCTAAACATTTTCTCTCTGGTTTAGTTTTCCTTTTCTATAACACTCTGAATTGCTAATCTTGCTAACACCTATGATGTTACCTGAATTCAATCTCCCATATGTATGCTGTATGCTATTATAAGACTTCTGAAATATATTTACTCTGTGCTTGTGTATGTGAATGTTATTGCAACTATTACCTAGAGTGAACTTTAAGCTTTATTGTTGAATGTACTTCCATTATATTTCCTTTTGTACACCTGTGAAAAAGTGGAGTAGTGTTTTTTTTTTAACCATTGTTAATCAGCTTTTGTGTATGAAAGACACAGTAAAATTTCTTTCTTAAATCAAGATTCTGGTGATTCAAGGAATTTTACTTATGGTCAGCCAAGAGCCATCTCTTGCCAAGACTCCTGTTGGCAAGGGAATGGATAAAGCTGTTTTTTTCTAGTAACAATTCTGGAATGCATACTGAAGATATTCCCCAAGGGTGTGTGCAAGCACAAAATTTACCAATTTGACCTCATTGAAGTCATGGAATGCTTTGAAATTCTAACACTACTTGGAATATCAGCTTATAGAGAATAATAAAATTTACTGCCAAGTTAAATAAGAAACTTTAATTTTGTTCAAATGTATGATCTAGAAGTTTGATTAATTATATTGTCTTTTAAAAGTTAGCATAAAAGAGGTAGGAGCCTGAGATTAAAACAAGCATTAAATCTCAAAACAACAACAACAACAACTGTTTTGTCGACTTTTAGCTTCATTCTCCCATTTTTTGAAGGGTGTGTAACTTCAGCTCTGCAGGATTGCATGGGGTAAAACGTACTGCTAACACATGTGAACCATTGCTACATTGTAGGTTGTGATCATTTTGCCCCACTGAAACCCATGTATCTGACCTTACGTGCCTTTTGAATACTAGGAGAATCGGGCTAATTTATTAATGATGATAATTATAATGTATGTGTACAGCACTTTTTACATTTGCAAAGTGCTTTCCAATCCATGTTAGTTACTAGTTACTACAGCTGTAAGGATAAAACACGTCATGTGGATTCATTTTTGATTGGTGCTATTGGTATTTCCTGTTACTGCTAATAAATGGAAAATGGTGGTATGAAAGAAATGGTGGTCATTTCTAAGTATAAGAGTAGGAGAAAATAGAACACTGATGGTCATGAGCTATTATTATTGAAGAAGGCTGTGGTGTGAAACTTACCGTATCACTCTCTGGCTATCTCCCTGGCTATTATGTTCATTATGAAGGCATGATACCCAATGGAATCAAGAATAAAATTCTACAATATTACCAGAATGGGCAGCCAGAAGATTTCTGGGTTTCTTCCCAGTATGCCATTTCAGTCTTCCCTAATAAAAACTGCAACAAAGCAATTTTAATCACTAGAGCCCTCCAGTCATCTTGTTTATATTTCGTTTAACCCTTGTACCTCACCACAACTAGGAAATCAAATAATGCCTCCAAGAAACTACCTTCCATTGAATATGGGTGTATGCCAGCCAGTGCAGGCTCATAGTACATGTTCTGTAGCAAATAGATATTTTCCTTCAGTAGTTAAAATTTTATGAGCAGAGGCTTTTTTAAAGCTTATTTACAATAACATGATGATTTCTCCAGGTCGATTCTATGTAATTCTTTCTAATTCCTGTACAAATCCTATATGATTGCCAGATCATAATGTATTCATTTTTTCCCCCTCTATGAAGGGACAGTTCGGTTATATCCAGATTTTTGCTACTAGTAACAACAAATAGCACTTGTGTGCAATGATAAATTCAGTTCCCGAGCTTTATAAAACCTAGTCTAGGTGTATCCCAAAAAAGAAATGCGGAAGGCTTTTATGACTATTATGTGACTCCCTCTGCAATAACCACAGTCCTCTATCTGAACATATATCCTCATTTTGGGGGCTCAGCCATCAATTATGGCTCTATTTGTATGGATGAATGATGAAAAACAGAATAGGCATTTACAAGAAAGTACTATTACGTGCCTTTTGAATACTAGGAGAATCGGGCTAATTTATTAATGATGATAATTATAATGTATGTGTACAGCACTTTTACATTTGCAAAGTGCTTTCCAATCCATGTTAGTTACTAGTTACTACAGCTGTAAGGATAAAACACGTCATGTGGATTCATTTTTGATTGGTGCTATTGGTATTTCCTGTTACTGCTAATAAATGGAAAATGGTGGTATGAAAGAAATGGTGGTCATTTCTAAGTATAAGAGTAGGAGAAAATAGAACACTGATGGTCATGAGCTATTATTATTGAAGAAGGCTGTGGTGTGAAACTTACCGTATCACTCTCTGGCTATCTCCCTGGCTATTATGTTCATTATGAAGGCATGATACCCAATGGAATCAAGAATAAAATTCTACAATATTACCAGAATGGGCAGCCAGAAGATTTCTGGGTTTCTTCCCAGTATGCCATTTCAGTTTTCCCCTAATAAAAACAGCAACAAAGCAATTTTAATCACTAGAGCCCTCCAGTCATCTTGTTTATATTTCGTTTAACCCTTGTACCTCACCACAACTAGGAAATCAAATAATGCCTCCAAGAAACTACCTTCCATTGAATATGGGTGTATGCCAGCCAGTGCAGGCTCATAGTACATGTTCTGTAGCAAATAGATATTTTCCTTCAGTAGTTAAAATTTTATGAGCAGAGGCTTTTTTAAAGCTTATTTACAATAACATGATGATTTCTCCAGGTCGATTCTATGTAATTCTTTCTAATTCCTGTACAAATCCTATATGATTGCCAGATCATAATGTATTCATTTTTTCCCCCTCTATGAAGGGACAGTTCGGTTATATCCAGATTTTTGCTACTAGTAACAACAAATAGCACTTGTGTGCAATGATAAATTCAGTTCCCGAGCTTTATAAAACCTAGTCTAGGTGTATCCCAAAAAAGAAATGCGGAAGGCTTTTATGACTATTATGTGACTCCCTCTGCAATAACCACAGTCCTCTATCTGAACATATATCCTCATTTTGGGGGCTCAGCCATCAATTATGGCTCTATTTGTATGGATGAATGATGAAAAACAGAATAGGCATTTACAAGAAAGAGGTTAGAAACATTTGCTTTCATTTACTTATCCAAAATCATTTCCTAGGCGCTCCATTTCACTTGAAGACTTTTCTTTTTCCAGTCGTAGATTGAGATGCATGTGTCCAGGAGGAAGCAATTTTCCTTTATCCTTGACATTCTTCTGGCTGGTTGAAGAATTAAATCGACAGGAGACAGATTAAAAGGAAAAAGTCAAATGCAAGTTTAATAACAGGTATACACGGGAGAGACCCAGGAAAACTGAGTAACTCACCAAAATACTTAGAACTCTCACCTTAAATACATCTTCAGCTAAAGACAAAAGAGGATGTTGTGGGTAAGGGTTTAGGACTTTAAAGGAGAGGAAAGCAATTCACATGGAGATAGAAAAGTAAATGTTTGATAAATAAATGTTTGCTCAGCCTGCAGAGACAATGGGGCACAGAATGGACTCTAAGCCCTGCCTAGTTCCCCGCTAGGTTTTCTTTGCATAAATCTGATGACAGCCCTTTACCTAAATTCTTTTTCTTTAAATTGAAGTGTAGCTGATTTACAGTGTTGTGTTGTATGTAAATTCTTTAGGCAGCCAAGTGGGAAGTTAAGAGAGACTTCTTGAGTCTTCAGTTTCTTAAATATAATCAGCCTAAATTAATCTTCACGCCAAAGAGACACATTCTGGGTGGAAAATTTTGCCCCCCCACATCAGTTATGAAACATTGATGTGGTGCTTGTTAGGGAGCAGCAGCTCGGATGGGACTTCCCAGGTGGCACTAATGATTAAGAACCTGCCTGCCAATGCAGGAGAGATGCAGTTTCAGTCCCTGGTTTGGGAAGATCCCTTGGAAGAGAATAGACTTGTATCCTTATACTAGATAGTCGTTTTTAGCTTAAGCTGTTAATAGATGGAGCTAGTCTCTAACTTGCAATCAAAGAATCTTACATTGTGCATCTAACCAGCAGAAACAGACCTGATCTTTAGCTTCTTGGCCTTAGCATCCCAAATATATACTAAGAAACTAAATTTCTATCAGATTTAAACAACCTATAGAAATCCACCTCCCTGCCCTACAAGCAACCCTAGGATTGATCCAGTACTGCCGATTCCAACTGTGCTGTGTTGTAAGTCTCTTCAGTTGAGTCCAGTTGTTTGTGATCTTATGGACTGTAGCCCACCAGGCTCCTCTGTCCATGGGATTTCCCAGGCAAGGATACTGGAGTGGGTTGCCAATTCCGTCTCCAGGGGATCTTCCTGAGTCTAACCCA
The DNA here is from genome assembly GCA_022376925.1 of Tragulus kanchil. NCBI lineage: Eukaryota > Metazoa > Chordata > Mammalia > Artiodactyla > Tragulidae > Tragulus > Tragulus kanchil. The sequence continues at coordinate 36,003,794 of JAIOJX010000029.1, read as the reverse complement.
AGTTTACCCACGTCTCCTGCATTGCAGGTAGATTCTTTGCCACTGAGCCACCTGGGAAACTCAGAGTTTATTTCACATAGAGAGTAGTATATCATCATTATGTGTTTTATTCCTCTTTTCCATCTAAGGGAAAATGTTGATTTCTCTTTATTGGTTCTGAAAGCAATAAACAATTATCTATGCATATATTTTGAAAGTAAAACATACCGAAGCCCAGAATTTAGAAAGTAATGACAGAGAGCACCATTGAGGAGTTTGAAATCTATCCTTCCACGCCCTTTTCTAAGCATATCGGTGCTTTAAAGTACCTGATAGCAGGTTTGTTCCTTGTCCAGAATAAAAATGAATAAATTGATAAATAAATAAATAGTATAAGAAGGCAAAAATGTTGCTTTGATTCATGTAAAGATGAACTAGAGGATGTTGATTAATGTGGGTGCCAATGCAGGGACTCCTAAATGAACTTTGGAATTATTCAGGATTCCCCTCCCAGTATCAGGCATGAGAGAGCCCGGAGGAGCAGAAAAGAGCTAGTATTCCCAGCAGGCAGCTCAATTCCAAGCAAGGGTCAGAGTTGAATCAAGTACTGTAACTGGGCAGGATCTCATGCGGCCTTCCCAGGACTGAGCTCACCATGTCTTGTTTATAGAAAACTTTTCTTTCCCAGACCTCTCTTTAGTCAAAAAAGGCTGGCTCAAGAGTTAACAGTTGGAAGAAATGCTTGGAAGAATGTGAACAGATAGTAACAACAAAGAGTAGCAGTGGGGGCAGGAGAACTGGCAACCATTTAAACACTAAATCAGCCAAATAGCGGTCACAAAACCTTTTGTTCCTCCAGAAGGACACAGAAAACAATCTCATGCATCTTCCTGAGTTATTTCACAGCGACGGAAATCCTCACCAGATGGAAGAAGTTAACTGCCTGATGACCACTGGCTGGCTGGAGTCAGAAGATTGATAATATTAAACACCTGTGACACCCGCCCTGTACCCTTACCGTCGACCAATCAGAGACATGAGCTGATCATGCACCCCGCAGCTCCCTTCCCTCCCCTCGCCTTTAAAAACTACAGAAACCCATCCCAGAGGGTCTTTGCTGAGCACCACTCTTTCCTTTGCCGCAATCCAGTGCCAAGTAGGTTGGCACTGCTGCTCACCGGCCAGCAGGCCAACATTTGAATCCGTCACACTCCCCACTCCTGACTCCCCCTCACCAATCAAATGAACCTCTGCAACCTGGTGAGGAAACGTGCATATAGGAGTATCTAGAGGTAAGAGTGCGACGGGGCCCCTTTGCACAGAGGGAGCATTGAGAAGGAGAGATGTGGTTTTTTTCCATAAATATGTTGTGTGCATTTTAAAGGGTCATACTAGTCTTTTCTATAACTTGCCCTTTCCCACATAAATATAAATCTTTTAAATTATTTGCACATATTTTGATATAATTATATATAATTGATTTAACCAGTCCCTGTTAATAAATATTAAAAGGTTTTCCAAAGTTTTACTACTGTAGACAGAGCTATAATGAACATTCTTTTACCACATTTGGCATATTGTCCAATATTCTTTCAGGATAAGTTCCAGAAAGTGAAATTATGAAGTAAAAAATATATACGGTAAACTTATTATACATATGACAAAGTTGGCCCTTAGAATTGCAGTATTCTCACAGAAACAGTTTCTATGAATTTCTGGAGTTTCCCTGGTGGCTCAGTGGTAACGAATCCGCCTGCCAATACAAGAGATGGAGGTTCAATCCCTGGGTTGGGAAGATACCTTGGAGAGGGAAAAGACAACCCACTTCAGTATTCTTTAAAAAATTTAAAAAATTAACATAAAGAATTTCTATACCTTGGCCAAACATTAAATGTTTTCAGTCATTCTCGTTTTTTTGAAAACACATGCAAAGCATTGTTTAATCTGTGTTCTTTGATTATCATGCAATTGCACATTCCCCCACTCTTTTCTATCAGAAGATGATAATTTGACTGGTCTGATTTACTGTGTTGTGGTGTAAACCCTGACGGTTGGCGTTTCCTTTATAATGCAGATTCCTGACTGAAGCTTTGATTGCAGAGGCCTCCATTTCAAAGACGGCTGACCTGAGTAAACACAGTGCCAGTCTCTTGACTAGATAAAGACACTGGCTTTCTCCCACCTCTTTTGATTCCAACATCTTGATCAATTTTGATAACTGACCATTTGGGTCTATTTTTCTCCTCTACACTTAAATTCCCTCCCTTATGTTTTAAATTTACCATTAAAGAGTGAGCTCAGAAATCCTAGGCCCCTCCCCTCAACTCCAATGAAATCAGAGCCATAGGACACACACAGGCTTTTTCTCTGTCACTCCCCTCAACCTCACTGTGTGGCCCCAGGTATGTTGTGTGATTTCCAGGATCTGTAAATATGAAGCCTCTCCCCTTTCAGGTTTCCCGATGGCTATTGCTAAGGGTGTCTTGGAGTCATAATGAGACCATAAGGGCTGGTCCAGCCATATCACCTGTTATTGATAGGCTGAGACTGACAAGAAACAGGTGTCAATTATTTACCAGAAAGCCTTAAAGTGTCTGAGCAGCAAATCTGGCTTCAAACCAGAGTGAAAAATTGATGGGTTCCTTCCTTTTATTTTTTATTAGCCCACGAGATGTATTAGGTAGATTACAATGTGTGATCTCAGAATCGATGTTCAGTCCATATATTTGTGCGGTGGATAATTACTGTAATAAATGCAGACTTGACAATTCAATAGAAGGAACATAGTGCATTAGGCCTGTGTCCCAGAGGGTTTGCTGAATCAGGAGCTTAGAAATCATCCAGAACAGTGGGCTGACTCACTTGCTTCCAGAACTCCACCCTTCAGTCCTCATAGTGACTGGAAACCAAGTACTTTCAGTATTCTTTAAAAAATTTTAAAAAATTAACATAAAGAATTTCTATACCTTGGCCAAACATTAAATGTTTTCAGTCATTCTCGTTTTTTTGAAAACACATGCAAAGCATTGTTTAATCTGTGTTCTTTGATTATCATGCAATTGCACATTCCCCCACTCTTTTCTATCAGAAGATGATAATTTGACTGGTCTGATTTACTGTGTTGTGGTGTAAACCCTGACGGTTGGCGTTTCCTTTATAATGCAGATTCCTGACTGAAGCTTTGATTGCAGAGGCCTCCATTTCAAAGACGGCTGACCTGAGTAAACACAGTGCCAGTCTCTTGACTAGATAAAGACACTGGCTTTCTCCCACCTCTTTTGATTCCAACATCTTGATCAATTTTGATAACTGACCATTTGGGTCTATTTTTCTCCTCTACACTTAAATTCCCTCCCTTATGTTTTAAATTTACCATTAAAGAGTGAGCTCAGAAATCCTAGGCCCCTCCCCTCAACTCCAATGAAATCAGAGCCATAGGACACACACAGGCTTTTTCTCTGTCACTCCCCTCAACCTCACTGTGTGGCCCCAGGTATGTTGTGTGATTTCCAGGATCTGTAAATATGAAGCCTCTCCCCTTTCAGGTTTCCCGATGGCTATTGCTAAGGGTGTCTTGGAGTCATAATGAGACCATAAGGGCTGGTCCAGCCATATCACCTGTTATTGATAGGCTGAGACTGACAAGAAACAGGTGTCAATTATTTACCAGAAAGCCTTAAAGTGTCTGAGCAGCAAATCTGGCTTCAAACCAGAGTGAAAAATTGATGGGTTCCTTCCTTTTATTTTTTATTAGCCCACGAGATGTATTAGGTAGATTACAATGTGTGATCTCAGAATCGATGTTCAGTCCATATATTTGTGCGGTGGATAATTACTGTAATAAATGCAGACTTGACAATTCAATAGAAGGAACATAGTGCATTAGGCCTGTGTCCCAGAGGGTTTGCTGAATCAGGAGCTTAGAAATCATCCAGAACAGTGGGCTGACTCACTTGCTTCCAGAACTCCACCCTTCAGTCCTCATAGTGACTGGAGGCTAAGCCAGAGTACATGAGATTTTGTTGCCATTTTTCTGAAAAGAAGCCCACATGTTTTTTTTTTTTTTTAAACCTTTATTTTACTTTTAACTTTTACAGAGTTTTGTTGTTTACAGATATGTATGTTCTCAGATTAGTCATATGTATATCCCCCCCAGAAGCCCACATGTTATTGGTTCTGGTCCTCTGGGCATATTGATAGTTTTAACTTCCCAAGTAGCAAACTTGGAGCCTGTTCTGTGTGAATCTTAGTGAAAGAGGCTGGTATTAAATCCCAAGTTCAGTGGCTCACTGCTCATCTCAAAAGGTCAATACTCAAGAGACAAGTGTTAGGTGAAACAGTAAAGTTGTTTTACTTGGGAGGCTAGCAACCTGAGTTGATGATGGACTAATGTCCTAAGATATCTCCAAGTTGCTGGTTAGAGGACCAAGTTTTAAAGGGGAATTTCAGGGGTGTCCAGGCAAGATGCTTTGTGTACAACAGCACAGCGACAATAATCATCTTGGAACTGGTCATGGGGTGCCCTGGTCCGTGTCACCTTGATGGTTTTATGCCCACTTCATCTTCTACTGGTCTGTTGCCACCTCCTTAAGGCCAGACTCTAGAATTCTTAAACAAGCAAGATCAATTCTCTCCTAGTTAGCTAGACATTATCTAACTAGTTAGATAGACACTATCCTAGTTAGCTAGAGCTATCCATAACTCTAGAAATATCAGTAAGACATGCCAAGGTCAGGAGGAAAGAAGAATGCATGTAAATTTTAACATCTGTGCTGCTAAAGATGGGCCAGCTATGTTGTGGCTACATTAGCTTTAACAGTACCAACAAAAGCAAGTTTATACCCATCTAAACACACATCCAGAGAGACAGCTGAGTAAAGATATTAGAAGAAGGTGACGCACAGAGAAACCATTTAATAAATGACACATTTTTTATAAGTTGACAGTATGGCACCTGAGCTTATTTTGAATGAGAATTAATCTTTTTTCCCTCCCTCCTCCCACCTCTAAAATTCATTCTTTCCTATCCTCCTTCTTTTCTGCCTTTCCTCACCATTTCTTTTCTCTTCCATATCTTCCTCTCCTCCCTCCTCCTTCCTTTACTACTTTAATTAAACCCTTTTCTTCTCATTTGAGTAAGAATCATGAGTGAGATTGTGATTAAAACTCTCAATAATAACTCAGAGTCAATACACTACAAAAAATCAATTTACAGAAAGTGAATCTGCCCAATGTTTACTTGGATTAAAGTGTTATTTTTTTTCAATTCAGTTTCTCCAGTTTCATATGGGACATAGTCTTTTCTCATATTTGCATGATTTACAAGTAGAAATTCCCTTCCTTATATTTCAAGGGTTTCTACTGTATAGTTTCAAAGTCACTTTTAAAAGAAAACACAGTTTAGACTGCTAGTCAGAAGGGGAAAGTGTCCACAAAGGGTCGGCCACTTGCAGAGACAATTATATCCTTCCAATTAATAAATTAAAAATCACATAAATTTGTTTTCGCTTCTTTCCCTCTTTGCTTGCCTATGGAGTGCCAAAGCAGAGGGTTAAGAGGAGGAAACTTGGGGATGGGCTGAAGGCAGACAAAAGGGTTTTCACCAACATATCACATGAAACATAAATGCCATTTGCATTAAATAGTTAAATATAACTTAAACTATAGAAGAACTAGGGTAAGACACAAGCACATGTCTATTAAAGGCAGCCAATTAAAGCATAAAAAATAGATTTTGACTATTATATATTTTATGTTCCTAAGTTAAAGCAAATGGGCTACTAAATAAATTAACAGAAAACATAATAAAGGATGAGGCTTCCCAGGTGGTGCAGTGGTAAAGAATCTGTCGGCCAATGCAGGAGATGAAAGAGACATGGGTTTAATCCATGGGTCAGGAAGATCCCCTGGAGCAGGGAATGGGCCAGCTATGTTGTGGCTACATTAGCTTTAACAGTACCAACAAAAGCAAGTTTATACCCATCTAAACACACATCCAGAGAGACAGCTGAGTAAAGATATTAGAAGAAGGTGACGCACAGAGAAACCATTTAATAAATGACACATTTTTTATAAGTTGACAGTATGGCACCTGAGCTTATTTTGAATGAGAATTAATCTTTTTTCCCTCCCTCCTCCCACCTCTAAAATTCATTCTTTCCTATCCTCCTTCTTTTCTGCCTTTCCTCACCATTTCTTTTCTCTTCCATATCTTCCTCTCCTCCCTCCTCCTTCCTTTACTACTTTAATTAAACCCTTTTCTTCTCATTTGAGTAAGAATCATGAGTGAGATTGTGATTAAAACTCTCAATAATAACTCAGAGTCAATACACTACAAAAAATCAATTTACAGAAAGTGAATCTGCCCAATGTTTACTTGGATTAAAGTGTTATTTTTTTTCAATTCAGTTTCTCCAGTTTCATATGGGACATAGTCTTTTCTCATATTTGCATGATTTACAAGTAAAAATTTCCCCTTCCTTATATTTCAAGGGTTTCTACTGTATAGTTTCAAAGTCACTTTTAAAAGAAAACACAGTTTAGACTGCTAGTCAGAAGGGGAAAGTGTCCACAAAGGGTCGGCCACTTGCAGAGACAATTATATCCTTCCAATTAATAAATTAAAAATCACATAAATTTGTTTTCGCTTCTTTCCTCTTTGCTTGCCTATGGAGTGCCAAAGCAGAGGGTTAAGAGGAGGAAACTTGGGGATGGGCTGAAGGCAGACAAAAGGGTTTTCACCAACATATCACATGAAACATAAATGCCATTTGCATTAAATAGTTAAATATAACTTAAACTATAGAAGAACTAGGGTAAGACACAAGCACATGTCTATTAAAGGCAGCCAATTAAAGCATAAAAAATAGATTTTGACTATTATATATTTTATGTTCCTAAGTTAAAGCAAATGGGCTACTAAATAAATTAACAGAAAACATAATAAAGGATGAGGCTTCCCAGGTGGTGCAGTGGTAAAGAATCTGTCGGCCAATGCAGGAGATGAAAGAGACATGGGTTTAATCCATGGGTCAGGAAGATCCCCTGGAGCAGGGAATGCCAAAATAATCCAGTATTCTTATCTGTAAAATTCCATGGGCAGAGCATCTTGGTGGGCTACAGTTTATGGGGTTGCAAAGGGTCAGACACAACTGAGGACTTGAACACATTTTAGCACATAATTAAAGGATGACTTTTATTGTAGGATGAAATTATGCAAATTGATAAAAAAAAATGCTCAGGCTCCAAGAGATATGAACACCCAGAGAATTTAAAAATATTTTGGAAAGTGTTCAGTTGTTTAACCTCATTAATAATCAAATGTAAAAATGAAAACAATTAGATGCAATTTATCACCTATTAAATTAATTTTTTTCAAAAATGCATAATTTCCAATCCTTACAAAGAGGCGAGATGACACTTTCTCTCTACTCCTTCCTTCATGCTGGGGAAGCTCTAATGAATCAGTTCTTCCCGTCTCTACCCAAGCCCTCACTCCTTAAGGAAAAAGACCTGATAGAGTTCAAAAGGATAAACTGGCTGCGGAGACCATTCCTGTTCCTTTATTGTTTTGATTTCCTGGTGGATCAAACTCCTCCCCCTGGAGCCTATTTTCTGACTCTAGCCCTACTGGTTTGAAAGAGAGGCTACCACCTGGGTTTATTTCTTTTTTTATTATTTAATTTTTTATTTTATTTTTTGGCCATACCACACAGCAGATGGTCTTACTTCTCAGACCAGGGATCAAACCCTCGCCTCCTGAATTGGAAGTTTTGGAGTCTTAACCACCAGACCACCAGGGAAATCCCTGTGTTTAGTTCTAGAGATCCGACTAAGAATCCAATTTTCCTGAAGATAACAGCATATTTTCTAATATTAGATTTAAAAGTGATAAAGGGAGTAGTTTTCACCTCCATATATCTTCTTCATTTTGTGTCTCCATTGCTTTAGATACCAGCCACAAAGAGGGGTACTACATTTGGGGGCCTATTAAAATTCAACACTTTAGTACTATGTACCCACAGCTTTAAAAATTTTCAACCTTTTATCCATTTCTGGAACTAATATTTAGAAAAAGCTTTAGGCACTAAGATCTTCATTATGTTTTCATTATTAGTGATAAAATAAGGGCTAGAGAACCAATGTCGTAGCCACTACAAAAATTGTTACTCAAAGGCAAAAATCAAGATGCAAAAGAGTGTACATACTTCATTCATTTAGCCAGAGTTTTTTAGTTGGTACAATGAGTCAAAAATTTTGCTATGGAAATAGACCAAAAATTTTAACACTGCTTGGTTTTACTAAGATTTTTTTTTTTTTTTTTTGATGTGGACCATTTTTAAAGCCTTTGTTTGTTACAGCATTGCTTTTCTTTTACACTTGCCTTTTTGGCCTCGAGGCACGTGGGAACCCAGCTCCCCGACCAGGAATCAAACCTGCACCCACTGCATTGGAAGGTGAAGTCTTCCCTGGACCACCAGGGAAGTCCCAACAATGTTTATTTTTAAGCGCTAAGATGAAGACTGATAAACCCTTCCTGATTACATGCGTTTTGTGTGTCTTTTAAAATTGTCACATGCTACCTTTATGACTTTATAAAAATACCTATTGTTGCTTAGTTGCTAAGTCATGTCTGACTCTTTGCAATCCCATGGACTGTACCCCACCAGACTCCTCTATCCATGGGATTCTTCAGGTAAGAATACTGGAGTGGGTTGTGATTTCCTCCTCTAGGAGATCTTCCCAACCCAGAGATCAAACCCATGTCTCCTGCATTGAAGGTGATTCTTTACCATCTGAGAGAGAAATAATACTGTTAAAAGCAAACATGATGCATCAATTAGGCTTAGGGTAATATATTTCTAAAAGACAGAAGTGATGGAAAGTATATCCCTTTCATTAAAGAGGTCTGGATGGAGACATTCAAAGCTAGTAGGGGAGTTTACTGTGTCACTGGGGACCTAGGGTCGTAGCTTCTGCTCTGCCACCTATTCTGTTCAGATGAGACTTCCTCATTGTCCAGGTCTCCCACAGAATTCATTATGGCTGCTAGATCTCCAGCCGTTTTAGGAACAGGAAGGAGTGGGGGTAGGCGGGAGTCTTTTAAGAAAGTCCCATCTAACATCTAATATCTCACTGGCAAATCAGTCATATAGTCAAACAAATAAAAGCAGGGCTCTTTTTGATATGGACCATTTTAAAAGTCTTGGTTGAATTTGTTACAATATTGCTTCTGTTTTATGTTTTGGTGTTTGGCTAGGAAGCATGTGGGATCATTGCTCTCCAACCAGGGACCGAACCCATGCTCTCTCTGTTGGAAGGCAGAATCTTTTTCATTTTTTCTGCTTATGTCATCTTTTATTTATTACTTTTTTAATACCAAAAGCAATTTTATTGGAGTATAGCCAGTTAATTCTGTGATAGTTTCAGGTGAACAGTGACCATGCATATACATGTATCCATTCTCCCCCAAACGCCTCTCCCATCCAGGCTGGTACATAACATTGAGCAGAGTTCCATGTGCTATGCAATAGAATTTTGTTGGTTACCCATTTCAAACATTTCAGTGTGCACATGTCTTTTCCAAAGTCCTCAAATATCCGCTCCTCCCTGCAATCATTTCCTAACTCTGTGATCTCTTTCTATTTTGTGAATACATTCATTTGTATCATTTCTTTTTAGAATCCACATAAAAGAGATGTCATATGATATTTCTCCTTCTCTATCTGACTTACTTTGCTCAGTATGACACTCTGTAGATTCATCCATATTGCTGCACATTGTCTTCTTTGATTCTTTTTAATGGTTGAGTAATATTCCATTATATATATGTATATATATGTGTATATATGTATATATATATATATATACACACACACACCCCCCACATCTTCTTTATTCATTCCTCTGTTGATGGACATTTAGATTGTTTCCATGTCTTGGTTATCGTAAACACTGCTGCAATGAAAACTGGGGAGCATGTATCTCTTTGGGCCTTGTTTTTCTCTGGATATATGCCCAGGGGTGGGATTGCAGGGTTATATAGTAGCTCTATGTTTAGTTTTTTAAGGCACCTCCACACAATTCTCCATAGTGGCTGTACCAATTTACATTCCTACCAAAAGTGCAAGGGTTCCCTTCTCTCCACACCCTCTCCAACATTTGTTGTTTGTGGAATTTTTTTTTTCTAATGTCATTTTTTAAAATGTTATTATTATTCCAAAGTGTTTGTGGAATTTTAAAAAAATATTTATTTATTTGTATTTTTGGCGGGGGCGGGTTGGGGAGGGCGGGGTGGGTGGGCCACTTCTATTGGTTACATTTATCCTCTTTGTTCTTTGGTCCATGTGGGCCTCCCATCACAGAGGCCTCTGTTGTCGACAACCAGGGACCGAACCCATGCTCTCTCTGTTGGAAGGCAGAATCTTTTCATTTTTTCTGCTTATGTCATCTTTTATTTATTACTTTTTTAATACCAAAAGCAATTTTATTGGAGTATAGCCAGTTAATTCTGTGATAGTTTCAGGTGAACAGTGACCATGCATATACATGTATCCATTCTCCCCCAAACGCCTCTCCCATCCAGGCTGGTACATAACATTGAGCAGAGTTCCATGTGCTATGCAATAGAATTTTGTTGGTTACCCATTTCAAACATTTCAGTGTGCACATGTCTTTTCCAAAGTCCTCAAATATCCGCTCCTCCCTGCAATCATTTCCTAACTCTGTGATCTCTTTCTATTTTGTGAATACATTCATTTGTATCATTTCTTTTTAGAATCCACATAAAAGAGATGTCATATGATATTTCTCCTTCTCTATCTGACTTACTTTGCTCAGTATGACACTCTGTAGATTCATCCATATTGCTGCACATTGTCTTCTTTGATTCTTTTTAATGGTTGAGTAATATTCCATTATATATATGTATATATATGTGTATATATGTATATATATATATATATACACACACACACCCCCCACATCTTCTTTATTCATTCCTCTGTTGATGGACATTTAGATTGTTTCCATGTCTTGGTTATCGTAAACACTGCTGCAATGAAAACTGGGGAGCATGTATCTCTTTGGGCCTTGTTTTTCTCTGGATATATGCCCAGGGGTGGGATTGCAGGGTTATATAGTAGCTCTATGTTTAGTTTTTTAAGGCACCTCCACACAATTCTCCATAGTGGCTGTACCAATTTACATTCCTACCAAAAGTGCAAGGGTTCCCTTCTCTCCACACCCTCTCCAACATTTGTTGTTTGTGGAATTTTTTTTTTCTAATGTCATTTTTTAAAATGTTATTATTATTCCAAAGTGTTTGTGGAATTTTAAAAAAATATTTATTTATTTGTATTTTTGGCGGGGGCGGGTTGGGGAGGGCGGGGGGTGGGTGGGCCACTTCTATTGGTCTTTCATTTCTCTATTTTCATCCTCTTTGTTCTTTGGTCCATGTGGGCCTCCCATCACAGAGGCCTCTGTTGTCGCACAGCACCGGCTCTGGGCGCATGCGCTCCAGAGCTCTGGCTCGGTAATTGGACGCATCAGCCCAGCCGCTCCGCGGCACGTGGGATCTTCCCAGGCCAGGGATCGAACCGGTGCCCCTTGCACTGCAAGGCAGTGTCCTTACCCACTGGACCACCAGGGAAGCCCCAGTTTGTGGAATTTTTGATGATAGCCAGCCTGACTGGTATGAGGTGGTATCTCACTGTAGCTTTAATTTGCGTTTCTCTGATAACTAGTGATTTTGAACATCTTTTCATGTACATGTTGACCTCTTTAGAGAAATGTCTATTCAGGTCTTCTGCCCACTTTTTGAGTGAGTTGTTCATTTTGATGTTATTGAGTATCATAAGCTGTTTGTAAATTTTGGAGACTAATCCCTTATCGGTCACATGATTTGCAAGTATTTTCTCCCAGTCTGTGAGTTGTCTTTTTGTTTATTGTTTCCTTTGTTGTGAAAAAGACTTTGAGTTTAAGTTTTAGGTCCCATTTGTTTATTTTTACTTTTATTTCCATTATTCTGGGAGATGGATTAAAAAAGACTTTGCTGTGATTCATGTCAGAGTGTCCTGCCTTTGTTTTGCTCTAAGAATTTTATAGTGTCTGGTCTAACATTTAGGTCTCTAATCCATTTCGAGCTTTTCTTTGTGTATGAAGTCAAGGAACGATCTAATTTCATTCTTTTACATGTGACTGTCCGATTTTCCCAGCACCATTTGTTGAAGGGACTGTTTTTTGAACATTGTGTAATCTTGTGGAAGGCAGAGTCTTTAACCATTGGATCACCAAGGGAGTCTCAGGGTCCTCTGTTTAAGGAGAAGAGAATCCGGGGGCTGTAGTCTCTGCCACAAAATAGATGATTTTTTAAAATCTTAAAATGGGGAAAGATTTTGTAAGGATGATAAAATCCTAAGAAGACAAAATTTGTACAGGCAAATTTTTGAAATATACATTGTGAAAACTACTATGAACAAAATCAAAAGATATCTTTCCGTTAATGTCATAGAAAAGGGAATTTCTATACATATAAATAGCTCCTACACATTAATAGAGAAAAGCTCTCAAAGTCAATAGAAAGCTATGCAAAGGACATTTCACAGAAAAGGAAATATAAATGTTTTGGTTCAATAAAATCAAAATACAACTCTGGTGAAATATCATTTTTTCACCTATTGGTTAGAAATAGTTAAGACATTTAATGACACACTGTCGGTAAGGGTGCAAGTTCTGTGCCGTGTCTCAGATGCATCTGTGCCTGACCTCACAGCCTCTAAACTTCACCTCTGATTCCAGCTATTGCTGCAGGAGAAAACTCCTCTGTGGGCTTAGACGCTTTTCTAGCTGACAGTGTATTGGTTCAAGTATGCGTCCCTGTCTTTTGCTTTCTCTCCTAGGGCTTTTCTGATGTCTCATCAAGGAGCACTGGTGGTTGAAGGCACAGGTTTATTCTAGAAATCTGAGAGTTAAGCCTCTGGGTTACCCTTTACTCCACAGGGGGATGAAGACCGATGGACAAATGTTTCTCGACCCCTGTGTGAACAATCACAAGAGGCACCTTTCACCCTCCTCTGAAGTTCCTGGCTGGCTGGAGCCCAGGTCCCCACAGTGGTGATCCAGATAGCACATCCTTGCATTGGCTCATCTCTGTTTTACTTTTCTTGGTCCTTTCTTTTTGGTCAACCATTCTGTGCTTCGCCTGTACCCTTCTCATGTGACTGAGACCTTTCCTCTCTTTTTTTGTTGTTTAAATTTTGGCCTCTTTTATTGGTTTTTTATTTATTTTCATCCATCTTTATTCTTTGGTCTGTGTGGGCCTCCCATTGCAGTGGTCTCTCTTGTCGCAGGGCAATGACTCTGGGCACATGTGCTCCAGAGTGATGGCTCCTAATTGGACACACCAGTCCAGGTGCTCCACGGTACGTGGGATCTTCACGGGCCAGGGATCAAACCAGTACCCCCTGCACTGCAAGGCGGACTCTTTACCCTGACCTACCTTCTTAATTGTAGAATTTAATCAGTGACTGCCTGCATGTTTGTCCCCTGCCCCAACTGGTGATTGTTCTAATCCTTAGACCACAAGAGCTTCACTACCTTGGGTTATCAAAGAGAAGTGTCTGCGCCTCAGGATGATTATTAACCCAAGGGGCTGTGAGGGGCAGTCTCCTCAGCTAGTTTCCCAGGTAACTGGATAGCCAAATTCTATAGAGGGTCTTCAATTCCAGCTATAAATTGTAACCTCTTTCTTCGCCCCAGCAGCCATGTTTGTTGCCTTGTCCTTCCTGCCTGTGGACTGTACATGGTGAGGTGTCACTCCAGGACTTTGCTTCTGAACTGTAAGTTTCCTTGTTCAACAAATTGTGGGTGTCTCTACCTCCAGGCCTTTTCTTTTGTCTTGTGTCTGGGGAAGTACAAGGCTTGCAGGCCTTCGGGGTGCCACCCTCAAGCCTCCCAAACTAGTTAATCTACATGCAGCCCTGTCTCAGTTTGCTTTTAAAAACAATTTGAGTTCAGACATGTTGCTAATGGAATAGGAATTGGTAAAAAGGGATTTGACAGTATTTACTAAAATTTTTGCAAAAAGTAATTTCACAGTACTTACGACAACTTAAAAAATATTGATCTAGCAATTTCACTTTAGGAGTTTATTTTAAAGATACTTTCTAATGTTTTAGCATGGGTGAAATGATGGTTGCAAAAGAATGTTTACTGAAGTATTGTATATCAGCCAGGAATTTAAACAAAGTACTAACTTCCCCCAAATGTGGGTTTGTTTAAATAAACGTTAATCTATGCATGCAAGGGTAAAGTATACAGGTAATAAATGAGGTGCCTACATATGAAAAGATCTTATGTGTGTGCATGTGTATACTTGCTGGTGTATATAAAGACTATTCCTGAAACGCACAAGGACTTGGCATCAATGGTTTATTTCTGAAGAGAACCGGTGGCTTTGGTAAGTACATAAGAGAGAAGCTTATCTTTATATAATTTTTTATTTTTAAAATGTTGTGCCATGAGAATACATTACTTACTAAATTTTTATGTCAAGCAGTTTTGTCCTTTTGATTATTAATATGACATGACTTAGTGTTGACTGAGTTGTCTGGAATGTTGGGCCCTGTCTGGATGCCTGCCTGAAATATCTACTACAGTAATGTTTTTTAAAAATTTGCCAGATCAGAACCACCTAATTCATTGCTAGGATTAAGAACCACTACTCTAGAAAATGCTAATTTTAGATGGATGAATTAGGCAAATTAGTATCAAGAGATCTGACTGTAGGTGAAATGGCATGAGGTGAGCTAACTCCCCCTCACCACCTTTCCAGGCTACTTACAAAATATTGTCCATCCCCCTTGGGCATTATGTCCTTCTAAATATCTACTTCATTTTATAGACGTTACTCACTAGGTCTCTTTTAAATTTGCCATTTGTCTCTGACTCCCCTCCCCTCTTTGCTTATGTGAGGTTTCTTCTCAGAAGAGCAATTTGCATATCTTGCCTGGAACTGAAGATGTGAACATTCTCTCCAAATTTGAGATTGAAACACCCTCAAGTTAGCAATATTTCCGAAATCCCCTTTGACACTTTGTAGCAGTTTTTTTTTATTTTTTTTTTATTTTTATTATTCATCCATCTTTATTCTTTGGCCTGTGTGGACCTCCCATTGCAGTGGCCTCTCTCGCTGCAGTGCACCAGCTCTGGGTGCATGCACTCCAGAGCACTGGCTCACAACCGGACACACTGGTCAGGCCGCTCCAAGGCACGTGGGATCTTCCTGGGCCAGGGATCAAACCGGTGCCCCTTGCACTGCCAGATGGACTCTTTACCCACTGGACCACCAGGGAAGCCCCTGGGGCAGTTGTATTTTTGATTTGCAGATGGAGAAACTGTAAGGAACTGTTAAACGTTAGGGACAATAACCAGAGGCAAACTCTAGTAGCCTAACTCCTACTTAAGTTGATTTAAGAAAAGAGGTCACAGTGAATGTCTCCAATTTTGCATAGTATTGCTCAGAAAAACAGATCAGACTTGCACATTTCCAGACTTTTTCCAAAACAAAGTCACCTGAAATCTTTGTCTCTAGCTAAGGTGTTATCTGTCTCCCTCATCAGCAGCAAAGCCGTGGGGGAATTGGCTGCCAAATTGAATTGTCCTTTTGATTATTAATATGACATGACTTAGTGTTGACTGAGTTGTCTGGAATGTTGGGCCCTGTCTGGATGCCTGCCTGAAATATCTACTACAGTAATGTTTTTTAAAAATTTGCCAGATCAGAACCACCTAATTCATTGCTAGGATTAAGAACCACTACTCTAGAAAATGCTAATTTTAGATGGATGAATTAGGCAAATTAGTATCAAGAGATCTGACTGTAGGTGAAATGGCATGAGGTGAGCTAACTCCCCCTCACCACCTTTCCAGGCTACTTACAAAATATTGTCCATCCCCCTTGGGCATTATGTCCTTCTAAATATCTACTTCATTTTATAGACGTTACTCACTAGGTCTCTTTTAAATTTGCCATTTGTCTCTGACTCCCCTCCCCTCTTTGCTTATGTGAGGTTTCTTCTCAGAAGAGCAATTTGCATATCTTGCCTGGAACTGAAGATGTGAACATTCTCTCCAAATTTGAGATTGAAACACCCTCAAGTTAGCAATATTTCCGAAATCCCCTTTGACACTTTGTAGCAGTTTTTTTTTATTTTTTTTTTATTTTCATCCATCTTTATTCTTTGGCCTGTGTGGACCTCCCATTGCAGTGGCCTCTCTCGCTGCAGTGCACCAGCTCTGGGTGCATGCACTCCAGAGCACTGGCTCACAACCGGACACACTGGTCAGGCCGCTCCAAGGCACGTGGGATCTTCCTGGGCCAGGGATCAAACCGGTGCCCCTTGCACTGCCAGATGGACTCTTTACCCACTGGACCACCAGGGAAGCCCCTGGGGCAGTTGTATTTTTGATTTGCAGATGGAGAAACTGTAAGGAACTGTTAAACGTTAGGGACAATAACCAGAGGCAAACTCTAGTAGCCTAACTCCTACTTAAGTTGATTTAAGAAAAGAGGTCACAGTGAATGTCTCCAATTTTGCATAGTATTGCTCAGAAAAACAGATCAGACTTGCACATTTCCAGACTTTTTCCAAAACAAAGTCACCTGAAATCTTTGTCTCTAGCTAAGGTGTTATCTGTCTCCCTCATCAGCAGCAAAGGAGCACTGTGGCAGAGAAGAATGGACTGTTATTGGCTGCCAAATTGAATCCGCAGAGATTCAGTGAACTAAGGCTAGAGAATTATTACAGTGACTCAATATGGCGTGTCTGTTTGTGATTTTTAACATTGATAGCAAGCAAGACTTACTTTTAATTTCCTCTTAAATATTAGGATGTTTCAAAATGGCTGCAGTTACTGATTAGGCCATTGTGTTTCTGATCTTGGTGATAGAGAGTAGCCAACATTTAAACTTGAAAAAAAGAAATCTTCTGGGAAGCTCTAACTAAACTTCCCATGGTTCAAGAGTACCTATCCTGGCCACACGGAAACATGACTACCCTTCAGCTTAAGTGGTGTGTTTTAGACATCCTCTTCGCCCTTTGGTCATTCAGCAAAGTTCCCCATATCCTCCACCTCTTCTGAAAATTCACCTATGTGCCAAAACCTGGTTCTCCCTGAGGACATTCTTGTCATTTATTTTTCTCTAAATGTAGCTGTGGATTTCTCCTTAGCCCTAATACTAGTGGGCCTAGGGAAAAAAATTCAATTCCTTGCTTGTCAGTGCTACTTCTAGGGCATTCTACCTTCTTCCTGTCTGTTCAACTTAGAATCTCATGGCATCAGATCTCCCCTTCTCCTTGGGACAGTCACCTACTGACTCCACGTTACTCATCCGCACTTCTCGAAGATTTTATCTACTGATTTTTCACCATCCTCTCCAGTGCTATTCCAGTCATAATTCTGGGTGCTTTTAATAACCAGTTGAGTTTCACTCATTGCATGTTTTACTATTGATGTTCAATCTCTTTCAAATTAGAATGACTCCTCTGTATTATTTGTTTTTCCACACAATTGACTTTTTTTTTTTTTTTTTTAAAGTTCTGATTATCCTATATGATGTGACACATTCTGGACTTGACTAATTCTTTCCTCTGATTAGACTGAGGTTAAACAGTGTTTGGTAAGAATACTATGTATGTTTATGTTTCTCAGAAAAACAGATCAGACTTGCACATTTCCAGACTTTTTCCAAAACAAAGTCACCTGAAATCTTTGTCTCTAGCTAAGGTGTTATCTGTCTCCCTCATCAGCAGCAAAGGAGCACTGTGGCAGAGAAGAATGGACTGTTATTGGCTGCCAAATTGAATCCGCAGAGATTCAGTGAACTAAGGCTAGAGAATTATTACAGTGACTCAATATGGCGTGTCTGTTTGTGATTTTTAACATTGATAGCAAGCAAGACTTACTTTTAATTTCCTCTTAAATATTAGGATGTTTCAAAATGGCTGCAGTTACTGATTAGGCCATTGTGTTTCTGATCTTGGTGATAGAGAGTAGCCAACATTTAAACTTGAAAAAAAGAAATCTTCTGGGAAGCTCTAACTAAACTTCCCATGGTTCAAGAGTACCTATCCTGGCCACACGGAAACATGACTACCCTTCAGCTTAAGTGGTGTGTTTTAGACATCCTCTTCGCCCTTTGGTCATTCAGCAAAGTTCCCCATATCCTCCACCTCTTCTGAAAATTCACCTATGTGCCAAAACCTGGTTCTCCCTGAGGACATTCTTGTCATTTATTTTTCTCTAAATGTAGCTGTGGATTTCTCCTTAGCCCTAATACTAGTGGGCCTAGGGAAAAAAATTCAATTCCTTGCTTGTCAGTGCTACTTCTAGGGCATTCTACCTTCTTCCTGTCTGTTCAACTTAGAATCTCATGGCATCAGATCTCCCCTTCTCCTTGGGACAGTCACCTACTGACTCCACGTTACTCATCCGCACTTCTCGAAGATTTTATCTACTGATTTTTCACCATCCTCTCCAGTGCTATTCCAGTCATAATTCTGGGTGCTTTTAATAACCAGTTGAGTTTCACTCATTGCATGTTTTACTATTGATGTTCAATCTCTTTCAAATTAGAATGACTCCTCTGTATTATTTGTTTTTCCACACAATTGACTTTTTTTTTTTTTTTTTTAAAGTTCTGATTATCCTATATGATGTGACACATTCTGGACTTGACTAATTCTTTCCTCTGATTAGACTGAGGTTAAACAGTGTTTGGTAAGAATACTATGTATGTTTATATGTTGTACCTCTACCTATATCATGAATCTTATTAAGAGGTATATAGTATCAGGTTGTCCCACAACCTCAGATGGGACTACCCTCTCTCTCTTTTGTAGAGATGTATTTTCACCTTACAATTAATAGGCAATTTGTGGGGTGATAGTTTGAGAACTTGTAATTATCATGCTCTTCCAAGTGATTTCACCCAAAGGTTTAAACATTCGTTTATGTTGTTTGTTTTCATTGATGTTGTGTTGGGAGTTACCAAATTTTACCAAATTTTAATTTTCTAATTCTATGATTCCTTCATTTATTAGCTGGGTTTTGGTTTTGCTTTTGGATAGCGGAGTTTCCCCTTTCTCTCTCTTTTGAATATCTGTGGAAAACATTTATTTTAATTCAAAGTGTTATAATATATTACCATGATTATTTTTATATAATTTGTATTGAGTTATAGTTGATGTACAAGGTTGTATTAGTTTCAGGTATATAGCAAAGTGAGTTAGTTTTTTTTTTTTTAAACCTTTATTTTGCTTTTAACTTTTACAGAGTTTTGTTGTTTACAGATATGTATGTTCCCAGGTTAGTCATATGTATATCCCCCTCCTCCCACCCTCCCAACCATCACACAGCACCCATGAAGGATCCCCTTTTCTCACAGAGCAATGACTAGAGCTATTTTCTTCACTTATGATAGTACAGGCCTTCATGCTACTTCCTTTACGCCTCCCACCTTCTGTTCTACCTTCTTCCTGTCTGTTCAACTTAGAATCTCATGGCATCAGATCTCCCCTTCTCCTTGGGACAGTCACCTACTGACTCCACGTTACTCATCCGCACTTCTCGAAGATTTTATCTACTGATTTTTCACCATCCTCTCCAGTGCTATTCCAGTCATAATTCTGGGTGCTTTTAATAACCAGTTGAGTTTCACTCATTGCATGTTTTACTATTGATGTTCAATCTCTTTCAAATTAGAATGACTCCTCTGTATTATTTGTTTTTCCACACAATTGACTTTTTTTTTTTTTTTTTTAAAGTTCTGATTATCCTATATGATGTGACACATTCTGGACTTGACTAATTCTTTCCTCTGATTAGACTGAGGTTAAACAGTGTTTGGTAAGAATACTATGTATGTTTATATGTTGTACCTCTACCTATATCATGAATCTTATTAAGAGGTATATAGTATCAGGTTGTCCCACAACCTCAGATGGGACTACCCTCTCTCTCTTTTGTAGAGATGTATTTTCACCTTACAATTAATAGGCAATTTGTGGGGTGATAGTTTGAGAACTTGTAATTATCATGCTCTTCCAAGTGATTTCACCCAAAGGTTTAAACATTCGTTTATGTTGTTTGTTTTCATTGATGTTGTGTTGGGAGTTACCAAATTTTACCAAATTTTAATTTTCTAATTCTATGATTCCTTCATTTATTAGCTGGGTTTTGGTTTTGCTTTTGGATAGCGGAGTTTCCCCTTTCTCTCTCTTTTGAATATCTGTGGAAAACATTTATTTTAATTCAAAGTGTTATAATATATTACCATGATTATTTTTATATAATTTGTATTGAGTTATAGTTGATGTACAAGGTTGTATTAGTTTCAGGTATATAGCAAAGTGAGTTAGTTTTTTTTTTTTTAAACCTTTATTTTGCTTTTAACTTTTACAGAGTTTTGTTGTTTACAGATATGTATGTTCCCAGGTTAGTCATATGTATATCCCCCCCCTTCCCACCCCTCCCAACCATCACACAGCACCCATGAAGGATCCCCTTTTCTCACAGAGCAATGACTAGAGCTATTTTCTTCACTTATGATAGTACAGGCCTTCATGCTACTTCCTTTACGCCTCCCACCTTCTGTTCCTTCCTCACAATGTCCATATGTCCACTGTCCATGTCTGTCTTTCCGTCGCTTCACTGCATGTGCCATCATCACCATCCTACTAGATTCCATATATATGTGTTAATATACTGTATTTGTCCTTCTCTTTCTGACTGACTTCACTTTTGATGATACGTTCTAGATCCAGCCACCTCATTAGGGCTGATTCTTCTGCATTTCTCTTTACAGCTGTGTAGTATTCCATTGTATGTATGTGCCAGAGCTTTTGTATCCATTCGTTCGTCGATGGGTATCTAGGTTCCTTCCATGTTCTAGCTATTGTATAGAGAGCTGCAATGAACATTAGGGTACAGGTGCTTCTTTCAGATTTGATTTCATCAGGGTATAAGCCTAAGAGTGGGATTGCTGGGTCATAGGGTGCTTCTATTTTTAGTTTTTTAAGAAATCTCCAGACTGTCTTCCATAGAGGCTGTATCAGTTTACACTCCCACCAGCAATGCAGGAGTGTTCCCTTTTCTCTGCAGCCTCTCCAGCATTTATTGTCTGTCGATTTGTGGATGATGGCCATTCTGACGGGTGTGAGGTGATATCTCATTGTAGTTTTGATTTGCATTTCTCTAATTATTAGTGAAGTTGAGCATCGTTTCATGTGCTTTTGGGCCATCTGTATGTCATCGTTGGAGAGGTGTCTGTTTAGGTCCTTTTCCCATTTTTTGATAGGGTTGTTCGTTTTTTCAGTGCTGAGTTGTCTGAGTTGCTTGTAGATTTTGGAGATTGATTCTTTGTCTGTTGCTTCATTTGCTATGATTTTCTCCCACTCTGTGGGCTGTCTGTTCAGCTTTTTTGTAATTTCTTTTGCTGTACAAAAGCTTTTAAGTTTTACAGAGTTTTGTTGTTTACAGATATGTATGTTCCCAGATTAGTCATATGTATATCCCCCCCTTCCCACCCCTCCCAACCATCACACAGCACCCATGAAGGATCCCCTTTTCTCACAGAGCAATGACTAGAGCTATTTTCTTCACTTATGATAGTACAGGCCTTCATGCTACTTCCTTTACGCCTCCCACCTTCTGTTCCTTCCTCACAATGTCCATATGTCCACTGTCCATGTCTGTCTTTCCGTCGCTTCACTGCATGTGCCATCATCACCATCCTACTAGATTCCATATATATGTGTTAATATACTGTATTTGTCCTTCTCTTTCTGACTGACTTCACTTTTGATGATACGTTCTAGATCCAGCCACCTCATTAGGGCTGATTCTTCTGCATTTCTCTTTACAGCTGTGTAGTATTCCATTGTATGTATGTGCCAGAGCTTTTGTATCCATTCGTTCGTCGATGGGTATCTAGGTTCCTTCCATGTTCTAGCTATTGTATAGAGAGCTGCAATGAACATTAGGGTACAGGTGCTTCTTTCAGATTTGATTTCATCAGGGTATAAGCCTAAGAGTGGGATTGCTGGGTCATAGGGTGCTTCTATTTTTAGTTTTTTAAGAAATCTCCAGACTGTCTTCCATAGAGGCTGTATCAGTTTACACTCCCACCAGCAATGCAGGAGTGTTCCCTTTTCTCTGCAGCCTCTCCAGCATTTATTGTCTGTCGATTTGTGGATGATGGCCATTCTGACGGGTGTGAGGTGATATCTCATTGTAGTTTTGATTTGCATTTCTCTAATTATTAGTGAAGTTGAGCATCGTTTCATGTGCTTTTGGGCCATCTGTATGTCATCGTTGGAGAGGTGTCTGTTTAGGTCCTTTTCCCATTTTTTGATAGGGTTGTTCGTTTTTTCAGTGCTGAGTTGTCTGAGTTGCTTGTAGATTTTGGAGATTGATTCTTTGTCTGTTGCTTCATTTGCTATGATTTTCTCCCACTCTGTGGGCTGTCTGTTCAGCTTTTTTGTAATTTCTTTTGCTGTACAAAAGCTTTTAAGTTTCATTAGGTCCCACGTGTTCATTTGTCTTTTGAGTTCCGCTATTCTAGTAGGTGGGTCAGAGAAGATCTTGCTTTGATTGATGTCCTTGAGGGTTTTGCCTATATTCTCCTCTAAGAGTTTGATGGTTTCTGGCCTTACATTTAAGTCTTTAATCCATTTTGAGTTGATCTTTGTGCATGGTGTCAGGGTATGTTCCAACTTCATTTTTTTGCATGTAGCTGTCCAATTTTCCCAGCACCATTTGTTGAAGAGGCTGTCTTTGTCTCATTTTATATGTTCGCCTCCTTTGTCAAAAATAAGGTACCCATAGGTGCATGGGTTTATCTCTGGGTTCTCTATCTTGTCCCATTGGTCTATAGTTTTGTTTTTGTGCCAGTACCATACTGTCTTGAGGACTGTTGCTTTGTAGTAGAGTCTGAAGTTGGGGAGGCTGATCCCTCCAGCTCCGTTCTTCTTCCTCAGGATTGCTTTGGCTATTTGAGGTCTTTTGTGTTTCCATATGAACTGTGTGATTCTTTGGTCTAGTTCTGTGAAGAATGTTACTGGAAATTTGATAGGGATCGCATTGTATCTATAGATGACATTTGGTAGTATGGTCATTTTCACAACATTGATTCTTCCGACCCAGGAACATGGAATATTTCTCTATCTGTTTAAGTCTTCTTTAATGTTTCTCATGAGTGTCTTGTAATTCTCTGTGTACAGTTCTTTTGTTTCTTTGGGTAGGTTTATTCCTAGATATTTGATTCTTTTGGTTGCGATGGTGAAGGGGACTGCCTCTTTGATTTCGTTTTCTGATTTTTCATTGTTTGTGTATAGGAATGCCAGTGATTTCTGTATATTGATTTTGTATCCTGCGACTTTGCTGAATTCGCTGATTAACTCTAGTAGTTTTGATTTGCATTTCTCTAATTATTAGTGAAGTTGAGCATCGTTTCATGTGCTTTTGGGCCATCTGTATGTCATCGTTGGAGAGGTGTCTGTTTAGGTCCTTTTCCCATTTTTTGATAGGGTTGTTCGTTTTTTCAGTGCTGAGTTGTCTGAGTTGCTTGTAGATTTTGGAGATTGATTCTTTGTCTGTTGCTTCATTTGCTATGATTTTCTCCCACTCTGTGGGCTGTCTGTTCAGCTTTTTTGTAATTTCTTTTGCTGTACAAAAGCTTTTAAGTTTCATTAGGTCCCACGTGTTCATTTGTCTTTTGAGTTCCGCTATTCTAGTAGGTGGGTCAGAGAAGATCTTGCTTTGATTGATGTCCTTGAGGGTTTTGCCTATATTCTCCTCTAAGAGTTTGATGGTTTCTGGCCTTACATTTAAGTCTTTAATCCATTTTGAGTTGATCTTTGTGCATGGTGTCAGGGTATGTTCCAACTTCATTTTTTTGCATGTAGCTGTCCAATTTTCCCAGCACCATTTGTTGAAGAGGCTGTCTTTGTCTCATTTTATATGTTCGCCTCCTTTGTCAAAAATAAGGTACCCATAGGTGCATGGGTTTATCTCTGGGTTCTCTATCTTGTCCCATTGGTCTATAGTTTTGTTTTTGTGCCAGTACCATACTGTCTTGAGGACTGTTGCTTTGTAGTAGAGTCTGAAGTTGGGGAGGCTGATCCCTCCAGCTCCATTCTTCTTCCTCAGGATTGCTTTGGCTATTTGAGGTCTTTTGTGTTTCCATATGAACTGTGTGATTCTTTGGTCTAGTTCTGTGAAGAATGTTACTGGAAATTTGATAGGGATCGCATTGTATCTATAGATGACATTTGGTAGTATGGTCATTTTCACAACATTGATTCTTCCGACCCAGGAACATGGAATATTTCTCTATCTGTTTAAGTCTTCTTTAATGTTTCTCATGAGTGTCTTGTAATTCTCTGTGTACAGTTCTTTTGTTTCTTTGGGTAGGTTTATTCCTAGATATTTGATTCTTTTGGTTGCGATGGTGAAGGGGACTGCCTCTTTGATTTCGTTTTCTGATTTTTCATTGTGTATAGGAATGCCAGTGATTTCTGTATATTGATTTTGTATCCTGCGACTTTGCTGAATTCGCTGATTAACTCTAGTAGTTTTGTAATAGTGTCTTTGGGATTTTCTATGTATAATATCATGTCATCTGCAAATAGAGTTTGATTTCTTCCTTTCCGATCTGGATTCCTTTGATTTCTTTCTCTTCTCTTATTGCTGTTGCTAGGACTTCCAGGACTATGTTGAATAAGAGTGGTGAAAGTGGACACCCTTGTCTTGCTCCTGATCTTAGAGGAAATGCTTTGAGTTTTTCACCATTAAGGATAATGTTCGCTGTGGGCTTCTCATATATGGCTTTCACTATGTTAAAATAAGTTCCTTCTATGCCCATTTTTTGAAGAGTTTTTATCAAAAATGGATGCTGTACTTTGTCAAAGGCTTTTTCTGTATCTATTGAGATGATCATGTGATTTTTGTCTCTCAATTTGTTGATATAGTGTATCACATTGATTGATTTGCGGATATTGAAGAATCCTTGCATGCCTGGGATGAACCCAACTTGATCGTGATGAATGAGCTTTTTGATGTGTTGTTGAATTCTGTGTGCTAGGATTTTGTTGAGGATTTTGGCGTCTAGATTCATCAGTGAAACTGGCCTATAATTTTCTTTTTTTGTGTTGTCTTTGCCTGGCTTTGGTATCAGGGTGATGGTGGCCTCATAGAATGTGTTTGGAAGTGTTCCTTCCCGTGCAATTGTTTGGAAGAGTTTTAGAAGGACAGACATTAGCTCTTCTTTAAATGTTTGATAGAATTCACTTGTGAAACCATCTGGCCCTAGGCTTTTATTTTTGGGTAGATTTTTGATCACAAGGTCGATTTCTGAGCTTGTGATTGGCTTGTTCATAGTTTCTATTTCCTCCTGGTTGAGTCTTGGGAGATTAATCTTTTCTAAGAAACTGTTACTGGAATTTAGGTCATGCTATAGATGACATTTGGTAGTATGGTCATTTTCACAACATTGATTCTTCCGACCCAGGAACATGGAATATTTCTCTATCTGTTTAAGTCTTCTTTAATGTTTCTCATGAGTGTCTTGTAATTCTCTGTGTACAGTTCTTTTGTTTCTTTGGGTAGGTTTATTCCTAGATATTTGATTCTTTTGGTTGCGATGGTGAAGGGGACTGCCTCTTTGATTTCGTTTTCTGATTTTTCATTGTGTATAGGAATGCCAGTGATTTCTGTATATTGATTTTGTATCCTGCGACTTTGCTGAATTCGCTGATTAACTCTAGTAGTTTTGTAATAGTGTCTTTGGGATTTTCTATGTATAATATCATGTCATCTGCAAATAGAGTTTGATTTCTTCCTTTCCGATCTGGATTCCTTTGATTTCTTTCTCTTCTCTTATTGCTGTTGCTAGGACTTCCAGGACTATGTTGAATAAGAGTGGTGAAAGTGGACACCCTTGTCTTGCTCCTGATCTTAGAGGAAATGCTTTGAGTTTTTCACCATTAAGGATAATGTTCGCTGTGGGCTTCTCATATATGGCTTTCACTATGTTAAAATAAGTTCCTTCTATGCCCATTTTTTGAAGAGTTTTTATCAAAAATGGATGCTGTACTTTGTCAAAGGCTTTTTCTGTATCTATTGAGATGATCATGTGATTTTTGTCTCTCAATTTGTTGATATAGTGTATCACATTGATTGATTTGCGGATATTGAAGAATCCTTGCATGCCTGGGATGAACCCAACTTGATCGTGATGAATGAGCTTTTTGATGTGTTGTTGAATTCTGTGTGCTAGGATTTTGTTGAGGATTTTGGCGTCTAGATTCATCAGTGAAACTGGCCTATAATTTTCTTTTTTTGTGTTGTCTTTGCCTGGCTTTGGTATCAGGGTGATGGTGGCCTCATAGAATGTGTTTGGAAGTGTTCCTTCCCGTGCAATTGTTTGGAAGAGTTTTAGAAGGACAGACATTAGCTCTTCTTTAAATGTTTGATAGAATTCACTTGTGAAACCATCTGGCCCTAGGCTTTTATTTTTGGGTAGATTTTTTGATCACAAGGTCGATTTCTGAGCTTGTGATTGGCTTGTTCATAGTTTCTATTTCCTCCTGGTTGAGTCTTGGGAGATTAATCTTTTCTAAGAAACTGTCCATTTCTTCCAGGTTGTCCAGTTTGTTGCCATATAGCTGTTCATAATAGTCTCTTAGAATCCTTTGGATTTCTGCATTATCTGTTGTAATCTCTCCTTTTTCATTTTTGATTTTGGTGATCTGGTTCTTCTCTCTCTTTTTCTTGATGAGTCTGGCCAGTGGTGTGTCGATTTTATTGACCTTTTCGAAGAACCAGCTTTTTGTTTTATTTATCTTTACTATTGTTTCTTTCATTTCTTTTTCATTTATTTCTGCTCTGATCTTTATGATTTCTCTTCTTCTGCTGGCTTTGGGGTGTTTTTGTTCTTCTTTCTCCAGTTGTTTTAAGCGTAAGGTAAGGCCATCTGTTTGAGATTTTCCTAGTTTCTTGAGGTGGGATTGAATTGCTATAAACTTCCCTCTTAGGACTGCTTTTGCAGTATCCCATAGGTTTTGCACTGTCGTGTGTTCATTGTTGTTTTCTTCCAGGAATTTTTTTGTTTCTCCTTTGATTTCCTCAATGATCAGTTGGTTTTTTAGGTACGTGTTGTTTAATCTCCATGTGTTTGTGTTTTTAGCGGTTTTTTTTCCTGTAGTTGATCTCTAGTCTCACTGCATTGTGGTCCGAGAAGATGGTTGATAGAATTTCAGTTTTCTTGAATTGACTGAGGTTTGATTTGTGGCCCAAGATGTGGTCTATCTTGGAGAATGTTCCGTGAGCACTTGAGAAGAAAGTGTATTCTTCTGCTTTTGGATGGAACGTCCTAAAGATATCAATGAGGTCCATTTCTTCTAGTGTGGCATTTAAGGATTATGTTTCTTTATTAATTTTCTGTTTGGATGATCTGTCCATTGGTGTGAGAGGAGTGTTAAAGTCTCCTACTATGATTGTGTTACTGCCGATGTCTTCTTTTATGTCTGAAAGTGTTTGTCTTATGTATTGGGGTGCTCCTGCATTGGGTGCATAGATATTTATGATTGTTATGTCTTCTTCTTGGATGGATCCCTTAATCATGATGTAGTGACCTGCCTTGTCTCTTAGAATCTTCTTTACTTTAAAATCTGTTTTGTCTGATATGAGGATTGCTACTCCAGCTTTCTTTTGATTTCCATTTGCATGGAATATCTTTTTTCAGCCTCTCACTTTCAGTCTATGAGTGTCTCTAGGTCTGAAGTGAGTTTCCTGGAGGCAGCATATGTATGGGTCGTGTTTTTGGATCCATTCAGCCACTCTGTGTCTTTTGGTTGGGGCATTTAGTCCATTGACATTCAAAGTAATTATTGATGCATATGATCCTATTGTCATCTTCTCAGATGTTATGATGGGTTTGTTTCGTGGATCTTCTCCTTTTATACTTGTTGTCTATATAAGTCCCTTTAACACTTGTTGTAAGGCTGGTTTGGTGTGACTAAATTCTTTTAATTTTTGCTTGTCTGTAAAGCTTTTGATTTCTCCATCAATTTTGAATGAAATTCTTGCAGGGTAGAGGATTCTTGGTTGCAGATTATTCTCTTTTAGCCATTTAAATGTTTCCTGCCATTCCCTTCTGGCCTGCAGAGTTTCTGTTGAAAGATCAGCTGTTAAATGTATGGGCTTTCCCTTGTATATCACTAGTTGCTTTTCCCTTGCTGCTTTGAGAATTCTGTCTTTGTGTTTAATTTGTGTTAACTTCATTAATATGTGTCTTGGTGTGTTTCTTTTCGGATTGATTCTGTATGGTACTCTTTGTGCTTCTTGGACTTGATTGACTATTTCTTTTCCCATGTTGGGGAAATTTTCAACTAGAATCTCTTCAAAAATTTTCTCATAGCCTTTCTTTTTTTCTTCTTCTTCTGGAACCCCTATAATTCGAATATTGGTGCGTTTGATATTATCCCAGAGGTCTCTGAGGCTATCCTCTGCTCTTTTCATTCTTTGAGCTAGAGTCTGTTTTTCAGCAGTTACTTCCACCATTTTATCTTCCAGCTCACTTATCCGGTCTTCTGTCTCAGATACTCTTCTCTTGATTCCTTCTACAGTGTTTTTAAGTTCAGCAATTGAGTTGTTTGTCTCTGTTACTTTTTCTGTAAGTTCTTGTGTTTCTTTATTCAGTGTGTTAGTTATGTCTTACAATTTCTCTAACATTCTGTTTTCAGTGTCTTTGATCATCTTTACTATCATTCTTCTGAAATCACTTTCAGAAAGTTTGTCCAAATTCTCTTCATTAATTTGATCCTGTGTGTTTGTGGATTGTTCCTTCACTTGTGTGGTATTTCTCTGCCGTTTCATTGTTATTATTAATTTTTTAACTGACTCTGTTTGTGATTTCCTTTTCCCAGACTTTGAGTTACGTCTGTTGGTGTTTGTTGTTTGGATGGGGTTTCTTATTCTGGGTGATGCTGGTGATTGGGTGATGTCAGGACTTGCATACAAGTGATTACCTTTGTTGGCGTTCTCACTTGTATACTGCTCTTTAGTGTTAGGCGTTCTCTAGTATTGTAGAGTTTTGGAGTCAGTGCTCCCTCCCTAAAGCCCCAGGGCTTGTTGCCTGACCAGGGAATGAAGATTTCATGGTTGGTTTGTTATGGCATTAAATGATATTAAAACATATATATGCAGATGAGAAATAGAAGGTATACCTTTGACAAATGGCAATTAAAAAATTATACAAATACTATCTAGCGTATTGAATTATACACATAAACATATACAGCTGTAACATAACCCAAGCATTCCAACCAAAAATATAATACAATACATTAGCACGGCAAATAGAAAACCAAGAATGATATCCACCAGTTAATAACCAAACTAAGTAGAGCACCAATTGGAGAATAATGCTAAGTTGGGGATAAGGCAATGAGGACAGAACAGACTAAGAAATATGGTGGGAAAAGGGAAAAAGAAAGGGAGGATAGAAGAGAATATAGAATAATATTGGTGCGTTTGATATTATCCCAGAGGTCTCTGAGGCTATCCTCTGCTCTTTTCATTCTTTGAGCTAGAGTCTGTTTTTCAGCAGTTACTTCCACCATTTTATCTTCCAGCTCACTTATCCGGTCTTCTGTCTCAGATACTCTTCTCTTGATTCCTTCTACAGTGTTTTTAAGTTCAGCAATTGAGTTGTTTGTCTCTGTTACTTTTTCTGTAAGTTCTTGTGTTTCTTTATTCAGTGTGTTAGTTATGTCTTACAATTTCTCTAACATTCTGTTTTCAGTGTCTTTGATCATCTTTACTATCATTCTTCTGAAATCACTTTCAGAAAGTTTGTCCAAATTCTCTTCATTAATTTGATCCTGTGTGTTTGTGGATTGTTCCTTCACTTGTGTGGTATTTCTCTGCCGTTTCATTGTTATTATTAATTTTTTAACTGACTCTGTTTGTGATTTCCTTTTCCCAGACTTTGAGTTACGTCTGTTGGTGTTTGTTGTTTGGATGGGGTTTCTTATTCTGGGTGATGCTGGTGATTGGGTGATGTCAGGACTTGCATACAAGTGATTACCTTTGTTGGCGTTCTCACTTGTATACTGCTCTTTAGTGTTAGGCGTTCTCTAGTATTGTAGAGTTTTGGAGTCAGTGCTCCCTCCCTAAAGCCCCAGGGCTTGTTGCCTGACCAGGGAATGAAGATTTCATGGTTGGTTTGTTATGGCATTAAATGATATTAAAACATATATATGCAGATGAGAAATAGAAGGTATACCTTTGACAAATGGCAATTAAAAAATTATACAAATACTATCTAGCGTATTGAATTATACACATAAACATATACAGCTGTAACATAACCCAAGCATTCCAACCAAAAATATAATACAATACATTAGCACGGCAAATAGAGAAAACCAAGAATGATATCCACCAGTTAATAACCAAACTAAGTAGAGCACCAATTGGAGAATAATGCTAGAGCAGGGTCCCCGTTGGGGATAAGGCAATGAGGACAGAACAGACTAAGAAATATGGTGGGAAAAGGGAAAAAGAGAAAGGGAGGATAGAAGAGAAATATAGAATAATATTGCAAAGTTAAATATAGGGAGATAAAGATTTGTATGTATTAGAGTTTAGTGCTATAGGAAAGGATCTTCAGAGAAAGCAAAGAATTATAGAGGAAGTAGTAGTACAAATGAAAAATTTTTAAAAATTAAAAGAGCTAAGTATATAGAAAAATATAGAAAAACAAAGCAAAAATAATAAAAACAAACAAACCCCCTACAGAACCTTAAAAGGCCAATGGGGAACCAGAAGTTTATACCAAATAAAATGTGTGGTTTAAAAATAAAAAGAAAAAAATAATTATGTAAACTTGAATATATTCAGTCTTACTGATAAGATTAGTAGCTTCAATAGAATTCAGTGAAGGAAATGAACACACCCACTCTTACACCCCACCCCCCCCAAAAAAAAAACCAACAAAAAAAGCGGGGGGTACACTGAGTGGGTTTGGAAAAAAGAGAAAAAAAAATTGAAACAAAGTAATACAATACAAAAAATGAAAATTTAAAGTTCAGCAGTAACTCCAGCTTCAGACAAAACGTGAAAATAGTGTTTATGTTCTTCTGTCTCTTGCTGACTATTCAGGAATTATCAGTCCTTTTCTTGCCTCTGGCAGTGGTTGGATCTGAAGACCTCTTTGACTGCTTGTTTATTTCAGCCTATTCCAGAATTAAAAGGCCCGCCCAGGCTGGCCCTGGGAGTTTCTTAATCCAAATCCCTTTTCTTGCTGGGTGGAGCTAAATTCCCTTCCTGTAGCTTGACCAGCAGCCCTGCAGTTTGACCAGCAGCCAAATTACAGTAGGGAAAG
The DNA here is from genome assembly GCA_022376925.1 of Tragulus kanchil. NCBI lineage: Eukaryota > Metazoa > Chordata > Mammalia > Artiodactyla > Tragulidae > Tragulus > Tragulus kanchil. The sequence continues at coordinate 35,972,365 of JAIOJX010000029.1, read as the reverse complement.
TGGCGTCTGTCTCACAAAGGATTTATTCCCACATGCTCTATGGGAAGCACTTCCGCAGTGACCCCGACCCTGCTGCAGGCCACCGTCGACCCCCGCCACCATGGGAGACGTCAGGTTACTCAGAGGTGAGTCTGGCTCCGTCTCATGCAGGATCGCTATTCCCCTCTCCTGGATCACAGTGCACACAAACTTTCCAGTCCTCCTCGGCAACTCTGTGATCGAGTTAATGGTAACCTCCTCCAAAGGAAACTGAGTGCCGTCCTTCCGAGGCCTGCTCAAGGGCACTTCTAGCTCAAGGGGGCACCTGGACCCTCCAAAGTAGGTCTGGCTCAGTCCCTTGTGGGTGTCACTGCTCATTTCCCGGGTTTTGATCTGCAACAGGCTTTGCGCCTTTGGCCCGCCCAGGCTCTCTGGCGGGTATGAGGTTTGACTTTTAAAAGTGCAATTGCGCCCCTCCTACCGTCTTGATGTGGCTTCTCCTTTGTTCTTCGATGTGGGGTATCCTCTCTGTGATCAGATCCAACCTCTTTTCGTCGATGGTTTCCCAGGAACTCGTTGCAATTCAGGCGATTTTGCAGGAGAGATGAGTGCACGTCCTTCTAAGCTGCCATCTTCTCTCTTATTCCCATTCTTGTGAGTTAGTTTTGTGTGTATATATATATGAGTTATATAAATTATATATATATATAAATTAGTTATATACACACACAAACACACACACACACACACACACACACACACACACACACGCATAAAATCTCCACTCTTTTTAGATTCTTTTGGGAAAAGAATGGGATATAGGTCAATGCAGAGTATTGAGTAGAACTCACTGTGTTATACAGCGGATCCTAACTAGTCATCTATTTTATATATAATAGTAGGTATATGCCAATCCCACTCTTCCAATTTATCCCTATCCCTTACCCCCTGGTAATCATAAGTTTGTTTTCTACATCTGTGACAATTTCTATTTTGTAGATAAGTTCATTTGTACTCTTTTTTAGATCCACATGTGATATCATAGGATATTTGTTTTTCTGTGTTTGACTTCACTCAGTATGACAGTCTCTAGGTCCATCCATGTTGCTGCAAATGGCATTGCTTTGCTTTTTCATGACTAATATTCCATTATTATATATATATATATGTGTACCACATCTTCTTTAGCCATGCATCTATTGATGAACATTTAGGTTGCTTATGTGTCCTGGCTATTGTAAACAGTGCTGCAGTGAACATTGGGGTGCATGTATCTTTTTGAATTATGGCTCTCTCTGGATATATGCTTAGGTATAGGATTGCTGGATTATATGGTAGCTCGATGTTTAGTTTTTTATGGAGGTTCCATACTGTTCTCTATAGTGGCTGTACCAATTTATATTTCCATCATGAATGGAAGGATTTCCTTTTCTCCACACCCTCTCCAGAAATTATTGTTTGTAGGCTTTTTCATGATGACATGAGATTTCTCCACAAGATTTCATCACATTCTAACCAGTCTGAGATCTCACTGTGATTTGATTTACATTTCTCTGATAATTAGTTATATTGAACATCTTTTCATGTGCTTTTTGGTCATCTGTATATCTTTTTCAGAGAAATGTCAATTTAGATCTCCCACCCTTCTTCTTTTTTTTTTTTTTTTCAATTATTATTGGCAGCACTCGGTCTTTGATGCTATGTGCAGGTTTTTTCTCTAGCTTTGGTGAGTTGGGGCTTCTCATTGCAGTGGCTTCTCTTGTTGTGGAGCGTGGACTCTACAGCATGTGGGCTTCAGTAGCTGTGGCTCCTGGGATCTAGAGTGCGGGCTGAATAGTTGTGGTGCAGGGGCTTAGTTGCTCTGTGGCCTCTTCCCGGATCAGGGATCGAACTGTGTTCCCTGCATTGGTAGGCCAATTCTTAACCACTGGACCATCAGAAAAGTCCTTCCACTCATTTTCATTTTCTTTCACCCATTTTCTGGTTGGATTTTTTTTTTTTCAATACTGAATTGTATGTGGGACTTCCCTGGTGGTCCAGTGGTTAAGAATTGGCCTTGCAATGCCAGAGACGGAGGTTCTATCCTGTTCAAGGACGTATATTCTGTTTTGGGTCTCTAGGTCCATCCTTTTTGTTAGCTGCTTTTAGATCCACATGTGATATCATAGGATATTTGTTTTTCTGTGTTTGACTTCACTCAGTATGACAGTCTCTAGGTCCATCCATGTTGCTGCAAATGGCATTGTTTTGTTTTTTTTCATGACTAATATTCCATTATTATATATATATATGTGTACCACATCTTCTTTAGCCATGCATCTATTGATGAACATTTAGGTTGCTTATGTGTCCTGGCTATTGTAAACAGTGCTGCAGTGAACATTGGGGTGCATGTATTTTTTTGAATTATGGCTCTCTCTGGATATATGCTTAGGTATAGGATTGCTGGATTATATGGTAGCTCGATGTTTAGTTTTTTATGGAGGTTCCATACTGTTCTCTATAGTGGCTGTACCAATTTATATTTCCATCATGAATGGAAGGATTTCCTTTTCTCCACACCCTCTCCAGAAATTATTGTTTGTAGGCTTTTTCATGATGACATGAGATTTCTCCACAAGATTTCATCACATTCTAACCAGTCTGAGATCTCACTGTGATTTGATTTACATTTCTCTGATAATTAGTTATATTGAACATCTTTTCATGTGCTTTTTGGTCATCTGTATATCTTTTTCAGAGAAATGTCAATTTAGATCTCCCACCCTTCTTCTTTTTTTTTTTTTTTCAATTATTATTGGCAGCACTCGGTCTTTGATGCTATGTGCAGGTTTTTTCTCTAGCTTTGGTGAGTTGGGGCTTCTCATTGCAGTGGCTTCTCTTGTTGTGGAGCGTGGACTCTACAGCATGTGGGCTTCAGTAGCTGTGGCTCCTGGGATCTAGAGTGCGGGCTGAATAGTTGTGGTGCAGGGGCTTAGTTGCTCTGTGGCCTCTTCCCGGATCAGGGATCGAACTGTGTTCCCTGCATTGGTAGGCCAATTCTTAACCACTGGACCATCAGAAAAGTCCTTCCACTCATTTTCATTTTCTTTCACCCATTTTTCTGGTTGGATTTTTTTTTTTTCAATACTGAATTGTATGTGGGACTTCCCTGGTGGTCCAGTGGTTAAGAATTGGCCTTGCAATGCCAGAGACGTAGGTTCTATCCCTGTTCAAGGAACTAAGATTCCCACATGCTGTGGAGTGACTAAGTACTGCAACTACCGAGCCTGTGTGACAGAACTAGAGAGTCTGTGTGCATCAGTGAAAGATCCTGCATGATTCCACTGAGACCCAGCGCAGCCAAATATGTGTGTGTGTGTGTATAAATATAAATCTAAGGGCATTGGGTTCCTCCTTATATTTCCCTCCTCCTCCAGTGAAAACCCTGGTTCCAAACAACATTTACACATTTACTCATTTTTTTTTCTACCTTGACAATACACACAAAATAGTTTCATAATTACACCATAAGATCACTGGCAACAGCAAACCATTATACTAAAATGCTATTTTCAGTCTCGATTCTCATCTTACTTTTCTGCAGCAGTGACCCTCATAAATCTCTTCTTCCTCCTTGAAATGGTTTCTTTACATGTTTTTTTACACTTCACTGGTTTCCTTCAGTGTCACTGGTTCTCCTTAGTCTTGGTTAGTTCCTCTTATCTTCACAGTCTCTTAATGTTAGAGTGCTACAGGAATTGGCTGCTATGCTTCTTGTCTTTTCTATCTCCTCTCATTTCCTTGGTTATTTCATCTGGCTCCATAGACTTATAAGCTGCTTCCCAATTTTATGTTAAGTTCCAGCATCTTTCTTGCACTCTTAACCATGCATATCCAATTGCCTACTGAACATCTCTGTGTGGCTAATAAGCATGTCAGATTTAACATTTCAAAATGTAATCATTGTTCTCCCCAGATCTGGTGATGGAGGCTTCTCATTGCAGTGGCTTCTCTTGTTGTGGAGCGTGGACTCTACAGCATGTGGGCTTCAGTAGCTGTGGCTCCTGGGATCTAGAGTGCGGGCTGAATAGTTGTGGTGCAGGGGCTTAGTTGCTCTGTGGCCTCTTCCCGGATCAGGGATCGAACTGTGTTCCCTGCATTGGTAGGCCAATTCTTAACCACTGGACCATCAGAAAAGTCCTTCCACTCATTTTCATTTTCTTTCACCCATTTTTCTGGTTGGATTTTTTTTTTTTCAATACTGAATTGTATGTGGGACTTCCCTGGTGGTCCAGTGGTTAAGAATTGGCCTTGCAATGCCAGAGACGTAGGTTCTATCCCTGTTCAAGGAACTAAGATTCCCACATGCTGTGGAGTGACTAAGTACTGCAACTACCGAGCCTGTGTGACAGAACTAGAGAGTCTGTGTGCATCAGTGAAAGATCCTGCATGATTCCACTGAGACCCAGCGCAGCCAAATATGTGTGTGTGTGTGTATAAATATAAATCTAAGGGCATTGGGTTCCTCCTTATATTTCCCTCCTCCTCCAGTGAAAACCCTGGTTCCAAACAACATTTACACATTTACTCATTTTTTTTTCTACCTTGACAATACACACAAAATAGTTTCATAATTACACCATAAGATCACTGGCAACAGCAAACCATTATACTAAAATGCTATTTTCAGTCTCGATTCTCATCTTACTTTTCTGCAGCAGTGACCCTCATAAATCTCTTCTTCCTCCTTGAAATGGTTTCTTTACATGTTTTTTTACACTTCACTGGTTTCCTTCAGTGTCACTGGTTCTCCTTAGTCTTGGTTAGTTCCTCTTATCTTCACAGTCTCTTAATGTTAGAGTGCTACAGGAATTGGCTGCTATGCTTCTTGTCTTTTCTATCTCCTCTCATTTCCTTGGTTATTTCATCTGGCTCCATAGACTTATAAGCTGCTTCCCAATTTTATGTTAAGTTCCAGCATCTTTCTTGCACTCTTAACCATGCATATCCAATTGCCTACTGAACATCTCTGTGTGGCTAATAAGCATGTCAGATTTAACATTTCAAAATGTAATCTTGATTGTTCTCCCCCAGATCTCCTCTTCCCTATGCCAGTGAATGGCAACTCATCCTTACCACATTGCTCATGGTGACTATAATTCCAGAGTTGACCTCTCTCTCTGTACTTCACATCTAATTCAGCAAATCATATTTATCATCAAAATTACTCAGTCTGACCAATTCTATTTTATTTTAATTAGCTTGGCCGTGCTGGGTCTCTGTTGTGGCGCATGGGGGTCTTAGGGGCAGTGCATACAGATTTATGTGGTTGTGGCGCACAGGCTCTGATCTGGGTTATTGGACTTTTTAATCAAAGAAAGCTGATAAGAGGCCAGAGGAGGAAGTCAAGGCTTTACAGGGCCTCATAGTATAGCATGGGGGAACAAAACCAGTAACAGATTCTCCTACTTGATTCTTGTCGGGAGTGAGTGAGCTGGTCCCTTGAATGGGGTGAGGGTAGGAGCCGATCTGTGGATTGGGCCAGAGGGGTGGATTAGGTGGTTTGCCCACATCTTGGTGGTGCTGTGTGAAGGGATCATTCCCAGCACTGCAGAAGTGGCAGCTGGGTTTTGGTCTTTTTGTATTTTACTGTTCATAATTTGCCCCAGTTGAGGCTGCATGCCTTTTTTATTTTTATTTTTTTGGAGTCCTTTACAGTTTCTTCGTATTCTGCTGCTTGAGGAGACATTTGTCCAGGTGTGAGCATGGCAGTGAAGGGTCCCAAGTCCCAGCCTATCTCATGACAATCACTACCTGTGTTACCACCCTGCTCCAAGATACCATAACCTTTCCCAAGCAATTACAATAGCTAAGTGGTCTCCGTGCTTTTTCTTTGGCCTTTTCTTTGGCTTTTTCTGCTCAACACAGTTTCCCTAGTGATGGTCAATGCTGGTAATTTCTTTAGAGTCTTTCTATCTCTCCCCAGTAAAAAGCAAAGGTATAATAATCACCTACAAGTTTCAATGCAAGCTACTCCTTTATAACTCTTTTCTCCTGTCGGTCCACCTCTTAACTCACATTGATTCAGCTACTCTGATCTCTTTGTCCTCTGAACATGCCTGACATGCTTCTTTTAAAGGGTCTGTGCATTTACTGTTCAGTTGATCTGGAATGTGTTTCTCAGAAGCATGCCTTATCTCTTCACTGTGTTCTAGTTTTTATTCAGGTGTTATCTTTTCTGTGTAGCCTCCCCTTCTACTGCACTCCCTCACCCCTTCTCTATAATTATTTTTCTCTATAGAGTTATTCACTGTCTAATACATTATTTGTGTTTCCTTACTCCCAAGTAAGTAAACTCTATGAAGGCAGAATGTTGCCACTCAGCTTTTTACTATATTTGGTGACAGAGAACTATCTGAAATGCAGAGATGTTGTTTTTCTTAGTAATAGCCCACTGATGTTGCCATGGGGCATAAAAGCTAAATCCACACAAGTGCATCCTAATAGAGAAATTTCTGTTTTTCAAGCCTTTGGGGAGATAGTTTCCAATCTTGAAGACTTCTTTATTGATGGAGTAGTTGTTAATAAATTTTTACTGAATAGTTGTGTAGTTAAGAAAGTAGATGAATGATTTTTCATGAGTTTTGAAGTCAAATCCAGCATGCTCAAAATGGAAAAATTGGTTAATCAAAGATAATTGGTGGCAAGTACTATTCAGAGAAGTAGAATAATATGCCACTAAAACTATACAAATCATGACTGAACTTCTCTGAAGTGATTTGGGAGATAATGTAATACATATGCACATATATTCAGGTTCATCTGTACTCAAATAATGATTATTTTGTAGTTGTCCAGGGAATGTGGCTAGTGACAGAGCTATCAGAATGAATGTTAGATACAACTTAATTGATGACTTATTTAGAAATTTATTATTTGAAAATTATGACAATTTAAAATGAAAATTATGTAAGGGTATGGCAGGGTTTCTAATGTACATATACCATATTACTGTACATAAGAAAATACTTCTTTACTTCCCATTGCTGGTCTTATCTGTTCCATGATGCCTCACTTCTGCTGAGCAGCTAGAAACTGTCTCTACTGATATATCAGTGTGTTCTGACTTAGACACTCTTTAAATAATTCAGTTTTTGTTTTATCTTACGAGTCTACCTGAAGTATTTAGTTCATTTATATTCTTAGAAATACATATTTGTATTCAAATAGTTATTTGGATTGAAATCTTCATATCATAATTTATGCTTTTTTTTTCCATCTGTATTTTTAGGAGGAGGGTGGTTATTTCTGATTTAAATTTTCCTACTTTTGCATAAGTAATAAATATAAATTTCTATTATTTTAGTGGTTATTCCATCTGTATTTTGAGGGAGGAGGGTGGTTTTAGCATTCCCCAATTATTTCTCTATAGATTTTCACTGTCTAATACATTTTTCCCCCCATCATGAAGGCAGAATGTTGCCACTCAGCTTTTTACTATATTTGGTGACAGAGAACTATCTGAAATGCAGAGATGTTGTTTTTCTTAGTAATAGCCCACTGATGTTGCCATGGGGCATAAAAGCTAAATCCACACAAGTGCATCCTAATAGAGAAATTTCTGTTTTTCAAGCCTTTGGGGAGATAGTTTCCAATCTTGAAGACTTCTTTATTGATGGAGTAGTTGTTAATAAATTTTTACTGAATAGTTGTGTAGTTAAGAAAGTAGATGAATGATTTTTCATGAGTTTTGAAGTCAAATCCAGCATGCTCAAAATGGAAAAATTGGTTAATCAAAGATAATTGGTGGCAAGTACTATTCAGAGAAGTAGAATAATATGCCACTAAAACTATACAAATCATGACTGAACTTCTCTGAAGTGATTTGGGAGATAATGTAATACATATGCACATATATTCAGGTTCATCTGTACTCAAATAATGATTATTTTGTAGTTGTCCAGGGAATGTGGCTAGTGACAGAGCTATCAGAATGAATGTTAGATACAACTTAATTGATGACTTATTTAGAAATTTATTATTTGAAAATTATGACAATTTAAAATGAAAATTATGTAAGGGTATGGCAGGGTTTCTAATGTACATATACCATATTACTGTACATAAGAAAATACTTCTTTACTTCCCATTGCTGGTCTTATCTGTTCCATGATGCCTCACTTCTGCTGAGCAGCTAGAAACTGTCTCTACTGATATATCAGTGTGTTCTGACTTAGACACTCTTTAAATAATTCAGTTTTTGTTTTATCTTACGAGTCTACCTGAAGTATTTAGTTCATTTATATTCTTAGAAATACATATTTGTATTCAAATAGTTATTTGGATTGAAATCTTCATATCATAATTTATGCTTTTTTTTTCCATCTGTATTTTGAGGGAGGAGGGTGGTTATTTCTGATTTAAATTTTCCTACTTTTGCATAAGTAATAAATATAAATTTCTATTATTTTAGTGGTTATTCTAGTGATTACAATATGTATATTTAACTTACCAATGTTTAAATCAGTATTTTCCCCTTTTTTTTTGGTGGGGGGAGGGCGGATTGGGGAGGGAGGGGTGGGCGGGCCACTTCTATTGGTCTTTCATTTATCTATTTTCCTCCATCTTTGTTCTTTGACCCGTGTGGGCCTCCCATCGCAGCGGCCTCTGTTGTCACAGAGCACCGGCTCTGGGCGCCTGCACTCCAGAGATCCGGCTCGGTAATTGGACACATTGGTCCAGCCGCTCTGCGGCACGTGGGATCTTCCCAGGCCAGGGATCGAACCAGCGCCCCTTGCACTGCAAGGCGGTGTCCTTACCCACTGGACCACCAGGGAAGCCCCTATTTTCCCCTTTTGAACTAAAGAGGATATTAGACATTTAAGATTCATTGGTCTTTATAAGCATTTGTATTTCTTAATTTTAGTGTCTTAATTTTAACTTTATCTCTATTTTTCTTTAAAGCATCATGATGTTAGTATTATAATGATAGATTTATTTTCTTTTTCTGGTTTCTTTAATCCTTCTTGCATCTCATATCTCTTGTATAAAATAAGGTTATTTTGCCTAAAGTATAATCTTTAGAATTGCTTTAAGGTGTGGTTCATTGGTGACAAACTGAAATTTGGGTGCTCTAAAAGTGTCTTTTAAAAAAATTTTTTTTGGATGTATTTATTTGGTTGCACTAGGTCTTAGTTATGGTATGTGGGATCTAGTTCCCTGATCAGGGGTTGAACCCAGGTCCCCAGCATTGGGAGCACAGAGTCTTAGCCACTGGACCACCAGGGAAATCCCTAAAAGTGTTGTTATTTCCTATTTTCTTTTATTTAAATTGAAGTATAGTTGACTTATAATATTAGTTTCAGGTATACAGAATAATGATTCAGTAATTTTTTCTGATTATATTCTCTAATGCCATTAGAGATATTAAACATAATTCCCTGTGCTTCACAGCAAATCATTGTTGCTTATCTATTTTATGTAAGTATACATCTGTTGATCCCTTACTCCTAATCTGCCCCCTTACTTTAGAAACCATGAGTTTCTCTATGTCTGTGAGTCTGTTTCTCAGAAATATATACAAAGACCTATTGTTTTTTTTTCCTACTTTTGCATAAGTAATAAATATAAATTTCTATTATTTTAGTGGTTATTCTAGTGATTACAATATGTATATTTAACTTACCAATGTTTAAATCAGTATTTTCCCTTTTTTGGTGGGGAGGGGGATTGGGGGGGGAGGGGAGCAGGCGGGCCACTTCTATTGGTCTTTCATTTATCTATTTTCCTCCATCTTTGTTCTTTGACCCGTGTGGGCCTCCCATCGCAGCGGCCTCTGTTGTCACAGAGCACCGGCTCTGGGCGCCTGCACTCCAGAGATCCGGCTCGGTAATTGGACACATTGGTCCAGCCCCTCTGCAGCACGTGTGATCTTCCCAGGCCAGGGATCGAACCGGCTCCCCTTGCACTGCAAGGCGGTGTCCTTACCCACTGGACCACCAGGGAAGCCCCTATTTTCCCCTTTTGAACTAAAGAGGATATTAGACATTTAAGATTCATTGGTCTTTATAAGCATTTGTATTTCTTAATTTTAGTGTCTTAATTTTAACTTTATCTCTATTTTTCTTTAAAGCATCATGATGTTAGTATTATAATGATAGATTTATTTTCTTTTTCTGGTTTCTTTAATCCTTCTTGCATCTCATATCTCTTGTATAAAATAAGGTTATTTTGCCTAAAGTATAATCTTTAGAATTGCTTTAAGGTGTGGTTCATTGGTGACAAACTGAAATTTGGGTGCTCTAAAAGTGTCTTTTAAAAAAATTTTTTTTGGATGTATTTATTTGGTTGCACTAGGTCTTAGTTATGGTATGTGGGATCTAGTTCCCTGATCAGGGGTTGAACCCAGGTCCCCAGCATTGGGAGCACAGAGTCTTAGCCACTGGACCACCAGGGAAATCCCTAAAAGTGTTGTTATTTCCTATTTTCTTTTATTTAAATTGAAGTATAGTTGACTTATAATATTAGTTTCAGGTATACAGAATAATGATTCAGTAATTTTTTCTGATTATATTCTCTAATGCCATTAGAGATATTAAACATAATTCCCTGTGCTTCACAGCAAATCATTGTTGCTTATCTATTTTATGTAAGTATACATCTGTTGATCCCTTACTCCTAATCTGCCCCCTTACTTTAGAAACCATGAGTTTCTCTATGTCTGTGAGTCTGTTTCTCAGAAATATATACAAATGTATTTGTATTATTTTTTAGATTCCTCATATAAGTGATATGATATAGTATTTGTCTTTGTCTGACTTAGTATAAAATTCCCTTAGGTCCATTGAAGATGCTGTAGATGGCAACACTTATATTTTTATGGCTGAATCATACTCTGATATGTGTGTGCATGTATAATATACATATTATATATATATATGTTAAGCCAATCATGTGTTGATGGGCACCTGGATTTTTTTCATGTCTTGGCTATTGTAAATAGTGCTGCTATGAACATTGGAGTGCATGTAACTTTTAAAAGAGTTCTCAACTCTTCAGGATATATATATATCTAGGATTGGAATTTCTGGATTGTATGGTATTTCTAGTTTTTAGGTTTTTAAGGAGCCTCCGTACTGTTTTCCAGTGACTGTTTTCCATTTAACCTTCCAGACAACAGCGTAGGAGGGTTCCCTTTGGTTCACATCCTCTCCAGCATTTGTTGTCTGTAGCCTTTTTAATGATAGACATTCTGACTGGTGTGATGTGATACCTCAGTGTTTGTTTGTTTGTTTGTTTTAATTTTGGCCTCTTTTATTGCTCTTTTGTTTATTTATCTTCATCTATCTTTATTCTTTGGCCTGTGTGGGCCTCCCATTGCAGTGGCCTCTCTCATTGCAGAGCACCAGCTCTGGGCGCATGTGCTCCACAGCTCTGGCTTGTAATTAGACACACTGGTCCAGCCGCTCCACAGCATGTGGGATCTTCCCTGGCCAGGGATTGAACCAGTGCCCCTTGCACTGCAAGATGGACTCTTTACCCATTGGACCACCAGGGAAGCCCCCTTATTATTGTTTTTATTTACGTTTCTATAATAATCAGCAATATTGAGAATCTTTTCATGTGTCTGTTGGCCACTTAAATGTCTACTTTGAAGAAATGTGCATTTAGATCTCCTGCCTATATTTTCTTCATTTTTCTTACATTGAGTGGTACGAACTATTTATATATTTTAGAAATTAAACCCTTCATATATTAATGCATGTATATGAAATCTAGAAGGATGGTACTTACTGATGAACCTGTTCCAAGAGCAGCAATGGAGACGCAAACATAGAGAACAGACTTGTGGACAAGGGTGGGAGAAAAGAGGAAACCATGAGTTTCTCTATGTCTGTGAGTCTGTTTCTCAGAAATATATACAAATGTATTTGTATTATTTTTTAGATTCCTCATATAAGTGATATGATATAGTATTTGTCTTTGTCTGACTTAGTATAAAATTCCCTTAGGTCCATTGAAGATGCTGTAGATGGCAACACTTATATTTTTATGGCTGAATCATACTCTGATATGTGTGTGCATGTATAATATACATATTATATATATATATGTTAAGCCAATCATGTGTTGATGGGCACCTGGATTTTTTTCATGTCTTGGCTATTGTAAATAGTGCTGCTATGAACATTGGAGTGCATGTAACTTTTAAAAGAGTTCTCAACTCTTCAGGATATATATATATCTAGGATTGGAATTTCTGGATTGTATGGTATTTCTAGTTTTTAGGTTTTTAAGGAGCCTCCGTACTGTTTTCCAGTGACTGTTTTCCATTTAACCTTCCAGACAACAGCGTAGGAGGGTTCCCTTTGGTTCACATCCTCTCCAGCATTTGTTGTCTGTAGCCTTTTTAATGATAGACATTCTGACTGGTGTGATGTGATACCTCAGTGTTTGTTTGTTTGTTTGTTTTAATTTTGGCCTCTTTTATTGCTCTTTTGTTTATTTATCTTCATCTATCTTTATTCTTTGGCCTGTGTGGGCCTCCCATTGCAGTGGCCTCTCTCATTGCAGAGCACCAGCTCTGGGCGCATGTGCTCCACAGCTCTGGCTTGTAATTAGACACACTGGTCCAGCCGCTCCACAGCATGTGGGATCTTCCCTGGCCAGGGATTGAACCAGTGCCCCTTGCACTGCAAGATGGACTCTTTACCCATTGGACCACCAGGGAAGCCCCCTTATTATTGTTTTTATTTACGTTTCTATAATAATCAGCAATATTGAGAATCTTTTCATGTGTCTGTTGGCCACTTAAATGTCTACTTTGAAGAAATGTGCATTTAGATCTCCTGCCTATATTTTCTTCATTTTTCTTACATTGAGTGGTACGAACTATTTATATATTTTAGAAATTAAACCCTTCATATATTAATGCATGTATATGAAATCTAGAAGGATGGTACTTACTGATGAACCTGTTCCAAGAGCAGCAATGGAGACGCAAACATAGAGAACAGACTTGTGGACAAGGGTGGGAGAGAAGAGGAAGAGGGTGAGGTGAATGGGGAGAATAGCATGGAAGCATATACACTAACGTGTAAAGGGACAGCCAGTGGAAACTTGCCCTATGACTTGGGAAACTCAAACTGGGTTCTGTAATAACCTAGAGGGGTGGGAGATGGGAGAGAGATTCAAGAAGGAGGATGCATATGTATACCTATGGCTAATTCATGTTGATGTATGGCAGAAATCCAACCAATATTGTAAAACAATCATTGGTCAATTAAAAATAAATAAATATTAAAACAATTTAAAAAAGAAGTCCTTGACAGTCATCGTTCGCAAACACTTTCCCCCATTCCTTTGGTTGTCTTTTTGTTTTGTTAATGATACCCACTGCTGTTAAAAGTTTATGAAGTTGATTGGGTTCCATTTGTTTATTTTTGCTTTCATTTCTTTGGCTTCAGGAGGCTGATCTAAGAAAATATTGCTGTAGTTTATGTAGGAGGATAATTTGCCCTTGTTTTCTTTTATTAGAAATTGTATTTATTTTTTGCTATGCTGGGTCTTTGTTACTGCATGAGTTTATCTCTAGTTGCTGTGAGCAGGGGCCACTCTACTGTGGTGCACAGGCTTCTTGCCTTCTCACGGTTGTGACTTCTCATTGTGGTGGTTTCTGCTGTTGCAGAGCACAGGCTCTAGGAGACACTGTCTTCAGTAAGTAGTTGCACCTCAGGGCTCTCAAGATCAGGCTTGATAGTTGTGGCCTTTAGGCTTAGTTGCCCTTCTACATGTGGAATCTTCCCTGACCAGGAAGTAAACCAGTATCTCCTGCATTGGCTGGAGGATTCTTGGCCACTGAGCAGCCAGGGAAGCCCTGGCCTTATTACTTCTACAAGTTTTATGGTTTCCCGACTTGTATTTAAGTCTTTAAGCCATTTTGAGTTTTCTCTGTGTTGAAGAAATGTGCATTTAGATCTCCTGCCTATATTTTCTTCATTTTTCTTACATTGAGTGGTACGAACTATTTATATATTTTAGAAATTAAACCCTTCATATATTAATGCATGTATATGAAATCTAGAAGGATGGTACTTACTGATGAACCTGTTCCAAGAGCAGCAATGGAGACGCAAACATAGAGAACAGACTTGTGGACAAGGGTGGGAGAGAAGAGGAAGAGGGTGAGGTGAATGGGGAGAATAGCATGGAAGCATATACACTAACGTGTAAAGGGACAGCCAGTGGAAACTTGCCCTATGACTTGGGAAACTCAAACTGGGTTCTGTAATAACCTAGAGGGGTGGGAGATGGGAGAGAGATTCAAGAAGGAGGATGCATATGTATACCTATGGCTAATTCATGTTGATGTATGGCAGAAATCCAACCAATATTGTAAAACAATCATTGGTCAATTAAAAATAAATAAATATTAAAACAATTTAAAAAAGAAGTCCTTGACAGTCATCGTTCGCAAACACTTTCCCCCATTCCTTTGGTTGTCTTTTTGTTTTGTTAATGATACCCACTGCTGTTAAAAGTTTATGAAGTTGATTGGGTTCCATTTGTTTATTTTTGCTTTCATTTCTTTGGCTTCAGGAGGCTGATCTAAGAAAATATTGCTGTAGTTTATGTAGGAGGATAATTTGCCCTTGTTTTCTTTTATTAGAAATTGTATTTATTTTTTGCTATGCTGGGTCTTTGTTACTGCATGAGTTTATCTCTAGTTGCTGTGAGCAGGGGCCACTCTACTGTGGTGCACAGGCTTCTTGCCTTCTCACGGTTGTGACTTCTCATTGTGGTGGTTTCTGCTGTTGCAGAGCACAGGCTCTAGGAGACACTGTCTTCAGTAAGTAGTTGCACCTCAGGGCTCTCAAGATCAGGCTTGATAGTTGTGGCCTTTAGGCTTAGTTGCCCTTCTACATGTGGAATCTTCCCTGACCAGGAAGTAAACCAGTATCTCCTGCATTGGCTGGAGGATTCTTGGCCACTGAGCAGCCAGGGAAGCCCTGGCCTTATTACTTCTACAAGTTTTATGGTTTCCCGACTTGTATTTAAGTCTTTAAGCCATTTTGAGTTTTCTCTGTGTATGATGGGAGAGAGTGCTCCTCCTTCATTGATTTACATGTGGCCTTCTTTTCTCTATCGTTTGTACTCACATTCTTCACCAAAGATTAGTTGTTGGTGTGTGGATTTATTTCTGGGCTCCTACTCAGTTGTAATTACCTATATGACTGCTTTCTAGCCAATGCCACACTGTTTTTTCTTTTTCTTTTTTAACAATGCTGTTGATTATAATATAGTTGAGTTAATTTCTGCTGTAGAGCACAATCATTCAGTTTCACAGGTATAAAACTTCTTTCATATTCTTTTCCATTACAGTTTATCATAGGATATTATATATAGTTTCATGTGCTATATAGTTAGGAAATTAATGTTTACCCATTCCTATATGGATAATTCCTATATAATATTTTGTATCTGCTAGTCCTAAACTCAATAATCCGTTAACCCACCCACACCCCCAGTCCTTCTCTCTCTTGGCAACTACAAGTATGTTCTCTGAGTCTTTTAGTGTTGTGTAGATAAATTAATTTGTGTCATATTGAGATTCCACATATACATGATATCGTATGGTATTTCTTTTTGTCTTATTAGATCCTTATTTTGGTAAACTTCAGATCCTTTTATACTGCTGCAAATGGGATTATTTCATTCTAGGTAGAACTCCATTGTCTATGTGTACTATGTAGTCCTGAATTCTCAAAGGACACAGGGCTTGTTTTTCTGTCTTGGCTATGGTGTATACTGCTCCCATGAACATAGGGGCGCATGTATCTCTTTGAAGAATATCTATGTCTGGATATATGCCCAGGATTGGAATTGCTGGGTCATATGGAAGCTCTATTTGTACATTTTTGTGGAACCTGCATACTATTTTTAATAGAGGATACACCAATTTACACTCACACTATCAGTGTAGGAATGTTCCCTCTTCTCTACACAATCTGCAGCATTTGTTATTTCTAGATTTTTAGTGACAGCCATTGTGACTGGTGTGACATCAATCACTCTGTAGGACTGATTTGCACTCCTCTAATGATCAGCGCTGTTGAGCTGATTATCTTGTGTGTCAGTAGGCCATCCGGATTTCTTCTTTGGAGAACTGTCTATTTAGGTCTCCTACCCATTTTTTTCAGTGTATTTTATTTTTATTGAGCTGTTTCTCTCTTTCTATAGTTTAGAAATGCAATCCTTGGTTGGTTGCATCACATGCAAGCATTTTCTCCCATTCTATAGGTTGTCCTTTCGTTTTGTTGTAGGTTCCTATTGTATTCAAAGCTTATAAGGTTGATTGGATCCCATTTGTTTATTTTTGCCTTCATTTCTTTTCCTTTGGGAGACTGATATAAGAGAATATTGCTACAATTTATATCAGAGCATGTTAGGCCCTTGTTTCATTTTTTTAAAGTTTTCCTTTTCTTTTAATTTCATTTATTTTTGACTGTGTTGGATCTTCTACGAGAGCATTTCTCCAGATTCAGAGAACAAAAGGCTACTCTTCATTGCAGGACACAGGTTTCTTGTTTTTCAATTGTTGTGACTTCTCACTGAGGTGGCTTCACCTTCTGGTGGCTTACCTTGTTGCAGAGCACAGGCTCTATGGTATACTGGCCTCAGTATTGTGGCTCTGGGCTCTAATGCACAGGCTCGATAGCTGTGGCACACAGGATGAGTTGTTCCTCGGCATGGGGATCTTCCTGGACCAGTGTCTCCTGTATTGGCAGGAGAATTCTTCGCCACTGAGCCATCAGGGAAGCCCTGGTTTTGTTTCCTTCTACAGGTTTTATGGTTTCATGTCTTATATTTAAATCTTCAAGCCATTTTGAGTTTTCTCTGTGTGTGATGAGAGGGAATGTTCTAACCTCATTGATCTACATATGGTTGTCATTTCTACATTTTATGTACTTGTGTTTTCCATCGAAAGTTAATTGACTCTTGGTGTGTGGGTTTTTTCCTGAGCCCCCTTTTTGTTGCAGTTATCTATATGACTGTTATGTAGCCTGTGTCACATTGGGTTATTAGTTTTTTTCCAATGTAGTTTATTAAAGTATGCATGCATGTGTGCTAAGTCGCTTCAGTCATGTCAGACTGTTTTCAGCCCCATGACTGCAGCTGGCCAGGCTCCTCTGTCCATGGGATTCTCCAGGCAAGAATACTAGAGTGGGCTTCCCTGGTGGTACAGTGGGTAGAGAGTCTACCTTGCAGTGCAGGGGTGCATAGATTTGATCCCTGGCCCAGGAAGCATTTTTTCAGTGTATTTTATTTTTATTGAGCTGTTTCTCTCTTTCTATAGTTTAGAAATGCAATCCTTGGTTGGTTGCATCACATGCAAGCATTTTCTCCCATTCTATAGGTTGTCCTTTCGTTTTGTTGTAGGTTCCTATTGTATTCAAAGCTTATAAGGTTGATTGGATCCCATTTGTTTATTTTTGCCTTCATTTCTTTTCCTTTGGGAGACTGATATAAGAGAATATTGCTACAATTTATATCAGAGCATGTTAGGCCCTTGTTTCATTTTTTTAAAGTTTTCCTTTTCTTTTAATTTCATTTATTTTTGACTGTGTTGGATCTTCTACGAGAGCATTTCTCCAGATTCAGAGAACAAAAGGCTACTCTTCATTGCAGGACACAGGTTTCTTGTTTTTCAATTGTTGTGACTTCTCACTGAGGTGGCTTCACCTTCTGGTGGCTTACCTTGTTGCAGAGCACAGGCTCTATGGTATACTGGCCTCAGTATTGTGGCTCTGGGCTCTAATGCACAGGCTCGATAGCTGTGGCACACAGGATGAGTTGTTCCTCGGCATGGGGATCTTCCTGGACCAGTGTCTCCTGTATTGGCAGGAGAATTCTTCGCCACTGAGCCATCAGGGAAGCCCTGGTTTTGTTTCCTTCTACAGGTTTTATGGTTTCATGTCTTATATTTAAATCTTCAAGCCATTTTGAGTTTTCTCTGTGTGTGATGAGAGGGAATGTTCTAACCTCATTGATCTACATATGGTTGTCATTTCTACATTTTATGTACTTGTGTTTTCCATCGAAAGTTAATTGACTCTTGGTGTGTGGGTTTTTTCCTGAGCCCCCTTTTTGTTGCAGTTATCTATATGACTGTTATGTAGCCTGTGTCACATTGGGTTATTAGTTTTTTTCCAATGTAGTTTATTAAAGTATGCATGCATGTGTGCTAAGTCGCTTCAGTCATGTCAGACTGTTTTCAGCCCCATGACTGCAGCTGGCCAGGCTCCTCTGTCCATGGGATTCTCCAGGCAAGAATACTAGAGTGGGCTTCCCTGGTGGTACAGTGGGTAGAGAGTCTACCTTGCAGTGCAGGGGTGCATAGATTTGATCCCTGGCCCAGGAAGATCCCACATGCCGTGAAACAGCTGGACCCGTGTGTCCAATTACTAGCCAGTGCTCTGGAAGGTGTGCGCTCGGAGCCGGTGCTCTTTAGTGAGGGAGGCCACTGCAATGGGAGGTCCACACATGCCAAAGAATAAAAGATGGATGAAAATAAGTATAAAAATAAGAGTGCATATCTGTAAACGACAGAACTCTGTAAAAATAAAAAATAATAATCAAAAAATAAAAGAGCCATGATGGGGAAAAAAATTAAGAAAAATAAAAAATAAAGAAAAAGAATACTAGAGTGTGTTGCTGTGCCTTCCTCCAAGGATTCTACCTGGTCCACAGCTCTAAACTGTGTCTGCCTCATGTCTCCTGCATTTACAGGCTGGTTCTTTACTTAAAGAAACCTCAGGCTGGGCTTCCCTGATGGCTCAGATGGTAAAAGAATCTGCCTGTAGTGTAGGAGATCTCAGTTCTGTTCTTGGGTTGGGAAGATCCCTTGGAGAAGGGAAAGGCTACCCACTCCAGTATTCTTTTATCTTTTTTGGGCCCGGGGGAGGGTGGGGCACGGGTTGGGGGGGGACGGGGGTGGGCAGGCCACTTCTGTTGGTCTTTCATTTATTCAGTTTCTCTGCCCATGTGGGCGTCCCATCGCAGTAGCCTCTGTTGTCCCAGAGCACCGGCTCTGGGCTCATGCGCTCCCAGCTTGGTAATTGGACACATCAGTCCAGCGCTCCGCGGCACATGGGATATTTCCAGGCCAGGGATCAATCCGGCGCCCTTGCACTGCAAGGCGGTGTCCTTACCCACTGGACCACCAGGAAGCCCCCACTCCAGTATTCTTCAGTTATGTAGCCTGTTCACATGATTTGTTTTTCCAATGTAGTTTATTAAAGTATGCATGCATGTGTGCTAAGTCGCTTCAGTCATGTCAGACTGTTTTCAGCCCCATGACTGCAGCTGGCCAGGCTCCTCTGTCCATGGGATTCTCCAGGCAAGAATACTAGAGTGGGCTTCCCTGGTGGTACAGTGGGTAGAGAGTCTACCTTGCAGTGCAGGGGTGCATAGATTTGATCCCTGGCCCAGGAAGATCCCACATGCCGTGAAACAGCTGGACCCGTGTGTCCAATTACTAGCCAGTGCTCTGGAAGGTGTGCGCTCGGAGCCGGTGCTCTTTAGTGAGGGAGGCCACTGCAATGGGAGGTCCACACATGCCAAAGAATAAAAGATGGATGAAAATAAGTATAAAAATAAGAGTGCATATCTGTAAACGACAGAACTCTGTAAAAATAAAAAATAATAATCAAAAAATAAAAGAGCCATGATGGGGAAAAAAATTAAGAAAAATAAAAAATAAAGAAAAAGAATACTAGAGTGTGTTGCTGTGCCTTCCTCCAAGGATTCTACCTGGTCCACAGCTCTAAACTGTGTCTGCCTCATGTCTCCTGCATTTACAGGCTGGTTCTTTACTTAAAGAAACCTCAGGCTGGGCTTCCCTGATGGCTCAGATGGTAAAAGAATCTGCCTGTAGTGTAGGAGATCTCAGTTCTGTTCTTGGGTTGGGAAGATCCCTTGGAGAAGGGAAAGGCTACCCACTCCAGTATTCTTTTATCTTTTTTGGCCGGAGGAGGGTGGGGCACGGGTTGGGGAGGGACGGGGGTGGGCAGGCCACTTCTGTTGGTCTTTCATTTATTCACTTTCATCCGTCTTTGTTCTCTGCCCATGTGGGCGTCACATCGCAGTAGCCTCTGTTGTCCCAGAGCACCGGCTCTGGGCTCATGCGCTCCCCAGCTTGGTAATTGGACACATCAGTCCAGCCGCTCCGCGGCACATGGGATATTTCCAGGCCAGGGATCAATCCGGCGTCCCTTGCACTGCAAGGCGGTGTCCTTACCCACTGGACCACCAGGGAAGCCCCCACTCCAGTATTCTTGCCTGGAGAATTCCATGAATCATCCATGGGTCACAGAGTCGTACACGACTGAGAGGCTTTCACCTTCTTTACCTCTTAGCACCACCTGTGAAGTCACCTATTATAGCTGTGTTCATTTCAGCTGTACATCAGTCATTCAGTTTCACTGATACAAAGATTTTTTTTCATCTTCTTTTCCATTACAGTTTACGCTGGACATTGCATATAGTTCCATGTGCTATATAGTAGGAACTTATTGTTTATCTGTTCTCTATATAATAGGTTGCACATGGTAATCCCAAACCCTCAATCCATTCTCCCCCATGCCTTACTTTTCTCTCTTGGGAACTGCAGGTCTGTTCACTCTGTGTGTCTCTGTAGTGTAGATAAATACGTTTGTGTCATATTTGATATTTCACATATGAGATACCATTTGATATTTCTTTTCTGACTTCTTTCACTTATTTTGATAAATTCAGGGTCCTTCCATATTGCTGTAAATGACATTATTTTATTCTTTCTTATAGTCCTCCATTGTATATGTGGACTACATCTTCTTGATCTATCAAAGGACACACAGCTTTCTTTCCTGTCTTGGCTATTGTGAAGAGTGTGCCTGTGGACACAGGGGTGCTAGGGGTGCTTATATGGCTTTGAAGGACACACTTGCCTGGATGTATGCCCAGGAATGAGATTGCTGGATCATATGGTAGGTCTATATGCACTTTTTTTGTGTGTGGAACTTCCTTACTCTTTTCCATAGAAACTGCATCATTTTATATTTCTACCAAGAGTGTAAGAATGCTCCCTCTTCTCCACACCCTCTGCAGCATCTGATATCTTAAGATCTGTAGTGATGACTATTTTGACTGGTGTGACAACATTCCACTTTGTTGTACTAATTTATGTTCCTCAAATTATCAGCGATATTGACACGGCTCTGGGCTCATGCGCTCCAGCTTGGTAATTGGACCATCAGCCGCTCCGCGGCACATGGGATATTTCCAGGCCAGGGATCAATCCGGCGTCCCTTGCACTGCAAGGCGGTGTCCTTACCCACTGGACCACCAGGGAAGCCCCCACTCCAGTATTCTTGCCTGGAGAATTCCATGAATCATCCATGGGTCACAGAGTCGTACACGACTGAGAGGCTTTCACCTTCTTTACCTCTTAGCACCACCTGTGAAGTCACCTATTATAGCTGTGTTCATTTCAGCTGTACATCAGTCATTCAGTTTCACTGATACAAAGATTTTTTTTCATCTTCTTTTCCATTACAGTTTACGCTGGACATTGCATATAGTTCCATGTGCTATATAGTAGGAACTTATTGTTTATCTGTTCTCTATATAATAGGTTGCACATGGTAATCCCAAACCCTCAATCCATTCTCCCCCATGCCTTACTTTTCTCTCTTGGGAACTGCAGGTCTGTTCACTCTGTGTGTCTCTGTAGTGTAGATAAATACGTTTGTGTCATATTTGATATTTCACATATGAGATACCATTTGATATTTCTTTTTCTGACTTCTTTCACTTATTTTGATAAATTCAGGGTCCTTCCATATTGCTGTAAATGACATTATTTTATTCTTTCTTATAGTCCTCCATTGTATATGTGGACTACATCTTCTTGATCTATCAAAGGACACACAGCTTTCTTTCCTGTCTTGGCTATTGTGAAGAGTGTGCCTGTGGACACAGGGGTGCTAGGGGTGCTTATATGGCTTTGAAGGACACACTTGCCTGGATGTATGCCCAGGAATGAGATTGCTGGATCATATGGTAGGTCTATATGCACTTTTTTTGTGTGTGGAACTTCCTTACTCTTTTCCATAGAAACTGCATCATTTTATATTTCTACCAAGAGTGTAAGAATGCTCCCTCTTCTCCACACCCTCTGCAGCATCTGATATCTTAAGATCTGTAGTGATGACTATTTTGACTGGTGTGACAACATTCCACTTTGTTGTACTAATTTATGTTCCTCAAATTATCAGCGATATTGAGCTGCTTATTTTATGTGTCAATAGGCCATCTGGATATTTTCTTTGGAGAAATGTCTATTTAGGTCTCCTGCCCATTTTTTATTTCAGTGGGTTTTGTTTATTCTTTCTATAGTTTAGAAAATGAAGTCTTTGTTGGTTGCATCATTTGCAAACATTTTATACCATTCTATATATTTTTTTTTCCCTTGGTTTCCTCTGGCATTCTAAACTTATAAGGTTGATTAGATTCTGTGTGTTTAATTGGCTTTCATTTCTTTTGATTTGGGAGCCTGATATAAGAAAATATTGCAACAGTCTAATTCAGAGCATACTTTGCGCTTGATTTCTTTTTAATTTTATTTATCGATTTGTTTTTTCGCTGTGCTGGGTCTCCGTTGCTTTTCTCTTGTTGTGGCGAGCAGGGGCTACTGTTCACTGTAGTCTACGGTTTTCTCAGCTTTGCATTGTGGTGGCTTACCTTGCTGCAGAACACAAGCTCTAGAGTGTACCTGCTTAAGTAATTGTGGCTCCAGGCTCTAGAGCACAGGCTCAATAGTTGCGGCCCTCAGGATTCGTTGCTCCTCAACATGTGCGATCTTCCTGGACCAGTGAACAAATCCAAGTGTCCTGCATTGGCAGGCCGATTCTTTGTCACTGAGCCACCAGGGAAGCCCTGGCCTTGTTTGTTTCTACAGGTTTTATGGTTTCATGTCTTATATTTAAGTCTTTAAGCCATCTTGAGTTTTCTTTGTATGTGATGAGAGGGAGTGTTCTTTCATGGACTTACATGTGGTTGTCTTAGTTGTATATATTTGTTTTTCAATGAAGTTTGAGTGCTGGGGTGTGTGGATTTCTGGGCCCTCTTCTGTTGCAATTATCTATATTATGTTTTTTTAGCCAGTGGTACAGTGTTTTTTTTCTTATTTGTTTGTTTTTGCAATGTAGCTTATTATAGTAAAGCTGTGTTAATTTCTATTGTATCACACATTCAGTTTCCCTGATATAAAGAATAGACATATGAACATTGTGGGTAAGGACACAGTGGGTGGGAGGCATGGAGGGAGTAACATGGAAACCTATATTGTCGTATGTGAAAAAGATAGCTATTGTCATTGTGCTAAGGTAATAGGAGCGCTTATGATGGCTTGGTGCAATGGTCCAGAGAGGTGGGATGGGGGGACTTAGGCGGGAGGGGCGGACCAGGGATATGCATATGACTGATCTGGGAACATACATGTCTGTAAACAACAAAACTCTGTAAAACCTTTAAAATAAAGAATTAAAAGGGAAAAAAAAAAGATACTTTTTTGCATTCTTTTCCATTACAGTTTATCATAGGATATTGTATATAGTTCCATGTGCTATATAGTAGGAACTTGTGGCTTATCCATTCTCTATATAATAGTTTGCATCTCTAATTCAAAACTCCCAATCCATATCTCCCCTATCCCTCTTCCTCTTGAATCCACTGATCTGTTCTCTGTGTATGTCTCTTCATGTTGTGTCGATAAATTCATTTGCGTCATATCAGTGTTACCATATGGTCTTTCTCTTTCTCACCTCCTTCACTTATTTTGGTAAACTCAAGGTCCTTCCATATTGCAGCAAATGGCTTAATTTCATTCTTTGTTGTAGCTAGGTAGAACTCCATTGTTCATGTATAGTATATATTCTTGAATTGTCAAATAGCTCAGAGCTTGTTTTCCTGTCTTGGCTATTGTGTATACTGCTCCTATGAACTTAGGAATGCATATATGTCTTTGAAAGATACTTTTGTGTAGATATATGCCCAGGGTTTTAATTGCTGGATCATATGGAAGTTCTATTTGTACTAACTATGAAACTTGCTCACTGGTCTTCATAGAGGATACACCAATTTACGTTAACATCAATAGTGTAGGAATGCTCCCTCTTCTCCATACCCTCTGCAGCATTTGTTATTTCTAGATTTTTAGTGATGGCCACAGTGATTGGTGACATCATACCACTCTGTAGGATTGATTTGCATTCTTCTAATGATCAGTGATTTTGAGTTGATTATTTCATGTGTCAATAGGCCATCTGGATTTCATCTTTGGAGAAATGTCTGCTTAGGTCTCCTGCCCATTTTTTCAGTGGACTTTGTTTGTATTGAGTTGTTTAGAAACTGTAGTTTAGAAACTACATCCATCTTTACTCTTTGGCCTGTATGGGCCTCTCATTTCAGTGGCCTCTTTTGGTGCAGAGCACTGGCTCTGGGCACATGTGCTCCAGAGTACTGGCCCATAATTGGACACACCGGTCCAGCTGCTCCGTATCATGCAGGATCTTCCCAGGCCAGGGATCGAACCAGTGCCTGTTGCACTGCAAGGCAGACTCTTTACCCACTGGACAACCAGGGAAGCCGGAAGCTTATAAGGTTTATTAGATCCTATTTGTTTATTTTTGGTTTTGTTTCTTTGCTTTGGGATACTGATTTAAGAAAATACTACAATTTTTGTCAGAGCATGCTTTCGCCTTGTTTTCTTCTTTAAAAAAGTATACATTTTTGCTTTGTTTCAGGAGATGCTGGGTCTTTGTTACTGGGCAGGCTTATGTCTAGTTGCCATGAGTAGGGCCTACTCTTGATGGCAGTATACTGGCTTCTCGCTTCTCGTTGCACTGGCTTCTGATGTTGCAGAGCACAGACTATAAGGCATGCAGGCTTCAGTAGTGGTGACTCCCAGACTCCAGAGCAGAGCAGAGGCTCAACAGTTGGGATACACAGTCTTAGTTGCTCTTCAGGATGTGGGAGCTTCTTTAACCAGGGTAGAACCCATGTCTCCTGCATTGGCATTCAGATTCTTAACCACTGATCCACAAAGGAGGCTCTGGTGTTGTTACTTCTACAGTTTATAGTTCATGTCTTTAAGTCATTTTGAGTTTTCTTTGTGTACAATGGGAGGGAGTGTTCTACCCACATCAGTTCATATGTGGCTGTTTTTTCTCCATTATATGTACTTACGTTCTTTGTTGAAGATTGACTGCTGGTGTTTGAATTTATTTCTGGCCTCATATTCTGTTGCAGTTATGTATATGACTATTTTCTTGCCAGTGTTAACTGTTTTGTTTTTTTTTTTTTGCAAAGAAGTTTATTGGAGTATAGTTGTGTTAATTTCTGCTATATAGCACAATCATTCAGTTTCACTGATATAAGCATTCTTTTTTTGTATTCTTTTCCATTAGAGTTTATCATAGGATATTGTATATAGTTCCATGTGCTATATAGTAGGAACTTGTGGCTTATTCATTCTCTATAGAATATTTTGTGTCTGGAATCTCAAACTCAGCAATCCATTGCCCCACTCACACACTCAGTCCCCCTCTCTTGGCACCTACAAGTCTGTTTTCTTTGAGTCTCTTCATGTGGTGCAGATATATTCATTTGTGTCACATTTGAGATTCCACATATAAGAGATATCATATGGTATTTCTCTGACTTCCTTCACTAATTTTGGTAAACTCAAGGTCCTTCCATTTGGGGACAAATTGCATTAGTTCATTCTTTGTTGTGGTTGAGTAGTACTCTGTTGTATATGTGTACTGCATCTTCTTGAGTTATCAAAGGACACAGAGCTTGTTTTCCTGTCTTGGCTATTGTGTATACTGCTCCTATGAACATAGGGGTGCAAGCATCTCTTTGAAGGATATTTTTGTTTGGATATAGGCCCTGGAGTGGGATTGTAGGGCCTACTCTTGATGGCAGTATACTGGCTTCTCGCTTCTCGTTGCACTGGCTTCTGATGTTGCAGAGCACAGACTATAAGGCATGCAGGCTTCAGTAGTGGTGACTCCCAGACTCCAGAGCAGAGCAGAGGCTCAACAGTTGGGATACACAGTCTTAGTTGCTCTTCAGGATGTGGGAGCTTCTTTAACCAGGGTAGAACCCATGTCTCCTGCATTGGCATTCAGATTCTTAACCACTGATCCACAAAGGAGGCTCTGGTGTTGTTACTTCTACAGTTTATAGTTCATGTCTTTAAGTCATTTTGAGTTTTCTTTGTGTACAATGGGAGGGAGTGTTCTACCCACATCAGTTCATATGTGGCTGTTTTTTCTCCATTATATGTACTTACGTTCTTTGTTGAAGATTGACTGCTGGTGTTTGAATTTATTTCTGGCCTCATATTCTGTTGCAGTTATGTATATGACTATTTTCTTGCCAGTGTTAACTGTTTTGTTTTTTTTTTTTTTGCAAAGAAGTTTATTGGAGTATAGTTGTGTTAATTTCTGCTATATAGCACAATCATTCAGTTTCACTGATATAAGCATTCTTTTTTTGTATTCTTTTCCATTAGAGTTTATCATAGGATATTGTATATAGTTCCATGTGCTATATAGTAGGAACTTGTGGCTTATTCATTCTCTATAGAATATTTTGTGTCTGGAATCTCAAACTCAGCAATCCATTGCCCCACTCACACACTCAGTCCCCCTCTCTTGGCACCTACAAGTCTGTTTTCTTTGAGTCTCTTCATGTGGTGCAGATATATTCATTTGTGTCACATTTGAGATTCCACATATAAGAGATATCATATGGTATTTCTCTGACTTCCTTCACTAATTTTGGTAAACTCAAGGTCCTTCCATTTGGGGACAAATTGCATTAGTTCATTCTTTGTTGTGGTTGAGTAGTACTCTGTTGTATATGTGTACTGCATCTTCTTGAGTTATCAAAGGACACAGAGCTTGTTTTCCTGTCTTGGCTATTGTGTATACTGCTCCTATGAACATAGGGGTGCAAGCATCTCTTTGAAGGATATTTTTGTTTGGATATAGGCCCTGGAGTGGGATTGTAGGATCATATGGAAACTCTATTAGTACATTTTTGTGGAACTTGCATACTGTTCTTCATAGTGTATATACCAATTTATGTTACTAACAACAGTGTAGGAATGCTCACCCTCTGCAACACTTGTTACTTCTAGATTTTTAGGGGTGGCCATTGTGACTGGTGTGACATCATACCAGTCTGTAGTACTGATTTGCATTCCTCTAATGATCCATGATGTTGAGCTGATTATTTTATGTGTCAGTGAGCTATCTGGTTCTCTTCTTTGGAGAAATGCCTATTTAAGTCTCCTGCCCATTATTTTTTTTTCCAGTGGTTTTCATTTTTATTGAGTTTTTGTCTCTTTCTGTATTTTAGAAACTAAGTCCGAATCACTTGCAAACATCTTCTGCAATTTATTAGGTTGTCTTTTTGTTCTGTTGGTGATTTCCTGAAGTATTCAAAGCTTATAAGGTTGATTAGAACCCATTTTTAAAAATTTTTATTGCAGTGTACTTGATTTACAAAGTTGTATTAGTTTCTGCTGTACAGAAAAGTGAAATCAGTTATACATATATTCACTCTTTTTTAGATTATTTTCCCATATAGATTATTATATAATATTGAGAATAGTTCCTTGTGCTATAGATGTTTATATATATACCTTTATATAGTAGTGTATACATGTCAATCTCAGTCTCCCAATTTATCTCTTCCCTTCCTTCTACCCATAGCCATTTTTGTTTCCTATGTATGTGACTCTATTTCTGGTTTTTTAAATAAGTGAATTTTTGACATTTTTTAGATTCCACATATAAATGATATCATGTGATACTTGTCTTTATTTGACTCAGTATCAGTCTCTAGGTCCCCATCTATGTTGCTGCAAGTGGCTTTATTTCTTTCTTTTTTATGGCTGAGTATATAGCTTTGTGTTCTAAAAAATTCCTTCTAATAATATCTACTTTTAAAAATATATGTGTTTATTTATTTGGCTATGCTGGATCTTAGCTGCAGCCATGTGGGATCTTATTCCCTGACCAAGGCTTTGAAACCTGGTCTCCTGCATTGGGAGCATGGAATCTTAGCCACTGGACCATCAGGGTCTGCTTTTAAGTTGAATTATTTGGCAAAGTTACATTTAATATAATTCCTAATGAGGTTGGATTTATGACTACCAATTGCTATTCATTTTTTGTCCCTTCTCTTTTTCACTTTTGGTCAACTTACTTGAGGTGAAATACACATAGAGAAAATTGCAAATAATGTCAAGCATACAGTTTTATGAATTATGATGAAGGCGTACATGACAAAAGTCAAAATACAGTCAAAATACTTACTCACAGTTCTCCTTGTATCTTTTTTTTTTTTTTTTTTGGCCACTTCTATTGATCTTTGATTTATCTATTTTCATCCATCTTTGTTCTTTGGCCTGTGTGG
Source organism: Tragulus kanchil (assembly GCA_022376925.1). Lineage (NCBI taxonomy): Eukaryota > Metazoa > Chordata > Mammalia > Artiodactyla > Tragulidae > Tragulus > Tragulus kanchil. The sequence continues at coordinate 35,943,871 of JAIOJX010000029.1, read as the reverse complement.
CCCTCCCATCGCAGTGTCCTCTCTCACTACAGAACTCCAGCTCAGTAGTTGGACACATTGGTCCAGCCACTCCACGGCACATGGGATCTTCCCAGGCTAGGGATCGAACCAACGCCCCTTGCACTGCAAGGCGGTGTCCTTACGCACTGGACCACCAGGGAAGCCCCCCGTTGTATCTCTTTACAGTCAATCCTCCTCTCTATATTTCTGTCCTGAGACAACAAATAAAGATTAGATTTGCTTTTCTAGAACTTCATTTGAACAAAATCATACAGTATATACTCTTTTGAGTTCACCTTTTCTACTTAACATGATGATTTTGAGCTTCATTCAAGTTGTTTGGTGTACCGGTGGTTCACTCCTCTACACTGCTGAGTGATATTCCACTGGATAGATGTGACATTACTTGTTTAACCATTCATCTATTGGTACATATTTGGGTTGTTTCCAAATTGGAGTTACTATTAGTAAAGGTGATATGAAAACTCATGTACAAGTCTTTGTGAGGACATACATTTTTAATCCTCTTGAGTAAATAGGAGAAGTGAGATCTCTGAGTTATTAAGTAGGTATATGTTTAACTTCATAAGAAACCGAAGAACTGTTTTCTAATATGGTTGTCCCAATTTACATTCCCACCAGCTATCATGAGTTTTCCATTTTATCTATATCCTCTTGTAGTCATCCTTATATCTTTCAATTTTGTTATCTTTCAAGTTTGATTTGCTTATTCTAGATCCTTTGAATTTCCATATACATTTTGGAATTGTGAGTTTCTGTAAAATCAATGTTTTTACTGGGTTTGCATTGAATTTATGGAATAGTGTGGCGAGAATATACATCTTAAGAAGACAGTATTCTTCCTATCCATGAACATTTCTCCATTAATGTAGATTTTACGTTCTCTAAGTTTTAGTTTCCATTGTAAAAAGCTTTGCATGTATTTTATTAAGTGCATGACTAAGCATTTCATGTTTAATGATACTATTATATGATAGTGATTTTTATTTTCTTTTTAATTAATTTATTTTAATTGGAGTATAATTACTTTACAATATTGTGATTTTTTTTTTTTTTTGCCATACTTGAACATGAATCAGTCACAGGTATACATGTGTCCCCTTAGCCTGAATCCCCTTCTCCCCACCCTCCCCACCCTATCCTTGGGTTGTCTTAGAGCACCAGCCTTGGGTACCCTGCTTCATGCATCAAACTTGCACTAGTCATCTATTTACACGTTTCAATGCTGTCCTCTCAAATCATCCCACCCTCTCCTTCTCCCACCAAGTCCACAAGTCTAATTTTTACATCTGTGTCTACTTTGCTTCCCTGCATGCAGGATGGTCAGTACCGTCTTTCTAAATGCCATATATATGTGTTTAATATACAGTATTTGTCTTTCTGATTTATTTCATTCTGTATAATAGGCTCCAGGTTCATCCACCACATTAGAACTGACTCAGATGTGTTCCTTTTTGTAGCTGAGTAATATTCCATTGTGTATATGTACCACAGCTTCTCTATCCATTCATGTGCTGAAGGACATCTAGGTTGCTTCCATATTCTACTATTGTAAATAGTGCTGCAATGAATATTGAGGTATATGTGTCTCTTTCAATTCCAGTTTCCTTAGGGTGTATGCCCAGCAGTGGGACTGCTGGGTCATACGGTAGTCCTATTTCCAGTTTTTTAAGGAATCTAGACACTCTTCTTAATAGTGGCTATAGCAGTTTGCATTCCCACCAGCAGTGTAAGAGGGTTTCCTTTTTTCCACATCCTTTCCAGCATTTATTATTTATAGACTTTTGATCATGGCCATTCTGACTGGTGTGAAATGATACCTCATTATGGTTTTGATTTGCTTTTTTCTAATAATCGGTTATTTTTTTGCTTATTTCATTTGCTTTGGGAGAGTGACCTAGGAAAATAGTGATTCAATTTATGTTAGATCATATTTTGCCTTGTTTTCTTTTTAATTTCATTTTATTATTTTTGAAAGGTTTTTACAGGCTTTTCAATGCCATGAGGGCTTTGCTGTAGTTACAGCGAGCGGGGGGGCTACTCTTCATTGCAATGCACAGGTATATTGGCTTCTCATTGTGGTGGCTTCTCATTGCGGTGGCCTCTCTTGTTGCAGACCATGGACTGTAGGGTGCACAGGCTTCAGTAATTGTGGCTCTGTGCTCTAGAGCACAGGCTCAATAGTTGTGTGGCACACAGCATTAACTGCTCCTTGGTGTGTGGGATTGTCCCAGAGATATGATTGCATTGGCAGATGAATTCTTTACCACTGAGTCACCAGGGAAGCCTTGGCCTTGTTTTACCTACAAATTTTGTGGTTTCACATTTATTAAGGCCATTTTTTTGTACTCTACATGCACTAGTCATCTATTTACACGTTTCAATGCTGTCCTCTCAAATCATCCCACCCTCTCCTTCTCCCACCAAGTCCACAAGTCTAATTTTTACATCTGTGTCTACTTTGCTTCCCTGCATGCAGGATGGTCAGTACCGTCTTTCTAAATGCCATATATATGTGTTTAATATACAGTATTTGTCTTTCTGATTTATTTCATTCTGTATAATAGGCTCCAGGTTCATCCACCACATTAGAACTGACTCAGATGTGTTCCTTTTTGTAGCTGAGTAATATTCCATTGTGTATATGTACCACAGCTTCTCTATCCATTCATGTGCTGAAGGACATCTAGGTTGCTTCCATATTCTACTATTGTAAATAGTGCTGCAATGAATATTGAGGTATATGTGTCTCTTTCAATTCCAGTTTCCTTAGGGTGTATGCCCAGCAGTGGGACTGCTGGGTCATACGGTAGTCCTATTTCCAGTTTTTTAAGGAATCTAGACACTCTTCTTAATAGTGGCTATAGCAGTTTGCATTCCCACCAGCAGTGTAAGAGGGTTTCCTTTTTTCCACATCCTTTCCAGCATTTATTATTTATAGACTTTTGATCATGGCCATTCTGACTGGTGTGAAATGATACCTCATTATGGTTTTGATTTGCTTTTTTCTAATAATCGGTTATTTTTTTGCTTATTTCATTTGCTTTGGGAGAGTGACCTAGGAAAATAGTGATTCAATTTATGTTAGATCATATTTTGCCTTGTTTTCTTTTTAATTTCATTTTATTATTTTTGAAAGGTTTTTACAGGCTTTTCAATGCCATGAGGGCTTTGCTGTAGTTACAGCGAGCGGGGGGGCTACTCTTCATTGCAATGCACAGGTATATTGGCTTCTCATTGTGGTGGCTTCTCATTGCGGTGGCCTCTCTTGTTGCAGACCATGGACTGTAGGGTGCACAGGCTTCAGTAATTGTGGCTCTGTGCTCTAGAGCACAGGCTCAATAGTTGTGTGGCACACAGCATTAACTGCTCCTTGGTGTGTGGGATTGTCCCAGAGATATGATTGCATTGGCAGATGAATTCTTTACCACTGAGTCACCAGGGAAGCCTTGGCCTTGTTTTACCTACAAATTTTGTGGTTTCACGTTTTATATTTAAGTCTTTAAGCCATTTTGAGTTTTCTTTGTGTCTGATGAGAGGAAGTGTTCTACCCTTATTGATTTACATGTGGCTGTCTTTTCTCCATTGTATGTACTTAGGTTCTTCATTGAAGTTTGAGTATTGGTGTGTGGATTTATCTCTGGGACCTCATTCTGTGGCAGTTATTGATATAACTATTATCTAGCCAGTGTCACACTGGATTTTTTTTTTTTGCAGTGTAGATTTATTGTCATATTGTTGTGTTAATTTCTGCTGTATAGCACAGGTCATTCAGTTTCACTGATCAATTCTTTTTTGTATTCTTTTCCAGTAAATTTTATCATAGGATATTGTATACAGTTCCATGTGTTATATAGTAGGAACTCGCTGTTTCTAGTTACCAACTCCCAATCCATTCCTCCTCCAGTCCCTCTCCCTCTTGGCAACTACAGGTCTGTTCTCTGTGCATATGATTTTGTTCATGTTATGTAGATAAATTCATTTGTGTCATACTTGCTATTCATAAGTGATATCATATGGTATTACTCTTTTTCTCACTTTCTTCACTTATTTTGGTGGACTCAGGGTCCTTCCATATTGCTCCAGATGGCTTTATTTCATACTTTGTTGTGGCTGAGTAGTAGTATATATGTACTTCATCTTGATCTGTTCATCAAAGGACACACAGGTTGTTTCCCCATCTTGGCTGTCATGAAGAGTGCTCCTATGAACGTAAAGGTACATGCATGCCTTTGATAATACTTTTGTCTGGATATATGCCCAGGAGTGGGATTCATATGGAAGCTCTCTTTGTACTTTCTTGTGGAACTTGCATACTGTTCTTAATAGAGGATATACCGGTTTCCATTCCCACCAACAATGTAAGCATGTTGCCCTTTCTCCAACCCTCTCCAGCATTTGTTAGTTGACTTTTTGATGATGGCAGTTGTGACTGGGGTGATGTCATACTGTTAACAGAATTATAAGGTCATGTGCCTGACACACAGTGAGGCCCATCAATACTACAATATTAGAGTCTAGAACAGATAAAGGTTTGTTACAGATTCATACAAGGAGATGTATGACTCATGCCCCAAGAATCCTAAAGTTACTGAAAGCTTTCAGCAAATCTCTTTAAACGCAAAAATGGACATGGTTAGTTGTTACAGATTTCTCCATGTCATATCCTTTGTTCTTGAGGCCCGGTCATGGTCAGGTAACCATGTTCATGTAAATCTCTACCAGATGAATGCTATTCTCTGTTCTGACCAGAAATGGCAAAGTCCCAAGGCACAGCTTTCACCCTTCAAAGTCTCAGTACTGGCTAAGAGGAGGCAGATCTCAGTTGGCAGCACCTTCAGGGCCACACCCTGCCCAGCTGTCAACCCTGAGGAAGCCAGGCATCCGACTCAACTGACCGTCAGTCTCCTCAGGCCACCCAAAGGGGGAAATCGGGTCTCACAAACTGTTAAGTCTCACTGCTGTTAAGTCACAGACACAGGGATGGGGAGAGGTTCACTACTGCCTCAACGTCTGGGCCAAGGCTAGTGGAGGGCCTTAGTGAGGGCTCTGAAGCCCTCAGAACATAGTTCTTGGTCTGTTCCCTGGGCCCTCCAGCTCACCCTCAGGCCTAAGTCTGGATGAGCTAGAGGGCCACCAGAAGAATGCATGAATCTACTCTTACCTCACTGCCCACCTGGTGACCACCACATACTGACCATTGACTGAGCCACTTTCCCAGTGATTCCTCATTGACAGTTGCCAGTGGGCAGGCCCCCTGCAGTGCTGACCAATAGCTGAGAAGAACAACTAATAGTTACTGTGACAGTTGGTTGCTTGTGGGCAGGGCCCACTGAGTCACCTCTGAGCAAGACCTGTTGCCTAGTAACAGGGTGCAGAGTAATGAGGCACAGCAATAGCTGCCTGCTAAGGGTTGTGCTCATCCTGCTCTGTTACAATATGACTTTGTGGTTTTGGTTTGCGTTTCTCTAATCATCAGCCATGTTGAGCTTATTATTTCTTATGTCCATTGGCCTACTGGATGTCTTTGAAGAAAGGTCTACTTAAGTTTCCTGCCCATTTTTTTCAGTATTTTTTGCATTGAAAAAAATTTATAAGGTCATGTGCCTGACACACAGTGAGGCCCATCAATACTACAATATTAGAGTCTAGAACAGATAAAGGTTTGTTACAGATTCATACAAGGAGATGTATGACTCATGCCCCAAGAATCCTAAAGTTACTGAAAGCTTTCAGCAAATCTCTTTAAACGCAAAAATGGACATGGTTAGTTGTTACAGATTTCTCCATGTCATATCCTTTGTTCTTGAGGCCCGGTCATGGTCAGGTAACCATGTTCATGTAAATCTCTACCAGATGAATGCTATTCTCTGTTCTGACCAGAAATGGCAAAGTCCCAAGGCACAGCTTTCACCCTTCAAAGTCTCAGTACTGGCTAAGAGGAGGCAGATCTCAGTTGGCAGCACCTTCAGGGCCACACCCTGCCCAGCTGTCAACCCTGAGGAAGCCAGGCATCCGACTCAACTGACCGTCAGTCTCCTCAGGCCACCCAAAGGGGGAAATCGGGTCTCACAAACTGTTAAGTCTCACTGCTGTTAAGTCACAGACACAGGGATGGGGAGAGGTTCACTACTGCCTCAAGGTCTGGGCCAAGGCTAGTGGAGGGCCTTAGTGAGGGCTCTGGAGCCCTGTAGGACGTAGTCCCCAGTCTGTTCCCTGGGCCCTCCAGCTCACCCTCAGGCCTAAGTCTGGATGAGCTAGAGGGCCACCAGAAGAATGCATGAATCTACTCTTACCTCACTGCCCACCTGGTGACCACCACATACTGACCATTGACTGAGCCACTTTCCCAGTGATTCCTCATTGACAGTTGCCAGTGGGCAGGCCCCCTGCAGTGCTGACCAATAGCTGAGAAGAACAACTAATAGTTACTGTGACAGTTGGTTGCTTGTGGGCAGGGCCCACTGAGTCACCTCTGAGCAAGACCTGTTGCCTAGTAACAGGGTGCAGAGTAATGAGGCACAGCAATAGCTGCCTGCTAAGGGTTGTGCTCATCCTGCTCTGTTACAATATGACTTTGTGGTTTTGGTTTGCGTTTCTCTAATCATCAGCCATGTTGAGCTTATTATTTCTTATGTCCATTGGCCTACTGGATGTCTTTGAAGAAAGGTCTACTTAAGTTTCCTGCCCATTTTTTTCAGTATTTTTTTGCATTGAGTTTCCAAAATATACAAATATGAATGTTCTGCTACAATTTGTTAGAACATGTTTTGCCCGTTTCCCTAAACGAGTTTTTTTTTTCAACACAAGTTTTATGGTGTCATGTCTTTAAGTCATTTTGAGTTTTCTTTGTGTATGGTGGGAGGGAGTGTTCTAAATTTATTGATTTACTTGAGGCTGTCCTGTTCCCAACACCACTTGCTGAAGGTACTGTCTTTTCTCCACTGTATATACTCCTATTCTTCAATGAAGATGAATTGACTGTTGCATATGATTTGGGGGCTCTTAGTTTGTTGCGTTGATCTATATGCTTGTGTTTTAGCCAATAATACCCTGTTTGTTTTTTTTTTTCACAATGCAGTTTATTGTAGTATAGTTGTGTTAAGTTCTGCTGTACAGCAATTCAGTCTCACTGATATAAAGATTCTTCATGTTCTTTCCCATTATGTTACACTGAGTTTCCCATTATGTTTCATAGGACGTGGTATGTGCTATATGTGCTATATATACAGTGCTATGCTAAGTTACTTCAGTCACGTCTGACTCTTTGTGACCCTATGGATTATAGTTCACCAGGCTCCTCTGTCTATGGGGATTCTCCAGACAAGAATATTGGAGTGGGTTGCCATTTCCTTTTCCAGTAGGAACTTGTTTATCCATTCTATGAATAATAGGTTGCATCAGCTAATTGCAAACTCCCAATCCATTCCTCCTCCAGTTGCCCCAGAGTCCTCATTGACAGTTGCCAGTGGGCAGGCCCTCAGTGCTGACCAATAGCTGAGAAGAACAACTAATAGTTACTGTGACAGTTGGTTGCTTGTGGGCAGGGCCCACTGAGTCACCTCTGAGCAAGACCTGTTGCCTAGTAACAGGGTGCAGAGTAATGAGGCACAGCAATAGCTGCCTGCTAAGGGTTGTGCTCATCCTGCTCTGTTACAATATGACTTTGTGGTTTTGGTTTGCGTTTCTCTAATCATCAGCCATGTTGAGCTTATTATTTCTTATGTCCATTGGCCTACTGGATGTCTTTGAAGAAAGGTCTACTTAAGTTTCCTGCCCATTTTTTTCAGTATTTTTTTGCATTGAGTTTCCAAAATATACAAATATGAATGTTCTGCTACAATTTGTTAGAACATGTTTTGCCCGTTTCCCTAAACGAGTTTTTTTTTTCAACACAAGTTTTATGGTGTCATGTCTTTAAGTCATTTTGAGTTTTCTTTGTGTATGGTGGGAGGGAGTGTTCTAAATTTATTGATTTACTTGAGGCTGTCCTGTTCCCAACACCACTTGCTGAAGGTACTGTCTTTTCTCCACTGTATATACTCCTATTCTTCAATGAAGATGAATTGACTGTTGCATATGATTTGGGGGCTCTTAGTTTGTTGCGTTGATCTATATGCTTGTGTTTTAGCCAATAATACCCTGTTTGTTTTTTTTTTTCACAATGCAGTTTATTGTAGTATAGTTGTGTTAAGTTCTGCTGTACAGCAATTCAGTCTCACTGATATAAAGATTCTTCATGTTCTTTCCCATTATGTTACACTGAGTTTCCCATTATGTTTCATAGGACGTGGTATGTGCTATATGTGCTATATATACAGTGCTATGCTAAGTTACTTCAGTCACGTCTGACTCTTTGTGACCCTATGGATTATAGTTCACCAGGCTCCTCTGTCTATGGGGATTCTCCAGACAAGAATATTGGAGTGGGTTGCCATTTCCTTTTCCAGTAGGAACTTGTTTATCCATTCTATGAATAATAGGTTGCATCAGCTAATTGCAAACTCCCAATCCATTCCTCCTCCAGTCCCTCTGTCTCTTGGCACCCAGAGGTCTGTTCTCTGTGTATGTGAGTCTGTTTGTGTCGTATAGATAAACTCAGTTGTATCATATTTGAGACTCCACATACAAGTGATATCATATGGCATTTCTCGTTCTGACTTCCTTTACTTATTTTGGTAAACTCAAGGTCCTTCCATGTTGTCTCAAATGACATTATTTCATTCTTTGTTGTGTCTGAGTAGTAGTCCATTCTTCTTGATCCATTCATCTGTGGAAGGACACCTCGCTTATTGCCCTGTATTGGATATCTTGAAGAGTGCTCCTATGAACAGGGGAGTGTATTTCTCTCTCTCTCTCTCTCTTTTTTAATGTTTTTGAGTGTTTTAATTTCTTTCAGGTAAATACCCAGAAGTACAGTTGCTGGAATTGGTAGTTCTAATTTTTTTTTGAATTTTATTTATTTATTTTTTTTTAAAGTTTTTTACAGAGTTTTGTTGTTCACAGACATGTATGTTCCCAGATCAGTCATATGCATATCCCTAGTCCCCTCCCCGCTCCCAGCACCTCCAATCCCGCCCCCACCAGGCTATCGCAACAAGCCCTTTTAGGAACTCTATTCCCTTAGTGCAATGACAATAGCTATCTTTTTCACATATGATAGTATAGGTTTCCATGTTACTCCCTCTATGCCTCCCACCCACTATTCAATCCCTACAATGTCCATATGTCTATTCTCTGTCTGTTTTTCCATGGGTTCACTGTGTGTGTTATCGTGATCATCCTACTAGATTCCATATATATGTGTTAGTATACCTTACTTGTCTTTCTCTTTTTGACTTACTTCACTTTTTATGATAGGTTCTAGAGCCAGCCACCTCATTAGGACTGAGTCTTCTGCATTTCTTTGAACAACTGAGTAGTATTCCATTGTATATATGTACTAGAGCTTCTGGATCCATTCATTCATTGATGGACATCTAGGTTGCTTCCATGTTCTGGCTATTGTATAGAGAGCTGCAATGAACATTGGGCTACAGGTGCTTCTTTCAGTTTTGATTTCATCAGGATATAGGCCTAGGAGTGGGATTGCTGGGTCATAGGGTGCTTCTATTTTTAGTTTTTTAAGGAATCTCCATACTGTCTTCCATAGCGGCTGTACCAATTTAAATTTCCACCAGCAATGCAAGAGTGTTTCCTCTTCTCTGCACCCTCTCCAGCATTTATCGTCTGTTGATTTATGGATGATGGCCATTCTGACAGGTGTGAGGTGATATCTCATTGTAGTTTTGATTTGCATTTCTCTAATAATAAGTGAGGTTGAGCATTGTTTCATGTGCTTTTGGGCCATCTGTATGTCCTCTTTGAAGAGGTGTCTCTTTAGATCTTTTTCCATTTTTTGATTGGGTTGTTCGTTTTTCCGGTGCTGAGTTGTCTGAGTTGCTTGTAGATTTTGGAGATTAATTCTTTGTTATTTCATTTGTTATGATTTTCTCCCACTCTGTGGGGTGTCTGTTCAGCTTTTTTGTAATTTCTTTTGCTGTACAAAAGCTTTTAAGTTTCATTAGGTCCCCTTCATGCAGTTGTTTATTGTTGTTCACAGACATGTATGTTCCCAGATCAGTCATATGCATATCCCTAGTCCCCTCCCCGCTCCCAGCACCTCCAATCCCGCCCCCACCAGGCTATCGCAACAAGCCCTTTTAGGAACTCTATTCCCTTAGTGCAATGACAATAGCTATCTTTTTCACATATGATAGTATAGGTTTCCATGTTACTCCCTCTATGCCTCCCACCCACTATTCAATCCCTACAATGTCCATATGTCTATTCTCTGTCTGTTTTTCCATGGGTTCACTGTGTGTGTTATCGTGATCATCCTACTAGATTCCATATATATGTGTTAGTATACCTTACTTGTCTTTCTCTTTTTGACTTACTTCACTTTTTATGATAGGTTCTAGAGCCAGCCACCTCATTAGGACTGAGTCTTCTGCATTTCTTTGAACAACTGAGTAGTATTCCATTGTATATATGTACTAGAGCTTCTGGATCCATTCATTCATTGATGGACATCTAGGTTGCTTCCATGTTCTGGCTATTGTATAGAGAGCTGCAATGAACATTGGGCTACAGGTGCTTCTTTCAGTTTTGATTTCATCAGGATATAGGCCTAGGAGTGGGATTGCTGGGTCATAGGGTGCTTCTATTTTTAGTTTTTTAAGGAATCTCCATACTGTCTTCCATAGAGGCTGTATCAATTTACATTCCCACCAGCAATGCAAGAGGGTTGCCTTTTCTCCGCACCCTCTCCAGCATTTATCGTCTGTTGATTTATGGATGATGGCCATTCTGACAGGTGTGAGGTGATATCTCATTGTAGTTTTGATTTGCATTTCTCTAATAATAAGTGAGGTTGAGCATTGTTTCATGTGCTTTTGGGCCATCTGTATGTCCTCTTTGAAGAGGTGTCTCTTTAGATCTTTTTTCCATTTTTTGATTGGGTTGTTCGTTTTTCCGGTGCTGAGTTGTCTGAGTTGCTTGTAGATTTTGGAGATTAATTCTTTGTTATTTCATTTGTTATGATTTTCTCCCACTCTGTGGGGTGTCTGTTCAGCTTTTTTGTAATTTCTTTTGCTGTACAAAAGCTTTTAAGTTTCATTAGGTCCCACATGTTCATTTGTCTTTTCAGTTCCGCTATTTTAGTTGGTGGGTCAGAGAAGATCTTGCTTTGATTGATGTCCTTGAGGGTTTTGCCTATATTCTCCTCTAAGAGTTTGATGGTTTCTGGTCTTGCATTTAGATCTTTAATCCATTTTGAGTTGATCTTCGTGTATGGTGTCAGGGAATGTTCCAGCTTCATTTTTTTGCATGTAGTTGTCCAATTTTCCCAGCACCACTTGTTGAAGAGGCTGTCTTTGTCCCATTTTATATGTTCGTCTCCTTTGTCAAAAATAAGGTACCCGTAGGTGCATGGGTTTATCTCTGTGTTCTCCATCTTGTTCCATTGGTCAATAGTTCTGTTTTTGTGCCAGTACCATACTGTCTTGATGACTGTTGCTTTGTAATATAGTCTGAAGTTAGGGAGGCTGATTCCTCCAGCTCCGTTTTTCTTTCTCAGGGTTGCTTTGGCTATTTGAGGTCTTTTGTGTTTCCATATGAACCGTGTGATTCTTTGGTCTAGTTCTGTGAAAAACGTTGACTAGGTATTGCATTGAATCTGTAGATGATATTTGGTAGTATGGTCATTTTCCCAATATTGATTCTTCCGACCCAGTAACATGGAATATCTCTCCATGAGATGTCTCTTTGAATGATACTATTGTCTTGGTATATGCCTAGGAGTGGGATTGCTGGATCATATGGTAACTGGTTTTTGGTTTCTAAAGGAATCTTTATACCATTCTCCCTAGTAGCTGCATTAATTTACATTTCCATAAGAATGTGATGGCCATTCTGACGGGTGTGAGGTGATATCTCATTGTAGTTTTGATTTGCATTTCTCTAATAATAAGTGAAGTTGAGCATCGTTTCATGTGCTTTTGGGCCATCTGTATGTCCTCTTTGAAGAGGTGTCTGTTTAGGTCCTTTTCCCATTTTTTGATTGGGTTGTTCGTTTTTCCGGTGCTGAGTTGTCTGAGTTGCTTGTAGATTTTGGAGATTAATTCTTTGTTATTTCATTTGTTATGATTTTCTCCCACTCTGTGGGGTGTCTGTTCAGCTTTTTTGTAATTTCTTTTGCTGTACAAAAGCTTTTAAGTTTCATTAGGTCCCACATGTTCATTTGTCTTTTCAGTTCCGCTATTTTAGTTGGTGGGTCAGAGAAGATCTTGCTTTGATTGATGTCCTTGAGGGTTTTGCCTATATTCTCCTCTAAGAGTTTGATGGTTTCTGGTCTTGCATTTAGATCTTTAATCCATTTTGAGTTGATCTTCGTGTATGGTGTCAGGGAATGTTCCAGCTTCATTTTTTTGCATGTAGTTGTCCAATTTTCCCAGCACCACTTGTTGAAGAGGCTGTCTTTGTCCCATTTTATATGTTCGTCTCCTTTGTCAAAAATAAGGTACCCGTAGGTGCATGGGTTTATCTCTGTGTTCTCCATCTTGTTCCATTGGTCAATAGTTCTGTTTTTGTGCCAGTACCATACTGTCTTGATGACTGTTGCTTTGTAATATAGTCTGAAGTTAGGGAGGCTGATTCCTCCAGCTCCGTTTTTCTTTCTCAGGGTTGCTTTGGCTATTTGAGGTCTTTTGTGTTTCCATATGAACCGTGTGATTCTTTGGTCTAGTTCTGTGAAAAACGTTGACTAGGTATTGCATTGAATCTGTAGATGATATTTGGTAGTATGGTCATTTTCCCAATATTGATTCTTCCGACCCAGTAACATGGAATATCTCTCCATGAGATGTCTCTTTGAATGATACTATTGTCTTGGTATATGCCTAGGAGTGGGATTGCTGGATCATATGGTAACTGGTTTTTGGTTTCTAAAGGAATCTTTATACCATTCTCCCTAGTAGCTGCATTAATTTACATTTCCATAAGAATGTAGGAATATTCCCTTTTCTCAATACCCTCTCCAACATTTATTGTTTGATACCTTTTTTGATAACCTTCTGACTAATATGTGGCTATATCTCATTGTGGTTTTGATTTACACTTCTCTAACATTTAGCACTATTGAGCATTTTGTTGTTCTTGGTCATCTACAGGTCTTCTTTGGGAAATTGCTCATTTTTTGATTGGATTATTATTTTCAATACTGAATTGTACTAGCTATTTGTATAATTTTAATATAACCCTTCGCTGGCTGCATTATGTGCAAATATTTTATTCCATTTCATAGGTTGTCTTCATTTTGTTGATGTTTTCCTGTGCTGTGCAAAATCTTTTACTTTGCTTTAGGTCCCGGTTTTTTGATTTGTTTTGTTTTGTTTTGTTTTTTTGATTTTGCTTTTGTCTTGGGAAAGTTACCTAAGAGAATATTGCTATAGCTTATGTCAGAATGTTTCACCTATGTACTCTTCTACAAGTTTTATGGTATCACTTCTTATAATTGAGTCTTTGAGCCATTTCTGAGTTTATTCTTGGATAGAGTGGGAAGGAGTGTTGTTAAGTTCATTGATTTACGTGTGGCTGTCCAGCTCTCCCAGTATAAGCTGCTGAAGAGACTATCTTTTGTCCATCGTGTATATGTGCCTCCTTTGTCTTTGACTGATATAGCTGTGTGGGTTTATTTCTGGGCTCTCTGTTCTGTGCCACTGATCTATGTTTGTGGCCATTTTTTTTATAGACTTTAGGTGTGGAGATAGTCTTCAATCCCCATGATTTATTATTTTTAAAAATTTTGTTAATTTTTGGTTGTGTGGTTTTTCTTTCTCAGGGTTGCTTTGGCTATTTGAGGTCTTTTGTGTTTCCATATGAACCGTGTGATTCTTTGGTCTAGTTCTGTGAAAAACGTTGACTAGGTATTGCATTGAATCTGTAGATGATATTTGGTAGTATGGTCATTTTCCCAATATTGATTCTTCCGACCCAGTAACATGGAATATCTCTCCATGAGATGTCTCTTTGAATGATACTATTGTCTTGGTATATGCCTAGGAGTGGGATTGCTGGATCATATGGTAACTGGTTTTTGGTTTCTAAAGGAATCTTTATACCATTCTCCCTAGTAGCTGCATTAATTTACATTTCCATAAGAATGTAGGAATATTCCCTTTTCTCAATACCCTCTCCAACATTTATTGTTTGATACCTTTTTTGATAACCTTCTGACTAATATGTGGCTATATCTCATTGTGGTTTTGATTTACACTTCTCTAACATTTAGCACTATTGAGCATTTTGTTGTTCTTGGTCATCTACAGGTCTTCTTTGGGAAATTGCTCATTTTTTGATTGGATTATTATTTTCAATACTGAATTGTACTAGCTATTTGTATAATTTTAATATAACCCTTCGCTGGCTGCATTATGTGCAAATATTTTATTCCATTTCATAGGTTGTCTTCATTTTGTTGATGTTTTCCTGTGCTGTGCAAAATCTTTTACTTTGCTTTAGGTCCCGGTTTTTTGATTTGTTTTGTTTTGTTTTGTTTTTTTGATTTTGCTTTTGTCTTGGGAAAGTTACCTAAGAGAATATTGCTATAGCTTATGTCAGAATGTTTCACCTATGTACTCTTCTACAAGTTTTATGGTATCACTTCTTATAATTGAGTCTTTGAGCCATTTCTGAGTTTATTCTTGGATAGAGTGGGAAGGAGTGTTGTTAAGTTCATTGATTTACGTGTGGCTGTCCAGCTCTCCCAGTATAAGCTGCTGAAGAGACTATCTTTTGTCCATCGTGTATATGTGCCTCCTTTGTCTTTGACTGATATAGCTGTGTGGGTTTATTTCTGGGCTCTCTGTTCTGTGCCACTGATCTATGTTTTTGTGCCAGTATCACATTGTTGTTCTTTTCTTAAAGATAATCGTGACTGAGTGAGGTGTGGAGATAGTCTTCAATCCCCATGATTTATTATTTTTTAAAAATTTTGTTAATTTTTTGGTTGTGTTGGGTCTTTGTTTCTGTGCATGGACTTTCTATAGTTGTAGTGTTGTTGCAAGTTGTAGTGATTTCCAGATCACTTACTTGTCTTAATGTGTCATTTATTCTGTTCATTATTTCTAGACTG
Source organism: Tragulus kanchil (assembly GCA_022376925.1). Classification (NCBI taxonomy): domain Eukaryota; kingdom Metazoa; phylum Chordata; class Mammalia; order Artiodactyla; family Tragulidae; genus Tragulus; species Tragulus kanchil. The sequence goes on along the minus strand of JAIOJX010000029.1, from coordinate 35,928,675 downwards.
GTTTTTATCTTGGCAATTGTTTTTGATTGGTTCTTCTTTGTAGTTTTTAGTTCCTTGTTACAGTGATCTTTCCTAAATCAGTCAGCATTTTAAATACAACCTTTCAAAAATTTATATCCTCTTTATGTTTCATCACACTGGATCTTCATTGCTACTCATGAACTTTCTCTCTCTAGACACTGAGGGCTACTCTGTAGTTGTGGTCTGTGGGCTTCTCTTCGTACTGGCTTCTCTTGTTGCAGAGAGCACAGGCTCTAGTCACACAGAGTTCAGTAGTCACTGCATGCAGGCTCAGTAGTTGTGGCATACAGGCTTATTTATTCCATGGCATGTGGACCAGAGGAACTTGTGTGCCCTGCATTGGCAGGTGGATTGTTATCCACTTTACCACCAGGAAGTCCACCATCTTTTTTTTTTTTTTTTTTCCAAAGTATAAGTTTATTGAATTTGCATTAATATTTTTATCAGCAAGGAGGTGTTTCCCTGGGGGGAATTTTATCCAGGAAGCCAGCACCTCAGGTCTGCCCAGTCTTTCTGCTTGTCCTTTAGCTTCAAGGAGCTGTATTACCGCTGTTTTGAATTTGGGGTCTAGTAGACTGAACTGTTTCATTATTTGTTCTTTCAAGTTTTATGGTATCACTTCTTATAATTGAGTCTTTGAGCCATTTCTGAGTTTATTCTTGGATAGAGTGGGAAGGAGTGTTGTTAAGTTCATTGATTTACGTGTGGCTGTCCAGCTCTCCCAGTATAAGCTGCTGAAGAGACTATCTTTTGTCCATCGTGTATATGTGCCTCCTTTGTCTTTGACTGATATAGCTGTGTGGGTTTATTTCTGGGCTCTCTGTTCTGTGCCACTGATCTATGTTTTTGTGCCAGTATCACATTGTTGTTCTTTTCTTAAAGATAATCGTGACTGAGTGAGGTGTGGAGATAGTCTTCAATCCCCATGATTTATTATTTTTTAAAAATTTTGTTAATTTTTTGGTTGTGTTGGGTCTTTGTTTCTGTGCATGGACTTTCTATAGTTGTAGTGTTGTTGCAAGTTGTAGTGATTTCCAGATCACTTACTTGTCTTAATGTGTCATTTATTCTGTTCATTATTTCTAGACTGGTTTTTATCTTGGCAATTGTTTTTGATTGGTTCTTCTTTGTAGTTTTTAGTTCCTTGTTACAGTGATCTTTCCTAAATCAGTCAGCATTTTAAATACAACCTTTCAAAAATTTATATCCTCTTTATGTTTCATCACACTGGATCTTCATTGCTACTCATGAACTTTCTCTCTCTAGACACTGAGGGCTACTCTGTAGTTGTGGTCTGTGGGCTTCTCTTCGTACTGGCTTCTCTTGTTGCAGAGAGCACAGGCTCTAGTCACACAGAGTTCAGTAGTCACTGCATGCAGGCTCAGTAGTTGTGGCATACAGGCTTATTTATTCCATGGCATGTGGACCAGAGGAACTTGTGTGCCCTGCATTGGCAGGTGGATTGTTATCCACTTTACCACCAGGAAGTCCACCATCTTTTTTTTTTTTTTTTTTCCAAAGTATAAGTTTATTGAATTTGCATTAATATTTTTATCAGCAAGGAGGTGTTTCCCTGGGGGGAATTTTATCCAGGAAGCCAGCACCTCAGGTCTGCCCAGTCTTTCTGCTTGTCCTTTAGCTTCAAGGAGCTGTATTACCGCTGTTTTGAATTTGGGGTCTAGTAGACTGAACTGTTTCATTATTTGTTCTTTCAGGGAATTTCTCTTGTTCTTTTAATTGAGAGTACTCTGCCTTTTCTTTTTGTTTATATTTCAATTGCACTTCATTTTTCTGTCTCCATCTCTATGAGTAAAGGAGAAACAACAGTTATCTACTGTGGTCTTGAAGGGGTGTTTATGTGGGAGTCACTGTGTGTAGACTTTATGTCCAGTGTTTTTGGCATGAGGGCTGGTTTTGCTATGAACACTAGCTGCATCTTTCCTCCAGGTGTGCTGGTTGTTACCCCCTGGGTGGTGGGTGGGGTGTAGTATCTAGAGCCTCTGCAGGATGTGAGGTGAGGCTTCCTCTCTGCTGCTCTGTCAGGGGTGTAGTCTGCTCCCTAGGTGTTGGATTAGAAGTCCTAAGGGTCAGATCTGGTCAGGCTCCGTTGTCCTTGAGTGCATGCCCCGAGGTGAGGGCTGAAGCAAGTGAGGTCTGTGCAGTGACCAAGGACCCATGCATTGCCCGAGTAGGCATTGATTGTTCGCCCAGAAGCAGCCCGAGGTCATGTTGTTTTCTGTGTGTGTTTGTTCCAGGTCTAGTGCAAGACTGTGGTGTGGAGTAGGCTGAGGGTCAGGGCATCATGACGGCAGGAGTTGAGGTGGCAGCGTGGCCCCAAGGTCTCGGCTGGCTCAGTGGCAGTCTTCTCCCAGGACCTATCTGCCCAGGTCTAGCTCAAGGCAGCAGTGTGGAGTGGGCGAAGCCTGGGGGCTGCTCTGTTGGGAGATGAACTCCTGAGTGTGCTGACTAGGCCATTGCCATCTCGCCTGGACCATACTCTATTCAGAGGTGTGGCTAGACTGTGTCCTCTGCAGGGCCCATCTGTTCCAGGGCTTAGCCACTGCATGCCCTTGTGGCACTGTCCTGTGTATGTTGTGACAGTGTCCTCTGAGTTTCTGTGCAGATCACACCCTCACTACCCCAGTCTGTCTCTGCATAGCTGTACCAGGTATTTGCCTAGGTCATAGGCCAGGCTCTGGTGTAGAGTGAGCAGGACTGGGGTGCTGTCCCTTCAGATTGAGAAGTGTAGCAAGGCTGCATGGCTTTCTCTGCCCTGATTGTTGGCAAGGCAGCACGCGTGCACTTCTAGGAGTAGAGTCTAGGCTTTTGCAGCCCTTCTGTCTCAGTGGACTTCCCAGCAAGCAAGGGGATTGTCCCCCCTGCACAGGACACCAAGGCTGGAGTGCCCAGGCTGTGGCATGACCTGCTCACTGCCTAGGATGAGGGTCTGCCTGTGTACAGGACCTTCTCTTCATCAGAGGTCTCTCCCAGGGGTGTAGTTCCTGACCTGGTGACTTTTTTTTTTATCTTATGCAGCTACATGGAGATCTCTCTTGCACTTTTCATTGTTTAAGGGTGGTTCTGCCAGTTTATAGTTTTCCGTAAGAATTGTGCCACTTGTTTTTGAAGTGTGGAGGGAGGTGGGCTCCATGTCCTCCTACTCTACCATCTTGATCCTCTTCTCTTACTGGCTCATGACAGAGATTTGTGCTGGGCTTAGAATTTTTTAATTAAATTTTATTTTTAAAATTTAAGTATAGCTGATTTACAATGTGCCAATCTCTGCTGTACAGCAAAGTGACTCACTTATAAATTTCTATATATTCTTTTTTATTTTCTTTTCCATTACAGTTTATTCAAGGACATTGGATATAGTTCCCTGTGCTCTGAGGCTTTCGCTCCTTCACCCCCACTTCTTGCCAAGTGTCCAGGTCCAGTGCATACAAACTCCAAACTTAAAATGAGGGCTGGAAGTGGTTCCAAATTCTTGGCAGTGATTCCTATCCCCCACTCTCCTTGTCCTGCTTCTAGGCTCAGGGCTAGTGTTTCAGGCAGTTGTTTATTTGTTTGTTTTTAATGTTGGCCTCTGTTGTTGTTTTTGTGTATGTATGTATGTATTTTCATCCATCTTCATTCTCTGGCCTGTGTGGGACTCCCATTGCAGTGGCCTCTCTCGTTGCAGACCACTGGTGGTTCTGGGTGCATATGCTCCAGAGTGCTGGCTTGTAATTAGACACACTGGTCCAACCACTCCAGCACGTGGGATCTTCCTGGGCCAGGGATCAAACCACTATCCCTTGCACTGCAAGGTGGACTCTTTACCCACTGGACCACCAGAAAAGCCCTCAGGTAGTTTTTATTGTAGTCCCTGGGTGGAAGTTACATGTAGCTCCTGAAACATGATGGCTGTTGCTTTTTGAATCTCCTTTGATGGGATGAATCCCCAATGAGACTTCTCATGTTGGTTGATTCCAAATCTTTTTCACCTGGTCCTTGTGAGGTTATGAAAACTGAAGCTCAGTTACTAAATAGTAGAGACAGATGGATAGGAACAAACTACAGATACTTGCAATATCATGGATGAGTTTCAAAGCATTAAGCTAAATGAAGGATGCTCGATGTAAAAGGCTACAGTGTGATTCATTACTGGAACAGGAATCAGATCAGTGTGGTGACCAGGGGCTGTGGGTGGATGAGAGACTGAATTAAAAAAAGGCATTAGGAGCCTTTGAGAGTGATGGAAATATTCTATACCTTGATTGCAGTGGTAGTTAAGTGACTGCCACTCATTAAACTGTATACTTTATACACACTTTATACAATCTCTATATAGAGACTGTTTATCCAGTCTCTTTAAAGGAGTGAGCTTTACTCATGGAAGTTATATCTCAATGAACCTGACTTTAAATGAAACGGATCTCCCCTTTTTCACACACCCACACACCCCACACCTGAAGTCGAAATGTACTTGTATCTCTGTCTCAGGGTAAAGCTGATATGAGTGGTCTGGTAATCTCTCTGGGTTCCTAGATTTTTGTCTATTCAGTACTGTATCCCTGGCACATAGAACAGTCCTAAAATATTGTAGGTCCTCTGTAGATACTGGCCAATTGACTCAATTAATGAATTTTAAGTAATGGCTTACTAACTTTTAAAGATCAAAAGAACTTTTATGAGAGCCATCTTGGCCTGGTGTGGGATTTGTTTGTTTTTAATGTTGGCCTCTGTTGTTGCTTGTGTATGTATGTATGTATTTTCATCCATCTTCATTCTCTGGCCTGTGTGGGACTCCCATTGCAGTGGCCTCTCTCGTTGCAGACCACTGGTGGTTCTGGGTGCATATGCTCCAGAGTGCTGGCTTGTAATTAGACACACTGGTCCAACCACTCCAGCACGTGGGATCTTCCTGGGCCAGGGATCAAACCACTATCCCTTGCACTGCAAGGTGGACTCTTTACCCACTGGACCACCAGAAAAGCCCTCAGGTAGTTTTTATTGTAGTCCCTGGGTGGAAGTTACATGTAGCTCCTGAAACATGATGGCTGTTGCTTTTTGAATCTCCTTTGATGGGATGAATCCCCAATGAGACTTCTCATGTTGGTTGATTCCAAATCTTTTTCACCTGGTCCTTGTGAGGTTATGAAAACTGAAGCTCAGTTACTAAATAGTAGAGACAGATGGATAGGAACAAACTACAGATACTTGCAATATCATGGATGAGTTTCAAAGCATTAAGCTAAATGAAGGATGCTCGATGTAAAAGGCTACAGTGTGATTCATTACTGGAACAGGAATCAGATCAGTGTGGTGACCAGGGGCTGTGGGTGGATGAGAGACTGAATTAAAAAAAGGCATTAGGAGCCTTTGAGAGTGATGGAAATATTCTATACCTTGATTGCAGTGGTAGTTAAGTGACTGCCACTCATTAAACTGTATACTTTATACACACTTTATACAATCTCTATATAGAGACTGTTTATCCAGTCTCTTTAAAGGAGTGAGCTTTACTCATGGAAGTTATATCTCAATGAACCTGACTTTAAATGAAACGGATCTCCCCTTTTTCACACACCCACACACCCCACACCTGAAGTCGAAATGTACTTGTATCTCTGTCTCAGGGTAAAGCTGATATGAGTGGTCTGGTAATCTCTCTGGGTTCCTAGATTTTTGTCTATTCAGTACTGTATCCCTGGCACATAGAACAGTCCTAAAATATTGTAGGTCCTCTGTAGATACTGGCCAATTGACTCAATTAATGAATTTTAAGTAATGGCTTACTAACTTTTAAAGATCAAAAGAACTTTTATGAGAGCCAAAGATCTTAGTCTGTCATAATGAGAAAAGAAGTAGACTTGGAGTAGGAATCTGATTTCTATGACAGTTGTGTTTCTAACTTGGAGTTAAGTTCAGTTGCTCCGTTGTGTCTCTTTGAGACCCCACGGACTGTGGCACACCAGGCTTCCCTGTCCTTCACCATCTCCTGGAGCTTGCTCAGACTCGTGTCCACTGACTCAGTGATGCCATTCAACCATCTTGTCCTCTGTTGTCCCCTTCTCTTTCTTCATTCTATTTTTCCCAACATCATCTTAACTTGGAGGTAAGACATTCCATTTCTCTGGGTCTCAGTTTCTTTATATATAAAGTGAAACCTATACTAGGTATTGCGTCAGTTTCTCACAGAAAAAAATCTACAATTTTCTATCCATTCTCTTGTCATTTACCTCTTCCATATTCAGAGGTCCAGAAATAATAAGAGGATGAATCATCAGTGACATGTTATCTTGAGTTTATTAAATTTTAGAAATAATTTCCTCAGTTGTCATATTTAGAGCATTTCAGAACTGAAGCATCATTTAATACATGCTTTTTAATAAGTTATATTTCTCATGATTCTTATTGGGGAATTGGTGAAAGGGGAAATGCTTAATATGTACAAGTATTCCTCAAGAGCCTCTTGTGAATTAAGGAACAGTTAGAGTAGTCAGACAATCTTGAAAGGATTAGGGAACAACACATTTTATTTTTTAAGTGAAGCAGAGTTTAGATTTATAAAGTTGTGTTAATTTCTCCTGTACAACAAAGAGATTCAGTTATGTGTGTATATATATATATGTATATGTACATTTTTAAAAAATGTTCTTTTCTATTATGGCTTATCATAGAATATTGAATGTAATTCCTGTGCTGTAGTAGGACCCTGCTGTTTATCCAGTCTCTATATAATAGTTTGTATTTGCTAACCCCAACCTCCTACTCCATCCCTCCTCCACTTCCCTCCCTGCTGGCAACCACAAGTCTAGAGAACATCACCTTTTAAATGTATGTAAAATCATCTGAAAAGAATTTCAAAAATATTAATAGAATTAACAGTGCTTATCTGTATTAGCTATCATGTATTAACTAATGAGTATTGATTACTGCATAAATATACCTTAAAAATTTGACATTTATCCATCATAATGAATCATCAATTTTTAAGGTAGTTCAAAAAACAATAAAATAAATGTTGAGGCAGGTCACCCTAAAAAGAGGGGAAAAAAGTTTATTCCTTTTCTCACAGTGTTTTTTAAAAATTTTGGCCTCCTTTATTGGTTTTTATTTATTTATTTTCATCCATCTTTATTCTCTGGCCTGTGTGGGCCTCTCATTGCAGTGGCCTCTCTAGTTGCAGAGCACCAGCTCTGGACACATGTGCTCCAGAGCACTGGCTCCTAATTAGACTCACTGGTCCAGTCATTCCGCGGCACGTGGGATCTTCCCCAGCCAGGGATCGAACCAGTGCCCCTTGCACTGCAAGGCAGACTCTTTACCCACTGGACCACCAGGGAAACCTCTCATAGTATTTCTTAATGTTGCACTAGCCTTCCATGCTTCCATGGCCTCTAGGTGCTCTTTCCTAGGCCACTGCTGCCCTTCCTGTATAACTCATCTTTCAGAGTCCAGCCTTTCATAACCTGCCTCCCCCACCTAGAATTTTGAGTTCTTCTATTATGCTGTAATCTTCTTAATGATAGTCTGTAGCATATTTACTGTAACAATTTAATTTCCTATCTTACCTTTAGGACTCTAGTGTTTTGAGGCTGAAATGGTGTCCATCTCATTCAACATCATATTTTCTGACCCTGAGTAGGCGAAACACATAGAAGGCGCTTAATAATTAGTAACTGAATGTCTACAGTGCTGATTTTTCAGTGAAATGAAACTTTAGAATTGTGAAAAAGAGCTGGTATAGTATTTTTAAAAATCATTTATTTTTAGTTGAAGGATAGTTGCTCTACAATACTGTGTTGGTTTCTGCCAAACATCAACATGAAATAATCTATGTCTCCTCCCTCTTAACCTCCCTCCTACCTCCCTGCCCATCCCAGCCCTCTAGGTTGTTACAGAGGCCCAGTTTGTGCTCCCTGAGCCACACAGCAAATTCCCATTGGCTATTTTACATATGATAATATACATGTTTCCATGTTACTTTCTTTACATATCTCACCCTCTCCTTCCTCCCTGCAATGCCTGTGTCCGTAAGTCTGTTCTCTGTGTCTGTGTCTCCATTGTTGCCCTGCAAATAGGCTCATCAGGACCAGTTTTCTAGATTCCATATATATGTATAAATACGTTTTTCTCTGACTTATTTCTCTATAATAGGATCTAGGTTCATCCACCACATTGGAATGACTCATGCATTCTTTCTATGGTTGAGTAGTATTCCATTGTGTATATGTACACAGCTTCTTTATCCAGTCATCTCTCAATGGTACTATGTTCTAGCAAAAATTTTGGCCTCCTTTATTGGTTTTTATTTATTTATTTTCATCCATCTTTATTCTCTGGCCTGTGTGGGCCTCTCATTGCAGTGGCCTCTCTAGTTGCAGAGCACCAGCTCTGGACACATGTGCTCCAGAGCACTGGCTCCTAATTAGACTCACTGGTCCAGTCATTCCGCGGCACGTGGGATCTTCCCCAGCCAGGGATCGAACCAGTGCCCCTTGCACTGCAAGGCAGACTCTTTACCCACTGGACCACCAGGGAAACCTCTCATAGTATTTCTTAATGTTGCACTAGCCTTCCATGCTTCCATGGCCTCTAGGTGCTCTTTCCTAGGCCACTGCTGCCCTTCCTGTATAACTCATCTTTCAGAGTCCAGCCTTTCATAACCTGCCTCCCCCACCTAGAATTTTGAGTTCTTCTATTATGCTGTAATCTTCTTAATGATAGTCTGTAGCATATTTACTGTAACAATTTAATTTCCTATCTTACCTTTAGGACTCTAGTGTTTTGAGGCTGAAATGGTGTCCATCTCATTCAACATCATATTTTCTGACCCTGAGTAGGCGAAACACATAGAAGGCGCTTAATAATTAGTAACTGAATGTCTACAGTGCTGATTTTTCAGTGAAATGAAACTTTAGAATTGTGAAAAAGAGCTGGTATAGTATTTTTAAAAATCATTTATTTTTAGTTGAAGGATAGTTGCTCTACAATACTGTGTTGGTTTCTGCCAAACATCAACATGAAATAATCTATGTCTCCTCCCTCTTAACCTCCCTCCTACCTCCCTGCCCATCCCAGCCCTCTAGGTTGTTACAGAGGCCCAGTTTGTGCTCCCTGAGCCACACAGCAAATTCCCATTGGCTATTTTACATATGATAATATACATGTTTCCATGTTACTTTCTTTACATATCTCACCCTCTCCTTCCTCCCTGCAATGCCTGTGTCCGTAAGTCTGTTCTCTGTGTCTGTGTCTCCATTGTTGCCCTGCAAATAGGCTCATCAGGACCAGTTTTCTAGATTCCATATATATGTATAAATACGTTTTTCTCTGACTTATTTCTCTATAATAGGATCTAGGTTCATCCACCACATTGGAATGACTCATGCATTCTTTCTATGGTTGAGTAGTATTCCATTGTGTATATGTACACAGCTTCTTTATCCAGTCATCTCTCAATGGACATCTAGGTTGCTTCCATGTTCTAGCTATTGTAAATAGTGCTGCAATGAATATAAGGGTACACATGTCTTTTTCAATTTGGTCTCCTCAGTGTATATGCCTGTTAGTGGGATTGCTGGGTCATATGGTGATTTTTTTCCTAGATTTTTAAGGAATCTCCATACTGTCTTCCATAGTGGTTGTATCAATTCACATTCCCACCAACAGTGCAAGAAGGTTCTCTTTTCTCTATACCCTGTCTAGCGTTTATTGTTTGTAGACTTTTTGATGATGGCCATTCTGACCAGTGTGAGGTGATAGCTCATTGTAGTTTTGATTTGCATTTCTCTAATAATGAGCGATGTTGAGCATCTTTTCATGTGTTCATAAACCATCCATATGTCTTATTTGAAGAAATGTGTTTAGATCTTTTGCCCACTTTTTGATTAGGTTGTTTTTCTGGTATTGGGTTGTATGAGCTGCTTGTATATTTTGGAAATTAATCCTGTCGGTTGTTTCATTTGCTGTTATTTTCTTCCATTCAGAGAGTTGTCTTTTCACCTTGTTTATGTTTTCCTCTGCTGTTCAAAAGCTTTTAATTAGGCTCCACTTGTTTCTATTTCTATTATTCTTGGAGGTGGGTCATAGAAGATCTTGCTGTGATTTATGTCAGAGTGTTCTGCCTATGTTTTCCTCTAAGAGTTTTATAGTTTATTGTCTTACATTTAGGTCTTTAATCCATTTTGAGTTTATTTTTGTTTAGGGTGTTAGGAAGTGTTCTAATTTCATTTGTTTACACGTAGCTGTTCAGCTTTCCTGGCACCATTTATTGAAGAGGCTTGAATTCTAAAAACTCCTTTATTGGACCCATAGGAAGGATTTAAGACTTGGTACTATGGACAGTTTTTAAGAACAGAAGGCCTAGTGATTATGATGGCAATGATCAGAAACAGCCTTACCATGGCATATAAACAAGTGAACACAAAAAAACCAGGTAGTGAACTAGCTCTTAGAAAAGAGCCACTGGTTCAGATAAAATAGGAAGTTCAATGAGGATCTCTCCATCAAGGAAGTTTAGGTTTCTCTTTTGAGGCACAGTAGGTAACTGTAATTACCTCAAAAGCGGAAGTTTCCCAATAAGGGAAGTCATAGGCAGAGGATTAAATATTACCCATTGAGCTACAAAGAAACTGCTTCAGTATTTCCTTGGTGGGCCACCATTACAGTCAAGTAACCTATATACTTTGATCTACTATCAAGGTATTTTGAATTTAGAAGTTAACTCATTTATTACATGTACATAGACAATCAAAGCTGGAAATTCATGCAATCTCTACTTTAAGCAGTGTTATTTGAAAGGAACCCAAGGTGTATAATATTTTCATAACAGACTGTCACATTAGATCAGGTTCTTATCACTACATTGAACCTGCTCTGCCAAGGTCACAAAGGACCTCCATCTCTATACCTCACTAAACACAACAGCAGTGCCTTCCTCCTTCTAAACACAGGTTCTCCACATCACTTTCAGAACATTTTCTTTTCTGATTGCCTATGACCAACTGACCACTCCCACTCAGTCTCCTTTGCTAGCTTCTCTCTACTTCCTAGACCTCACAATGTCGATGTACGCTAGGACTGGCCATCTTCTCTAAGTACACTAATTCTGTAAGTGATCTTATTAAATTTCATTGTTTTAAGTATAGCTTTCCTAATCTTTTTTCAAGGCTTTCTAGATGTGATATCTCCCCATAAGACCACAGACCCAAATAGCTCGATCAACACAAAGTATGTTTTAAAAAGCATTTCAAATTTATTATGTCCACAATTCTTAATTTTTTCCATACTAAAACTAACCCTGAATTTCCACAACAGTAAATGGCACCACCAATACCAATATACACCAAACAGAGTGGCACTTTTCTTTTAACATTCCACATATAAGACCATCATCAATTTTATCTTTAAAATATGACCCAAATACAACCAATTTATATTAGCTCCAGCACTCTCACCCTAATTCAAACTATCATTATTTTTTGTCCATATTTATGTAAGAACAAAGGCCCAGTGATTATGATGGCAATGATCAGAAACAGCCTTACCATGGCATATAAACAAGTGAACACAAAAAAACCAGGTAGTGAACTAGCTCTTAGAAAAGAGCCACTGGTTCAGATAAAATAGGAAGTTCAATGAGGATCTCTCCATCAAGGAAGTTTAGGTTTCTCTTTTGAGGCACAGTAGGTAACTGTAATTACCTCAAAAGCGGAAGTTTCCCAATAAGGGAAGTCATAGGCAGAGGATTAAATATTACCCATTGAGCTACAAAGAAACTGCTTCAGTATTTCCTTGGTGGGCCACCATTACAGTCAAGTAACCTATATACTTTGATCTACTATCAAGGTATTTTGAATTTAGAAGTTAACTCATTTATTACATGTACATAGACAATCAAAGCTGGAAATTCATGCAATCTCTACTTTAAGCAGTGTTATTTGAAAGGAACCCAAGGTGTATAATATTTTCATAACAGACTGTCACATTAGATCAGGTTCTTATCACTACATTGAACCTGCTCTGCCAAGGTCACAAAGGACCTCCATCTCTATACCTCACTAAACACAACAGCAGTGCCTTCCTCCTTCTAAACACAGGTTCTCCACATCACTTTCAGAACATTTTCTTTTCTGATTGCCTATGACCAACTGACCACTCCCACTCAGTCTCCTTTGCTAGCTTCTCTCTACTTCCTAGACCTCACAATGTCGATGTACGCTAGGACTGGCCATCTTCTCTAAGTACACTAATTCTGTAAGTGATCTTATTAAATTTCATTGTTTTAAGTATAGCTTTCCTAATCTTTTTTCAAGGCTTTCTAGATGTGATATCTCCCCATAAGACCACAGACCCAAATAGCTCGATCAACACAAAGTATGTTTTAAAAAGCATTTCAAATTTATTATGTCCACAATTCTTAATTTTTTCCATACTAAAACTAACCCTGAATTTCCACAACAGTAAATGGCACCACCAATACCAATATACACCAAACAGAGTGGCACTTTTCTTTTAACATTCCACATATAAGACCATCATCAATTTTATCTTTAAAATATGACCCAAATACAACCAATTTATATTAGCTCCAGCACTCTCACCCTAATTCAAACTATCATTATTTTTTGTCCATATTTATGTAATGGTCTTCTAACTTGTATCCCTTCTTATACTCATAAGACAACCAGACTTATCTTTTTAATTTCATTTGAATCTCCATTCAAAACCTTCTCTTGGTTTTTCATCATCCCTCCCTTTTTTTTTTTTTAAACTTGTATTGAAGTGTAGTTGATTTACAATGTTAGTTTCAGGTCTGTGGCAAAGTGAATCAGTTATATATAAACTTTATCCACTCTCTTTTAGATTCTTTTCCCATATAGGTCATTACAGAGCACTGAAGAGAGTTCCCTGTACTATACAGTAGGGTCCTATTAGTCATCATAGAAGTATGTATATTTTAATACCAAACTCCTAATTTATCCACCCTCTTACCCCCCTGTAACCATAAGTGTGTTTTCTACAACTATGACTCTATTTTTAACTTTTATGTATTTGTTTGCGGTGTAGTGGGTCGTCGTTGCTGCACGGGCTTTCTCTAGTTGTCTAGTGGTGGCTGCTGTTTGTCATAGCGCATGGCTTCTCATTGCAGTGGCTTCTCTTGTTGTAGGGCACAGGCTCGAGGCATGGGGGCTTCAGTAGACACAGCTAGCAGGCTCGCTAGTTTCAGCTCATGGGCCAGTAGTTGTGGTATACTGGCTCAGTTGCTCTTTGGCATGTGGGATCTTCCCAAACCAGGAATTGAACCCAGGTCCCTGCACTGGAAGGCAAACTCTTAACCACTGGATGACCAGAGAGGTCTCTGTATTTCTGTTTTGCAGATAAAGGGGAAAAAAAAGGTACAAATGAACTTAAGATTCTGTATGTAAGCAACATCATATAGTTGTCTTTCTCTGAGTTATTTCACTCAGTATGACAATCTCTAGGTCTATCCATGTTGCTGCAGATGGCATTATTTCATTCTTCTATATGACTGAGTAACATTCCACCATGTATGTGTACCACATCTTCCTTATTCATTCCTCTCTTGAGGGACATTTAGCATGTTCCATCCATGTCCTGGCTACTGTTAAGCAGTGCTGCAGTGAACATTGGGGTGTATGTTATTTTCTCAAATTGTTTCTAATACAACCAATTTATATTAGCTCCAGCACTCTCACCCTAATTCAAACTATCATTATTTTTTGTCCATATTTATGTAATGGTCTTCTAACTTGTATCCCTTCTTATACTCATAAGACAACCAGACTTATCTTTTTAATTTCATTTGAATCTCCATTCAAAACCTTCTCTTGGTTTTTCATCATCCCTCCCTTTTTTTTTTTTTAAACTTGTATTGAAGTGTAGTTGATTTACAATGTTAGTTTCAGGTCTGTGGCAAAGTGAATCAGTTATATATAAACTTTATCCACTCTCTTTTAGATTCTTTTCCCATATAGGTCATTACAGAGCACTGAAGAGAGTTCCCTGTACTATACAGTAGGGTCCTATTAGTCATCATAGAAGTATGTATATTTTAATACCAAACTCCTAATTTATCCACCCTCTTACCCCCCTGTAACCATAAGTGTGTTTTCTACAACTATGACTCTATTTTTAACTTTTATGTATTTGTTTGCGGTGTAGTGGGTCGTCGTTGCTGCACGGGCTTTCTCTAGTTGTCGAGTGGGGGCTGCTGTTTGTCATAGCGCATGGCTTCTCATTGCAGTGGCTTCTCTTGTTGTAGGGCACAGGCTCGAGGCATGGGGGCTTCAGTAGACACAGCTAGCAGGCTCGCTAGTTTCAGCTCATGGGCCAGTAGTTGTGGTATACTGGCTCAGTTGCTCTTTGGCATGTGGGATCTTCCCAAACCAGGAATTGAACCCAGGTCCCTGCACTGGAAGGCAAACTCTTAACCACTGGATGACCAGAGAGGTCTCTGTATTTCTGTTTTGCAGATAAAGGGGAAAAAAAAGGTACAAATGAACTTAAGATTCTGTATGTAAGCAACATCATATAGTTGTCTTTCTCTGAGTTATTTCACTCAGTATGACAATCTCTAGGTCTATCCATGTTGCTGCAGATGGCATTATTTCATTCTTCTATATGACTGAGTAACATTCCACCATGTATGTGTACCACATCTTCCTTATTCATTCCTCTCTTGAGGGACATTTAGCATGTTCCATCCATGTCCTGGCTACTGTTAAGCAGTGCTGCAGTGAACATTGGGGTGTATGTTATTTTCTCAAATTATGGCTTTCTCTGGATATATGCCAGGAGTAGGATTGCTGGATCACATGACATAAATCACAGCAAGGTCTTTTTCAATCCACCTCCTAATACAAATAAAAACACAAACAAATGGGACCTAGTTAAACTTAAAAGTTTTTGCACAGCAAAGGAAATCATAAACAAAATGAAAAAGACAGTTCTCAGAATGGAAGAAAATACTTGAAAACAAAGCAACCAACAAGGGATTAATCTCCCTTTCTTCTTTATAAAATTTACCACTACCTCACATATCATGCATCTCTCTTGGCTCCCTATAGGTAGAGACTTTGTCTTTGCCTAGAAGAGGGTCTGACACTTAGTAGATGATTCGTAAGTATTTGCTGAGTAAATAAGTGAATCACTGAGTATATTTTTCCAAGTGTTTTTTTTTAACACTTTGGTATCAGATATTATATAATCTGGTAAAACATAACAGATATGATGATTACCCAACACCTGTCTTTGTAACTACATGCTAGGATCATACTTAGAGCTTCATGTACCCCATTTTTCTCACATGACTGTAATAAGGAATTCTAACCCTTCACTCTGGATTATCCTTTCTTTAGAATATGGGCCCTGTGACATACTATTTTCTAGGAGGAAGTAACATATAAACTCTACTTTTTAAGTATGATAAAGATGAATCTATATATGTGACATATATGAACTTCTGTTTGCAGGAATGATTTTTTTACAGTGAGTCAGTAGAGAGCTTGCTAAATCTATCCTGTGATTCCACCAGAAATCTCCTTCCTACCAAGACACTATATATATATACATATACATGTATTATATGAAAGGAAAAGATAAAGACCAGAGCTGTAAAGTGTCAAAACATATACCTAAACTGATAGTTGTTTATTCTTTTCATAAATACTTAATGAATTTCTGTAATGTGTCAGGCATTATGCTAAGCATAAGGAAACAGCAGAGAATATAGAGTATGTGCTTTCTTAGAATTTATCTTAGATTAGTGAATGGGTGGAGAAATACATGAGTAAAAATTGTGATTACTGCTCTTAATATTATGTGCTACAAAAAGGTGGAGTGTAGTGGGCAGAATAATGCCCCTCTCAAAGATGTCCATAACTCTAGTTCTCAGAGCTGGTGAATACATAATACATAATATAGGGGAATTCGTGTTGCCAAATCAACTGATATTGAGATCAGGACAGTTTACTGAAGTATATGGCTGGACCCAACCATATCAAAAGAGTGGAAAAGGGAAGAGAGGGTCACAGTCTGAGACAGACTTGAAGATGCTGCACTACTGATGGTAAAGATGGAACAATAAGCCCCAAACCCAGAAATGCCCCCAGACTCTGAAAGCTGGAAATGGCCAGGAAATCTGTCCTCCCTAGAGCCTCCAGAGTGGACGTTCCTGCTGGTGCCTTGATGTTGGCCCAGGGGCACCCATTTCAGACTTGTGACCTCCAGAAGTCTCAGACTGTAAGTCTGTATTGTTTAAAGTCACAGAGTTTATGATATTTCATTCTAGCAGCAAATAAAAACAATGACATGGGGACTTCAGACAGAAGAGTCAACAGAAGCGTCTCTAAAAAGGTATCATTAACCTGAGAGTTGAAGGACTGGAAGGAACATGATACAAAAAGAGCTGGTGATGATAATGGATTCCAGGCAGAAAGAGCAGCAAGCCTAAGGATCTTAAGATTAAAAAGAGATACATTCTACAAACTGATGAAAGCTCAGTTAATTCAGGTGTGATGATGGAAGAAGGAAATGGTGAATAAAAAATTGGAAATTTAGGTAGGACTAGTTCTTCCAGGGCCTTAGAGGCCACATTAAGGAACTCAATTGAATCACATAATTAACATGTAAAAATCAGTATATAGGTCAATGGATATTTAAAGGGTGAACACATTTGAGTAACCACCATCCAGACTAAGAAAGAAGACTGGTGCTTGCTTCAGCAGCACATATACTAAAATTGGAATGATACAGAGAAGATTAGCATGGCCCCTGTTTAAGGATGAAACAGAAGTTTGTGACGTGTTCCATATTTTTAATAAAAGAGAAAAAGAAACGAAACTTTACCAAGGCCTCTCTGAGGCCTCCCTCACGTCCTCTTCCAGTCTTGATCTTCACTAAATGCAACCACTATTCTGACTTATCTTAGTTTTTCCAATACTCGAGCTTTATATAAGTAGAATCATAAAAATGTTGTGTTTCTGGGATTCCCTGGTGGTCCAGTGGGCAAAGACACCGCTTTGCAGTGCAAGGGGCGCTGGTTCGATCCCTGGCCTGGGAAGATCCCATGTGCCACAGGGCGGCTGGGCCGATGAGTCCAACTACCGAGCCGGAGCTCTGGAGCACATGTACCCAGAGTTGGTGCTCTGTGACGAGAGAGGCCACTGAGATGGGAGGCCCACACAGGCCAAAGAACAAAGATAAATGAAAGATCAACAGAAGTGGCCAAAAAAACCCTCCATAAAACAAAAAAACACACCAAAAATGTTTTCCTGCTGAGTATTATACTGTTGGTAAGATTTATACATATCATTGCAGGTTGCAGTAGTTTCTTTATAAAGGTCATTGCTATATATATATATATTACTGTATATGGGAATAGCAATGTATTTATCCATTTTGTTGTTGAGGTTTGGATTGCTTCCAAGTTTGAGTTACCGTGAACATTCTTCTATCTGTATTACCGTGTTCATATTCCTACTGAGTATATACCTAAGACTGACATCACTGCGTTGCAGGGTATGCATACACTGAACCTGAGTAAGGGCTCAAGTTTTCTGGAGTGACTACCAACATACAACCTGCCAGTAGTGTGTGATAGATGAAGCTGTCCCTCCCTTGTCCAGCACTTGAAAACGTCAGCCCTTGGGGTGGATAAAGGCCTTTCACTGTGTTTAAATTCCATTTCTTTGGTAATGAATAATGCTGAAACCTTTTAATATGCTTATTGGCTTTTCAAATATTTTTTACTAAGTACTTGTTCAGTGACTTACTACTTCAGTTTTTAAAAGATAATTATGGCTTCCATGGGAGATTAGCCTTTAAGCACTTGTTCGGATCCTGGTGTAACATGAAGTTTGACATATACATAGAAAATTTATATGTAGGGAATGCTACAGAAAATGTCAATTAGAATCAAGGTGGAACTGTGCTACCCTGTGTCCATATTTTTAATAAGAAAAAGAAACGAAACTTTACCAAGGCCTCTCTGAGGCCTCCCTCACGTCCTCTTCCAGTCTTGATCTTCACTAAATGCAACCACTATTCTGACTTATCTTAGTTTTTCCAATACTCGAGCTTTATATAAGTAGAATCATAAAAATGTTGTGTTTCTGGGATTCCCTGGTGGTCCAGTGGGCAAAGACACCGCTTTGCAGTGCAAGGGGCGCTGGTTCGATCCCTGGCCTGGGAAGATCCCATGTGCCACAGGGCGGCTGGGCCGATGAGTCCAACTACCGAGCCGGAGCTCTGGAGCACATGTACCCAGAGTTGGTGCTCTGTGACGAGAGAGGCCACTGAGATGGGAGGCCCACACAGGCCAAAGAACAAAGATAAATGAAAGATCAACAGAAGTGGCCAAAAAAACCCTCCATAAAACAAAAAAACACACCAAAAATGTTTTCCTGCTGAGTATTATACTGTTGGTAAGATTTATACATATCATTGCAGGTTGCAGTAGTTTCTTTATAAAGGTCATTGCTATATATATATATATTACTGTATATGGGAATAGCAATGTATTTATCCATTTTGTTGTTGAGGTTTGGATTGCTTCCAAGTTTGAGTTACCGTGAACATTCTTCTATCTGTATTACCGTGTTCATATTCCTACTGAGTATATACCTAAGACTGACATCACTGCGTTGCAGGGTATGCATACACTGAACCTGAGTAAGGGCTCAAGTTTTCTGGAGTGACTACCAACATACAACCTGCCAGTAGTGTGTGATAGATGAAGCTGTCCCTCCCTTGTCCAGCACTTGAAAACGTCAGCCCTTGGGGTGGATAAAGGCCTTTCACTGTGTTTAAATTCCATTTCTTTGGTAATGAATAATGCTGAAACCTTTTAATATGCTTATTGGCTTTTCAAATATTTTTTACTAAGTACTTGTTCAGTGACTTACTACTTCAGTTTTTAAAAGATAATTATGGCTTCCATGGGGAGATTAGCCAGTTTTAAGCACTTGTTCGGATCCTGGTGTAACATGAAGTTTGACATATACATAGAAAATTTATATGTAGGGAATGCTACAGAAACAAAGATGTGCAATTCAGCACCATCAAGGTGGAACTTTCCTGTAAGATTAATGATGAAATACAATCAAATCATGATTTCTGAAAAATGTTGATCTATGCCGAAACACTTTACTCTTATTCCACCCATCATGAACTTTGAACAGAGTATCATACTTTCTTATGAATTGAATTTATTAATGAAATGGTCTTCTAAAAACAAGCTTTACAGAAGTTTAATGATTGAAGGAGAGAAAATGCAATGCTGCATTAAAATTTAGTTCAATGGCCTCCAGAAAAAATTAATTTTACTTGTTTGAAACTGAGACATAAAATATGTGGAGGAGAAAGGGCACGTCCAATTAATGGGATTTCTGGCTGCCTGCCCAAGAAGATTCTGCAAAGCCTTACAGTACAAGGTGAAAACCCCCTCTGGAGCAAGTGGTCTGCTTGTCCAGAATGCAGAGGGATCCGATCGCCCAACAGTAAATTCACTGTGTACAGCAGGCTTTATTGCCCTGCCTTGCATTCTGGCAGGCTTTCTCTCATTGTCTTCCCGCCCACCGCCCAGTAGCTGGCTTTGCTTGGTCTGTTTCAAAGATGACTCAGTCAGACTCCTAGTCTTTCATATCCTTTCCCCACCTCATGTTTGTTTCTAGAGTATTGAAGCCAGAGAAGAGCCTTTTTTTGTTGTTGATATTCCAGCATACTGAGCTATTTGTAGGCCTGAGAAGTGAACTGGTTCTCCTCTTCAAGCCTGTCGTGTAACCAGGCTACCTCTGGCTCTCCCAATTCTCTGAAGCTGGTAATCGCAAATATCCAAGGCTTCTGAGGGCGGGGCTGCTTTTCATCCATGCTGCCTCCTGGGACAATTGCTGTGATTCCCTCTGCAGTTCCAAGTAAGGGGACACGGGAGCAGCCACAGAGCCAAGGCTGACAGGCAGGCGCTCTGCTGAGTTCTGCGTGGCTGCTCTCCTTCCTTCAGGGTCTATCTCTGAAGAACCTAGTAAATTAATTTCCCTGGGGCGGTGGTGGGAGTGAAGTGAAGTCTTCCATGGGAGATTAGCCAGTTTTAAGCACTTGTTCGGATCCTGGTGTAACATGAAGTTTGACATATACATAGAAAATTTATATGTAGGGAATGCTACAGAAACAAAGATGTGCAATTCAGCACCATCAAGGTGGAACTTTCCTGTAAGATTAATGATGAAATACAATCAAATCATGATTTCTGAAAAATGTTGATCTATGCCGAAACACTTTACTCTTATTCCACCCATCATGAACTTTGAACAGAGTATCATACTTTCTTATGAATTGAATTTATTAATGAAATGGTCTTCTAAAAACAAGCTTTACAGAAGTTTAATGATTGAAGGAGAGAAAATGCAATGCTGCATTAAAATTTAGTTCAATGGCCTCCAGAAAAAATTAATTTTACTTGTTTGAAACTGAGACATAAAATATGTGGAGGAGAAAGGGCACGTCCAATTAATGGGATTTCTGGCTGCCTGCCCAAGAAGATTCTGCAAAGCCTTACAGTACAAGGTGAAAACCCCCTCTGGAGCAAGTGGTCTGCTTGTCCAGAATGCAGAGGGATCCGATCGCCCAACAGTAAATTCACTGTGTACAGCAGGCTTTATTGCCCTGCCTTGCATTCTGGCAGGCTTTCTCTCATTGTCTTCCCGCCCACCGCCCAGTAGCTGGCTTTGCTTGGTCTGTTTCAAAGATGACTCAGTCAGACTCCTAGTCTTTCATATCCTTTCCCCACCTCATGTTTGTTTCTAGAGTATTGAAGCCAGAGAAGAGCCTTTTTTTGTTGTTGATATTCCAGCATACTGAGCTATTTGTAGGCCTGAGAAGTGAACTGGTTCTCCTCTTCAAGCCTGTCGTGTAACCAGGCTACCTCTGGCTCTCCCAATTCTCTGAAGCTGGTAATCGCAAATATCCAAGGCTTCTGAGGGCGGGGCTGCTTTTCATCCATGCTGCCTCCTGGGACAATTGCTGTGATTCCCTCTGCAGTTCCAAGTAAGGGGACACGGGAGCAGCCACAGAGCCAAGGCTGACAGGACAGGCGCTCTGCTGAGTTCTGCGTGGCTGCTCTCCTTCCTTCAGGGTCTATCTCTGAAGAACCTAGTAAATTAATTTCCCTGGGGCAAGGGATGAGAGGAGGTGGGAGGTGAAGGGAGTGTCCTAGGGGCAAAAAATGCAGTCGACTCGCCCTCTGCTGGTTAAAGATATTAATTATTGCTGCCGAAATAGTGGGGGAAAAAGCAATCTATACTACACATAAATTACAACTAAAAATCAGCTTCATTTAACTTATTTATTCATCTAAATGGCTACTTTCCCCCGCTAGCCCTACATGCTGCCCCAACACTGAGATTTACAGTGATTCTAAACATTAGACCTAGTTAATATGTTACACTGTCTCGAGCCCATTTTCAGTTGCCTTTGGGTTTTTGCTATTCTAAGATGTGAATTAAAACTGGCAAGCATGCTCTTTTTGTCTCATTTGTTGCTAGGCAACTGGAAAGATGACACCTAAACCGTCACCTTCAGAGCACACTCGTGCTTCAGTCCAACCTCTCTAAAATAGTAATTTCATGTGAACAAAGAGTTGCTGTTTGGGGTTTGAGATTAACTAACTGGAAAACTGCAGAAAAAGCAGTGTATCCCCATGCCGGTTTCTTAGGAAAGCTGACACGCAGCTTTGTGAAGAAAAGGGATTGGCCGCCATAACTCACACGGACTTTTGTACCGCCTTCCTTACGCGTTGTGTCGGAATAAACCAACACGCCGAGGTTGGTTAATCTACTCTCTCTCGCACAGCAAGATAGCATTTACAAGAATGTACTTAGAATCGGATGGGCAGTGAAGTGGGAAACCTAGAATTTTGTATTATGTTATTTAAAATCACCTGGTAACTCTGCCAGCCTAAATCAAATCAAGGAGCTTTCCCAAATCAAGGAGCTTCCCCTCTCCATATCTGGCATTGTAAATCAGTCAGTCACGCAGCCCCTGGAATCAGCTGGGATTGGCCAGTTCCTTTGTCAGGTGAAAATCTCTGCAGCGAGTCATGGGACTAAATTGGGCGGTGTCGCTGTCCGCGTCGGTGGTGCTGAACTTTAGGCGTGGCCAGGGAGGTCTCCTCTTCGTGACAACTTCCGGTAGGGCGGGGTCAGGGGCGCTCTCCAAAAAGTGGATCCATCTGCCACCTGGTGGTAGATGACGCAGGCAAATGCTTTTGATAAAGTTCAAAAAAAGGACTTTGGATTGAGACCCTAAAAGTTTTGGAATGTTGGACCTCAGGAGATAGTCTGGAGGAGATGTGGCCATTTTTTAAAGCCACAGAGAAGTAGTCGATCTGAGATTTCCTAGAGTGGTCTCTCGCTTCTTCCATCTCCCAAATAATTTACAAATACGTTTAATATTTCCCAAGCTATTGGATAGGTATCCGAAAAGTATTTGCTTTTATAGACATTTAGAAATAGTTACTAAAGTATTGACAAAGTACATTTTACAGAAAGAAGTACTTTGGAAACTCCGTCTTGTTAGCCAAATACATTCAAGAAAGTTTAGCTCAGAGTACTTCTCTGATTTCAGTTTCTGGAAGGAAAAAGAAACACATGTAATTATATTTAGGAAGTGATAAGAGGTCATGAGAATTCCATAATAAAAGCTCACGTTTCTTATTTTCCTCCAGGACTAGCATATATGACTATCAGAGTTGACAATACAGGAAAGCTATGATCTACTTCTTACGTTTACCCTGTACATTTTCACACTATGTCCCTCTTACACTATGAAATTTGTACATTTCCCTTCAGATGGGGAGTCCCTGAAATTAATTAGATTGCTGGGTAAGTAGAGATTCTTTTGGTAACAGGAATAAACAGGAGAAAGAGGTTCTTCTTTCAGATGTTATCTTTATAAAAATACTATGTAAAGATGGGTACTTTTTAAGAGGCTATGAAGTCAAAATTCCAACTGACTTTAAAATTTCTATGTTTTTGATGGCATCCTCTTCCTAATTAGTTTAATATAAGTGACTGCTTTATAGCCAGAGGGTTACTGTATCTTCAGATATGGGAGTTACAGTGTAAAATCACTTCTAGCAAATTAAAAGTAAAAATGAATTTCTTTCTCAAACCTGGCAATCTCAGAAAAAGACAGAACTATCCAAGAGACACACTTGGCTTTGTCAGCCAACTCACATAATATTCAGTATTATTACAGATGTTTTCTCATTTATTCTTCTATGGATCTTAGCACAGAAAACACAGGGATCGTTTAAGATATAAAACATTTTTAAAAAAATACTGATTTCAGTAGAAATTTAGGTATTAAACTTGGGGTATTACTTGAATTACATTCATCAATGAAAGACAGAAATTGGTCAGAGTTTAAGAGAAAAAATTTAAAATTCTAACCTTGACTCCATTTGGTTAAATTGAGAAGTTGCCTAAACACCTGTCAGATTTCATGGGAAGAGACCTATAACCTCTCCTACCAGAGCCAACATGGGCATGAAAGCCATCTGTTTAAAGTAATATAAATCTGGACTATAAATGGTATTGGCTTATATTAGTGTCTTACGTTTCTGTGGAAGATAGAAACATTATACGTACACGCACACAGTAAATCATAAAGGGGCATTGTCATTTCAAGCAACAGATGGTAAATCAGAAGCAGCTGCAGTAAGCTGAGCTGCCTATGAAAGACTTATATTCTCAAAGCCTTTTGTTCCTGCCAAATGGTATAAGAAACCTAAAATGTATGAAAACAAACTAAAAGGACAACCCTAAAATGTTTATTTTCAGAATCCCACTATGTCCCTTGACAATACAGGAAAGCTATGATCTACTTCTTACGTTTACCCTGTACATTTTCACACTATGTCCCTCTTACACTATGAAATTTGTACATTTCCCTTCAGATGGGGAGTCCCTGAAATTAATTAGATTGCTGGGTAAGTAGAGATTCTTTTGGTAACAGGAATAAACAGGAGAAAGAGGTTCTTCTTTCAGATGTTATCTTTATAAAAATACTATGTAAAGATGGGTACTTTTTAAGAGGCTATGAAGTCAAAATTCCAACTGACTTTAAAATTTCTATGTTTTTGATGGCATCCTCTTCCTAATTAGTTTAATATAAGTGACTGCTTTATAGCCAGAGGGTTACTGTATCTTCAGATATGGGAGTTACAGTGTAAAATCACTTCTAGCAAATTAAAAGTAAAAATGAATTTCTTTCTCAAACCTGGCAATCTCAGAAAAAGACAGAACTATCCAAGAGACACACTTGGCTTTGTCAGCCAACTCACATAATATTCAGTATTATTACAGATGTTTTCTCATTTATTCTTCTATGGATCTTAGCACAGAAAACACAGGGATCGTTTAAGATATAAAACATTTTTAAAAAAATACTGATTTCAGTAGAAATTTAGGTATTAAACTTGGGGTATTACTTGAATTACATTCATCAATGAAAGACAGAAATTGGTCAGAGTTTAAGAGAAAAATTAACATTCTAACCTTGACTCCATTTGGTTAAATTGAGAAGTTGCCTAAACACCTGTCAGATTTCATGGGAAGAGACCTATAACCTCTCCTACCAGAGCCAACATGGGCATGAAAGCCATCTGTTTAAAGTAATATAAATCTGGACTATAAATGGTATTGGCTTATATTAGTGTCTTACGTTTCTGTGGAAGATAGAAACATTATACGTACACGCACACAGTAAATCATAAAGGGGCATTGTCATTTCAAGCAACAGATGGTAAATCAGAAGCAGCTGCAGTAAGCTGAGCTGCCTATGAAAGACTTATATTCTCAAAGCCTTTTGTTCCTGCCAAATGGTATAAGAAACCTAAAATGTATGAAAACAAACTAAAAGGACAACCCTAAAATAACAGTAAAGTCTAAAACTTCATGTGTGAACACCATGTTTTAAAAATACATGTGGGTCCTAAAAATTAGGTTGTTTTAGACTTATGGAGAATATATGAAAGAAAACAGGATATCCCAGATATTGGTATGCTTAAAACATGACTATAAAAATATTAAAAGTCTATTTCAAGTTTGAATATAGTAATAGAAACAGTTAATGGGGTATTAGCCAGTATTGTAGTTACACATACATAGTAATATACATGGTTGATTAAAAAAAAATCCTGGGTGTTCCACTCAGTCCTCCTCCCTCATCCCTAAGCCCTGGCAACCACTGATTTGTGTGTGTGTTCATTTTGATTTTTTCTTAGTTTTGTTTTGTAAACTGTTTCTATAGTTTTGCCTTTTTTAGAGTGAGTGTTGGAATCATATAGCCTTTTAAGACTGGCTTCTTTCAATTTGTTAGAATGCATTTATATAGGATGCACTTAAGTTTCCTCTGTATCTTTTCATGGCTTGATAGTTCATTTCTTTTTCTGAATAATAATGATAAAGAATAATTCACTATCTGGATATATCATAGCTTATTAACGTACCTACTGAACGGTATCTTGGTTGCTTCAAGTTTTGGTAATTATGAATAAAGCTGCTATATAAATATTTGTACAAACATCCTCACTTTGGCATAAAGCTAATATAAATGTGAATTGGGGGACAGAAAAGAAACCTGTTCTAATGGATTGAAAGTATAAATACCATGATTACACACACCTATACACACATTATATATAGTTGTATAGTCACAAGTATATATTAATATAGGCAAGTATCATCCATGGATGTTAGAAAACACTGAGCAATAAAATTGTTCTGGAAACAGTTGTTCTTTCTGTCTATAACTCTGTTCCTGCTTTATGTTTGTTCACTGTTCAGTCAGTATACAAGTGAAACTGTGTAGTTTTGTCTTTCTCTGCCTTTTTCACTTAGCATAATAACCACAGGAACATCCATGTTGTCACAAATAGCTGCCTATGAAAGACTTATATTCTCAAAGCCTTTTGTTCCTGCCAAATGGTATAAGAAACCTAAAATGTATGAAAACAAACTAAAAGGACAACCCTAAAATAACAGTAAAGTCTAAAACTTCATGTGTGAACACCATGTTTTAAAAATACATGTGGGTCCTAAAAATTAGGTTGTTTTAGACTTATGGAGAATATATGAAAGAAAACAGGATATCCCAGATATTGGTATGCTTAAAACATGACTATAAAAATATTAAAAGTCTATTTCAAGTTTGAATATAGTAATAGAAACAGTTAATGGGGTATTAGCCAGTATTGTAGTTACACATACATAGTAATATACATGGTTGATTAAAAAAAAATCCTGGGTGTTCCACTCAGTCCTCCTCCCTCATCCCTAAGCCCTGGCAACCACTGATTTGTGTGTGTGTTCATTTTGATTTTTTCTTAGTTTTGTTTTGTAAACTGTTTCTATAGTTTTGCCTTTTTTAGAGTGAGTGTTGGAATCATATAGCCTTTTAAGACTGGCTTCTTTCAATTTGTTAGAATGCATTTATATAGGATGCACTTAAGTTTCCTCTGTATCTTTTCATGGCTTGATAGTTCATTTCTTTTTCTGAATAATAATGATAAAGAATAATTCACTATCTGGATATATCATAGCTTATTAACGTACCTACTGAACGGTATCTTGGTTGCTTCAAGTTTTGGTAATTATGAATAAAGCTGCTATATAAATATTTGTACAAACATCCTCACTTTGGCATAAAGCTAATATAAATGTGAATTGGGGGACAGAAAAGAAACCTGTTCTAATGGATTGAAAGTATAAATACCATGATTACACACACCTATACACACATTATATATAGTTGTATAGTCACAAGTATATATTAATATAGGCAAGTATCATCCATGGATGTTAGAAAACACTGAGCAATAAAATTGTTCTGGAAACAGTTGTTCTTTCTGTCTATAACTCTGTTCCTGCTTTATGTTTGTTCACTGTTCAGTCAGTATACAAGTGAAACTGTGTAGTTTTTGTCTTTCTCTGCCTTTTTTTCACTTAGCATAATAACCACAGGAACATCCATGTTGTCACAAATGGCAAGATTTTATTCATTTTTTGTGGCTGAGGCAAGAATACTGGAGTGGATTTCCATTCCTTCTCAAGGGGGTCTTCCCAACCCAGGTACTGAACCTGTGTCTCCTGCCCTGCAGGCAGATTCTTCACTATCCGAGCCTCCAGGGAAGCCCTGATATTCTACCTCACACACCCCACCCATATCCTCTTTATCCAGATTGCTTCCATATCTTGGCTACTTTAAATATGCTACAGTGAACACAGGGGTGCATGTATCTTTTCTAATGAGTGTTTTTGATCAGATTAATTCCTGAGGGTGGAATTTCTGGATCACATGGGATCTTTAAATCTCTTTAACCTCTCGAAGACTCCATATGCATGCACCAGTTTTCATTCCCACAAATAGTGCACAAGGGTTCCCTTTTCTTCACATGATATTCATAGTTTTGAAGCATCTCTTCAAGAATAACTAATCATGAAAAGTTAAAAGGTGGTACCACTTAAACTGAAAGATATCAACACTTTTGTGACAAAAGTATCAAACTTAGTATAATCAGGAATGGGATGAAATGACAGAATATGCCTCCTGATGCAATCCATTGAAAAGAATACATGTCAAAATATTTCATCTGAATATAATGAAGATACAATGCTCAAACAGGGTTACGTTGTAAAATGATTCTTTATGACAATGTCATGAAGAAAATCATAAATATTTTCTGTAAACTGTTTTTGTTTTCTTAAAGAAGACTAGAAACACATAACAATTGATGACAATATGATTATATCCTGGATACCTACTGAACGGTATTGGGGAAAAAGCTGCTATATAAATATTTGTACAAACATCCTCACTTTGGCATAAAGCTAATATAAATGTGAATTGGGGGACAGAAAAGAAACCTGTTCTAATGGATTGAAAGTATAAATACCATGATTACACACACCTATACACACATTATATATAGTTGTATAGTCACAAGTATATATTAATATAGGCAAGTATCATCCATGGATGTTAGAAAACACTGAGCAATAAAATTGTTCTGGAAACAGTTGTTCTTTCTGTCTATAACTCTGTTCCTGCTTTATGTTTGTTCACTGTTCAGTCAGTATACAAGTGAAACTGTGTAGTTTTGTCTTTCTCTGCCTTTTTTTCACTTAGCATAATAACCACAGGAACATCCATGTTGTCACAAATGGCAAGATTTTATTCATTTTTTGTGGCTGAGGCAAGAATACTGGAGTGGATTTCCATTCCTTCTCAAGGGGGTCTTCCCAACCCAGG
The DNA here is from genome assembly GCA_022376925.1 of Tragulus kanchil. NCBI lineage: Eukaryota > Metazoa > Chordata > Mammalia > Artiodactyla > Tragulidae > Tragulus > Tragulus kanchil. Next base: position 35,900,334 of record JAIOJX010000029.1, on the reverse strand, counting down.
TACTGAACCTGTGTCTCCTGCCCTGCAGGCAGATTCTTCACTATCCGAGCCTCCAGGGAAGCCCTGATATTCTACCTCACACACCCCACCCATATCCTCTTTATCCAGATTGCTTCCATATCTTGGCTACTTTAAATATGCTACAGTGAACACAGGGGTGCATGTATCTTTTCTAATGAGTGTTTTTGATCAGATTAATTCCTGAGGGTGGAATTTCTGGATCACATGGGATCTTTAAATCTCTTTAACCTCTCGAAGACTCCATATGCATGCACCAGTTTTCATTCCCACAAATAGTGCACAAGGGTTCCCTTTTCTTCACATGATATTCATAGTTTTGAAGCATCTCTTCAAGAATAACTAATCATGAAAAGTTAAAAGGTGGTACCACTTAAACTGAAAGATATCAACACTTTTGTGACAAAAGTATCAAACTTAGTATAATCAGGAATGGGATGAAATGACAGAATATGCCTCCTGATGCAATCCATTGAAAAGAATACATGTCAAAATATTTCATCTGAATATAATGAAGATACAATGCTCAAACAGGGTTACGTTGTAAAATGATTCTTTATGACAATGTCATGAAGAAAATCATAAATATTTTCTGTAAACTGTTTTTGTTTTCTTAAAGAAGACTAGAAACACATAACAATTGATGACAATATGATTATATCCTGGATATAAAAAAACACGAGAATATCCTGAATTAAAAAAAAATAGCCCCAAAGGACGTTACTGAGACATAATGGAAGAAATTAGAATACTGAATAAAATATAAGATAATAGTATTCATGTTAAATTTCCTGAGTGTGAACTGAAGTTATGGGGTAGAATGTCCCTGTTTATAAGACACACATGTTGAGATATTAAGGGATGAAATGTTCAAAATGTCTGTAACTAACAACAAAAATAAATACTTACATACTCTGTGTGTGTGGTCAGTCGTGTTGGACTCCTGTGACTCATGGGCTGTAGCCCACCAGGCTCTTTAGTACATGGAATTTTCCAGGTAAGAATACTAGAGTGGGATGCCATTCTGTCAACTTTCTTCCCTTTCTTGTCTCTCTTTTCTATCTCATTCCTTCCTCCTCCTCCTCTTCCTTCCCCCTCTCTCTCCCTGCTTTCCTCTCTCTCTCGTTCTTCCTTCCCCTCTTTCTTCCTTCCTCTCCCTCTTTCCTTTCGTCTCTTTCTTCCTTTTACCTTCCCTTCCTCTCACCCTCCTTTCCTCTTCCTTCCTTCATCTGTCTCCCTTCATCTTTTATTCTGTCTCCCTTCCTCTAATTCTTTCTCTACCTTTCTCTCTTTCTCTGTGTCCCTTACTCTTTTCCTTTCTTTCTTCCTCATTCTTTGTCTCTCTGCCTTCCTCTATTTCTTCCATTCTTTCTTCTTTCCTCACTCTTTTATTCCTTTTCTTTCTCCATATATCTCTCGTGCTCTTTTACTCTGTCTTCTTCTTCTTTCTCACCTGTCTCCCTTCCTCTTATTTCTTCCTCTTTCGCCTTTCTTCCTTCTTTCCTCTTTCTTCCTTCTCCCTTCTCTTTCCCACTTCCTCTTTCTCTTCATCTCCTGCTCTCTCCCTTTCTTCCTTCATCTCTCCCTCCCTGTCTTCCCCCCCCTCTCTCTCTCCCTTTTTTTTCTGTCTCCCTTGCTGTTTCTTTCTGTCTTGCTTCCTGTCTTTTTTCTCTCTGTTCCCCTTTCTCTTTCTTGCTTCCTCTCTTTCCCCTTCCTCTTTCTCTCTCCCTCTTTCTTCCTCTCTCCGTCCCCCTCTTCCACTGTTTCTCACTTTCCCTTCTCTCTTCCTCTTTCTCCCTCCCTTTGTTCCTCTATCTCATCCTTCCTTCCTCTCTCTTCCTTCATTCCTGTCTCTCCCTTCCTCAATGTTTCTTTCTCCCTTTGTTACCCCCCTTTTCTCTTTTACTTCTTCCTTCTTTCCTCTTTCTTCCTTCTCCCTTCTCTTTCCCACTTCCTCTTTCTCTTCATCTCCTGCTCTCTCCCTTTCTTCCTTCATCTCTCCCTCCCTGTCTTCCCCCCCCTCTCTCTCTCCCTTTTTTTTCTGTCTCCCTTGCTGTTTCTTTCTGTCTTGCTTCCTGTCTTTTTTCTCTCTGTTCCCCTTTCTCTTTCTTGCTTCCTCTCTTTCCCCTTCCTCTTTCTCTCTCCCTCTTTCTTCCTCTCTCCGTCCCCCTCTTCCACTGTTTCTCACTTTCCCTTCTCTCTTCCTCTTTCTCCCTCCCTTTGTTCCTCTATCTCATCCTTCCTTCCTCTCTCTTCCTTCATTCCTGTCTCTCCCTTCCTCAATGTTTCTTTCTCCCTTTGTTACCTCCCTTTTCTCTTTTGCTTCTCTCTTCCTTCCTCTTTCTGTTTCCCTTTGTCTTGGTTGCCCTTCCTGTCTTTTCTGTCTCCATTCCCTCCCCGTTTCTTGCTGTTTTCCTTCTCTTTATCTCTCCATTCCTTCCCCCCACCCCCGCTTATCAACCTCCATTTGCTTCCACTTTGTCCCTCCCTTTGTTCCTCTACTGCATTCTTACTTCCTCTCTATCATTCTTGCTTCCCCTCTCTCTTCCTTCCCCCCTTTCTTCATTCCTCTCTCTTTTGTCTCTTCCTCCCTTTCTCTTTCTATTCCTTCCTTCCTCTCCTCCTGTCTCCCTTCATCTCTTTCTTGCTGAATCTTCCTTTTTTTCTCCTCTCCTTGCCTTCCTCTCTTTTTTTCTCTTTATTTCTTCATTTCTGTCGTCTTTCCTCTTTCGCTTCCTTCATGTCTTTCTCCTCCCTTCCTTGCTTTGTCTTCCTTCCTCCCTCCCTCCCTTTCTGTCTGCCTTCCTCTTTTTCTGTCTCCCTTCATCTCTCTCTCTCCCCCCATTCCTTCCTTCTTGACTTTCTTTCCTCTATTTCTTCCTTTCTTCATTCCTCTTTTTCTATTCTATCTCCCTCCCACTCTCTCTGTCTCTTTCCCTGTCTCTGCTTCTGTTTTCTCTTTCTCCCACTCTTTGTTCCTCTACTGCATTCTTACTTCCTCTCTATCATTCTTGCTTCCCCTCTCTCTTCCTTCCCCCCTTTCTTCATTCCTCTCTCTTTTGTCTCTTCCTCCCTTTCTCTTTCTATTCCTTCCTTCCTCTCCTCCTGTCTCCCTTCATCTCTTTCTTGCTGAATCTTCCTTTTTTTCTCCTCTCCTTGCCTTCCTCTCTTTTTTTCTCTTTATTTCTTCATTTCTGTCGTCTTTCCTCTTTCGCTTCCTTCATGTCTTTCTCCTCCCTTCCTTGCTTTGTCTTCCTTCCTCCCTCCCTCCCTTTCTGTCTGCCTTCCTCTTTTTCTGTCTCCCTTCATCTCTCTCTCTCCCCCCATTCCTTCCTTCTTGACTTTCTTTCCTCTATTTCTTCCTTTCTTCATTCCTCTTTTTCTATTCTATCTCCCTCCCACTCTCTCTGTCTCTTTCCCTGTCTCTGCTTCTGTTTTCTCTTTCTCCCACTCTTTGTTCCTCTTTCTTTCTTTCTCTTTCACCTCCTTCGTCTTTCTCTTCCCTCCTTCCCCTGTCTGACTCACTACCTCTATTCCCATCTCTCTCTGTCCACTTTTCTCCCTTTCCTTCTTCCTCTATCTCTTTCTTCCTTCTTCTTTCATTACACTCTCCCTTCCTTCATCTCTTTCTCTCTCTTCATTCCTCCCTCTTTATTTCTTCCTTTCTTTCTGTCTCCCTTCCCCTCTTTCTCACTGTCCCCTTTCCTCTTTCTCCCTCTCCATACCTCTTTCTCTCTGACCCTCCTGACTCCCTTCCTCTCTTTGTCTTTGTTTCCATTCCACTGTTTCTCTCTCTCTCTTCCTCTTTTCTGTGCCTCCCTTCATCTGTTTTCTGAGTCTCTCTTTCCTTTCTTTCTCTGTCTACCTTCCTCTGTCTCTTTTCTTCCTCACTTTCTCCCTCCCTTCATTCCTTGTCTATTTTCCTTCTTCACCTCTCTCCCTTCCTGCGTATCTTCCTCTCCCTTCAATCTTCCATCTTTCTTTCCTGTCTCCCTGCATCGCCTCCTCTCTCTGACTCCCTTCCTTTCTTTGTCTCTGTCTCTATTTCACTGTTGCTGTTTCCCTTCCTCTTTTCTCTATATCACCCTTGCTCTCTTTATGCTTTCCTATCTTTATCTGTTTCTCTTCATCTGTCTCCCTTCCTCTACTTTCTCTATCTCCCTTCCTCTCTCTCTGCCCCCATTCCTACATCTCTCTCACTTGACCTTCCTTCCTCTTTCTTTCCTCTCTTTATATTTCTTCCCCACCTCTTTTTCTTCCTTCTTCTGTTTCTGTCTCTCTTTTTTTTTAATCTTCCGCTCCTTCTCCCTCCTTTCTTTCTCTGTCTACCTTCCTCTGTCTCTTTTCTTCCTCACTTTCTCCCTCCCTTCATTCCTTGTCTATTTTCCTTCTTCACCTCTCTCCCTTCCTGCGTATCTTCCTCTCCCTTCAATCTTCCATCTTTCTTTCCTGTCTCCCTGCATCGCCTCCTCTCTCTGACTCCCTTCCTTTCTTTGTCTCTGTCTCTATTTCACTGTTGCTGTTTCCCTTCCTCTTTTCTCTATATCACCCTTGCTCTCTTTATGCTTTCCTATCTTTATCTGTTTCTCTTCATCTGTCTCCCTTCCTCTACTTTCTCTATCTCCCTTCCTCTCTCTCTGCCCCCATTCCTACATCTCTCTCACTTGACCTTCCTTCCTCTTTCTTTCCTCTCTTTATATTTCTTCCCCACCTCTTTTTCTTCCTTCTTCTGTTTCTGTCTCCTTTTTTTTTTTAATCTTCCTCTCTTTCTCCCTCCTTTCTATCTCTGTCTCCTTTCCACTGTTGCTCTCTAGACTCCTTTTATGTCTTCCTCCCTCCCTTAGTTCCTCCTTCCCCTCTTTCTTCCTTCCTTTCTCCCTCTGTTCATTCTTTCTTATCCTTCCTCTCTCTCTCTCTCTTCCTTCTTTACATTCTCTGTCTCCCTTCCTCTCTTTTGCTATCTGTGTATATCTTCCCTCAGTTTTTGTGCGTGACTCCCTTCTCTCTGGTTCCCCTCCTCAATCTCTCTCTGTCCCATCCTCCATCTTGCTGTCTCCCTTCCTGTCCCTTCTTTCTATGACCCCCTTCTTCTGTCTCCCTTTCTCTGTTTTGCTCCCTATTTCTGTATATCTTCCCTCAGTTTCTCTCATTGTGACTCCCTTTCCTCTCTTTCTCTTCCTCACTTGCTGCGAGTCCCTTCCTTTCTCTTACTTCCCGTCTCTCAATGTCTCCCTTACTCTCTCTGGCTCCCCTCCTCTCCCTCACTCTTCATGTGTCCTCTACTCTCTTTTGCTCTTTATTTCTGTACATCTTCCCTCAGTTTTTGTGCGTGACTCCCTTCTCTCTGGTTCCCCTCCTCAATCTCTCTCTGTCCCATCCTCCATCTTGCTGTCTCCCTTCCTGTCCCTTCTTTCTATGACCCCCTTCTTCTGTCTCCCTTTCTCTGTTTTGCTCCCTATTTCTGTATATCTTCCCTCAGTTTCTCTCATTGTGACTCCCTTTCCTCTCTTTCTCTTCCTCACTTGCTGCGAGTCCCTTCCTTTCTCTTACTTCCCGTCTCTCAATGTCTCCCTTACTCTCTCTGGCTCCCCTCCTCTCCCTCACTCTTCATGTGTCCTCTACTCTCTTTTGCTCTTTATTTCTGTACATCTTCCCTCAGTTTCTCTCACTCTGTGACTCCCTTCCTCTCTGTGTCAGTCTTCCTTCCTCTCTTTCTTCTGACTCCCTTCCTCTCTTTGCTCTTTCTCTGCGTATCTTCCCTCTCTTTCTCTTTCTTTCTCTCTCTCTCTTTTTTTTAAACTTCATGCCAGGAGCTCTTAGTTATTTTTCATCCATCTTTGTTCTTTGGCCTGTGTGGGCCTCCCATTACAGTGGCCTCTCTCCACTCCAGAGCACTCACTTGCAACTGGTCCAGCCACTGTGCAGCACGTGGGATCCTCCTGAGCCAGGGATCGAACCGGCGCCCCTTGCACTGCAAGGCAGACTCTTTACCCACTGGACCACTAGGGAAGCCCTCTTTTTCTCTGTTGATGTCTCCCTTCCTCTCTTTCTGACTCCCTCCCTCCCTCCCCCCACCCCTAGGTCACTGCCTGCTTGCTGGCTTGCTCTCTTCCATGATTCCCTTCTTTTTCACTCAGTCCTTTCCTCTTCTCTGGTCTCTTTCTCTGTTTATCTTTCTCAGTCTCTCTCTCTCCCTTCCTCTCTCTCTCTCCTCGCCTCTCTTTTGCCCTCCAACTCTGTATATCTTCCTATGCCTCTTTCTCTCACTCTCTGTGACTCCCTTCCTCTCTCACTTCACTCTTTCCTGCTGTCTCCCTTCATCTCTCTCTTTCTCCCCCTTATTTTGTCTTACTTCCTCTCTCCCCGTGTGTCGCCTCCTCTCTTTTGCTCTTTCTCTGTGCATCTTCCCTCAGTTTCTCTCTCTCTGACTCCCTCCTTCTCTTTCTCTGTCCCTTCTTCTCTTTCACCATCTAATTCTGGGTATCTTCCTCTCTCTGGCTTCCTCTCCTTTGTGCTGTCTCCCTTTCTGTGTCTATCTCACTCCCTCCTCACCTGCATGCACCCTCTGTCCCTTCCTGTCTCCCTTCCTCTGCATGTGTGTGTGTGTGTCCCTTCCTCTCTCTCTCAATGTCTCCCTTCCACTTTTCCTCTCTGACTCCCTTCCCTCTCTCTTTCTCTCCGTCCCTACCTCTCATTTGCTATCTTTGTTTATATATCTTCCTCAGTCTCTATTTCTCTCTAAGTCTCTTTTCCTCTCTTTCTGTGCGTGCTCTCTCTCTTGCTCGCTCGCTTGCTCTGTGTCCCTTCTTCTCTTTCTTCTCTGATTCCCTTTCTCTCTCTTGTCTTCCTTCCTCTTTCTTGATGTCTCCATTTTTCTCTCTCTGTCCCATCGCTCTGTCTCCCTTCCTCTGTTCTCTGTCTGTGTATCTTCCCTCAGTTTCTCTCTCTCTGTGAATCCTTTCCTGTCTTCACTCTTTCTTGCTGTCTCCCTTCCTCTGTCTGTCCCTTCCTCTCTCTCTCTTCTTGCTCTCTTGATGTCTCTTCATCTCTTTCTTTGATTCCCTTCCTCTCTTTTTCTCTGTCTTTTCCTGTCACCATCTAATTCTGTATCTATTCCTCTCTCTTTCTCTAACTGTGACTACTTTGCCTTTCTGTAGGCTTTCTCTTTCTTACTCTCTCCCTTTCTCTTTCTCATTCCCTTTCTCACTTTCTCTCTTTCTCTCTTTTCCTCTCTTTTGCTCCCTATCACTATATATCTTCCCTTAGTCTCTTTCTCTCTTATTTACTCTTTGTTGCTGTCTCCCTTCATCTCTCTGACTCCCCTCCTTTCTCTCTCTTCCTGTCTGTCCGTCTGTCTCTTTCTGGCTGTGTGTGCCTTCCTCTTACTTCCTGTCTCTCCCTGTTTTCCTTACTTTTTCTCTGATTCTCTTACTGTCTGTGTCTGTCTCTGTGTCTTCCTTCCTCTCTTTCTTGATGTATCCATCTCTCTCTCTAGCTATCTCCCTTCCTCTCTTTCACTGACTCCCTTCTTTTTTCCTCTGTCCTTTCCTCTTTCTCGCTCTCGCTCCCTCTCCCACACTCTGTCCCTCCCTTCCTATCTTCACTCTTTCTTTGTATATCTTCCCTCAGTTTCTCTCTGTGTGACTACCTTCATCTCTCTCTCTCCCTATTCCTCTGTGTCTATGTTCCTCTTTCTGCTGTCTTCCTTCCTCTCTTTTCTCTCTTTCTCTGTATATCTTCCTTCAGTTTCTCTTTATGACTCCTTTTCCAATCTTTCTGCTGCCTTCCTTAACTTTCTTTCTCTTTCTCTTTTTCTCTGTCCTTTCGTCTCTTTTGCAGTCTAACTCTCTGTATCTTCCTTTGTCACTCCCTCTGCCCATCTTCCTTTCTCTTTCTTAATGTCTCTCTTTCCCCTCTCTCCATTCCTTTGTCTTACCACTCTCTGTCTCCCTTCATGTCTTCCTCTCTTTCTCTGTTTATCTTACCCCAGTTTCTCTTCCTTCCTTTCTTGTTGTATCCGTCTCTCTGTGTGCTATCTCCCTTCCTCTCTTTCACTGACTCCCTTCTTTTTTCCTCTGTCCTTTCCTCTTTCTCGCTCTCGCTCCCTCTCCCACACTCTGTCCCTCCCTTCCTATCTTCACTCTTTCTTTGTATATCTTCCCTCAGTTTCTCTCTGTGTGACTACCTTCATCTCTCTCTCTCCCTATTCCTCTGTGTCTATGTTCCTCTTTCTGCTGTCTTCCTTCCTCTCTTTTCTCTCTTTCTCTGTATATCTTCCTTCAGTTTCTCTTTATGACTCCTTTTCCAATCTTTCTGCTGCCTTCCTTAACTTTCTTTCTCTTTCTCTTTTTCTCTGTCCTTTCGTCTCTTTTGCAGTCTAACTCTCTGTATCTTCCTTTGTCACTCCCTCTGCCCATCTTCCTTTCTCTTTCTTAATGTCTCTCTTCCTCTCTCTCCATTCCTTTGTCTTACCACTCTCTGTCTCCCTTCATGTCTTCCTCTCTTTCTCTGTTTATCTTACCCCAGTTTCTCTTCCTTCCTTTCTTGTTGTATCCGTCTCTCTGTGTGTGTCCCTTACATTCTGTGTCTTTCTCACTCCTCTCCCTCACTCTGTCCCTCTCTCTGACTCTTCCTCCCTTTCTCTCTGTCCCTTCCTATCTTTCACTATCTAACTCTATGTATCTTCCTTTGTCTCTTTCTCTCTGTGACTCCTTCCTTTCTTTCTGTCTCTCCCTCCCTCAACTCTGTCACTTCCTCTCTCTCTCTGTCTTCACTCTTTCTTGGTGTCTCCTTTCATCTCTCTACCTGACTCCCCTCCTCTGTCTCTTCCCCTCTCTGTGATACTTCCGCTCTCTCCATGTCTCCCTTCCTGTCTATTTTTCTTTCTGTCCCTTCCTCTTTTTCTCTCTCACTCCTCCCTCATTCTGTCTTGCTTCTTTTCTCTGTCTCGCTCTGAATCTCCTCCTCTCTCTGTCTTCCTCTTTCTACTGTCTTCCTGCCTCTCTTTCTGTCTCCCTCCCTCTTTGTCTCTCTGTGTCCTTTCCTCTCTTCCTTACTTCTTCTCTCTGGGTGTCTCCCTTCCTCTCTGTTTCTTGCTTTGGCGATGTCTCCCTCCCCCACATCTGTCCCATTCTCTCTGTATATCTTTCCTCAGTTTTTCTCTCTCTCTCCTTCTGTGTCCCTTCCTCTCTCTCTCATTTCACTCTTTCTTGCTGTCCCCCTTCATTACTATGACTCTCCTCCTCTCAGTCTGTCTCCCTTCATCTCTTTTTTCTCCCTCATGCCCTTCCTCTCTTTCTCTCTGTCAACCTCTAACTCTGTGTATCTTCCTCTGTCTCTGTGTCTCTCTGTGACTCTTTCCTGTCTCCCTCTCTCTGTGTGGTTGACTCCCTTCCTCTCTCTCCATGTCTCCCTTCCTGTCTATTTTTCTTTCTGTCCCTTCCTCTTTTTCTCTCTCACTCCTCCCTCATTCTGTCTTGCTTCTTTTCTCTGTCTCGCTCTGAATCTCCTCCTCTCTCTGTCTTCCTCTTTCTACTGTCTTCCTGCCTCTCTTTCTGTCTCCCTCCCTCTTTGTCTCTCTGTGTCCTTTCCTCTCTTCCTTACTTCTTCTCTCTGGGTGTCTCCCTTCCTCTCTGTTTCTTGCTTTGGCGATGTCTCCCTCCCCCACATCTGTCCCATTCTCTCTGTATATCTTTCCTCAGTTTTTCTCTCTCTCTCCTTCTGTGTCCCTTCCTCTCTCTCTCATTTCACTCTTTCTTGCTGTCCCCCTTCATTACTATGACTCTCCTCCTCTCAGTCTGTCTCCCTTCATCTCTTTTTTCTCCCTCATGCCCTTCCTCTCTTTCTCTCTGTCAACCTCTAACTCTGTGTATCTTCCTCTGTCTCTGTGTCTCTCTGTGACTCTTTCCTGTCTCCCTCTCTCTGTGTGGTTGACTCCCTTCCTCTCTCTCCATGTCCTCCTCTTTCTCATTCTTGCTTTCTCTCTCTGGTGAGCATGTTGTGTTCCTTTCTCTCTCTAGATGTCTCCCTTCCTCTCTCTCTCTTTCCATTCCTCTGTGCCTGTCTCCCTTCCCCTCTTCCGCTCTTTTTCTGTATATCTTCCTCAGCTTCTCTCTCATTCTGTCACCCTTCCCCCTCTCTCACTGTCCTTTCCTCTGTCTCTCACTTCTTCTCTCTAGATGTATCCTTTCTCTCCGTGACTCTCTTCCTCTCTCATTTTGTCTGTCCCTTCCTTTCTTTCACCCTCTCTCTGTCTCCCTCTCTCTCTCTCTCCCTCTCCCCCAACTCACTTTTCCTCCTCCTCCTTCCTTTCCTCAGTCTTACTGGTCTTACTTCCTCTCTCTCCATTCCTCTCTTTCTCTGATTCCCTGTCTGTCTTCATTTCTCTATGACTGCCTTCCTCTCTCTCTATTTCTTCTGTCTCACTTCCTGTCTTTCTTTGTATATCTTCTTCAGTTTCTCTGTCCCTTCCTCTCTTTCTTCATCTAACTCTGTTTTTCTCTGTATCTCACTCCCTCTCCCTACTCTCTGCCCCTTCCTCTCTGTCTCACTTCACTCTTTCTTGCTGTCTCCTTTCATCTCTCTGATTCCTGTCCTCTGTGTCTTCCTGTTCTGTCTCTTCCCCTCTCTGTGATACTTCCTCTCTCTCCATATCTCCCTTCCTCTCTCTCTTTCACTTTCTGACTCCCTTCGTCTTTCTCTCACTCCCTCTCCCCAACTCTCTGTCCCTCCTCCTCCTTCCTTTCCTCAGTCTTACTGGTCTTACTTCCTCTCTCTCCATTCCTCTCTTTCTCTGATTCCCTGTCTGTCTTCATTTCTCTATGACTGCCTTCCTCTCTCTCTATTTCTTCTGTCTCACTTCCTGTCTTTCTTTGTATATCTTCTTCAGTTTCTCTGTCCCTTCCTCTCTTTCTTCATCTAACTCTGTTTTTCTCTGTATCTCACTCCCTCTCCCTACTCTCTGCCCCTTCCTCTCTGTCTCACTTCACTCTTTCTTGCTGTCTCCTTTCATCTCTCTGATTCCTGTCCTCTGTGTCTTCCTGTTCTGTCTCTTCCCCTCTCTGTGATACTTCCTCTCTCTCCATATCTCCCTTCCTCTCTCTCTTTCACTTTCTGACTCCCTTCGTCTTTCTCTCACTCCCTCTCCCCAACTCTCTGTCCCTCCCTCTCTTTCCCCTGTCTTCTTGCCTCTTTCACTGTCTCCCTCCCTCTTTCTCTCTCTCTCTCTCTGTGTAACTCCCTTCCTCTCTCACTTCACTTTTACTTGCTGTCCTCCTTCATTATTCTCTCTCTCTGACTCTCCTCCTCTCAGTCTCTGTCTCCTTCTCTTTTCTGTTTCTGATGCCCTTCCTCTCTTTTTCTCTGTCCCTTCCTTTTGCCCTCTAACTCTGTCTTCTGTGTCTCTGTGACTCCTTCCTGTCTCTGTGTGTTCCTTCCTCTCCTTCTTGCTGTCTCCCTCCCTCTCTGTTGCTCTGTGTATCTTCCCTCAGTTCCTCTCTCTCTAAGTCTTCCTTTTTCTTTCTTGCTTTTTCTGTGTCTCTGGTGAGCATGTGCATGTTGTGTTCCTTTCTCCCCCGCCCCCCTTTCCATTCCTCTCTGTCTCCCCTCTTTTGCTCTTTCTCTCTGTATCTTTCTCAGTTTCCCTCTCTTTCTCTGTTTCTGCCTTCCTCTCTCTCCGTGTCTTCTTTCCTCTCTTGCTCTCTTTCTCTGACTCCCTTCCTCTTTCTCTGTTCCTTCCTCTCTGTCTTTCACTGTCTCTTTGTATATCTTTCTCACTTTTCCCCTTCCTTTTCTCTCTCTCCCAACCCTGTTTCTGACCCTCTTGATGATCTTCCTCTCTTTTTCTATCTCCATTCCACTGTTTGTCTCTCTCTCCCTCTTTTCTCTCTCTGTTCCTCTATTTTCTCTCCTAGTCTCCCTTTCATCTCTTTCTCTGTTCCTCTCTCCCTTGCTCTCTTTCTCTCTTCATTCCCTCCTACATTTCTCCTTCTCTGCCCCCTTTCCTCTGTCTCCCATTCTCTCCCTGTACCTCTCTTTCTCTCTGTCCCTCTGTGACTCCCTTCCATGGTTTCTCTGTCTCTGTCCTTCCCATCTTTCTCTGTCTCCATATGTCTCTTTTTCTCTCTTTTTGTTTATGTTTTCTAGTCTCTGTCTTCCTTCCTCTTCGTTCTTGCTGTCTCCCTTTCTCTGTTTCTCTTGGACTCCTTACCCCCATCTTTCTCTCTCTCACTTCCTTCCTTCCTTCCTCTTTCTCCCAACCCTGTTTCTGACCCTCTTGATGATCTTCCTCTCTTTTTCTATCTCCATTCCACTGTTTGTCTCTCTCTCCCTCTTTTCTCTCTCTGTTCCTCTATTTTCTCTCCTAGTCTCCCTTTCATCTCTTTCTCTGTTCCTCTCTCCCTTGCTCTCTTTCTCTCTTCATTCCCTCCTACATTTCTCCTTCTCTGCCCCCTTTCCTCTGTCTCCCATTCTCTCCCTGTACCTCTCTTTCTCTCTGTCCCTCTGTGACTCCCTTCCATGGTTTCTCTGTCTCTGTCCTTCCCATCTTTCTCTGTCTCCATATGTCTCTTTTTCTCTCTTTTTGTTTATGTTTTCTAGTCTCTGTCTTCCTTCCTCTTCGTTCTTGCTGTCTCCCTTTCTCTGTTTCTCTTGGACTCCTTACCCCCATCTTTCTCTCTCTCACTTCCTTCCTTCCTTCCTCTTTCTCATAATGCAGAACAAAACTTAATGCCCAAAACAACATGAATTCTCACTCATACTTCTGGAGGTTAGAAAGCACTGGCTCAGTTGTGCCGTGCCCTTCTTCTGTACACAGATTGTGTTCAGTACTGTTTCATCCTCTTCCTGAGTCAATGGGCTATCCTGAAAATGTTCATACAGAGATTGCAGAAGATCAAGAGGGCAATTATTACATCAGCACATTGCAAGCCACAGCTTGCTTTAGTCTGAGTATTACTTGGTCTGCCACACAAACAAGCACATGCTGGGTGGCTTAATAAAACATTAATCTATTCTCTCAGAGTTTGGAGGCTGGAAGTCTGAAATTAAGGTGTCAGCAGGGCTCTGTTCCCTCTAAAGGCTCTGGGGCAGGATCCTTACTTACCATTTCTTAGCTTCTGGTTGTTGCCAGCAATTCTTGGTGTGCCATGGCTCTTAGCAGCATCAGCCTAGTCTCTTATCCATGTTGTGATAAGGCCTTCTTCCCCGTGTCTGCCTGCCTCCAAATCTCTGTAAGGATGAGAGTCATCAGACTTCAGGTTTACCCCAGTTCCATGTAAGTTTATCTTAACTTGATCATATCTAAAAAGGTCATGTTCACAGATACTAGAAGTTACAATTGAAACACAGCTTTCTGAGGGACACAATTCAATGCCCTCTGCTCATATGCCATTCGTCAAAGAACTCACAGGGTCAAGCCCAAAGTGGAAGAGTAGAAAAGTAAACTAAACCAAATCTATAGGTAGGTCAGTACTCCTGTAATTCTTCTGAAGGTTTAAATTATTTCAAAATAAGACTTTTTAAAAAGCTTAAGAGTTAGTACTTAATACAAGTTTGGAATGGATTGTTTATTTTCCCATAACTTCATGATGTTTTACTAGCTGTGCTTTACCCCTCCTTTCCTATAACTAGACTTTGGATAAAGACCCCGACATTATAGCCTAGTAGGCTGCAGATTTATTTTGGTCCTAATTCTACATTCCCTGGAAAGAATGAAACAATAAAACCTTCTTTTAAAATTACCACAATGTTTTTTTGTTTTTTTTTTTTTATAAAAAAAATTTTTTTTAAAAGATTTATTTATTTATTTACTTTGGGCAGGGGTCGGGTTGGGGAGGGAGGGGAGTGGGCGGGCCACTTCTATTGGTTTTTCACTTCTCCATTTTCATTCGTCTTCGTTCTTTGGCTCCTGTGGGCCTCCCATCACGGTGGCCTCTGTCGTTGCAGAGCACTGGCTCTGGGCGCATGCGCTCCAGAGCTCCGGCTTAGTCATTGGACACATCAGTCCAGCCGCTCCGCGGCACATGGGATCTTCCCAGGCCAGGGATCAAACCGGCGCGCGCCCTTGCCAGCTTGCTTTAGTCTAGTATTACTTGGTCTGCCACACAAACAAGCACATGCTGGGTGGCTTAATAAAACATTAATCTATTCTCTCAGAGTTTGGAGGCTGGAAGTCTGAAATTAAGGTGTCAGCAGGGCTCTGTTCCCTCTAAAGGCTCTGGGGCAGGATCCTTACTTACCATTTCTTAGCTTCTGGTTGTTGCCAGCAATTCTTGGTGTGCCATGGCTCTTAGCAGCATCAGCCTAGTCTCTTATCCATGTTGTGATAAGGCCTTCTTCCCCGTGTCTGCCTGCCTCCAAATCTCTGTAAGGATGAGAGTCATCAGACTTCAGGTTTACCCCAGTTCCATGTAAGTTTATCTTAACTTGATCATATCTAAAAAGGTCATGTTCACAGATACTAGAAGTTACAATTGAAACACAGCTTTCTGAGGGACACAATTCAATGCCCTCTGCTCATATGCCATTCGTCAAAGAACTCACAGGGTCAAGCCCAAAGTGGAAGAGTAGAAAAGTAAACTAAACCAAATCTATAGGTAGGTCAGTACTCCTGTAATTCTTCTGAAGGTTTAAATTATTTCAAAATAAGACTTTTTAAAAAGCTTAAGAGTTAGTACTTAATACAAGTTTGGAATGGATTGTTTATTTTCCCATAACTTCATGATGTTTTACTAGCTGTGCTTTACCCCTCCTTTCCTATAACTAGACTTTGGATAAAGACCCCGACATTATAGCCTAGTAGGCTGCAGATTTATTTTGGTCCTAATTCTACATTCCCTGGAAAGAATGAAACAATAAAACCTTCTTTTAAAATTACCACAATGTTTTTTTTTTTTTTTTATAAAAAAAATTTTTTTTAAAAGATTTATTTATTTATTTACTTTGGGCAGGGGTCGGGTTGGGGAGGGAGGGGAGTGGGCGGGCCACTTCTATTGGTTTTTCACTTCTCCATTTTCATTCGTCTTCGTTCTTTGGCTCCTGTGGGCCTCCCATCACGGTGGCCTCTGTCGTTGCAGAGCACTGGCTCTGGGCGCATGCGCTCCAGAGCTCCGGCTTAGTCATTGGACACATCAGTCCAGCCGCTCCGCGGCACATGGGATCTTCCCAGGCCAGGGATCAAACCGGCGCCCCTTGCACTGCAAGGCAGTGTCCTTAGCCACTGGACCACCAGGGGAAGCCCTACCACAATGTTTAAAGGATCCAAAGTTTTCAAAGGAAAAAGAAAATATTCTGGAATTTAATCCCATCAATCAGTTATTAATACATGCCCTGGGAATTAACCAAACAATTTAAGAGTCAGAGGAATACAATTAAATCACAAGATACACTGCTCTTTAAGTTTTAAGAATTTTTACATTTTATGGGTCTTGAATGAGTCAGATTGTATGAAGACTTCCTATGTGGTGACTATAGTTACTATCACTGAATTGTATATTTGAAAACTGCTAAGAGAGAATATCTTAGTTTTTTTCTTGTGATGAGAACTTTTAACTATGTGTGGTGATGGATGTTAATTAGACTTACTGTGCTGAACATTTAGCAGTATATACAAATACTGAATCAAGTTGTATGCCTTAAACTCAATGTTATATCAATGACACCTCAATTAAAAAAAAAAAACTCTTTGGATGCAATAGCTTCTGTTTAATATGTGATAATCAGGAAAATGCAAATTAAGCTCATAATGAGATAGCATAAAAAGTTAAAATTGAAGAACACTAGTAATTTTAAGTGTTGGTTAAGAATGATATTAATGGAAAGTCATTTTGCTGATGAGAGTGTAATCGGTCCACCTTCGTAGAAAGCAGTTTGGCATTATCAGGTAGAGCTGAAGGGAGAATGCCCTGTCACACTGATGCCACTTCTAGGGAAATGCCCCTCCTTCAGATGTGTGCACTGTGAACAAAGGGACAGGTAGAATGACCTACTTCTGTGAACAGTGAAATAACAGAATGAGTAAATGAGTTTTTGCTGTGTTGATGCTGAAAAAGATAAAAAGCAGTCTATGACTGTTAGCAGCTAGCCTGAATCTCAGAATTAGTCTGTGGTGTTCCGATGTTGAACAAAAATGGGTTCACAGGATTCCCTGGTGGCTCAGTAGTAAAGAGTTCGCCTGCCAATGCAAGAGACATGGGTTCAATCCCTGATCCAGGAAGATCTCACATGCTGCAGAGCACCTAAGCACATGAGCCATAACTATAGAGCCTGTGCTCTAGAGCCTCGGATGCACATCTATGAGGTCCTTGGGCTGCAACTACTGAAGCCCGTGTGTCCTAGAGCCTGAGTTCCACAACAAGAGAAGTCACTGCAACAAGAAGCCTGCTCACCTCAACTAGAGAGTAGCCCCCACTCCCTGCAACTACAGAAGAGTCTGAAGCAGCAGTGAAAACCCAGAATAGCCAAAAATAATAATAATGATAAATGGATAAATACAAATAATTTATATAAAAAAAAGAAAAGAACTTGCCTGCTGCAACTAAGACCTGGCACAGACAAATAAATAAATATTTTTTAAAAAAGAATGGGTTCACAGAACAACATTAGACATGGCTACTCCACAATGACAGTGGATTAAGAGAAAAACAAGAAGATGCCACAAACAGTCTACAAACATGACCAAATATCTCTATCCTGGCTAACAGGAATTACCAACCATAGCTTAAACCCCTTCCCATTTTTCTCACTTTCTGCATGAGAATTACTAATATATCCAACCATAAAACTCTGTTTCTGATTTACCCCTAATTTTATTTTTAAAAAAATCTTTTTTTCTGTTTGAGACATTTACAGATTGTGAGTTACATCGCAAAAGTCTTTTGAAACAGCCTCTCCTTGCATAAATCCAGATTTGATGATATTTGACATAATGGTAATAAGTAACCATATTCTTCTGAGTTAAAAAAATTCCCCCAACCAGAAACGTACTCGAAGAGAATGCCCTGTCACACTGATGCCACTTCTAGGGAAATGCCCCTCCTTCAGATGTGTGCACTGTGAACAAAGGGACAGGTAGAATGACCTACTTCTGTGAACAGTGAAATAACAGAATGAGTAAATGAGTTTTTGCTGTGTTGATGCTGAAAAAGATAAAAAGCAGTCTATGACTGTTAGCAGCTAGCCTGAATCTCAGAATTAGTCTGTGGTGTTCCGATGTTGAACAAAAATGGGTTCACAGGATTCCCTGGTGGCTCAGTAGTAAAGAGTTCGCCTGCCAATGCAAGAGACATGGGTTCAATCCCTGATCCAGGAAGATCTCACATGCTGCAGAGCACCTAAGCACATGAGCCATAACTATAGAGCCTGTGCTCTAGAGCCTCGGATGCACATCTATGAGGTCCTTGGGCTGCAACTACTGAAGCCCGTGTGTCCTAGAGCCTGAGTTCCACAACAAGAGAAGTCACTGCAACAAGAAGCCTGCTCACCTCAACTAGAGAGTAGCCCCCACTCCCTGCAACTACAGAAGAGTCTGAAGCAGCAGTGAAAACCCAGAATAGCCAAAAATAATAATAATGATAAATGGATAAATACAAATAATTTATATAAAAAAAAGAAAAGAACTTGCCTGCTGCAACTAAGACCTGGCACAGACAAATAAATAAATATTTTTTAAAAAAGAATGGGTTCACAGAACAACATTAGACATGGCTACTCCACAATGACAGTGGATTAAGAGAAAAACAAGAAGATGCCACAAACAGTCTACAAACATGACCAAATATCTCTATCCTGGCTAACAGGAATTACCAACCATAGCTTAAACCCCTTCCCATTTTTCTCACTTTCTGCATGAGAATTACTAATATATCCAACCATAAAACTCTGTTTCTGATTTACCCCTAATTTTATTTTTAAAAAAATCTTTTTTTCTGTTTGAGACATTTACAGATTGTGAGTTACATCGCAAAAGTCTTTTGAAACAGCCTCTCCTTGCATAAATCCAGATTTGATGATATTTGACATAATGGTAATAAGTAACCATATTCTTCTGAGTACATTCAAACCAGAGCAAAGTCCTACTTCAAACCACCCCCAAATCACCTTTCACACGATTAAGTACCACAAGGCCTGAGCTACATATCAATGAAAAGAGACTACATTCTGAAGAATATAGTTGTTTTTGTTTTTCACAAATGGGAAAGTGCTGAATGCTCTTGATAATGAGCATCAGTGTCAGAAGATAGGTTCTAGTTCTTATATTGCTAGGAGTAGGGATATGAACTGGGCAAGTGAGCTTATCATTTAGGACTCAGTTTTTTCATTGATTTAAAAAAGGAGGGACTTACCTGGTGGTCCAGTGGCTCAGACTCAGTGCTCCCAATGCAGGGGGCCCAGGTTCCATCCTTGATCAGGGGGCTAGATTCCACATACAACGCATACAACTAAGAGTTTGAATCCTGTAACTAAGACCTGGTGCAGCCAAATAAATACTTTTAAAAAGGGAGTTGGGGGAGATTGGACCTAATCTTTCTGAGGTGCATTCTTAAACATTCTATGATCTTATGATTGTTACTCTCAACAAATACTTTACATATATTGAAAATGGCCTGATAGAAAATTTGCAAATTGTCTATTTAATTTCCTCTGAAATCTAAAGCTAACCATTTATTTTCACTTCATTCTTTACTATATTATTTGAAAAGCACAGTTAACACACTAATTATGAGCATGACTTTGCAGTCGGACAAAACTAAACTGATATTAATATCTAATATGTACTAGGTAGAGGACCCTGGGGAATAACAATCTCTCCAGTCTCAATTTCATCTGTAAAGAAGAAATAATTATAATGGGTACCACATTGAGTTTTTGATTCAAGGGTTAAATGAGATGATAATGCATGTAAATTACTTAACACACACCAGTATACAGAAATCATACCTAGTAAGTATTACTTTCATCATAATCATGAGTGACAAACCAGTTGCTGCCTAAGCATGTCAGGATTCTGGGGAAAATAATGGACTCATGCATATTACGAGATAAGCTGAACAGCTCCTTTATTAATGTACTTATGGACCCCAGTTTCCTGAAGGATGATGTCTTTTCCTGTTTCCTATTCACACTGATCACTTCCTCCAAGCCCCCCTCCCTCACCCCCATCCAGCTGGTCAGGATTCAGAAGACACTGTGGGATCTTTCTGCCTCTCCCTTGGTCTCTGGGCGCAGTGTGTGGGGTGTGCCCAGTACCTTAATGCCTGGCTGTTTGCCCGTTGCTGCGACATCCCCAGCCGGCTCAAATAGGATGACTTCAGCCTTAAGCTCGCTGAACGAGTATCCTCATTGGCTTCTCAATTCCCAAGGACTTTTTTTTTTTTTTTTCTGAAAGAGAAATGAAAGGTGAGTTTACTGTTGCTTTGACAACAACTCTCAGCCTACCTAACTCTCTAGAATGAGAACATATCTATTAATACATTCGATAGACTGGGGACTGGGGAGTTGCTCAATGCAGTTTTTCTTTCAAGCAAAACAGCTCACCCGGCTCGGTTAGCCTTTGGCGGCGCTGCGGTTAGAGGCCAGCAAAGCCGAGAGCAGCTGTTGCGGGAAGCTGCTGGCAGAGAAGTGAAAGTGTGCTTACAACAGGTGGCGGCCGCGTTAGAGAGTCCGCTTACGTGTGAATGGATGGCGACTGCACGCAGAAAACTCTTGCACAGCAGGCAAGTGGGAACTCTTCTCCTTTTTCTGTGCTTATCTGTGGGGGGAGCGGCAACCATTCGCTATTCGGTGGCAGAGGAGATGGAGAGCGGTTCGTTTGTGGCTAATGTGGCTAAGGACCTGGGGCTGGAGGTAGGGAAACTGGCTGCGCGCGGGGCACGGCTGGTTTCCGAGGGCAACAAACTGCACTTCCGGCTCCACCGCAAGACAGGGGATCTGTTCGTTAAGGAGAAGCTGGATCGGGAGTCACTCTGTGGCAAAGCCGACCCATGCGTTCTGCACTTTGAAATAGTCCTTGTGGAGCCACTGCAGTCCTTTCGCGTGGAGGTCAGGGTATTTGATATCAATGACAATTCCCCGGTTTTCCTAAACAAGGAGCCTCTTTTAAGGATTCCAGAGAGCACCCCCCTGGGCTCACGGTTTCCTCTGCAGAGCGCCCAAGACCTAGACGTCGGCCTTAACAGTCTTCAAAACTACAGCCTGAGCGCCAATGAGTATTTCCACCTGCACACCCGCTTCCGCAGCCACGGGCCCAAGTACGCCGAACTAGTGCTGGATAAACCCCTGGACAGAGAGGAGCAGCCTGAAATCAACATGACAATTACAGCCGTGGACGGAGGGTCTCCGCCCAAGTACGGCACCGCCCACATTCGGGTGGAGGTTCTCGACGTCAATGATCACGTGCCCCAATTCTCTAGACTGGTGTACCGCGCTCAGGTCCCGGAAAATAGTGCCAACGGTTCCTTGGTGGCTACGGTGACTGCCACCGACCTAGATGAGGGCTCCAACAAGAGGATAACTTACTCTTTAGCTCAAAACCCAGAAGTAATTCTCCAGACGTTTCAGATTCACTCTGAAACTGGAGAGGTTCGGCTCAGAGGGCCCCTAGACTTTGAAGCAATCGAAACATATGACATTGACATTCAAGCTACCGACGGAGGAGGCCTCTCTGCCCACAGCAAAGTCCTGGTAGAAGTGGTGGATATTAATGACAATCCTCCTGAAATTACAGTCTCCTCTGTGTCCAGTCCTCTTCCTGAGGACTCTCCACTACAGACTGTAGTGGCCCTTTTCTCTGTCCGAGACCGGGACATTAGAGTGGGAGGAAAAATCACCTGCTTCCTCAAGGAAGACCTTCCCTTTGTAGTCAAACCTACATTCCGGAACTCCTACTCACTGGTCACTGACAGAAGCTTGGATCGGGAGGAGATCTCTGGTTATAATATCACGCTTGTTGCCATGGACACTGGACCACCCACTCTATCCTCGGAGACTGTGATAGAGGTGCTATTATCTGACATTAATGACAACCCCCCAGAATTTCAGGAAGATTCCTACATCTTGACTGTTAGAGAAAACAACAGCCCTGCAGTTTTTATTGGCAAAGTCCATGCTGAGGATCTAGATTTGGGTGAGAATGCCAAAGTAACATATACCCTGCTGCCTCCAAAGAGTGGAGATCTATCCGTCTTTGCTTATATCTCCATAAATTCAGACAATGGGAAACTCTATGCACTGAGAACTATGGATTATGAGGCCATTCAAGATTTTCAGTTTGTGGTAAAGGCAACTGATGGGGGCTTCCTGTCACTGAGCAGCCAAGTTACTGTCAGAGTGGTTGTGCTGGATGACAATGATAACCGTCCAATGATCTTGTACCCACTGCAAAATGGCACCTTGCCCTGCAATGACCTGGTGCCCAGGTCTGCAGAGACAGGCTACCTGGTGACCAAGGTGGTGGCTGTGGATGGTGACTCAGGTCAGAATTCTTGGCTTTCATATCATCTGTTTAAGGCCACAGACCCTGGGTTATTCTCTGTTCAACAACAAAACGGGGAAATCCGTACACTGAGGCAGATATCTGAGAGAGACCCGATGATGCAGAAACTGGTTGTTCTTGTTCAGGATCATGGACAACCAGCTCTTTCTACTACTGCCTCACTTAACATTCTCCTGGTCGATGGTTTTTCTGAGCCCTATCTGCAGTTCCGGGATACATTTAAGCATCCTACAAGGGTAAATCCATCCACTAAATATTTGGTCATTTCTCTGGCTGTGCTTTCCTTTCTCTTTCTCCTGTCTGTCACAGTGATCTTCATTACACATGTCTGCCAGAAGATTAAACACAGAGAAAAGTTCACAGTTCAAGAGCATTTCTATGATAACTGCAACTTCTCTAACAACCTGGTACAAGGAGGAGCTGGTGGACCCGTATCCCAGCCTTGTCCCTATGAGATGTGCTCAGCCACCAGCACTGGCAATAGTGAGTTCCGGTTTCTTAAGCGCTTTATGCCCAACTTCCCCTTCCCCCATGGCACCGGAGAGGCAAAAACAGAGGCTGGCTCCAGATTACCACCAGATTCTGATAGGAACAGGTCTCGGGGGTCAGAGGGCCATGCCCGAGTATCTGATGACTTTATGTAGCCATTGCTCATGTCTCCTGTGGAGATTCACTAACTCTGGCTCTGGAAAGGCTTAGTTCCATAGAGATACCATGTTATTTTGCCTTTAATAGAAAATAACATATACCCTGCTGCCTCCAAAGAGTGGAGATCTATCCGTCTTTGCTTAGATCGCCATAAATTCTGACAATGGGAAACTCTATGCACTGAGAACTATGGATTATGAGGCCATTCAAGATTTTCAGTTTGTGGTAAAGGCAACTGATGGGGGCTTCCTGTCACTGAGCAGCCAAGTTACTGTCAGAGTGGTTGTGCTGGATGACAATGATAACCGTCCAATGATCTTGTACCCACTGCAAAATGGCACCTTGCCCTGCAATGACCTGGTGCCCAGGTCTGCAGAGACAGGCTACCTGGTGACCAAGGTGGTGGCTGTGGATGGTGACTCAGGTCAGAATTCTTGGCTTTCATATCATCTGTTTAAGGCCACAGACCCTGGGTTATTCTCTGTTCAACAACAAAACGGGGAAATCCGTACACTGAGGCAGATATCTGAGAGAGACCCGATGATGCAGAAACTGGTTGTTCTTGTTCAGGATCATGGACAACCAGCTCTTTCTACTACTGCCTCACTTAACATTCTCCTGGTCGATGGTTTTTCTGAGCCCTATCTGCAGTTCCGGGATACATTTAAGCATCCTACAAGGGTAAATCCATCCACTAAATATTTGGTCATTTCTCTGGCTGTGCTTTCCTTTCTCTTTCTCCTGTCTGTCACAGTGATCTTCATTACACATGTCTGCCAGAAGATTAAACACAGAGAAAAGTTCACAGTTCAAGAGCATTTCTATGATAACTGCAACTTCTCTAACAACCTGGTACAAGGAGGAGCTGGTGGACCCGTATCCCAGCCTTGTCCCTATGAGATGTGCTCAGCCACCAGCACTGGCAATAGTGAGTTCCGGTTTCTTAAGCGCTTTATGCCCAACTTCCCCTTCCCCCATGGCACCGGAGAGGCAAAAACAGAGGCTGGCTCCAGATTACCACCAGATTCTGATAGGAACAGGTCTCGGGGGTCAGAGGGCCATGCCCGAGTATCTGATGACTTTATGTAGCCATTGCTCATGTCTCCTGTGGAGATTCACTAACTCTGGCTCTGGAAAGGCTTAGTTCCATAGAGATACCATGTTATTTTGCCTTTAATAGAAAATAACTTAGAAAGTTAATGCATGTTTAGGGAAGAGAACTAGTTATCTAGATAACCACATGGCAAGAAGGATAAAAAAGAAAGACTTGACTTATTTGCAAATATAAAGCAGATATAAGGCTACAGGAATTCAATTAAGGAATGTTTGCTAAAATTAAGTTAGGTGTAGATTTCTTAATGGTTGTTGGGGGCCTTAGTCAAGTCTTAAATCTCTATACACATATCTGTCTCATTCCTCACCAGAGAGCCGTTATTTGAATGTGGGAAATAAAAGGTGGTTGAGGATAAAAAACAGACTTGTTGCTACAACAAGTAGCTCTACAAAAGATATTTAAGGAAAAAGAATTTATTAATACCAATTAAGTGGCCTTTTCACGAATTATCAGATTTGATCTTAAGTCATTTCCCCTCTAAACATGCTCCTGTGGAGACTAAGAAAAAGAGTTCCTGGCACACCCTTCAACAAATGACATGGAAAATTGGGAATTAAGTTAGGTTTCTTTTTGATCATCACTGTTTTGCACTTGTAAGCTGTTTTAAGTTCTCTCATTCTAAAATTAAAGAAAAAAAGAAACTGAAATTAAAACATTAACATATTTGAAGGATACAATTAATTCTACCAATTGTGCCTTAACTGTTTAAAAGAGTTTGCTTTAATCAGTTTTTGATTGTGTAGCTGATTTTATACAAGGCATAAATTCCCACCCACGAGGCTCTGTCTGGCTAGAGAAGCACAATACTTGAACCTGGTATTCCAAGGGTAGAGCAGCACCTCTATTTGGGCAAATTGCTTCAATGACCTATTTAACTTTGAAGTGCATACATACTACACTTCTACTGGAAGTTTTAAGTTATAACAAAAGTTTTTAAAAAGATTTAAATTCCTTATAAGATCATTTTAGACTCATACAACTGCAAGAATAGGGTAGAGTTTATCATATACTCGTCACCTTACTTCCCTTCGTGTTGCCACCTTACATAACCACAGCAGAGGGCCATGCCCAGTATCTGATGACTTTATGTAGCCATTGCTCATGTCTCCTGTGGAGATTCACTAACTCTGGCTCTGGAAAGGCTTAGTTCCATAGAGATACCATGTTATTTTGCCTTTAATAGAAAATAACTTAGAAAGTTAATGCATGTTTAGGGAAGAGAACTAGTTATCTAGATAACCACATGGCAAGAAGGATAAAAAAGAAAGACTTGACTTATTTGCAAATATAAAGCAGATATAAGGCTACAGGAATTCAATTAAGGAATGTTTGCTAAAATTAAGTTAGGTGTAGATTTCTTAATGGTTGTTGGGGGCCTTAGTCAAGTCTTAAATCTCTATACACATATCTGTCTCATTCCTCACCAGAGAGCCGTTATTTGAATGTGGGAAATAAAAGGTGGTTGAGGATAAAAAACAGACTTGTTGCTACAACAAGTAGCTCTACAAAAGATATTTAAGGAAAAAGAATTTATTAATACCAATTAAGTGGCCTTTTCACGAATTATCAGATTTGATCTTAAGTCATTTCCCCTCTAAACATGCTGCTGTGGAAACTAAGAAAAAGAGTTCCTGGCACATCCTTCAAAAAATGACATGGAAAATTGGGAATTAAGTTAGGTTTCTTTTTGATCATCACTGTTTTGCACTTGTAAGCTGTTTTAAGTTCTCTCATTCTAAAATTAAAGAAAAAAAGAAACTGAAATTAAAACATTAACATATTTGAAGGATACAATTAATTCTACCAATTGTGCCTTAACTGTTTAAAAGAGTTTGCTTTAATCAGTTTTTGATTGTGTAGCTGATTTTATACAAGGCATAAATTCCCACCCACGAGGCTCTGTCTGGCTAGAGAAGCACAATACTTGAACCTGGTATTCCAAGGGTAGAGCAGCACCTCTATTTGGGCAAATTGCTTCAATGACCTATTTAACTTTGAAGTGCATACATACTACACTTCTACTGGAAGTTTTAAGTTATAACAAAAGTTTTTAAAAAGATTTAAATTCCTTATAAGATCATTTTAGACTCATACAACTGCAAGAATAGGGTAGAGTTTATCATATACTCGTCACCTTACTTCCCTTCGTGTTGCCACCTTACATAACCACAGCAGAGTTAACAAAATGAAGACACTCACCTTGGTACAGTCCTATTAACTGAACTACAGATGTTATTCAGATTTTACCCTACCATCCTTTTTCTTGCCTAGGATCTCACCATGCATTTAGTTCCTACCATCCACTATCGTTTCTTAACCTTTTGTCTTTCAGGACCTTGAGACTTCTGAAGAGTACTGGTGTGTTATTGTAAAATGTCTCTCATTTTTTCCCTGTTTTATTGAGGTAGAATTGACATAGCACTGTGCAAGGTGTACAGCATATGATTATCACCATAAGCTTATAGTTAACAAATTTGTCCTTCAACTTGACATTGTCTTTGCTTTCTCATTAGATTGTTCTATAGTACTGAGAAGATGATTACAGAAATGATACTGTGACTTCCTTAGTGCATCATACAATGGGATACGGGATGTCAGAATGTCCTATCTGGTGATATTAATGTTTTTTTCTTGTGGTATAAAAAAACAGTTTACTAACCATTTTTAAGTATATAGTTTAGTGGCGTTAAAGTGATGTTAATCTTGAACACTTGGTTAAGACAGAATCTGTCAAGCTTATTTATTGTAATGTTACCATTTTTCCTTTTGTAATTAGTAGTTGGGAAGAGATGCTTTGAAACTACAATGCAGATACACTGCTTCTACTCTAACTTTTGCCCACTAATTTTAGTATCCATTGCTAGTGTTTCCTGTGGCAATTAATTACTGTGGCAGTGAATGGTGATTTCCTATTTGATTCTGTCTATACTAATTAATTGAAATTCTTTAAGGAATGATTATCACTTCTCCCACATTTATTATTTTACTCATTTCTTTATATGTGGATTCATGGACATTTATTGTATTATTTGGACTATAATCCTATGTTACCAATTTGTTGAGCAAACTCTTATCTGGGATGAAGAGCAAATTCTTAAGCCTGGAATTATCCACATAGAACACAACTTATTCAAAGTGAGTATTTCTTTGTAATACTGTATTACATTATCTTAAAGTAGGCATAAAAATCTTTAACTTGTTATGATGTTTTAACTTTAAATGAAAATTACATTAACTTGATTTTAAATTTCAATTATTAAAGATATTAACTGAAACTTTTAATTATGTAGATATATTCATATATTTATAAGCAAAGTATAATAGAGATGCCATTTAAACAGATGCTGAAATTAAACATATATATATATATATATATAAGGGAATTGATCTCTTTGGTTTTATCTAATTCTACTGAAGATAAATACATATATTGCTTTCTCTGCGTCTGTGCTTTTCTGCTGTTGTTGTTTAAATTATATTTAAAGATGAATCTGTCTGTCTCATTCTTAGAAGCAAAATTTATCCATATAATTCTCATATATAAAGGTTTATTTCCTCTGGAGCTAAATATCACACATCCACTTTTCAACCTAAAATTTTATCTCATTTCCAAGTCTTTGTAACACTTTTTATAATATTATATTGGTTGTGTTTATGTAACACTGAAATACAGTATTAAAAAGTAAAAATAACAAGGGTTTTCTGTTTCACCAGCTGGGTGAAGCAAGCTAATGTTTCTATGTACCATGCTTTATTCTAAACAAAGAGATAATAAATAAAATTTTAAATACAAACACCAGAAATGAAACATAGCCACACAATGGAAAGATTTATGAAGCTATATACTGTAGTATGTTTCAGATCTATGGAGGCTGGAAGACACAGATTATGTGCTAAACTTTATAGCTAACAGGCTCAATGAAGTCAACTGTACTATTCTGAGTATCATGTTGGATCAGAAGCCCAAGTCAGTGTTACAAGACCTGATTTTTAACTAATTAATTGAAATTTTCTTTAAGGAATGATTATCACTTCTCCCACATTTATTATTTTACTCATTTCTTTATATGTGGATTCATGGACATTTATTGTATTATTTGGACTATAATCCTATGTTACCAATTTGTTGAGCAAACTCTTATCTGGGATGAAGAGCAAATTCTTAAGCCTGGAATTATCCACATAGAACACAACTTATTCAAAGTGAGTATTTCTTTGTAATACTGTATTACATTATCTTAAAGTAGGCATAAAAATCTTTAACTTGTTATGATGTTTTAACTTTAAATGAAAATTACATTAACTTGATTTTAAATTTCAATTATTAAAGATATTAACTGAAACTTTTAATTATGTAGATATATTCATATATTTATAAGCAAAGTATAATAGAGATGCCATTTAAACAGATGCTGAAATTAAACATATATATATATATATATATAAGGGAATTGATCTCTTTGGTTTTATCTAATTCTACTGAAGATAAATACATATATTGCTTTCTCTGCGTCTGTGCTTTTCTGCTGTTGTTGTTTAAATTATATTTAAAGATGAATCTGTCTGTCTCATTCTTAGAAGCAAAATTTATCCATATAATTCTCATATATAAAGGTTTATTTCCTCTGGAGCTAAATATCACACATCCACTTTTCAACCTAAAATTTTATCTCATTTCCAAGTCTTTGTAACACTTTTTATAATATTATATTGGTTGTGTTTATGTAACACTGAAATACAGTATTAAAAAGTAAAAATAACAAGGGTTTTCTGTTTCACCAGCTGGGTGAAGCAAGCTAATGTTTCTATGTACCATGCTTTATTCTAAACAAAGAGATAATAAATAAAATTTTAAATACAAACACCAGAAATGAAACATAGCCACACAATGGAAAGATTTATGAAGCTATATACTGTAGTATGTTTCAGATCTATGGAGGCTGGAAGACACAGATTATGTGCTAAACTTTATAGCTAACAGGCTCAATGAAGTCAACTGTACTATTCTGAGTATCATGTTGGATCAGAAGCCCAAGTCAGTGTTACAAGACCTGATTTTTAGACCATATTGGAATGGTCTAGGGATAAATATTGGTGGAGAGAGAAAGGATAGAGAATATACTTTTAAAAATTTTTGAGTAGTACTTTTTAAAAAGAGTCTTGTAAAGATGAATTCATGCCTATACCCACAAAATGGACAACTGTGGAAGAAACAAAAAAAATATGAGACTGAAAAAAAAACTAGATGGATATATATATGTGTATAGATATAATTAGAAATTCTAGAAACAGAACATTAAGTCATGTAATAAAACATCAATAGATGGGATAAAATTTAGTCTGGGAACTAATGAAGAACAAACTAGTAAATCTGTATATAACTAAGGGATTCATCAATAACACAACAAAAAGTTACATGCCAAGCCAAAACTTAATGGGGGGAGGGATACAGGTCCTACTTCTTGAATATATGTGTCAAAAAATCTTGGACCCAAGTTTTAAACCAGCTATATACAAAATATAGAATACACAGAACATAGGTTGAAAAACTCTAATACAGGCTCAATTAATGATACATAAGGAGAGAATGGAGGGAGAGGCAGAAAGAGAAAACACAGTATTGATTCTGGTTCTTGACAAGATGGCAACTTAGCATGAGCTCCTGAAATCCTATTCCAAGATCACAGGCCAAAACATCATGAACCTCTGAACAAAGAAAAGCCCAGGGCCAGTTGGTTTAATGGATGAATGCCACCAAACTATTTCAATAATAATACCAATCCTTCTTAAACTCCTTCAAAAACTAGAGAACATTTTCAAACTTATTTTATGAGGCCAACATCACCCTGATACCAAAGCCAGACAAAGACAAGAAAACTGTAAGCTAGTATCCCTGATGAACATAGATGCAAATATCCTCAACAAAATCCTAGCAAACCAATTTTAACAGCACACTAAAATATACAACATGACCAAATGGGACTTATCTCAGTTGCAAAGATGCTTCAATATATGCAAAGGAATGTGATATAGCATGTAAACAGAAAGAACAAAATCACATGATCATCCTAACAGATGCAGAAAACATATTTGACAAAGTTTAACACCTTTCTGGATAAAATCTCTCAACAAATTAGGAACTCACCTCAGTACAATGAAGGTCATATATGAAAAGCCCCAAACTAACATCATACAAAATGATGAAAAGCTGAAAGGGTTCCCTCTAAGATCTAAAGTAAGGCAAAGATGTCCACTCTTACCACTTCTAGTAGTACTGGGAGACCTAGCCAAGACAACTAGGCATGAAAAAGAAATAAAAGGCATTCAAATCAGACAGAAGTAAAATTATTTACAGATGGTATGATCTTATGTATAGAAAACTAAACTTAGACTCCACATTATAAAAAAAAAACTTAGAACAAGTGAGATCAGTAAAGTTGCAAGATACAAAATTACTGTATAAAAATTAGTTGCATTTCTATACACTAACAACAAAGTATCCAAAAAAGTAAATGAAGAAAACATTAAATTTATATTAGCATAAAAAATAAAATACTTAGGAGCAAACCTAACAAGGAGGTGAAACACTTTGTGACACTGAAAACTATGAAACATAACTGGAAAAAAAAAAAAAACCCAACACAAACAAATGGAAAATACCTTGTGTTTATGTAGTACAGGAAAATTAATATTGTTAAAATGTCCATTTTACCTAGAGAAATCTACAGATTCAGTATAAATTTATCAAAATCCTAATGGCTTTTTTTTCCAGAAATAAATCCTAAAATTAACATAGAACCACCAAAGACCTCAGGTAGCCAAGACAATTTTAAGCAAGAAAAATAAAACTGGAGACATTACACTTCCTTATTTCAAATATAGTTCAAAGCCACAGTAACAGAAACAATATGGCACTGGCATAGAAAAACATGAATTAACCAACAGAACAAAATAGAAAGCCCAGAAATAAAACTATTCATATATGGTCAGCTGATCTTTGACAAGGGTGCTAAGAATACTCAATGGGGAAAAGGATAATGTCTTCAATAAATGGTGTTGGGAAAACTGGCTAGCCACATGCAAAAGAATGACATTGGGACCTCATACTATTAAAAATTATCTCAAAATGGGTAAAGACTTAAATGTAAGAACTGAACAAGAACTCCTAGAATAAAACCCAGGGAGAAAAGCTTCTTGATGCTGGCCTTGGCAATTTCTTGGGTATAATGTCAAAAGCCAAAATCACAGAATCTAACATAAAAATATTGACAAAGTTTAACACCTTTCTGGATAAAATCTCTCAACAAATTGGAACTCACCTCAGTACTGAAGGTCATATATGAAAAGCCCCAAACTAACATCATACAAAATGATGAAAAGCTGAAAGGGTTCCCTCTAAGATCTAAAGTAAGGCAAAGATGTCCACTCTTACCACTTCTAGTAGTACTGGGAGACCTAGCCAAGACAACTAGGCATGAAAAAGAAATAAAAGGCATTCAAATCAGACAGAAGTAAAATTATTTACAGATGGTATGATCTTATGTATAGAAAACTAAACTTAGACTCCACATTATAAAAAAAAAACTTAGAACAAGTGAGATCAGTAAAGTTGCAAGATACAAAATTACTGTATAAAAATTAGTTGCATTTCTATACACTAACAACAAAGTATCCAAAAAAGTAAATGAAGAAAACATTAAATTTATATTAGCATAAAAAATAAAATACTTAGGAGCAAACCTAACAAGGAGGTGAAACACTTTGTGACACTGAAAACTATGAAACATAACTGGAAAAAAAAAAAAAACCCAACACAAACAAATGGAAAATACCTTGTGTTTATGTAGTACAGGAAAATTAATATTGTTAAAATGTCCATTTTACCTAGAGAAATCTACAGATTCAGTATAAATTTATCAAAATCCTAATGGCTTTTTTTTCCAGAAATAAATCCTAAAATTAACATAGAACCACCAAAGACCTCAGGTAGCCAAGACAATTTTAAGCAAGAAAAATAAAACTGGAGACATTACACTTCCTTATTTCAAATATAGTTCAAAGCCACAGTAACAGAAACAATATGGCACTGGCATAGAAAAACATGAATTAACCAACAGAACAAAATAGAAAGCCCAGAAATAAAACTATTCATATATGGTCAGCTGATCTTTGACAAGGGTGCTAAGAATACTCAATGGGGAAAAGGATAATGTCTTCAATAAATGGTGTTGGGAAAACTGGCTAGCCACATGCAAAAGAATGACATTGGGACCTCATACTATTAAAAATTATCTCAAAATGGGTAAAGACTTAAATGTAAGAACTGAACAAGAACTCCTAGAATAAAACCCAGGGAGAAAAGCTTCTTGATGCTGGCCTTGGCAATTTCTTGGGTATAATGTCAAAAGCAAAGGCAGTGTGGGGACCTGAATCATAAACAGTCCATAAAACTTTCCTTAAATGATAGGAGTGTCTCACTGTGATTTACACTTAAAACTTTTCCTTTTTAGAGCCAGGTAGAGAGAAGAAGTTAAATGACCAGAGCCTAGTAAAACACACAAACAAACCAGGTCTCTGAGTTTCTAATCAGCTTCTCTGGCAGACAGAATTTCCCACACGTTGTCATAGTTCATCACTGGAGGAATCAAGTGTGACCTGTGTAACTCCCACAGGGAGAGAATTTTTAGAAGCTTGTGCCTTATTTCCTCCAGACTTCACCCATGTTCTTTTACGTTTTGATTTAGTTTTGTACTTTCTTGTTCTACTATCTCTTAGTTGTAAGTAAACTCTTGCTAAGTCCTGTGTGACTCCTAGAAATTCATCAAAGCTGGGGGTGGTTTGGGGAGTACACGATGTATGCCTCAACTCATTTTATGATACTAAAATTTGTCTAGAGAAAAACAGCTATTTTCCAATATCATTATCAACAGATACAAAAATTCTAAGCAAGAATTGGTTTTACCAATTTCTTGGTCACTCTACCCACTCTATTCCCTCTCTCCTTCCACCATTCCTAACCACCTTTTTTTTTTTTAACTGATTGATAGAATGACTGAATTGAGAAAACAGTGATGGTTAAACAGTGGACTATTAGACACCAGGTTTCCCTGGCAGTTCAGTGGCAAGGAGTCTGCAGACCTGTACAGGAGATATGGGTTTGATCCCTGGTCTAGGAAGATCCCACTTGCTGCAAATCACCTGAGCCTGTATGCCACAACTATTGAGTTGGTGCTCTAGAACCCAGGAACCATAACTACTGAGCTCATGTGCCACAATTACTGTGCCCCACACACGCTAGAGCCCATGCTCTGCAACAAGAGAAGTCACCACAATGAGAAGCCCACACACTGCAACTACAGAGTAGCCCCCACTTGCAGCAGCTAGAGAAAAGCCAATGCAGCAATAAAGACCTAGTGTGGCCAAAATAAATTAAAAAATTAAACTATAACACTTTGACTTCTAGGAAGATGGAATGAACATACTTTCCCCTGTATTTGGTGAGTACAACTAAAAACCTTTCAAATTATATATAAAACAAACAAGAAAAATTCAAAAGACAGAAGAAGGCAGATCAGCTAGGAACTGGAATAACAACACAGTTGTAAGTTTCTTTTTTCCCTCCTCATGTATCTCATACTTGGAGTTTAAGATGCTAGCAGTCCAGAAGTGTCAATAGTCACAGACAAAACCAAACAACTCAAAAAAATTTACTACTCTCTCTACCTAATGAATCAGCTAAAGGGAGGCCTAGCAAGACATAAAACTTTTTAGATAATAATTACTTTACCCTGAGCAGACTTGATAGGAATCAATATATAGCTCTGCTATCACTCATGCCAACAAAGCTCAGTGGAAAGATTTGTCTCTCACCCACTTGAGTAACAAGCTTCCCCACCTGCCATGGAGAGAGTGTGGGAAGCTGGACCTGCCGCCTGTGCACAGCGATGAGGAGCTCACCTCCTCAGACATCAACGGAGGCCAACTGGGGAACCAGGACTTCCATCTCTCCATGGCAGAAATGAATCAGCTTCCTTTCTTTCCCAGAGCAGTGTCAGAAAAAGCCAGTTAATACAGAAGGCGTAAAGGAAATCTAAAGTCTCAGAATATAATAATAGCAGAATTACACTCTTCTCATATTCTTACAGAACAAGCTAGACTATATCCTGGGCCATAAAACAAACCTCAACAAATTTAAAAGAATTAAAACAATAAAGAAGTTGCTCTGAAACTATAATGGAAGCAGATCAGAAATAAATAATAGGATAGGATGAAAAATTCCAACACAGTTGCAAGCTAAATAATAGACATCTTAATCATCTATAGGTCAAGGAGTAAGCCTCAAGGGAAGTCTTAAAATGCACTGCATTGAATGAAAACAACAGCATATCAAAACTGTGGACAATAACTAAAACTGTGCTAAGAGGGAGATTTATAGTACTAAGTGCATATATCTGGATAGAGGAAAAGCTTCACATCAAAAACCTGTGGGGGACTGGCCACGGGCAGGGTAGAGCTCAGCTCACTTCCTCTCACAGGCACACCAAAATCACAACTCTCCAGAATAACCAATCGATGAAAATGACTGGAACCTATCAAAAAAGACTTTCTACAACTAAAGACATAAAGAAGGAACCACAAGATGAGGCACAGATTTGCAGTACAGGCAAGGCCATACTCCTGGGATCCACAAACTAAAAACAGTTCATATATAAATTTTCCCCATACTTGGAGTTTAAGATGCTAGCAGTCCAGAAGTGTCAATAGTCACAGACAAAACCAAACAACTCAAAAAAATTTACTACTCTCTCTACCTAATGAATCAGCTAAAGGGAGGCCTAGCAAGACATAAAACTTTTTAGATAATAATTACTTTACCCTGAGCAGACTTGATAGGAATCAATATATAGCTCTGCTATCACTCATGCCAACAAAGCTCAGTGGAAAGATTTGTCTCTCACCCACTTGAGTAACAAGCTTCCCCACCTGCCATGGAGAGAGTGTGGGAAGCTGGACCTGCCGCCTGTGCACAGCGATGAGGAGCTCACCTCCTCAGACATCAACGGAGGCCAACTGGGGAACCAGGACTTCCATCTCTCCATGGCAGAAATGAATCAGCTTCCTTTCTTTCCCAGAGCAGTGTCAGAAAAAGCCAGTTAATACAGAAGGCGTAAAGGAAATCTAAAGTCTCAGAATATAATAATAGCAGAATTACACTCTTCTCATATTCTTACAGAACAAGCTAGACTATATCCTGGGCCATAAAACAAACCTCAACAAATTTAAAAGAATTAAAACAATAAAGAAGTTGCTCTGAAACTATAATGGAAGCAGATCAGAAATAAATAATAGGATAGGATGAAAAATTCCAACACAGTTGCAAGCTAAATAATAGACATCTTAATCATCTATAGGTCAAGGAGTAAGCCTCAAGGGAAGTCTTAAAATGCACTGCATTGAATGAAAACAACAGCATATCAAAACTGTGGACAATAACTAAAACTGTGCTAAGAGGGAGATTTATAGTACTAAGTGCATATATCTGGATAGAGGAAAAGCTTCACATCAAAAACCTGTGGGGGACTGGCCACGGGCAGGGTAGAGCTCAGCTCACTTCCTCTCACAGGCACACCAAAATCACAACTCTCTCCAGAATAACCAATCGATGAAAATGACTGGAACCTATCAAAAAAGACTTTCTACAACTAAAGACATAAAGAAGGAACCACAAGATGAGGCACAGATTTGCAGTACAGTCAAGGCCATACTCCTGGGTGGGTGATCCACAAACTAAAGAACAGTTACATTGCAGAGGTTGTCTCAGAGGTGTAAGCCATTTGAGTCCCACGTCTAGCTCCTCAGCCTTGGGGCCTTTACCAGGAAGATGAGCATGTGGCTTTGAAGGCCAGAAGCCCTGATGTTTCAGGAGTCCCAACATTTCAGGAGTCCCAGAGAGCTGGAGAAATACAGACTTCCCTTTTAAAGTGAGTGATAGTTGCTCAGTTGTGTCTCTTTGCGACCCCATGGGCTATAGCCCACCAGGCTCCTCTGTCTATGGAATTCCCCAGAAAAGAATCCTGGAGTGGGTTTGCCACTTCCTTCCCCAAGGTGCCTCCTAAAGGGTGCACCCAAAATCTCATATGCTCCAGTACCCAGGGCAAAAGAGGCAATCTGAGAGAAGCCTGGGTCAGACCCATCTGCTGATCATGGTGAGTCTCCTAGAGAGGCAGGAGGCAACTACAGCTCAATGTGGGGACACAGACACTGGCAGCAGTGATTTTGGGGGAGTTCCTTCTACCATGTGGACACTGGTGCTGGCAAGTGTCATGGTGGAATCCTCCCTTTAGCTCATTTGCACTGAGACCTGCCTTCTACCCCACCCAAGAGCAGGCAGGCATCAGTGCTAGGATGACTCAGGCAAAGCAACCAACTGGGTAGGGACACAGCCACACCCATCAGTAAACAGGTTGCCTTAAGACCCCCTGTGCCCACAGTTGCCTATGGACATGGCCCTGCCCACCAGAGGAAACAACATACAGTTCCAAGCTAAATAATAGACATCTTAATCATCTATAGGTCAAGGAGTAAGCCTCAAGAAGTTAAAATGCACTGCATTGAATGAAAACAACAGCATATCAAAACTGTGGACAATAACTAAAACTGTGCTAAGAGGGAGATTTATAGTACTAAGTGCATATATCTGGATAGAGGAAAAGCTTCACATCAAAAACCTGTGGGGGACTGGCCACGGGCAGGGTAGAGCTCAGCTCACTTCCTCTCACAGGCACACCAAAATCACAACTCTCCAGAATAACCAATCGATGAAAATGACTGGAACCTATCAAAAAAGACTTTCTACAACTAAAGACATAAAGAAGGAACCACAAGATGAGGCACAGATTTGCAGTACAGTCAAGGCCATACTCCTGGGTGGGTGATCCACAAACTAAAGAACAGTTACATTGCAGAGGTTGTCTCAGAGGTGTAAGCCATTTGAGTCCCACGTCTAGCTCCTCAGCCTTGGGGCCTTTACCAGGAAGATGAGCATGTGGCTTTGAAGGCCAGAAGCCCTGATGTTTCAGGAGTCCCAACATTTCAGGAGTCCCAGAGAGCTGGAGAAATACAGACTTCCCTTTTAAAGTGAGTGATAGTTGCTCAGTTGTGTCTCTTTGCGACCCCATGGGCTATAGCCCACCAGGCTCCTCTGTCTATGGAATTCCCCAGAAAAGAATCCTGGAGTGGGTTTGCCACTTCCTTCCCCAAGGTGCCTCCTAAAGGGTGCACCCAAAATCTCATATGCTCCAGTACCCAGGGCAAAAGAGGCAATCTGAGAGAAGCCTGGGTCAGACCCATCTGCTGATCATGGTGAGTCTCCTAGAGAGGCAGGAGGCAACTACAGCTCAATGTGGGGACACAGACACTGGCAGCAGTGATTTTGGGGGAGTTCCTTCTACCATGTGGACACTGGTGCTGGCAAGTGTCATGGTGGAATCCTCCCTTTAGCTCATTTGCACTGAGACCTGCCTTCTACCCCACCCAAGAGCAGGCAGGCATCAGTGCTAGGATGACTCAGGCAAAGCAACCAACTGGGTAGGGACACAGCCACACCCATCAGTAAACAGGTTGCCTTAAGACCCCCTGTGCCCACAGTTGCCTATGGACATGGCCCTGCCCACCAGAGGAAACAACATACAGTTCCAACCACCAGCAGGCAGGCACCAGTCCCAGAATCCCCTGGTCCCCAGTGCTGCCCTCCAGGGAACAGGGTCTAGCCTCTAGACCAGTCTCACATACCTGGGGGAAGACATCAGACTCAAGAAACCACAGTCCCTAAGCTTGAGAACCCAGCCTGCCTATCAGCAGGCCAGATCCTGCCCTGGGACCAGCTGGTCAGTTTTGTCCACCAGCAGGCCAATCCAAACTTCAGGATACCCAAGACCTCATACCCAACTGTGTCAGTAAACTCCCCCACCCCCATCAGAAATCAAACACCAACTCTGGGCTGCTGGATCCTTCAACCAGACCCCAGGACCGGTCTCTGCCCACCAGTAGCCCAGTACTAACACCAGGATCTGGCTTCACCCATCACTTTGCAGTCAGAAGCAAATCCAGTCTTCTAAACCCTAAGTCTGCCCACCAGTGAGCTATCATAAGCTGCAGGACCACCTGGGGCTCTGCAGTCAGCCACTTTGTGACCCAATCCTACCAACCACCAGCCAGCAGCCCTGCATAAAGCAAGGTCTGGCAACCAACTAGACTGGGGACCAACCAAGCTTACCATATCACCCTCACAGCCTGCTACAACCCATCATAAGGGAACTCCTAGAGCAGAGAGTTTGGGTGACAAGATGGGTGTGCTCTGCTGGGACACACAAGACAGCTCCAATATAGGGCCACTTCACCAAGGTTGAAAAATTGAACCTACCAGGTGCATCAAAAAATAAAAACAGTAATTCAGGCAAAATGCAGTGGCACAGAAACATGTTACAGAGAAAGGAATAAGATAAAACTCCAGGAGAAGAACTAAGTGAAATAAAGATAGGCCATCTACCCAAAAAGAAGTCCATGATTTTGGGGAGTTCCTTCTACCATGTGGACACTGGTGCTGGCAATCGGTGGAATCCTCCCTTTAGCTCATTTGCACTTAGACCTGCCTTCTACCCCACCCAAGAGCAGGCAGGCATCAGTGCTAGGATGACTCAGGCAAAGCAACCAACTGGGTAGGGACACAGCCACACCCATCAGTAAACAGGTTGCCTTAAGACCCCCTGTGCCCACAGTTGCCTATGGACATGGCCCTGCCCACCAGAGGAAACAACATACAGTTCCAACCACCAGCAGGCAGGCACCAGTCCCAGAATCCCCTGGTCCCCAGTGCTGCCCTCCAGGGAACAGGGTCTAGCCTCTAGACCAGTCTCACATACCTGGGGGAAGACATCAGACTCAAGAAACCACAGTCCCTAAGCTTGAGAACCCAGCCTGCCTATCAGCAGGCCAGATCCTGCCCTGGGACCAGCTGGTCAGTTTTGTCCACCAGCAGGCCAATCCAAACTTCAGGATACCCAAGACCTCATACCCAACTGTGTCAGTAAACTCCCCCACCCCCATCAGAAATCAAACACCAACTCTGGGCTGCTGGATCCTTCAACCAGACCCCAGGACCGGTCTCTGCCCACCAGTAGCCCAGTACTAACACCAGGATCTGGCTTCACCCATCACTTTGCAGTCAGAAGCAAATCCAGTCTTCTAAACCCTAAGTCTGCCCACCAGTGAGCTATCATAAGCTGCAGGACCACCTGGGGCTCTGCAGTCAGCCACTTTGTGACCCAATCCTACCAACCACCAGCCAGCAGCCCTGCATAAAGCAAGGTCTGGCAACCAACTAGACTGGGGACCAACCAAGCTTACCATATCACCCTCACAGCCTGCTACAACCCATCATAAGGGAACTCCTAGAGCAGAGAGTTTGGGTGACAAGATGGGTGTGCTCTGCTGGGACACACAAGACAGCTCCAATATAGGGCCACTTCACCAAGGTTGAAAAATTGAACCTACCAGGTGCATCAAAAAATAAAAACAGTAATTCAGGCAAAATGCAGTGGCACAGAAACATGTTACAGAGAAAGGAATAAGATAAAACTCCAGGAGAAGAACTAAGTGAAATAAAGATAGGCCATCTACCCAAAAAGAAGTCCAGGGTAGTGATGGTAAAGATGATCAAAGAACTCCGGAGAAGAATGGATGCACACAGTGAAAAGTTAGAAGTTTTTAACAAGGAGTTAGAAAAGATAAAGAACAACCAAACAGATCAACAATGCAATAACTGAAATGAAAATTACAGTAGAAAGAATAAACAGACTAAATGATATAGATGAACAAGTCAGTAAATTAAGCAGAGTAGTGGAAATCACCAATTTTGCACAGAAGAAAAAAATAAGAATGCAAAGAAATGAGGACATTTTAAAAGACCTCTGGCACAATGCCAAGCATTCACATTACAAAATGAGGAGAGATAAAGGGGCTGAGAACATATTTGAAGACATAATAGCTGAAAACTTCCCTAACTGGAAAACAGACATCCAGAGAGTTTTGTACAGGATTAACCCAAAGAGAAACACACCAAGACACTATACTTAAAATTAATAAAACAAAATAATAATAATAAAATATAAAATAAAAATAAATAATAAAACAAAAATTAAAGATAAAGAGTACTAAAAGCAGCAAGGGAAAAGCAACTCTCATAGGGAACTCTAATAAGGCCTTTGGCTAAATTTTCAGCAGAAACTGAAAGGAGTGGCATGATATATTTAAAGTGATGAAAGAGAAAAACCTATAACCAAGAATACTTTGCCAGCAAGGCTCTCATTCAGAGCTGATGGAGAGATCAAACCCTTTAAAGACAAACAATAGTTTACCACTACCAAACCAGCTTGGTGAGAAATGTTAGAGGAACTTCTCTGAGTAAAAAAGAAAAAGCCACAGCTAGAAACATGAAACTACAAAATAAAAGCTCATCAGTAAAAGCAAACATACAGAAAAGGTACCATCCCTATACAAAGTTAGCAAAAAAAGTAGTAAAACTGTATATATCAATAAACAGGTAAGGAATGAACAAATACAAAATATGATATGAAGCACAAGGGGAGAATACAAACACAGAGTTGTTCAAATGCAATTGGAAGTAGGCAATCAGGGCTTCCCTGGTGGTCCAGTGGGTAAAGACACCGCCTTGCAGTGCAAGGAGCACCGGTTCAATCCCTGGCCCCAGAAGATCCCACGTGCCATGGAGCAGCTGGACCAGCGTGTCCAATTACAAGCCAGCACTCTGGAGCACATGTGCCCAGAGCCGGTGCTCTGCAAGGACAGAGGCCACTGATATGGGAGGCCCACACAGGCCAAAGAATTAAGATGGATGAAAACAAATAAATGAAGGACCAATAAAAGAGGCCAAAATTTTAAAAAGGGCAATAAGCTCATAAAATTCATGAGAAGACCAGAAGATATTTCTCCAAAGAAAACACACAAATAATCAAAATGCACACGAAAAGATGCTCAACAGGCTAATTATTAGACAAATGCAAACCAAAATTACAATCAAATGCCAACTGACACTGGTTATAATGGCCATCAAAAAAAAAGCAAAAAAAAAAGGGGCTGAGAACATATTTGAAGACATAATAGCTGAAAACTTCCCTAACTGGAAAACAGACATCCAGAGAGTTTTGTACAGGATTAACCCAAAGAGAAACACACCAAGACACTATACTTAAAATTAATAAAACAAAATAATAATAATAAAATATAAAATAAAAATAAATAATAAAACAAAAATTAAAGATAAAGAGTACTAAAAGCAGCAAGGGAAAAGCAACTCTCATAGGGAACTCTAATAAGGCCTTTGGCTAAATTTTCAGCAGAAACTGAAAGGAGTGGCATGATATATTTAAAGTGATGAAAGAGAAAAACCTATAACCAAGAATACTTTGCCAGCAAGGCTCTCATTCAGAGCTGATGGAGAGATCAAACCCTTTAAAGACAAACAATAGTTTACCACTACCAAACCAGCTTGGTGAGAAATGTTAGAGGAACTTCTCTGAGTAAAAAAGAAAAAGCCACAGCTAGAAACATGAAACTACAAAATAAAAGCTCATCAGTAAAAGCAAACATACAGAAAAGGTACCATCCCTATACAAAGTTAGCAAAAAAAGTAGTAAAACTGTATATATCAATAAACAGGTAAGGAATGAACAAATACAAAATATGATATGAAGCACAAGGGGAGAATACAAACACAGAGTTGTTCAAATGCAATTGGAAGTAGGCAATCAGGGCTTCCCTGGTGGTCCAGTGGGTAAAGACACCGCCTTGCAGTGCAAGGAGCACCGGTTCAATCCCTGGCCCCAGAAGATCCCACGTGCCATGGAGCAGCTGGACCAGCGTGTCCAATTACAAGCCAGCACTCTGGAGCACATGTGCCCAGAGCCGGTGCTCTGCAAGGACAGAGGCCACTGATATGGGAGGCCCACACAGGCCAAAGAATTAAGATGGATGAAAACAAATAAATGAAGGACCAATAAAAGAGGCCAAAATTTTAAAAAGGGCAATAAGCTCATAAAATTCATGAGAAGACCAGAAGATATTTCTCCAAAGAAAACACACAAATAATCAAAATGCACACGAAAAGATGCTCAACAGGCTAATTATTAGACAAATGCAAACCAAAATTACAATCAAATGCCAACTGACACTGGTTATAATGGCCATCAAGAAAAAGTCTATAAATAACAAGTGCCGCAGATAGTATGGGGAAAAAATCCTCCTATGCTCTTGGTAGGAATACAAATTGTTGCAACTACTATGGAAATGTACAGAATTACCATATGATCTAGCAATTCCACTCCTGAACATATATCCAGATGAGACTCATTAAGAGGGATGTACAACTATGTTCATAGCAGCAGCACAGCAGCACAGCAGCACAATAGCCAAGGAAATAACCTAAATGTTCATGGACAGACGAATGAATCAAAGAGTGATACATATATGGACAACTACTCACCAATAAAAAAGTGAAATAATGCCATCTTCAGCAACATGGATAGATCTATGGATTGTCATACTAGTAAAGGAAGTTAGAGGAAGACAAAAACCATATGGTATTACTTACAGATGATAAGTAATATGACAGAATAAACTTATCTACCAAACAGAACCAGACTCATGGACATCGAGGCAAGATCTGTGGTTGCCATGGGATAGAGGGACTCAGAGAGGATTGGAGTAGGAGTTTGAGATTAGCAGATGCAACTGTTAGGGAATGGATAAATAAGGTCCTACTATACAGAACAAGGAACTACATTCAATATCCTGTGATAAACTGTAATTGAAAAGAATATGAAAAAGAATATATGTACATGTAAAACTGTATTACTGTGCTATATTGCAGAAATTAAAACAATAATGTAAGCCAAATATACTTTAATAGAATACCTTTTTTTAAAGACCTGGTGGTATAGGAATGAAAACAGACAAACACATCAGAGGAACAGAGAAAGGAGCACAAAGCTAAATTCAAAGACCCACAGTCAATTAATCTTTGATGAAGGAGGCAAGTATATACAATGAAAAAAGACAATCCCTTTGGCAAATGGTACTGGGCATTCAGGGTAAGCAGAGAAAAATTAAGGAAGTTAGAAATTCCCTCCAACCATAGACACGATAAACTGAAAATGACTTAAAGAGTTAATTCTAAGAAGGGACACCATAAAACACCTTTGACATAAATTGTTGCTATATTTTTTATATAAGTATCCCAAAGAAAAAAATAAATAAAGGCAAACATAAACAAATGAACCTAATGAACTTTATAAGCTCTTCCACACCAAAAACCAAACCAAACCTATGAAATGAGAGAAGATATCTCAAAACAATCGACTGACAAATTTAAATCTGTTGCCAAAAAACCTCCTATGCTCTTGGTAGGAATACAAATTGTTGCAACTACTATGGAAATGTACAGAATTACCATATGATCTAGCAATTCCACTCCTGAACATATATCCAGATGAGACTCATTAAGAGGGATGTACAACTATGTTCATAGCAGCAGCACAGCAGCACAGCAGCACAATAGCCAAGGAAATAACCTAAATGTTCATGGACAGACGAATGAATCAAAGAGTGATACATATATGGACAACTACTCACCAATAAAAAAGTGAAATAATGCCATCTTCAGCAACATGGATAGATCTATGGATTGTCATACTAGTAAAGGAAGTTAGAGGAAGACAAAAACCATATGGTATTACTTACAGATGATAAGTAATATGACAGAATAAACTTATCTACCAAACAGAACCAGACTCATGGACATCGAGGCAAGATCTGTGGTTGCCATGGGATAGAGGGACTCAGAGAGGATTGGAGTAGGAGTTTGAGATTAGCAGATGCAACTGTTAGGAATGGATAAATAAGGTCCTACTATACAGAACAAGGAACTACATTCAATATCCTGTGATAAACTGTAATTGAAAAGAATATGAAAAGAATATATGTACATGTAAAACTGTATTACTGTGCTATATTGCAGAAATTAAAACAATAATGTAAGCCAAATATACTTTAATAGAATACCTTTTTTTAAAGACCTGGTGGTATAGGAATGAAAACAGACAAACACATCAGAGGAACAGAGAAAGGAGCACAAAGCTAAATTCAAAGACCCACAGTCAATTAATCTTTGATGAAGGAGGCAAGTATATACAATGAAAAAAGACAATCCCTTTGGCAAATGGTACTGGGCATTCAGGGTAAGCAGAGAAAAATTAAGGAAGTTAGAAATTCCCTCCAACCATAGACACGATAAACTGAAAATGACTTAAAGAGTTAATTCTAAGAAGGGACACCATAAAACACCTTTGACATAAATTGTTGCTATATTTTTTATATAAGTATCCCAAAGAAAAAAATAAATAAAGGCAAACATAAACAAATGAACCTAATGAACTTTATAAGCTCTTCCACACCAAAAACCAAACCAAACCTATGAAATGAGAGAAGATATCTCAAAACAATGCGACTGACAAGACCTTAATTTCTAAAATATATAAATAACTCATAATATATATATAAAAACAGAAACCAAAGAGAAAAAAAAGGCAGAAGACCTAAACAGACATTTCTGCAAAGAAGAAATCCAAATGCATAATGGCATTCACTACAGACATGAAAATATGTTCGACATTGAAGAATATAAGAGAAATACATATGAAAACTACAATGAGGCACGACTTTAACCAATTAGAATGACCATCACTAAAAAGGCCACACAAAAAACAAATGCAGGAGAGGCTATAGAGAAGAGGGAACACTCCTACAATGTCGATGGGAATGTAAATTCATGGGAATGTAAACTGGTTGAAAAACAGAGTTACATTTGATCCAGTAATTCACTCTTGCACATATATTCAGACAAAACTATCTTTCAATTGGAAAGATGCACTTCTATATTCATGGTGGCACTCTTCACAACCCCAAGGAATAAAAACAACCATAAATGTCTATTGACAGGTGAAGGAATTAAG
Organism: Tragulus kanchil; assembly: GCA_022376925.1. Classification (NCBI taxonomy): domain Eukaryota; kingdom Metazoa; phylum Chordata; class Mammalia; order Artiodactyla; family Tragulidae; genus Tragulus; species Tragulus kanchil. The sequence continues at coordinate 35,855,978 of JAIOJX010000029.1, read as the reverse complement.
AAGATGAGGTACATACAAACCATGAAATACAACTAAGCAACAAAAAGAAATGAAATAAAAGCCACCTGAAGGAACATGGATGGACTAGAGCTTACCAAACTAAGTGAAAGAAGTTAGAAAAAAAATAGATTTGGTAACCCTAGAATTTCAAATCCAAAGACCCAAATGAACTAAACTATAAAAGAAAATGACTCAGAGTCATAGAGAAGAAAAAGGCTGTTGACAAGGGGAACAGGCATGAGGAGGTGATCCACAGGCACTCTGCAATAGCAGAGGTCAACAATTACAGACAGAATCCAGAAACATCAAGATTCTACAGTATCCACAGACAACCATATTAAATATTCTATGACAAAGTGAAAATGACTTAAAGAGTTAATTCTAAGAAGGGACACCATAAAACACCTTTGACATAAATTGTTGCTATATTTTTTATATAAGTATCCCAAAGAAAAAAATAAATAAAGGCAAACATAAACAAATGAACCTAATGAACTTTATAAGCTCTTCCACACCAAAAACCAAACCAAACCTATGAAATGAGAGAAGATATCTCAAAACAATGCGACTGACAAGACCTTAATTTCTAAAATATATAAATAACTCATAATATATATATAAAAACAGAAACCAAAGAGAAAAAAAAGGCAGAAGACCTAAACAGACATTTCTGCAAAGAAGAAATCCAAATGCATAATGGCATTCACTACAGACATGAAAATATGTTCGACATTGAAGAATATAAGAGAAATACATATGAAAACTACAATGAGGCACGACTTTAACCAATTAGAATGACCATCACTAAAAAGGCCACACAAAAAACAAATGCAGGAGAGGCTATAGAGAAGAGGGAACACTCCTACAATGTCGATGGGAATGTAAATTCATGGGAATGTAAACTGGTTGAAAAACAGAGTTACATTTGATCCAGTAATTCACTCTTGCACATATATTCAGACAAAACTATCTTTCAATTGGAAAGATGCACTTCTATATTCATGGTGGCACTCTTCACAACCCCAAGGAATAAAAACAACCATAAATGTCTATTGACAGGTGAAGGAATTAAGAAGATGAGGTACATACAAACCATGAAATACAACTAAGCAACAAAAAGAAATGAAATAAAAGCCACCTGAAGGAACATGGATGGACTAGAGCTTACCAAACTAAGTGAAAGAAGTTAGAAAAAAAATAGATTTGGTAACCCTAGAATTTCAAATCCAAAGACCCAAATGAACTAAACTATAAAAGAAAATGACTCAGAGTCATAGAGAAGAAAAAGGCTGTTGACAAGGGGAACAGGCATGAGGAGGTGATCCACAGGCACTCTGCAATAGCAGAGGTCAACAATTACAGACAGAATCCAGAAACATCAAGATTCTACAGTATCCACAGACAACCATATTAAATATTCTATGACAAAGTGTAATAGACAAGAATATATAAAAGGTTCTACACACAATATATACACACAATATATAAAAGGTTTGGCACATACACAAAAACACATATGAACGAATGAAACGAGCAAGGACCCCACAAGGAAATCAACATAAAGTGTGTCTTAATTTGATGGCAGAAACAAGTATATACAAAAAGGAGACCATGACTTCCACAAGAGGTCTTAGAAAGACAGACAAATGTAAGTAATGAAGATAAAAAACATCCTCCACTGAAGCAAAAAGAAACTCAAGAAAGCTTAAAGACAAAAAGAGAAGGTATATGGGCTTCCCCTGGTGGTCCAGTGGGTAGGGACACCGCCTTGCAGTGCAAGGGGCGCCAGTTTGAGCCCTGGCCTGGGAGGATCCCGCGTGCCGTGGAGTGGCTGGACTGATGTGTCCAATTGCTGAGCCGGAGCTCTGGAGCACATGCACCCAGAGCCGGCACTCTGCAACGACAGACGCCACCGTGATGGGAGGCCCACAGGAGCCAAAGAACAAAAACGGATGAACATGGAGAAACAAAGGACCAATAGAAGTGGCGTGCCTGCTCCCCTCCCTCCCCAACCCGACCCCCGCCCCCAAATAAATAAATAAATAAATAAATAAATAAGAGAAGGTATGACACTCCATACCACAAAACAGGCGAAATATTGTCTGATATTCGTTAATGACTCCTAAAGTAAAAAAATAAATAAAATGAGATATAATCAAGGCTACAACCATTTCAATGGAAAGGAAACCATTACATAATGAAAAGACAACTCTGTGAAAGAGAGAAAATTTTGAAAAACGCTGTGACCAGCTAGGCTTTATATCACAAAAATACTAACAGCTCATACAACTCAGTACTAAAACAATGGAATCAGAAAATAGACAATTCTCTAATAGACATCCAGATGCTCAATGGACATAGGAAAAGCATGCCAACATGGCTGATTAGTACAGAGATGCACATCAAAAATATAATGAGGTATAATATCACATGGGCCAGAATGGCCATCAAAAAAGACGGACACGAAAAAGGATGGGGAGGGTGTGGAAAAAGGAACCCCCCTACACTGTTGGTGGGAATAGCAATTGGGGTAAGCTCTATGAATACCATGGTGTAGGCTCCACAAAAGTACAAACACAATGACTACAAGATCCAGTAATGCCATTCCAGGGCATGTATTCAGACAAAAGTACTATTCAAAGAAGTCCATATGCCTGCAAAGTCTCAGCCTTGTTCACAATAGCTGAGAGAAGGAAATAATGCAGTGGTCCATAACAACGTGCATAGATTGAGAAGAGGAGGTACAATGGTGTGCTACAGAGCCAGGACAGAGACTGAAGACATGCCACTTGCAGCAACATGGACGCACTAGAGTTTATCCTACTAAGTGAAGGAAGTTAGAAAGAAGAGGCAAATCTCTTTTCATATCCCTTAACTTTTGAATATAAAGACCCAAATGAGCCAATGTATAAATGAGAAAACAGCTCAGAGACATAGGAAACAGAAAGGTAGTTGACAAGGGGGAAATAGGCATGAGGAGGGGAGCAACTAGCACTATAGATTTACCAGATGGATAGAATACTATGGACAACACCTGAACATCACATCCTGCAATAAATATCCACAGAATAATATATCAAATACTCTGTTATAAAGTTTAATGGCGGGCACTATTAAATAAGACTTTATATATGTAAATCCAAATCACAGTCCAGGGGAACAGAAATTAACACATTATATATTTAACAGAATGCAACATTAAATAGAAAAGAAGCTACACCTGCTATATGGAAAAAAGAAAAAAAAACAAAACAAAAACAATGGCATTGGCATAGAAAGCAAGCCAAAAAAGGCCAAGGCCCAAAGTAAGGAAAACACACTGACAAAGAATTGAAAGAGGCAAGCACATTCACAGAGGAAAGGCAATATCTTCTGCAAGTGGACTGTAGAGAGATGGACAGACAGATACATGTAATGGAGCTATATAACACATCCTCCAATATAGGAAAAATGAATCCAAAAAAGATTGGGAGATACGTATAAGTCATCCTAAAGCCACAAAAAGAACCACAGGCAAAATATTATTTGATATAGATTCCAGCAAAATTTTCTCAGATAAGACTCCTAAATTTTAAAAAAAAGACAAGATAATATAATCAATTCTATAATTATGTAAATAGGAAAACAGATGCCATTCCCAGAACTCTAAGACAGACTGGAAAGGGAAAAGCAAAATTGAAAACGCTATTACTGACCAGAGCTTAATTTCTCAAAAATTAAAACAGCTCCTATAACCCAATAAGAAAAGGTGGAAGAAAATTATATGGTGCAGATTGAAATGACAATTCTCTCAAAAAGACATCCACAAGCTTAAAAGACATATGAAGAGCTGCTCAATCTGGCTGATTATTATAAAAATACAAATCAAAAATAAAGTACCACATCTCGCCAGGCAGAATAGCCATCATTAAATAGGCTAAAAAACAAATGCTTGGGAGAGTAAAAAGGAAACCCTCCTAACTGTTGGTAGAACTGCAATTGGTGTGGCATCTGTGGATAATATGGTGTAAGTTCTACAAATGTACAAATAGAATTAATACAGGATCAAGCAATCCCATTCCAGGGCATATTTTTAGAAAAAAGTATCATTCCAAGAGATACATACACCCATATAGTCTAGGAGCATTCTTCACAGCAGCCAAGAAAAGGAAGCATCCCAATGGCCATCACAATGTGCATGGATCAAGAAGAGGAGGGACATACACACAACCGTGTACTAACAGTCAGAACAGAGACTCAGGTTATGCCATTTGCAGCCACATGGATGGACCAGAGCTTACCACACTAAGGAAAGGAAGTTAGAAAAACACAAATACCTCTTGACAGTCCTTCCATTTCAAATTGAGAGATGCAAATGAGCTAATCTATAAAAGAAAACAACTTACAGACATAGAAAAGAGAAAGGCAGTTGAAAAGGGGGAAAGGCATGAGGAGGGGAGCCACAGGCACTTTGGCATAGCAGATGTCAACAATTATAGGAATAACAAAAAATCCAGGAATATAAAAATTCCACAGTATCCACAGACAACCATATTAAATACTCTGTGACAAAGCATAATGGGCAAGAACATACAAAGGGTTCTGCAGAGAGAGAGAAATCCAAATCACTGTGCAGGGAAACGGAAATAAACACAAAATTGTACATTCTCGCAATGAAATCAAGTAAACCTACATGGTTCAATTGGCACGCACACAGAAACACATATGAACAAATGAAACAGACAAAGTCCCCACAAGTAAATCAATATAAAGTGTGTCATTAATTTGAAGACAGATACAAATACATTCACACAGGAAAGACTGTGATTTCCACAAGAGGTCTTAGAAAGGTGGGCAGACAAATATAAGTAATGAAGATATAAAACATCCTCCACTGAAGCAAGAAGAAACTCAAGAGGGCTTCCCTGGTGGTCCAGTGGGTAAGGACACCACCTTGCAGTGCAAGGGGTGCCAGTTCAATCCCTGGCCTGGGAAGATTCCATGTGCCATAAAGCAGCTGGACTGATGTGTCCAACTACCGAGCCGGAGCTCGGGGGTGCATGTGCCCAGAGCCAGTGCTCTGAGGTAAGAGAGGCCACTGTGATGGGAGGTCCACACAGGCCAAAGAACAAAGATAAATAAATGAAAGATCAATAGAAGTGGCCAAAAAAAAAAAATTCTATAAAAAAAAGAAACTCAAGAAAGCTTAAAGACTAAAAGAGAAGTTATGACCTCACAAACCACCAAAGGAAACAAAGGCAAAATACTGTCTAGACATAGACTCTGCAAAAGTTCCTAGTAAAAAATAAATAAATAAAATGAGACATAATCAAAGCTACCACCATTTCAACAGGAAAGGAAACTACTACATAATGAAAAGAACTTTGTAAAACAGAGAAAATATTTGAAAATGCTGTGACCAATTGGGCTTTATTTCTCCAAAATAAAAACAGCTCATACAACTCAGTGCAAAAATGAGGAAATCAGAAAATAATCAGGAGATCAAATAGACACCAGACAAAGATACCATGGAAAAAGAAAATTACAGGCTAGTATCACTGATGAACATAGATGCAAAAATACTCAACAAAGTTCTAGTAAACAGAACTCAACAATATATTAAAAAGATCGTACACCACAATCAAGTGGGATTCACCCCAGGGATACAAGAATTTTTCAACATCCAGAAATCATTCATTGTGATACACCATATCAAAAAGTTGAAGAATAAAAACTATACGATCATCTCAATAGATGCAGAGAAGGCTTTTGAGAAAATTCAGCACCCATTAATGATAAAAAAAAAATGTTCTCCAGAAACTGGGCATAGAGGTATGTACCTCAGCATAACAGAGGCCATATATGACAAACCTACAAGCTAGCATCATACTCAATGACAAAAAGCTGAAAGCATAAAAAATAAATAAAACTAAAAAAAAGTGTTCCCTCTAAGATAAGGAATAAGACAAGGATGTTCATTCTCACCACTTTTATTCAATATAGTTCTGGAAGTCCTAGCTATAACAATCAGAGAAGAAAAAGAAGTAAAGGGAATCCAAATTAGAAAAGAAATTAAACTGTCACTGTTTGCAGATGACATACTATACACAGAAGATCCTAAAGATGCTATCAGGAAACTACTAGAACTCATCAATGAATTCCATAAAGTTGCAGGTTACAAACTTAACACACAGAAGCATTTCTATACACTAATAATGAAAGATCAGAGATTCATTAAGCAATTCCATTTACCACTGTATCAAAAAGAATATCTAGGAACAAACCTACCTAAAGAGACAAAAGAACTGTACACAGAAAATTAGACACTGATGAAAGAAATCAAAGATTACATAAACAGATGGAGAGATATTTACATGTTCCTGGATTGGAAGAATCAATATCGTGAAATTGCCATGCTACCAAATATCACCTACAGACTCCATGCAAGCCCTATCAAATCACCAATGGCATTCTTCACAGAACTAAAACAAAAAATAGCACAGTTCATATGGAAATACAAAAGACCCCAGATAGCCAAAGCAGTCTTGAGAAAAAAGAAAGGAGCTGGAAGGATCAACTTTCCTAACTTCAGACTGTCCTACAAGGTGACAGTCATCAAGACAGTATGGTACTGGCACAAAAACAGAAATATTGACCAATGGGACAAGATAGAGAGCCTAGAGATAAACCCACGCACTTACAGGTCCCTTATTTTTGACAAAGGAGGCAAGAATATACAATGGGGCAAAGACAGCCTCTTCAACAAACAGTGTTGGGAAAACTGGACAGCTACATGTAAAAGAATGAAGTTCAGAAACTTCCTAACACCATACACAAAAATAAACTCAAAATGTATTAAAGACCTAACTGTAAGACCAGAAATCATGAAACTCTTAAAAGAAAACAGGGAGAACCCTTGATCACATAAATCAAAGCAGGATCTTCTATGATCTGCCTCCTAGAGTAATGGAACTAAAGACAAAAATAAACAAGTGGGGCCTAATCAAACTTAAAACAACCAAAAAAAGTATAAACAAAGTGAAAAAAGGAAGAAAAGAAGTAAAGGGAATCCAAATTAGAAAAGAAATTAAACTGTCACTGTTTGCAGATGACATACTATACACAGAAGATCCTAAAGATGCTATCAGGAAACTACTAGAACTCATCAATGAATTCCATAAAGTTGCAGGTTACAAACTTAACACACAGAAGCATTTCTATACACTAATAATGAAAGATCAGAGATTCATTAAGCAATTCCATTTACCACTGTATCAAAAAGAATATCTAGGAACAAACCTACCTAAAGAGACAAAAGAACTGTACACAGAAAATTAGACACTGATGAAAGAAATCAAAGATTACATAAACAGATGGAGAGATATTTACATGTTCCTGGATTGGAAGAATCAATATCGTGAAATTGCCATGCTACCAAATATCACCTACAGACTCCATGCAAGCCCTATCAAATCACCAATGGCATTCTTCACAGAACTAAAACAAAAAATAGCACAGTTCATATGGAAATACAAAAGACCCCAGATAGCCAAAGCAGTCTTGAGAAAAAAGAAAGGAGCTGGAAGGATCAACTTTCCTAACTTCAGACTGTCCTACAAGGTGACAGTCATCAAGACAGTATGGTACTGGCACAAAAACAGAAATATTGACCAATGGGACAAGATAGAGAGCCTAGAGATAAACCCACGCACTTACAGGTCCCTTATTTTTGACAAAGGAGGCAAGAATATACAATGGGGCAAAGACAGCCTCTTCAACAAACAGTGTTGGGAAAACTGGACAGCTACATGTAAAAGAATGAAGTTCAGAAACTTCCTAACACCATACACAAAAATAAACTCAAAATGTATTAAAGACCTAACTGTAAGACCAGAAATCATGAAACTCTTAAAAGAAAACAGGGAGAACCCTTGATCACATAAATCAAAGCAGGATCTTCTATGATCTGCCTCCTAGAGTAATGGAACTAAAGACAAAAATAAACAAGTGGGGCCTAATCAAACTTAAAACAACCAAAAAAAGTATAAACAAAGTGAAAAAGACAACCTTTGGAATGGGAGAAGATAATAGCGAATGAAACAGCCCCTAAAGAATTAATTTCCAAACTGTACAAGCAGCTCATACCACACCAAAAAAACCCAGTCAAAAAATGGGAGAAAGACCTAGACAGACATCTCTCTAAAGAAGACATACAGATGACCAAAAACACATGAAAAGATGCTCAACATCACTCATTGTTATAGAAGTGCAAGTCAAAACTACAATGAGATATCACCTCAAGCCAGTCAGAATGACCATCATCAAAAAATCTACAGACAGAAAGTTCCGGAAAGGGTGTGGAGAAAAGGGAACCCTCATGCACTGTCAGTGGGAATGTAAATGGATATAGCCACTACAGAAGACAGTGTGGAGATTTCTCAAAACACTAGGAATAGAGCCACCACACATATATGGAATCTAGTAGGATAGTCTTGATAACACATGCAGTGAACTCATGGAAAAACAGACAGAGCATAGACATAGGGACATTGTGGGGAAGAAATAGGGAGGGGGAAGCATGGAGGGAGTAACATGGAAACCTATACTGTTATGTGTGGAAAAGATAGCCAGTGTCATTGTACTAAGGGAATAGGAGTGCTGACAATGGCATGGGGGCGATGGCCTGGAGGGGTGGGATAGGGGGAACTGGGGGAGTGGGACCATGGATATGCATATGACTGATCTGGGAACATACATGTCTGTGAACAACAAAACTCTGTAAAACCTTTAAAATAAAGAATTAAAAAAAAAAAAAAAAGAACCACCATATGACCCAGCAGTCCCATTACTAGGCATATACCCTGAGGAAATCAAAACTGAAAAAGACACATGTACCCCACTGTTCACTGCAGCACTATTTACAATGGCTAGAACATGGAAACAGCCTAGATGTCCACCAACAGATGAATGAATAAATAAGCTGTGGTACATATATATAATGGAATATTACTCAGCCATAAAAAGAAATGCATTTGAGTCAGTTCTAATAGGTGGATGAATCTAGAACCTATATACAGAGTGAAGTACGTCAGAGAGAAAGATAAATATTGTATACTGACACATACATATGGAATCTAGAAAGGTGGTGCTGATAAATGTATATGCAGAGCAACAATGGAGAGGCAGACATGGAGAACAGACTTGTGGACACTTAGTTGAGGGAAGGGAATATACTGTAGTACATGAGGATCTCAAACAGGGCTCTGTGCTGACCTGGAGGGGTGGGCTGGGGAGGGAGGTTCGGCAGTGGAGGACACATGTATACCTTTTACAGATTCAGGTTTATGTGTGGCAGTAAATGACAAGACTCTGTAAAAGAATAAAATAATAATATTAAAATATATATATATATATATATATATATATATATATATAATGGAACCACATCAAAAGTCCAGATGGCCATCACTGAAAAGATCTGAGACAACAAATGCTGGGGATATTGCGGGGAAAAGGAAACCATCCCACACTGTTGGTGAGAATGAAAATTGGTGCAGCCCCTAAGGATAACACTATGTAAGTTTCACAAAACAGTATAAATAGAATATTTATGGGATCCAGCAATCCTACTCCTATGCACATATCCAGATAAAAACCATCATTCAAAGAGATACATGTACCCACTGCGGTCACAGGAACACTTTTAACAGTCCCTGAGACAAGGAAACAACCTTGTCTTGTCATTACAATGTGCATGGATCCAGAAGATGAGGTTCACATATACAGAGCAGAGTACTAAAGTCAGACCAGAAATGAACTCATACCATTTTCAACAACATGGATGGACCTAGAGGCTACTGTACTAAGTGAAGGAAATTAGAAAGAAAAAGAAAAATATCTTGATACCCCTTAAATTTGCAATCTAAAGACACAAATGAGGGCTTCCCTGGTGGTACAGTGGGTAAGGACACCGCCTTGCAGTGCAAGGGGCACTGGTTCAATCCCTGACCTGAGAAGATCCCACATGCCTCAGAGAGGCTGGACTGATGTGTCCAACTACAGAGGCAGCTCTCTAGAGTGCACGTGCCCAGAGGCAGTGCTCTGCAACAAGAGAGGCCACTGTGATAGGAGGCCCACACAGAGCAAAGACCAAAGATGGAAATAAATGAAAGACCAAGTGGCAAAAAAAAAAAAAAAAAAAAACACACAAATGAGGTAATCTACACAACAGAAAACAACTCTGAAACAAAGAACAGACAGGCAGTTGACAAGAGGGACAGGGATGAGGAAGGCAGGGACTGGCACTTTGGGGTTGGCAGATGTCAACCATAATCTGGAGAATGCATAAACAGCAAGATCCTACAATATTCACAGAAAACTACATTAAATATTCTATGATAAAGTACAATGGAGAATAATATATAAAAGGCACTATATATATAGAATTCAAAAATGTTACTGTCCAGTGGAACAGAAATTAACACATTATAAATAATAAAAATTCAATAAAATAAATATAAAAGAATCTAAGTGTGATATTACCACAAAAAAAATCACATACAAACCAATCAACGGATGGAGGACCCCATCAATGAATCCACTAATTGCATGAAAATTAATTTGATGACAGAGGCAAGTACATTCAACAGAGGAAAGGTAGTGTCTTCTGCCAAGTGGTCTTAAGAAAATGCACAGACACATACAACTAATGAAGGTATAACACAACCTCCCAATATAAAGGAAAAATAAATTCAAAAAGGCTAAATGATATAAGTTATGATATCATAAAACCACAAAGGAAACCATAGACAAAATTATGTCTGATATGAATTCTGGGAGAAGTTTCTTAGATATGACTCCCAAAATTAAAAAAAAAAAATCAATGAGATGTAATCAATCCTATAACCATTTAAACAGGAAAGAAAACCAACCATCTCATCTCATCCTCTGTCACCCCCTTCTCCTCGTGCCCTCAATTTTTCCCAGCACCAGTGTCTTTTCCAATAAATCAGCTCTTTGCATCAGGTGGTCAAATTATTAGAGCTTCAGCTTCAGCATCAGTCCTTCCAATGATATTCAGGTTGATTTCCTTGAGGATTGACTGGTTTGATCTCCTAGCACCACAGTTCAAAAGCATCATTTCTTCAGTGCTCAGCCTTCTTTATGGTTCAAATCTCACATCTGTACATGACTACTGGGAAAACTATAGCTTTCACTATATGGACCTTTGGTGCAAAGTGATGTCTCTGTTTTTAAAATATTGTCTAAGTTTGACATAGCGATTCTTCCAAGGAGCAAGTGTCTTTTAATTTCATTACAATCACCATCTGCAATAATCCTGGAGCCTAAGAAAGTGAAATCTGACATGTTTCCACATTTTTCCCAATGTACTTGCCATGAAGTGATAGGATCATGATACGAAGTCATGATCTTAGTTTTCTGAATGCTTTTAGCCAGCTTTCACTCTCCTCTTTCACCTTCATCAAGTGACTCATTAATTTCTCTTCAAAGACAATGAATATATAAAAGGCACTATATATATAGAATTCAAAAATGTTACTGTCCAGTGGAACAGAAATTAACACATTATAAATAATAAAAATTCAATAAAATAAATATAAAAGAATCTAAGTGTGATATTACCACAAAAAAAATCACATACAAACCAATCAACGGATGGAGGACCCCATCAATGAATCCACTAATTGCATGAAAATTAATTTGATGACAGAGGCAAGTACATTCAACAGAGGAAAGGTAGTGTCTTCTGCCAAGTGGTCTTAAGAAAATGCACAGACACATACAACTAATGAAGGTATAACACAACCTCCCAATATAAAGGAAAAATAAATTCAAAAAGGCTAAATGATATAAGTTATGATATCATAAAACCACAAAGGAAACCATAGACAAAATTATGTCTGATATGAATTCTGGGAGAAGTTTCTTAGATATGACTCCCAAAATTAAAAAAAAAAAATCAATGAGATGTAATCAATCCTATAACCATTTAAACAGGAAAGAAAACCAACCATCTCATCTCATCCTCTGTCACCCCCTTCTCCTCGTGCCCTCAATTTTTCCCAGCACCAGTGTCTTTTCCAATAAATCAGCTCTTTGCATCAGGTGGTCAAATTATTAGAGCTTCAGCTTCAGCATCAGTCCTTCCAATGATATTCAGGTTGATTTCCTTGAGGATTGACTGGTTTGATCTCCTAGCACCACAGTTCAAAAGCATCATTTCTTCAGTGCTCAGCCTTCTTTATGGTTCAAATCTCACATCTGTACATGACTACTGGGAAAACTATAGCTTTCACTATATGGACCTTTGGTGCAAAGTGATGTCTCTGTTTTTAAAATATTGTCTAAGTTTGACATAGCGATTCTTCCAAGGAGCAAGTGTCTTTTAATTTCATTACAATCACCATCTGCAATAATCCTGGAGCCTAAGAAAGTGAAATCTGACATGTTTCCACATTTTTCCCAATGTACTTGCCATGAAGTGATAGGATCATGATACGAAGTCATGATCTTAGTTTTCTGAATGTTCAGTTTTAAGCCAGCTTTCACTCTCCTCTTTCACCTTCATCAAGTGACTCATTAATTTCTCTTCACTTTTTGCCATTAAAGTGATATCATCTGCATATCTAAGGTTGTTGATATTTCTCCCAGCAATCTTTTTTTTTAAACCTTTATTTTGCTTTTAACTTTTACAGAGTTTTGTTGTTTACAGATATGTATGTTCCCAGGTTAGTCATATGTATATCCCCCCCTTCCCACCCCTCCAACCATCACACAGCACCCATGAAGGATCCCCTTTTCTCACAGAGCAATGACTAGAGCTATTTTCTTCACTTATGATAGTACAGGCCTTCATGCTACTTCCTTTACGCCTCCCACCTTCTGTTCCTTCCCCACAATGTCCATATGTCCACTGTCCATGTCTGTCTTTCTGTCGCTTCACTGCGTGTGCCATCATCACCATCCTGCTAGATTCCATATATATATGTGTTAATATACTGTATTTGTCCTTCTCTTTCTGACTGACTTCACTTTTGATGATACATTCTAGATCCAGCCACCTCATTAGGGCTGATTCTTCTGCATTCCTCTTTACAGCTGTGTAGTATTCCATTGTATATATGTACCAGAGCTTTTGGATCTATTTGTTCATCGATGGGCATCTAGGTTCCTTCCATGTTCTAGCTATTGTATAGAGAGCTGCAATGAACATTGGGGTACAGGCGCTTCTTTCAGATTTGATTTCATCAGGGTATAAGCCTAAGAGTGGGATTGCTGGGTCATAGGGTGCTTCTATTTTTAGTTTTTTAAGAAATCTCCAGACTCTCTTCCATAGAGGTTGTATCAGTTTACACTCCCACCAGCAATGCAGGAGTGTTCCCTTTTCTCTGCAGCCTCTCCAGCATTTATTGTCTGTCGATTTGTGGATGACGGCCATTCTGACGGGTGTGAGGTGATATCTCATTGTAGTTTTGATTTGCATTTCTCTAATTATTAGTGAAGTTGAGCATCGTTTCATGTGCTTTTGGGCCATCTGTATGTCATCGTTGGAGAGGTGTCTGTTTAGGTCCTTTTCCCATTTTTTGATTGGGTTGTTCGTTTTTCCAGTGCTGAGTTGTCTGAGTTGCTTGTAGATTTTGGAGATTAATTCTTTGTCTGTTGTTTCATTTGCTATGATTTTCTCCCACTCTGTGGGGTGTCTGTTCAGCATTTTTGTAATTTCTTTTGCTGTACAAAAGCTTTTAAGTTTCATTAGGTCCCACATGTTCATTTGTCTTTTTAGTTCCGCTATTCTAGTAGGTGGGTCAGAGAAGATCTTGCTTTGATTGATGTCCTTGAGGGTTTTGCCTATGTTCTCCTCTAAGAGTTTGATGGTTTCTGGTCTTACATTTAAGTCTTCAATCCATTTTGAGTTGATCTTTGTGCATGGTGTCAGGGTATGTTCCAACTTCATTTTTTTGCATGTAGCTGTCCAGTTTTCCCAGCACCATTTGTTGAAGAGGCTGTCTTTGTCCCATTTTATATGTTCGCCTCCTTTGTCAAAAATAAGGTACCCGTAGGTGCTTGGGTTTATCTCTGGGTTCTCTATCTTGTTCCATTGGTCTATAGTTTTGTTTTTGTGCCAGTACCATACTGTCTTGAGGACTGTTGCTTTGTAGTAGAGTCTGAAGTTGGGGAGGCTGATCCCTCCAGCTCCATTCTTCTTCCTCAGGATTGCTTTGGCTATTCGAGGTCTTTTGTGTTTCCATATGAACTGTGTGATTCTTTGGTCTAGTTCTGTGAAGAATGTCATTGGAAGTTTGATAGGGATCGCATTGAATCTATAGATGACATTTGGTAGTATGGTCATTTTCACAATATTGATTCTTCCGACCCAGGAACATGGAATATCTCTCCATCTGTTTAAGTCTTCTTTAATGTCTCACATGAGTGTCTTGTAATTTTCTGTGTACAGTTCTTTTGTTTCTTTGGGTAGGTTTATTCCTATCTCCCTGCAATCTTGATTCCAGCTTATGATTCATCTAGCCTGGCATTTTGCATGATGTACTCTGCATGTAAGTTAAATAAGCAGGGTGACAATTAAAAGCCTTGGTGTATTCCTTACCCAATTTGGAACCAGTTTGTTTTTCCATGACCAGTTCTAACTGTTCATACTTGTCCTACATAGAAGTTTCTTAAGAAGCAGGTAAGTAGTCTTGTATTCCTATCTCTTTCAGAATTTTCCACAGTTTGTTGTGATCCACACAGTCAAAGGCTTTAGTATAGTCAATGAAGCATAAGTAGATATTTTTGTGGGAAGAATTCCCTTGCTTTTTCTATGATCCATAATATGTTGGCAATTTGATCTCTGGTTTCTCTGCCTTTTCTAAATCCAACTTGTATATCTGAAAGTTCTTGGTTCACATAATGCTAAAGCCTAGCTTGATGGATTTTGAGTATAATCTTGCTGAGTTCAGTTGTAAGGTGCATTCTTTGGTATTGCCCTTCTTTGGAATTGGAATGCAAACTGACCTTTTCCAGTCCTATGGCCACATCTGAGTCTTCCAAATTTGCTGGCATAATGAGTACAGCACCTTAACAGAACCACACTTTAAGATTTGAAATATCTCAGCTGGAATTCCATCACCTCCACCAGCTTTTTTTGCACTAAGGCCCACTTGACTTCATACTCCAGGATGTCTGGCTCTAGGTGAGTGACCACATCGTTGTAGTTAACTGGCCATTAAGAGCTTTTTTGTACAGTTCTTTGGTGTATTCTTTCCACCTTTTCTTAATCTCTTCTGCTTCTGTTAGGTTCTTGTCATTTTTGTCCTTTATTGTGCTTATCTTTGTATGAAATGTTCCCTTGGTAGCACCAATTTTCTTAAAAGAGATTTCTAGTCTTTCCCATTTAAGGCATTAAATATATGGAAATTCAAATCACTGCCCAGGGGAACAGAAATTAGCGCAATATTGTAAATAATGACAGTGCAATAAAATAAATATAAAAGAGTCTATGCATGGTATATCAGCACAAAAGAAATATATACAAACCACAAAATGGAGGAGGATCCCAGAAATAAATCCACTTGCCCTTTGTTAATAAATTTGATGACAGAGGCAAGGACTACCAAAGAATGACAGTATCTTCTGCAAGTGGTACTGAGAAATTATGACATTTGCAGCAACATGAATTGACCTAGAGGTGACCATACTAAGTGAAGGAAATTAGAAAGAAAAAGTCAAATGCATTTTTGCTGTCTTTTAAATTTGGAATCTAAAGACACAAATGAGCTAATCACAAACAGAAAGCAACTTGGAAACACAGATAACAGACAAGCAGTTGTCAATGGGGAAAAGGATGAGGAGGGGAGGGACTGGCACTTTCAAACTAGCACATGTAACAATTACATAGAGAATGAATGAACCACAATATCCTACAATAGTCACAGGAAACTATTAAATAATCTGTGATGAAGTGTAATGGAAAAGAATATATAAAAGGCACTACTATGGAAATCCAAATCGTTGTCCAGATGTACAGATATTAACACAATATCTATAAAATATATTAATAAGACTGTATATACATAAATCCAAATCACTCTCCAGAGGAACAGAAACTAACACAACTTTGTAAATAATTACAAGGAAATAAAATAAATGTAAAAAAACCTAAGTGTAGTATTGGCACAACCCCCCCACACACACCCACCCACAAATGCAAACCAATGATATGGAGGAAGGACCCCAGAAGTAAATCCACACAACCTTTGTCAATTAATTTGATGACCAAGGCAAGTACATTCCCCAGAGGAAAGACAGTCTCTTCTGCAAGTGGTATTGAAAAAGATGGACAGACAATATAAGTAATGAAGTTATAATAAAAACTCCCAGTTTAAAAGAAAAATAAATTCAAAAATGCTTAAAGAGACAAAAATCAGTTATGGCGTCATAAAACCACAACAGAAAACACAGACAAAATATTCTCTGTTGTAAGTTCTGGCAAAAGTTTCTTAGCTATCCCTCCCAAATTAAACAAAAAATAATCAATGAGACATAAACAATCCTATAACCATTTCAACAGGAAAGGAAACCACTATTAACACTAAAAGACAACCTTGTGAAAGGGAGAAGTATTTGAAAACACTGTGACAGACAAGGGCTTAATTTCTCAAATATACAAACAGCCAATACAACTCAATAATAATTAAAAAAAAAGGAATCAAAAGGCAAGAGATTCAGCTTCCCTGGTGGCCCAGCGGGTAAAGAGTCCACCTTGCAGTGCAAAGGGCATCAGTCTGATCCCTGGCCTGGAAAGATCCCAGATGCCACGAAGCGGTTGGACTGGTATGTCCCATTACAAGCCAGTGCTCTGCAGCGACAGAGGCCACTGCAGTGGGAGGCCCACACATGCCAAAGAATAAAGATGGATGGAAATAAATAAATAAATAAACCAATAAAAGAGGCTAACGTTAAAAACAAAAGTACAGGAAAAGACAAGAGATTGAATGGACTTTCTCAAAAGGAGACAACCAGATGCCCAATTGATACATGAATAGATTCTCAACATCACTGATTTTTACAGAAATACAAATCAAAAATTCAATGAGATTCCACATCACAAAGGTCAGAATAGCCATCATTAAAAAGGCCTGAAACAAGAAAGGCTGGAAAAGATGTGGAGGAAAGGGAATTCTCCTATATTGTTGGTGTAAATAAAAATTGATGCAGCACCTATGTATAACATTGTGTATGTTGTGCAAAAAATTACAAATAGAATTATCATAGGATCCAGCAATCCCAGGGAAAAACCTACAGCCAAGATGAATCTATCCAACAAGGCTCTCATTCAGATTTGAAGGGGAAATCGAAAGATTTACAGAGAAGCAAAAGCTAAGAAAATTCAGCACCACCAAACCAGCTTTTCAACAAATGCTAAAGGAACTTCTCCAAACAGGAAACACAGAAAAGGTCTGTAAAAACAAACCCAAATAATACATGGAAATGGGATCATACTTATCAATAATTACCTTAAATGTAAATGGGCCACAGGGCTAGATGGCTTCACAGGTGAATTCTATCAAACACAAAGAGATGAACTAATGCCTATCCTACTAAAACTCTTTCAAAAAATTGCACTGGAAGGAACACTTTCAAACTCATTCCACAAGGCCACCATGACCTTGATACCAAAACCAGGCAAAGACAACACGCAAAAGAGAAAACTACACGACAATATCACTGAGGAACAAAGATGAAAAATCCTCAGCAAAATTCTAGCAAACAGAATTCAACAACACATCAAAAAGCTCACACACAATGATCAAGTTGGGTTTATTCCAGGCATGCAAGGATTCTTCAACATCTGTAAATTAATCAATGTTATACCATATTAAAAGACTGAAACATAAAAATTATATGTAATCTCAGTAAATGCAGAAAAAGTCGTTAATGAAATCCAGCACATATTTATGATAAAAACTCGTCAAAAAATGGGCATAGAAGGAACCAGTCTCGACACAGTGAAAGCCATATACAATAAGCACACACCAAATATTATTCTCAAAAAGCAAAAAACCGAAAGCATTCCCTTTAAGATCAGAAGCAAGACAGGGGGGTCCACTCTCAACACTATTATTCAACATAGTCTTGGAAGTTCTAGCTGTGGGAATTAGAGAAGAAAAAGAAATACAAGGAATCCACATTGAAAAAGTGAAACTGTCAATGTTCGCAGATGGCTTAACACTATACATAGAAGACCTTAAGCATACTATCAGAAAATTAATAGAGCTAATCAGCAAATTAAGCAATTGTAGGATACAAAATCAATACACAGAAATCACTTGCATTCCTATATACTAACAATGAAAAATCAGAGAAATAAAAAAGCAATCCCATTCACCACTGCAACAAAAAGAATAAAATATCTATGATAAACCTACCTAAAAAGACAAAAGAACAGTACACAGAAAATTACAACACACTGATGAAAGAAATCAAAGATGACATAAACAGATGGAGAAATACTCCATGTCCCTAGGATGGAAGAATTAATATTGTGAAAATGACTATACTACCAAATGTAATCTACAGATTCAATGTGATCCCTATCAATTTACCAATGCAGATTTTCACAAATTAGAACAACAAAAAAAGTCACAATTCATATAGAAATACATAAGGCCCCAGATAGCCAAAGCAGTCTTGAAAGAAGAACAGAGCTGGGGGAATCAACCTTCCTGATCTCAAACTACGCTACAAAGTGACAGTCATTAAGCCAGTATGGTACTGGCACAAAAACAGAAATATCAACCAATGGGACAAGATAAGAGAGCCCAGAGATAAACCCACACACTTACAGGTGCCTTATTTTGACAAAGGAGGCAAGAATATACAATGGGGGGCTTCCCTGGTGGTCCAGTGGGTAAAGAGTCTGCCTTGAAGTGCAAAGGGCACCAGTTCAATCCCTGGCCCAGGAAGATCCCACGTGATGCGGAGTGGATGAGCTGGTGTGTCCAGTTATGAGCCGGTGCTCTGCAGCAAGAGGAACCACTGCAATGGAAGGTCTGCACAGGCCAAAGAATAAAGATGGGTGAAAATAAATTAAAAAAAAAAAACAATTAAAGAGGCCAAAATTTTAAAAATATATATATATATAATGGGGCAAAGACAGCCTCTTCAACAAATGGTGCTGGGACATCTGGACAGCTACACGTAAAAGAATGAAGTTCAGAAACTTCCTAGCACCATACACAAAGATAAACTCAAAATGTATAAAAGACCTAACTGTAAGACCAGAAACCATGAAACTCTTAAAACAGGGAAAACACTCGATCACATAAATCAAAGCAGGATCTTCTATTACCTGCCTCCTAGAGCAAAGGATATAAAAACAAAAATGCAAGTGGAATCTAATTAAACTCAAAAGCTTTTGCATGGCAAATAAACTATAAACAACATGAAAGGACAATCCTCCGAATGGGAGAAAATAACAGCAAGTGAAACAACCCATAAAGAATTAATTTCCAAACTATTCAAGCAATTCATACAACTAAGAGAATACACAACCAAATCAAAAAATGGAAAAAAGACCTCAACAGACATCTCTCCAAAGAAGACATACAGATGGCCAAAAAACACATGACAAGATGCTCAACATTGCTCAACTGTTAGAGAAATGCAAATCAAAATTACAATGAGCTATCACCTCACACCAGTGAGAACGTCAATCATCAATATTCTACAAACAATAAATGCTGGAAAGGGAGAAAAGGGTACCCTCTTGCACTGTTGGTGGGAATGTAAATGGATACTGACACTATGGAAGAGTCTGGAGATTCTAGTAAAAAATAGAAATAAACCACCATATGACCCCACAATCCCACTATTAGGTATAAACCTGAGGAAATCAAAATTGAAAAAGAATGGTGATGGAAAAATTAGACAGCCACATGCAAAAAAATGAAATTGGTACTTTCCCTAACACCACACACAAAGACAAACTCAAAATGGATTACAGACCTAAATGTAAGAACAGAAACCATAAAATTCTTAGAGGAGAATATAGGCAAAACACTCAGTGAAATAAATCAGAGCAAGATCTTCTATGACCCGCCCTCTAGAATAACAGAAATAAAAACAAAAATAAATATGTGGGACCTAATGAAACTTAAGAGCTTTTGCACAGCAAAAGAAACTACAAACATGGTGAACGGATAACGCACAGAATGGGAGAAAATAACAGCAAATGAAGCAACCAACAAAGAATTAATTTCCAAAATATACAAGCAGCTCAGACAACTCAACACAGAGAAAACAAACAACCCAATCAAAAAATGGTAAAAAGACCTAAAGCGACACCTTTCCAAAGAAAACATAGAGATGGCCAGAAAACACATAAAAAGATGCTCGATGTCATTTATTATTAGAGAAATGAAAATCAAAGCTACAATGAGATATCACCTCACACCAGTCAGAATGGCTATCATCAAAAAATCTACAGGGGCTTCCCTGGTGGTCCAGTGGGTAAGGACACCGCCTTGCAGTGCAAGGGGTGCCAGTTCGATCCCCGGCCTGGGAAGATCCCACGTGCCGCGGAGCAGCTGGACCGATGTGTCCAATAACTGAGCCGGAGCTCTGGAGCGCATGCGCCCAGAGCTGGCGCTCTGAGACAACAGAGGCCACTGCGATGGGAGGCGCACACGGGCCAAAGAACAAAGATGGATGAAACTAGACAAATGGAAGACCAGTGGAAGTGGCCCGCCCGCCCCCCCTCCCTCCCCATCCCCGCCAAAATAAATAAATAAATGTTAAAAAAAAAATCTATAGATAACAAATGCTGGAGAGGGTGTAGAGCAAAGGTAACACTCTTGCATTGTTGGTGAGAATGTAAATTGATACAAGCACTATGGAGACAGTATGGAGATTCCTCAAAAAACTAAGAACAGAAGAACCATATGACCCAACAATCCCACTATTACGCTTATATCCTGACGAAATCAAAATTGAAAGAGACACCTGTACCCCAATGTTCACTGCAGCACTCTATACAATGGCTAGAATATGCAAGCAATCTAGATGTCCATTGATGAATGAATGGACAAAGAAGCTGTGGTACATATATACAACGGAATGTTTCCCTGCCATAAAAAGAAATATAGAAGAATCAGTCCTAATGAGGTGGATAATCTAGAACCTATTATACAAAATGAAGTCAAAAAGAGAAGGACCAAAAAAATGAAAAAAAAAAAAAAGTAAAAAGAGAAGGACAAATACAGTATACTAACACATATATATGGATTCTAGTAAGATGGTATTGACAAATACACATGCAGAACAGCGATGGAAAAACAGAACAGACCTGTGGACACTGGCGGGTAGGGAAGAGTGAGTGAGAAGTTTGGGAAGAGTAACATGGAAACCCACATTATCATATGTATCAGAGATAAGCATTGTGAATGCACTGTGGAACTAAGAGATCTTACAAGGGGGCTTGGCAACAACCTGGAGGGGCAGGATGGGAGAGAGTGGGAGGGATCAAAGATATGCATATGACGGATTTGGGATTATATAGAGCTGTAAACAACAAAACTCTGTAAAAGCAAAATAAAATAAAAATTTTAAAAAGCACACGTACCCCATTGTTCATTGCAGCACTATTTACAAAGCTAGAACATGGAAGCAACCTATGTGTCCATTGACAGAAGAAAGGCAATATTACTCAGCTTTAAAAAGAAATGTATTTGAATCCGTTCTCATGAGGTGGATGAACCTAAAACCTACTGTACAGAGTGAAGTTAGAAAGAGAAAAGATAAGTACTGTAGATTAACACATATATATAGAATTTAGAGAAATGGTACTGATAAATGTATATGCAGAACAGCAATGGAAAAACAGAACAGACCTGTGGACACTGGCGGGTAGGGAAGAGTGAGTGAGAAGTTTGGGAAGAGTAACATGGAAACCCACATTATCATATGTATCAGAGATAAGCATTGTGAATGCACTGTGGAACTAAGAGATCTTACAAGGGGGCTTGGCAACAACCTGGAGGGGCAGGATGGGAGAGAGTGGGAGGGATCAAAGATATGCATATGACGGATTTGGGATTATATAGAGCTGTAAACAACAAAACTCTGTAAAAGCAAAATAAAATAAAAATTTTAAAAAGCACACGTACCCCATTGTTCATTGCAGCACTATTTACAAAGCTAGAACATGGAAGCAACCTATGTGTCCATTGACAGAAGAAAGGCAATATTACTCAGCTTTAAAAAGAAATGTATTTGAATCCGTTCTCATGAGGTGGATGAACCTAAAACCTACTGTACAGAGTGAAGTTAGAAAGAGAAAAGATAAGTACTGTAGATTAACACATATATATAGAATTTAGAGAAATGGTACTGATAAATGTATATGCAGAACAGCAATGGAGGAAAAAAACAGAGAACAGACTTACAGACATTGCTGGGAGGGAGGAATGGGTGAGATGCATGGAAAGAGTAACATTGAACCTTACATTACTGTATATAAAATAGCTAACCAATAGGAATCTGCTGTAAAACTAAGGGAACTTACACAGGGCTATGTAACAACCTAGAGGGGTTGGGTGGGGAGGGAGACGGGAGGGAAGTTCTTCAAGTGGGAGGGGACATGTGTATACCTATGGCTAATTCTGATTTTTGTATGGCAGTAAACAATGAAACTCTGTAAAAGAAAAAAAGAAGGAAAAAAAAGTCACACAATAAAGAAATGGGAACAAGACCTAAACAGACATCTCTCAGAAGACATACACATGGCCAACAAACGTGTGAAAAGATGCTCAACGTCACTCATTGTTAGAGAAATGCGAATCAAAACTACAACTACTACAACTACATTACTAGTGTGAGCTATCACCTCATACCAGTCAGAATGTCCATCATCAAAATTCTACAAACAATAAATGCTGGAGACAGTGTGGAGAAAAGGGAACCCTCTTGCACTGTTGGTGGGAATGTAAATGGATACAGACATTATGGATGACAGTGTGGAGGTTCTAGTTAAAAAATTACAAATAAAGCCACCACATGACCTAGCAATTCCACTATTAGGCATATATCCTGAGGAAATCAAAACTGAAAAAGACACATGTACCTCATTGTTCATGGTAGCATTATTTACAATAGCTAGAATATGGAAGCCACCTAGATGTCCATCAACAGATGAATGGGATAAGTAAGCTGTGGTTCATATATACAGTGCAGTATTAGTCATGAAAAGAAATGCATGAGTCAGTTCTAATGAAGTGGATGAACCTAGAACCTATTATACAGAGTGAAGTAAGTCAGAAAGATCAATACTGTATACTAACATATGTGGAATATAGGAAAATGGTACTGATAAATATATATGCAAAGCTGCAATGGAGAAACAGACATAGAGAACAGACTTATGGACATTGGGGGGAGGGAGGAGTGGTTGAGAGGTATGGAAAGAGTAACATGGAATCTTACATTATCACATGTAAAATAGATAACCAATGGGAAACTGCCTTAAGACTAAAGGAACTGAAACAGGGGCTCTGCAATAATCTAGAGGAGTGGGTTTGGGGAGGGAGGTGGGAGGGAATTTCAAGAGGGAGGGAACATACGTATATCTATGGCTGATTTAGGTTGATGTATGGCATTAAACAACAAAACTCTATCAAAAAAGTCAAAATTAATTAAAAACATAAATGGGCTAAATGCTTCAAGCAAAAGAAACAAAATGGCTGAATGGATACAAAAACAAGACCCCTATATATGGTGTCTACAAGAGACCCATCTTAAACCTGGGGACACATAGAGACTGAAAGTGAGAGGTTGGAAAAAGGTATTCCATGCAAATGAAGATCAAAAGAAAGCAGGAGTACTGTACTTGTATCAGATAAAATAGATACTAAAATAAAGACCAGGGATTCCCTGGTGGTCCAGTGGGTAAAGAGTCTGTCTTGCAGTGCAAGGAGTACCAGTTTGATACCTGGCCCAGGAAGATCTCACACATGGAGGAACAGATGGGCTGGTGTGTCCAATTAGGAGCCAGCACTCTGGAGCACATGCGCCCAGAGCCAGTGCTCTGCAGTGAAAGAGGCCACTGATGTGGGAGGCCCACACATGCCAAAGAATAAAAATGGATGAAAAAAATAATAAGGAAACACAAGCTTTTAATCATACATTGAATCAGCAGGACCTAACTGATATCTACAGGACATTTCATCCAAAAACAATAGATCTCACTTTTTTCTCAAGGGCCTATGGAATATTCTCCAGCATAGATCACATCCAGAGACACAAATCAAATTTTGGTAAATTATAAAAATTGAAATAATTTCAAGCATCTTTTCTGATCACAATGCTGTAAGATTAGGCATCAACTACAGGAAAAAAAAAAAAAAAAACTATGAAAAACAAACACATGGGGCTTCCCTAGTGGTCCAGTGGGTAGAGAGTTCACCTTGCAGTGCATGGGGCACCAGTTTGACCCCTGGCCCAGAAAGATCCCACATGAGACAGAGTGGCTGGACCCATGTGTCCAATTATGAGCCAGCACAAATCTAACCTCAATCAATTCAAGAAAACTGAAATTATATCAACCATCTTCTCAGACCACAATGCAATGAGACTAGAGATCAACTACAGGGAAAAAAAACCACTAAAAATACAAACACATGGAGATTAAACAACACATACCTTAAAAACCAACTGATTACTGAGGAAATCAAAGGAGAAATTTAAAAATTCCTAGAAGAAAATGATAATGAACATACAACTGTACAAAACAGGGAAATTTATAGCAATACAATCCTACCTCAAGAAACTAGGAAAATATGAATCAGATGACCTAACCCTCCACTTAAAACAATTGGAGAAAGAAGAACAAAAACACCCCAAAGTCAGCAGAAGAAGAGAAATTATAAAGACTAGAGCAGAAAGAAATGAAAGAAACTACAGTACGGATAAATAAAACAAAAAGCTGGTTCTTTGAAAAGGTAAACAAAATTGACAAGCCACTGGCCAGACTCATCAAGAGAGAAGAACCAGATCAACAAAATCAAAAATGAAAAAGGAGAGATTACAACAGATAATGCAGAAATCCAAAGGATTCTAAGAGACTATTATGAACAACTATATGGCAACAAACTGGACAACCTGGAAGAAATGGACAGTTTCTTGGGGAAGATTAATCTCCCAAGACTGAGCCAGGAAGAAACAGAAACTTTGAACAACCCAATCACAAGCTCAGAAATCGAATTTGTGATTAAAAATCTACCCAAAAATAAAAGCCCAGGGCCAGATGGCTTCACAGCCGAATTCTACCAAACATTTAAAGAAGAGCTAATGCCTGTCCTTCTAAAACTCTTCCAAAAACAATAGATCTCACTTTTTTCTCAAGGGCCTATGGAATATTCTCCAGCATAGATCACATCCAGAGACACAAATCAAATTTTGGTAAATTATAAAAATTGAAATAATTTCAAGCATCTTTTCTGATCACAATGCTGTAAGATTAGGCATCAACTACAGGAAAAAAAAAAACTATGAAAAACAAACACATGGGGCTTCCCTAGTGGTCCAGTGGGTAGAGAGTTCACCTTGCAGTGCATGGGGCACCAGTTTGACCCCTGGCCCAGAAAGATCCCACATGAGACAGAGTGGCTGGACCCATGTGTCCAATTATGAGCCAGCACAAATCTAACCTCAATCAATTCAAGAAAACTGAAATTATATCAACCATCTTCTCAGACCACAATGCAATGAGACTAGAGATCAACTACAGGGAAAAAAAACCACTAAAAATACAAACACATGGAGATTAAACAACACATACCTTAAAAACCAACTGATTACTGAGGAAATCAAAGGAGAAATTTAAAAATTCCTAGAAGAAAATGATAATGAACATACAACTGTACAAAACAGGGAAATTTATAGCAATACAATCCTACCTCAAGAAACTAGGAAAATATGAATCAGATGACCTAACCCTCCACTTAAAACAATTGGAGAAAGAAGAACAAAAACACCCCAAAGTCAGCAGAAGAAGAGAAATTATAAAGACTAGAGCAGAAAGAAATGAAAGAAACTACAGTACGGATAAATAAAACAAAAAGCTGGTTCTTTGAAAAGGTAAACAAAATTGACAAGCCACTGGCCAGACTCATCAAGAAAGAGAGAAGAACCAGATCAACAAAATCAAAAATGAAAAAGGAGAGATTACAACAGATAATGCAGAAATCCAAAGGATTCTAAGAGACTATTATGAACAACTATATGGCAACAAACTGGACAACCTGGAAGAAATGGACAGTTTCTTGGGGAAGATTAATCTCCCAAGACTGAGCCAGGAAGAAACAGAAACTTTGAACAACCCAATCACAAGCTCAGAAATCGAATTTGTGATTAAAAATCTACCCAAAAATAAAAGCCCAGGGCCAGATGGCTTCACAGCCGAATTCTACCAAACATTTAAAGAAGAGCTAATGCCTGTCCTTCTAAAACTCTTCCAAAAAATTGCACAGGAAGGAAAACTTCCAAACACATTCTACGAGGCCACCATCACCCTGATACCCAAACCAGGCAAAGACAACACAAAAAAGGAAAACTACAGGCCAATTTCTCTGATGAACTTAGATGCCAAGATCCTCAACAAAATCCTAGCAAACAGAATTCAACGACACATCAAAAAACTCATACATCACAATCAAGTCAGGTTCATCCCAGGCATGCAAGGATTCTTCAATATCCGCAAATCAATCAATGTGATACACCATATCAACAAATTGAGAGACAAAAATCACATGATCATCTCAATAGATGCAGAAAAAGCCTTCAACAAAGTACAACACCCATTTATGATAATAAACTCTTCAAAAAATGCGCATAGAAGGAACCTACCTCAACATAAAAAAGCCATATATGAGAAGCTCACAGAGAACATTATCCTCAATGGTGAAAAACTCAAAGCATTTCCTCTAAGATCAGGAACAAGACAGGGGTGTCCACTTTTACCACTACTATTCAACATAGTCCTGGAAGTTCTAGCAACAGCAATAAGAGAAGAGAAAGAAATCAAAGGAATCCAGATTGGAAAGGAAGAAGTCAAGCTCTCTCTTTTTGCAGACAACATGATATTATACATAGAAAATCCCAAAGACACTATTACAAAGCTACTAGAGCTAATCAACGAATTCAGCAAAATTGCAGGATACAAAGTCCCCAAAAACACTCATCCTTTTTGGGCAGACAATCAAAAGGAGAGATTACAACAGATAATGCAGAAATCCAAAGGATTCTAAGAGACTATTATGAACAACTATATGGCAACAAACTGGACAACCTGGAAGAAATGGACAGTTTCTTGGGGAAGATTAATCTCCCAAGACTGAGCCAGGAAGAAACAGAAACTTTGAACAACCCAATCACAAGCTCAGAAATCGAATTTGTGATTAAAAATCTACCCAAAAATAAAAGCCCAGGGCCAGATGGCTTCACAGCCGAATTCTACCAAACATTTAAAGAAGAGCTAATGCCTGTCCTTCTAAAACTCTTCCAAAAAATTGCACAGGAAGGAAAACTTCCAAACACATTCTACGAGGCCACCATCACCCTGATACCCAAACCAGGCAAAGACAACACAAAAAAGGAAAACTACAGGCCAATTTCTCTGATGAACTTAGATGCCAAGATCCTCAACAAAATCCTAGCAAACAGAATTCAACGACACATCAAAAAACTCATACATCACAATCAAGTCAGGTTCATCCCAGGCATGCAAGGATTCTTCAATATCCGCAAATCAATCAATGTGATACACCATATCAACAAATTGAGAGACAAAAATCACATGATCATCTCAATAGATGCAGAAAAAGCCTTCAACAAAGTACAACACCCATTCATGATAAAAACTCTTCAGAAAATGGGCATAGAAGGAACCTACCTCAACATAAAAAAGCCATATATGAGAAGCTCACAGAGAACATTATCCTCAATGGTGAAAAACTCAAAGCATTTCCTCTAAGATCAGGAACAAGACAGGGGTGTCCACTTTTACCACTACTATTCAACATAGTCCTGGAAGTTCTAGCAACAGCAATAAGAGAAGAGAAAGAAATCAAAGGAATCCAGATTGGAAAGGAAGAAGTCAAGCTCTCTCTTTTTGCAGACAACATGATATTATACATAGAAAATCCCAAAGACACTATTACAAAGCTACTAGAGCTAATCAACGAATTCAGCAAAATTGCAGGATACAAAGTCAACACACAGAAATCACTGGCATTCCTATACACAAACAATGAAAAATCAGAAAACAAAATCAAAGAGGCAGTCCCCTTCACCATCGCAACCAAAAGAATCAAATATCTAGGAATAAACCTACCCAAAGAAACAAAAGAACTGTACACAGAGAATTACAAGACACTCATGAGAGACATTAAAGAAGGCTTAAACAGATGGAGAGATATTCCATGTTCCTGGGTCGGAAGAATCAATATTATGAAAATGACCATACTACCAAATGTCATCTATAGATTCAATGCAATCCCTATCAAACTTCCAATGACATTCTTCACAGAACTAGACCAAAGAATCACACGGTTCATATGGAAACACAAAAGACCTCGAATAGCCAAAGCAATCCTGAGAAAGAAAAATGGAGCTGGAGGAATCAGCCTCCCTAACTTCAGACTCTACTATAAAGCAACAGTCCTCAAGACAGTATGGTACTGGCACAAAAACAAAACTATAGACCAATGGAACAAGATAGAGAACCCAGAGATAAACCCACGCACCTACAGGTACCTTATTTTTGACAAAGGAGACGAACATATAAAATGGGACAAAGACAGCCTCTTCAACAAATGGTGCTGGGAAAATTGGACAGCTACGTGCAAAAAAAATGAAGCTGGAACATTCCCTGACACCATACACGAAGTTCAACTCAAAATGGATTAAAGACCTAAATGTAAGACCAGAAACCATCAAACTCTTAGAGGAGAACATAGGCAAAACCCTCAAGGACATCAATCAAAGCAAGATCTTCTCTGACCCACCAACTAAAATAGCGGAACTGAAAAGAAAAATGAACATGTGGGACCTAATGAAACTTAAAAGCTTTTGTACAGCAAAAGAAATTACAAAAAAGCTGAACAGACACCCTCAAAAAAAAAAACTATTTATTCAACATAGTCCTGGAAGTTCTAGCAACAGCAATAAGAGAAGAGAAAGAAATCAAAGGAATCCAGATTGGAAAGGAAGAAGTCAAGCTCTCTCTTTTTGCAGACAACATGATATTATACATAGAAAATCCCAAAGACACTATTACAAAGCTACTAGAGCTAATCAACGAATTCAGCAAAATTGCAGGATACAAAGTCAACACACAGAAATCACTGGCATTCCTATACACAAACAATGAAAAATCAGAAAACAAAATCAAAGAGGCAGTCCCCTTCACCATCGCAACCAAAAGAATCAAATATCTAGGAATAAACCTACCCAAAGAAACAAAAGAACTGTACACAGAGAATTACAAGACACTCATGAGAGACATTAAAGAAGGCTTAAACAGATGGAGAGATATTCCATGTTCCTGGGTCGGAAGAATCAATATTATGAAAATGACCATACTACCAAATGTCATCTATAGATTCAATGCAATCCCTATCAAACTTCCAATGACATTCTTCACAGAACTAGACCAAAGAATCACACGGTTCATATGGAAACACAAAAGACCTCGAATAGCCAAAGCAATCCTGAGAAAGAAAAATGGAGCTGGAGGAATCAGCCTCCCTAACTTCAGACTCTACTATAAAGCAACAGTCCTCAAGACAGTATGGTACTGGCACAAAAACAAAACTATAGACCAATGGAACAAGATAGAGAACCCAGAGATAAACCCACGCACCTACAGGTACCTTATTTTTGACAAAGGAGACGAACATATAAAATGGGACAAAGACAGCCTCTTCAACAAATGGTGCTGGGAAAATTGGACAGCTACGTGCAAAAAAAATGAAGCTGGAACATTCCCTGACACCATACACGAAGTTCAACTCAAAATGGATTAAAGACCTAAATGTAAGACCAGAAACCATCAAACTCTTAGAGGAGAACATAGGCAAAACCCTCAAGGACATCAATCAAAGCAAGATCTTCTCTGACCCACCAACTAAAATAGCGGAACTGAAAAGAAAAATGAACATGTGGGACCTAATGAAACTTAAAAGCTTTTGTACAGCAAAAGAAATTACAAAAAAGCTGAACAGACACCCCACAGAGTGGGAGAAAATCATAGTAAATGAAACAACAAAGAATTAATCTCCAAAATCTACAAGCAACTCAGACAACTCAGCACCAAAAAAACGAACAACCCAATCAAAAAATGGGAGAAAGATCTAAAGAGACACCTCTCCAAAGAGGACATACAGATGGCCCAAAAGCACATGAAACAATGCTCAACCTTGCTTATTATTAGAGAAATGCAAATTAAAACTACAATGAGGGGCTTCCCCTGGTGGTCCAGTGGTTAAGGACACCGCCTTGCAGTGCAAGGGGCGCCGGTTCGAGCCCTGGCCTGGGAAGATCCCACGTGCCGCGGAGCGGCTGGACTGATGTGTCCAATCACCCAGCCGGAGCTCTGGAGCACATGCTCCCCAACCCGACCCCCGCCCTAAGTAAATAAATAAATCTTTAAAAAAAAAAAACTACAATGAAATATTACCTCACACCTGTCAGAATGACCACCTTCAAAAAATCTGCAGACAATAAATGCTGGAGAGGGTGCGGAGAAAAGGGAACCCTCTTGCATTGCTGGTGGGAATGTAAATTGATACAGCCTCTAAGGAAGACAGTATGGAAATTCCTTAGGAAACTAAAACTAGAAGCACCCTATGATCCAGCAATCCCACTCCTAGGCTTATATCCTGATGAAATCAAAACGGAAAGAAGCACCTGTACCCCGATGTTCATTGCAGCTTTCTATACAATAGCCAGAACATGGAAGCAACCTAGATGTCCATCGACGAATAAATGGATCCAGAAGCTCTGGTACATATATACAGTGGAATACTACTCAGCTGTTCAAAGAAATGCAGAAGACTCAGTCCTAATGAAGTGGCTGGCTCTAGAACCTATCATAAAAAGTGAAGTAAGTCAAAAAGAGAAAGACAAATACAGTATATTGACACATATATATATATATGGAATCTAGTAGGACGGTCTTGATAACACACGCAGTGAACTCATGGAAAAACAGACAGAGCATAGACATAGGGACATTGTGGGGAAGAAATAGGGAGGGGGAGGTATGGAGGGAGTAACATGGAAACCTATACTGTCATGTGTGGAAAAGATAGCTATTGTCATTGTGCTAAGGGAATAGGAGTGCTGACAATGGCATGGGGGCGATGGTCTGGAGGGGTGGGATGGGGGGAACTGGGGGGGTGGAGACCAGGGATATGCATATGACTGATCTGAGAACATACATGTCTGTGAACAACAAAATTCTGTAAAACCTTTAAAATAAAGAATTAATAAAAAAAAAAATTATGAGCCAGCGCTCTAGAGTGCATGCACCCAGGGTCAGTGCTCTGCAATGCAAGAGGCCACTGCAATGGGGGGCCCACACAGGCCAAAAAGTAAAGACGAATGGAAATAAATTAATTAAAAAATAAATAAATAAAAGAGGCCAAAATTAAGAAACAAAACAAAACACATGGAGGTTGAACAACACATTTGTGAATAACAAACAGATCACTGAAGAAATCAAAAGGAAATCAAAATATGCAATGAAAACACAACAACTCAAAACCTATGGCTGCAGTAAAAGCAGTGCTAAGAGGGACATTTGTAGTAATACAAGCCTACCTCAAGAAACAGGAGAGACATCAAATAAACAACCTAATCTTTCACCTAAAGCAACTAGAAAGACAAGAATAAAATCTCCCCAAAGGGGCTTCCCTGGTGGTCCGGTGGGTAGGAACACCCCCTTGCAGTGCAAGGGGCACCAGTTCGATCCCTGGCCTGGGAAGACTCCACATGCCACAGAGCGGCTGGACTGATGTGTCCAATTACCAAGCTGGAGCTCCGGAGTGCACGCGACAACAGAGGCTGCCGTGATGGGAGGCCCACATGGTCTGAAGAACAAAGATGGATAAAAATAGATAAATGAAAGATCAATAGAAGTGGCCTGCCCGCTCCCTCCCTCTCCACCCCCCCACCGAAAAAAAAGAGAAAAAAAAAAAAAAAACTCCCCAAAGTTAGTTAGAAGAATAGGAATTGTGAAGATCTGAGCAGAGATAAATGAAAAAAGAAATAAAGGAGACTATAGCAAAGATCAATAAAACTAAAAGCTGGTTCTGTGAGAAGATAAATAAAATTGATGAACTGTTAGCCAAACTCATCAAGAAAGGAAAGAAGGCTCATATCAATAAAATTAGAAATTAAAAAGGAGAAGTTTAAGAGACAACAAAGAAATACAAAGGATCATAAGAGACTACTATGAGCAACTACATACCAATAAAGTGGACAACTTGGAAGAAATGGACAAGTTCTTAGAAAAGCATAACTTTCAAAATTTAACCAGGAAGAAATAGAAAATATGATCAGACCAAGCCACAAGCATGGAAATCAAAACTGAAATTAAATAGTTTCCAGTGAACAAAAGCCAAGAGCCAGATGGCTTCATAGACAAATTCTACTCAAAGTTTAGAGATGTAACATCTCTCCTGCTGAAACTCTTCCAGAAAACTGAAGAGGAGGAAAGCCCTCAAATTCATTCTACAAGGCCACCATTACCTTCATACCAAAACCAAACAAAGATGTCACAAAAAAAGAAAATTACAGGCCAGTCTCACTGATGAATGTAGATGCAAAAACCGTCAACAAAGTTTTAGCAAATAGAATCCAACAACATATTAAAAAGATGATATATCATGATCAAGTCAGCTTTATCCCAGGGAAGCAAGGATTCTTCAATATATGCAAATCCATCAATGTGATATACCATATTAACAAACTGAAGGATAAAAATCATATTATCATCTCAACAAATGCAGAGAAAGCCTTTGACAAAATTCAACACCCGTTTATGATTAAAAATAAACATGGCTTCCCTGGTGGTCCAGTGGGTAAACAGCCCGCCTTGCAATGCAAAAGGCACCAGTTCGGTCCTTGGCCTGGGGAGATCCAACATGCTGTGGAGTGGCTGGACCGGTGTGTCCAATTACAAGCCAGTGCTCTGCAGTGAGAGAGAGGCCACTGCAGTGGGAGGCCCACACAGGTCAAAGAATAAAGATGGATGAAAATAAATAGGTTAAAAAAACCAATAAAACAGGCCAAAATTAAAAAAAAAAAAAACAAAAAACAAAACACCTCTCGGAAAGTAGACAAACCACAATATGGTAAAGGTCATATACAACAAACTCACAGCAAACATTTATCCTCAGTGGTGTAAAACTGAAAGCATTTTCTCTAAAATCAAGAACAAGACAAGACAAGGGTGCTCATTCTCACCACTATTATTCAAGATAGTTTTTGAAGACCTAGCTACAACAATCAGAGAAGAAAAAGCAATAAAAGGAATCCAGATTTGAGAAAAGAAGTAAAACTCTTCCTGTTTGCGGATGACAGAATTCTCTACACAGAAAACCCTAAAGATGCCACCAGAAAATTACTAGAGCTAATCAATGAATATAGTAAAGTCACAGGATTTGAAATTAATACACAGAAATCCCTTTCATTCCTACATACTAACAATGAAAACTCAGGAGGAGAAATTAAGGAAATAATCCCATTTACCACTGCAGTCAAAAGAACAAAATACATAAGAATGAATTTACCTAAAAAGACAACAGACTTGTATGCAGAACACCATAAGATAACAATAAAGGAAATCAAAGATGACACAAACAAATGGGGAGATATACCATGTTCTTGGATTGGAAGAATCAGTATAGTGAAAATGACTATACTACTCAAAGCAATCTACAGATTCAACGCAATCCCTATCAAACTACCAATGGCATTTTTCATAGAACTAGAACAAATAATCTCACAATTTGGATCAAGTCAGCTTTATCCCAGGGAAGCAAGGATTCTTCAATATATGCAAATCCATCAATGTGATATACCATATTAACAAACTGAAGGATAAAAATCATATTATCATCTCAACAAATGCAGAGAAAGCCTTTGACAAAATTCAACACCCGTTTATGATTAAAAATAAACATGGCTTCCCTGGTGGTCCAGTGGGTAAACAGCCCGCCTTG
The DNA here is from genome assembly GCA_022376925.1 of Tragulus kanchil. NCBI lineage: Eukaryota > Metazoa > Chordata > Mammalia > Artiodactyla > Tragulidae > Tragulus > Tragulus kanchil. The sequence goes on along the minus strand of JAIOJX010000029.1, from coordinate 35,821,698 downwards.
CAATGCAAAAGGCACCAGTTCGGTCCTTGGCCTGGGGAGATCCAACATGCTGTGGAGTGGCTGGACCGGTGTGTCCAATTACAAGCCAGTGCTCTGCAGTGAGAGAGAGGCCACTGCAGTGGGAGGCCCACACAGGTCAAAGAATAAAGATGGATGAAAATAAATAAATGAAAGACCAATAAAAGAGGCCAAAATTAAAAAAAAAAAAAAACAAAAAACAAAACACCTCTCGGAAAGTAGACAAACCACAATATGGTAAAGGTCATATACAACAAACTCACAGCAAACATTTATCCTCAGTGGTGTAAAACTGAAAGCATTTTCTCTAAAATCAAGAACAAGACAAGACAAGGGTGCTCATTCTCACCACTATTATTCAAGATAGTTTTTGAAGACCTAGCTACAACAATCAGAGAAGAAAAAGCAATAAAAGGAATCCAGATTTGAGAAAAGAAGTAAAACTCTTCCTGTTTGCGGATGACAGAATTCTCTACACAGAAAACCCTAAAGATGCCACCAGAAAATTACTAGAGCTAATCAATGAATATAGTAAAGTCACAGGATTTGAAATTAATACACAGAAATCCCTTTCATTCCTACATACTAACAATGAAAACTCAGGAGGAGAAATTAAGGAAATAATCCCATTTACCACTGCAGTCAAAAGAACAAAATACATAAGAATGAATTTACCTAAAAAGACAACAGACTTGTATGCAGAACACCATAAGATAACAATAAAGGAAATCAAAGATGACACAAACAAATGGGGAGATATACCATGTTCTTGGATTGGAAGAATCAGTATAGTGAAAATGACTATACTACTCAAAGCAATCTACAGATTCAACGCAATCCCTATCAAACTACCAATGGCATTTTTCATAGAACTAGAACAAATAATCTCACAATTTGGAAACACAAAAGACCCCAAAAAGCTAAAGCCATCTTGAGAAAGAAGAACGGAACTGGAGGTATCACCTTTCCTGACTGCAGACAATACTACAAAGCTACAGTCATCAAAACAGTAGAGATGCAAGGTGGGAGGGGGAGTCAAGAGGGAAGGAATATGTGTATACCTTTGACAGATTTATGTGATGTATGGCAAAAACCATCACAATATTGTAAAGTTAATTATCTTCCCCCCCAAAAGTTAAAAATATACACTGAGGTATCACATCAGTCAAAATGGCCATCATAAAAAAAAGGCTTGAAACAACAAAGGCTAGAGAAGGTGTGGAGAAAGGGAAATCATCCTATACTGTTCATGGGAATGGAAACTGGTGCATTCTCTATGGATACCATTGTGCAGGTTCCACAAAAAAGTTCAAACAGAAAACTACCATCAGTCAGTTAGTTCAGTCGTTCAGTTGTGTTCTACTCTTTGTGACCCCATGGACTGTGGCACAACAGGATTCCCTGTCCTTATCATAGGATCCAGAAATCCCACTTTGGGGCATATATCCAGACAAAATGATCATTTAAAGACACGCATGCCCCTCTGTGTTCACAGGGGTGTTTTTCACAATAGCTAAGACATGAAAACAACCCAAATGGCCATTGGCAGGTGCATGGATCAAGAAGATGAGGTACATATATACAACAAGAGTACTACTCAGCCATGAGAGAGAATGAAATAATGCCATTTGCAGCAAAATGGATGATCCTAGAGATGACCATACTATATGAAGGAAATCAGAAAGACAAACGTCATATGGTATCACTTACACATACACTCTCAAATATGACAAATGAATTAATCTACACAACACCAAAAAGACACACATACACAGAGAACAGACCTGTGGTTTTCAAGGAAAAGATGGATTGGGGGAAAATGGAATGGGAATTTTAGATTAGCAGATGTGAACTATTATACAGGGAATGGATAAACACCAAATCCTACTGTGTTGAGGCCGGCTTGACAACAAACAAACCCAAGGGTGCGGTGCCGCAGAAGATTAAAGAAAACAAGACACAGAAATAAAGTGGGGATCAGGGGGCTAGTGTCTCTCATAGGCAAAAGCCCAGTACTGACTCTGCTCATGATATTTATTGGTTTTTTGTTGCCTTCTTGTACGTGCACGCACATGCACACTAGACATCTGTTTTATATAATCACAAAAATGGAAATAGAGATATACAATGTGCAGACTCCCCTGTTCTTTTCATGTTTCATTCCAGTTTATCTCTTTCTGGCATGTAGTGGCTTTGTTTATTCTTAGACCCTAGCAACTTTATCTCCCCAAACCTAGCAAAGTCCTTTCCCACTCATATCTCTGGTCCTGAGAACAGGCAGTGATGGCATTATATCAGTAATATTGATACGTAAACACCTTGCATTCAAGGTGTTTGATGTTTTCCTAGTTTCAAGTCTGTCACAGGTTCTATACTGTTCATGGGAATGGAAACTGGTGCATTCTCTATGGATACCATTGTGCAGGTTCCACAAAAAAGTTCAAACAGAAAACTACCATCAGTCAGTTAGTTCAGTCGTTCAGTTGTGTTCTACTCTTTGTGACCCCATGGACTGTGGCACAACAGGATTCCCTGTCCTTATCATAGGATCCAGAAATCCCACTTTGGGGCATATATCCAGACAAAATGATCATTTAAAGACACGCATGCCCCTCTGTGTTCACAGGGGTGTTTTTCACAATAGCTAAGACATGAAAACAACCCAAATGGCCATTGGCAGGTGCATGGATCAAGAAGATGAGGTACATATATACAACAAGAGTACTACTCAGCCATGAGAGAGAATGAAATAATGCCATTTGCAGCAAAATGGATGATCCTAGAGATGACCATACTATATGAAGGAAATCAGAAAGACAAACGTCATATGGTATCACTTACACATACACTCTCAAATATGACAAATGAATTAATCTACACAACACCAAAAAGACACACATACACAGAGAACAGACCTGTGGTTTTCAAGGAAAAGATGGATTGGGGGAAAATGGAATGGGAATTTTAGATTAGCAGATGTGAACTATTATACAGGGAATGGATAAACACCAAATCCTACTGTGTTGAGGCCGGCTTGACAACAAACAAACCCAAGGGTGCGGTGCCGCAGAAGATTAAAGAAAACAAGACACAGAAATAAAGTGGGGATCAGGGGGCTAGTGTCTCTCATAGGCAAAAGCCCAGTACTGACTCTGCTCATGATATTTATTGTTTTTTTGTTGCCTTCTTGTACGTGCACGCACATGCACACTAGACATCTGTTTTATATAATCACAAAAATGGAAATAGAGATATACAATGTGCAGACTCCCCTGTTCTTTTCATGTTTCATTCCAGTTTATCTCTTTCTGGCATGTAGTGGCTTTGTTTATTCTTAGACCCTAGCAACTTTATCTCCCCAAACCTAGCAAAGTCCTTTCCCACTCATATCTCTGGTCCTGAGAACAGGCAGTGATGGCATTATATCAGTAATATTGATACGTAAACACCTTGCATTCAAGGTGTTTGATGTTTTCCTAGTTTCAAGTCTGTCACCTTGGGTTCATGAGAAAATTATTGCCTTATTTTTTCAGACTCCATTTTGAGTCTCTATTCATCATTCTCATGTCTGCACTGCATACCCTACACTACTGTATAACACAAGGAACCATATTCAACACTCTGTGATATACTGTAATGAAAGAGAACATGAAGAAGAATGTATCTGTATGGCTGTGTGTATACACACACACACACACACACACACACACATAAATCTCAATCACTGTGCTGTTTAGCGGAAATTAACACAACATTGTAAAACAACTGTATTTCAAAAAACCGAAGTGTGGTAATGGCACAAAAAGAGACATACAGATTAACAGAACAAAATAAGGAACCCAGAAGGAAATCCACACACTGACAGTCAATTAATTTTTGTTGAAAAAGCCAAGTATATACAATGGAGAAAAGACAGTCTCTTCACCAACTGGTACCGGAAAGTTAAACAGCCACATGTATTAATCAGCCCTGTCACCAGCCACCCAACTCTACTCCTGGGCAGTGGAGGTGGTTCAGTTGCTCAGTCGTATCTGATTTTTTGCTACCCCATGTAAACCTCCAGGATCCTCTGTCCATGTGGCTTTCTAGCCAAGAATACTGGAGTGGGTTGCCATTTCTTTCGCCAAGGCATCTTCCTGACCCTGGGATGGAACCTGAATCTCCTGTGTCTCCTGCATCACAGGTGGATTCTTTTCTCACATCGAGCAAAAAAATTAAATCTGGGATCAGGGGTCTAGTGTCTCTCATAGGCAAAAGCCCAGTACTGACTCTGCTCATGATATTTATTGGTTTTTTGTTGCCTTCTTGTACGTGCACGCACATGCACACTAGACATCTGTTTTATATAATCACAAAAATGGAAATAGAGATATACAATGTGCAGACTCCCCTGTTCTTTTCATGTTTCATTCCAGTTTATCTCTTTCTGGCATGTAGTGGCTTTGTTTATTCTTAGACCCTAGCAACTTTATCTCCCCAAACCTAGCAAAGTCCTTTCCCACTCATATCTCTGGTCCTGAGAACAGGCAGTGATGGCATTATATCAGTAATATTGATACGTAAACACCTTGCATTCAAGGTGTTTGATGTTTTCCTAGTTTCAAGTCTGTCACCTTGGGTTCATGAGAAAATTATTGCCTTATTTTTTCAGACTCCATTTTGAGTCTCTATTCATCATTCTCATGTCTGCACTGCATACCCTACACTACTGTATAACACAAGGAACCATATTCAACACTCTGTGATATACTGTAATGAAAGAGAACATGAAGAAGAATGTATCTGTATGGCTGTGTGTATACACACACACACACACACACACACACACATAAATCTCAATCACTGTGCTGTTTAGCGGAAATTAACACAACATTGTAAAACAACTGTATTTCAAAAAACCGAAGTGTGGTAATGGCACAAAAAGAGACATACAGATTAACAGAACAAAATAAGGAACCCAGAAGGAAATCCACACACTGACAGTCAATTAATTTTTGTTGAAAAAGCCAAGTATATACAATGGAGAAAAGACAGTCTCTTCACCAACTGGTACCGGAAAGTTAAACAGCCACATGTATTAATCAGCCCTGTCACCAGCCACCCAACTCTACTCCTGGGCAGTGGAGGTGGTTCAGTTGCTCAGTCGTATCTGATTTTTTGCTACCCCATGTAAACCTCCAGGATCCTCTGTCCATGTGGCTTTCTAGCCAAGAATACTGGAGTGGGTTGCCATTTCTTTCGCCAAGGCATCTTCCTGACCCTGGGATGGAACCTGAATCTCCTGTGTCTCCTGCATCACAGGTGGATTCTTTTCTCACTGAGTTATCAGGGAAGCCTTGTATTAACATATATTAATAAATCAGTGAAGTTACAACACTCTCCAACTATACACAAAAAGAAACCCCAAATGGCTTAAAGATTTAAATACAATACATGATACCATAAAACTCCTAGAAGAAAATATAGGCAAAACATGTTCTGACATAAACTGTAACAATATTTTCTTAGATCAGCTTTCCAAAGCAAAAGAAACAAAATCAAAAATAAACAAATGGATATGCATATGAATATCTGGGAACATACATGTAAAAAAATAAATTAATTAATTAATTTAAAAAAATAAACAAATGGGAACTAATCAACCTTCTGAGGTCTGAATAGCAAAAGAAAATATCAAAGAAACAAAGGGATGACCTACAGAATGGCAGAAAATATTTGCAAATGACCCAACCAACTAGGACTTAGTTTATAAAATGCAGAAATAGATAAACAACTCAATAAAAAATCATCCCATTGGAAAAAAATGGGTAGGAAACCTATATAGACATTTCCCAAATGAAACACCCAGATGGCCTACTGACACATGAAATAATCAGTTCAACATCATTGATCATTAGAGAAATGCAAATCAAAATTACAAAGTGGTACTACTTCACACTGGTCAAAGTGGCGATCGTTACAAATCTACAATAACAAATGCTGAAAAGGGTGCAGAGAAAAGGAAGCCCTCCTACACTGTTGGTGAGAATGTAAGTTGATGCAGCCTCTATAGAAAATATGTGTACATTCCACAAAAAAAGTACAAACAGAACTACCATAGGATCCAGCAATCCCACTTCTGGGCATATCCAGACAAAAGTATCCTTCAAAGAGATACGTGCACCCCTATGTTCATAGGAGCGGCATACAAAGTAGCCAAGATAGGAAAACAAGCTCTCTGTTCTTCAACAGGTGACTGGATCAAGAACATGAGGTACACACATACACAACAGAATACTACTCAGCTACAACTAACAATGAAATTATGCTATTTGCAGCAATATGGATCGACCTTGAGTTTACCAAACTAAGTAAAGGAAGTCAAAAAGATAAATGCCATATGATATCTCTTATATGTGGAATCTCAAATAAGACACAAATGAACTTATCTATACAACAGAAAGAGACTCACACACAGAGAGAACAAACCTGTGGTTGCCAAGAGGAAGAGGGACTGAGGGAAGAATGGATTGGGAGTTGGGACTAGCAGAAGCAAACTATTACATAGAGAAGGGATAACAAGTTCCTATTGTATAGCACATGGAAGTATATACAATATATTATAAATTTTAATGAAAAAGAATGAGAAAGAATCTTTATATCTGTGGAACTGAAATGAATCACTGTGCAGTACAGCAGAACGTAACACAACCATCTTACAATAAACTACATTGTATAAAAAAAAAGAAACCTGTTATTGGCTAAAAAACAGTCATATAATTCAATACAACAGAAGAGGAGCCCAGAAATAAATCCATATACCAACAGTCAATCTTTGATGAAGAATGAGAGTATATATAATGGAGAAAGAACAGTCTCTTCAGCAAGTGTGCTGGGAAAACAGCCACACGTTACATGTATATCAGTGTATATCAGTAAATCAGTGAAGTTACAACACTCCAACTATACACAAAAAGAAGTCTAAAATGGCTTAAAGATTTAAATATAACACATAAAATAAAACTCCTAGAAGAAAACATAGGCAAAATATGTTCTGACATAAACTGTAGCATTATTTTTTTAGATGAGTCTCCCAAAGCAAAAGAAAGGAGAGCAAAAATAAATTGGGACCTAATCAATCTTAAAAAGCTTTTGAATAGCAAAAGAAACCATCAATAACACAAAAAGAAATAACCTAGGGGGCTTCCCTGGTGGTCCAGTGGGTAAGGACACCGCCTTGCAGTGCAAAGGGCTCCAGTTCGATCCCTGGCCCACTGGGAAGATCCTACGTGCTATGGAGCGGCTGGACCGATGTGTCCAATTACTGAGCCGGAGCTCTGGAGCACATGCGCCCAGAGCCGGTGCTCTGCAACAACAGAGGCCACTGCGATGGGAGGCCCACAGGCCAAAGAACAAAGATGGATGAAAATAGATAAATGAAGACCAATAGAATGGCCCGCCGCAGCAATATGGATCGACCTTGAGTTTACCAAACTAAGTAAAGGAAGTCAAAAAGATAAATGCCATATGATATCTCTTATATGTGGAATCTCAAATAAGACACAAATGAACTTATCTATACAACAGAAAGAGACTCACACACAGAGAGAACAAACCTGTGGTTGCCAAGAGGAAGAGGGACTGAGGGAAGAATGGATTGGGAGTTGGGACTAGCAGAAGCAAACTATTACATAGAGAAGGGATAACAAGTTCCTATTGTATAGCACATGGAAGTATATACAATATATTATAAATTTTAATGAAAAAGAATGAGAAAGAATCTTTATATCTGTGGAACTGAAATGAATCACTGTGCAGTACAGCAGAACGTAACACAACCATCTTACAATAAACTACATTGTATAAAAAAAAAGAAACCTGTTATTGGCTAAAAAACAGTCATATAATTCAATACAACAGAAGAGGAGCCCAGAAATAAATCCATATACCAACAGTCAATCTTTGATGAAGAATGAGAGTATATATAATGGAGAAAGAACAGTCTCTTCAGCAAGTGTGCTGGGAAAACAGCCACACGTTACATGTATATCAGTGTATATCAGTAAATCAGTGAAGTTACAACACTCCAACTATACACAAAAAGAAGTCTAAAATGGCTTAAAGATTTAAATATAACACATAAAATAAAACTCCTAGAAGAAAACATAGGCAAAATATGTTCTGACATAAACTGTAGCATTATTTTTTTAGATGAGTCTCCCAAAGCAAAAGAAAGGAGAGCAAAAATAAATTGGGACCTAATCAATCTTAAAAAGCTTTTGAATAGCAAAAGAAACCATCAATAACACAAAAAGAAATAACCTAGGGGGCTTCCCTGGTGGTCCAGTGGGTAAGGACACCGCCTTGCAGTGCAAAGGGCTCCAGTTCGATCCCTGGCCCACTGGGAAGATCCTACGTGCTATGGAGCGGCTGGACCGATGTGTCCAATTACTGAGCCGGAGCTCTGGAGCACATGCGCCCAGAGCCGGTGCTCTGCAACAACAGAGGCCACTGCGATGGGAGGCCCACACAGGCCAAAGAACAAAGATGGATGAAAATAGATAAATGAAAGACCAATAGAAGTGGCCCCAAAAAAAAAAAAGAAACAACCTAGGAATAGGAAAAAATGTCTACAAATGATTTGGCCAACAAAAACTTAATTTCTAAGATACAACAGCTTAAATACTCGATTTTTAAAAAGCCACTGGAAAAATGGCAGGAAATCTAAATAGACATTTCTACAGAGAAGCCATCTAGATGGCCAACTGACACAAAAAACAGTAAGTTCAACATCACTGATCATTGTTCTTCTTCAGTCAATTCAGTCATATCTGACTCCTTGAAACCCCCTGGACTGCAGCGCGCCAGGCTTCCCTGTCCTTCACCATCTCTCACGGCCTGCTCAAATTCATGCCCATTGAGTTGGTGATGCCATCCAATCATCTGATCCTCTGTCACCTCCTTGTCTTCCTGCCTTCAACCTTTCCCAGCATCAGGGTCTTTTCCAATGAGTTGGCTCTTCACATCAGGTGGCCAAAGTATTGGAGCATCAGCATTAGTGCTTCCAATGAATATTCAGGGTTGATTTCCTTTAGGATTGACTGGATTGATCTCCTTGCATTTTAAGGGATCTCAAGAGTCTTTTCGAACACTACAGTTCAAGAGCATCAGTTCTTCAGTGCTCAGCCTTCTTTATGGTCCACCTCTCACATCCATACATGACTACTGGAAAAACCACAGCTCTGACTATATGGACTTTTGTCAGTAAAGTAATGTCTGCTTTTTAGTATACTGTCTAGGTTTGATACAGCTTTTCTTCCAAGGAACAAGCATGCAAGCCAAAACTATGAAGTGGTATAATATCATACCAGGCAAAATGGCAGTCATTAAAAATCCAGAAATAACAAAGACTAAAGAGGGTCTGGAGAAAAGGGAACATGCCTATACTGTTGGTGGGAATGAAAATTGGTGCAGCCTCTATGGAAAACAGTATGCATGTTTCACATACACACAAAGTACAGAGTTAGCATATGATCCAGAAATCCCACTCCTGGGAATATATCCAGACAAAAGTATCATCAAAGAGATATATGTACCCCTGTATTCATAGAAGCATCACACAGAAAGAACAGACCTGTGGCTGCCAAGGGAAAGAGGGACTTGGGGGCAATGGCCTGGGAGTTTGGGATTAAGATATGCAAGTCATTTATATAGAACAGATAAACAACAAGGTCCTACTAAATAGCATAGAAAATTATATACAATATCCCGTGATCAATAGTAATGGAAAAGAATATGAAAAAGAATCTCTATTATGGAAAATGGAATAACTGTGCTATATAGCAAAAATGAACACAACATGGTAACAACTATACTTCAATAAAATAAATTTTAAAAAAAAGTTGTGGTACTTGTAAACACACAAAAAGACAGAGATCAATGGAATTGAATAAGGAGCTCAGAAACACATTGACAGTCAATTAATATTCAATAAAGTAGGCATGTATACACAATGGAGAAAAGTCTCTTCAGCTACTGGTGTTGATAAGACTGGACAAGCACATGTAATTCAATGAAGGCAGAACATTCCTTCCCACAATACATAAAAAGAAATTCAAAATGACTTAAAGGCTTAAATATAAGACACAACATCATGAAGCTCTTAGAAGAGAACAGAGCAAAACATTCTCCTGAGATAAATTATAGCATATTTTCTTAACTCAGTCTCCCAAGGCAAAAGAAAAAAAAACAAAACAAAACAAGCAAATGGGATGTAAGCCTATAAGCCTTTGAAAATCAAGAGAAATCATCAGGGATTTCCCTGTTGGTCCAGTGGTTAAGATTCAGAGCTTCCAGAGGCAGCAGTAGCGGCGGCAACGATGACAGCGGTGGCAGCGCTCCAACTCGCTCCGCGCTCCGGGCTCCGGGCTCCACCATCGAGCTGGGGAGAGAGGCTCCGCCAGCGGCCAGGCACCCGATCGGATGACGCCAGCAACTCGGGGCCCTCCGCTGCACCGCGTTCACCTCGGGGCGGCACAGGCACCCAGACCCGAACTCCAAAATGGGAGGCAAACTGAGCAAGAAGGAGAAGGGGTACAATGAGAAGGCCAAGGACGAAGACAAGAAAGCCGAAGGAGGCGGGACCGAAGAGGAGGGAATCCCGAAGGAGAATGAGACCCAGGCGGCTGACGAGACCCCAGAGGTGAAGGAGGGCAAGGAGGAGAAGCCAGAGAAGGATGCCCAGGAGGCTGCCAGCAAGCCCGAAGACAAGGAAGGCGAGAAAGAGACAGAGGCGAGAAAGAGAAAGAGCCTGAGGCGGTGGAGCCCGCAGCCCCTACCAAGGATGACAAGAGCAAGGAGTGAGGGGAACCCACAAAGACTGAGGCTCTTGCAGCTCCTGCCACGCAGGAGACGAAAAGTGACGGGGCCGCAGCTTCAGACTCAAAACCCAGCAGCACTGAGGTTGCCCCATCCTCCAAGGAGACCCCGGAAGCCACGGAAGCACGCCCAAAGCTCAGGCCCCCGCAGCCCCCGCAGACGAGGTCAAACCTGCCGAGATCCCAGCAGCTAATTCTGATCAAACCGTAGCAGTGAAAGAGTAACAAGGGCAGCCTATGGAAAAAAGAATACAGCTTAACTACAACCCGTCTCTCTGTCTCTCTCTCCTATACTAATTTGTTTCAAATCGGAAGTAATCATATGTGTTGCCCAAAAGTAAGGATGTGGTCCCATCAAAGGGAAGGAGGGGGTGGGGAGAATCCAAATAGTATTTTTGTGGGAAAATAATATCTGATATACCCTCAGTCAACTCTACCAATCAGTCCTGGATTTTAAAGCTCAATGTCTGAAAGTACAGTACAGCTTTTGTACCTGAACTGCTGTCATATGCGCTCCGCCACTAACATCTGAACATCTTGTCTTTCTGCAAGGGAGGTGGGGGTGAGGAGTGATGTGGTTGATTCTGCCCGCAGGACCGTGCCAAGGCAATCAGATGTTTATGAAAGCAGTATTTTCTGTTTTCTTTTTCATTTACAGCCTTTCTTATTTTGATATTTTTTTAATGTTGTGGATGAATGCCAAATTTCAGACAGCCCACCATAGTCTGTTCACATGTATCCTGATGCCAATACTCCATTTTTCCTCCCCAGGTCTTTTTGGGAGTAACATACAGTCTCTCATCCTACTTAGCCTCCCTAGATTTCTCATGACGAGTTAACATATGTCCGTGGTTGGGTGTCCCTGTAGTTCTGTTTATTGGTCAGTGGAAAATAAAATAAAATAAAATAAAAAAGTCTGCATTCATTGTAGTTCCAGTTCTCTCTTCCATTCTGTGTCACAGACACCAACACACCACTCACTGAAAAATGGGAAAAAAATAAAAACAAAAAAATAATTTTAAAAAGTACAATGGATGCATTGCAATTATATGTAATTGTATAAATGGTGCAACAGTAATAAAGTTAAACAATTAAAAAAAAAAAAAAAAGATTCAGAGCTTCCATTGCAAGGGTGTGGGTTTGAGCCCTGGTCAGGGAACTAAGATTCCACATGTTGCACACACAGGCAAAAAATAAACAAAAAAGAACACCATCAACAAAAGAACAACCTACATAATGGGAGAAAATATTTGCAATTCATGTGACTGACAAGGGCTTAATTTCTAAAATATACAAATAGCTCATACAATTCAATATAAAAAAATCTGGTCAAAAATGGGCAGAATATTTTTTAAAATGAAATAATGCCATTAGCAACATGCATAGACTTAGAGATTGTCATACTGAGTTAAGTAAGTCAGACAGAGAAGGAGAAATGTGGTGTGACATCTCATATATGTGGAATCTAAAAAGAAATGACGCAAATCAATTTACTTGCAAAAAGAGAAATCAGAGAATGAACTTACGGTTGCCAGGGGCAAGGATGGGGAAAAGGGATAGTTAGGAAGTTTGGGATGGACATGTACACACTGCTATATTTAAAGAGGACAGTCAACAAGCACCTACTTTATATAGCACATGGAACTCTGCTCAATGCTATATGGAGGGGAGTTTGGGGGAGAACAGATACATGTATATGTATGGCTGAGTTCCTTCCCTGATCACCTGAAACTATCACAACATCGTTGACTGGCTATACTCCCAACACAAAATAAAGAGTCCAAAAATAAATAAAAATATATAACATTTACCATTTAAAGAATTAAAGCCAAAAAAGGGAGATGTGGTGTGTGTGTGTATATATATATATATATATATATATATATATATATGTATATATATATATATGAATATTACTCAATCATGAAAAAATGAAATAATGCTATTTGTAGCAACACTGAAGGAACTAGAGATTATCATGGCAAATAAAGTTAGTCAGACCAAGGATGGTAAGTATTATACAGTATCACTTATATATGGAAAATAAAAAATGATACAAATAAACTGTTTACAAATCTGAAACAGACTCACAGACATAGAAAACAAAATTATGGTTATTCAAAGGGAAAGGGAAGGATAAAATAGGAGTTAGGACTAACAGATACACACTCAAATATAAAGCATTAATAGATAAATGAGATACTATACAGCACAGGGAGCTATATTCAATATCTTATAGTAATGTATAATGAAAATGAATCTGAAAAAGAATATGTATGTGTATAGAAAAAGAATATGAATGTGTAAAGAATATAAGTATGTATATATACACCTCTGAGCCACTTTGTTGTATATCTGAAACTAACACAGTATTATAAATCAGCTACACTTCGAAAATAGAAAGTTGCTATGAGAGGACAGCTCTAATATTATCACCATAATTACAACAGCAGCAAAATGAAAATTGAACTGTATAGTTTGTAATGATGGAATATTCACCCAAACCTTCATTGGTCCCAAAAACTTAGCATACTGAGTAAGTAAGTCAGACAGAGAAGGAGAAATGTGGTGTGACATCTCATATATGTGGAATCTAAAAAGAAATGACGCAAATCAATTTACTTGCAAAAAGAGAAATCAGAGAATGAACTTACGGTTGCCAGGGGCAAGGATGGGGAAAAGGGATAGTTAGGAAGTTTGGGATGGACATGTACACACTGCTATATTTAAAGAGGACAGTCAACAAGCACCTACTTTATATAGCACATGGAACTCTGCTCAATGCTATATGGAGGGGAGTTTGGGGGAGAACAGATACATGTATATGTATGGCTGAGTTCCTTCCCTGATCACCTGAAACTATCACAACATCGTTGACTGGCTATACTCCCAACACAAAATAAAGAGTCCAAAAATAAATAAAAATATATAACATTTACCATTTAAAGAATTAAAGCCAAAAAAGGGAGATGTGGTGTGTGTGTGTGTATATATATATATATATATATATATATATATATATATATATATATATATATGAATATTACTCAATCATGAAAAAATGAAATAATGCTATTTGTAGCAACACTGAAGGAACTAGAGATTATCATGGCAAATAAAGTTAGTCAGACCAAGGATGGTAAGTATTATACAGTATCACTTATATATGGAAAATAAAAAATGATACAAATAAACTGTTTACAAATCTGAAACAGACTCACAGACATAGAAAACAAAATTATGGTTATTCAAAGGAAAGGGAAGGATAAAATAGGAGTTAGGACTAACAGATACACACTCAAATATAAAGCATTAATAGATAAATGAGATACTATACAGCACAGGGAGCTATATTCAATATCTTATAGTAATGTATAATGAAAATGAATCTGAAAAAGAATATGTATGTGTATAGAAAAAGAATATGAATGTGTAAAGAATATAAGTATGTATATATACACCTCTGAGCCACTTTGTTGTATATCTGAAACTAACACAGTATTATAAATCAGCTACACTTCGAAAATAGAAAGTTGCTATGAGAGGACAGCTCTAATATTATCACCATAATTACAACAGCAGCAAAATGAAAATTGAACTGTATAGTTTGTAATGATGGAATATTCACCCAAACTTCATGTACATCCTCATGTACATTCTGGAACTCAAAAAGAATTTTCCAAAGGGGGAATACCTCAGATTCACCGATTTTTCTCACAACACAGGAAGGATGTCTACAAGTAAAACTGGGAAATGTATAGCTTCTATGCATCTGCCTTCTGATTGGAAGCAAAGGCCCTTTGTAGGTGGATCTAAGATATTCTTTGAGCTCTGAGGAAGCCACCCTGCTTGGGTCTGTCCTCTGCCACACAATGCTTACTACAATGCAGTTAGATAGCGCATCCTTATCCTGACATTATTACCATATATATACATATTTATGCATGCACACACCACATTTTCTTTACCTATTCATTTGTTGACCAGATCTTGGCTACTATGAAAAACCTATGATGACCAAGGGGTGGAATTATTTCTTCAAGAGAGTGATTTCATTTCCTTCAGATATATATCCACAAATAGAACTGCTGGATCATATGACAGTTCTTGGGCTTCCCAGGTGGCGCTAGTGTTAAAGAACCTGCCTGCCAATGCGGGAGACATAAGAGATGTGGTTTCAATCCCTGAATTGGGAAGAGCCCCTAGAGGAGGGCATGGCAATCCACTCCAGCATTCTTGCCTGGAGAGTCCCATGAACAGAGGAGCCTGGCGGGCTACAGTCCATAGGATTGCAAACAGTGTACATAACTGAAGTGACTTAGCAGCAGCAGAAGCAGCATTATAATTTGTTGTCGTTTTTAATTTTGAGGTACCTCTGTATTTTATTTAATTTTTGTAAATTGGTGGTTTTCATACATACTGCAAGTGACTTAAGCAGCAGAAGCAGAAACACACTCAAATATAAAGCATTAATAGATAAATGAGATACTATACAGCACAGGGAGCTATATTCAATATCTTATAGTAATGTATAATGAAAATGAATCTGAAAAAGAATATGTATGTGTATAGAAAAAGAATATGAATGTGTAAAGAATATAAGTATGTATATATACACCTCTGAGCCACTTTGTTGTATATCTGAAACTAACACAGTATTATAAATCAGCTACACTTCGAAAATAGAAAGTTGCTATGAGAGGACAGCTCTAATATTATCACCATAATTACAACAGCAGCAAAATGAAAATTGAACTGTATAGTTTGTAATGATGGAATATTCACCCAAACTTCATGTACATCCTCATGTACATTCTGGAACTCAAAAAGAATTTTCCAAAGGGGGAATACCTCAGATTCACCGATTTTTCTCACAACACAGGAAGGATGTCTACAAGTAAAACTGGGAAATGTATAGCTTCTATGCATCTGCCTTCTGATTGGAAGCAAAGGCCCTTTGTAGGTGGATCTAAGATATTCTTTGAGCTCTGAGGAAGCCACCCTGCTTGGGTCTGTCCTCTGCCACACAATGCTTACTACAATGCAGTTAGATAGCGCATCCTTATCCTGACATTATTACCATATATATACATATTTATGCATGCACACACCACATTTTCTTTACCTATTCATTTGTTGACCAGATCTTGGCTACTATGAAAAACCTATGATGACCAAGGGGTGGAATTATTTCTTCAAGAGAGTGATTTCATTTCCTTCAGATATATATCCACAAATAGAACTGCTGGATCATATGACAGTTCTTGGGCTTCCCAGGTGGCGCTAGTGTTAAAGAACCTGCCTGCCAATGCGGGAGACATAAGAGATGTGGTTTCAATCCCTGAATTGGGAAGAGCCCCTAGAGGAGGGCATGGCAATCCACTCCAGCATTCTTGCCTGGAGAGTCCCATGAACAGAGGAGCCTGGCGGGCTACAGTCCATAGGATTGCAAACAGTGTACATAACTGAAGTGACTTAGCAGCAGCAGAAGCAGCATTATAATTTGTTGTCGTTTTTTTAATTTTTGAGGTACCTCTGTATTTTATTTAATTTTTTTTGTAAATTGGTGGCTACACCAATTTACATCCCCACCAATACTGCACACTGGAGTGATTTAGGCTTACATTTGCTTGTAGGAATAAATCAAACTATATAGGTAAATTTCCATTTTCACTGTATCACCACTTAGAACACTTATTAAATACCATAATGTTCCAAGCACTAGGCAGACCATGTCATAAGTATTGTTTCAGTTAATTCTTACAATGTCATAAAGGTGATACCATCAAATAGCTTTTCTTCAGATGAGTAAACTGAAGTCTGGAGAGAATAAATAATTTTTCTAATTTAACATATATGATGTAGCAGAGCCAGTACTTGAATATGAGTCTTCCTGACACAGAAGTCTGTTTTTAATCACCACTTGTGGGGCCCTGAAGGAAAGACGGCTTTTGCAAGCATAAGGAAGCTTAAGCACATTTGCAGTTTGGTGCTAAAAGGATGCCGACAGGAAGAGACAGGGCGTGATCTAAGGTCCATTGTCAAAACTTCTGATTGATCCCCCTGGTTTCCGCGCTCTGGGCAATGCCGGCTCACCGTGAGTTCCTATTGCAATGTAAATGCGTGGCTGTTCGACCTTTAGCTTGATTGGTGTAACTATAGGAAGTCTCTTGCAAACCCCCCTTTTCGTTTGCCTATAAAAACTGTTAGTTTACTCTAATAAAGTGGAACTACTTTGATGGAACCCCTGTCGCGTCTGATTGTCCCCTGCCTTCAGCCAGGGGGCTGCGGGGCGGACAGATCAAGATTCACTTTTCTCCGAGATCTCCCGATTCCGCCGGGGGTAATCCCGCTGCCTTCCCTTTCTGCGGAAGGTCCCCGCAGAAGCTGGCGCCCAACGTGGGGCTGACGGCGAGAAAGTAGAAGGCAGCATCACCGTGCGGGTTTCAAAGAGAACCGACGAAGCGGCCAACAGGGGCCTCAGCGCAGCGCCTCCCTCTAGAGAGGCACCTTCTTCTCGGAGTAATCCGGATTTCAGGGTGGGTCTTCCCCTTTATCGCGCCACTCCCGAGAGGGTGGGGATTTAGGTAGTCACAAAGGGAAAAAGAAAAGAAAAAAATTGAACGTCGCTTTCCTTTGTTTTTTTTATTTGTAAATCCTGTTGGGCTACACCAATTTACATCCCCACCAATACTGCACACTGGAGTGATTTAGGCTTACATTTGCTTGTAGGAATAAATCAAACTATATAGGTAAATTTCCATTTTCACTGTATCACCACTTAGAACACTTATTAAATACCATAATGTTCCAAGCACTAGGCAGACCATGTCATAAGTATTGTTTCAGTTAATTCTTACAATGTCATAAAGGTGATACCATCAAATAGCTTTTCTTCAGATGAGTAAACTGAAGTCTGGAGAGAATAAATAATTTTTCTAATTTAACATATATGATGTAGCAGAGCCAGTACTTGAATATGAGTCTTCCTGACACAGAAGTCTGTTTTTAATCACCACTTGTGGGGCCCTGAAGGAAAGACGGCTTTTGCAAGCATAAGGAAGCTTAAGCACATTTGCAGTTTGGTGCTAAAAGGATGCCGACAGGAAGAGACAGGGCGTGATCTAAGGTCCATTGTCAAAACTTCTGATTGATCCCCCTGGTTTCCGCGCTCTGGGCAATGCCGGCTCACCGTGAGTTCCTATTGCAATGTAAATGCGTGGCTGTTCGACCTTTAGCTTGATTGGTGTAACTATAGGAAGTCTCTTGCAAACCCCCCTTTTCGTTTGCCTATAAAAACTGTTAGTTTACTCTAATAAAGTGGAACTACTTTGATGGAACCCCTGTCGCGTCTGATTGTCCCCTGCCTTCAGCCAGGGGGCTGCGGGGCGGACAGATCAAGATTCACTTTTCTCAGAGATCTCCCGGTTCAGCCGGGAGTAATCCCTGCTGCCTTCCCTTTCTGCGGAAGGTCCCCGCAGAAGCTGGCGCCCAACGTGGGGCCTGACGGCGAGAAAGTAGAAGGCAGCATCACCGTGCGGGTTTGAAAGAGAACCGACGAAGCGGCCGACGGGCCTCAGCGCGGAGCCTCCCTCTAGAGGGGCATCTTCTCGGAGTAATCCGGATTTCAAGGTGAGTCTTCCCCTTTATCGCGCCACTCCCGAGAGGGTGGGGATTTAGGGTAGTCACAAAGGGAAAAAGAAAAAAAAAAAAATTGAACGCTGCTTTCCTTTGTTCTTCCTTCTTTGTTTTAATTCCTACTTTCTTGTTCTCTCTGATTCGAGACTTCCAGCAAGCAGGTGGACAGTCAAAAAAGCAACTGACGGGGACCAGGCCAGGGTTACTCTTTGGTGGTCTTCAGAAGGCTTTAAGACAGTCCGCCCCAGTAGCGGCAGCCCGACTGGGTGGAAGCCTCTCTTTTCTATATTTCAAATTGAGGACACGGTCTAAACCTCTCCCGTGCGGGCACGGGTCAGGCATTTAAAAGCCATTAGGGCGCCTGCCGCTTGAAGACTCCCGTGACAGGATAAGGGGGTCACGGAACGGGCCAGAGTCTCTTAGAGCGCCCGCCCCCAGCAAGACAATGTCCGTGCAACGTTAGGGACTCCTTCACGGTTTCACAAGCACGACATGAGCCCAACTTCCCGGCCGCCACCACTCCCGTTAGGATTTTTGGTGGTTGTCCTCAGTTGTCTTTCTTTTCTGCTCTCTTTTAACAACATGGGAAACTATATCCAGGCTCTTAACAGAACCTGGGACTCGTTTGTAAATGAAGACGAAGTTAGCTATGATGAGCGTTTCCCCAGTCACTCAGGGTCAAGAACTCAAGAAACAGGACTGTACTCCCCGCTCCCTCCCCCCTTTGAAGAGATCACAGAGGCTCCGCGGGGAGGGAGGGCACTGGGGTCACCTTGGAGAGAGAGGACCTATCCTGAAGACCCTGGGGGGCCCTCAGCGCCCTTCACGGGCCCAACCCAAGCTTTCCCTGTAAACGTTAACCCAGGGGGAAACAGACCGGACGCCTGGTATCCATGGGAGGCTAATGACCTAAAGGAACTTAAAAAGGCGGTAGCCGAGGACGGCCCAAACTCCCCATGGGCAGAAACCATACTCCAAGGGCTAGCCCACCAACCTTGTACCACCCAAGACTGGAAAATGCTATGTAAGGCAGTACTTCCCAGTAACATTTATATCAAATGGTGTGCCTTTTTCAAAGAGGAATGCCATGCTCAAGCAGAGAGAAACCAGGCTGCCAATCCCGTCATTCCAATAACTTTTGGAATGCTATCGGGAACGGCGGACCGATGGAGCACTGGTATTCAGCAGGCCGCCATCCCTGCCCCTTATCAAGACCAAGTACGGGCTATATGTCTGGCTGCCTGGAAAAAACTTGCTGAAGGCCCTACTGAACCCCCCATATCAGGTATAACACAAAAGAATAACGAGGACCTTGCCACTTTTGTAGATCGTGTAGAAAAGAGCCTCCAGAGAAAATTCCCTCCAGGGCCTTTAAGAGATCAGTTCCTCAAAATGTTAGTTTGGGAGGGAATGAATACAGACCATAAATTGGCCTGTGCAGGACAAAAAGATCGTTCCATTGAGCGATGGATTGTGTGCTCTAAAGATATAGGCACACAAAGCCACCAAGCGCGCTCTATCACCAGTGCCCTTCAGGCTCAAACCGAGGCTCTCTCTGAGGCAATGACTAAAGCCTTTTCCACTGCAATGGTTACAGGTAGGGCCTCGTTCCAGGGGCCCCCCGCCTCACCTGAATCAGGCCACTGCTTTAACTGCAGCCAACCGGGACACTTTAAGAGAGAGTGCCCCCTAAGGAGATAAGAAAACATCCCACCGAAACACCCTCTGGAGGAAATCAGGGTGGGGCAAGACACTCTGCGCTCAGGGAAATCCAGAGGAACAGGTCTTTAGATAGGTAAATGACTTTTAGAGCATTTATTATCTCAATCCCTGCATCTCCTCACAACTAAAAAAGTGCTAAAATCCTCCATGAAGATATCACATCCTCATGGCAGGCACAATTCATTTGTAAAACAAAAGCCTTAAAAAAGAAAGAAAGAAAAAAAAACCCCTTTCTTTGACATTTAAATTTCCCCCACACTGAAACCCTTGTGTTGACTTTCTTCCCCTAACTCTTTGGAGCGGTCTCTCGGAGCTGTCTGGGGTGCTGCCTCCGGGACTACAGTCCTAATTGTACCTCAAATAAAACTAAACCCACAGATCCCCATCAAAGACTTAAAGAAAATTGTGCGTACTTGCAAGTCTTGCCTCCCTCACTTACAAGTTCCTCCCTTACAATCTCCGGGAATGAACCCTCAGGGACTGAGGCCTAATATGTTGTGGCAGACAGAT
The DNA here is from genome assembly GCA_022376925.1 of Tragulus kanchil. Taxonomy (NCBI): domain Eukaryota; kingdom Metazoa; phylum Chordata; class Mammalia; order Artiodactyla; family Tragulidae; genus Tragulus; species Tragulus kanchil. Next base: position 35,800,954 of record JAIOJX010000029.1, on the reverse strand, counting down.
GTCACTCACTTTTCTCCCTTTGGAAAACTCAAGTACATCTTTGTATCCATTGATACTTATTCCCATGCCTGCTGGGCTACAGCCCACTCAGGAGAAAAAGCAAAACATGCTCAAAGTCATTTCTTACAATGCTTTGCAACTCTGGGTCTACCTTACCAGATAAAAACAGACAATGGTCCCTGCTTTGTTAGTAAAAATTTACAAAACTTCTTTCAACGATGGCATATCCGCCACACCACAGGGATCCCATACAACCCTCAAGGACAGGCTATAATTGAACGTCATCATCAAAACTTAAAGGCCCAATTACAAAAACAAAAAGGGGGAATAAGCCCTCACCAGCAACTTGGAATGGCACTCTTTACCCTAAACATTTTAAACTTTTCAAAGAAAGAAATGATGGCACCTTTTCAAAAACACTGGTCCAGCCAAGAAATAAAGCCTGAAATACAAGTGAGATGGAAGGACCCCATTACTGGCCAGTGGAAGGGGCCTGATCCACTCCTTACTATGGGGAGAGGATTTGGGTGCATATTCCCCATTGGGGAACCCAGCCCTATATGGGTACCGGCGAGAAATCTTAAATTTATGCCACAAAACAAAGATCAAACTTTAAAATCTGCTGCAGATAAAATATGACCATATATCAGGCCCAAGAACAGAAAGTTCTTGAGGCGTCTCTCTTCTCTTTCTCTCCTTAATAGGTACAACAGTAACAGCATCTGTGCTCGGAGTTCAGTGGGTGCACACCATCACGGCAGTAAACAACATTCACCGCCTCTGACCAGGGACTTCAGACCAGCCTACACCAACTTGAACACCTGAGGGCTGCCATAATGGGACTCCAGCAACAGCTTGATCTACAAGCCAGAGCAATCGAGACATTAAGCATCCTGGCACACTTGGACTGTGACGTGAGATATCCCCGCTTCTGCTTGACAGACTTCCAGTGATGAACAGGACTCTAATTGAAGTACAAAACACATCGTCACAGATGAAAATATGGGACACTAAATTTTGGGAAGGGCAAAAGATACTAACTTATATTGTTAGCAAACTAAATGTAACCAGAATGAACCGTATTGCACCCCAAACGTTTTGGGAACAAGGATAAAACGGGGTTTAAGATTTTTGACAATGGATACAGAGCCCACTCACCTGGTTTAAAAATGCTTTCTATCTGTTTGTTTTTGTTGCCTTGCTAGCTGTATTGTTTAAGGTCAAGGGTGTTATGGCCCACAATAGACAGTTACAACAAAAAATTATTGTGCTTGCTCAGGTCCTGGAAGAAGAGCCCTACGTTGGGCACCCACAAAACCCCTGGGTCGATATGGCCCCTCAAGAAATCACTCGAGACATATAATGAGGCCTTTGAATGACAAACGCTATAAAATCTCCGTCCAGCCCCCGCGAGATGGCTGGTTAGCCAGTGACGGGTAAGAGGACACCACTGCAGAGCAGGCCTAAGACAGGAGGGCCGCCGCAGCTGCTGCCTGATCCCATGACGGGCTCTGCCTGAATAGTGCTCTGTCCCGACCTAAGACAGGCACAGCCGCAAGGGAGAGCGGACGAGGCTAGAGGCTGGCCACCTCTTAGCTCTACGCGTTGCCTCAACAAAAGTCTCTTAATTTTAAAAAATAAAAGAGGGGGAGATGTGGGGCCCTGAAGGAAAGACGGCTTTTGCAAGCATAAGGAAGCTTAAGCACATTTGCAGTTTGGTGCTAAAAGGATGCCGACAGGAAGAGACAGGGCGTGATCTAAGGTCCATTGTCAAAACTTCTGATTGATCCCCCTGGTTTCCGCGCTCTGGGCAATGCCGGCTCACCGTGAGTTCCTATTGCAATGTAAATGCGTGGCTGCTCGACCTTTAGCTTGATTGGTGTAACTATAGGAAGTCTCTTGCAAACCCCCCTTTTCGTTTGCCTATAAAAACTGTTAGTTTACTCTAATAAAGTGGAACTACTTTGATGGAACCCCTGTCGCGTCTGATTGTCCCCTGCCTTCAGCCAGGGGGCTGCGGGGCGGACAGATCAAGATTCACTTTTCTCAGAGATCTCCCGGTTCAGCCGGGAGTAATCCCTGCTGCCTTCCCTTTCTGCGGAAGGTCCCCGCAACCACTGGAAAATATCTCCTAAAAATATTGTTAACAGTGCTTGCTTCGGCAGCACATATACTAAAATTGGAACTATACAGAGATTAGCATGGCCCCTGCACAAGGATGACATGCAAATTCGTGAAGCGTTCCATATTTTTAAGGAAAAGAAAGAGAGAGTTACAGATGCCCTTAATGCTACATGAGCTGCTGTTGAAGAAGGCATTGTTCTGGGACGGGGCTGTGCCCTGCTTCAGTGCATTCCAGCCTTGCAGTCACTAACTTCAGCTAATGAAGATCAAAAAAATTGGCATAGAAATAATTAAGGAAACACTCACAATTTCTGCAATGACTATTGCTAAGAATGTAGACGTTGAAGGACCATTGATAGTTGAGAAAATTATGCAGTTCTTCAGAAATTGGTTATGATGCTATGCTTGGAGATTTTGTGAATATGGTGGAAAAAAGAATCATTGATCCAACTAAGACTGTGAGAACTGCACTACTGGGTGCTGCTGGAGTGGCCTCTCTGTTAACTACAGCGGAAGTTGTAGTCACAGAAATTCCTAAAGAAGAGAAGGATCCTGGAATGGGCAGAATGGGTGGCATGGGAGGTGGCATGTTCAAATTGCTAGAATAGTACTTGGCCATTATCAACGAACTGTGAGAGGAAGCTCTAGGCAGTGTTCCTCACCAATAACTTCAGGAGAGGTCAGTTGAAGGAGATGACTGAAGAAAAGGCTGGCTGATGTTTAAGAAAATAACTATAACCATCAGTTACTGGTTTCAGTTGACAACATAAAATGGTTTACTGCTGTCATTGTCCATGCCTACAGATAGTTAATTTTGTATTTGGGAATAAAGACATTTGTACATGTCTGATAAATGAGCTTAAGTGCCATGTACCAATGTACTGCTTTCAAGTTAAATCGCTAAGGCATTTTTACTACTATTCTGTTAAAATCAGGATTTTAGTGTTTGCCATCACCAGATGAGAAGTTAAGAAGCAGCCTTTCTGTGGAGGGTAAGAATAACTGTGTATAGAGTAAAGAAGTACCCAATTATGTGGCAACCTTTATGTAATAAAAATTGTTTAAAATTAAAAAAATACATTGTTAACAGAACAAACCACTCATACATGCAATACTTTTGCTGCATGCACACCACAACCTAACACAGTCGTGTCCAACTCTACAACCCCATGGACTGTGCCCCTTCAGGCTCCTGTGTCCATAGAATTTTCCAGTCAAGAATACTAGAGTGGGCTGAGATTTCCTAATCCAGCATATCTTCCCAATCCAGGGTTGGGAATCTTGTGTCTCTTGCATCTCCTGCATTGGCAGGCAGATTCTTTACCAACCGCATACCTGGGAAGCATCATGAAGTATTAGATAAATGAGCAAATTCAATAGGGAAAGGGCCCAGTCCTGGTCTTTTAGTTAGTTGTTACTCCACAACACTTCATACAGAGCTCTGTGCTGTTGACTGACTGAGGAAAAGATGGCATCTCACACAAGTCATCATGTTCCCATCATCTGAGTAAATCTTTCCTGTAAAATCAGAAATACTTACCTGCAGCAGAAAAATCATTTCAATTGGTTTCTGTTCACGTTGGTTCCATAAAATTCAACTTAGCTCAAGCCTCATCTCCTCTGAGAATCTTTCCTGACACCTCATTTCTGTTGCTACTTAAATATCCCTTTTGAGTACCTCAGAGTGCCTGTGCCAATCTCCATCCATTCTAACACTTGTCACTATAGTAACTGTCACTCCACATGGGTCATCCTTCTAGGCTGTAACCTCTTGGGGTGTAGGTACTAGGCTTTATTCAATTTTATATCTCTAAGTTCCTTTCACAGTGCCTGCAACTAATCTGTGTGTAATAAACACCCGCTGATGAATGTAAAAACTCAGTGAATGCAATGCTTGTCTAAAATGGAAGAAATCAAACTGAAGTTACTCTCAGAAGAAATTGTATAGCTGACTGATTTAAAAAAAAAAAAAGCCGTATGGTAATTTAAAAATGCAATAAGCTAAGTCAAAAGTCAGACAAGTAATTTAAACTATCAGGAGACTACCACTAGACCACGTGACACCAATAGATTATTATTATTTTCTTTTTAATAGTTTCTGAGGCAAAGTGCTGTACAAACCAGGTTTTCAGTTCGAACACCTGGCAGCGTTGCCGGCTAAAAACAATAAAGTGGTGGGGCCCTGCACCCGCCAGACTCCATTTTAGAAAAGACAATATCGGGAGAGGTTCTGGGAATCTAAGCGCCTGAAAAACTAATCCCAGCAAAAAAATCGTGTCCCCAAATCCCCCAGGCTCCTGTGTCCATAGAATTTTCCAGTCAAGAATACTAGAGTGGGCTGAGATTTCCTAATCCAGCATATCTTCCCAATCCAGGGTTGGGAATCTTGTGTCTCTTGCATCTCCTGCATTGGCAGGCAGATTCTTTACCAACCGCATACCTGGGAAGCATCATGAAGTATTAGATAAATGAGCAAATTCAATAGGGAAAGGGCCCAGTCCTGGTCTTTTAGTTAGTTGTTACTCCACAACACTTCATACAGAGCTCTGTGCTGTTGACTGACTGAGGAAAAGATGGCATCTCACACAAGTCATCATGTTCCCATCATCTGAGTAAATCTTTCCTGTAAAATCAGAAATACTTACCTGCAGCAGAAAAATCATTTCAATTGGTTTCTGTTCACGTTGGTTCCATAAAATTCAACTTAGCTCAAGCCTCATCTCCTCTGAGAATCTTTCCTGACACCTCATTTCTGTTGCTACTTAAATATCCCTTTTGAGTACCTCAGAGTGCCTGTGCCAATCTCCATCCATTCTAACACTTGTCACTATAGTAACTGTCACTCCACATGGGTCATCCTTCTAGGCTGTAACCTCTTGGGGTGTAGGTACTAGGCTTTATTCAATTTTATATCTCTAAGTTCCTTTCACAGTGCCTGCAACTAATCTGTGTGTAATAAACACCCGCTGATGAATGTAAAAACTCAGTGAATGCAATGCTTGTCTAAAATGGAAGAAATCAAACTGAAGTTACTCTCAGAAGAAATTGTATAGCTGACTGATTTAAAAAAAAAAAAAGCCGTATGGTAATTTAAAAATGCAATAAGCTAAGTCAAAAGTCAGACAAGTAATTTAAACTATCAGGAGACTACCACTAGACCACGTGACACCAATAGATTATTATTATTTTCTTTTTAATAGTTTCTGAGGCAAAGTGCTGTACAAACCAGGTTTTCAGTTCGAACACCTGGCAGCGTTGCCGGCTAAAAACAATAAAGTGGTGGGGCCCTGCACCCGCCAGACTCCATTTTAGAAAAGACAATATCGGGAGAGGTTCTGGGAATCTAAGCGCCTTGGAAAACATCGGCAGCGAACTCAAATTTTAGACCTTTTTTCAAACAACAAGGGACTAGATATATGTTGATATATTATCCTGGAAGACTTTCAAAGGTGTCTTTCATTAAAGACAAGGCAGTCAAAGAGACGACGCTGGAAACCAAAAATCTGGCAGAAAAAGGCAAGTGGTGAGTTTTCCTTTTCTTCCTGGGCGTATTGGCAGCCCAGGAAAAGGAAAGCTGCTTTTTATAGCCAGTTCCTGGAGATCTGGCAGTGGAAAGAGGAGTGTCTGCATAGCTGTGGGAGGGAATACCAGAGCAAGGTGGTTTTCAAAGTGATAAAATGTTTCTGAGGAAAGGCTCTTCTCTGGGTAGACCTAAACTATTAAGAGATCAAAGAACAGTTTAGATACACTCACAGAAGAGGCTCAGCTCCTGAAAACGAAGCTAGACCTATAAAAACCATACATTTCCAAGCATGACCTACAAGCATTTTTGTTTTCTGAGATAAATCAATGAATCTGAGATGTTGCCTCTTTGAAAAATTCTTGTGAATGTTTCAGAATGTGCATGGAGATGTGCATGAGATTTGGGTGAATTTTCCATCACTGGAAACCACACCGGGAGTTCAATTCACAATGATACACAACACAATAGTGGGGTAAGTAATTTGCCCATTCAAGGGGAGAGGGGCACTAGATGAACAACCTAAGGTAAGTTTAACTCTCACGGAAAAGAACAGTAGGTATCAGGGGCTTCCCTGGTGGTCCAGTGGGTAAGGACACTGCCTTGCAGTGCAAGGGGTGCCGGTTCAATCCCTGGCCTGGGGAGATCCCACGTGCTGCGGAGATTTAAATCTCAGTGAACTAAGTAACAGTTCACTGAATTGTCCAATCTCTGGAATGTATTCACTAAACATTTTAAATACCTCTCACAGACTTCCCTTCTGGTCCAGTGGTTAAGAATCTGTCTGCCAGTGCCAGGGGACCCAAGTTTGATCCCTGGTCCAAGAAAATTCCATGTGCCACAACTACTGAAGCCCTTGAGTGGTGGGGCCCTGCACCCGCCAGACTCCATTTTAGAAAAGACAATATCGGGAGAGGTTCTGGGAATCTAAGCGCCTTGGAAAACATCGGCAGCGAACTCAAATTTTAGACCTTTTTTCAAACAACAAGGGACTAGATATATGTTGATATATTATCCTGGAAGACTTTCAAAGGTGTCTTTCATTAAAGACAAGGCAGTCAAAGAGACGACGCTGGAAACCAAAAATCTGGCAGAAAAAGGCAAGTGGTGAGTTTTCCTTTTCTTCCTGGGCGTATTGGCAGCCCAGGAAAAGGAAAGCTGCTTTTTATAGCCAGTTCCTGGAGATCTGGCAGTGGAAAGAGGAGTGTCTGCATAGCTGTGGGAGGGAATACCAGAGCAAGGTGGTTTTCAAAGTGATAAAATGTTTCTGAGGAAAGGCTCTTCTCTGGGTAGACCTAAACTATTAAGAGATCAAAGAACAGTTTAGATACACTCACAGAAGAGGCTCAGCTCCTGAAAACGAAGCTAGACCTATAAAAACCATACATTTCCAAGCATGACCTACAAGCATTTTTGTTTTCTGAGATAAATCAATGAATCTGAGATGTTGCCTCTTTGAAAAATTCTTGTGAATGTTTCAGAATGTGCATGGAGATGTGCATGAGATTTGGGTGAATTTTCCATCACTGGAAACCACACCGGGAGTTCAATTCACAATGATACACAACACAATAGTGGGGTAAGTAATTTGCCCATTCAAGGGGAGAGGGGCACTAGATGAACAACCTAAGGTAAGTTTAACTCTCACGGAAAAGAACAGTAGGTATCAGGGGCTTCCCTGGTGGTCCAGTGGGTAAGGACACTGCCTTGCAGTGCAAGGGGTGCCGGTTCAATCCCTGGCCTGGGGAGATCCCACGTGCTGCGGAGATTTAAATCTCAGTGAACTAAGTAACAGTTCACTGAATTGTCCAATCTCTGGAATGTATTCACTAAACATTTTAAATACCTCTCACAGACTTCCCTTCTGGTCCAGTGGTTAAGAATCTGTCTGCCAGTGCCAGGGGACCCAAGTTTGATCCCTGGTCCAAGAAAATTCCATGTGCCACAACTACTGAAGCCCTTGAGCCCTAGAGCCTCTGCTTTGCAACAAGAGAAGCCACCACAATAAGAAACTGAGCACTACATCTCTCAAGAAACTGAGCACTACATCTAGAGAGCCGTCACCACTCAAGGCAACTAGAGAAAGCGCATGCAGCAACTAAGACCCGCAGCAGTCACAAATAATGAATATGTAAAATGTGAATAAATACCATTCATATCTGTGCATTATAAACATCCATTGCAAGAAAATTACCAGGCAACTTCCTGGTTATGTGGCAAACATTCAGGCTATTTACATTTGAAATAGTTTCAGAAATACCATTCTTCACATAAAAGATTTTGGATGACAACTGCATTGGATGACAGTTCTATAAAGCTGGTCATGTTGACACTTACCTGCTCATCCTAGAGTACATTCAGAAGCAGACCTCATTCCCCTCTTGAAGGATTATCTCAGAACTCTGGAATAGAAAGAGAATACTTTGGTCCTTCCTTCCCAAATTCTCTTCACATTGACTCTAACAACAACAACAAAATCCCATACTCTGCCAACCAAGTGCAGGACAGAGAGAGAAGAGATACATCTTTTAAATATCACTTTATCCCCAGTGAATTAGGTTCTTTGAAGCTGAAAACAAGACAATAGGTGGAGACAGCTACCACCCATGGCATTCTTGCTTTTGGGGGCTCTGGGTAAAATGAAGAGGAAAACATCCCCTTTCTGAATAATTTTATAGTCGTTTTATTGCTCTAACTTCAGTAGTGTTTTCCTTTCTTCTGAAAAATAACTGTCAATTTATAGTCAATAAGTACTGATGCCTTGGCTATTTTTACATTTTATTTACCTACAAGACAACTTATCTGGACACTTCAGAATATTCAATACCAATAAAATACAGGGGACTGTTCTATAATAAATAGATGTAACGTCCAATACGATCATGAAGCTTGGTTAAAAAACAAATTTTCTAAGATTTTCCTTATATCAGGGGGTTGGAAAATAAGTGTATTTGTAAAAGGAATTCAGTGAATATGAATTCTTACTTAAGTTGAAGAAAACTGTGGAAGGATAATGGAAGAATATTTAATAGAATTTATTAGGGGCTAGATTTTAGCTAATATGGAATTATTATTGCTTTGGTACATTAAGAGAATGTACATTACATTCCACTTAAATGCCATCAGTCTGAAAGGATTGGAATTTCCTAAACATTTTGGAGAGAACACACACTCAGAAAAAACGCGGGGTGGCGCTGCAGCATTAGAAGTAGAAGGAAGAAAGCTACCAGCCTGTGCTCCTCTAGCCAGATGCTCTGCTGAAGAAGCAGGCAGGAAGGGGAGTCGTTTTAAGGCAGTGGCTCTGGGAAACAATGGCTCTAGACATCTCGATTTATCCCAGGATCTGAGTGATACTGGGAGACAGATCAGCGACAACCTGAATCGGAGCTGGGTCGAGTTTCCTGGGTGACTGGAAGGCAATGAAGGCAAGAGAGAGAACGGAACGATTTCTGAAACAAAGGCAAGTCTTGATATTTTTTGTTTTGCTGGGCATAACTCAGGCTGGTTCTGAGCCTAGGCACTACTCAATGGCTGAGGAAATGGACAGTGGCTCCTTTGTGGCTAATCTATTGAAAGACCTGGAACTGGAGGTAGATGATCTAGTTGCGCGGAAGCCCCGGGTTGTTTCCGAAGGGAAAAAAATGCGTTTGCATTTCGATAGGCAGACTGGGGATTTGTTGTTAAATGAGAGACTGGACCGGGAGGAGCTGTGTGGCCCTACTGAGCCCTGTGTACTACCTTTCCAGATATTACTGGAAAACTCCTTGCAGTTTTTCCAGGCTGAGCTGAGGCTTAGGGATATAAATGATCATTCCCCAGTTTTCCTAGACAAAGAAATAATTTTGAAAATTTCAGAAAGTGTCACTCCCGGAACTACCTTCCTAATAGAGCGTGCCCAGGACTTGGATGTAGGAAGCAACAGTCTCCAAAGTTACACACTTAGCCCCAATTCCTACTTCCATCTTAAATTACAAGACAGTTCTGACAGCCTGATATTACCACAGCTTGTGCTAGACAAAGCGCTGGACCGAGAGGAACAGCCTGAGCTCAGATTAACCCTCACAGCACTAGACGGTGGGATTCCACCCAGGTCTGGGAGTGCCCTGATCCGCATTGAAGTCTTAGACATTAATGATAATGAACCCGAGTTTGTACAGCCGCACTATGACGTGCAAGTCCCAGAAAACAGCCCCATTGGATTCCGAGTTGCCATCGTCTCTGCCAGAGATTTAGACATTGGAGCCTATGGAGAAATATCTTATGTGTTTTCCCAAGCATCTGAAGATATTCGCAAAACATTTCGAATAAATGCAAAATCAGGAGAACTCCTTTTAACACGGGAACTGGATTTTGAATCTATTCAGACGTATGCATTAAATATTCAGGCGACAGATGGAGGGGGCCTTTCTGGAAGTTGTGCGGTCTTTGTTGAAGTGATGGATTTGAATGACAACCCCCCAGAACTAACCATATCAACTCTTATAAATGAGATCCCAGAAAACTTGGAGGAGACCATAATTGCTGTTTTCAGCGTTTCAGACCCTGACTCAGGAGACAACGGAAGGACTGTTTGCTCCATCCAGGATGATCTTCCTTTCACTCTTAAACCCTCTGTTAAGAACTTTTACACTTTAGTCACAAACACAGCCCTGGACCGAGAAGCAAGATCCGAGTACAACATCACGATCACGGTGACCGACATGGGAACCCCCAGGCTGAAAACCGAGCACAACATCACCGTGCTGGTGGCCGACGTCAACGACAACGCCCCCGCCTTCACCCAGACCTCCTACACCCTCCGGGTCCGCGAGAACAACAGCCCCGCCCTGCACATCGGCAGCGTCAGCGCCACCGACAGGGACGCGGGCGCCAACGCCCAGCTCACCTACTCGCTGCTGCCGGACCCCCACCCCCACGCGCCCCTCGCCTCGCTCGTCGCCATCAACCCCGACACCGGCCACCTCTTCGCCCTCGCCGCCCTCGACCACGAGACCCTGCGCGCCTTCGAGTTCCGCGTGCGCGCCGCCGACCGCGGCTCGCCCGCGCTCAGCAGCCAGGCGCGCGTGCGCGTGCTCGTGGCCGACGCCAACGACAACGCGCCCTTCGTGCTCTACCCGCTGCAGAACGCCTCGGCGCCCTGCACCGAGCTGCTGCCCAGGGCGGCCGACGCCGGCTACCTGCTCGCCAAGGTCGTGGCGGTCGACGCCGACGCGGGCCAGAACGCCTGGCTCTCCTACCAGCTGCTCAAGGCCACCGAGCCCGGCCTCTTCGCCGTGGCGCCGCACAGCGGCGAGGTGCGCACCGCCCGGCCGCTCGGCGAGCGCGACGCGCCCAAGCACCGGCTGCTCGTGCTGGTCCGCGACCACGGCGACCCGCCGCTCTCGGCCAGCGTCACGCTGCACGTGCTGCTGGTGGACGGCTTCTCGCAGCCCTACCTGCCGGCCCCGGAAGCCGACGCGGCGGCCGCCGCGCCCGCCGACCCGCTCACCGTCTACCTCGTCGTGGCCTTGGCGTCCGTGTCGTCGCTCTTCCTCTGCTCGGTGCTGGGCTTCGTGGCGGTGCGGCTGTGCAGGCGGGGCGGGGCGGCGTCGGCGGGTCGCTGCGCGGCGCCCGGGGGCCACTTCGCGGGCCACCTGGTGGACGTCAGCGGCACGGGGACCCTGTCTCACAGCTACCAGTACGAGGTGTGTCTGACGGGAGGCTCCAGGAGTTTCAAATTCCTCAAGCCTATTATCCCCAACTTCCTGGCTCAGGGTGAGGAGAGGGTTAGTGAGGCAAACCCGTTTCAGGAATAGTTCTGATTTCAGTTAAGTATTAATAAGAATCTAGGATGCCTCGTATCAATTAGTGGACTTTTTTGGTACTAACTTGTCCATTCAGATTGTTTCTTTTCATTTGAAATGTAATCATCTTACTCCAGGTCAGGGCATGTTGCTGGTGTTTCTACATGTGGTATAATCAACACAAATTTTCTTTCTTAATGTTCATTAGTCTCACTGTAACTTAATTCAATTTAACATGTGAAAGTGAATTCTATATTTTCTCAAGTCTCTAATTTTTTTTTTAAAGATTTATTTATTTTGGGCAGGGGTCGGGTTGGGGAGGGAGGGGAGCGGGCGGGCCACTTCTATTGGTCTTTCATTTCTCTGTTTTCATCCGTCTTTGTTCTTTAGGCTCCTGTGGGCCTCCCATCGCGGTGGCCTCTGTCGTCGCAGAGCACCGGCTCTGGGCGCATGCGCTTCAGAGCTCCAGCTCGGTAATTGGACACACTGGTCCAGCTGCTCTGCGGCACGTGGGATCTTCCCAGGCCAGGGATCGAACCGGCGCCCCTTGCACTGCAAGGCAGTGTCCTTACCCACTGGACCACCAGGGGAAGCCCCACGTCTCTAATTTTTAAATTAGAGCACCTTTTTCCAAAATTCACCTTCCACAGTCCCTTGGTAATTATTGCAGTTCTACACTTTTTGTTGTTGTTGTTCAGTTCTACATTAAAGGCTTGCTATAAGTACATTCTTTTTTCCTACTTAGAATTTTTGTATTTGTATTCTCTTATGCTATGTTAACTTTTTCCCCCTGTGAATTCACATCAACTAAAACCCTTAAGATAACTATATTCATGAATAACACAAAATCCTCTTAACTTTTTCTACATATAAGCGTCTTTAAAATGTTCATGCAAGAAAATAATTCTTTAGAGATTGTGAAAACCTTGACTGTTGGATTCTACAAACCATTCACAATAAAAGTGTGTAATCAGTCAACTACCAGTATTCTAAAAGATAAATATATAACAATGCCCAGTCATTTTCAAAAGACATGCTAATTCTTCATGCTTTCTATTAAAAAAAAATTGAAGCCTGTACTTCAGTCCCTCCCTAGAAATTTGTTTTATTTAAAACCATCTATTAACTTTGAGTACTTCTTTAAAATCCAAAGGATTTGAGAGACTATATGTCTTTGTCCTTCACCATTTTTAGAATTCAAATGTAATTTGGCATTGCATTTTTCAAAACTATCTGGAGTAGGGCTTCCCTGGTGGTCTAGTGGGTAAAGAGTCCACCTTGCAGTGCAAGGGATACCAGTTCAATCCCTGGCCCCAGAAGATCCCATGTGCCACAGAGCAGCTGGACCATTGTGTCCAATTACAGCCACTGCTCTGGAGCACATGTGCCCAGAGCCGGTGCTCTGCAATGAGAGAGGCCACTGCAATGGAAGGCCCATACAGGACAAAACATAAAGATGAATGAAAATAAATAAAAAATAAACAATAAAAGAGGTAAAAAAATTCAAAATAAATATCTAGAGTATTTATGATTCACTTGTAAATAGCCCCGTGGAAAATATAGCTTTCCAGGTTTGCTCATTCTATATGTGGTTTTTATTTTTATTTTTTGTACTGACTACTTTCATTTTTCTCCTTTCAGCTTCCTAGATTTTCAGTGCTTTTTTCTTTCCTTTTAAGGTGTCTTGAGTAATATTTCTCAATAGATCTCCATTTACTGCATGATTAACACAATGACTGGAAGATTTTAGGTTCTTAATAAAATTTTTAAATGACTGGAAGAACTAAATGTATTTTACCTGTGATATACTGACAAATATAGGGCTAGCCAAAAAGCTCATTTGAATTTTTTCATATGATTTAAGGGAAAAACCCGAAATAACTTTTGGACCAACCCAATACATTAAAATACAGGATAATTGTGTTGGAATTAAATGCCCTGAGTTAATTTTTATTAATAAAGTTACACTGTTACTTAAATATTATGCAGTTATCACTGCCTAATGTCTCTTCCCTTTGACCTATTTTTATTTTTCTGCTTAATTTTAATCTCTTCTTCTCTATCTTCTAGCTTCAGGAATATGTATGCAGAAATTGTGTTTTCATTTTATAATTTATATTTTCTTCCATATTTCCTTAAATGATTCATTCAGCTTTATTTCTTGCAACTCAATTTCTGATCCATACCTTCAAATAGAATTTTAATTTTTAATGTTCTTCAGTGTATCTTCAGATTTGTGTCATTTTATGTTTATCTGAACAAGCTATACTATTCAAATTATAACAAAATTTAAAGATCTCATTTTGAGTTTAGCATTTATATAGAGAAATATCTTGATATTAAAAGTCTTTGATCCACCAAATTATATTACCTGTACATCTTAGATAAGTCATAATTTCTGTCTCCCAAAATGATGAGCTATTTCAGTAATTTGCAGCTATGATCAAATAGATAACATAAGGATACAGAAGTGTAATTTTGTTATTTTTAGTATAATTAATATTAAGGTAAATTTAAGAGTGAGAGGGCCACTGAATCCCTACAGGACAAAACATAAAGATGAATGAAAATAAATAAAAAATAAACAATAAAAGAGGTAAAAATTCAAAATAAATATCTAGAGTATTTATGATTCACTTGTAAATAGCCCCGTGGAAAATATAGCTTTCCAGGTTTGCTCATTCTATATGTGGTTTTTATTTTTATTTTTTGTACTGACTACTTTCATCTTCTCCTTTCAGCTTCCTAGATTTTCAGTGCTTTTTTCTTTCCTTTTAAGGTGTCTTGAGTAATATTTCTCAATAGATCTCCATTTACTGCATGATTAACACAATGACTGGAAGATTTTAGGTTCTTAATAAAATTTTTAAATGACTGGAAGAACTAAATGTATTTTACCTGTGATATACTGACAAATATAGGGCTAGCCAAAAAGCTCATTTGAATTTTTTCATATGATTTAAGGGAAAAACCCGAAATAACTTTTGGACCAACCCAATACATTAAAATACAGGATAATTGTGTTGGAATTAAATGCCCTGAGTTAATTTTTATTAATAAAGTTACACTGTTACTTAAATATTATGCAGTTATCACTGCCTAATGTCTCTTCCCTTTGACCTATTTTTATTTTTCTGCTTAATTTTAATCTCTTCTTCTCTATCTTCTAGCTTCAGGAATATGTATGCAGAAATTGTGTTTTCATTTTATAATTTATATTTTCTTCCATATTTCCTTAAATGATTCATTCAGCTTTATTTCTTGCAACTCAATTTCTGATCCATACCTTCAAATAGAATTTTAATTTTTAATGTTCTTCAGTGTATCTTCAGATTTGTGTCATTTTATGTTTATCTGAACAAGCTATACTATTCAAATTATAACAAAATTTAAAGATCTCATTTTGAGTTTAGCATTTATATAGAGAAATATCTTGATATTAAAAGTCTTTGATCCACCAAATTATATTACCTGTACATCTTAGATAAGTCATAATTTCTGTCTCCCAAAATGATGAGCTATTTCAGTAATTTGCAGCTATGATCAAATAGATAACATAAGGATACAGAAGTGTAATTTTGTTATTTTTAGTATAATTAATATTAAGGTAAATTTAAGAAACAATCCTTCATGTAACATTATAACTGAGAAGAAGCTATATTGAATACATGATACTTGTGTCTGCCCAAAACCATCCAACAGCTTCCTTTCATTCTTAGAATAAAATCCAACCACCTATTATTTGGCCCTAGTTTACTTCTCCAGCCTTTTCTTCCTAGGTACTCTTGAGATACTAAACTTTGAATACCCTGTTCTCCCTTCATTATCTACAACAGCTATGATTTACTGTCCCTGGGCCTTTGTATTTCTTATATATGGAATCTTCCCATTTTAGTTTTAGCTTGGCAAACTTCTCATCCTTCATATTCCAGATTAAATGGCACATCTTTGGGAAACCTTCTCAATTCCCCTATTAAATTAGGTCTCCCAGTGCATACTTTCAGTGCACTTAGCTTACATTTCCTATATAGCACTGTTTCAACATCTGTTTAAAATCTCTTCACCTCAACCGATGAAAAAACTATAAAACATAGACATAATCTGTCTTACAATCACTATACATCTAACTTCTACAAATTCAATACATACCTTTTTCTACAGGTGAAATACAGTTAAGCAAATTGAAGAGTTAATACAGATGAAACCAATAATGGCAGAGTTACTGTGAAATAGGAGGAGAAAGTGCTGTGTTCCTTGAGTGCATGTGAAAATTGTGGATAGAATTAGGCATTTGTGGTTTCTGGATACATCCCCTGACATGATCTATAATTTTTAATTACCTTGCTTGAGGTCATCTTTCATAGCATTTTTTCTGACTATAAATGAAATATTCTACAAAGCTTGGAAAACAAAGAAAACCTACGAGTAAGAAAGTGAAATGTGAGCATTAGAGCAAAGTCTTGTACAAATTTTTGTGTCGTAAGTACAGGAGGTGGGTACCTACATCTGCAAAACCATAGAAATGGGACTCTACCAGGGACGGTCATTTTAGATAAGTCATAATTTCTGTCTCCCAAAATGATGAGCTATTTCAGTAATTTGCAGCTATGATCAAATAGATAACATAAGGATACAGAAGTGTAATTTTGTTATTTTTAGTATAATTAATATTAAGGTAAATTTAAGAAACAATCCTTCATGTAACATTATAACTGAGAAGAAGCTATATTGAATACATGATACTTGTGTCTGCCCAAAACCATCCAACAGCTTCCTTTCATTCTTAGAATAAAATCCAACCACCTATTATTTGGCCCTAGTTTACTTCTCCAGCCTTTTCTTCCTAGGTACTCTTGAGATACTAAACTTTGAATACCCTGTTCTCCCTTCATTATCTACAACAGCTATGATTTACTGTCCCTGGGCCTTTGTATTTCTTATATATGGAATCTTCCCATTTTAGTTTTAGCTTGGCAAACTTCTCATCCTTCATATTCCAGATTAAATGGCACATCTTTGGGAAACCTTCTCAATTCCCCTATTAAATTAGGTCTCCCAGTGCATACTTTCAGTGCACTTAGCTTACATTTCCTATATAGCACTGTTTCAACATCTGTTTAAAATCTCTTCACCTCAACCGATGAAAAAACTATAAAACATAGACATAATCTGTCTTACAATCACTATACATCTAACTTCTACAAATTCAATACATACCTTTTTCTACAGGTGAAATACAGTTAAGCAAATTGAAGAGTTAATACAGATGAAACCAATAATGGCAGAGTTACTGTGAAATAGGAGGAGAAAGTGCTGTGTTCCTTGAGTGCATGTGAAAATTGTGGATAGAATTAGGCATTTGTGGTTTCTGGATACATCCCCTGACATGATCTATAATTTTTAATTACCTTGCTTGAGGTCATCTTTCATAGCATTTTTTCTGACTATAAATGAAATATTCTACAAAGCTTGGAAAACAAAGAAAACCTACGAGTAAGAAAGTGAAATGTGAGCATTAGAGCAAAGTCTTGTACAAATTTTTGTGTCGTAAGTACAGGAGGTGGGTACCTACATCTGCAAAACCATAGAAATGGGACTCTACCAGGGACGGTCACTTCTTTCAGATAAGAGCACATGTAATCTCCCTGGGTTGTGTTTATTTAACCCATATAACACCAGTAGTGTCAACTAGGTTTAACAAAGGGACTAAGTGTTTAGAAAAAAACCCAACAGTCCAGAAAACAAATCACCTTCTCCAAGATTTCGAACCTACGAGTGAACACATGGTGGCGCTGTTGACTAAGAAGGAGAATTAAACCGCAGGCACTATGTATACTCTGTACATTCTAATTCAGTGCAGTAAACTAGGGGTTCTGAACCGGGGCAGATTTTTAAGCCAGAAAAGCTGCGACTCTGGAAAGGATTATTCGCTAGGTCTCCTTAAAGGGTTGGGAGGCAAAACATTGCGTTTCCCAGTGCCGTTGGAACCGAGTTTGAAAGATTTGTTTGAAGAACATGGCAGAAAATGCAATGGAAGCTGGAGGAGAGCGTATTCTTAGACAAAGGCAAGTCCTGTTTCTCTTTGTTTTTCTGGGTGGATCCCTGGCTGGGTCCCAGTCGAAACGTTTTTCTGTGGCTGAGGAAGAAGACAGGGGCTTTTTAATCGCCAACCTAGCAAAGGATATAGGGCTCAGTGTAGGGAAATTGGCAGCAAGGGGAGCCCAAATTGTGTCTAAAGGGAACAGACAGCATTTTCAGCTCAACCATCAGACTGGTGATTTGCTCTTGAATGAGAAATTGGACCGAGAGGAGCTATGTGGTTCCGCAGAACCATGCATACTGCATTTTCAGGTATTACTGCAAAACCCCTTGGAGTTTATTACAAATGAACTCCAGGTCATAGATGTAAATGACCATTCTCCAACATTCTTTGAAAATGAAATGCAGCTGAAAATCACAGAAAGCACTCCGTCGGGAACAACAATTCCTTTGGGAGGTGCTGAAGACTTGGATGTGGGAAGAAACAGTCTCCAAAACTACACCATCACTCCCAATTCGCATTTCCATGTTCTCACACGCAGTCGTAGGGATGGAACGAAGTACCCAGAACTAGTAGTAGACAAAGCTCTGGATCGTGAGGAGCAGGCAGAGCTCAGCTTAACCCTCACTGCGCTGGATGGTGGAACTCCACCAAGGTCTGGGACGGCTCAGATTCATATCCTGGTCTCAGACATAAATGACAACACCCCAGAATTTACACAGTCGCTCTATGAGGTTCAAGTTCTAGAGAACAGCCCCGTTCACTCTCTTATTGTCACTGTTTCAGCTACAGATTTAGATACAGGAAATTTTGGGACAATATCCTACGCATTTTTTCATGTTTCTGAAGAAATTAGAAAAACTTTTCAACTAAATCCAGTTACTGGTGATATCCGACTAAAAAAATATTTGAATTTCGAGGCGATTCATACTTATGAAATCGACATAGAAGCCAAGGATGGTGGAGGTCTTTCAGGAAAATCCACAGTAATAGTTCAGGTGGTGGATGTGAACGACAATCCACCAGAACTGACCTTGTCCTCAATCACCAGTCCTATCCCAGAGAACTCGCCAGAGACAGTGGTGGCTGTTTTCAGTGTTTCCGACCTAGACTCTGGAGACAATGGGAGAATGCTGTGTTCCATAAGGAACGATCTCCCCTTCACCCTGAGACCATCAGTAGAGAATATTTACACCCTAGTAACAGAAAGGGCGCTGGACAGAGAGGAAAGATCCGAGTACAACATCACGATCACGGTGACCGACATGGGAACCCCCAGGCTGAAAACCGAGCACAACATCACCGTGCTGGTGGCCGACGTCAACGACAACGCCCCCGCCTTCACCCAGACCTCCTACACCCTCCGGGTCCGCGAGAACAACAGCCCCGCCCTGCACATCGGCAGCGTCAGCGCCACCGACAGGGACGCGGGCGCCAACGCCCAGCTCACCTACTCGCTGCTGCCGGACCCCCACCCCCACGCGCCCCTCGCCTCGCTCGTCGCCATCAACCCCGACACCGGCCACCTCTTCGCCCTCGCCGCCCTCGACCACGAGACCCTGCGCGCCTTCGAGTTCCGCGTGCGCGCCGCCGACCGCGGCTCGCCCGCGCTCAGCAGCCAGGCGCGCGTGCGCGTGCTCGTGGCCGACGCCAACGACAACGCGCCCTTCGTGCTCTACCCGCTGCAGAACGCCTCGGCGCCCTGCACCGAGCTGCTGCCCAGGGCGGCCGACGCCGGCTACCTGCTCGCCAAGGTCGTGGCGGTCGACGCCGACGCGGGCCAGAACGCCTGGCTCTCCTACCAGCTGCTCAAGGCCACCGAGCCCGGCCTCTTCGCCGTGGCGCCGCACAGCGGCGAGGTGCGCACCGCCCGGCCGCTCGGCGAGCGCGACGCGCCCAAGCACCGGCTGCTCGTGCTGGTCCGCGACCACGGCGACCCGCCGCTCTCGGCCAGCGTCACGCTGCACGTGCTGCTGGTGGACGGCTTCTCGCAGCCCTACCTGCCGGCCCCGGAAGCCGACGCGGCGGCCGCCGCGCCCGCCGACCCGCTCACCGTCTACCTCGTCGTGGCCTTGGCGTCCGTGTCGTCGCTCTTCCTCTGCTCGGTGCTGGGCTTCGTGGCGGTGCGGCTGTGCAGGCGGGGCGGGGCGGCGTCGGCGGGTCGCTGCGCGGCGCCCGGGGGCCACTTCGCGGGCCACCTGGTGGACGTCAGCGGCACGGGGACCCTGTCCCACAGCTACCAGTACGAGGTGTGTCTGACGGGAGGCTCCGGGTTAAATGAGTTTAAGTTCTTGAAGCCGATTCTCCCTGCTGGTGTGGTTCAAGACCCTGGGCAGGAGTAACACAGAACAGCAATTCCAAAAATGGTAGGTTTCATTAACAGAAAAATAAAAAAGACAGTTAAGAGTCCGCAGGGAAGGCGCGTATCAACTAAAATGGCGACGTAGGCTCTCTGTCCCACCGGCTCAGGCGCTCACCCGGCTGTTTTATAAATCCGTGGTTACCTACCCGCTGAGTTCATTTATAGCATTGCGCAGGCGCAGTGCCCTCTATAAGCACCACCTGAAAAGCTCTTGGGACAAGTCAGGGCAAGTCAAGTGGAGCAGTGCAGTAGATGTTACTCTATCAACCTTTAGAATAAAGCAGGTCTGCCTTGCCACGGTGAATAAAAAATGTCTGCAGTTCCTATGGCTCCTCAAGAGCTTCTTCCAGCGAACAATAAGATCAAGGCAGGATACAGCGAGACAGAATGCCTTCTTTAAAAACAAGTTGATATAGTATTGATTAGCATTTTGTTTATATATTGATTTTGCTTTCTATTTAGTTAGTTAATCCTTGAATGTTTTCCTTTTTTCATCTGCTCCCTATCTTTTCAATCTGGTCTTAATGCCTCTTTTTTGAATAGGTGATTAAAAATAAATGCATTATCTTTTAATGATGCGTCCATACAGGTTTAGTTAAGGTAGTCATTTCAAATTCTACATCCAAAGCAATGAAGAATTCTAAACAACTAATCTTAACAATTTTTGAATATAGTCAGATAACGTTCTTTTATAATACTCCTAAAGCATCTTTGCCTGTGGTTAATGAAGTGAATAGATACATGTCTGTTTTCTTTAAGATGTATCATTTTAAGGTTTATGGTCTTTTAGAGGCTTGGTACTCAAAGCTTACACATATAAGTTTCTGTTTTGACATTTGCAATTAATATTTCAATATTATATATGCTTATATTGGGCAGAAATGGACAAAATATAGGTTAAGAAGGCAAATTAATCTTAGATTTGCCTAAAGTGTTTGTTTATGATGGATGACTGAGAAAAAAAATTAAACCTACAGCATTTGAACAACTGATTTTACATTCCATTTGGCATGAAAACATTATTTAGTAAGGCATCTGGTGGGAAGATAATTTGCTTTGTAACTTCTGAGATGTAAATATTATCAATAGGTTCAAGCTAAAACCAGAACAGCAATTCCAAAAATGGTCGGTTTCATTAACACAAAAACAAAAAAGACAGTTAAGAGTCCGCAGGGAAGGCGCGTATCAACTAAAATGGCGACGTAGGCTCTCTGTCCCACCGGCTCAGGCGCTCACCCGGCTGTTTTATAAATCCGTGGTTACCTACCCGCTGAGTTCATTTATAGCATTGCGCAGGCGCAGTGCCCTCTATAAGCACCACCTGAAAAGCTCTTGGGACAAGTCAGGGCAAGTCAAGTGGAGCAGTGCAGTAGATGTTACTCTATCAACCTTTAGAATAAAGCAGGTCTGCCTTGCCACGGTGAATAAAAAATGTCTGCAGTTCCTATGGCTCCTCAAGAGCTTCTTCCAGCGAACAATAAGATCAAGGCAGGATACAGCGAGACAGAATGCCTTCTTTAAAAACAAGTTGATATAGTATTGATTAGCATTTTGTTTATATATTGATTTTGCTTTCTATTTAGTTAGTTAATCCTTGAATGTTTTCCTTTTTTCATCTGCTCCCTATCTTTTCAATCTGGTCTTAATGCCTCTTTTTTGAATAGGTGATTAAAAATAAATGCATTATCTTTTAATGATGCGTCCATACAGGTTTAGTTAAGGTAGTCATTTCAAATTCTACATCCAAAGCAATGAAGAATTCTAAACAACTAATCTTAACAATTTTTGAATATAGTCAGATAACGTTCTTTTATAATACTCCTAAAGCATCTTTGCCTGTGGTTAATGAAGTGAATAGATACATGTCTGTTTTCTTTAAGATGTATCATTTTAAGGTTTATGGTCTTTTAGAGGCTTGGTACTCAAAGCTTACACATATAAGTTTCTGTTTTGACATTTGCAATTAATATTTCAATATTATATATGCTTATATTGGGCAGAAATGGACAAAATATAGGTTAAGAAGGCAAATTAATCTTAGATTTGCCTAAAGTGTTTGTTTATGATGGATGACTGAGAAAAAAAATTAAACCTACAGCATTTGAACAACTGATTTTACATTCCATTTGGCATGAAAACATTATTTAGTAAGGCATCTGGTGGGAAGATAATTTGCTTTGTAACTTCTGAGATGTAAATATTATCAATATGAGGGCCATCTAAAAAAAGTTTAAGAAAGTACTTGTATATGCTAAGTGCTTATAGTAAAAATAATGTTCCATCCAATCCTACTTTTAAAAAATATCTACTTGGCATTTATATGGTGATATATGATGGAAGTATTTTGTTTTCTCTCTTAGTTCACTTCTTAAGATTTGAATCTGACATGAAATTAGGTACAGTCCTTCTGGGATAAATACTGCCCACCCATGTCAGCATTCTACAATACTTCCTATAGAGTAATTAAAAGAAGATTAGAAGAATGGGAAATTCTAATGAGAAGTGAGCAATATTACTATGAAAGTCTAAATTAGGTACAACTAAGAATACAGTCTGGAAATAATCAAACATCAATTTTTATGTCTATTTTCAATGAAACAGAAAAAAACCTTACTTTTACATAACAAAATATTTAGTCTCCAATTAAAGACTTTGATTAGGAAAAAAATAAAATAAAAAATTCTCTTCCTAGACATTTTCTCATCCAGAGGGACAGAACTTTACAGGAACTGAATATTCATGTCTAGAAGAAAGAGAACAGAATTTTCTCAAAGATTTGGGAAATTCTCTAAAGAAAAAGAATGTTAACTGGATGTTAACTAGATTCATGTAATCATTTGCAATATGCACAAATATCAAATCAGGTCACACCTAAAACTAATACAGTATTGTGTGTCAATTACAGCTCAAAATAAAAAACCATAATGATGTCTTTAATCATATAAAGTTATAATCACATTAAAATGGTGTATTTTATATAACTGAGAATCAGATGCATCAATCCTTATTAATCAAAGGAAAGGCAGTATTTCCGTTCATTCATTAAATACTTTATACAGATGTCTGAATCAGGCTCCTTGCTCTGATTTTTTCCCTCTTTTCATACCTAGCTGAGTTTTCATGGAAAATTAAAGGGAAAGAATTAAGAATTATTAATTAAGAATTAAATTAAAGGTAAAGAATTCTGATCAAACTTCTCTTTATTCAGTCGGTTTAGTCCCAGGTCATGTCAAAGCCAGGGAAGTTTTCAACAGTGGAAAACAGGGAGATCCATTGGTTTTTGGCCAATATGGCATATGATTTGGGACGTAAGTTGTAGGGACTACATAACTGAGCAGTCATTTAGGCCCTGAAGAAACAAGAATAGATGCTTAATATTTTAGTTGATAGGTGCACTGAATTCACATATTGTTGAGAAAGTGGTCAGACTTTAACAAACCCAGTTTAATAATCCAAATGTGGATTACATTTGAAGATAGGAAACAATTATACCTTATTCTTGGTTTAAAGTAGCTCTTATTTCTTGGCTATTGGAAACCTTTTACCTTTTTATCTGAAGATAACTTTCAGAAACTTCTTTATCTGGATATTTTATTAAGTACATGACAAAGAGGCATTATATCTATAGTACTATCATTATTATTTTTTGTAATTCCCTAGAGTATGTGTGTGTGTGTGTATGCTCATCTGTGTCTGACTTTTTGTGACCCTATGGACCATAGTCTTGCAGGCACCTCTGTCCATGGAATTTTCCAGACAAGAATACCATAGTGGACTGCCATTTCCTACTCCAGGAAATCTTCCTAACCCAGGGATCGAACCTGTGTCTCTTGCATCTTCTTTATTGGCAGGTGGATTCTTTACCTCTGTACCACCTGGAAAGTCCAAGTGAAAGTCTGGCACGAAGTAAAAGTTATGACATCTATGTTAATAATAATTTTATAGAATTTTTATTCTAAGCAAATTCATTACTGTAAAATACTTCCAGATTGATCCCTTACTAGTATTCTAAACTAGTTTTTAACACTGACTGAAAAGAGATGAAAATTAACTTTAAACTTTTATGCAGCTGTTAAAAGACTAAATCATATTCAAATATCACTCATTAAAATTAGTGAAGTAACTTACTATACTTTTAATGAAAGTGTGAAAGTGATAGTCACTCAGTTGTGTCCGATTCTTTGTTACCCAATGAACTTTAGCCCACCAGCCTCCTCTGTCTGTGGGATTTCCCAGGCAAGAATGCTGGAGTGGGTAGGCTTTCTCCTCTCCAGGGGATCTTCCCAAGCCAGGGATTGAACCTGGGTGTCCCACATTGGAGGCAGACTATACCTTCTGAGCCACCTCCTTAATCCTTAAATATAGCTTCCTTGAAAATTAGGACTTTAAAAATTGAGAGTTTTAAAAAAGATATCCCATTACTATATTTTGCTTCTTATTCTTAGACTTATGTGTTTTAAAGCTGGCAACATATTAGTCACAGTGCAGAGTTATTTCTATGCCTAATCTTCATATTCTTTGCCAATATCTTAAATTGATCATAGATTTTAAAATGTTAACTAGTTTTCCTTCTTCTAGTATTCAAAACTGTTTATGAACAGTGTATCAATCTAGCTCTCATTCTTTTATCTGTAAACTCTTTTATTCTCCTTTAGATTCTTTTCTTTATTCTTCATGTATTGGTAACTTGCTAGATCCAAACCTAAGATGTATCCAGTATACTAAATTTTTAAAGTAACCTTCATTTTTTCCCCCCCAAAATTTACATTTGGCAGTTTCCACAATTCTTTTTTTTTTTTTTTTTACAATAACCATTTCTTTCCTTTTGTTGAAGGAAATTAAATATCTTTTACTTTTAAGTTCTTCCTGTATTGTTCCACTGTCCTTTTCTTGCATATGCCTTCTTTTATTTGAGTCTGTTTTTCACACTGTAAGTCTTGTTAGTTTGTGATATTTTATTGAGAACTCACATTCTGTTGGAGGATCCCCCCAACCCCATACCAGTACTTGTTTGGTAGTCTTATGAAGGGAGGAAGGAGTCATGCATGAGTGGTTATAGCCTCATGCTCTACAAATGCAAGCCTTAATTAAGAAACTTAGCTCAGGGGCTTCCCTGGTAGCTCAGTGGTGAAGATTTTGCCTGCCAATGCAGGAGACACGAGTTCAATCCCTGACCCAGGAAGATCCCACATGCTGCAGAGCAACTAAGCCCATGAGCCACAACTGTTCAACCTGTGCTCTAGAGCCTCAGAGCTGCAACTATTGAGCCCATGTGCTGCAACTACTGAAGCCAATGGGCCTTACAGCCCGAGTTCCACAATAAGAGAAGTCATCATAACAAGAAGGCTGCTCGCGTCAACTAGAGAGTAGTCCCAACTCCTGGTAACTAGAGAAGAGCCTGTGGTAGCAGCGAAGACTCAGAATAGCCAAAAATAAATAAATAAGAAACTTAGCTCAACTTTGCCTCACAGGTGGAAGTTCTTGACCAACACCTAATGATGTGCTTGACCTGGCCTCAGTCGCCTTTGGGTGACACTACCTGTGTTTGCTCTCTGAAGCAATATATCAGGGACTGTCATCCTCTGCTTCTTGGCTATCATGGGGTCTGATAAGATGACAGACATGAGAGCTAATGGAGGTGACATTTACTTTTCAATCTTCAGATGCTTTGTTAACTAGTTTTCCTTCTTCTAGTATTCAAAACTGTTTATGAACAGTGTATCAATCTAGCTCTCATTCTTTTATCTGTAAACTCTTTTATTCTCCTTTAGATTCTTTTCTTTATTCTTCATGTATTGGTAACTTGCTAGATCCAAACCTAAGATGTATCCAGTATACTAAATTTTTAAAGTAACCTTCATTTTTTCCCCCCCAAAATTTACATTTGGCAGTTTCCACAATTCTTTTTTTTTTTTTTTTTACAATAACCATTTCTTTCCTTTTGTTGAAGGAAATTAAATATCTTTTACTTTTAAGTTCTTCCTGTATTGTTCCACTGTCCTTTTCTTGCATATGCCTTCTTTTATTTGAGTCTGTTTTTCACACTGTAAGTCTTGTTAGTTTGTGATATTTTATTGAGAACTCACATTCTGTTGGAGGATCCCCCCAACCCCATACCAGTACTTGTTTGGTAGTCTTATGAAGGGAGGAAGGAGTCATGCATGAGTGGTTATAGCCTCATGCTCTACAAATGCAAGCCTTAATTAAGAAACTTAGCTCAGGGGCTTCCCTGGTAGCTCAGTGGTGAAGATTTTGCCTGCCAATGCAGGAGACACGAGTTCAATCCCTGACCCAGGAAGATCCCACATGCTGCAGAGCAACTAAGCCCATGAGCCACAACTGTTCAACCTGTGCTCTAGAGCCTCAGAGCTGCAACTATTGAGCCCATGTGCTGCAACTACTGAAGCCAATGGGCCTTACAGCCCGAGTTCCACAATAAGAGAAGTCATCATAACAAGAAGGCTGCTCGCGTCAACTAGAGAGTAGTCCCAACTCCTGGTAACTAGAGAAGAGCCTGTGGTAGCAGCGAAGACTCAGAATAGCCAAAAATAAATAAATAAGAAACTTAGCTCAACTTTGCCTCACAGGTGGAAGTTCTTGACCAACACCTAATGATGTGCTTGACCTGGCCTCAGTCGCCTTTGGGTGACACTACCTGTGTTTGCTCTCTGAAGCAATATATCAGGGACTGTCATCCTCTGCTTCTTGGCTATCATGGGGTCTGATAAGATGACAGACATGAGAGCTAATGGAGGTGACATTTACTTTTCAATCTTCAGAGTGTGCTGATTTACAGTAAAGCTGATTTTGAGAAAAAATGAGTTGCAACTGATACATGAAAATTACCCACAGGGGAAAAACATGGTCTTGATTAATATGCAAGAAACAGTGCTGCACATGCTGACCCTGGGTGATGCACATAGCTTGCTGGATGACAAAACCCATAGTCAGGCAATCCTATATTGTGTACTGAGTTGGTACCAGCTACAGCAAGGTAGTATTCTGGATGGTGACTTTTGAGCTGGAATTCATGATTATTTTATCAATGATTCAAAGCCTCAAAATAGTTAATGTTTAGTATGTGGGTCCACAAACTGGAAGTATGGAGCACTGAGGCATACCTAGGCCCCTAAAAAATAGACACAACAAGGTACAAGCTTGTGCTGTTTATAAAAACAAGAAGCCACCTTCTATTTGGCTTAGTCAGGCTTACCCATCTGGGACCTATCTCAGCCCATCCGTCTGTTCCTTGAACCACCTATAGAAGTTTACTAAAGGCAACATAGGCTCAGTCCTCTTGATTTAATTTAGCCATCTTCCTCTTTCAGTTCTCTTTGTTCCTATTCAATGATGTTGAAATGTGGAAGATGAACAGGGAGTTTTCAGTGAATTGCTGCTCATAAGGCCATCTTCTGAGCATTCTTCAGATGTCAACATCACTGGGCCTTAATTCCAGAACTATTAATGAGAAGTTTCTGACTGCAGTATCAATGATAAATGGGTTCACATTTTTGAAGTCAATTGTCTCCCACTAAGACGTACTGCCCACAAGGAAAGACTCTGATGAAAATTCAACTTCTATAAAAATTAGAGGTTTATCAAAAATTAAAATTGTCTTCTCTAAATATTGTCATTTTGAGTTTTTTTCCTTAAATGTCTTCATCTCTAGGGAAATGGAGTTCTTCATCCTGAATTTTTCATCCTATTCAATAAACTTTAATCAGTAATTGAAAACTTTCCACAAACAAAAGCCCAGGACCAGATGGCTTCATTGGTGAATTCTACTGAACATTTAAAGAATTAACACCAATCTTTTACAAAATTGTTATTTAAAAAAAGAGAGAGAGAGAGGCGCAGAGACCACTTCCAAATTCATTCTATGAGGTCAGGACCAGACAAAGACAATACAAAGAAAGAAAATTAAATATCAATATCCCATGTAAATATAGATGCAAAAAATCCTCAACAAACTGATACCAGCAATATGAATAAAGGATTATACACCATAACCAAGTGGGATTTACCCCAGAAATGCAAGGTAGATTTAGCATATGAAAATGAATCAATGCAATATACCATATCCACAGAAAAGTAAAACCAAACATCCATTTCAATAAATGTAGAAAAAGCACTGTACAAAATTAAATGCATTTTCATGACAAAACACTCATGAAACTAGGAATAATAAGGAATATTCTCAACCTAATAAATGGCAACTATAAAAGCCCACAGCTAACTTCACATTTAAGGAAGAAAGACTGAAAGCTTTCTCTCAAAGATCAGAAACAAAACAAGGCTGTTGCCTCTCACTGTTTCTACTTTGTGCTGGAAATTCTAGCCAGACCAATCAGACAAGAAAAATAAATCAAGTAATTCAGATTGGAAATGAAGTAAAAATATCTCTGCAGGTGACATGATCATGCATTCAGAAAATCCTAAGGAATCCACAAAAAGACTACTAAAATTAATAGATGAATTCAGCAAAGGATACAAGATCAACATAAAAAATACCAGTAGTATTTCTACTAACATTGGGCAATACAAAATGAAATGAGAAAAACAATTCCATTTACAGTAGCATCAGAAATAAAATACTTAGAAATAAATTCAATAAGTGCAAGACTTGTACACTGAACACTACAAAACATCAATGAAAGGAATTAAAGAAAATCTAAGTAAATGGAAAGTGTTCTTGCGTTGGAAGATTTAACATTGTTAAGATGGTAAAAATACCCAAATTGGTTTACATATTCGACTGAATCCCTATCAAAACTCCAACAGACCTTTTTTTCTTGTAGAAATTGGCAAACTGAAGCTAAAACTCACTTGGAAATCAAGAGACCCAGAACAGCCAAAACAATCTTAGAAAATAACAACAAAATGGGAGGGCTCATACTTACTGATAAATATTTGAATATTTTGATACATTAAACATACAAATACTTACTTTAGCATGTAATACAAGAATTATTTAAAATTATACTGGATTTCATCATAAACTTTTAAGGCCAAACACTCTAATTATTCATATATCTCCTTTATAAATTTGCATTTCAATTAGTGTGATTTTTGAAAACATCTTACAGGTTTAGTTTGGAAGGTTAGCAGATATTAAATTTTAGTTTGCTATAACCAGTGAGCAGTATTATTTGCTTTAGTTATTTTATATGAATGGCTAATGTATCTATGTAGTAGAAAACTCCACAAGGTAATTCCTTTTATAAGAATTTCCTAGTAAAATCCACAAACCATTTATAATAATCTGCATCAATATTGAGCTTCTGGTCTTCCCTGGTGGTCCTGTGGGTAAGGACACCGCCTTGCAGTGCAGTCAGTCCCTGGCCTGGGAAGATCCCATGTGCCACGGAGCGGCTGGACTGATGTGTCCACCTACCGAGCCAGAGCTCTGGAGCACATGCGCCTAGAGCCAGTGCTCTACAACCAGAGAGGTCACTGCAATGGGGGGCCCAAACAGGCCAAAGAACAAAGATGGATGAAAATAAATAAATGAAAGACCAATAGAAGTGGCCAAAAAAAGAAAAAAGTTGAGCTTCCCAGGTGGCGCAGTGGTAAAGAATCCACCTGTCCATGTAGGAGATGGAACAGCTGAAGTCTTGATCCCTGGGTAGGGAAGATCCACTGGAGTGGGATATGGCAACCCACTCCAGTATTTTTGCCTGGAAAATTCCACCGACAGAGAGGCCTCACCCGCTACCATCCATGGAGTGAAAAAGAGTCTGACATGACTTAACGATTGAGCACACACACAATTATCAATGCTAGCTTAATGTTGTGAAGAAATACTATTAGAAGTGTGATTTCAGTAACTAAAAATACTAGTTAAAATATCCATTTCACCAATTTATGTTTCCTCTCAACAATTAATGTTTAATATCCCTCTGTGCTTTCCCCCTTCAATTTAAGAGCAAAACAGCCCTCAAGTTATCATGAAGCTTAAAAAACATTTCCTCAATTTTTTAAACTGAGACTATTCAAAACTTAAAAGTATGTGTTTAGCATCTGAACTTTAGGGCTTTTTGTATTCAGGTTCCTTTAATTGCTTCAATGATATTTAAAGTTTCTCCCTATACTTTACCAGAGAGGAATTAAAACTGATATTTAATTAACAGAGTATCCCTCTAACTCTTCTCTGTGTATTCAGAATTGAAAGTCTTTTAAATATTGCACTCTGGGTCAGGCAACCAATTGTGTAAGTTGTTTTATGAATCCTTCAGAAAGGATAATGAATGCAGCTTTCCTTACTGGAATGGTTTTGCAGGTGATCATTCTCTTTATCATTAAAGGCTCTTCCGTGCTGATATAATAGTTTTTTATGATAAGTTTGGCAGTTTGGCAAAAATAAGCCACGATGCAATGGTAAACTATCATCTTAGACCATCTTTCTGGATTTTCTTTACACTCTGATAACACTTTAAAAGATCTATGCAAGGGTACTTTTCCATTTAAGGCTATAGAGTTCATTATTCATGTCATTCTTTTAAAATCTGATCAATGAGCTCAACAAAACACTCTTAGTTTTCCTTCAGATTTCTAAGTTTTGTAAGCACCTCTTTTTGTTGTTGTTGTTGCTCTCTCTCTCTAAAGGGAAATGAACCATTTAAAAGATCCTTACATTAATCGAAAATTTGAATACAAATGTATTTCACCTGTGATATCTGTGTACCCAAGGAAAGGCTGAAATTGGGATCTAAATTATATAAAAAGTTGTTCACTTCTCTAATTCCACTTAGGTGGATCAGAAAATGCATTCTGGAGCCATATATAACAGTCTAAATCCAAGGTCTGCCACTTCACATGGTGTGTGACTATGGGCAGGCCATTAAGTTTCTGTACCTCAATTTCTTTTTCTATAACATGTGTCTAGTAAGAATGCCCACCTCACAGGGTTGTTTGAGGGATAAAATGAGTTAGTGTATATAAAATACTTAGAATACTATCTGACATATAGTAACACATATGTTAATATTACCTAGATTTCATTTGCATTGCATTGACAAAAGGAATCAAAAAGAACTAATCTGTAACACTATTTCTATGTCAACATATAGAAATAAGTAAATAAAATCTAGTCTGAATTTTGTCCTGAACTCTTTTTTTAATTACTTACTTATTTTTGGCTATTCTGGGTTTTCACTGCTGCTATAGGTTCTTCTTTAGTTGCAGGAGTAGGGGCTACTCTCTAGTTGAGGTAAACAGGCTTCTTGGTGCAGTGACTTCTCTTGCTGTGGAACTTGGGTTTTAGGGCACACAGGCTTCAGCAGTTATGGCTCCGAGGCTCTGTGTATCAGATGGTAATGAAATTTTTTCCTTCAGAAAGGATAATGAATGCAGCTTTCCTTACTGGAATGGTTTTGCAGGTGATCATTCTCTTTATCATTAAAGGCTCTTCCGTGCTGATATAATAGTTTTTTATGATAAGTTTGGCAGTTTGGCAAAAATAAGCCACGATGCAATGGTAAACTATCATCTTAGACCATCTTTCTGGATTTTCTTTACACTCTGATAACACTTTAAAAGATCTATGCAAGGGTACTTTTCCATTTAAGGCTATAGAGTTCATTATTCATGTCATTCTTTTAAAATCTGATCAATGAGCTCAACAAAACACTCTTAGTTTTCCTTCAGATTTCTAAGTTTTGTAAGCACCTCTTTTTGTTGTTGTTGTTGCTCTCTCTCTCTAAAGGGAAATGAACCATTTAAAAGATCCTTACATTAATCGAAAATTTGAATACAAATGTATTTCACCTGTGATATCTGTGTACCCAAGGAAAGGCTGAAATTGGGATCTAAATTATATAAAAAGTTGTTCACTTCTCTAATTCCACTTAGGTGGATCAGAAAATGCATTCTGGAGCCATATATAACAGTCTAAATCCAAGGTCTGCCACTTCACATGGTGTGTGACTATGGGCAGGCCATTAAGTTTCTGTACCTCAATTTCTTTTTCTATAACATGTGTCTAGTAAGAATGCCCACCTCACAGGGTTGTTTGAGGGATAAAATGAGTTAGTGTATATAAAATACTTAGAATACTATCTGACATATAGTAACACATATGTTAATATTACCTAGATTTCATTTGCATTGCATTGACAAAAGGAATCAAAAAGAACTAATCTGTAACACTATTTCTATGTCAACATATAGAAATAAGTAAATAAAATCTAGTCTGAATTTTGTCCTGAACTCTTTTTTTTTTTAATTACTTACTTATTTTTGGCTATTCTGGGTTTTCACTGCTGCTATAGGTTCTTCTTTAGTTGCAGGGAGTAGGGGCTACTCTCTAGTTGAGGTAAACAGGCTTCTTGGTGCAGTGACTTCTCTTGCTGTGGAACTTGGGTTTTAGGGCACACAGGCTTCAGCAGTTATGGCTCCGAGGCTCTAGAGCACAAGCTCAATAGTTGTGGCTCAGGGGTTTAGTTGCTCTGCAGCACGTGGGATCTTCCCTGTTCAGGGATCAAACCCATGTTTCCTGCATTGGCAGGCAAACTCTTCACCACTGAGCTACCACGGAAGCCCCTGTCCGGAACTCTTTAACTTGAATCTAACTAACTCTGTTACTATAGTATGAAACAATTTTTTGTTTTGTTCAGGACATTTGCTTTCCATTTATATCTAAAATAATACTTTTTTTTTCTCTTCTGTATGTTTATTTTTTTCTTTTCCCTTAATGTTGATATGGAAATGAGTCTGAGCAAACTCAAGGAGATGGTGAAGGCCAGGGAAGCCTGGCGTGCTGCATTCCATGGGGTAGCAAAGAGCTGGACACAACTAGCGACTGACAACCACAATGTTGATATATATTTCTCTGATTTGCCTTAAATGTGGAAGAAAATTCTGAAGTATATCTCATAACAGGAAGTAAAAGAATTTTCCTAGTAAATCTGAGCAGTGCTTAACGTGTGTTATACTCTCTCAGAATTCTGTATTCAGTGTGAGACATGTTCATGGCTAAATATATGATCTGACAATTTTCTAATATAGGCAGAAACACGATGATTAAAGTGGATTACTTAATTTACCCAATTGACATTTACTGAATGACTACTATAGTCCAAGGTTTCTTTCAAAAATAACTCTTCCTGGGACTTCTCTCGTGGTCCAGTGGTTAAAACTCAATTGCCACCACTGCAGAAGGCATGGATTTGATTGCTATTTGGGGAACTAAGATCCTGCAAGAGTGCAGAGCAGCCAAAAAAATTTTTCGTCTAATACTTTCTGTCATTACCAGAACTTAAGATTACTGACATGCTTTAAAAACAATGAATTCAGTGTGAATCAAGAGTTATGAAGTTAATTAATAAAATTACAAGAAATTTAAGGAGAAGAAATCCCACATGTGCTATAGGTTCTTCTTTAGTTGCAGGAGTAGGGGCTACTCTCTAGTTGAGGTAAACAGGCTTCTTGGTGCAGTGACTTCTCTTGCTGTGGAACTTGGGTTTTAGGGCACACAGGCTTCAGCAGTTATGGCTCCGAGGCTCTAGAGCACAAGCTCAATAGTTGTGGCTCAGGGGTTTAGTTGCTCTGCAGCACGTGGGATCTTCCCTGTTCAGGGATCAAACCCATGTTTCCTGCATTGGCAGGCAAACTCTTCACCACTGAGCTACCACGGAAGCCCCTGTCCGGAACTCTTTAACTTGAATCTAACTAACTCTGTTACTATAGTATGAAACAATTTTTTGTTTTGTTCAGGACATTTGCTTTCCATTTATATCTAAAATAATACTTTTTTTTTCTCTTCTGTATGTTTATTTTTTTCTTTTCCCTTAATGTTGATATGGAAATGAGTCTGAGCAAACTCAAGGAGATGGTGAAGGCCAGGGAAGCCTGGCGTGCTGCATTCCATGGGGTAGCAAAGAGCTGGACACAACTAGCGACTGACAACCACAATGTTGATATATATTTCTCTGATTTGCCTTAAATGTGGAAGAAAATTCTGAAGTATATCTCATAACAGGAAGTAAAAGAATTTTCCTAGTAAATCTGAGCAGTGCTTAACGTGTGTTATACTCTCTCAGAATTCTGTATTCAGTGTGAGACATGTTCATGGCTAAATATATGATCTGACAATTTTCTAATATAGGCAGAAACACGATGATTAAAGTGGATTACTTAATTTACCCAATTGACATTTACTGAATGACTACTATAGTCCAAGGTTTCTTTCAAAAATAACTCTTCCTGGGACTTCTCTCGTGGTCCAGTGGTTAAAACTCAATTGCCACCACTGCAGAAGGCATGGATTTGATTGCTATTTGGGGAACTAAGATCCTGCAAGAGTGCAGAGCAGCCAAAAAAATTTTTCGTCTAATACTTTCTGTCATTACCAGAACTTAAGATTACTGACATGCTTTAAAAACAATGAATTCAGTGTGAATCAAGAGTTATGAAGTTAATTAATAAAATTACAAGAAATTTAAGGAGAAGAAATCCCACATGTGCAAGATAAGTGGTATGTTCTTCAATATAGTCATTGTAACCAGTAAACATGTTAGCTGTGTCTGTTAACTTACTGTATCAGGAAAATCACATTGGCTGCATGCTGTGCTGAACTCTATTTTATAAACAGGTCTTTTCTCTTCAGCATGTATGAGTAGATAAAGCTTGAGGCACCCTTTGCTCAAGCAAATATTTGAATCATTGGAATGTTTCAAATCACAGCTTCTTCTCTTCCTACAAATTGTCCAGTCAAGGAATATGATATCTAGGATACAAAAGGTCAGTGTGGTGAGAAGCAAACTCATACAGACATCTAATTAAGTCCACTTAAAGCCTTTTTCTTAATAAAATTTTATGAACTTCACTCATTCAATTTTGTTTTGATATTATCCTGATAATAGTCAAGTAGAATAATCAAGTCCTATCACCCTCTGAGCTTCTGTTTCTTTATCTTTAAGAATCCTTTCGTTTTGTCTCTGGGTCTAAGAATCTGATTCTAATACTATCTGACCTCCCTAATATTTTAATGTGGGTTCACACTGTAAAAGGACTTAGAGCAAGGCAAGATGCCTCTTTATTCAACTCTATTACTACTTGCACATCAGTGTAAAGAAAAAAATGGGACCTTTCCTTTGAAAACTGGTCTCCCTAAGACAAGGTGGTACAGAACTTTCTGCATCATCCTGAATTTCTCACACAGTTGGCTAAATATATGATCTGACAATTTTCTAATATAGGCAGAAACACGATGATTAAAGTGGATTACTTAATTTACCCAATTGACATTTACTGAATGACTACTATAGTCCAAGGTTTCTTTCAAAAATAACTCTTCCTGGGACTTCTCTCGTGGTCCAGTGGTTAAAACTCAATTGCCACCACTGCAGAAGGCATGGATTTGATTGCTATTTGGGGAACTAAGATCCTGCAAGAGTGCAGAGCAGCCAAAAAAATTTTTCGTCTAATACTTTCTGTCATTACCAGAACTTAAGATTACTGACATGCTTTAAAAACAATGAATTCAGTGTGAATCAAGAGTTATGAAGTTAATTAATAAAATTACAAGAAATTTAAGGAGAAGAAATCCCACATGTGCAAGATAAGTGGTATGTTCTTCAATATAGTCATTGTAACCAGTAAACATGTTAGCTGTGTCTGTTAACTTACTGTATCAGGAAAATCACATTGGCTGCATGCTGTGCTGAACTCTATTTTATAAACAGGTCTTTTCTCTTCAGCATGTATGAGTAGATAAAGCTTGAGGCACCCTTTGCTCAAGCAAATATTTGAATCATTGGAATGTTTCAAATCACAGCTTCTTCTCTTCCTACAAATTGTCCAGTCAAGGAATATGATATCTAGGATAAAAAAGGTCAGTGTGGTGAGAAGCAAACTCATACAGACATCTAATTAAGTCCACTTAAAGCCTTTTTCTTAATAAAATTTTATGAACTTCACTCATTCAATTTTGTTTTGATATTATCCTGATAATAGTCAAGTAGAATAATCAAGTCCTATCACCCTCTGAGCTTCTGTTTCTTTATCTTTAAGAATCCTTTCGTTTTGTCTCTGGGTCTAAGAATCTGATTCTAATACTATCTGACCTCCCTAATATTTTAATGTGGGTTCACACTGTAAAAGGACTTAGAGCAAGGCAAGATGCCTCTTTATTCAACTCTATTACTACTTGCACATCAGTGTAAAGAAAAAAATGGGACCTTTCCTTTGAAAACTGGTCTCCCTAAGACAAGGTGGTACAGAACTTTCTGCATCATCCTGAATTTCTCACACAGTTGGAAATAAACATATATAACTGTTATGGATTATACTTTTATAAGACTTTATCTCCCCTGGTTAGATTATTGCAAAGGATAAATGAAGTTCTTTAAGTTCCACTGCTAAGAATATGGGAAAATGGAGATGTCCCCTTGCTTTGTACTCAAAATTACTATACATAGTTCATGCAATGTAATGGGACACGTGAAGCAATTTAATGGAATAACAATTCTTGTAAAATTGTGTTAGTTGCTCAGTCATATCCAACTCTCTGCAATGCCACTGGCTGTAGCCCGTCAGGCTCCTCTATCCATGGAATTCTCCAGGTAAGAACACCTGAGTGGGTAGCCATTTCCTTCTCCAGGAAAAGTTCTATACACTTTTTGAAATCACATTCCCACGCTTCCAAAATAGACTGACTTAAGAATATTAGTTTTTCAATCCGGACGCAGGGTGGCGCTGCCGGCTAAGATTGTGATTAAAGAGCCCTAGAAAGCTCCGGTATTCCTTTGTTGCAACACCACAAGGAAGAAGCTTTGCCAGCAGTACTGGGTTACCAACGAGTTTGGGCAGCGATATACTAAACGAATTTAAGATCACAAGCAACTTTGTGAGGACTCTACCAAGCAAGAAGTCAGAATTTAATACCTCGGGTCTTTTTGTAGTGGCTGGAGGGACTGGATGTAAGCACCCTGACTCAAACATGGAGACGCTAGAGAGAATTCAACCAAACAGGCAAGTGATGACTTTTATTTTGATGGTTTTCTTGTCTCAGGCTCACTTTGAGCCTATTCGTTATTCTGTGCTGGAAGAAACAGAGAACGGCTCCTTTATAGGCCATTTAACCAAGGACCTAGGCCTGGACGCTGGGGAGCTGGCTGCAAGGTCAGCCCGGGTGGTGTGTGATGATGACAAGCAGCGCTTGCTACTGGATCGTCAGACAGGAGATTTGCTTTTGAGGGAAAAACTAGACCGGGAAGATATATGTGGCTCCACTGAACCCTGTGTGCTAAGCTTCCAAGTGTTCCTGGAAACTCCAGTGCAATTTTTTGAAGGAGAATTATTAATACAGGACATAAATGACCACTCCCCAGTATTCCCGAATAAGGAAATATTTTTGAAAATACCAGAAAACAGCCAGCCAGGGACTGTATTTCCGTTGAAATTAGCTCAGGATTTGGATGTGGGTAGCAATGGTCTTCAAAAATACACTATCAGCACGAATTCTTATTTTCACGTTCTCACCAGAAATCATAGTGAGGGCAAGAAATATCCAGAGTTGGTGCAGGACAAAGCGCTGGATCGAGAGGAGCAACCTGAGTTCAGCTTAATCCTAGTGGCCCTGGATGGTGGGTCTCCCAACCTTTAGGTCTTTGCACGATGTAGCCCGTCAGGCTCCTCTATCCATGGAATTCTCCAGGTAAGAACACCTGAGTGGGTAGCCATTTCCTTCTCCAGGAAAAGTTCTATACACTTTTTGAAATCACATTCCCACGCTTCCAAAATAGACTGACTTAAGAATATTAGTTTTTCAATCCGGACGCAGGGTGGCGCTGCCGGCTAAGATTGTGATTAAAGAGCCCTAGAAAGCTCCGGTATTCCTTTGTTGCAACACCACAAGGAAGAAGCTTTGCCAGCAGTACTGGGTTACCAACGAGTTTGGGCAGCGATATACTAAACGAATTTAAGATCACAAGCAACTTTGTGAGGACTCTACCAAGCAAGAAGTCAGAATTTAATACCTCGGGTCTTTTTGTAGTGGCTGGAGGGACTGGATGTAAGCACCCTGACTCAAACATGGAGACGCTAGAGAGAATTCAACCAAACAGGCAAGTGATGACTTTTATTTTGATGGTTTTCTTGTCTCAGGCTCACTTTGAGCCTATTCGTTATTCTGTGCTGGAAGAAACAGAGAACGGCTCCTTTATAGGCCATTTAACCAAGGACCTAGGCCTGGACGCTGGGGAGCTGGCTGCAAGGTCAGCCCGGGTGGTGTGTGATGATGACAAGCAGCGCTTGCTACTGGATCGTCAGACAGGAGATTTGCTTTTGAGGGAAAAACTAGACCGGGAAGATATATGTGGCTCCACTGAACCCTGTGTGCTAAGCTTCCAAGTGTTCCTGGAAACTCCAGTGCAATTTTTTGAAGGAGAATTATTAATACAGGACATAAATGACCACTCCCCAGTATTCCCGAATAAGGAAATATTTTTGAAAATACCAGAAAACAGCCAGCCAGGGACTGTATTTCCGTTGAAATTAGCTCAGGATTTGGATGTGGGTAGCAATGGTCTTCAAAAATACACTATCAGCACGAATTCTTATTTTCACGTTCTCACCAGAAATCATAGTGAGGGCAAGAAATATCCAGAGTTGGTGCAGGACAAAGCGCTGGATCGAGAGGAGCAACCTGAGTTCAGCTTAATCCTAGTGGCCCTGGATGGTGGGTCTCCACCTAGGTCTGGCACCAGCATGGTGCAAATCCTGATAATGGATGTCAATGACAATGCTCCTGAGTTTGTGCACACTCCATATGAGGTGCAGGTTTTGGAAAACTGCCCGGTAGACTCCTCAATACTTACAGTTTTAGCTAGGGATGTAGATGCTGGAAACTACGGGACTGTTTCCTATGGCTTCTTCCAAGCATCAGAGGAAATTAAACAAACTTTCTCAATAAATGAAATCACAGGAGAAATCCGACTGACAAAGAAATTGGATTTTGAACAAATTAAATCCTACCACGTGGAAATTGAGGCTACTGATGGAGGCGGCCTTTCTGGAAAAGGCACAGTAGCTATAGAGGTGGTGGATGTGAATGACAACGCCCCTGAACTGACCATATCTTCACTCACCAGCTCCATCCCAGAAAATGCTCCTGAAACTGTAGTCTCTATATTCCGAATTCGAGATAGAGACTCCGGAGACAATGGAAAGATGGTCTGCTCTATTCCAGATAATCTGCCATTCATTCTAAAACCAACTTTCAAGAATTTCTACACCCTGGTAACAGAGAGCTCTCTGGACAGGGAAAGCCAAGCGGAGTACAACATCACGATCACGGTGACCGACATGGGAACCCCCAGGCTGAAAACCGAGCACAACATCACCGTGCTGGTGGCCGACGTCAACGACAACGCCCCCGCCTTCACCCAGACCTCCTACACCCTGTGTGCTAAGCTTCCAAGTGTTCCTGGAAACTCCAGTGCAATTTTTTGAAGGAGAATTATTAATACAGGACATAAATGACCACTCCCCAGTATTCCCGAATAAGGAAATATTTTTGAAAATACCAGAAAACAGCCAGCCAGGGACTGTATTTCCGTTGAAATTAGCTCAGGATTTGGATGTGGGTAGCAATGGTCTTCAAAAATACACTATCAGCACGAATTCTTATTTTCACGTTCTCACCAGAAATCATAGTGAGGGCAAGAAATATCCAGAGTTGGTGC